>JAFREQ010000019.1:2771250-4156875 GCA_025331565.1 Holacanthus passer | reverse complement strand
CTAGCTTCTTAGACTAATAAAATCCACGTGTGGTTCCTTGAAACCTAATTTATTCCAGAGTTAGAAAGAAATTAAGAGATGAAAGAAACTACAGTAACGTTAGCACTTAGTTAAAGTCGAAGGGCTGTGTTGTTGTGTCTCCTGACTGACTGATTCAGTTTGGCCATTGATAATAAGTTTACTGTATTTCTCCCATTCAGTTCTGGCCTCCTTCCCTCTATGTGACATTACAGAGGAGGATCTGACCCAGAACCCTCAGTTCAGTAAACTCCTGGCCACTCTGGCACAACATGTGGACCCCACTGGACTCACGGTCCCACTGAAAACAGAGCTGGACAAGGTATCAGCAGACACTGGGACAAAACATTCAGTAATATGACCTTACACATCTGCTGACATACAAGGTCTTTACTTTGCAAGATGCAGTGTTACATGATGCAATTCAAACTAATCTTAGACCAAACATATATGTTAGCTGGTGCTGGATTTGACCCGTTGTGAAGGATTAGTTCTTTTTAATTACACAGTAAATAGTCTGAGTCTTACCGACCTCTACTGGTAACCAGTAAGAATTGTAATCACAGAGATGCACCCTTTCTCTGGCTGCACAGGTCTGAGTTTGTTAGGTTTTGTGTATCTGTGATCACTCACAGATGCTTTTTTCCAGGCCGAGCAGAAGCTGCAGAGCCAGAGGCGTCACTGGCTGCGCTCCGAGATTCTCCACAATGGGCTGCAGGAGATGATTCAGGACCACTGTATCAGGAAGCGCCAAGCCACTGTACCACCTGACCAAAACATGGTACATTTCACACACTTCTTTGCACAGTCCACAAATGCACAAACAGCTGACAGTGAATCAAGGACAACATATATATTTTTGGTTATTGAAGCTCCAATAGGAAGTTTGTTTTGCACATTGCAGCTTGACGTCACAGCTAGAGGTCACAGTTTGAAACATTCGAACTTCAGTGTGCCAGAAATCTATGACGTAATACAGATGTATGTAAACTGCACACTGTGTAGTGTTTACTAAAGTGACAAAAGATCACTCACTGTGGTCAAGGCACCAGACATTAGCAGTGTTTTAATTGAGTGGGACAATTCTTATGCGATGGTAAAAATTTAACTGTAATATCTCAATAATTTGTGTGTTTGTGTAGTTCTATGAGACAATGGAGAAGTCTCTTCTGGTGTCTCAGTGTATCAGACAACTGGATCCCAGTAGCACTACCAACCAGGACCAGCCCTCTATTCTGGGTCTGAACCCGCAGCAGGTGATGGAGCTCATGCCATCAGAGAAGGTGAGTTCTAAAAATACAAAACATTCATACTCGAAGGAAAACAATTTAACTGTGGTGCTAAGGTGTATAATTTGTATAGCATAAATAAGATGAAGGATTATCATACAGTAGTCAAAGCAGACACGCATGTTGACCATCAGTAGAGAGCTACTTCAGTAGCATAACAGAAATGTTGCTGATTTATGTAGCTTGTTTACCAGTGATCCTGTATTTATCTTGACCAGAATATTCAAAGAATGAAACAGGGTCTTCCCAGAGAGCTGGAGAAACATCTGAAGAAAAAGTGTTGGGGCCTCCTCTCTTACTATCAACCTGAATGGGGTACAGCATCTAGACTTATATGTTCCTACCAATACAGACTCTCTTTCACTTTCACCACCTTTGTATCGCTTCATTGTTCTACATTGGCATGAAGACCAGGATGTTGTTTTGTAATTTCCTCTAGAGAGTGACAGTGAAGCTCTGAAGAACAGCAAGTTGTCTCATCTGTCAGCCCAGCTGGACAAAGACAAGAAAAGAGCAGAGATTCTGAAGGAGACCTGCCGGGAAAATGCATTTCTCCTGCAAAGACAGACTCAACTCTACCTCTCTGTGAGCACTCTTTCAATTACACACAGTTAATGAAAACAAGCTAATACAGTTCCTCTGTTTTTGCCAGGTTGTCACTATATACATAATATATAATGTAATATACATAAATAAGAGCACTCTCTGGTTTTTTTTAGAACTAAAAAATATCAATGTGTCTACAAGCCATAAATGTGCTGTGTTTGGTTTCTAAAAAAAACCCCAACATTTTGCTTTCAGTTTTTTCTTCTTCTCATTGTGTCTAGGAACTGATTAAGTGTACTCAGCTTCTCCAGTCTCTCATCTTGGACCACAGGCTGAGGATCCAGACAGATTTGGATGGGAAAAAGTTAGACTACCTTGAGGGAAAATGTGAATTAGTCTTGCAGAAGATCAAGTATGGAGTTTTCAATTCTTCGCCTGCTTAAATACCTTTTGATATTGTAGATTTACTGGAGGTTTTATCCGGAAAGACGTACAAGGAGAATGAAGTCAAATTCTTAGATCATGAGTATTACATGCCTTTCAGTTTTTACATGTTTTTCTCTTCTTCCCTCAAAGGACTGAGATGATGGAAATTCAGATGGACACGTACACAGCTGACTCAATATCTGCTCACAGAAAAATAAGGTAAGATGCTTTTTGGTTCATCAGACTAATTCCTTAGTTTTATCATACAATCCTTTCCAATTCCTATAGTATATATAGTGCTCCACTCACAAGATAGTTAAGGGAATGCATACTGTCCTGCTAGTGTTTATCATTCAAATGCTCTTTGATTTTGAACTGTAACTTCCTCATTCATCTTTTGTTTTTGTGTCTTAATTTCAGGGAGAAGCTGGACTCTGAGCTGAAGGCCTGTCAGGCAGACAAGCAGTCTGTTGAATTAAAACTGGCCTCCTTTGAGATCTTGGGCAAAGAGTTTGAGACCCTGGCTGAGGAGTACTGCAGATTACGGCAGGAGATAGAAATGAAAAACTGGGCTCTGAAGGAGTTCACCCAGTACAATGACAAGTGAAGATCAAATCTGATGCTGGGACACCAGCCAGCCATTCCTTCATAGTGTGTCCTCGCTCAGAATGACATGCAGGGTTTCGGACCATTGACACACAGACTGTGTGGAGTTTTGGCCTACAGGAACTATGTAGCACGTACAGTAGTGAGTGTGCTAACTCAAGGCTCCCATTAGAGCTCCTAACTTAAAAATGTTTTTAATTAACTTGAATGAATTCAGTTTTCTTAAAACAGTCATGCCTCTTCATTGCCTCACCATGGTAATCAGCATTTCTGCTTTCTTTGTTTCTACCTGAACCCATTTAGAGTTCAATGCTTGTTTAGTATTCATCTCTCTTTTAACAAGATGCAGTTTTACACTAAACTTTAACTATCTTGCATGTGACTACATGGTCACATTTCATTACTTTCTAAATCAGCTTAAGGAAGTGAGTCACTATATTCATACTGACAAAGCAAAGTAACTTTGCCCTGGAATTTGTTTCCTTGTTTGCGGAGACAGCAGTTAAGATTGAATTTCACCTGATAAGTGCTAAGGTATTTTATTTTTTTGTCAAAGCTGAATTCTGATTGAAGACCTTACGTCAGAAACACAGTAAAATGTGCCAAAAGTTTGAGGTGAGCACTCCTATGTAAATAAACTAAAATAAAGCATTATCACCAGGAGTTTGAATATGAGTAATATATTTGTCGATGTATCTGTTGTTGCTGCTGTTGTTGTGTTGGGGGAATAATGTATACAAGAAAAGTCCTGACATGTCCTTTCAGATAGGCTGGGTGTCATGCAAGAGCATAAAACACTCATCCTTTCTTGGTGTATCTTGGCACACATCTTAGCCTAATTTAGGTAAGTGCACTGATGCTGCTAAAATGTTGTCAATTTTATACAACACAATGCCATTTCAATAATAATTATGGAAGATCAATACAACCACCAGTTCTGTCAACTTCTGTGGGAGTTTAAATTTCTTTTTAGCTTAAGAAGTAGGAGAATTTTCTCAACTCTTAAATGAACACCTAATCATTCAGTTTAACAGGATGATTAAAATTCACCAAATTTGGATATACATTGTTTTCCAGAAGTGTATGAAAAAATATATTCTGAAAAGTAACTAAAGCTGTCAGGCAAATAAAGTACAAGTACCTCAAATTTGCACTTAAGTACTGTACTTGAGTGAATGTACTTTCATCATTTTACATTCCACCAGTGTAATAAAAATGAAGACCAGTTTTCTTCTAAAACACCTGCATTAAACCTATGTATGTATGTATGTATGTAGATTTTTTGTTGAGGAAAATGAATCCGTTGGTTCGTGTCACTTTCCTGCAGTTTGTCGTATAATCCACAAGATGACAGTATACTTTCAATTTTGAGAGATCTGATAAATTTCAATAATGATACTACGACTACTACTACTACTAATAACAACGATCATGATACTTTTACTTGATATGATGAACTGCTAGCAGACGTCCTTGCCCTTTTCTATACTTTTACAATCGGAATGATTAAATAATTTATTCAATATGCTACTTTTTTAAATAAAGGAACTTAAGCCGCACAGAAAAAAAGCTCTTGAGACAAAGTGAAAGATGTTTGTGATTTTTTCCCACTCTTGAATTCTGCACTGGTTTATAATTCAAGCTGTCACATGAGCTGACTTCTGACATTCATCTTTAAAACAACTGGAAATTATAATTGTCTGTGGTCTCCATGCAGTTTTTTTTTTTAATTGATGCAGTATTGTGGAAAAGAGACAAGCACATTTATTGTCACCGAAAGTGGTAGATTTTCCCTAATTATATCTCTATAAAACTATTTTAAGACACTTTAGTCTTTGGACAAGCCCATTGGCTTTTTAAAGATACAATATGCTTATAAAAACAAATTTCCCCTCATGGGCAATAAAACAAATCTACAACCATACAACATCAAAATTAGTTGATATCGGTAAAGACTGTGGTTGATACTGTTCAATCATCTTTATATTGACGATCTTTGGTGAAGTCTTGCTCCACCGAGGAAAAAGCGGAAGTAGGTAGGAGTGAAGCATCTCGCATCGTCACATCCTCTCTGCTCCGCTCTCATCAGCAGCAGCAGCCCCGCCTCGCGACGCGAACCGCTGGCTGGTTCACCTCCGACACGAGCCCCCACATCTGGCTGTCACACCGCGGCATGCGCACATTCACAGCGGGACACAGCGAGCGGATTTTAACCGGAGCGCCGCCATGTCTGAGGTGCGGAAATTCACAAAGAGGCTGAGCAAACCCGGGACGGCGGCGGAGGTCCGGCAGAGCGTGTCGGAGGCTGTGAGGAGCTCCGTGGACCTGGTGGTGAGCTGGGCTTCAAACTGTCTGTGAACCGCTCATTTTAGCTAGCAGGGATAACTAACCGGCTAGCCCGCTAGTTCCCCTCCCCTCTCTCCTCCCGGGGCAATGTGGCTTTTTCACTCCTACATTTCTACTTTTCTTTTTGGCTTATCTCCACATTCTCTGGGCTCTTTTATTTCTCTTATTCCAGTTTTCATTCACCACTCTTTTCCCACTAACCTTATTAACCTCCACAGATTGTGTAAAGCTCTGCTATGTCTCTGAATGAACTGAAACATGTCTATAATGTTAAAAGGCAGGTTATGATGGAGCGTTCACGTGCCATATGTTGGCTTGGATTTCTAAATTGCGTTGCAGAATAGTGTGACATTGTCCCCAGGAACACATGGTTTTCCAGTCTTGTGCGGCTCCTTTTGTGTGCTGGCGGATGAGGAGCAGTGCCAGTTGGACAGCTGCAGCATGGCTTCCCTGCCTTGGAGCTCTCTCTCTCTCTCTCTCTCTCTCTCTCTCTCTCCTCTCCCTCCCTCTATGTCTATCTGTCTTTATTTCTGCTGGCCACATTGTGCAATAGAAGGCAGTGCATGCACGTCCTTAAAATTGATATATATTGCTAACGAGGAGTGTGCAAAGCAAAGGATTTCTTCATGGTTTATTGTTTTCTCCCTTTGGATGAATAGCAGTGCTGCTGGCTGATGGTGGCTTGGAACAGACTGCAATAATGAGGGATTAGGCGCAGTGGCTTGAGATAAATAGCATTGGGGATCCTGCTGATGGAGCATTTTGTGCGTCTGCATGCACGCCTGTGTGTGTGAATTTATTCACGTCAGTATGTCAAAGAGGTGACATTTGTCTTGAAACCTCCTTAGATGTGAGTGCAGATTGACGCTGGCCTGCTGATATGTTTTCTTTCTGTTATAACTAAAGCCATCATTCACTTTCTCATGAAGCTTCAACCCCAAACACAGCAGCCATACATCTTCAGCTGTTTAGAGAGGGGAACTGGAGAAGTTTGGATAGGAGATAAACTCTTGTTCCCTTGGGATTAGGCTTATGACGATCATCTTGAGGAGTATGACACAAAGAGGTTATCAGGGTAATAAATCGTGTGAAAAGGTTTTGATTTCCGCAACAGAGGTGGGAGTGTGTGTCTGTTCTGTGTCTGTAGCCACGTGTTCTGCTGTGGATTTTTATTCTGCTTCAGAGTAGCAGGTTTTGGCTGCTCGCTTCATGAAGTAAATGCTTGGCTTGGTGTCTGAGAACAAACGCTGTTTTGTGGAGGTTGCATGGCCCGCGTTCCTCTCACATGGGGATTCCCTTGGGCATTCTGTGGCCCTGCTTCCTCTAAGACTGTGTTTGTGTGTTCATTCTGCACTTCTTCATCTCCATAAAGTCAGTCTTATTTCTCAATCTTCCCTTCCCTGCCTGTGTCCTTAGGTTTTCAAGTGAACAAGCAGGTTGGATGTGTTTCGAAGCAGAAGGTCAAATAAACTTTGTAAAAGGAAACAGAAGGGTTTAAAACGTGGAAGTATGTTTTTTTCTCTCGAAATGATTCAAACAACCCATGGGCCAATTAGTGTTAAGTTGCTTTTTGGGAAAGTCCCGTCAGCTGATGTGTCAGTGATTACTGGAGTTCATAGAAAGTCATGTTGGACAGTAATTGTCAGCCTGATAACTGGAAAAGATGTAATCCTTGCCCAGTGGAAGGTTGCTCTTAAGGAAAAGGGCCAGTTATTGACAAATACTGACCAATATCAATATTTCACAAATGTATCATGATAAGAAAAAATTTATTGAGTAAGGAGCCGATAATTTGACCTTTGACCTTGACTTGAAGATCAGTTGTTCTAGAGCTACAGTGGTTAATTGATTGATCAATTTGTCGATCAGCAGAACATTTATGGGCAGCTATTTTGATAATAGATTAATTGTAAAATTCAAGCCAAAAAGCCTTCTCTTCTCAAAGACTTCTCTTTGTCTTATATTAAACAGTCGAACAATACAGGGTACTTGAATATGTCTCATTGAGCTGTGGGAAATTACAACTACAATTTTTCACAATTTTCTGCTATTTAATAGAACAATCCTTCAGCCGATTAATCAATAATGGAAATAATTGTCAGTTGCAGACCTAACTTGGCGGGTGGGCACCCTGCAGAGTAATTGCCAGGACAGAGGTATTTTTAATCGTCATTGGTTCCACCCGTGCTTCCATGGCAAGTTCAGATATCTGCTGTGAAAAGGTTCTGTTAATCAGTTTAATCTGAGAATGATAAAAAAGCAGGAGTGCTTGGAAGCCAGCAAGACTATCAGGATTCAAGTGAGCAAGATTTATTCAGCAAACAAAATATAAAGTACACAGTGGAGAGATTGTTGAGAGAGAAGAAAATAAAAACAGCAGATGCTCATCAAGCAAATAGGTGAGTAGAATCTAAAGAAGCCTATCTTGTTCTTCAAGTCACTGTCATTTTGCGGTTGCACTCAAAACAGTTTTTTAAGAACTACGATTGTTCCCAGTTCTTGCAGCGTGGACGCAATATAAAGGGGCATTCTTAAAACCATGACAAAGTGCCTCCAGTCTGAAACCACCTAGGAGCCTTGTGTCTTTGGTGCGTTAAAACTGTGCGTGATAATGTAGTTTCATTCAAATTCAACCTGGCTCTTTATTAGTTAGTTTCTCCAGTGTTCTGTTGTTACTGCTAAATAAAAATGCAGTCTGTTTATGAGGTTGGGGGATGTAAAATCTTTTGGCTTCCAGTTCAAATGGGGAAATGACAAAAAAAACCCATTTGGGAACCACTCTAGAGGAATGCATGTTGACATTTGGAGGATAGACGACACGGAAACACCAGCATTCATGTGATTGTACAACCAACTATGCATGCCAGTGTAGGAATGTCACCCTCTATGGATTAAATATGTCCAGTATTCATTTGACTTTTCTCTCTGCCATGCAAGCCTCACTGATGCATCACTGTGCACTGAAACCATGTATGTCTCTCCATATTTGGTCACTTCTACTTTATAGGGAGGGTTGTTTGCTCATTGTTTGCTAGTAACTACATAATAGGAAGATGGAGTAAAATTTGTGAACTCTGCAGTTAATAAGAAATAAACACTGTATTTTCATGTATATCAGGATATGTGTTCAATCACAGACACTTTAATTTCAAATAACCCGGCTTTGAATTTGTTTTTTAAATAATGTTTTTATCCCTAATGTGGATGCAGAGGAAAAGCTTTATTTATACAGTAACACATTGTCTGGAATAGACAGAGAGCAACACAAGGATGAAAGAGGCTAGCTTGGCTCCTTCTGTTCCCTCGAATGAGCCGCTGTGTGTCTGGGCTGCTCACACACACACACACACACAGATTGGAGCACTTAGTGGGGTCAGCTGTGGGACAGTGGAGCCGCTTCATACTGTATGTGACTTTCCTGCTAGCGTGTGCGCGCTGCCCATCCATTGTGCACAAGTGTAAGCTTCCCGAGCCAACGTGATAAAATCCACCTGGTCGTGTTGGAGTCGTGAGCGCCTTACGTCTGCTGAACCGTAATGGGACACAGACATCTGGAAATGCGCCCTTGCTAACATCATCATCATCGTAGCCCCCTGGAGGCACACTGGGAGTCGAGCTTTGTACTCAGTGATTGATGTCTGAGTGTTCTCCGGGCCAGGTTGATGGCTCAGAGGAGAAAGTCTGAGACCTAATGTGAGAGTGACATCCTGTTTGTATGACAAGAAAGTGTCTCGATTGTTTGCATCATACAGTTACACCCAAGTGTTAGGCCACGTCCTTTAGTATCTCTCTTTGTTTCTCAATCAGTGAGACTGTGGCTTGACAGCAGCCTGCTTGTGATTCTTCAGCTTCTTTTCTTTTCTATGAAAGCAGAACTCTCTCTCTCTCTCTCTTCTCTGTGTCTTTCCTTCTCTCTTTACTTACTTCCCCTCCCTCCCTTCCTCCCTTTTCTCCCTCTGTCTCTGTAACATGATCAGTGTTGCAGTCGAGCCACCTCATGCTGCCGAAGGGTTGCCTCTGACTTGTAGCGCTGCGGCTGAGCTTGTTGCACATGACAGGAAGCAGAGCTGCTGCTGTGGCTGCAGGGGCGGCACACTCATGTGTAATGCTTTCAGCAGACTTGTAGGTGTTGAGTTTTGCTGCAGCTCAGGTTGCTGGTTGTCCACAGAGTAGCCGCCCTTTATGTAAAACAGTGATTCTACATAACACAAATATTAAACTTCACATTTCACAAGTATCATTAGGGTTAGGAAGTTTTTATTTAGATTAGTGGTTCAAAAAAATGCTTAACACAGCGTTCATGTGGACAACCGAGAAAGTCAGGGTCTGGTGGAAAACTCTGCAGAGAACATGTACATGTAACCATCTTATTTCAAATTATTGGTTAGAGAACATGGAAAGGGAGAACTTTCTTTCCTCTGTTGGCTTGTGCACAGATACCAGGATATTCAAGTAGCAGATTTTAACCCCTTAAATGTCACTGAACTCAAACATTGTTCAAACCCACAGAACTTTATCTTAAATTCTAGTGGAGATACAAAATCACAAAAGCTACCAAACGATGATGGTGAATGATGCAGCCAGAAAGAAACATGGAGTCTTGATTTAAACATCATATAGCTTCAATGAGGAACTGCAACAAGCTGAAATACAATATATACATGTGGTACAGCCAGGCAGTGTGGAATTGAATTATTTTCCAACTTTAAATCTGATTCTGAAGACTTGGTTTCAAATCCAAAGTATTCCTCTATAACATTTCATTTTCATGCCTTATTAAGCAGCAATCAAAGTTACAGTTCAGAAACAAATATTTCAAGTGAGATAACAAAAACTTTGAGATTTTGTGATTGAGAAAATATGTCATCAGGGGACAGAGAGAGGAAAACCATAAATGGTTCACTGAGCACATAAAGCTGCATATTGAAGAAAGACCACAACTTATATAAGCGCATGTATCCAGAATTACTGAATGACTGCACATGTAAACATGCCCAGTGATCGTTTTCGAGAGAAGGCAGTAGATGGGAGGGAAGACCAGCAAGCAGAGGGGAAAAAGCAGCAGCCAAACTACTGCATAACTTTATTACTGGCTTGCTCGCTCTGCCCACTCCAACAGTGGTACAAAAGGAAAACAAGGCTCTGCATCTCAGCTGCACAGCTCTTAAATGGAAATATGACAAGGTGGAAAATGACTCCGTCATACTCTCCCAGCTGTAGGGCAAAGTCAGGGTTTTTAGAGTCCGTCTCCCCACTGTGCTTGTACACTGAGCAGAATGTCTGCTGCCCTGCATGTATTGCCTACAGACTCGGTGGCAGAGGCTCAGTAATGTGGCACAGCAGCTGATCAAATCCATACAGCCTGATTTCCTCTGCTCGAGGCCAAACGGCCCGGTATTGCTCAGTCAAGGCTTATTGGCTAAGCTATTCATCACCATCTCGACCACCGCTTAACTTGAGCTTAAAGTGGCACTTTCTTGGAATTAATTCCGAAGCTTTCCAAGTGGTTTAGGTTTATACTTGTGATCACATCTTGACCTAGTTGTGGAAGGCTTGGTTTTAGCCTGCAGGCTTCTTTAAGACAAAATAATTTCATATCATTCACTTCTCCATGAAACCCAAAACAGGAAGTTATGATATTTAGCTAGAACTGTGTGACATGTGATATTTCCTGTGTTTTTTCTTTCATTATTAGGCATGCCTCTGTCAAGTGCATGAGTTTTTTTGACCCCAAATAACAAGTAAAATATCATCATTTGTCCCTTTCACTGCTGTTTTTTCTCACCTGTCTTGCCCTTCCTGTCTTTGCTGATGTATTTGTCAGTTGTTTCCTTTTTGTCATCTTTTGCTTTTTTTCATCCACTCACAATACTCTGAGCTACTGTCTGTTTGCCTGCACCGTGACAGTCCTCTGAACTTTGTGGTTGTCTCTCTGATCTCTTGTGGCTCTGCTTTTGCATGGGTGGTGACAACTTCTGGGGGTGAGTGAGCCCTTGTTAACTGCTTTAAAATAACAAGGGCATGTGGAGCTTGCCAGAGCCACAGGAAAAGAATTGGTTTGTTTATTTGAAACTACATGTATTTGTGTTTTGTCCTTCTTCACCTCTCAGGAGCAGCCAAAGATCATTGAACCACTGGACTATGAGGCTGTGGTGTTTCAGAGAAAGGCCCAGATCCACAGTGACCCCCACCGAGACCTGCTGCTCTGCCCCGTCGACGATGTCTCGGTGAGTCCCCTCATCTTTTCCCGCCATGTCCTCTGGGACTGGCCCTCACATCAGGCCATCTTCCTTCTCAGAACGAGGTCACAACACAGTGTAAGCCCCTGTAAAACTGTGCGAGTCAAATGGGAACAACGAGCTGTGAATTATCACCTTCTAAAGAAAGGTTTCATCATTTATCACTGTTCATCCCCAACACACCAGACTCACTTATTTATGGGTCAGTACAAGGAGCCTGATCAGTCAAATCCAATCCAATCCAGCCAGGTTCCTCTGCTCTGTATTTATTGGTGCTGCTTCAAACACATGTGGTTTTGTTTAGAAGCACATCTCGCTCTGTGTCTGTTTTTTTCCTCCCAACCTGAGACAATCTCTTGACCCTCATCTGTTTCTTTGTATCTGTGCCTTCTGTTTTCTCTCATTCACTTTCTCTTTGCCTGTTGTCTGTGGTTTCCTGCTGTGCTACTATTGGATGAGAAGATAAAGAAGTAACATTTCATGTATACTTGTTTGTTTTTCCTTCATGTGTGTCTCACTGTGTGCGTGCAGGAGTCCCAGATCTCCCGGCAGAGGAGGACTGTTGTTCTCTCGGTGCCTCAGAACGCAGAGCGGGAGGCCAGGAGTCTGTTTGCCAAAGAGGTACTATAATACAGCAGTCCCATGTGTGTGACTTGGCCCCATTCGGTGTCAGACAGTTCATTTGCAACAATGGTGTCTCGTCATTTCTAAAAATAAAAAAGGAGGTTTTGGGGTGACAAAATTTAAGATGAGGTATTTATAGTTGACATGAAATTTTCTCAGTAGTACGACTTTTACTTCCTTTTATTAATTACAATCTAATCAATGAAAAAGGAGACTTTAAATCCATGAAGTAAACTCTAAATTCAACTCTTAACCAACATAAAACATGATTCCTTGATGACTTCACATCAGCGCTCATGACATTCAGCCTGAAGTGGTCACTTGAGGCTCATAAAGAAACACAGAATGCACAGGCCAGTGGTAAACACATGCCCTGATGATATATTGTATTAGCAATGAAAAACAGACTCTTCTGGCATAATGTGGACATCCTCTGCTGCTCTGCCAGCATCTGAATCCTCAGCCAGCTCTCATGACTATGATATAGCATGGAAACAACTCTCACAGGGATTGTTACAACAGACTCAGACTTACTCAGCATCTATTGAACAAAGATCCTTTCAGCTGACTTAGTTGAGAATTTCTGCTTGCAATTTCACATTGAATAAAAAGGAATATGTACAATGAAAGCCACCTTGAGTGATACCAGATAGCAATCACAGTATGGGGTAAAGAGTCATTTTGAATTCATAAGTGATTGATATTGAGCTGGAAATTTTTTCCCAGAAAGGGGAACTGAGTGCTCTGTCCTCCTTCGTGAGTCACAGTCAGAGGAAATAACTGCATGCTTGGTTTTGGTCATTTTGCTAGTATGGCCTGCTTTTTATATTTGAGTGTGTCTGTCCCTAATCCAGCTCTCTGTGTTGCCTTGTTTGGCAGTGCATCAAGATGTACAACACCGACTGGCATGTAATCAACTACAAATATGAGGCTTACTCTGGTGACTTCCGCATGCTGCCAAGGTAAGGAAGATAAGAAAAAAAGAACACTTCGACTGATAGAAATTAGAAATGCAGTTTGAACATGTAAAAAGAAATTTGAAGGTTAGGGATCAGAGTCTGTGCAAAGCAACATCAGAGTTCTTTCCTGCCAAATATGTACAAGAGATTTACTCTGCTCACATGGGTCTGCTTGATGACGACATGCAACAAATCACTCTTCCTGTATATTTTTGCAACACTGATGCTTTAGCAGAATAGAGGAAATACTGCACACAAATTGAAATAACTACACAGAGTTCAGCCAGATTTTACTCTACAATGCAACAGGTGCAGCCCAGATGTTTTGAATTCATATTCAAATGGCGATAACGTTTCCTTCCTTATTTTTATCACCACACCCTTGAATTGAACCACACATTGGAGTGAAAGAGACATATGCATAACATCATTCTCCAAATACCCTAAAAAGTAAAAGAGAAAAAAAATGTAATGCAATAACAGACAAGGTGGGGCAAGTTTTACAGACATACAGTACATAACAAAGGAGACAGTGCAAGATGTATAGATCAGGCAGTGATTTGTTACATGCTTTACAAAGAGTAAAGACATAGAGAGATAGCAGACCTCACCACAGGGGTAGTACAGTCAGGAGGGGGCTCATTTATTGAAGACAGCTGACCCTCTCTCACTGTCTTTTCATAGCAAAGGCCTGAAGACAGACAAGCTGCCAGCTCACGTGTTTGAGATCGATGAAGACGCCAAAGACGAGGTGAGTAGAGGGGCCTGAGCACCGTTAGATCACAGACATTGATCGTTGCAGTGAGGATGAGCGGTCTGCTATTGACTCACGGGCTCTTCATAGACAGACTGCACCATGCATGTATGCACAGCTTTTAGCGATGTGCATAAAATCCTGCTCGGAAAATTGACATAGTCCCTTTCTTTTTTTTTTTGATTCATCAAGATAAGACATAAACTTGGCCTATTCAACATGCCTGAAAATATAAGCAAACAGAGCGGCCATTCCCGGCATGTACATGCATAGAACTGGTAACTGTGCTGGAAGATTCCCTGTGACTTATGGTCTGTCAGTCCTTCAGTCCACCCAGCAGCGTGACCCCTCAGAGACTGAGAGCGGGGCAGCGAAGCCAGCAGCCTTATACGTCCTATAAATAGCCCTCATCGATCCTCCTCCCCCTACCCTCAGGCCGGATGCGGATAAACTTAGACAGAGAAAGGGTTTAATTGAAGGAAGATAAATGCTGCTGTGCTGCCTGGGCGGGGAGGGCAGGGAGGAGATGGCCCTGTTACTTCTAGAAACAGCCCATGCTGCTCTTAAATTACCTCTACATGATCATTTCTGGCTGTGATGGCTAATATTTAAGAACAAAAAAGAGAATGCACATGCATATATATATATTTTTATATACTTATGATACAGTAAATAATTGTTATACATTTCTCTTGCATTTGCTTGTATAAATATTTGCTTTTCTGTATCCTTTATATAACCTTTTATATCCATCCACAGGGCCATAACAATAAATCAATAATAATGCAGTCAGGGACATTAGGCATTGGGTGACAATGCTAAGTAGGCTACCGTTGTGGTGAGATGAGTATGCACGGTGGCCGCTGTCAGTTGCTGTATGTCTGAGGGAAGTATGGACTTACGCACACTGCCAAGGGAAGAACAGCCAGCCAATTAGATTACAGGACAAAGCTAGAGAGAAAGGAGGAGGCGTGACGCTCAGAGGACAAAATGCCACCTCAGTGTGATAAAGCTCATCTCAGTAATGCACACACGCCTTGACAGACCTCAACCCCTTTTTCATTCAATGCCATGATATGCATGTCATGTTGCAGGCTTACATTAAGTACATTGGGCCTCATACTGTGAATTCTTCCAAGTGCCTGGATGCATTACTCCCGAGAATGTGTTTGTGCGCATGAGAACGTTCACTAAGAGACCATTCCCTTGTGATGAATGTTTGTGTTTTCTGTGGTGCTGATGAACAGTCCCATGATAGTTGTAAGATAGAAAGGCTACACTGATGGTACTGAGGCTGAATTATGATGGGAAAATTAGGGGAAACCAAAGAAATTCTCCCCATAAATCGACATGGTTGGTTGGGTTGATATAGAATTGGTGGCATTTTTTACTGACTGAACTGGACTATGTTAACTGTGATCAGTGAACATTTCTCGCGACCAGCTCCATGTCAGAAAAACAATGTTTCAGCAGATATGGCACTAAATAGTATGACTTTATAACATGAAGCCGTTGAGACTGTATACTGTCTATAAGTACTGTGGATATTGTGATAATAATGTGCAAATGTCTTGACTGATTTCCAGTGTTTGTGTTTGTGTCTGTCAGGACTCAGCATCACTGTGCTCCCAGAGGGGAGGCATCATGAAGCAGGGCTGGCTTCAGAAAGCCAACATCAACAGCAGCCTGTCTGTCTCCATGAGGGTGAGTCACCACCAGACCTCCTTTCTGATATTCATGTGACATAATAGCAACAAATGACAGTGACAGCAAAAAGGTGTGGTTCACAAAAGAGCTAGGGAGAAGTGGTAACTCTTTGTTCTCCTTAATGGCTGATGCACCATGAAAACTACATCAGACTACACTAACGTCAGCATTTACATTTGTAAACTTTGATAACCGGAATTTACTACAGCACTTGTTGATGGTAGTAAAATGCATTATAAAGCCACCAAATACCATAAAGCAATAAATGCATTAAAGGAGTGTTGTAAATATACAAATAAGCAAAGAGGAAAGGAGTAAATGAGGAAAGTGTGGTCAAAAACACCTACTAAATATGTTTACCAGTGTAGCATCTGAAACATCTTCCCCTTCAATCAGGAATCTAAATCATATTAGCAAAGCAACTTACATTTAGGCAAAAAGTGGCTACATATTGTGCAGTGTTTCTCTGTAATGAGTTCTTTATGATCTGTTAGATATGAAGCTCCCTGACTCAATTGCTGTGAATTGCAGGTGTTCAAAAGGAGGTACTTCTACTTGTCTCAGCTTCCAGACGGCTCCTACATCCTCAATTCCTACAAGGATGAGAAGAACTGCAAGGATACCAAAGGATCCATCTACCTGGACTCCTGCATAGATGTTGTTCAGGTATACAGGGCTGGCAAAAAAAAAAAATCAAAAACACACCAAATGCTCAGCTGAGTATGCTGCAATAAGAGTAGCAGCAGGAACTGTTTTCAGTTTGACCAACTCTTAAGCTTTCAATATGTTATGCTGTTTGTTTAATTGAACTTCTTTTGGAGTATCTCCGTCTGTGCCCACTGTGAGTTTTCTGTTCTTGGCAGAAGCTCTCACCCTCGTGAAAGTCGGTGTGCTTCCTAGTCTCACCACGCTCCAAGGGATTTTAGACACTTTGATTGAATAGATTTACTGCATTCCACTGACTTGGGTCGAAAAGTCCAGTTCCAGCAGATTATGAGGGGCTGCTGCTGTTGGCTCATGGCACAGACTGGTACCCCGTTCAGGTCTGCACCGACCGGACAGGCTGCCAGGAAGCTTTCAGTTTGATGAACACATTCAGAAGATGAATGGGAAGAATGAGGAGACTCATTCTGGTTGGCGGGTTTAATGTGGAAGCTTGTGAAGCGTGGTGTGTTGACATGTACAGCATGTTTTGCACCTGAAAGACTTTACTTTTACAATACTCTCATAGAAAAATTATCTAGTGTAAGGAAAAACGATCTTTGGTGAGAACCTTATATTTTTGAATACAAATGTGAAAATACGAAATGCTGTGGTCGGAAAAATACACACATTGGCTGAATAATATTGGCTCTCCTGTTATTACCTCAATACAGGATGCTCTTTTATCCATTGTCAGTGTTTTGAGGAACAGAGTAAAACAAAAATTCCAAGTATGGAAAGTACAATAACTATTCTCCCCTCAGAGCCCCAAGATTCGGCGTAATGGCTTCGAGCTGAAAATGCAAGACCGCTACAGCCACTTCCTGGCTGCAGACAGCGAAGCAGAGATGGAGGAGTGGGTGACCACGCTCAAACAGGCTCTGCAGAGCAGCACTGAGGCCAGCCAGGACAGGAGGAATGGTGCAGAGACACTGGACTGTGCCCTGGGTGAGTCGTACTGCACGTACATCTGCAAAATACTTGCAATACACGCATGCCCAGATCATCTTTCAGTCAACCTATTATTTACAGTCTTATTGACTGCTGTACAGTCATGGCCCATTTAGCTGTGATAATAATAATAGCATGTTTGAACATCATCTCTGAGCCGGTTTTAGTGGTGCCCAGGGTTATAGTAATCCCTCTCCCCGGCAGTGGAGGGAGTTCAAAACTCCTCTGAATATAAGTCTGAGTCCTGTGTTATGACATGCAAAAGGCTTCCATATTACAATGATACATAGGCAATAAATAGGCTTAACTCTATACATATAGAGATAGAAGTCATATGCACATCAACCATAAATTCTTCTAAAAGATGTTCAGCTGTGCAGGTACAAGTAAATCAAAGCTCAGGAATCTGAAGACTGCTCTCAGATGTTTTGTTTTTGTTCTTTAGTTTCGCTCCCAAATTCTCTCTCAAGTGTGTGTTTCTTAGGGGGCATTTACAGTGAATTGTTGAACTCCTGAGCTGTGGAAGAATGCCAGCAGCTTTATGCAGTCTGCCTATGTCTGCCAGCATCTGTGGGCCCTTTTTTTCTTATATAATAATATACTGTCTGCAGAATGTCCCAGTGAAACCTAATAGGCCTAGCTTGCTCGCAAATCTCCAAGATGCTGATGAGCGAGTGGGAGGCCATCCAGAAAGATGGAGAGTTCACTCCATCACCTGGGAGCCGCCAGAATAGTGAATGGCCTCTTTTTAATTTGGCCAGTAGACTGTAAGATATTAGTTTAGCTTAGACAGCCACATAGGGAGCCATTAAGGAAACATTGAGTGAGCAGAGCTGCATTGGACCTGATTTGCACTAGCGTGATTTGTTGTCAGACTGGGTCTCCGTGCATTCTGATTACCTCTACTCATGCGTGATCACTGTCCTGTTCAATCAGATGACGACACTGCCAGCCAGGGTAAAGGTGAGAGCCTGCTGGAGAGCCTGGGGAGGAGCTTACACCCTGAACTTATGAAGGTAAGGGATGCATGGATGTATTGTTAATTGGTTAATTCAGACTGATTGACTAAGTTGTTAGATATAGATTTTCAGAAACTTTTAAGATTTCACATTGTAAAAGTGTATAATTTTTTGTATTTGACATGGTAGTTATAACTGCATTAATATAATTATTATTTATTTGTAGGATTATTTAGTTTTTTGTTTGTACCTATCACTACAGTTAGTGTAGATGATAGTAATGAAGTGAAAATAAAAAGCTGTCTCCTTATAACAGAAAATGTAATGAAAGAGCAGCATCTCTCATCTCAAAAATTAGTCTAAGCTTTTGTATCAGACCACATAATCTTTTCTTTATAAATGTCTACATGATGGAAGAACCATAGAGGAGCAGCTTGTTTGTTGCCCTCTGTGTTTTCTAAGCCTGAGAACAGCAGTCCACAGAGGCCGTGCCGTTTTAATATGTCTATAAACCCAGAGCTACACACAGACAACAAAGCCCTCTGTGCTCTGTGCTGCTGTTTCACTCTGTTTGCTCTGGGCCACTCCAGCACAGCTCTTCCCTCTCCACGCAAAAGATCACTTGAGTTTGTCTGCAGGCTGGTCACAGTCAGAGCAGAAACAAGGGGAGGAGAAGTGGGGTAGGAAATGGATTAGGGCTCTTACTGTGACCTGAGGGCTTGATTCGTTTGTCTCCATTAGGTGCCCTTCTTTCTCCTTCTGTCTGGCTCTGTTGACTGCTTGTCTCCTTTCCTTTGTCTTATTCTTTGTCAGTATTCGTGTTGTTTTACTGGCAGAGAAACCACTAAGAGGCAACTGTCTGTGTAGGCCCATTATTGTGTGAGATACTACTTTTGTTTTGAAACTAGTTTCTATTGTCCTATTTTTCTAAAATTACCCAACTTTTCACTGTCTTACAGTCTCACATGTACATATGTTTTTCAATGCCTGAGAATAACAAAAATGGCCAAATGATTGTGTGTGTGTGTGTGTGTGTGTGTGTGTGTGTGTGTGTGTGTGTGTGTGTGTGTGTGTACATGTGCGCAGTACGCCAGGGAGACAGACCAGCTCAATAAGATCAACAGGAATGAGGGCAGACAAAAGCTTTTCTCTCTGGATCCTGAGACACAGGTATACTGAAGAAGATGCTTCTTTTAACACATGGTTGTCCTATGATTTATTTATTTCACTATTGATTCACACTATTTGATTTCTCCTCCACTTTCCACCATTTGCACCGTTTCCTTCCCCTTTGTCCTCTTCCTCTCTTTCTCTGCACGCATGTTCTCCTCACCCTCTCTCCTCTCCACTGGATCAATCTTCCTCTTCTTCTTGTTTTCAATCTCATGCCCTCATGCCCTCCTGCTTTCCTCTTCCTTCTTTTCCTCCTCTCCTCCCCCTGTCCAATATCCAGAGGCTGGACTTCTCAGGCATCGAGCCAGACGTGAAGCCATTTGAGGAGCGTTTTGGCCGTCGAATTGTGGTCAGCTGCCACGACCTGACCTTCAGTCTTCAGGGCTGCGTTAGCGAGAAGGGTGACGGTGTCCTCACCAACGTATGTCCTCACCTTACTTCCACAGCAAAGATTCAGTTTATATTCTGCTTATATGACTCTGCCACTACTTCTACTACTTGCTCTAACAAGTGAAAAAAACACTGAGCTAACCAGCAAAAAGACCCCTCTAGTGATTTTGTCTGCATGCAGCTAATCACAACACACAGTTTTCACTCCACCAACTTCCACCATCCTCACCCTCGGCAGTGCTGCCCCAGATAATATACCTTCATAATTCATGTTGGCCTTTCTGGAAGCAATGGACATAAGCGGGCCAAAAGAGGATAACAAAATTATAACACAAAATATTCCTGCCTTCTCATTTAGTTTAGGATAAAATCTGTTTGAAAATACAATACATTTAGTATATTAAAGCAATTCCACACACTTAGATTTTTTTAATCAAAGCTGAAAGCACCTGAGCTTTAAACTTTTCTCCTCCAAATATACAAGGACTCAAGGTTATGCAAGAAGTCAGTTTGCTGAATATGGAAATCTTGAGTGTGTTATCAGTGCAGTTTCAGCAGCAGTTTAGAGCATGTGTGAGCGCCGCCTTTGTCAGAGTGGCTTGCAGTAGTCATAAAACATTGAGTTAGACCTTCTCTTCCTGCTTGCTGTTGCATTAGGAGACTGGTAGGAGAATTGAACTGACTCATATTTGTGGTTTGGAAGCAGCACGCTCTCTCTTCCCCTCCCCTTCTTCCTCCCATCCTTTCCTTCCACAGTCTCTGATAGGTTTCATGTTTATTGGATGGAGCGAGCCTTGTCCATCATGCAGGAATCATTCATCCTGGCATAAGTGCACTTAGTCATTTAAAGATGTGTGGGCGGCACTACTGTAGAGCCACCATTTGCTTCCAGACTAAGAATGAACTAATATTTGCTGAAGTCTGAGTATATCAGACTTAATGGTAATGTTTCAGGTAGTTTACTAGCTTCTTATCACAGGCTGAGAGACTGAAACAATGAGGTTTTATGCATCTCTGTGTCATAGTCATACAACCTATATCTAAACAAGTCAATGTATCCAAACTCTATGTGCTTTTAAGGGATTTTTGCACTACATTGAACTCCAGGCTAAGCTCTATCTCTATCAACCACTTATTTAACTGTCACACTGGTGTTAGGTAAAGAGTTAAACTGCCTTTGTTGTGTTAACCTTGAAAGGACAACATAAGAGCAAGTGTCACATTTTATAAGGTTAAAATAATCATTCTCTGTACCTCAGCAGATATGCAATAAAATTTCTGAAAAAATGAATAGTTGGGGTGAATTCTTAATGGAAGGATTAAGCTAAATAAATCTGGCATGAAATTTGATATACAGTAAATGAATCCAGGGATATTATAAACCCTGGCTGGTGTATTCAAGTATGAAAAGCCCTTAAACCATCTCTCTGCTGAACCCCAGGTGGAACCATTCTTCATCAGCCTGGCTCTCTTTGACGTCTCCAAGAGCTGCAAAATCTCGGCCGATTTCCACGTTGACCTCAACCCGCCCTGCGTCAGGGAGATGCTGACCGACGCCCCGGGCCAGCTCTCTCCTTCGTCAGACTCAGAGGGTGGAGGAGGAGTCAGGGAGGGAGGAGGGGGAGGTGGAGTGATGGTGAATGGAGACTCAGGGAAAGGGAACGGCCTGCCTGCTCTTCAGAGGGTGTCGGAGGCTCTGCTGCGCTTCCCTACGCAGGTAGATACTTGACTGTTGAGACAGCTGTTTGATTGAGGAAATGACTTTACCTGACTCACTGATAATGAGCAGCCAGCAAGAAGTATATAACAGTCTTCTATCCTTAGGGTAAGGGTTAGGGTGAAACATATCTAGTTGACTTTAATTTATTAATCCCATTCATGATACTAAACACACTATCACTGTTTTAAAATTGACAAAATACTTATGCATTACATTCAAATAAGACTGCAAAATAAAACATACAATTACCAAGAGTAAAACTGGTAGCAAATTTGATGGGATAAAGGCAGTGTTGATCAAAACAAGAAGAGTTGTAAAAGAAAATAGTAATTTTGCTGTATTAACTTTTAAGGCTGAGGATTTAAACATTTTTTCTAGTCAAGATAATACCAGAGAAGTTTGCTGAGTTGTATTTCTGGTTTATTTAGGTTCATGCTATTCAATTATAAACAAAAGTCACATGAACTGTGAACTGTAACTTGCTTATTAGCCAGAGTTTTGGCAGCCCTGTCATCCTGTTGGGTTAGAGGTTTTGCTGATGTGGGTTTTACTGATTTAATTCTAATTTTTTTGAGCTGCTCTTTTCTCTGGTGTTTGTTGCAATTAGGCCACATGAAGGACTGGCTGAAAATGAGCATTAGTTTAGACTGTGGTTTGCGCTTCTTTAGTGTCATTAATTTTGTCTTTGTAGCTATTAATCTTAGTGTTTTGGGCGTTGTTTCTTTTATTTGGTTGAGAATGTGCAGCTTGAGGTACTTAAAACATAAAAAAATTAAACAGTGACAGATGAATACCTAAAAAAGAGAAACCATTTATCTAAAGTAAAAAGTGTAAAAACGTGTTCATTATTATCTCTGTGTTCATCCGAAGACAATTGAATGGACTCCTTGAAACACATCTATGTACTGTAGTTTAAATGCTTATATAAGGCTGAGCAAATGAAAGCATTAGTACAAAGAGTGAAAAATGAAATACAAGCAATTGGAGTCTATGAATAACCACTGTTTACGGATTTAAAATTTAATCATCACCATAACCAATGGAACATTATTCACATCCTACACTCTCCAGGCCTCATCAGGTTGTGGTTGGATGATGTCCTCAGTCCAGCCTTGCACTGAAAATGTCTTTACATAGCTCAGTGAGGTGGCAGACTGCTGAATTGTCATTTATATCTGTAACACTGCTCAGCATTCTCAGGCTGGCCGCAGCTGGCCCAGCTGGGACAAGGGATAAGTAGCCAGTTGATGGATTCCCTGTTCACCCCTTCTGTTGACAATGTAATGACGGTGTGACGGAGCTCTTTATCCAAATCCATGATAAAAGTGTTATTTTTATTCATTTCTCCCCTTTAATCAAAGTGCTGTGCTTTCAATTTTCATTCCATTGTAGGACTTCCAGATAGTGAGTGTGTCTCCAGACAATGCTTGGTCCATGTCCAGACTTTGAAAGCATCTGCATGAGACCCTTAGTTTAGCTTATTTAGCAAGCATTTGCAAGTGATTTCAGACTCCCTTTGGTTTGCCAATTTTCTGACATCAGCTCAGTACTTAGTGATGTCAGTTTTATGTCTTGTCACTTCTCTTTGCTGTGTTTTAAGTCAAGAGTTTATTCAGGAAAGAATATGTGTGAGTGTTAATCTTGGCCCTGGCACACTAATGCAGGTGCTGTGAGATCAGTACACACACACACACACACACACACACACACACACACACACACACACACGGTCCTATTCCTCACCTCTGGCCCATTAATGTGATTAACTCACTCAGCAAGACTGGTGCCTGTTGTAAATTAGCAGCAGCTAGGTTATAAAACGTTCTCAGATACTCACTTTCCATTTCCATGACAAGAGACATGGCTGGGCTGTCGTGTCAAATAGATTGAAACCAGAAAGGTGAGAAGATGAATATGGGGAGAGTCAGACTCAAGAGTGCTCAATCAGTATTTCAAAAAGAGAATGTAGCAACCAGTAGCAGGCCAGACTGGTGTACATAGTTCGAAAGCCATGGACATAAAATAAAACAACCATTTCAAGCTTCCCTACGTTTAATTTATAAACTTAATGTTACGTTCTGCCAGCTGACATCTTTGAAAGTTCTACAACAGCAGAACACACACACACGTCATCCGGACACACACATACAGACACATGCATACAAACAGAGCATGCTCTACCTCTGTGATTAGTGTGCTATTATAGCTCGGCAGACCACAGTTTAATTTAGGTGCATTGGGTGTGGTCCAAGGACAGAGCCTCTGCTTCTTGTATCTCTCCACTGCATCAGCAGATCTCGGGAGGCCACAGCCTCCGTTCATTACATGATTTACAAATCTAGTGCATTTGTCTAAGCACGTATATTAATGTGTTTTGGCATTTTTCCTCCCAGCTACAAACCAGCAGTAGCACTGTAGTTTATGTTTGCAAAGAGAGCTGTGACACAGTTATACTGGAATGCAAAATGGCAAAAAGTTTAAATTACGAGCATTTTTTTCTCCCACATTGTGCAAAATGCATGACAGTGTTATAAGCAACAAATCATAATGTCAGAGATTGAAAACCAGTAGCAGCTGTGTGGGGTTGTGTTAATACTGTGAAGATCAGTGAATGAGAGCAGAACGGGGGAGGACAGACAGGGTTCTGGTTTGGAGTGAAACCACGGAGTGTGTCTGTCTGACTGGCAACGTGCTTGTCTCTTCTATGATGTGTATTATTAATGTGCAGTTTGTGTTGTCGACATCTATTTTGATTTTAAGCTGCTGCAAAGTTTCATCACTTATGCTGAAACTTTTATGATTTGCAAAATTACTTCCTGCTGCTTTGTGGAGGTTTATTTTGTATTTGATATAATATATGTGTAAGATAGGGGTATGATAAGTGTCATGACTTCATACAAATTTAATTTCTCATTTCTGTCCCCTCGAGATTGTTTGTGTGAGCTGACACTACAAGCTTAAAGACGGCCTCATCTCACCAGACCAAAAATAGATGTGAACCCCATGTGGTTTTCCTGTATAGCTTTCAGCTAACAGCAGCCACTTCCACTGCACTTGCCTTGTAGAGAAGCAGTTGATGAAGACTGAGAAGGCATTTTAAATTTGAATTGCTGATGATTGCCTTTTTATTTGAGTACCCAGCAGTGTGGATGAAGTGGTTTCTCTTCTGATCCATGTATCCATCAAGTGATCATCTCTCCTCTTCATATTCCCAATGGAAAAATCCTTAAAGGATTTGTAAGGGTTGTAGTGAAAGACACTCTCAGTCTGCTAATACGCATTACAACCACAGATACTGGTGTATACTGTATCACTCACTAATAAGTCCCTACTCTAAGTAGCCACCTCACTCCATTTCTCCTCTTTGTTCCTCCAGGGTATCTTTTCAGTGACCAACCCCCATGCAGATATCTTCCTGGTGGCCCGTGTAGAGAAGGTTTTACAGAACGGCATCACACACTGCGCTGAGCCATACATCAAGACCTCCGACATCAACAAGGTCCGCTGCCTTTCACCCCATTCGAAGTCATACACATGACAAAAGCAGCAGTGAGCTTTCCAGTCTACCATTCTGTGTTTGCCTTTTCTCTTCCATATTGATTTTGTGTCTGTCTCCGCAGACTGCTCAGAAGGTGCTCAAAGCTGCCAAGCAGACATGCCAACGCCTTGGCCAGTACAGGATGCCATTTGCGTGGGCTGCCAAGTAAGACAGGAATAATCCATGAGTCAAAATATGACCCAGTAATGCATCTGTTTGGATTCATCTTTGGAACAGTCTAATATGAATGCATAAAATATATCATCATAATAAGATAATGCATCGGATTTTAAAAGTTCAAAGTCTATTCATTTATAATGTATATGTATAAATATCACACATCCTTTATGTCCTTCAGTAGGTGTGGAAAATCAGCTTCATGATCAGTTTCATATCAAGATATTCCAAATATTGAATGTAGCAGAGTAGAAAAGCATCTGATTTGATTTTGAATCTTTTAAACCGAGGACATGTCACAGTGACTCTACACACGAGGCCTTTCAGCCACATTTTTTAAGTCATTTGTTTCAGTGATTGTGTGTTGGGCTCAGTACTGTCCCTTAATGCCTCCTGTCTAGACACAGAGGGAGGAGTAATGCTGCCACACGACTGTATAGACACAATGTTAGAATACGCTAAAGCTGAGAGGTGGGCAGCTCCCATTGACCACCAGTGTAGTACGGATGCAATACAATATGTTTTAAGTAAATGTAATACAATAAATATTTACGCACTCAAACAGCCTCCAGTTGAAAATGGATAGGACTACGTTTAACCTCGATTGGAAATGTGAATATTTTGCTATTTGCACAAGGCAGGCACTGTAGCCAGGTGTAATGTGTTTCCAGGCAGGTGTTCAAAGATGCTCAGGGCAGCCTGGACATGGATGGGAAGTTTTCTCCTCTCTACCGCCAGGACAGCAGCAAAATCTCCACTGACGACATCATCAAGCTGCTGGCCGACATCAGGAAGTGAGTCATCACCACTCTTCTGCTATTTTAGTAAATGCTTAGTTACTGTAGCTCAAAACACTCATGCCCTTGCACATTTATTGAGTCTGTATTTCAAACACTATTGCTTAGAATACAACTTGGTATTACACCAGTATACAACTGGTGCCAACTCAGGGTTTATCTCAGCCTTTATTCAGACCTGATTGTCTGATTTATTCGGACTTTTTCCTTTTGAATCTCCTTTTCCTTGTCAGACCTGAGAAGAGCAAGCTTCAGACCATCCCTGGACAGCTGAATGTCACCATTGAATGTGTCCCACCTGACTTCTCAAGTATGTTGACATTTTTAAAAACTCCCTTTATCCTAACAATTTTCTTTGTCTAACAGTAAATCAAGTTCTGGCCTTGAAAACACAATAATCACTGTGAAATGTAGATATAAAGGAGCTATCCTGCATTCTTAATTTTACTGAGAAAAAAAATACAATATTTATATTAAATGACTTTTTTTGGCTTTTAGCTTTGCGAGCCTGTTAAATTGAAAACCACAAATTTTGCTGTGGATTCATTTGTTATACTCTCCTGTACTGAGTTATTTGAGCCTGCTGTTATACAAAAAAGAGCCCTACCTTCCTGTGACCTTGTGTGCATCTACAGTTCTAACATTTCCACCGCTGTGGACCTTATCTAGACTGTGGTTAGTCAAAAAACTGAAATAGAATAAGCTTGAATTTCTCAATCACCAAGATTACCATCAAACAATAGTAACAAGTGCAAAGACCAAACCCGTGGTTCCCTCACAACACATGCTGTTCCTAAAATGCAAGCAATACTGACTGGCAGTGAATGAAAGTCACTTTTAGGTTCAAAGGAAAGGAGGCTAAAGGGAAGGAAAGAATGAAGCAGTTTAGGTCATGCAGTACACCTGCATGGAGGAAAGAGCATGATTAAGGAGGTATAACAAAGGATAAATCATGGCACCCTGCATCAAGAGGAGCAGTACTCAGAAGTGTTGCCAGGAAGTACTCAAGATAATTGTAAATAAGCCGTAACTGACAATTTCTGTGCAGCCCAAAACCATGTACATTTTATTTGCAAGCTCTCAGCTGTTTTTGTAATCAATGTCAGTATATGACTTTGCACTGGCAAGCAGTTTGGGTATTTGTAGTGTCCTTAGCTCACACATATGCTGAATGACCTCGAGTTGACTCTTTGGGATCACAAACGGGAACACAGCAGTGGAGCTTTGGTCCCCTAACTCGCATGCTCCGTTCCCCAGATACCGTGACTTCCTCTTACATTCCCGTCAAGCCCTTCGAGGACGGCTGCGAGCGGGTGTCGGTGGAGATCGAAGAGTTTCTCCCTGAGGAGGCAAAGTACAACTACCCCTTCACCACCTACAAAAACCAGCTCTACATCTACCCCCTGCAACTCAAATACGACAACCAGAAGACCTTCACCAAGGTGTGTGAACTTGAGAGTGGGAATGAATGATGAGTCTACACTGAATGAAGCACAAACCATTGATCTGACTCAGTGGGTCACTCTCACTGATTATTTGCTCTGCTGTGTGCATTGATTGGCTGATGTAATGTTTCCTCCATCACAGGCTAGAAACATTGCAGTCTGCATCCAGTTCCGGGATTCAGATGATGAAGGTGCTGCCCCTTTAAAGGTGAGTTGTATGTGTGTGTGTCGTAATCTGTAAACTACTGCACATGTTAGTGATACACACATTTGATTTTGTGATGGAGAAGTATATTCACAGGTCAGTTGCTTGAAGGTCTGTCTAATGTTCAAGTTTTAAGGCCAAAAGAGCTAATCTGAGATTTTGAATTATGTCTTTATTCTTGAATTCTTTTTCTTAACGGTGGCCCTAATGAAGAGTGATACATGTCAGAAGGAATAACAAAGAAACTGAGACACTTCAACACTTGACATTATTTAAGCAAATTAATTGTATCACATAATGCAATAACATAATGTAGGCTGATGTTATTCTAATCCAGAGACGGAAAGTATGAATGAGAGATGTGTTTGTGATATCTGTACATAAGTTTATGATATTCCTGTCAAAAAGCATGCTTAGGACTATCTCCATGCACAAAAAGGATTGAAACAAACATGCACGTTATTCTCAACAGATTAGCGGGAGCCTTGTACAAATGTCTCAGAAACAATAATTCCGTCAGCAAAACTTGTAGAATGTCCAAAGTGAGATTCAATGACCAGCAGAGGCCTCGCACATAATCAGCTATTCTTTTTATTGCTTTTTCACTAAGTGGAAGTCAGAGTGCAGACGAGGGGCCAGAAAAGGAGAAAGGAAAAGCTCACAGAAGCTGGTTATTATAGCTGGCAGGAGTAGATAATGAATGGTCACTTTTTTTTCTCTCTTCTCTTTCTCTCGATTTCTCTCTGGCCACACATGTCAAATATTTGTGGGTGGAAACAGTCATCAAAGCACCGCAGATTGTTTTTCTTTTCACTTTTCCAGACGTACAGAGGAAAACAGAAATTCCTTGAATTCAACTGCCAAAATATTTGCACTTGATGCTCTTGATTAAGATAGTCCAGACAGACAGTTTAACATCTTGCATAATATATCTCAGATAATGTAGATCACTCTCTCACACACACACACACACACACACACAGTCTGGTCTCAAACAATGCTTCACGTACAGTGAGGCAGAAAGTTGTTGACAAACAATGAACAGGAGCCAGCAGCACACTTCTCAGGAGATTTTAATCAGAGGCAGCGGAAGCTTGGGGAGGTTCTGCATTTGACATGAGACACAAATCTGAATGGGAGGAAATTCTTTTGAATCTTTTGGGAACAGGAATGTGACAGAAGATGGGATTTTTGAAAATGCATTGATCTCTGCTACCTTCAGTGCTGCTCACGAATAATCACTTGTCGACCTGTCAAACCTACATTGATGAACTCAGACTTGATTTATTTATGGGCTCACCTGAAATTGTACTATATTCCTGAAAAATGAGTAGTTCTACCAATGCAGCCAGCAGAAGATGTTTGGATTTTAGTTGTGCGTGATACAGTACATGTATGAACAAGACTGCCTCTCTGAGAGATACAATCCAATGCAGCTCCTCCAGCCACACCTCAACCCTCATCCTCGGTCAGGCAATCAGAGCTCCCATCAGATCCCTTGCTGCCGTAAGGGCCCTCTGAATGGGTTGTTTTTCCATGGTGGTACGCAAACCATGCACCTCCGTGTACCGCCTGCAGTCCTGCAGTACCTTATGATCTGCAACAACAGATCTTTGCTGAAATCTCTGTAATCCCCCCTCCCTTCTTCCCAGACTGAGCTGAGAACTGAACCCTGTCCTCTCTCTCTGAGCCTCTCCCATCCTCCAGGCTCCCTCCAGTCCTCCTGCAAAGGTTCCAGCTCTTTTTTTTCTGATCCCGGCTCCTATCAGTCTCAATTTCAATCAGTTGTTTCCAGAACTCTGTCCTTCCTCTGGCCAGCACTGCTCATTATTGTTCATTAGAGATGACTACAATTGTTAGCATCCTAATTACAGTATTCAACCAGCCATTAGAAATATCCTGACCTGATCAAGCTTGCACCACAGGTTTATTTTTCCCACGGAACGTCTTCTTGCAGTAGCTGCTGCTCTAACACAGTTCATAGTCATAAAATATCCCACATTTGCATCTGTCAGTGGCTCTAGTAGCTATTTGGAAAGAAGAGTGAATGGTTATGTCATCACATGTGGAGTCAAAGGACTGTAATTGTTCTGTGTTTGTTAGTTTTCTGTCATCGACGTCCAGCAGAGGACGAACCGTACTGTCACTTTAATTACAATAAGGTAAACAGCACTTTGTAAGGCCTGAAAATGTATATCATTTTTCATGATGAGGCCCCACTTTTGTAGTCAGAGGCCATGCTTTTGATAATTTCAGGTTCCCCTTTGTAGTGTCTCAATTCTTTGTTTAATCTGGTGGTGCTTCAAAGATGCATACGATGAAGGGCTTGCACACTCACCCTGTCTTTTTCTCCAAATATTGTCAGTAATCACACATTTCTGAGCACTTACTCACCACTGTCCCCCAACATCAAAGGGCCAAAGTTGGATGACTGATGCGCTTGTTTGCCTTTCAGTGCATCTACGGCAAGCCAGGAGACTCACTCTTCACCAGCAGCACCTATGCAGCCGTCCTGCACCACAATCAGAGCCCAGAGTTCTATGACGAGGTGAGACGATTTCCTCATTATCCTGCCCTCATTCAGCCACAGTATAGGCTTAAGTTTTACATCACACTAAATACATGGATCAACAGTTTTACAGGTATGTGACGAATTCTGTCTGTTGAATACAACTTTGAAATTAAACGATATGAAAAAACACTCATTCAGCAGGTTGTTAAAACTGAATTCAACATGGAGGAAATAATAATAGAGAGGAAGTGCAACTGAAGTAATAATGAAGAAGCACTCTGGAACTTTTTTTGTGTGTGTTTAGTACTAAAATTCCTTGGCCAGCACTGAGTTAATCCCATAAATCTGTCTCAGGGTAGAGCTGTGATCTCACACTAGACTGGTCAAACAGTCACACACCCCACTACACACACGAAGATCAGGTCAGGATACTGTTAGAGGGGTAGAGCAGAGGGGGTCCATATGGCCCTGATATCAAATGGATTAGGATTTTAAGAGTCCTTACATACACCCGCATGCACACACACAGAGGCGGGCTTACTGGGACTTACCTCCACATGCTACAGCTTCCATTTACATCATAGAGAATTTCTGCTCAAACAGGACAGCAAGTGATCTTTATCTTTTTAACATATCTGTACCATGATCTTTTATCTCTTTTTTTTAATCTTCAAAGTGTCAATGAAAACATTCCATAAAATGGGTTATTATTACTACTAGTACTAGTCATAGAGGATTCTGACATTTCAGAAAATCTTTGCCTAGACACAGACAGCCTTCAAGACTGACACAATCTTATGGATGTCTCTGACTTTCCCAAGAGAGAACATTTAACACACTAACTGTGAATGATTCATACTCAAACCATAAATCGGAGAGTCATGATATTCATACATAACGTTTTTTTTGTTTGTTACTCTTTGTTGGTTACTTGACTTGTATTTGTGGAAAATTGGTTTAGCAGTTCTGTATGTGTCACTTCCTGTAAGAAAATCATCCTGTGTGAGAAGCAAGGAAAATATATTTCCTTGCTGCTGCTGCCCCCTGGTGGATAATAGTTTTTTTGTCTCTCTAAGGCTATTTTCCAGGGATTCACAAATAGTGTATCACAGGTGTCCCATGTGTCTAAGAGCTAAATACCACTACAATTTACTAATCAAGTGAACTTTTTTTAGTTATTACTCAATATTAATTTAAGGTTGAAAGACAGAAATGTAAAGACATTTATACACTGTGCACAATAGACATCAGAGTAAACAAGGTGCCCCAGTTTCAAATAACAAAAAAAACCCCATGTATTCCTGAAAGAGTGAAATATAATGAAACTATGCTTTATTTTTAAAGTCAAGGATCAGTATGTGGAACATGAGGAATTCCAAAGTAGAGTGTAGTCAGAAAGGTGGTGAAATTACAATAGCTGCTAATGCTTTTAAGCTACAGTATCTTTGCTGGTGAAAGAGTATTTGGAGAAAAAGTGTTTTGTGAGATAAAATCTACTTTCCACTGTGATAAAACTTCTGTGACCAATAAAGCATGAAATAAAGCTCTGAGCATTGGGGATAAGTGTTGATATTTGTTACAAGTAGTACTCTGCATCAAGACTACAGTGAATCTATTATTGTTGCCAGTGTGTTCCTATTCTGGTGCCAGTATAAAGACTGAAAGGATGCTGACATATTAAGCTGAAAACTGTTACCTGCTCCAATGTGTACAGGTAAAGATTGAGCTGCCGGTCCACATTCATGAGAAACATCACATCCTCTTCACCTTTTATCATATCAGCTGTGAGTCCAGCAGCAAGTCGAGCAGCAAAAAGAGAGAGGGAGTAGAGTCACTGGGTGAGTCCGCTGGGAAACTGTCTCTGCCTGTGACTGTATTTATGTGTGTTCTTGAATGCAACAGTAATCTCAAAAGTAAAAAGAACATCGCTGGCTAAAGATTTTTGAAGAGGATTTGTTTTCTGTGTTTTCAGTAAACCTGTTGCAGTAGTCAATATGCTACTTTTTATACTTTGTTTAGACGTAGGATTACAGTATTTGGTTCAGTGCCTTGATAAATGAGGCCCAAGTGCAAAACTGCAACTTTCATTTGTTCCAGTGGGTTACTCCTGGATGCCTTTGCTAAAAGATGGGAGGATGCAATCAGTAGAGCTCCAGCTGCCTGTAGCAGCCACCTTGCCTCCTGGATACCTGTGTCAGGATACCAGAAAGGTACAGTTCTGTTCACTTAAACCAAGACTCATTGAGTAAATTTCCCCACTGTGGGACGAATAAAGGTTTATCTTATCTTATCTTGAGGTACAGAGGTTTTGTCATCAAACCATAAATACTGTTGATTTGCGATTCAGTCTTTTGGTGGGTATGCTCATTTAAAGTGCTAACTTGTAAGCTAAATGTCAGTATATAAAATTGTCACTTTTGGTCAACACTGCGTGATAAGACTGTCTTTCTTGAAGTTGAAATGTTTCTTCATATGTTATGTCTCAATCCAATTACTTTCCTTAATAAAACCTAAAATGAGTCACATTTGTGTGTACTTTAACAGTCCCAACCAGATATCAAGTGGGTGGAAAATGCCAAGACACTGTTCAAAGTGAGGACCCATGTAGCATCAACAATATATGCTCAGGTACAACATATTATTATTTAATCATTCTTTAAATACCCACATAGATGTACAATATGCATTAAGCTAGCTGGTATAAAGAGAGTGTGTAAGGATGATAGAAATATTGTTCTTTTTGCTCTACAGGATCTGCATCTACACAAATTCTTCCAGCACTGCCAGCTGATGAGGACGACATCAGAGGGAAACCCAGCAGAACTTATCAAATACCTGAAGGTGAGATACTGTGAGGCAGTGCACAGTCATTTTAGAGCAGGGATCAGTTATATAGTTAACAGATATACAGGCTCCCTAAGAGCAACTCCACATCATGTATTGGTTGAGGCTACAGTTCTTTACTATATACTGCCTTCTTCAGTTGAAATTTCCGTAACAAAGATGTTTTCTTGGAGGACATTGTTCACTTTTTTTTCACATTTAGACTGCATCAACTTTCTAATCTGACAAGAGTTTTGCATTTAAACCTTCATGAAGACCCCAACTAGCCAAATCAGTATCTTCTGTAAAAGTTTTGACATAATTCTTCACTCACATTAAAGCTTTTTACTTACAACACTTGCCTCTCCCGTATTTCCATTGATTTCTTCCTTCCCATAGTGCCTGCACGCCATGGAGACTCATGTAATCATCAACTTCCTACCAACGGTGCTGATGCAGCTGTTTGAGGTGCTCACAGCAGCAACCAAAGAAGCTCATGAGATTGCTGTCAACTCTCTGCGGTCAGTTGATCATTCGTGTAAAATGTGAGTATAGTTTGATAGACAGATAAAGATGCTTCCAGTATAACACTTCCCTGCTCTGTGCCTTCAGTGTGATCATACATATAGTCTCCAGATGTCATGAGGAGGGCCTGGAACAATACCTGCGCTCTTTTGTCAAGGTAACTGACCAACACAAACACAGATACAGTGAACATGTAATCAAAATAATTCTACACCCTTCTTGCACAGTTCCAAAAAATAATTTGTCGTTGTCTGTTTCATGTTTTTATGTGTATGAATTTGTGTTTCTTTTCTCTTCTTAGTATGTGTTTGTGACCAACAACCCTGCATCAGGTAACTCAGCGACCACTCATGAGGTGCTGGCCACCGCTGTGACAGCCACCCTCAAGCAAACTGCTGATTTCAACACCAGCAATAAACTGCTCAAGGTGTGTGGTCTGCCTTTTTGGCGCTCTGTCCATACAGCTTCTGAATCAGTCTACTTGTAGTAACAGGAATAAACAGCAGGTGGCATACTGATGAAATGGCTCATCATGGCCTCAAAACAGAAAGTCAATTTCTCACACTTCTATTTTTACTACTTCCGCCATATTGTTAAGCATGTACCTGCATGTGCTGTATTTGTCATATTTTCTGTTACCTCTGTGACATTTAGAGTCATATTTCCCCTGTTATCACCACCATTCTGCTTTCCTAGGAAGGGTGCACATTAGGAAACACCCATTGTCTTCTAACTGGTAGTACTCTTTTATCTGTTTCTATAGTACTCCTGGTTCTTCTTTGAAACCATGGCCAAATCCATGGCCCAGTACCTGCAAGAGGGAAACCGCATAAAGGTTGGTGTTTAGTGAATCCTCTGCCTTTGTACAATTATGATTAAGCAGCTTGTCATCTGCATTTCTGTGTGTTTACCAATGTGAGTTTGTGTTTGCGTGACTCCCCCAAGGCCAAATGTTTAAATCTGTTTTGGATCTCACAAGCAGTGAGAAGTTTTACATGACATGGGATGTTACAAAGCACGTCCGCACATTTAAACAAACCTCAGACACTCAAAAAAAAAAAAAAATTGCCGGAGTCATTGTGAATCATTTAGCCATGTGTATATTCCGCACTCTGATGCCATGGGTCTGGACTTCATCTGGGTTTTAACCGACAATGCCAGATGTTCAGCAGGAAAGAATGTGATGGCTGTATCTGTATGCTGCTGTTAAGAAGACTTTTATCTGTGATATGTATACCTCTAAGTTTATCTGTGTGTATACTGGTGATCTGTCTTCATAAAGTTTCCAGCTATATTACATTTTAACTTTTTAATGCCTTCAATTCAAGCCATCTGTCGTTACTTACTTGTTCTGACTATCTTCAGATGCCACGGGCTCAGCGCTTCCCCGACAGTTTCCACCAGGCGCTCCAGTCGCTGGTGTTGTCCATCATGCCCCACATCACCATCCGCCATATGGAAATCCCAGAGGAAGCCCGCTGCATCAACCTGAGCCTGGCCAGTTTCATCAAGGTCTGAATGCCACATGCAAACACATGAAGCCAACTTCATTTAACTTTAGTAAAGGCTGTTTGGCGGCGATTGTTTTGATCGCAGTCTCAAAAATGTATTTGTTTTGTAGAATCACATTTGTTACATATACCACAGCAGCATGTGCGCTAACCAGGTTTTTCTCTCCTCAGAGGTGCCTGACTGTCATGAACAGGGGCTTTGCCTTCGGCCTGGTCAACCACTACATGCGTCATTTTGGTCTCAAAGATCCAAAGGTACATGTTCGGACTCTGTAAGCCAGCACACAACAACTGCACCCTCAATAACAAAGCAATGCATTGTACTCCAGGTGTAATGTAAAGAGAAAACGTGTAGGAGAATGGTTGGAATATGTGACAGTCCATAGCCTTTCAAAAGAGGACAATAGTAAACTAAAAGTAACACATTTTTAGGCTTTTGATGCTTTGTGAAACACAGGTACATAAGCTGCTATGTTACCCTTAAGGCAAAGTTAGTTTTATTTGTAGGTAACAGACAAGCGTGCTGTTTCTCCTGCCCTATCATCTATGTCCTTATCAGTAACACATTTGACTAACAAATTAAACTAGCACAGACGACCAGCTGCCGACCAGCTTTATTCAAGCACTGTCGGCAGTGTCGAGGATGATATTTGAACATCGGGGAGAACTGTATTCATACGCCGAGGCAGTTGAAAGAAAATTTACATATGTGTGTGCAGGGCAGACACTCATGTACATATTGTTTGCCACAGGTGCTGACTGAAATGAAATTTGATTTCCTGATGACAATCTGTAACCACGAACACTTCATCCCTCTTAATCTGCCCATGGCTTTTGGGCGCACCAAGCTGCAGAGGGTACAAGGTGAGAGTCAGATATCACATTCTGTCTTTCATTGAATGCATTACACTTCCTACCACACATGTAACCACTGACTAGCTCTCACATGACCCCAACCCCTCACTGACCTTGTGCCATCCTGCATCCACCACACCAATCCCCTCTATTAACCTGATTGTTTGGACCACGCATACATGGGTCTATAGCAGGTGGCAAGCTGCACCTACCTGCTCTGATCTATACCTGCTGAACACTTGTTGACACTACACGTTTTATGGAACCACAAATGAAAATCAAAAAGTGCTGTGGAAATGCTGCATGGATTATTTACACTTTTACCCCCAGTTCCTTTATTTTTACCCCCACCCCCTCTCTGTTTTTTGTGTTTTGCTTGTGGTCAGATTTTATTCCCTATGCGACGGAGCTTTTTGGCCCTGTAGGTAGGTGATGCTCACCGCACCATACTGTACGTCAACGCCACCATGTTTGCTGCCGTTTGCAATCGACCCACACCTCCTTGTTCTGACCTGCACTAACCTGCCTTAGAGAGGCAAAGACCCTCCCCTTCTACTGAACCACTACGGGACCTTTTCTCAGAAAAAAAAAACATGTACAGTAACATTTCTTTTTATCCTGTTTGAATTGTGCCACAAATTACTCATATGTTTGTCAATTTAAAAGATAATTTTGCATGTAAAGAAAGTCACAGTTTGTCTGTTGAAGTATAAAACTGTGAAAATACATACACACCCAAAAGTCACATGAGTATCCTGAGCCAGTCAAACTTGCTAGTTCTTATGAGGGTGACTAATTCTACTTTTCCATAGCTGCAGCTCTCAACGTGGCCAGACTTGTAGTGATTATTTAATACTGAACTAAACAAAATTAAATGGTGCGTTACTATCTTTACAACAAACTGGGACTTTCTTGACTTGCGAAATGATCTTTTAAATGGTCAAATATTAGATGTGTAATTCATGGCACAATTCAAACGGGATCAAAAATTAATCTCTTGCCCTTAAATACCGTACATATTTTTCAGAAATAAGGTCCCATGGGGTTCACTGGAAGGGGAGGTTCTTCCCCTCTCTATCCTGTCAACTCCCACTTTTTTTCTCATAGGACACCCATTCACTTAGTACAATGCTAATGCTAGGCTTATGCCTTCATGTGCCTGGGCCTGTGTGTTGTAGAGCAGAGGAGCTTGGCTGTTGTGGGAATCAACTGACCCTCTTTTCTTAATGCTTAGTTGACTCAGTACCTATAAACACTAGATAGATCTTTCATGGCGCTGCGGTTCTCTCTCTATGTTTGTGTCTGTTCTCTGTCTCTCTTTCTCTCTTGATCTGCCTGTTGGTCTCTGACGTTTGAGAAAATAATTGCAGATGGTTACTCAATCCTAGGCTGCATTCCTGTTTTGATATTAACGCAGCATTATTATGACTCTGTATGTCATTGTTTCTGTGGAAGCAGGCAACATCTCATTTCCAGTGTTGTGTCTTTCTTGATTCCCGTTGATTTTTTCCTCTTCTCTGAATATACACAATGCAGATTCCCGACATTACACATTTCCAAATTGAGTAATGAATTGTCTCAATTCTTTCTTTTTTCTGTGGCGTGGAAATGTTAATGTTTGAATGAATGTTTTATGTGGTTTTGTTGAGTTTCTGTTGCATATTGGATTGCAATGTAGCACTTTGAATGATTGAATGTTACAGTTTGTCACATATTTGTCACATGTTTTGTTTGAGGAAAATATATATACTGGACTATCCTAACAATACGTATAAGAAGAGCAATCATTGGTCATTGAACAACACTGATTTATTCTTAATGTTTCAGATATCTTCTGTGTATGACCTACATGCAGTTAGAAATCTAACTGCAAAGCAACATCTTTAATAAAAAATACATTTCATAAGACTGGTTATTAGATATTAGCATGAGGAAATATCTCCCAGTCAGCACTTCAGTCTCAGTCTAACAGAGTGTCCCAATAGGCCACGCTGGTATCAGCATCAGCTCAGCACATACTAATGTACTGATACTTTCTGTCTGGCCCAACCACAGAGCAGAGTCTGGAGTTCAGTCTGACGGAGGAATACTGCCGTAACCACTTCCTTGTGGGTCTGTTGCTGAGAGAAGTGGCCGAGGCCTTACAGCAAGGGCCTGAGGTCAGACAGCTGGCAGTGAGCGCTCTCAAGAACCTCCTTATTAAACACGCCATGGATGACCGCTACACAGCATTCAAGGTGAGGGAGGCTGGGGCACTTGATGATGGGAGGAAGAGGAGACAATCAGGGACTGGAGAAGAAGGAATCAGACAAATTTGGAACAGGAGACAGGGTTGAACAAGTGTTAAAAAAAATTGGAGAATGTTACAGAGTAATAACAGTGGTGGCATTCAACCCTGATACCAAAGAAGTTAAAATGATGTGTGAAACAAATTAAAAAGAGAATGCAATCTTTTGCAAATTAACTGTGTCTTTACGAGCCCATGTGGTAATATCCTTTATACAATCATGTGTTTCACATGTGAACCTCACATAGTCCTGTCTTGTGAACAACTGAGTCTTTCCAGGATGAACCTTTCATACCCAATCAGGACACTATCACCTGTTACCAATGAACCTGTTTGCCTGTGGAATGATCCAAAATTTTCACAGTCTTTTGTTGCTCCTGCCCCAACTTGTTTGAAATGTGTTGCATGCTTCAAAGTCAGAATAAGCAGATATTTACAAAAATCAATGAAGTTTATGAGGTCAAACATTAAATATATTGTCTTTGCACTGTTTCCAACTGAGCATATGTCAAAAGGGATTAGCAAATTATCACATTGTTTTATTTTTGTTTTACGCAGCATCCCAACTTTTTTGACACGGGGTTGTACATCATTTTGAGAAATTATCTGACAATATTATACATTACACGGTCTTCAACATCAGAAGCCTGATTTTGACCAGATAAAGTAGAATGTGTGCTTTTTCAAAAATTGGCCAAATCCAAATGCCATGCTGCGTACATGGAGTGCAAAACCTGCCAAACTGTGCCTATGAAAAAACAAAGCCTCTTTATGCAGCTGTCATGGTATGCTTATGTAAGTTATGTCTCAGTTTTTTTCTATGCTGCATTCATTATTTAGTAAAGTCAGGGAGGTATGACAAAGGCACACATTGTCTCATGTCCCCGCTGTGCAAGCTATTGGAATCAGAACCTCATTTGTTTGCAAAAGTTAATGTTTGATGTGGCACAAGTTTGACAAAGGTCACTGTCTGTACATACAATACACTGGAGCAGTTAGTTCACTCTCCACAACGAGATATCGATGGCGGTTATGCAAACAAGACAGTGTTTGGAATGCAGGCACTGTTGACAGCAACTGGCAACAGATGGAATTTGAGTAGTGTATCAAGGGAAGGTAACAAGTGTATATTTATTTATTCTGTGTGTATTGAACATAAACCTACAATAGTCTTGTTACTTTTGTCTGTCAACATAACTTCATGTCATGTCACTGGTCAGTATTCATTCATATGTCTGACAGTTTCCTCAGTGCATTTATTATTAGAATGCTCATCTAGTCATCTTTGAATGTTTCAGAACCAGCAGGCTAGGATCTGTTTGCTCTACCTGCCACTTTTTGAGCTGCTCTACCAGAACTTGAAGCAGCTGTCTGCCCAGCCACACACCTCCAGCCCCGGACTTGGCCTCAGTGTGAGTCCCCTTGCAACCTTGCATGTCCACAGTGGGCTTATGCCTTGTAACTGCTTTCTAATGCAAACTTGCAACAGACTCTATGCCCTTTAAAATTTCTTGTTTTCTATTAAGAAAATCATAAAGATTCAAGCCTAAATTGGCTTTTTATCAGGTCCACAGCAGCCTTGATTAAAATACAGAGGGAGCTTGAGCCAATTTTGGCTTCAAATGTTGTACTTTTCTAAATGCAATAAAATTTTAACAGGAGCAAATGATCTTTCATCTAAAAAGATAGATGTGTTTGTCTTTTCACACTGACAGCTAGTTTGCAATGCAGACTTCAAATGGAATCCAGGTGTATAGTCTGTACTTTTTTAAAAATGGATTTGTTTTTTGTATTGTTTATCATGAAGTCTGAATATTCCTACTTTACTTGACTACAACCTGAAGCAAGTGTTCCCCATTGTAACACTTTACACTTTAACAGCAACCCAGTTTTCTCTTCTTTCATCTTGTGGTCGTCTAGGGCTCCAGAGATGACCTGATATCAACCGGTTCCACAGACAGCAGGAGAATCAGCACTGCAATTGAGAAAGACCATGGTGAGTTCAGAACCACCATTACTGCGCAGTACATGTGGTTTCTGGTCTCTATCTGTTGATTGTCTGATGTCCATTATCATCACCACAGACGCCCTCAGTGGCGCAGCTACACATAAATGCACAATATGTATGTTTCGCACAACTTGATCCATTAGCAGCACTCTGTTTGAAAGCAGCTGTGGGCCAGACATGTGCCGCTCTGTCTGTTGTTTATTTTTGTCTCGAGATGCGGCACCACATACATCAAAGCACTCGCCCGAGGCTAGCTCTTTTTTGATGATGGAGGCATTTTAGTTTGTGTACTATTCACTAGTTACCTCAGTTGTGGAGATGAATGTAGCACCCGAGGAAGGACAAGGATGTCACAGCAACAACAGACAACAGTGGTTCAAAACACAATTAACTCAATGCATGTGGTGGCTTTTAATTTGGCTGATTATACTGTTGTTGAAGTGAGATAGAAGGTAGTGAGGCTGAGAATAACCAAATCTTCCCATTGTACTTAAAAAATGATGGTTTGTGTAACTTAATTGTTAAATGTTTAAAAGAGTTCTCCAGTCAGCATTGCATTTACATTAAGTCGGGGGTTCATAAAAGACCCTGACCTCTAGTCTCCAATATGGGCCCTTCACACACTTCTAAAAATGCAATCCGATAGACCATTTTCCCTGGTGTCCTAGCCAACTAGGGTTATGTTCTCAGACTTCACCAAGTTTCTTTAGAGCCACAGAAGTCTTCATATATGGGTTCACATGCTCAGTAGTATTTCCTTGACAGATGGTTTCTTAAGATCTGCCAGATATAATGTTATTAGTAGGAATTTCTAGCCAAAGTTACAGGACTAAAGGGTTTTTCAGTGCATCTGGTGTCTATCATCTACTATTAGTCTAAATTCAATATTGTGTTTTAGAGTGTCATTGTCTCCCCCAGATTTGCAAATGTTACTGCCAGTGAGCTTGTAAATTAAGTTAGTGAGTCTACTTTATTGCGCTGCTTTCTGTTGACATTAACAACCCTGCACTGTGTTGGCTCCAGGTCTGCCAGCTCAGAATGGCCATGTTGTGAGGAGAGATGACTCTAGAGGCTCTCTGTTTATGGACCCAGGAACGCCAGACAGCATTGAGGTGAAAGCATTTCACACCAGGCCGACCCACTGTTAAACACACATTACTTACACATTAATTTAGCCCCAGCACAGCCTTCTTTTGCTGCCATTTAAAAAGTCCGCAAAATTAGATTTGTTTTGTTCTGTCAATAACTTTGTATGAGATTTGCACCATCCTTTTAATAGCCAGTGGCCTAAGGCTCATACCACGTACACACACACTGTTTTGGACCCAAATCTGAAGTCTTCACTGTAGATCTTCTTATAACAAACTGTCATAAAAACAATGTTAAAACACCATGTTCATGTTGGTTTTGAACAGCGTTACATTGTCCTCTCAGTGTGAAGTTCCTGCTGTCTCTGAACACGGGGCCAACATAACAAACCCTTCTTTGTTCCCACTGTGCAGAGACACCACATATTCTATATACACTGAACAAAAATATTAATGCAACGCTTTTGTTTTTGTTCCCATTTTTCATGAACTGAACTCAAAGATCTAAAACGTTTTCTATGTACACAAAAGGCCTATTTCTCTCAAATACTGTTCACAAATCTGTCTAAATCTGTGTTAGTGAGCACTTCTCCTTTGCTGAGGTAATCCATCCACCTCACAGGTGTGGCACATCAAGATGCTGATTAGACAGCATGATTAGTGCACAGGTGTGTCTTAGGCTGGCCACAATAAAAGCCCACTCTAAAATGTGCAGTTTTACTGTATTGGGGGGTCCGGGGAGGTCAGAAAACCAGTCAGTATCTGGTGTGACCACCATTTGCCTCACGCAGTCCAGCACATCTCCTTCGCATAGAGTTGATCAGGTTGTTGATTGTGGCCTGTGGAATGTTGGTCCACTCCTCTTCAATGGCTGTGCGAAGTTGCTGGATATTGGCAGGAACTGGAACACGCTGTTGTATACGCCGATCCAGAGCATCCCAGACATGCTCAATGGGTGACATGTCCAGTGAGTATGCTGGTCATGCAAGAACTGGGATGTTTTCAGCTTCCGGGAATTGTGTACAGATCCTTGCAACATGGGGCCGTGCATTATCATGCTACAACATGAGGTGATGGTCATTGATGAATGGCACAACAATGCCTCAGCCTCAGCATCTCGTCACAGTATCTCTGTACATTCAAAATGCCATCAATAAAATGCACCTGTGTTCATTGTCCATAACATATGCCTGCCCATACCATAACCCCACCGCCACCATGGGCCACTCGATCCACAGCATTGACATCAGCAAACCGCTCACCCACACGACGCCAAACACGCTGTCTGCCATCTGCCCTGTACAGTGAAAACCGGGATTCATCCGTGAAGAGAACGCCTCCCCAAAGTCCCAGACGCCATAGAATGTTAGCATTTGCCCACTCAAGTCGGTTACGACGACGAACTGCAGTCAGGCCGAGACCCCAATGAGGACGACGAGCATGCAGATGAGCTTCCCAGAGACGGTTTCTGACAGTTTGTGCAGAAATACTTTGGTTATGCAAACCGATTGTTGCAGCAGCTGTCGGGTGGCTGGTCTCAGACGATCTTGGAGGTGAAGATGCCGGATGTGGAGGTCCTGGGCTGGTGTGGTTACACGTGGTCTGCGGTTGTGAGGCCGGTTGGATGTACTGCCAAATTCTCTGAAACGCCTTTGGAGATGGCTTATGATAGAGAAATGAACATTCAGTTCACGGGCAACAGCTCTGGTGGACATTCCTGTGGTCAGCATGCCAACTGCACATTCCCTCAAAACTTGCGACATCTGTTGCATTGTGCTGTGTGATTAAACTGCACATTTTAGAGTGGCTTTTTATTGTGGCCAGCCTGACACACATAATCATGCTGTCTAATCAGCATCTTGATGTGCCACACCTGTGAGGTGGATGGATTACCTCAGCAAAGGAGAAGTGCTCACTAACACAGATTTAGAGAGATTTGTGAACAATATTTGAGAGAAATAGGCCTTTTGTGTCCATAGAAAACGTTTTAGATCTTTGAGTTCAGCTCATGAAAAATGGGAGCAAAAACAAAAGTGTTGTGTTTATATTTTTGTTCAGTGTAGAAGGAGACATGTTAATAGGTTACACTTGAAAAGACGCAGCCTTCATGGGAGCACACGCTGCATGTTTCCTGGTCTGATTTTGAGCCAAGTGTACATCTGCTGTCTGTTCATGCAACCAGATGTTCATCATAGACGAACTGGAATGGATTATTTATCATCTGTATAAATACATACTTGTTACTTTTTAGCACAACATCTTTGGTTTGTGGCAGCTGGCAATTTGAAACACAACAGCTTAATAGTTTAAAACTTGTTTTCATTAATGCAGCTTTAGGTCACATGCTCCCCTAAACATTGACGATTACATAAACTAATGTGCAGATATCTGCACTCGTTTCCCTGCAGATCTTTTTTTTGTACGTTTCATCAGAAATGAGTAGCACAGTAATAATGGAGTAATGAAATAAAAGAGTAGACCACAACAATCTACAAAATTCTTTACAAGGACTTTCTGCTGGAACACTTGAATCTATAGTAGCGTCCTCAACCACACTCTATTGTTAAAGGCCGACTATATTCCCAATTTTTTCCCTGTCAATGAATGCCATGTGCATACCAAAACTACAGCGGACTAATCCTACTATCAAGTATTGTGCATGCTGATATGATGTATTCCTCTGTGCTATACAGCTCCATTGTTGTCCAAAAACTATTCATATGAGAAAAACTGTTGCATCGGGTGACTTCACTACATTCACTCTAGTCTATCCCACATACATCTTGTCCCTGTAATACTCAATATTGCACCAACTGTGTAGTAATTCATGGTTTACACAACTTTATAAAATAGTGGTGGCACAATGTGGTAACTGAAAGTTTACCTCCCATTTGAGCAACATTTGCTATAAGTGTAAGTGCCCTGCTGTTTTAGAAAGATGCACCTCTTCAGTAGGAACTGGATTTTGGTCCTTTCATTGGGTGTGCAAGAAAAATATAGAAAACCACTTCCTTTACTTGTCATACTTAATACTAAATACCCAAAGTTATTGTCTAATCATAAGACCCCTAAACAGGTATCAAACACAATGTCCCAGACTGTACTTTCCTCAGTGGTTCCGTCTAAATACATATGTGTGCTGTGTCTCCATCATTCTCTGCCTATTTCTAAAGTAAATGTTACCAAACATGTTGACTGTGTGTTTTTGTATGTGCTGTGCTTTGTTCTGCAGCTGCAGAGACGTGGCTCCACCATGAGCAGCAGCCCCATGCCTCCCATCGGCAGACTGGGACAGTATGAGATCAAGGGCCTCCTGCTTTCCTTCCTGCACATTGTCAAGACCTTGTCAGAGGGTCAGTGATGATCTATACCCACACCACACAGTCAGGCCTTCATTCACCATACACAGGATATGGCATAACTTTCCCCTCTGCTATTTTGGGATGGAGTTTACGCAGAAAGTTGGCTTGGCTATACACACAGACAATGAGTTCAAAGAATGACCTACACGACTCCTGTAAAATCAACAGGAACTATTTATCCAAAGTTGACTACACCTTGATAAACATTGGTTAAAAAAAATACATCTATCTAGTTTGATTTTCTATTTTTCCACAGACACTCTCAATGCCTACTGGAACAAAGTCAACCCTCAAGACATCATGAACTTTCTGAGTTTGCTAGAGTAAGTAGTGCACACAAGAAACAAATCTTCACTACATAGTGGCCTTTTGTAATACAATGAAAATGGCTCCATTTAAATTCTGTGTGGAGCCATTTATCTGATCAACAGTCATATGTCGCAGTTGTGTTGCACTCTCTCCCTGTCAGTAGTCTCCAATCAGCTGTTGTTTGACAAGTGTTGTTTAATGCAACTAACACAATACTGAAATGGAAAATAAACTGAGCAATTCAGAAGTATGTTATTTAAAAAGAACAAAAATGAGGGAATTCCCTTTTTACGGTTGCATTAATGTGAGTGGGGAGACAATTCGGGAATAATGATGAGACACAGCCCAAAAATGCATCTATCAAACCAAACACAAGAGTCCTTGTGTGTTAACAGGAAACATAGGGGGTTCGTCAGACACTGCAATGCTAACTCATGGCTCACTAACCAAACCTGAATATAAACAAAGCTTAAAACATCTTGAAACTGACTGAAAAATGAAAGTAAATTGAGCTGCATATCCGTGCCTACTTTTCCTGCTCCTGCTGATATTTTCTCTCCCTGCAGGATCTGTCTTGTTCAGTTCCGTTACATTGGAATAAGGAACATTGGCAGGTAAGGCTGGAAAACCAACAGCAACTTTGAAATGCAGCCACATTTAGTTCCAAGGAAGCATGATTCCAAGTTCTCTTGGTAGATTTCATTGAAACGTTAAATCATTACAAAATAAGCCATTGTTCCAGTTATCCTGCGTTTAGTAATCATCTCACTTATTATTATGAGCATTTATGTGAATTTTGTGAATTTCCCCACTGAGGGACGATTAAAGGAATATCATATCTTATCTTATTCTGTGTCAATTGTTAATAGAAAAGGTTCAATATTTGCAGCTTAGTTAGAAAGTTTCTTCAGCTGGTACGGAGTCTTATTTTCTTCCTTCATCTTCCTCTTTTCTTCCCGTCATTCAAACAAATAAATGAACTCTCTCTCTCTTTCTGTGGATGTATTATTTATATAGGAGTCAGGAGGTGTGTGTGTCGAAGTTGTTCTCTTCAGACAGGAAGTCTCAGACGATGCCGCCTATGCGCTGCAACCGTGCCAGCCTCATGCAGACTAAGATACACCAGTTCAGCACTATGGAAGCCTCCCTCACTCTCAATATAGGTAACCACACACACAAGTTCCTATGCAAAACTCTAACAGGTTTATTTCCATTTATCATTTCTAAGAAAGGAACTGATATGTAATTACAGTTACCTAATTAAAAAAATCTGAGTGTAGCTGTAAATTACGGGTGAGTATTCAATTTAAACAATATGGGAAATATAGTTTCCAATAATTATTATTATTTACATAAGTTTAAATAGTTTTTCCAGTCATCCTCTGGAAATCTACAGCATTTTCTGGTTCATTATACATATTATGTATACTGTCTTTTTGATTAGTGCAAAATTACGTAGTTCTTGCCTGGAAATGTTGTAGGAAATAGTTCTGAAAATTACTGTACCAGCAAAATAAAGCCTTACCAAATTTTACATTGACAGACCTAAATGCTGTCCCCACCAAACATACAAAAAAGTACAGTAATTAAATGAATGCAGACCTCTGTAGCAACTTGATTCACATGTTCTTTAAACATAAAGTCAAAAGACGATTAAAAAAACTGCAGCTTTATGACAGAGCAGCATTTTCCAAACCACTTTTTCTACAAGTAAAACAGGTACTTCAACCTGGACCAAACAAAATGTCAGTGTTGCTCACACTTGCACTTGACAGGTGGATTTGGAGAGCTTAAGTGAGGAAACTGCCACACAAGTTAATGAGAAGTTAAATGTTGTTAGAGGCGCAGAAACAAATAAAGCCACACCAAGGTACAATACCAAGTTTGTACCCGAATGGAAATGGAGACTTTCCACCTCTATGGTGTGCCAATCTGCTCTTTATTGCAGCGTGAACCATTACCATACACTGTGTCCTGATATTATGTTTTCTTTATGGGTGTGTATGGTCTGTATGTGTTTAAGGGACAGGGCCTTCAGAAGCAGAAATCCACCATCAGGCTCTGCTGGAGGGCAACATCTCCACCGAGGTCTGCCTGAGTGTCCTGGATGTTCTCTCTCTTTTCACTCAGTGTTTCAAGGTCAGCACACACACACACACACACACACAAGCAACCAACCAACCAAACTTGAGTATCTTCTTCACACATCTTCTCCGGTTTCACATTTGAGTCAATAAAAGTGCTTTTGTTGTATGTCCGAGTGTGGTGTGGTGTGTGGGTGTGTATGTATACTTGTATTACTCAAGAAAATCAGTTTTTCAGTTAAAGCATGTAGTGTTTCAATGGAATAATATAATAGAGTAGGAAAGAGGAAAAGGAATAATGCCAATAGAGTGTCCTCCTGACTGACAATAACAACGTGTGTGTGTGTTTCAGACCCAGCTGCTCGACAGCGACGGTCACAACCCCCTGATGAAGAAAGTATTTGACGTTTACCTCAACTTCCTGAAAGTCAGCCAGTCAGAAGCTGCCCTCAGACACGTTTTTTCTGCACTCAGGGCTTTCATTAACAAGGTACGTCAGCACAGTAAAGCTTAGGCACACAGGGTGAATTACAGTAATGCTGCCATAGTAGATTAATATGTCTAATATGGTGACTAATGAAGAGAAAATGTTTTTTGTTGTTCTGACACTGACTACATCATTTCCTACCACTAGTAAACAAACAGAAGTAATGAATGTCACTTGTCCAGCCTACATGCCATTGCCACAGTCCTTCTCAATCATTGTGCTATTTATAACATCAAAAACAATTTGAAAGGACACTGATGAATTGTCATTTATCACTGAGAAGAAGAAGAGCGGATGCATGGAATAAGTATTTTTTGTTTTACCGTGTTTGTTGGGGCTGCTGCTGCCTTGCTCCCATATTCACATGTTGCCTTATATTCTTACTCTCATGTATTTTAAGACTTAAGAGATAAGATATTCCTTTATTAGTCCCACAATGGGAAATTTACAATTTGACTTAATCGAACACTTCATTTAGGGAGCGAGAGCAAGCTCTAACATGACTCAGTCTCAGACAAGTGAGGGAATACATGTAGTACTCAAGGGATGGGACCACCCACTTCTTCGTGGTATCCTCTGATACCATCAACAGAATCTGGGTTGGCTGCTTGTGCAATGAATCAGAGTACAGCAGCTGGGGAGACTCTGTTCTGGCATGTTTTCTTTCTGTTACAGTAAGAGTGAGAGCGAAATTGTGATTCCTGGAGAGTCGCAGAAAGTAAAAGTCCCTCTGGAGTCATGAACACAACCGTTGCCAAATGCAGAACAATTGTGCTCTATGAGGAACCAGACAGTATTAAAATGAGGAAGAAATGCACAATGAGTTCACTAAAATATTTGATCTACAGTCCATAAGTTATGGACATAGCTTGCAATATTTTTTTTTATCTTTTTTTATCGTCAACAAATCCCATGGGAAACTAAACTACTAAAAAGTATTGTGTGTCTGAGCCACACTGTCGCGCTGGATGACATGTTCCTTCACTACCATGAATAGACAATGCAGTTGATTTTGACTTGATCCCACATGCTCGGTCTTGCTGCCCCAAATACTCACTAGAGCATCAAATGTTGATTAATTCACCGCTGAAAATAGCCCAAAAACCCTTTATTCATTCATACAACCTTAATTTATGTACATGTTGATCTAATGAGAGCATTTCACTCTCTTTTGTATGTGGGCACAGGGACATTTAGACATTCGAACTTACGAAACTATAAATGAAAATGGTGAAGGGACAAAAATTGAATCGGCTTTGAATAAAACTTGAACATGGAAAGCCAGGAAGTTGGAAAGTATTGAGAGAGAGACTAACGTATTCCTTTTGGGCTTTTATTTGTTGACAATAAAAAAAAATGTCAAAATTTTCCAATATTTCTTGCACACACAGCTCCAGTTCCCTTCTTATGTCTCACTGCTCTTTTCCTGCTGTCCTCTCTATATACTTACAGTATTTTTCTAATCCCATCCCAGCCCAGAATCTGCCTTTAATACACTAACACATTGTCCCGTCAGTTTCCGTCGGTGCTGTTTAAGGGCCGTGTGACGCTGTGCGAGGCTCTGTGCTGTGAGGTGCTCAAGTGCTGCGTCTCCAAGCTGGGATCTCTGAGGGCCGAGGCGTCGGCCCTGCTCTACCTGCTGATGAGAAACAACTACGATTACACAAAGAGGAAGACGTTCCTACGCACGCACCTGCAGGTAAAATGGAGTGTTGGTTTTTGCTGGAGAGAAAAAGGAAACATATCGACCCAGTAAAGGTTTGACCTCTGTTCATACATGTTAAATACTCACTGAATAATAGCCAACACATTTGGTGGTCTGTAACAAGGCCTTTCTTGATCTCAGTACTTATTCATCCTGATGCTCAACCTTGACCATTAGCCTTTTGTCCACACATTCCTCTGGGCATTTCAGTTGCTTTTATAAGGCAGATGAAGAATGTGAAGAGGGTTTAAACAGTTTAAACACAGTTGGATTGTTAAGTTTCCGGCTTCTCTGCTGACACGGTATCAGAAGGCTGTCCAGCTTTCCATTAGCTCTCACTGGACTCATGTCAATACCATTTAGAGCAGAGGTTTCCAAAGTGGGAGGCGGGCCTCCCCATGGGAATTTTGTTGTTTTTTGTGCTTTCCCAGAGTCAGGAATGAATAAATGCCAAAAACAACAGACCATTTGTATGTATTTGGTGTAGGTTATGTCAAACAGCAATATTAGGCTATCTTGACTTACTTTTAGAGTGTTTGTGGGATCAAATAACATTTGAATTGAAAAACTAAGCAAGTGAACTAAACTCGCATTTTTCCAAGCTGTGTGTCTGAGGGGAGGCCCACAGTCTGAGACATAAAATACTCCTGATTTAGAGCATTTGGTGTAGATGCGTGTTTTTCCTCCTTTCTTTTTTTTCTTCTCCTCATCCTCATTCTACCTGTTCTCCTTCTCCTCCTGTCTATCCGTCCCCTCACTTTATTCTCCTTTTGCTCCCTTTTCCGTCCAGATTATCATTGCTGTAAGCCAGTTGATCTCCGACGTGGCGCTGACTGGCAGTTCACGCTTCCAGGAGTCTCTGTCGATCATCAACAACTTTGCAAATAGTGACAAGGCCATGAAGGTATAGTAGACCAGGACTAGTGTTGAAAAACCTGATCTTCAGTCTTACCAATCACAGCTCTGAGTACAAAAGAATTCATATAATTTGATCTTTCCATGTAACCCTGCTGTACCCGAGAAGTCTCAACCCAAAAACTGCAGGAAGCCTATCTGTGATCCATATCCTTGTGTCTATGTTTATTCTCTTTTTAGACCGACCCACCACTGCATCCCATTTCTAAAACACTCTGTTCCCAGTTGTGAGATTAGATATGTAGCATTGCAATACGACTGAAGTGGATTGTTTTGACAGTAAATATGCATGACGTGAAGATGATGGATGATTGTCTTACAAGGAGTCATTTAGAGGTTCAGTGGATTAACTGTGTAAATGTTTGACTGATTTTGGTTTTTGAACATGCATACTACTGTGGAAAATATGGTGGATTTTATTGAAAGGACCAGTACATGGATTACCAATTTACAAATTTTACTTTTTTTTAAATAAAGAGTTAGCTATACCTGTATATGATAAAATATTCACAACATAGAATATTGAACCCATCTAGAGTTAGCTTGGGATATTTTTAGCAAAACATTTCTGTTTCAGGTTGTTACATGACAGCAGGCTCATAATTATTACTTAAAAGTCTCCCTCTGTACTTCTGTTGGAGAGAGCCTCACTAATTCAGCACCCAGCATCACCTGCAGCCTCACCACATTCATGGTTCTATCTAACTGTTTAACAGTAATGGTAGTCTGGAAACATTGTGGATCACAATAAAAACATAATGGCACCACTAACAATGTAGAAAATGAGACTCGAGCATCTGACTCTGTTTCCCCTGAGCATGCTAGGAGGCTTCCCTACACACCTATCTCATGTAACTGCAGTCACTTAATGACTCAGTCAATAATATGAGCACTGATTATGTTTCTTATACTCTCTTCTTGTTGTCTGTATTTCAAAATAAGAGTGCACTCCTATTGAGGATAACTTCATCTAAGACTAACAAATCAATACTGAAACTGTGCTTCAAATTCAAATTCAAATTAGCTGAATCGGAATTAACAGGATGATTTTGGCCAGACAACAACATGTTGAGAAAAGATAAGATATTCCTTTATTAGTCCCACAATGGGGAAATTTCCAGTGTACAGCAGCAAAGAGGATAGCGGAATAGAAAGGAGCGTCAGTAAACTACCTGTATTTTTCGCACAGATTTCATCATGTTTTCTCATGCCTGTGTGTGTTTTTGTTCACCTCTGCATAATACAGTCCACGGCATTCCCCTCTGAAGTGAAGGGTCTGACCAAGCGGATTCGTACAGTGCTGATGGCCACGGCCCAGATGAGGGAGCATGAGAAAGACCCGGAGATGCTGCTGGACCTCCAGTACAGCCTGGCTCGGTCCTACGCCAGCACCCCCGAACTAAGACGAACCTGGCTGGACAGCATGGCGCGAGCACACCTCAAGAACGGAGATCTCTCTGAGGTATCACCAGGAAAACTCTGCTTCACTTTGTGTCATCTGTCTCTTTTTGTTTTCTGTCTTTTTAGTCTCAAAATAATGTGCCCCAACAGGACAGGCTGGTCTTCATGGCTGTTTAATCCCTTAATCAAGTTTTGCCATGTTTGCGTACAATCTAATCTCATTTCTCTATCACTTACAATGATAATATCTCCAGACGCAAAATAATTGATCAGTAACAGCTTAAACATATGAGAATTCTTTTACTTTGACATGCACACTACCCTGCTGAGTGTCAATGTCCAAAGTCAACACTTTGCAGAATGTCTGATCCACAGTCAGAAGCAATCGTATCAGCTTTTGGTTTTCAGTTGCAGACTAGAACAGTTAAGAGTGTTGTCTGGGATTTCAAAGTAAAGAGAGGTGTTGGAGGTGGAGTACTCGAAAGAGAATTTGCATTGGCAAGGGATGGTATTGACAAGAAACCCACAGGTTTTTAATAAAGCCTTACTCTTTATCACTCCTGGTCCCGCCAGACCAAAATGCAGCAAAAAAACTTGATGAAGACTGAATGATTTTAACATCAAAAATACATCCTGTACCTACCTACACCACTTGATTGTACTGGTAGGACCAAGGCCACAGGCTGAACAAAATGTTTTAACATAACCACAACATAGTAACAGCCTGGAGTATTTTGTTGTGTTAGTACAACATTTACAATGTTAATATTAAACGTTAAACAGAGAAGTCGGGTCAAGGTTTGACATTTTATTTTGGTGACGCTACAACAAAAAGTTTATTTCTGATTAGTAAGAGATAAACATTGGCTGTGGGTCATCCTATTTCAGTGTAAACGATGGAGACTGATACCGAGTTAAAAGCTGAAGTTTATATAATTAGATTTTGAACATTTTGTCCAGTCACAATGCTTGATTAGAAAAGGTTTTGTAGCACTACTCTACTACTACTTTACTGTAATTGGGTTGTAATAGAAATGTGATGTTTTAGAGAAGGAAGATTCTCTTGTTACTCTCTCTGATACACTTGTAGTTTGAGTTCAAGTGTATTTATTTATTTATTTCTTACAGACAGGGCTAAGAGGACTTTTCACAAACAAAAAAGACAAGATGCATTAAACCCAGCAAATCTATCCTAAAACATTGATTGACTTTAGCCTTAATTTTGTTTTACATTATTTTTAATTTAATTTTAATTTAATTAATTAGTTTTATTTTGTTTGTATTCTGTTTTTGTTGCTTTTGTTTCTTCGTTTTATTTTAGTTTGTATTTTTATTTGCTTTACACAATTCATTAACAATGCTGGAAAGCAAACACTGGAAAATGAAGAAAAAAATTTCTCTCTGTAATTTGAAAGGGACGAATTAAACATAGGTCACCTATTGGGTCAAAACATTAAACAGAAAAACAGAATCATCAAACTATCACTTGTTACTGTCGTTATCTAAAGGTGTCCCAGTGGCTGCAATATGTGTCCCTTTTCATTTACATATAAAACTGCATGTTTCTCCTCATGGTCTTGTGGTTCTGTTATAGCAATGTTCACTAAATCTGCTGGTGTTTGTCTCCACAGGCGGCCATGTGTTACGTTCATGTGGCTGCACTGGTTGCAGAATACCTACACAGGAAAAGTAAGGCCCTCCACTCATTTACACTCATGCAATGCTTTTACCTCCATGTGTGTGCAATGAAACACGAAGCAGTGTGTGTTTTGTTCATCAGGCAACATGATAGTTAGCTGCGGAAGAATTAAGTAAATATTTGCCTATGTCAAACCACCACATGAGGATGTGGCTACAGGCAGTACACACAACATGCAGACTTACATGACTTTACTGTATTGTAGTTCCCCAGAAGTCTCCACCGGTGATTAAAGACATGCCAGTTGACTGTTTTTAGATACAGCATGCAAACACTCCAAAGACAAATATGATTAGATCGGCGCAGTCACGCCAAGAAAAAACAAAGCCTCGCGATGCTGTTTTTCTTGGTCATTTTTATCTAATGCAAAACCTACTGTGAAATAATCCTCTAAACAAATGTGAACTGGTGTTTATCTTTGAGGAATGTCAACGGACAAAGATGATTTGTGAGGTGTAACAGTTGGTTGAAAGCTAACGTTCAGACCAGGCAGCAACATGTACGCAGTGTCTCTGCTGTCATCATGTAATTTATTATTAGGTATTCACAAGCCACATAGATTTTCAGTTCACAAAAATGTTTTTTTAGACATGTATGTGAACCATGTGTTTTATTTTGAATCTTATCTTTGCTGTGAATTCATCAGAGTTGTTCCCCAGTGGCCTTGCAGCTTTTAAGAAGATTACCTTGAATATTGAAGAGGAAGCCGCCATGAGGGAAGACACTGGAATGCAAGATGTCTATTACACTGAGGTGTGGCCGACTGCACAGGGTTTGCTCTCTTGCATAAGACATAGACAAAAAATAACTTAACAGTAGCAATAACTTGTCAATCCAGAGACCATTATTTGACTTCACACACAACCAGCTGGATGGCTTGTCAGTGTATTCTACATTTTCATTCTAAGTAGGGATGGTATCAAAACTCAATACTCTTCTTTTACTAGTGAGTAACTGTCTGGCCTTGAGTATCTGGTGAGATTTATAATTGAGTTATCCTTAATCAAGTAGGAATTTTGCCTGTTTTCGATGCTTTAATAAAGGCGACGTTCATGTACAGCCCTTTTGTTTTATTTCTCAAAGTAAGGTATCAAAAATGGTATCATTTTGGTAACGGTACTTTAAACTGTTACCTGTTAAACAAGCTCTCTTATTCCCTTTCTCCCCCTTTTTAGGAAGTGTTGGTCGAACACCTTGAGGTCTGTGTGGAGGCACTGTGGAAAGCAGAACGCTATGAGCTCATCACGCACATTGCCAAACTTATTATCCCCATCTACGAGAAGCGTCACGAGTATGAGGTAGTGTAGCAACATCCCTGCAGACAGACATCGTCCATAAACATGCAGCCACTACTTTTGCCTTTCCTTGCAAAGTAATTTGTCCATGTCCTTGTGCTTACACTATAAAGATCAAGTAATCACACCTATGTAAGGACTTCGGTTTGTAGAAGCATTTTCTTGATGTAAATACTTTTGTGTAAAGTTTACCCAATTAATTTTCCACTCATCATTAAACTATTTGGCTGCTCAAACGTGTTGGCTTGCACTCACAGGATTGTCATCCTCATCTCAATTTATATTGTTTGCCAGCATTGAACTACCGGATTGCTTGACCACACAGAAGAGCAGCTATTGTACTTACACAACATGATACCACTTGATTATTCAGACTACATCTTTTTAGTGTCTTTTTCTCAACCTTTTTGGATTGCACCTTGGTTTTATCACAGGGTTTATAGACAGGCTGACATGAAACCGAGAACTGAAACAGAGAACATGCAAACCCTGCTGCATCTGAACCCAAGACCTTCTTGCTGTGGCTCAGCAGTGTTTTGCATTAAGCCACCTCCTGCTGGGAAATTTTGGAAAATACAAACTGTGTGACACCCTTAAGCCAAACTCCTCAGTTTGTGCTCAGTTCAGTAAATAGTGTACCATGTAGTCATGTGCAATGCACTAACATATATATGTGTGTATGACAGCATGTGTGTGTAATAATGCTGTCATACACATATATGTATGTATGTTAGTGCATGTGCAAAAAATTTTTATAAACTTGAATTCTTATATTTTGCATTTGCAAGTTTGTTACATTACAGAACTGACATGCTTTTGCTTGTTTTTTGCACACACTGTTTAGTTGCTCCAATAAACAATCAATTCAAATTTTTTTAAATCTTATTTTTCCAGAAACTAAGTCGACTGTACGACACGCTGCACAGAGCCTACAATAAGATAATGGAGGTGATACAGTCAGGGCGCAGGCTGCTCGGGACGTACTTCAGGGTGGCTTTTTATGGGCAGGTGAGTTTGACAAGCAGCGTCACAGTGTCTTTTATTTAAACCTGCAGTGCGGAATATTTGTCTCCCCCTTTTGATGGTGACAGTGGTGATGATCACCACAGACTCCAGATTTTAAAACTCTGGGATGCTGCAACATAAAGAGAGATTTATCTGGTGGCGACAGGCTTAATCATAATTTATGATGAGGGCACTTTCAAATTCACTTGTGGAACTCAGGGCAATGATGCATGCAAAAGGGTCGGGTAAATTGGAACGTAAATTGAATATGGTGATGAGTCCTTCTCCTCTCAAGCAGTCAAGTTGTTTGTATGATTCTATCAGAAATATGTTTCACAGTTGGAAGTGCAAATTGACATTATGTGGCTCTGTATTTTTTTGGTGAAGTTTGGTGAATTTAATTCCATTAATGCAACTGTGCAAATATAAAGCAGGATTTTCAATATTATTTTGATAAATTAACATTGCAGAGCAAACATGATGGGATGCTATCTGCACATTACATTTTACAATGATGCCCAGCCATCATGCAGTGTAAAGAATGGCTGTCCCAACATGTCTCAATCCAGTTGTTGGGAATGCAAAGGCACATGTTTATAAATGTTGTAAATTTGTAGATGCAAGTGCAACACAGAAACTAGTTTCACCATGCAAAGGTTATATTCAGTGTTTTGATAGCACCGCAACAAGCAGGTTCAAGACTGGATGTAATGAATTAAAGCAAATAACTGCAGTGACACTTTCAGGAAATGTTTAAGTATGTCTTGCAATTGTGTTATATATTTGGAATTTGGGCCAGTCAAACAAAATGTGATGCATGTGTTGCATCTTACTTGTGCAGAGGAGAGATATTCCTTAGGGCAAAAACAAGCAGACTGCCATATTTACAGTATCTTAACAAGGTAGAATAAGTTCTATCACTCCATCTTTATAATGATAAAATAATAAGATGATTTATATAAAAAAAAAAACTTTACATAACAAAACATTACGGAACTAAATCGGTCATATTAATGCATATTTCTTCCAGCACACTTCAGATAGACTGTATCTCATTATATTTATAATTGAGTGAATGTGTGTATTTTGCGCAGTGCTTCTTTGAGGAGGAGGACGGGAAGGAGTATATTTACAAAGAGCCCAAACTCACTGGCCTGTCTGAAATCTCTCAGCGGCTGCTGACACTCTACGGGGAAAAGTTTGGACCAGAAAACGTCAGGATAATTCAGGACTCAAACAAGGTATGGTAGATAAATGGAGGAAGGAACAGGCGGGAGGTGGCATAAATAGTCTTGATGTGTGATTAATGACCTTGCTCTACTTGAAGTGCAGTCAGAAATGCAAATAAGTCATTTGGCATTGTAGGCCCGTTCTTGTGTTTGCTTAGAAAATATCATATGTCCAACATAATGTGGGAGATGTTTGGTTTCTTCTCCGCAGAGTCAATTTGAAATCTCAGATTTTGACAGGTTCAAAATTGATTTCTTTCTCTGCTGAAGGGTCAGTGGAGGTTGATGATTCGGCCTGTGTTTGAAGAAAGGGGGGTGCTTTACCATGGTGTTATTAGGAAAGTTAAGGTTGCTTTCGGATGACATTTATGTGATTTAAGTCTCACACATCCTACTTGACTCTCTGCTTGCTCTGCTTGCCGGAGGCATGCAACCACGAGGCGGTAATTCTGGCTATTAAAGGGCAGTTGCTTTCCCACAGGTAAATCCCAAAGACCTGGACCCCAAGTTCGCCTACGTCCAGGTGACGTTTGTGAAGCCATACTTCGAGGACAAGGAGGCACCGGAGAAGAAGACTGACTTTGAGAAGTGCCACAACATCAACCGCTTTGTGTTCGAGACACCTTACACACTGTCAGGCAAAAAACATGGCGGGGTGGAGGAGCAGTGCAAGAGGAGGACTGTGCTCACAAGTACATGAAATGCACTCATTCACAAACACTTTGCTGTAGTGTGCAAGCCCGTTAGCCTCCCGACTGTTAGCCTTATACAGCCTGAAGTTGTCATATGATAAGATAAAACAAGCACACTTGTTAAATTAATAATGCAGTATTATCATGTTGACACATCTCACAGAGACATCAAACAAAAAAACCTTAGTTAATCTCTTTAGTCTCACTTAATGCACACCCATTGTTCTGTCCATGTGTGCAGTGCTGTGACCTCCTGAATTAGAATAACATTAAAACAGCTGGTGACTGTAGCAAGTGGCAGCTGGATGTTAGGATCCCTCCAGCTACGCCCTATTCAAGTACCTCCGGCTTATGTCATATCGTTAACCAGCACCTTCAAGCAGTGTTATTCTTCCTTTTTAACCTAATACGTGTAGCTCTCATTGTGAACACACAGTTGTTATTAAAAGAGACAATACTCGTCTCACCGTACACACTGAAAAACCGAAAACAAATGACAGATGCTTGTGCTGCTGCTTGTCATCAAAACAAGTATTGTGTTGCCACAGTGACTGCAAAAACTGACAGTGCGCTTCTGTCATCACATTTGATTGTTTGCCCAGGACAAGCAACTGAAGGAAAACCTGAAAATGACACTTTAAAGGAACATGTCACTCCCATTCATTTTTAATTTTTCAGTTTGTTTATATTGGCCTTGCATGACCCAGCCAGATTTGCCTGCCTTCTTTATTGCCAGCTGCCAACACCTTCCCATATGTGAAGAAGCGTGTCGAGGTGGTGGGGGAGAAGCAGGTGGAGCTTAAGCCAGTGGATGTGGCCATAGATGAGATGAAGGCGCGAACGGCGGAGTTGACAAAGCTCTGCTCCAGCCAAGAGGTGGACATGATCCAACTGCAGCTCAAACTGCAGGGCTGCGTCTCTGTGCAGGTAAAGCTTTCGGTCACTCAGAGACACAGCAAATGGAAAAATGAAAAACACACCTGCTGCATGGCAAATCACTCACTTTTATAACAGCTTGTATTTTTACTGGTCAAATTTGACATCATATTCGTATGAAGAAGAAACATGAACATGAATGTCACCATGCAAAATTGGGCTGGGGTCACTGGTTGAGTGCTGTGAGAACGTACAGCCAGTATGTGCTGAATATGTCTGTATGCTGATCATAGTATAAGAATGCTTAACACTTCCAGGCATGTTTTGCTGCAGGTGAATGCAGGTCCCATGGCCTATGCCAGAGCATTCCTTGATGACAGCAAATCCAACCAGTCAGGCAACAAGAAAGTAAAAGACCTTAAGGACATTTTCAGGTACCCTTTGACTTTTGAACTAACTGACAAATTTGCTTGTTGATTCTCATTTTAATTATTCTGTGGATTTGTCTTTATTTTTTTCTCATAATGTTGTTCTATCTTCCTCATTTATAGTTCAATTATTGTTAACACTTTCCAACTTTGTAAGTGATCTGATAAGTAGTCGTTGAAGTTTGTCATTGACGTTCGTCATTATATTTTTGACAATTGCAGGCGTTTCGTCCAGGCTTGCAGTATGGCTCTGGACATAAACGAGCGTCTGATCAAAGAGGACCAGTTTGAGTATCATGAGGGCCTGAAGGCCAACTTCAAAGAAATGGTAAAGGAGCTGTCTGACATCATCCACGAGCAGGTAATCATACTTTTTCAAAGGCGTAGCTCAAATGACAAAAACATATTCTGGTTTAGCACCAATAAATACTTTTGGGCCCACACCCCTACCACGTCACACCCAGACACACACCCTTTTTTCTCAGTGATGTTTAGTCCTGCTCTGATGTGCTGTTGATAAGAGAAGTGTCTGCAATGACCTGGAAATCCTACACCATCCTCCTCACAGGAGGCCACTAATAATAGCAAATCCTGAATCACTCTAAAGCCATTAGCACCATTTTACCTGCATAAATAATAAAAAACTCTGTATTTTATTCATTGGGGCAGGCTGCATGTGAGGATAGGTGAGTGCAAAGTATTTTACTGCTACAGTATGTTGTGATTAGGGCCCTAATAGTTACTGTACTCTAGCCTTCAGTCAGTATATCTTGTAATCATGTCACATACAGTTAATCCATATTTTTAATTTTTTTTAGTAGTCTATAAAAAAGAAAAAGAAGATAGAAGATATAATGGCTCATATTCACTAAAGTAAGAGTCAGTTCACCCAAAGTAATTAAAATGTATTTTCCCACTTATCTCTATGGTACTCTTGCCCTGCAGATTGTTTAGTTTGATGTGTCCAGGTTTTGAGATATCTTTGTCTGGGTTTTTTGTTTTTTTTTAAACAACAGAAGGATGATAGATTTTTTTGTGTCCGGTGCTTGCAGATGAACAAAATGAATGCAACATGAATGTCCCTGTTAGACCTCCCCTCCGTTGAATTTGTTTTTTTTCAGTGCCGTGCGCACAAACAAAGTTCTGTCAACCTCTGTAGTACTGTGGTCGGAGGTAGTAAAGAGACTAGATATGTCAAAATCTAGACAAATGGAACTATCTGTACGGTTAGATATCAGTATAGGTAAGTGACAAAATACGTCATCATTAAACTTTTAATTTCTGGTGCCAGATTTTCTCATTTTCCCATCTTTTTTTTCATTAGTGACTCTTATTTTATATTACCTATAATTATCTTGAGCAGCAGCAAAGTTGCAGTAAATTGCACTGTGGTTTATTTTTAAGACATATTATAGTGCAAATGATCAGGAAATGGAAGTGGGGGTATAAAAAGCAACAAAGACAAAAACCTGAGTGATCCACTTTTATAGGCAGGAACATTACTGGCACAGAGCAGAGCTAATCACACTGCATTAACCCTGCTGGATGCATTTCATAAGTAAAGGCTTTGGCCTTGTCTAAGGTTTCGAGACGTTTTCAGTAACGTTGTGCAGCCACTGTTATGTAGTTGTGGCTGTCAAAAATAGAAGTCCCTCATCCTTCTTTCTGCGGGTGTGAGTTTTAATGTTTAACTTTGTGTCGTGGTCAGACTGGAAATGAGTCATGATGCATTGCAATTGGAAGCTATATTAGTGTAAAGTCTAAGAATAATTGAAAACTGAATTTCCTCTGGAACATTTCCTTGAAACTCCCACTTGACTTTTCAGGAGAATTAAGCTGATTCTCCCGAGGGTGAATTGAATGCAAGAATGGGTTAGCTTCTCTGGTTAAAAACCAGGACGTACAGAATAGGTGTTTCCCCCATCTGCCAGTTCAGGACTTGGGGAAGTTGTCTATATGTGCTGTAACCTCAGTATCTTTTTGCAATCACTGTCTTAAAGGACATGCTTCACTGTTGCTCTTGCTCAATCTTGTGGACTTTGTTCTCTTGAGCGTCAGTTAAATGTGTCATGACTGTATTGCAGCACAGCTACCACAGGTTCGGGCGTATTATCAGGTTGAGTGTTTCTGTGTGTGTGTGTTATTGTGCCTGCTGACATTTGATAATACTTTAGCTGCTCTGATTTTACCAAACTAACTGACTCTTTCTCTCCAAAATGCTGGCCTTAGCTTTAAGGAAAAACAGGTAAAGTGATCATAAAGTGTGTTCAAGCTCAGTTTGTTGTTTTTGTCCTTTTTGGAAACCCATTCATTATGAATTTGCATTTTCTTAATTAATTTCTTCCAGACATACAAAGGTAATATAAATACATTCATCAAAAAATAATCGATCAGAATGGAGATACTTTAAAAATGAGTTTAGTCAGTCCTTAATTATAAACTAGTGAGAATAAAAGAGAATCCGGCAAATGCAACAATTTGATGTCAAATAAAATGCATTCAGGTGAAAAGATTTTAACAAGGCATCCAGAGGTTAAAAGTTTTGGCAGATGTGTCAGACATTTGGTTGGTTAGTCAAAGGCATTTACATTATAGATCATGTTTCATGATGGTTTTGAGATCAATGCAAATGAGATATGCCACTAATCAAACTCTGTTTACATGTTTTAGTAGGTTCCTGGTTAGGGTTGGAACATTTGCATGTCTACACATGCCAAAGCGACTTCCTGGTATTAGATCTAGCTCTCTAGTTATTCCAAAAGCAAACCGGAATACTGACAAAACAACGTGTCATCCGGGCTTCTGCCATCAGTCCACCTACTTTGTTTCAAGTCATGCAGCTATGGTTGTAGTAGTGTAAATCTGTCCTCCAGAAATGAGAGAGCTGAAGGTTTTGTATGACAGACAGACAGCCATAAACTGAAATGGTTTAATTAACTGCTGACTGCCAAAAACCAGGATGTTGAAATAACAGAAAGGGCACAGTAAATGATAAAAGTGTTGACTCATTAATTCAAGAATATCACAGGATATAAAAGCAACACTCAGTTGGTACACAGGGCTAAACACAGCGATAAGACCAATAACTTGATTGTAACCAAACAAAACAGACTTAGCAGACTTCAGACTAGCAGACTAGTTCTCATCCTTTTACACAGTGTTTTGTAATGTCAGCAGATGTTTAGCCCTTTTTTCCTTTAAGTATAAGTGCTCTCACATGTTTAATTGAGGTCTGGTTACTGTGGGGAGTTTGGATGCATGTTCAGAGAAGATGTCTATGGCATCTTGTAGCAGACTTCACCCTGATTTATTTAAGCTCAACATTACATGGATAAATGGCCGTTAGCAAGAGACAATGTGATATTCATGTTGCAAATCAGATATCACTTCAACTACTTTAAGCTATTGATCTACTTTTGTGTATAAGACGGTTCATCTACATAATTCACTTTAAACAGGAGAGTAGGGATTTTACCTACTTCCAAGTTGCATGAAAATGCTTCTTGTAAGCCATTCTATATGTTAGTCACATTATAATCATTAAATTAACCTTTCAAACAACTACCGGAATAAAAACTATTGAAAAGCAACTGAAATTCATGTTAGAAATGATTGAGGTTTAATGTAATGGATTATTTTTTATATGTTCAATATTAAATGTTGCATTTTGGTAATTACCCTTCAACTGCCTGACTGGTAACCGCACGTGTTCTTCAGATGGCAGTATAATCTTGTGCCACTGGATTATTCTGCTCACTGTGTGACATGAGGCGTTACACAGTTTGAAATTACACGTGCAAGTGTTGGCATCGCCCAAATTAATAGTTCTCTCTGGGTTTTTATTGCAGTCTAGAAGAGTGCACATAGTTTCATTAACAGTCACACCCCAAATAAATAAAAGTGCTTGTAGCCACATGAATAAAATTATATGATATATACAAATGTGAGTCAGTCAGTGTCACCATGTAGACATTTACATTTACTGTTGTGAGCACAGTTCTTTCTACACTGCTGCATTGACACATTTGATTATAGGTTTTCTGTCGCAGCAACAGCTGTTTGGTTGGAAAAAATACAAATGCTTAATAACTGGTAGCATAAATACAACTAGCCACACTGGATTACTGCTGCCAGATCCACTCGCTGCCCACATCTCAGATTTGTTCAAACAAAATAATCAAAAGAATGTAGTGAAGCAGTTCAGGCTGCCACAGGGGTTGAACACACAAAACAATGTAATAATCATATCTGAGAAAAATTCTGATAAGAGTTTTGAAAACAAAAGAACATGTGGTGCAGGGACAACGTGAATTTTCTGTGTGGACACTGTATGCATGTCGTGTTCATATTTCTGTTTGTTCCAGTGTGACTGTGCATAAACAATGCATTTATCTGATTTCAGTTTGCCTTGAGCGTGTGTGTGTTTGTGTCTGGCCTCCACCTTGATGTGAGAACTGACACTCCTCCTGTCTGTGTTTTGCTTTGTCACCAGATCTACCAGGAGGATATGATGCGCTCGCTGCTACAAAACTCCCTCCATGTGTTTCGTGCCATCAGCGGGACGTCCACTGACCTGGGCTGACCTCTGTCCCGTTGGCCGCCCCTCCACCCACCCTCATGCATATCCTCTCACTTTTCCCTCAAGGACCTGAACTGGATGATAACAGGGGCGACACTCAGTTTCATGTCTGCCTGGCTTCGCATGCCAAAACAGCCCCCCCCTGGCGAAGATGCCATTTGGCTATCTTCAGCATCTCTGCTGGATGTGCAGTAAATGGCCGGGCTGAAAGATCGCAGCACAGCAGTTGGATATAATATTCAAACCACAGCTGCAGTATTTCAGAGAATGTATCGCAGCAACACCAACTTAATGTCAGCATGTCAGCAGGTGTTCTGCTGAGTCACGCTAGGTTGCATTGCACTTTTTTTCTGCCTTTGTGATAAGCTGCAGAATTGACTTTCTTTAGAGGAAATTACTGTACTAAAGCAGCTTTTCCCATCCTCTCTCTGCAATGTTACCCTCCAGATCTATGCAGGAAATCACACTCCCTCCAGGATTTTTTTTTTTTTTTTTTTAATACTTGAGTCGACCTTTCGAAGACAATAGCATCTTTTGTCTGTACCAGTACAGTGTTACGTTTGTCCAAGCTTTTGTGTCAGGCCGGGATGGTGAAAAATACCCCAACTTAACCGGTTCTATTGTCACATGCACCCAAACCGAAAGCGCTGAGATAGTCTGTCAAACCAAGGGTTCGTGTTTATAGGCTAGCAGCGCATTCCATCCAGGTTAACAGATTGTGATAAACAGACAAGCCACATCTGAAGAGCAACAGCTTATAGTGAGCATCGGGCCAAAGTTACTACCATGTTTGTTTGAGGACAAGTGTAAACGTCTTCCCAGTCTGTTCCAAAGTTAAAGAAAATAAGACAGACCTCGGTGGTATTAAAGCTGTGTGATAGAGCTGCTCTTAAGAAGGACTTGCTTAGTTTAAAAGTAGCTCAATTACAATTGTCGGTACTAATTATAGATTGTATTAAAGGTAAAGAGTAATGCCATACTAGAAAAGCAAAGATTATGATGTTCAATTCTGTCAGAGCTGCGTAACAATCATTGAAACAGTATTCTCTATGGGCTCATTTTATGGCCTGTAGACATTTGAAGCCAGAAACAGGATTTGAGGACAGGACACAGTGATCACAGCAGTGTGATAATATTTACTTTAGTAGAGAGAGTAAGTGAAGAGTTCCTGTCATCTGGGTTGAGATCCAGTGCCTTTCTGCTCTGCCTTCTGAAAAGACTCCCTTATCTCAGTAATAAGACTTTCATCACATGCTGGTTATTCACAGTATTTCACAAGTGCTACACTGTAATTAGCAGATAGATTAAAAAATATTTAAGCAAATGTACATAATTTGTTGTCATGCTGTAAAGTGAATTCTGTATCCATGTATGTTTGTACGTACTGTATGTATGTATTTATATTTGAAACGTTTTGGACACTTGTCCAGTCCAAATCTGTCCTAGCAGAGAGATTTTTTTTGTTCACTTTTATTGCATTGTATACTGAAGTGCAGCTGCTTGTCAAACTTACTTTGTAAAGCCCTTTTCCAATAAAACCTGGAAAAACTGAAAGTTTTTCTCTCAACCCTGGAAACAGTTGACAAAACAATCTCAAGGTCCATTTAGTGGCTTCACAAGATCTTCCTCTGCAGATGTTGCAAGGTTTTCATGAACAACACGAACGAACCTCAACTTTAAAAAAAAAAAAAAAAAAAAAAAAAAAGCAGAATCTTTAAAATGCTCCGAAGATATCTACATTTCCTTGACATATGGGTGACTCCATCTGCGGAGGTAGACTGTGTGATACACTCAACAGCTCCTGAACAGCTACTAAAAACAACCTTGTGGTGAAAATATTTTGTCAACTGGAAAAACTAGTTTTGAAAAACCTCTAAAACATATATGTGCAGGTACCTGTACATTCCAAACCAATGGGCATTAATCTTCTGCTGCTATAACAGGTTCCACAAGTCTGATTTCAGGTTTTTCACAATGCTTTCAAAGCTGTCTGCAGATAATTGCAGCCAAGGAGCCAAGGACAGTATTGAAGTCAGACACTAATGTCACTAATGTTGTAAAACACTAATGTTTTGTCGGGTTTCACAATTTCTGTGAGAGCAAGTGAAGCTGTTCACTACCAGATTGGGAAAAAACATTTCTTAAAGGACCTGTGTTTGTGCACTGCGGGCACTGTCATATTGAAAAGGGGAGGGGACACAGCTTGGAAGGTCGTGATGCAACTTGCCACACTGGTCCTCCACCACATGCAGCTTTTGCCTTTTTTCAACTCTGTCAGATCGTCTTAGCCTTAGTGCTGTCCGTTTTCTCTGTATGTTTTTCCTTGCACTATCAGCCTGTCCACTCTGTGCTGTTTGTTGCTGCATAAATCCATTACCATACACATAATTAGCTTAATGATTCACAGACTCATTTAGGGCCTGGCGACTTCCTGGAACAGCGGACGGACACTTGCGGTTCGGGGATCAAACTGCACTTAAGCTCGCACGCATGCGCAGTCTGCCCTCATTAAGAAGCGCTTCATGGACAGCTGCTGTTGACTTTCAACATATAAACACGGTGTTTTATGGACGCTCGGGTGTCTCGTGTGGGACCTTACTGGGAAGAAGGAAAGCTTGTGTGTCATTCCTACTAATTCACCGGGCTGTCATTGCGGCTTTTCCTGCCGCTGTCACGCCAACTCCGCCCCACGGTTCCCGGTAGACTCAGGCGACCATCAAGGTGCGCCTGGGGATCGTGCTTACTTTTCCTTTTCCCCTCGGGATCCAAGACTTTCCTTCTCTTTCCTCGGTTTCCCGTCGCCTGTTTTTGCCTTTTAAATGCATCAGCTGATACAAAATTTATTTTTTTACCAGGATTAAAAGAAGATGCAGAAGGAATAAAAGCTCCGACTCTTTGAGGACGACATGGCTTTTACTCGGGATCTTTTCGCCTTCACATTATTCGCCGCCATTATTCTGATATTCTCCTGTGAAGCAGGTAAAGACTCTCCCATTAGCCTACCTGGTACTGAAGCTAATTTAGATATTTGGCCAGTCATTGTGACCTTGTGTGGGCTTGATAAGGTCGACCGCACAGCCAGCTTGTAAAAGCAAAGTTCAATTATTCGGCTTTTAATGACGCACTTAACAATCACACTAAGCCTACCTGCCATTAACAATGATGCCTTTAATGGTAGCTGGGAGAAATAGCCAAGTTTAAGAGTAACTTAAACAGAGAACTTCGTTAATTAACCTTGTGCTTTTCATTCAGCATTTCCTCCATTTTTTTTGAATTTATTAGCCAACTAATACTATTATTGCTTGTTTGCTGGCTGTTATAAACACTTCATGGTCATTATTAAAACTTTTTCCTGGAAAGATGTAATCTAATGTAATTTAGGAAATGTCCTATTACGACCACAGTCACTATTTCGACTGCATTTCCAGGTCCTTCAGAGCCTGTTTTGTCGTGTGTGAGTGAAAAATATGTTTTTTTTCTGCTCAATAACTGAATTTTCTACCTCGTTTTACAAACAGCGACGATCCCTGGTTTAGATTTGGTTGCGCCTCTATTTTGCAATTACGGTGCAGACGCTGAGCGCAACTACAAATGTAGAGAACTAACAAACATATTTTTTTTAAAAAGTTGTCATGAAATATGTGTGGTTGAAAAATGTGCCAGAGCCATAACAGACCAAAAGTCGTTTCAGGCAAGGGGAACTTCATTTTGATTGTCGGATCTGTATATAAAAATCATTTTGCTGTACAATTTATGAGAACATGTTAAAAAAATGGAGGCACCTGCAAAGTAGAGACTGCTATTCTTATGCTTTTAGAGAAGAATAAATATAGTGAGGATTTTCAGCAAATTTAAAAACCTTTCACAAGTCAAATATGAGGTGAATGTATATGTTCCAAATCTCATTTAATTTACTGGTGATTTTACCTGGATTTTCTCAGAATTGCTGCAGTGAGATGATTTCACCTTTACACACATAAAATGACATTCTGCAGGAATGTAACAGGAATCTAGAAGAACTCTCAGACCTGTCAAGCCCTAAACCTGTCAAAGAAACGTGTTTATGAGAGATGAACACTTCCTCTAAGTGGCACCACTGTGTCTACTACCAGTCAACCAGTGGTGGAGAGTAACTGAGTAGGCCTGCATTCACTCAAGTACTTGTACTCTTTAGTCCACTACGGGATAAAACAAAACAGGATCAGTTTATAAAACATACTGTTCTATGCATTAAACTACCAACAGTGTATAAAGCAGTTGTAGATGTGTTGTAACATTAAAATCCTCCTCATTCAAGCATCAGTAATTCTATTCCGATATTTAATGAAAAGGATCATTCTCCCCTTTACTTTAATACTTTAAATCCATTTTCCTGTTAATAATAAATCTTGAAAATAGGACTTTTACTTGTAACAGAGTATTTTCACGTTTTCTTTAGTAAAAATACCTGAGTACTTCGTCCACTGCCGCAATCGACTACCGTGATTGGAGATTAGATGAACACAAACTGTAAACTGTATCAGTCAGGTTTCTACCCGCAGTGCGTGGTTGGGACTTTGTTCAGATGCAGTCAGAAGTGAATTGACTTTCATCACCAAATTGAAAATCTTCTTAAAACATATTTTCTAATTTAAATTTGATGAAACACTCATGGCTGCTTTCACCTCCCAGTGGGGCCCAGGGCCAAAGTGACCCGCTGGGCTCTTATCTGGAAATGTATTCAAATCAGTGGCAAGTGTTGCCAAAGACCTACTGGCGTGTGTGATTCAATAATAAATGTAGAGAATGAATTAATTGATGAGATTAATGATAAACTGTTGTGATTCTTTTTGCCAAACAGGATGATTCATTCCGAACAGGTGAGATTAATTCCGCTCTTCCTTATCTCGTCCCACAGTTCGTTATCCTCCACCCACGGGACTGACGTATGAGTGGCTCGATAGCTTTACCGTGAGAGTGTCCTGGAAGAAGCCTAGCGATCTGCCAGATGACAGTGAGATCGAATTCCTGATGAAGGATGCACAAGATAATGTAGGGAACTGGCTGTCTTGGGCATTTGTGGATGTTTGTGGATGTTTGTGGGGTGGGACCTGGGATCCCCATGTTGCAGCAATACCAGTAGAGAATCGCCTTAACTGCACTCAACGCTTGTTGTCCCTCATTTAGTCTGCTTAGCCAGACCTCCACACTTAGATTTAGCGCTGTGTTAGCACAAGAGAAAGGTCTGACTGAACCCATTATCATTCTGGAACTTGGGAAAACTCTCTGGCTTGTTTGTATTTCTTGAAATGAATCACAATCGTCTTGGGCAACGCTAAGACCAGACTTGAGCAGTGGCGCCCTTGCAATATGATGTTGGAGGGGAACTTGTTTTGGTAGAACATTTGAACCCGGGGAGGTGACCCGTTGCAAAAAAAGGAAGGCTAAATCCCTGCAGAAGCACCTACATTATTGCAGGACCCAAATCTTCATCCAAACTCACAATTTTCACTTGCTAGCTTGGAGGTTGTTGTTGTTTCATGTAGCGACCGAGACTTTGAACGTTAACACACACATAGCAAACGAGGAGGAGAATGCCGACTGAAATAATCTTTGAATAACAAGCTTATACCAACAGCCTACTTCCTGTGATTCAGACAAGCCCATTAACTACAGATCATGTGCACTTTAAATTACATTACCACCAACCAGAAAACCACATTTTATTTTGGTCTCACTTAATGACATTTATTTATTCATTTGACTATGTATTTAATTTATTCATTCATTTACCTGGAAGGAACACTTTTGAAAAATCATCCTGAGCGATGCATTCAAGGAATTTCTGGTGTCCAAATTTGAGATTTGTCTGGTGAAAACCGTGCATTTATGAGGTACACATATGTTAATTAAATGATTATTATTATTATGCCATAGGACTAGTCTTCCTATGACAACACACTTGAATCAATTTCTAAATGGCTTCATGCATGGCCCAAATTAAATCCTTGAGTAATGCAGACCTGTCATGAGATAATCTGCCTGTCTTTACAGTGGAAAACACTCATGTGACTTCCAAGCCGTGCTGCCTTAATCTGAGTAAATTTAGACTTTAAATGACACCATAATTGAAATGAATAAAATACGTCATTGAAACAAATGAATGCAAAATTACTGTTCTGTTTACTATATTATCATCACCATGGCTTCCAGTTGTCTGAGAAATATTTTAGATTGTAAGATTTTTATTGGCATATTTTGGTAACACAAATGCATACATTTCAGTGGCTGTTCTGGCTGTAGAGTATCATCCTCTGTAGTAACACTTGACAGTAGGCTGTAATACTCCATCTAATATGATATATCTATGATCTAATATTTCCATGACTGCCTTGTGAACGCCCCACATATTAGTCATGTACTGCTTTGCCTGGAAGGAAGTTTCTTAACCTCCAACTTCAGGCCAAACAAGTCTCTATTTGTTTCTGATGTCACTGGCACCCATATTAATAATTTCTAATAATTTTGATCCTGTAATTTAAATTAACTAAATTTGATCAAATCATATTTTATCGTGAGTTTTTTTCGACAGCAGAACTTCTGCACTTCTCTTGATTTCTTTTTTGTGAATGTAACAAAACGAAACAAAGTTGTTGAAATCATACACGCACGTCCTTTTTAATAGAAGGCCTTCAAATACTAAAAATACAACAGCTACAAACACTCATAAATATACAAACTTTAATTACTGTGAAACCACAGTGATTTATCTTACCATGAAACACAGAGAACAAATAAACTGAAGAAAATGTCACCAAAACAAGGATGTACTTGCTCCCTAACCCTAACCCAAGGGGTCACCGAGGGTTATGGAACGCATAAACAAGGACTTTATGTAAATATGATAAAAGCAACATAATCACTGTTGTTTATTCATTGAAAATCCATCCAGTCCACTATTTTTAAACTGAAAAATGTCCCTATGTGCAGGAATTGCATATTTCTGACTTAATTTATTTTTAACAGTGGTCCTGTCCTGGAAACAGAATACAAAGAGTTTTTTAAAACGTTTTAGCATAATGGTCATTAATCCCATGTTGTTTTTCCTCCAGTCTCAGATGTGCGTAAGTGGGAGAAATATCACATTGACTTTTCTCACAGAAGACAAGGGTTCTGATCATTGGACGTACAATATTTGGACCGTCAGTCCCCATAACCGTTTGAGCGAGGGCACCCCTGCGACCATAACCATTCACACGCTCAGGCCCCGAGGTAAGAAGCAGAAAGCTGAAATGACTGTAATGCAATACAGAAGATTTGTATTTAGATTGTCCTCTGTATCCATAATGATGCTTTCAAGCCATACTTGCTACATATACTGTATGTATGTGACCTTTGCGTTTGTGCTGCACAGCTCAGGCGGTGGAAGACTTCAAATGTTTAATCTATACTGATAAAATGAACTGCTCCTGGATACCAGCAAATCAGTCTCTAAACCTGATGCTCTTCTATAGGTAAGAGATGTCTCCAAATATGTGCAGTAAACTTTTAATGATTGAAATTCTCTATTTCAGTCAAGCGATGATAAATGCATGTCTTGAAAATTCAATTGTCAGGACAAACCAGGCCCAAAATGGGATAAGCAAAAGGAGTCGTCACTGTACAACAACAATTAAGTTTTGGCAAAAGTCATTGTTGCATATAAGCTCATCAACATTATACACGCCATTTCAGTTGGCATAGGTCCAATAGTTCCTCTTAAGAGAGTCATTTGTGCATAAATATATATCCCCTACTGTTTCATTTCTTTGTTTACAGCATTCAGCTATGTGGGCCTTAAGACAACAAACACAAAAATAGAACGAAAAACAGGATTTAGAATACTGAGAACTCTGCATCAAAGCGCCCATCTGGCCATCAGCAGTGCAGGATAAAAGGCTGACATGTGAAGGGGATTTTCATGCTTCATCATCAGGAACACTGACGAGTCCTCATATACGCGAAGGAGCAGCAGATAATCATAGAGCTTTGTGGGCATCTAGTGGTGATTAATGGAATTGCATGATCCATAGTGGTTTTCAGAACAGTGAGGACAAAACTAATTAGAGCAAACCGAAGCAATTTTGTGTTGTTTTTTGGGGGGAGGGGTGAGATACTTTGAATAAAGCATGTGTGCTAGCTGTAGCCTCCCCTACTACCCATCTCTCTTATCACCTCCACATTTTGTCATTGCAGGATTTGTGGTGTGTCGGAACTAATTAAAGGTGTAAAAAAGTGTGATCAGCCTTACAGCCATGGAGAGAGGAATGGTTGTTACCTGAACATTAATGCTCAACGGGATAACATCTGCATCCTTGTGGAGACTGAAGCTGGAATGAGCTCCTTTAAACCTGTACTTGGTTGGTGATAGTTTACTATTGATGTCATTACAAATTGTTAAAATTATTTTAAAACATTTGCCATTGAAATACTTTCAGAACCAATGATTGAATCTTATTTTCAGTCTTTTGCTGCCAAGTGAAGAACATATTTTTTTAATCTTGTTACAATCTCTTCAGTGGTACCCCCACCAAAGCTGAGCATCAGAGAAGATGGAAATTATCTCAAACTGAGTTTGACGCCTCAAGAGGTCGGAAGCGCTGAGTGCTGGAAGTATGAGGTCTGCTACAGACAATGCAATAATGTCACAGTAAGTTGCCACATTTGTCCTTTCCTCCCTCTTTAATGTGGTTTTGCGTGGGCTATACTGACACTGAATGCTGTCACATTTAAGCATAAAGTCTGTCAGTTTCAAATCTCACAAATGGGGACCTGAGTTGATATTTCACCAATACACATGTTGTCTTTCAACAAACTTCTAAACTATTTTTTAGGAATGCAAGAGCAAAAGTGTGCCTACGATGGATGTGCCCTACAATAAAAACTGCCGGTATAACTTAAAATCCAGAGTCATGACTACCGACTCATGCCCCAAAGTATCCAGCGACTTCAGTGCAGAAGTACCTTATGGTAACTGTCCAACCAATTTTCCTTACACTGATTTCTCAGAGTGCATTTATTAAGTACACTAAAATCACACATCAGGTCACTTTACGTTAAATGTTTATTTATTATTTAAAGAAGGTTGAACAAGCCATTTGAACAATGACGATTCTTGAAATCTCATCAGAAAAATAACCAAACTACATCATGATGCAGAAACTGTAATGTAATGACATTTTAACTCATCAGTATTAGTTGCTTTGCCATCAGTTTCTGCTTTTTTTTTATTTGAGCCATGTGTTGTGCTTTTTTTCTGCAGGTACAAGTGAATAAATCTCTTATGAGTTCTGACATTTAAATTGGCATTCTCAAAACTTGCTGCATGGTCATAATTTTGTAAAGTAAGAAACTGAGGATTGCTGTAAGATTTGATCCAGAGTAGAATCAGACCTGTGGATATCAGTGTAGAGATCTACAGTATCGTCAGTCATTTATAAAAGGACATGAAGCCACTAGATGTAAAGCACAAAATGTATCTGCGCTATTTGCCAAAAAAAGGTGGGAATTGCCTTGAAAACTCAAGAGAGTTTGTCTGTTGTTTATCACAGGTACTAATGAGTCTCGTGATGGGATACTGATTGTGGTTACCTTTGCCATCCCCATCATTCTGTCCGTCTGCATCATTCTGTCCTGCTACTGCTTCAGAAGGTATGTTTTGGAAAGAGAACAGTTGGCCTACATACTGTAGGCCTAAGACAAAGAGTTCCACCTACCTGCCACAAAATGTTTGTAGATGGTACAAAGTACATTTCTGGGTGAACAATTGCTTTATGATTTAAGTTTTGCAATCTATTTCATGAGTTTTGTGTAACCCTACTTGAGATCTGCAACGATGACAACGTGTCGCTGAGAGTATTGCAACAGCTAAACCTTATGTAAAAGTTGATAGGGTGCCTTTCATCACACCAGCCAAGAGGAAGAAGCTTTGTGTGTGACTAATGTTTCACAAATTCATGACTAGACTGTCAGGAAATTTGTTGCGCACAAATGCCCTTTACCATGAAGTAACCAAACCATTCTGGGCTGCACCAGCACTGAACACACTGAAATTTAAAAAGTATAGGAAGTTGCTTTTACTGCACTGAAGAGCTGCCACGCAGTGTGCTAGTTTAATCACTGGGCAGAATGAGAGTGTGTGTGGGTGGCTGGAAAAAATTAAACAAACCTGTCCCACCCTCAGGAACAGGTAGGTACTGTAGGTGTTTTACATAGAGCTACAATAAATAGAAAAGCATCATACCACAGGGAAACTTTCCTCCTTCAGCAGATGAATGTGAAAACAGTCCTCTAGTGTCAAACTCTGCACATCCATCATTCTACACAGTGAAGCTCAAACATGCAACAAGACACAAATCCAAATAAATCCAATCTTTTTAAGAAGTGAGGTGCCATGCAGTTCTTTGAGGAAAGAAAACATCTATTGTAAAGATTACATTTTAGTGGTGGAAACGTGTGCTTTCATTGACATGCTTATTGTTGTGTGTCTGTTTGTAGGCACAGCGCCATCATTTGCCCCATCATACCAGATCCTTCGGCGATATTCAAGGAAATGATGATGACCGGAAACAAAGAACTTAAGGTATATTTTATGAAAAAATAAAAACGTGCATGCTCTACTCACCTACTCTTTCTGTCTCCACAAATACTCATTACACTGTTCTGTTTTTCAGACCACAACAGGGAGTCTGTACACACCGGTGCCAGAACCCACTGAACCCTGCAAAATTACCCTTGTAACAGAAAGCAGTGTCCGTCAGCAAAACTCTTGACATGTACCTACAGCAATACCTGCAGTGAAGCTGGCCTTCATCAGGAACATTTACAGAGTAATTTAACATCAGGCGAAAAGCCTTGTTTCACTTCTGGCTGAAAATTTCTGGTCTCTTGTACACTTCACATGTGTGGTCAGGAATGAGCACTGTTGCACCTTTACTGTACTGACCTGAGTACAATTCTTTATCACTGCAGCCAGGTGAGAACTTCAACTACTAGGGGTCAAGAAAAAAACAAGATTTTCAGCTGTGATTAAGTTACTCTCTAAGGTAGTTAGGATGTAAACTGCTGAAGCCTATCAGAGACAGCATACAGATATGCACTGAATCCTTGGAGCTCTTAAAAATCCGTCCAGCTATCGACTTGGAAATACAGACCGGAGAAGAAAGTTTGTCATGCCTGCACTCTGCTGATATCAACCTCTGGAGCACTGAGGAAGAATATGAGTCGGGGCCGTGTGTTTGGTTGGATAGAGTTAGGAATACTGCAAGCGGGCCAGTCGAGGCTGTATTTACTGGGCACCTTTCTACCTCGAAGAGGATTTGGGGTCTCCCTATATATGCTGTATCTAAGACATCATGAAAATGAAAACAGGTGGCTCATGTCTTGGCACAGCATGAGTCTCGTTTGTTGGAAATGACAAGCAAATGGTGGGAAAGCACATACTCCTTACCACAGGAAGTGATCCGAAGACTGCACAGGAAGTCAAGAGCTGCGGTCTTCCTCCTCCACATGTATTTGTCCCCAGACGAGGAAAGCAGCTTGCTTTGTCCAGTTTGCATGGATACAAATACTTATAAGGAACTGATGGGGTGAGTGCATGGCAGATAGCTGTTAGGGCTGGAAATCCCTGCATCCTTTCACAAAAAACACTGAAAGAGACTTCATGATGTAACATTGAAAAAAGAGGTATGGCTGTGGTGAAGTCTTGAATATGTAATCTTTGAAGAAAACTTCACATCTTCACTTTCACCTTACTTCTTATCAGTGCATGTTAAAAGGAAATACACTTTGTCAGTCAGGATATTAATTGACCTGCATGAACTTTGCTGGCACACACTGATGATGACTCTAGATGCCAAATGCCTTGTATATTTTGGATGGATTAAATGTTCTTACAATCTGGTCCGTTGCTTGAAAATCTGACCTGTGGTGCTGAGAAGAGTTTTAAACCTTTGTACACAACTTAACACCTTTTTGAAAAGAGGACAATTATAGAGAATTACGAAAGCATCTGAGCGTACATTAAACAGATTAAGTCTGTTGTGGAGTCTGTAATCTTCTGTGTGCTTTCTCATTCTCCAACACAGCCAAGTCTCCAAATGCCAACTCACCAGTCGCAGTCTTCCTTCCTGAAACTTGAGGGGAAGCTTTTTTTTTCAGTCTTTCCTTGCTTCTCATTTACCAACTCTACTTGTCGGGTGATTGTTGATGATTTTTACTGCTTTACTAGGGAATAAAGAAAGAAAGTAAAAACGTTTGAGTGCTTGTAATTGCATGCCTCTGGTTATTTCAGTCTTGGCTTTAAATACTGGACATTTCACAGCTTGTAGATGTTTGCTTGTCATCATTAGTGGACATGTCACAGCTTGAAGCACTGAGATACGTTATCATTACCATGTCCTCTGAAGTAACCTGAAAATACATCCTCACAACAGATTGACAGAAGGTGCCAAGGATTTAAAAGTTGTAGTCTTTAAAATGTTAATGAATCATATCTATAATAATAACTTATGAACATGAAAAATAACTTTTGGGGTGCCAGGGGTTGAACACTGGCTGACAAGTCTCCAGCATGATTATTTGTCTTTCCAACTCTTTAGACCTGGAAAAGAGCTGTACTCGTGCAAAACTCCATTAATAACTACCTGTTTACATTTACTGCATATTAAAAAAAATGGATTATTGTAAAAATGTTTTTTCGAACATGGGGATCCAGTGCTAGTAACCTTAAACAGTTCTGTTACTCCTAATGTCGTTTTAAACATTATATCAGCCCTAATGGGAGCTGCCTTTATTTAATCTTACTGTCAATGTATAACTTTAATCTGCATCAATCTTTACGCAGTTCGGTACAGTCCAGTATGCGCGCACGTCCCGAGTTAAAAGGAAATACTCCGCCCCAATCCCAGCCCCGCGGCACGTTCATTCCTCCCTCCGAAGAGCTGGATGTAGAAGTCGAAGTGAAACGCGGACATTTGACTTTTTTTTGTCTTGCTCTGTGTGAAGTGTGACAGCAGGCTGGACACCGGACTATGGTTTTAGACAGCGGGGACTATAATCCCTGTCACTCGGCGGAAGAATACACATGAGGAATAACTTTTTACAAGGATGATCAGGATGTTTCAAAGTTTGGACTTGTTTGTTTTAAGCTGCCTCTTCTTAACAGCAGAATCCCAAACAGGTAAAATAGACTCGACTGAGTTGCATTTTCCTGCCTTATCTACTTGATTCATTTCCCCAATTTTTTCCTCTCTATATCCGTAACGTACTTCCTAGTAAAATCGGTGTTTCCCAGTATTGACGTCACGGTTGAGTCAACCATGTAAACACAGGAGAGAGGAAGGAAAATCAGTATTAAAGATAAAGGTTTATTTTAGATAACTTTATTTGTAATTTTGAACTTCTACTGGAAAATGTTTAACTTTCGATGTGTAACATACTAGTGAATATTTTATTATAAATCTCATTGTGGGGTTTTTTTAGCTGAGTTTTATATTCATAAATGTACCAAGGTGGAAGCCCACTGTCTTGCTTTTCAGAAAGAGTTATACATAAAAACTATTCCTTCATTAAACAACAAAAAAGCAGTTAAAACCATGAGCTCCCACTTTAAGGTCTTCATGTGAATAAGGGTTTCATTTTTCTGTTATGATGTCCCCTGGCTTTTTGTCTCTCCTACTTTTGTGCCATTCTGAATTTGTATCCTTATCGACATACTGTTCACTCTGCTTACCAACAGTTAGTATACATTTCTAATATGACATAAAGTTTAAAAAAACAAAAGAAAAAAGGTAGGAAAGTTCATCTGTGACAATAAAGATCTCCGGTAGATGAATGTCACACATGAACCACATCCAAAATGGAAACCTCTGATGTGAAGATTGATCAGTAGGTTGACAGGAGTAAAGATGCAGGCAGGCAGGTACAGATTAGAGAATGAGACACGGGTGTGCAGGTGGATGTGGGAGTCTGGCACAGGTGGGATTGGCTGAGGGGATCTGGTGGACAGGTCAAAGCTTCATAGAAATCTAAGAGTCTGGGCAAGAGGGAATGTGGCTGAACTTGAGGGATAAGTTGAGCAAGACACCAAGTGAAACATGGAAACATAGGAGAGAAGATGAGAAGTCAGTTTGTGAAAATAAAGATCTCCAGTGGATGAATGTCAAACATAAGATAAGATTAGATAAAATGCTTTATTGATCGCCCTCAGGGGAAATTCACTTGTTACGTCAGCTCACGGAACAGGCAAACTGGAATACAGTAAAAAATAAAGTGGCAGTTTTAAAAAGATGAGAAATAAATAGAAAAAATATATCAAAAATAAATAGAAATTATAGACCTATAAAGTGTCACAGGGCACAGGGGAATGATTCAAATGCAGACCACCTGCAACAGTTGAGTAATCCGTAGGCCAGACAATGATACAAAGTAAAAAAGCCAGAACAAACAGAAAGAAAAGTAAAGAAGCTGGCAGGAAGGCACAGATTGAAAAAAGGGGGCTGATAGAAATACTGACATGGTGATTGGAGAATGAGACGCAGGTGAGCACAGGGACGTGGGAAACAGGCGACTGGGACAGGTGGGAAAGTCTGAGGGGATCTGGTGGACACATGAAGATCGGCAGTGACTGGAAAGCTTCAGAGAAATGTAAGGAGGGCAAATGGGAGTGTGGCTGAAGGGAGGAAAAGATAAGATAAACCTTTCTTCGTCCCACAGTGGGGAAATTCACAAGGTTGAGCAAGACACAAAGTGAAAAACGTAAACATAGGAGAGAGGATACAGAATCGATTTGTGAGAATAAAGATCTCGAGTGGATGAATGTCACGTAGGCACCGCATCCAAAATTATTGAGTGTAGCTCAAGTGTAACAGGGTGTGGGGAAAATGAGTCATCAGTAGGCTCAGGACAAAAGGGACAGAGTGCGAGTTTGCATATGCAGCATTTTCATGAGTGTATTTATGTGGCACAAAGCAGGTAAGGAAAATAATATAGGGAACTGTAGGCAGTGGTATTTGAATGCTATTTGAATGTAGCAATTTACATTCATAAAGCTGTGTTGATATATCTCAAGCCACATGGTGAAGTTATATTTTCTCTCCTAGAGACTGGTTCCAAACAAGGCAGATGTTCACCAGCAGTTCGTTTGGTGGATTATATAACAATTCTTTCACACATTTCCTTGAAGCAGAACCGTTCCCCCAGATGAAAAACGAATCCCAGTACACCGCTGCAAACAGAGTCAAAGAAGCACTCAGCGCCATTTCACATAAGCAGACCGAGTGAAAGGAATAAATCCAAGGTTTTCATATGTCCTTATTAACGCTAATCCTATGTCATCACATTTCTGTCTTTTCTGTTTCACCACTTTCAGGTCAGGTCTTACCACCACAAAATGTGTCCCTACTGTGGATTAATGATTTTCAACCACAGCTGTCCTGGGCACCACCACAGCATTCAGTGGAAAACTGCACATATGAAGTGATTTCAAGAACCAATGCCCCGGACAGCTGGAATGGATGTGTGAGTGTGCATACATTTCTGTATTTCTTAAAATATCACACTATAAATGCTTTTCATATTCAGCACCAAAGTATCCCACCAGTTATAATAATACCTTAAAGTGTAGGACAGTAAGGTTTTTATTTATTAGTTTAAATATTTCATGTTCTTCTGGATACACAGCTGTTTTGATAGAAATAAGAGCCAGAGACAGATTACAAGAATCATCATTTATATACCGTTGCTGTAAACTGTAAACTTGCTGAACACTAAATGTACATCATCTCTAAACTTTGTATGGACAACCATGATTAAAGAATGATGCTGGATTTATTTTATTATATTTTTTTATTATGTGTTTTTCTAATTATTAAAACCTCTGCGTGTAGGGACATTTCTGACTTTGGCAAGACACTGTGGTAGACAGCAATGGAAACCGCTCATTTCTTTACGAACAATATCTCATTCCATTGGAACATTTGCACAATGCTATGTCATTCATGTAATGCTATGAACACAATTAAATAAATGTAGAAATCCTTTGTGAGTGATAAATAGAAATGAGTAAGAATCTAATCTTATTTTGAACAGTCAGTAGAAACTATAGGCATCGAATAAATGAAATGAAGTGCATTGTTTGCCTCTGAGTTGTAGGGGAGCAGAAATGGCATCAAATGAAAAAAGTACCTCAGAATTGTACCAACGTGCAGGTCTTGTGTAAATGTATTTAGTTATGTTCCGTTACTGGCTATATTCAAATTCTGCACAGAGGAGTTTTAAATGAAAGATTTTATCATAGATGAGACATGAATGACCTTTCTGTTGATGCTTGCTAGACCCATATGACCAATGAAAATGTGCCTGAATTCACCTTCTTTTTATACATTTTTCATAATAATAATAATAATAAATAACTTTATTTGTATTGTGCCCTTCATACAAGAAATGCAGCTCAAAGTGCTTTACAACAAAAAATGTAATTTTTTACACTCACAGTGTCACAGTGTTGCCGAAGTTGCAGTGAGCATCACAATCTTTTGATGACAAGCTTTAATTTACACCTTGTAAAATAAGTCATAGCCTGCAAGATTTCAGTTTTCGGTGTGGTTTTTTTTTTTCTGTTTCTCTTTCTCTGTTCCTGGTGGATTCAGGATAAAGAAGGCCCTCCCTGGAGTCAGTATAAGGTGATGGAAGGAGGATTCTTGTACCTTTCTATTACAACTGTCTGTAATAAGACACACAGTGAGCCGGTCGTCAAAAACACTGTTTACCCAGGTAACTCATTTTGCTCACTATTACCCTTAATAATAAGTTCAAATGCATTTGAGTTGACAAAGAAATGTGGGCTGAAGCTTGTTGCACCATATATGGACTGCAATGATGCATTTGTTTGTTCATGAAGATGTGTGTCTGTGCCTCTGCCCCCAGAGCTGGTGAAGAATTTGCAGTGCTACATCTATTCTTACAAAAAAGTTCACTGCTCCTGGCTCCCAGCTAGACACACTCCAGATCTCAGTTTTTTCTATCGGTATGTGTGGGATCTTTGGGGGGGGGGGTTGTGTAAATAGACATTAGGAAGCAGTGATGTAGATTCAGAGTTGGCTCAGAGGAATTAGTAAACTAAAACTCACCATTACACAGTACATGTGAGTACACTGTATTGCAATACTTCCTGATAAACAGTTAACTTTGGTTTTATCACATAAGAGCCAGACTGAACCCCAGAGGAAGTATTGACCTAGAGTTCGCTTAAGGCCAAGTTCCTCATGTTTAGAGCTCAGTTTATTATCAGGACAGGCCTCAGGCGAATGTGTGTGCGGGTTTAGACATTGCTTGTTGACCGTGCGAGGCTTGCACTTTGAGGCACAAGCCATGTTTGGTAATGTAGTGTTAAATTTAATGGATGAACTGTTGCCTCTTGCCAGTCATAACCAGACAACCGGAAATCCGACCGAAAATGCAAAAATTTGCATCGTTTTCTTGTTTCATCATCAGCAATATACTCTTGTTTAACCGTCAATATATTCTATTTATATTATATATTATTTAGGGCTGTCAAAATTGATGCGTTAACACGGATTAATCCATCATCATGATTAATCTGATTAAAAGTTTTAATCGTTTGACAGCACTAATATTATTATATATTTATCTATTTAATTTCACATGAGTAAATTAATTCATACCATCTGAGGAAATTAAAGGATAAGGCAGACGTATTCTCTAGTTTGTGATGATTCAGAAGAACGCCGCATAATAGTGCTGTATATTCACACTGAAAATGGTATTTGAGGAAATTGGTTTCAACTGTCAGATTTTTCAGTCCGGCCGGTCACAACGCATGCGGCTAAGAACTACACATTTGTAAACTTTTCCTTTAACTTACTGAACAGTGTTTTACGGTGTATTATGTATGGTATGTTTTTGTCCTCTTGACTAGATCTGAGAAGCAAAAATGTTTGTTAAATGTATTAATAAGTCGTTTCATTGCCTGCATTGAATGGGGTGCAGCATGAAAATAATTCACTTTTTCTCTATCTTTCTTTCTAAGTGTGGTGAATGAGGATGGGAGTACATCTATTTCTGATGATTCCCCTGTACACTTACAAGAATGCCCATCATACACTTACACTGACGGCAACAGGACGGGTTGTGAGCTGCAGGCGACTCGAACCCAGGATGTCCACATCTTGTTTAATGGAACTCTGAACAACACACTCGTCAGGAACACCTTCAAAAAGGAGCTTAAAACCAACAGTATGTAGCAAGTGGACCGACCACTATTAATTCAGTATCAAGAGGCCCATAGAGGAAACGTTCTTTGGAAATATGTCACACTTCCTCATTCAGTCTCAGAGTTATAAGAGAAGTTGGCGTCTGTCCTTTCATGGAAATGTTTTAGTAGTTAACATGGTGTGGAGATGTGTGCATGTGTGTTTAAACAAGCATATGTGTGTCTCTGGGATATTTTTAACTTAATTGGTGTACAGTATTTTATGACTGTATTTAATAGTACCAAATAGTAATGGTAGTATTTAATGACAATGTAGTTACTATCTCTCTGTGATGTCTTTCTCTGTGCAGTGAAACTTTCGCCCCTTACGTGGACAGTCAACAAAACTGTGGACAAATTCATTATCAGCTGGATTCCTCCTGACATTGCAGAGCTACGTTTATGGAGGTTTACAATTAAGTACACAGAGTGTGGTGAAAAAAAGGTAACAGACACACCAGTACAATATTTAAATGTTTGCCTCTAATGTCTCTTAGCTGTGTCTTGTTTAGTCTGCTTATTTTAATTCAGTGGATGCAAACAATAGCGAGGATAATTTGAATCTTAGGAGTAGCTGAATACCTAATTGAACCACTACGGAAAAGTTACTGTTGAAATGTAAACACCACTGAATTTCTAGCATTGAAATATTTACTTTTCAAACCATCTATATGACTTTATGTGGTTTGAATTTCCCCGTATGAAATTTGCACAAGGTCACTTGCACATTTTCTCTTAAGTGTGCATTCCTCCAGACTTTGCTTGAGTTCAGTTCAATTCAATTCAATTCAACCTTATTCATTTGATTTTGGACATAAGTGAGAACAGACAGGAAACAGGCATATGTGCAGATAGAGGTTTTTAGAGGATAAGAGGTTTTTGGGACTATGTGGAGCTGATGCAAGATTAAATGATGCAATAAAATAATAAAAGTAATCAAATAAAAAATGAATATAAAAATAAGGAAATAATCCACATGTCAGAATGGCATTTATGAGCCATATAATAATAATAATAATATACATAGCATTATGGAAGTGTTAAAAACAAACAACAAAACCTATGGAAACATAGAACAAGCATATTGGGTGTGCTGGTATGCATCACATTTACAAACACATTAGGATTTAAAATGCATGCATACATGAAAATCACATGAAATCCATCCCTATTTATACCATTTCAAGCCCTTGCAACCTCTTTATTATGTCTGTGAGAGGTTTCCCATTGGCTGCTTGTCAAGTGGAACCAATGCATCCCAAAATAAACATATCCTGCATGGCCACTTTCCCATCTCTGTGAGATGATAACATTTGGTCCAATAGCGGACTGGAGCCAAGTGGACAAAGAAAAAGAGAATAAACTTAACGGTCATGCTGAAAAGTTGAAAGGTTATCTGGTTATTTGGCTGTATTAGGTACCTTTTGTTGAATCGTTTTCAACTTCATAAAGTCCATGCGCTTGTCAATGTCACTTTTCATGAACTGGGATGTTCAAAATAAGGTGATGTGCTGCTCATTGGTACATATGAATAGTTACTGACAAGTTAATACTTAGCATTAATAGATAGAGACTGAGCGCCATTGTCTGCCATTTTTTTAATGAAGGAAGAAAACCTAGAGAAATAATAAATGTTTTTTGTGTATTTGCATTTGCGGTCCCCAAAGGATGAGTCCCACCTACTGTGGTGAACTCCCAACTTTTCATCTAGCACCAGCATGAGGTTGACAGTTGCGATTTTGAGTGAAATGCCTTGAAAACTATTGGGTGGATTGCAATGAAGTTTGGTACAGACATCGATCTGCCGATTGATTGCTGATCCTCTGACACAAGCGCCATCATCAGGCCAGATTTTTTTATTTTTCCAATACTTTGCTTACAGCTCTAGTTTTCTGTCCTCATTTGTGAACCCTAAAAAATTACACACAAATGAAAATGCGTAACTTCATATAGATGGTTTTCAAAGTGATATATTTCAATGCTCTGAATTCAATAGTGTTTCAATTTCAACATTATATAAACAGTAGTGGCTAAATTCACAATAAGGTATGAGCTTGCATTATACCCATAAGGTTCATATTACAGCACAGCTTGCATCCACAGAATTCAGCCATGTTGTCATATCTATTATTGTGATGAAACAATTAGTCAACTAAATGAATAGTCATTGTTACAATTGTGCCTTCATTTTCTTACAGGTAAAGACTGTAGCTGGACAAACATCAACAGAGCTGCTCCTGCTCTCTCACTGTCAGTACCACATGGTTATTACGGCATCAATGGACATCAATGGACAAGAGACGCCACCGAGTGAAGAGAAGCATTTTGGTGCAGTCACCGTCTCTCTCATATCTTGTTGAAGAGTTGCTATCCAGGATTTTATTTTTAAAATTTTTAAATGACCATTTTTGGCTGGCGTATAGTGGTTGTACTGGCAGACAGAAATGCATTCCACCCCCTAATGTTTCTTTCAGTTCTCTGTAAAAGGTTATGAATTGTAACTTGAATTGTGATACACTCCAGCTGTGGAAGTAACGCTGCTGATCATAATGTTGCTGTTGTTTTTGCATGCAGATGCAGAGACCAATTCTCATGCAGTGGTGTTCGCAGCCATTATCATCCCGTTGTTGTTTGCTGGCCTGGCAGTCCTGACTTTTGTGTGTTGCAGGAAGTATGTTAAGTATTTATCTTTACACCTATCGATTTTATTTGTTTACTTCTTGTTTGCCGCTGATATTTACTCTCTCTGCACAGGAATAAGGACAATATTTTTCCCAAAGTACCACAACCTCGGGACCTCATCAGTGATATTTCTGACAACAACAATAAGGTGATTTTTTTTATTACTGCTTGGTTTATTCCCTGATTGCTCTGCCTTCTTAAATTATTACAGGAATAGTGCAGTAGTTTATGTTTATTCAGTTAGATATAGATTCATTAGTGAGCTTTAAAGGTGCTGGTAGACATATTTTGTCACCTTTGGACTGAGGCTAGCTGTTTCCCCTTATTTCCAGTCTTTATGCTAGGCTAAGCTAACAGGCTGCTGGTGGTTCGCCTGACATGAGTGGGGTCAATTTTCTCATTTAACTCATAGCAAAAAAAGTGAGTAAACCAAAAATGTTTAACATTTCCAAAACAAAGGCAGTGAGAGGAAAAAAAACTGAGCTGGACAAAATACCCCCCAAAATTTTTAATTCATAGAATGACAGGGTTTTTTAAAATGCTGAACTGTGTTGATCTTCCTCTCACTCACGAACATTTTGTCTTCTTTTTCTCAGAAACTTCACAAACTTTACGTCCCAGCAGAGGAAGAAGGCAGCTGCAAAATCTCTCTGGTGATAGATCCTCAAAACAACAAATTTGACTCCTGACTCATCTCTGCATTGGCAGCAACTAAAAGTCTTCAACAAAATTGGAAGACTTTATTTAATTTTTTGGGCATGTTGCTAAGTGCATCAGGGGAGATGTCAACTCATACTTTCTTTGCACCAAAAACTGGCAGCTGCTGCACCCCTGCGCATTTTTCCACAAACTGATGCAGCTGAAATTGAAATCCAACTTCACAAGGCTTACTTGCTTTTTTAAAATTTTTTAGACAGATTAATACAAAGGTGAGTCACACTGAAAGGCATGGAACTACAGGGTCCTTATATGCCAGCTCATTATGTCAAACTCACATTCAAACACACACACACACACACACACACACACACACACAGTATTCTAGAAATATTACAGTTCCTTATTATGTCTATGTTATGTTTGCACAGACACAGCTCCTTCTTGAATTTATTCAATTAGTTGCAGTATATTTGCCCTTGTTTAGATTTGCGCAATAATTCAACCATAACCAGTTCTACAAAAAAAAAAAAGTTTTCTTCTCTTCCATTGAATGAACCAAAACCAGTGCATCTTTTACTTTACGTGGCCAATTTTTAAAATCTGAGCATTAGGTCTGTTGTTATCCTTTTCTGTTGATCCATGTCCATGTCAAATAAACTGATACAATTTTTAAAATGCATTAAAAAATAAACTGTGTGCAACAGCCAATAAGTTATAACCAGCCAGTCTGCCATACACAGAAACAAAGACATTTGTTTACTTATGTATCAAGAGCGAGGTCTTGAGAATACAACACTTCCAACTCTCTGCTGCTTTGACATTGCTGCCTTCAGATGGCTACGAATTGAATCAATTAAAGGTGAAGGAGCTTCTCACATCTCACAGGCAATTGAAGATGATATGTTTATGTTGTATATGTTTCAGTCACCCACATAACCAGTGACTTGTGCTGAGCAGGTTCTTGTTGTAACACTGTGCCTCTTTAGTGCTGCTTGCACGAACCCTGTTGCACTTGTTATGACACCACGGTCATAGCTTCTCATTTGCTGTGACTCACTTTAGTGGCCTCTTCCTGTGAAGAACATAGTGTATAATGGTGTGGCCTTGAGAGGACTGAAGGCTTGTAGCCCGAACCTACACGAAACCACGTGGTCCATGCAGAATTCACCATGGCATTGTTACCTGGTTGATATCTGCTTGCACAAAGGTCAGGAAACACCTGGCTCTCTTGCACAATGGAAAAACTGAGGCTTTAGTTACTATTGTATGTAAGCATGTATGATTGAGATAGACTGTGGCAAAGGCAGCCACTTATTTTTTTTAAAACAAGTAATAGGCTAAAGACAAACTATTTAGCTCTGAATTACTTCTGTGTTTACCTGTGTGTTACCCTGTGTAAAAAACTGCTGTTTATCATTTGCTGTAATAGCAAACAGCTTCAAGGCCATGGTTTCATTTCTCCAATGATTTCCTTTACTTCTGCTTTCAGAGCAGCCCTGAGATGCTTGTAGAGCTGAAAATCACCTGAAGGATGTTACATATGCTCTGTGGAGACGTTCAGGGAGAAGTAGGCTCCAAAGAATCTCAAACTTTATTGAGCTGGGAAAGTGGGATGAAGTTCCCATTTACTGTAACTATTTTTTTCTCTTTTCTGTAGAGGACTATTAATATGAAATGAATGGTGCACTCATGTGAAAGACTGGTGTATCAACATTGGTGCTGCGCAGTCAATATTGATTCACCCAGAGTTGCTAATGCCACTTTTTCATGGTTTATGATTTTACATCACTTTCTTTGATGGTGTTTCAATAAATATTTAAATGTAAGTGCCATTTTTACACTGAAAAGTTTTTTTTCACTTTTTAATGTTGTATTTCAAACATATCTGTTTTAGAATATATATGAGGCATTCCATGTTGCAGACTTAAAGGGACAGTTTTACAGAAAACAAAATGCTTTACTGTTTTAGATGTCGGGCAAATTCTTCACTTCTCAAGTTCACTTTTATAATTTAGAATCGTGTAATTTCAAAATCCACTCGATAATTAACGCTTTATATCTCGTTTGCTTATGTTGTGAAAAACTGAAGTGTAAAAGCATCGTATTGTGATTTTACTGTGGCGATATACTGGACTGTTTCTTGGGAGCAGTGACTTCCTGCAGTCTTAACTAGAAATAGTCCAGTCATAATCCTCCATAAAGCCACAATATGATTTTTTTTTTTAATGGTATCAATCTTCTCATCTCATTCTCAGCAGAAAGTGTATTTGCCTGTTCAACTATTCCTTTAATAGAGTGTTCAGGGTCTGTAAAACCTGGTATATTGCATTAAGGTGGTCAGTTGACATCGGCTGAAGTGTTTTGACTGTTAGTTTGACTGTTGTAAATTTATGATATGATATAAAGAGCTAATAAATCACAAAGCGTCCCTCACCGATGTGATCAGACAAAATTAATTGCCATAATTCATAATTTTTCACTTCTCAAACCCATGTTTATGTAATATAGACCGTTTGTAATGTACAGTATCCTTTATTCTTTTGAATGTTTTTGTAATTCTTTTATTCCCTCTGTCATATTTGTCCTCCTTTCTTCTGTTTGAGTGATGAGGGTGGAATAAGACTTTACAAGCTTTAGCAGATAATTTTAGTTTTTGTGACATGTTTAAAAATCACCATACTAGAATTAGAGATAAGTGACCAATGGGCCAGGCTGATTAATAATTAGGGCATTCATGTTATCAGGACCTACTCTTTGGTACAAATGTAACAATACTGACCTTAATTTAGTAGGATTAGAAATAGGATATACAGTAAGTCTGTGTATTAAGTTTCCTACGGGTAATTTATGATTGGAGAATAAAATTGGTCCTCATGCTGACCCATTGGTCACATTGAAGAGCATCTTTGGACATGTAGACCTGGACATTCTGATCTCAACAAAACTCTAGAGCAAACTAATATAAGGCAGATCAAGTCTTGAAGAAGATTAGCGTGATCAACAGAATCAAAAGCAAAACTGAGCTGCCTGAACTGAGTAGGGGTAGATTTTCCTGCTGCTTGACAGAAGCGATTCAGTGCTCACACAGGGAAGTTGCAGCTCTCTTCAGTTTTGAAACTTGCACAGAAGAGATATTTTCTTAGTAGCTTTAGCCAGATGAGGAAGTTTGGAAATCGGTTTAACATTGCAAAACATTGTGGGCCTCATCAATTTCCCTAGAACGCTCTAACAATTGCTGACAATTTCTGAAAGTGGCTGAGATGCTGCTTGCTGTGTTGAAATAATCTACACACAATAGTATTGCAATAATATCGATCTCATTTGGATGTAGGCTGTCAAACACAAATCCTGAGCTCTGGTGTTCTCCGTGAAGAGTCACATCTTCAGTTCAAGTTCAGATTCTAAGATTACTGAGGTTTATGGATAATTGCTGTCCAAAATGACTGCCACAATTACAAGTTTATCTTTGAGTGGATTTTGCCTTGTGTGATTTACAGGATGAATGAAGACATTATAAACATTACTGACACTGGTGAAACACCAAGAACAGTTGAAGCAAAGAATTTTTCATCCCACCAACAATAATCAGTCAATCAGTCCCCACAAAACCCAGCTGCAGGGACAAAATCTTGACTCTGTGTTCTACATAGGTGTCCTTGACATGCAAAGTGTCCAGAGGCAGATGACAGGAAATGAATGAAGGTGTCACAGTGTGGTGAAGGAGGTGCATAATTGGTTATCTGATGCAATCTGCTGTAACCCCACTGTGTCCCTCCACAATAAGAGTGCAGCACTATTTCCATATAAATGGTGAGTAGATCAAATAGATCCTACATGTGAAAGGAAAAACGATGAGTCCAAGACGACGAAGAGCAAAACAGAGCACAGATCGTGTATTTAACATTAAATCATCTGATATGTTTCACTAAGCTATTTTCTAATAAAGATACCAGGATCCATCCGCTGCTGTTCAGTGGATTAGAAACACGTTTTCTTTGTGAACTGGTTCAAAATGGCTGCGCTTGGTTTGTAATCTTGAATCTGGCTTGTTTCGCTTTTGTTTTAAATCACCCTGATAAATACAATGTGAAAACAGGGGATACGAAGCTCCGACAGGCGCCATTTTGGCTCTGTTTGAGCGACGAGCGTTAAGGTAGCTGAAATAAAACAAGATTCTTGGTGACGCACTTTCAAAATTAAAACCTCAGCTACGAACGCATATTGTCGCGCCGCCATCTACAGTCACTTCGACTTTTATTTTGTTACACTCCAACTCTAAACTTCCTGTTGTGCGCCGGCTAACTCGACGCACCTCCGTGGGACGTCCTCCCTCTGCGCATGGCAACAGCGCCCTCTGGTGGCCGGAGACGGTAGCGCAAACATGTCGGCTCAGACTGGTCCTGATGCTGCGGGGATGCAGTGAGCAGCGATGCGAGAGGATATGAAGTATGTAAACCGTGCCAGACCCGGGTTATCCTGGCGCAGTCTCTGTGGCGCAATGGAATAGCGCGCTGGACTTCTAATCCAGAGGCTCCGGGTTCGAGTCCCGGCAGAGATGAGTCACTCTGTGTGCCACACGGCAGACCTGCGGATATTTTTATGAGATGGAAAAAGATGCTGATGTTTTGGTTGCAGATTATTATAGTAGTCGATCCTCATTGTCCACACATTAATATGGGTTGCAATGAATACACCGAGACACTCCTCCATCACTGGTTTTCTATGCATGTTTGTATAACATGCTCTCTTCTAGTTGATTTAAACTCATTATGAAAAAATCTCTATAGATTCAGTCCAAATTGAATTAGGTTTACTCACATGAGCCCTCTTTTTCGATACTGACACCATCTTACTGGGGAAGCATATACAAATTTTCCTTACATTTTCCTTTTACTGTACCTGTCCTTACAATACTAACGTCTTTCACAATGAATTACTTCTTTAAATGAATCCTGCTTTTTGAGCTAGATCTCTCCTTTAAAAAAAGACGTGACATCATAATAGGAGTAACATTGGTAATAGGCAGTGAAAATAGTTTTGCAGATAATAAAACAAAAAAACCCCTATAATATTAGAAAACATTTAGGTTAAACATTAATTCTTTCCTCAAACTACCCAAATAAAAATGAGCCTTGTTATTCATAATATGTTGTATGTTCTTTCTATTTACAGCCTCTCCCAGAGTTTTCTTTGTCGGGTAGTAAACGTGGATACAAACCAACTATTGTGTCAATAAAAAGGTGAGTATCTCAGATTAGTCTCATCCCTCATCAGGATTACATCTGAATCCAGCCACTAAAACGTGCTTGTGTGTGATATTTTAGGCTCCTTGCTCCAGTTGTGCTCGGAGCACATGCCGAGGTCGTGCCGGGTAGAGAACACAAGGGGGCGCTCCGGCATCAGTGTAAGTCGCTTTCCTCAGGTCTGACACTGGAGGAACCGGCTCACTGTGCAGACCCACTGAGCTGTGACAGCAACAGTGTCATGGGGAACCATCACCAAAATCTGTAGCCTACATTATGTGACAGGAATGAGGACATGGTGTGTTTGTGCATCATCTGCTGGGGCTATTTCATCATAGTGACATCACTGCTTTAGCCCGCTAAACAGTCACGATCACTCCAAGAAGTAATAGTAAATGTTACTGCAGTATTTTTCTTCCTTTACTCTCTACTTATAATACACATTATCTCCACCAATATTTTGAATAACATAATGCTCTTATTTTATCTTAAGGCTCAGTGTGACCTATTATTATGACATTATGTTTAATGTCAGTCTAATATTATTGTAGGCGTGTCTGTTCAATAACAACTGACCTCATCTCCTGATAAATTATATTATTATGATATTCCTGTGGGTATTTTTATTTTTACTGTGACATCTGCATCATTCTTGAATAAATTAGGCACAGAGGGAACTTAAGGTATCACAAATGACTTCAACACCTAATGTCACACTGTGAACAGCAGAAGCCAGTCCCGACTACAGCAAATGTGTCAAAATGATTATGCCTCTCTAAGCTGGTTTATAAAATTTTTTTTGTTTCCATAATTTATTTTTTCCGGTGTTGGCCTGTGCAAGATCCAGAGGGAGAGAAAAAAGGGGGCAGTGCTGTGGTGCTGCTGACGTGAGAGAGAGAGAGAGAGAGAGAGAGAGGGAGGGAGAGAGAGAGAGAGAGAGAGAGAGAGAGAGAGGAATGCCCCGCTAATGAGAATATGACGTCAAGTCAGACAGATTATAGCGAGGACAACACCGGAAGTCGAACGTGGTCACGTTGGGTGAACTTTTATTTAATTTTATTTGTCAGGGGGTATTTAAAAAAAGCCTTATTGTTTGAAAAAAGTAGACAAAAAGGAGATATTTTCAATGTACTGTTTGATTTCCCTAATAAGTATACTAATGAAAATTTAAAAAATAAAGGTGTAATTCACAGATATTGTATCTTTCCAATACAATTATTGAATTATAAACATTCTTTTGCTTTTTTTCCTCCAGCGTTTTAGATACATGAAAATTAAATTTAAGTTTTACCAAGAGTAGTTTAAAAGCTAGGAATCCTTAACGGCTCAAAAAATAAATAAATGAACAAATAAATAAATAAATAATAAAATAAAATAAAAACTAAAAGATAACGAACACCAACAATTGTGTGAGTATTTCGGTTACAATTTTTTTGTCTTCAGGGCTTTTTACACTTTTGAAGAAAATGGTTTCAGGACAAAAAAATAGAGGCTTTAATTTTGAAGGAAATAATTTTATTATTTAAAAAGTTTCCAGTTGAATATTTTATCAGCATCATATGAATACTACATTAATTGATGATATGTTTGTGACTACCAATGTATGAGCGTGTTCTTCAGTGCGGATCTTATTTTGAAGAAGATGACCGGAAGTCTCGGGTGTCGCTGCCGCCAGCTGACAGCCTCAGTTTAGAGTAGAAAGCTGACTGCTGCTGGAGAGCGAAGAAGAGGAGAGAGGTGGGGAAAAAAGCAGTGAAATGGTGTAAAAGCTGAGCGAGTCCAACCGGAGTCAGGGGACAGACGAGGAGGGACGACGCGGGCGGATTATTGCTCTTTGCAGAATTATCGCTGAAGTCAGTGAACTCCCGCTTTTTGATGCTGTCCTCACGGAGGTCTGAGCCAATAACGGACTTATTGGTCGGCTGAACCATGCAGAGGCTGCTGCTGCTGAGTTTGCTGCTGAGTTTCCAAACTGGTAAGACTGCGTTTCTCTGCTTTTTACCTCATAACACACTGCGAATAAATGCTTACATGTAACATTGTGTCAAACTACAGAGGCTTAATAACACGCGGCTCTTCAGAAACGTGTGTGTGTTGAGGAAAGATAACATTATTTCGTCTCACATGAACCGCAGTAATGGATCACCTTAGGCGTATGTGCGCGCGCGTGAGTGAGTGTGAGCGCGTGTCCGCACCGCAGCAACACTTTTTTACGATCACTGTCGCGCGCCTCTGCTCCGTGCGCGTGCGAATGCGTCCAGTCCTGTGCGCGTGCGTGCGTCCGTCCGACTTGAACGTGACCGATTCGCTCGTGCGCGCCCCACCGGCCTGAATGACCTTTTGCTTATGACAACCCCCCCCCTCCGCCCCGGTGGCGTTCTTCAGACGGGCCGTGGTGAGGCGCTGAGGACGTGACGGGAATGACAGTGATTGAGCGCCGCTGCTCTACATGCCAGCAGCACCTCCACGCTGCTATCGCATCTGAATGGCGTGTCAGTCAATGGGAGCACTGCTACCAGCCCTTGTAGTGATCCCCCCCCCTCCTCCTGTCCTGCTGTCCTACCTGTGCGCCTGACACTGAGCCCATTTTCGCCCCCTCTGTTGCCTTCCCTTCCAGCAGCACAATGAGGCAGCAGCTCCCCCTCCATACCTGTGGGGGGCCAGGTAGGCTATTGGCTTATGATAATCACAGCCGAGTTGCTGGGAGACAGGAGGCTGAGGGAGGAGGATGGTTGTAATTTCTATAAGCTACCTGTTTGATCAAGGCATATCTGTGTGTCGTGGCCGCGCACACACAAAACCTGCCTTTTTTCCCCCCTATTGTCTGCCTTGGCCGACCGGGAGCGTGCTGCCCAGCCGGCCAGTCAACCACTTCATCATAGGTAGGGGGTGTGTTCGGGAAGGGAAGGTATGGAAAGGGATGATGTCACCGTGTCTGCCAGGCTTTGTATCGCTCAGCCAGGGCTCGCCGTGCTCAGAATCCACCCATGGTGTGTTGCTGAAGCTTCAGGAAAGCACATCTACACACTGCTCCCTTTTCATCGACAAATCAGGCGCTCAGTGGATCCAGATATGACAAAATCGTCGCCACAGACAAACTCCCAGCTCCCCCCCTGCTCGCTCCATCGAGACCCCATGTTACTGCCACATGCTGTTTGTACTGTTTGTCCACTCATAAACCGTCCAGTACACATGACTAGCTCAGTGGCACATGCACATACAGATGTGCATAAACACTCACACACACAAGGCGCCCATTTACATGTGTGAAACCATGTGTCCTATTGTCTGTTGTTGCACTGTTACAACTGTATAATCCATCATTACTCTGTGCTGGGCTCACGAACACAAAGATATTTGCTCTCAAAGGCTTTCCCGAAGACAAGATTAACAGGCTGCGCATGGGGCTGTATTTTTGTTCAGTAAGATTTAAAATGATGTAATAAATGTAAGGTCTCAAATGTTGCATTGTGGGTTTTTTGGGAGGGGGGTTTGAAAACATACGACTGCTAAACATAATCCGGAGAGAGCTGAAATGAATATCACCTCAAAAGAGATAATACTCATAGTAGATTTGAGAGCGTTTTCCTTAAGAGCACCCAGACTCTTATCTCTTCATTAGACAAGTAAAACAGCATTCCATGGCCTGCAATTTGCACACATGTAATTGCCTACTAGTGCTAATGATTGGATGGTTATTAGTGGAGCAGCTAATTAAAGCTTTGGTGAATCAGAATGTTTTTAAGTTATTTAGATTCAATGATACAGTCACAACCAGGACTACGTCTCCACCAGAAAACACCACTAGAGAGATTGATTTAGTATCCCAGCCTTGTATCTACATACCAACCTGGTAATAAGTCCCAAGCAAGCGCCGCCATTAACGCAGCTGTTAAGTGTTACTGCATAATCAATCATTGCCAACGCACTCCTTTAACTTCCTAATGAGTAGGAGGCCTTGAGGTTGGACTTGCAGCACTGCACCTATAGCCCAGACGGTAGGCTCAAATGCTGACTCGGACAAAGGCTCCAGTGCAGGTGTACGATTTGTCAGCCTCTGTCCTTTTGTGCGGACCGAGGCCACGAGCTGCTGCTGCTGCTGCTGCTCGTACTGTACGCTCCGGCTCTGAATCACACAGGCGAGCCGTGAATCATAAACCTCAGACGGATTCCTGTGTTGTGCTCAGCAAAGAAAATATTCAGATGTTGGAAGAGTCAGACGCATTCGGGGGGCTTTTACACCCAGAAAAAGAAGGGTTCCTCGAGGGTTGTTTGATCAGGAAAGCAGTGGTTCTACTACTATGTGTGTAATGTTAATGACTCAAAGTGGGCTGTAATAGTTCAAATAACAGTGAAGAATTAAGGGAGCCTCATAAAGAATCCAGCGCAGTCCTTAAACACTCTGTTAAAACTGCTGATTTACAGCATTTCATGCGTTCTTGCCAACAAAAATCTGCGACATTTGCATCTACATAAATTCAATTTTCCACTTTCTATCACTGATTCATACTGTATACAGTAACTGTGGATATTGTCAGCACAAGAAATCTTTTCCGTTTGCTGGATAGAGAAGCCCTCTATCACACAGCAAGTGATGTGTTTTATGTTCTCGCAAGAAATAAAAGAAGAACCGAGTAGTCAGGCTGAGCTAATCTCACATAGCCAGACCCCCGTCTCATTAAACTCATGCAGATCTGGAGAAATTCAAGCACTGAAGTTGGTTACAAAAGGATGGGGAGACAGTGAAAAACCACTAAAACTTAGGTAAACTTGTTTCTGCTCAGATAATGGCTATGAGAGAGGAAATAGGAGCAGTAATAGCTCCTGAGGCTGATGAAGAAAAAAGTGCCACCTAGAGAAACTTGTCAAGATCCTCTGATGAGGATCTCATGGATTACCACTTGTAGAACTATTTATATCTCTGTGAACCTTTCTGAAAGCATTCTGCCGTAGTGTCAAGGCCAACGAACCATTTTGTGGTGCCATAGTAAACCCTTTCCAGCTCAGAGTGTAGATCTGGAGTGACATATGTAGCGAGGCAGCAAGTCTGTTTTTAATTTTGATCCCAGCGAGTGAGATACGGCTCTGGAGCATCCTACCGTTAATATGCGAATTCGGGTCATGGTTTTTACGGGATCTGAATGAAGCCTATTTACCGAAAAGCATCTCTAATTGACATCAGCCACTGAAAGCAATCACTGAACCAGTTGTAAAGCTCAATCTGGGAATGGAGCCCGTAATGTTATAATGTACATCCACGCCTGTTGTTCCCCATTGGGTTCCATTCAACAACAAATTCTTGGCATTTCTTTCCCGACGGGTGTTTGTCAATGTGTGACATGTTGATTGCTTCTCTCAGTTGATATGTTTGTTTAAGGGCATTCCTCTGGACATGAGTGTCCTATAATGCTTTTTGAAGTGGCGCTCGGAGAAAAAAAAGCAGCTTGCATGCCTGTTTTCAGATGATCCAGTAAAAACCTGATAGGGTACAGAAGAATTTAGTGAGATAATTCATTATCAAACTTGTGGCCAGAGATAAATTCAATCCAAAAAGTGTTCACATTTCCTTTGAGCATCCTCAATAGCCACATGAACGTTTCTCAAGTGAAGCCTCAGGATTTAAAGGCCCCATAATCTGATTGTGTTTGACAGGCCGGGGGCATCCAAGTTATAAAAAGAAGAAGGGAAAAAAAACATCCCCTTAAAAATGTTTCTTTATGCAGAGTCCCCTGAGCAAGAGTGGAACACTTTATCACATCTGACTGAATCTATTGGCCTTGTTTTCCCAAACTGCACGGCCACATTCTGCACCGAGGACCAATTTGGGGTGATGGAGAAGGGGGTGGGGCGGGTTACAGAAAAAGTTGTTTGGGGGAGAAGTGGGAGGGGGACAAAGAGGGGTAGTCTTGCGGGCAGGTGGGTGAAGCTTGATCGAGAGTGATTAGACTTTTTTTTGTTTGTTTTGGAGGTGGTGAGGTGGAGGGGGGATGCAGTATTGTAGTGCTGGAGGAGGGTGTGCTGGGTGAAAAGAAAAGCGAGCCGCAAGAGAGGAGAGAGGGACGAGGACGGAGGAGGAGGAGGAGTGGTCGGGAGGCCAGTGGCAGAGAGAAAGGGACTATTACTCAGGCTTGACTGCTCCCTCAGTGGGGACAGTGAAGCTGCTCATTCAGACAGAATATGGTCGAGGCCGGTTCAAAGGCTACATTTGCGCTGGAATCGGGAGTGATTGAACCCACATCTGAGGTGCCAGCCAAGCTCTTCCCCTGCCCCCGTCCCCGCTGAGGTTAATTGGCATTAATCGGTGTTTCTGTTAACTTTCTTTTTCGCTTCTTTGGCTTTCACTCCCAACATGGGCCTTTTTCTGCTTACCAAACTTCATTCTTTCTCTCTTTCTGTCCCCTCCTGGACTTCTTTTTTTTTTTCAATCTGACTTCTTTTTTCTTCTTCCACCCCCCCCACCCCCCACCACCATTACTTCTCCTTCTCTTTCCATCTACCCCTTTCTCTCTCTCGCTCTCTAATAAGTTCCAGATGTGGTTCTTGCATTCCTCTGGTCGGTGGAGAGAGAAAGAGAAGAAGGGAGGGGAGGGGGTGGTATGAGTCGGGGGGGAGTGGTGGGGGAGGGGGCAGGAGGAGAAGCACATGAATTAAAACAGGGAGCACATGATGAGGAAGAGGAGCCCATGTACTGTAACACACACACACACATACTAACGTGCACTGGAAAACGTGCACAGACAAACAGAGGGAGGGAGAATGGATGCATTTGTGTGTGTGTGTGTGTTTAAGGGGATGGGGGAGGTGGGTGATGTCGGTCCTGTAACCTCAAAAGTTTTGGGACATTCTCCTCCTCCTTCTCTTCCCTTTTTGCCCCCTCCTCCTCCTCCTCTCCCCCTCCCTCCGCAGGAATGTGGCTGACGCTGATGATGTCACTTCATTTCTCCGTTCTCCCAGTTTCTGCTCCTCTACGGGGACAGGGCCGAGCGAGAGGGAGAGATTCGACTTGCTCCATCCATCTTCCCTTTACGATAACAACATTAGGGTCAGCCGTCCAACTAAATCGGTTACCACAGTGCCGCAGCGCTCGCCGTCCCCTCGTCATGTAATTTAACAGCCTGCAGGCTAAATTGTTGCCGACTACAAATAATGAGGGAGCCATTTCTTAGTTCTAATAATCATCAATGGCTTTGAAGTCTAGTCATTAAAATCATTTTATGCAGATGCATTATCTTTTTAAAGATTGTCACTGCCAACTTAATGCTATACCCTCAAGGCCAAGCTTACCTTAACTCAGTTTAACCATGTGCCATGTAGTTTACATCTCAGCAAGTCATGTCAAGTTGTTCGAAGATACACGACATGGCCATAAGTATGTGGACCATATGCTGCTATAATATATAGGCTCCTCTCTTTTGGAACCTGGCTGCAGGAATTTGCTCTCCCGACACTGATGTTGAGTGATCGGACCTGGCAGAGCAGTATGATGGGGTTGAGGTCAGGGGTCTGTGTGGTTAAGTCAAGTTATTCCACACCAACCTGGGAAAACCATTTATTTATAGACCTGTCTTTGTGCACAGGGGATATTGTCATGTTGAAACAGGACAGGGTCGCCACAACGTTGAAAAAGCATTATTGTCCAAAATATCTCTGTGCTGTTAAAATTTCCCTTAGTTAGAAGTGAGGGACCCAAACAATGAACAAAAGCTCCAGACGAAGGCCATGAACTTATGTGGACATACTATTGGACATACAACCCAGATTCCCGGATTTGAGAGGCTGTGTAAAACATAAATAAAAACAATAATTTGCAAACAAACAAACAAACTGACAATGGTTGACAGACAGACAAACAGTGGTTTTATAAAGTGTTCCTGAGCCCATGTATTAATCTCCTTTATACAATCATGTGTTTGACAAAGTGTTGAACCTCTCTCCATCCTTGCTTGTGAACGACTGAGTCTTTCCAGGATGAACCTTTCATACCCAATCATGATACTATCACCTGTTACCAATGAACCTGTTTACCTGTGGAATGATCCAAACGGGTGTTTTTGGATCAGTCCACAACTTTCACAGTCTTTTGTTGCTCCTGTCCCAACTTGTTTGAAACCTGTTGCTGCCATCAAATTCAGAATAAACCTATATTTACAAAAATCAATGAAGTTGATGAGGTCAAACATTAAATATGTACTGTATGTACTGTTTTCAAATATGTCAAAAAGCATGAGCAAATGATCACATTTTGTTTTGTTTATGTTTTATACAGTGTCCCAACTTTTTTGGAAAACAGGGTTGTATATCATGATTAGGTATTTTAAGTTTTACTAAAGAAAAACTAGAAATCATTGCTGTTCTGAAAGATTTTGGCCCATATTTTTCTCATAAAAGAGTTCTCCTCATTTATTAGACAAGCTGTACTGTATTTTTTATCCAAAGGCTTTCAAATTTAAAAGTGTACAGTTCTCCACCCAGATTTATTATCACCCCACTCACACTTTGCTTTCTGGTCATTTAGCGTGTTTGCTATGGAGCCTCCTCTTCAAAGCAACAGTATGTTCTGGTGGAGATATTGGCGAGGGGCTCTGTATGAATATTGCTTCACTCCAGGAGGTCAAGGCCCTGGGATTTTATTGGATGGTTTGTGACAGATGACATTGCAAGAAGCTACAGTACATACCAATAAAATTAGATTACACTGGATTGAATTAAAGCAGACCTTGGAGGAGGTGATTTATTGATGGGATGCTGCTTGTAAAATAGTCCTGCTGGATTCCATTACCATGCTGTACTGTAACGTGAGGTGGATGGGCTGACCATCTGAAAGCTGTCACAGCTGATGGTGCTGAGGTTTGCTTGCTAGGTCACGTGGCTTCTGGAGGCAAAGTGGCTTTAGGAATGGGTCGCTGCCCAAAATCAATGGGGAACCACTGGCGTGAATTATTGATTCATTATGATATCGATTGTGCCAGTTGAATTCAGTGTGCGACCCCTGCGCTACAGGCTACGCGGCACACTACTGCAGAGTAGCAGCTTGATATGTATGTATCCCCTTGTTCAAGCTTATCCAGAGGACGGCTATTGTTAGTTCTGGTCACCCTTGGTTACAGCAGAGTATTCTTTGTCAGCCGCTCGGCATGTTGGCCGCACAAAGGCTCGTGGATTACCAGCGACGGGCTGGCTTTCCAGCGCTTGAGCATATTCATGTGCCCGTAATGTGTCAGATGCCTCATCCATGAATTATCATATTAGCCACCACTGATCCTGGGGTTGCCATGGCCACCGTGTCTGTCATTGTGTCAGTGGTCCTCACTGGCTGTAGCCATGGTAACAATGTCTGTAACAGAGGTTTGGTACAAATAAAGCTCTTCAGATGTGAAATGCATGTATGAGAGGAGCCCCAGAGAATGGGAGGGTAGCACAAACACACACAGTCGTGTTTGCATCACCTAAGACGAGATTACATTGACTTACATTCATTTCCTTGAGACTTAACCTAACCATAACCATAACCATGACTTGCCTAAGCCTAACACTTGCCCTAACCTTAACCCAAGTCTTCACCCTGAAATTTAATGTTTTACTTCATGAAGGACTCGCGCGTCCCCACAATGTGACTGTGCAAACAGATTTATGTCCCCACAACATGAGTAATACACGCCGACTCTGCCTGCACAAACACACACATTCATAGAAGAGAGTGCACACCTTTGCTGGAGCATATGCGCTCTCATTCACACGATAGTATCAAAATTGAGAGACAAAGCACAGGAATCATTTCCCTCTTGCCATTTCCAAATAAATGCGTTTCCACAGCAACCATTTTGATAGTAATGGAGAGAAGGAAAGAGAGGGAGGACTGATGGAGGGAAAGAGAAGCAGGTATGTTTGAAGGTGGAAAGGTAGCCCAAGAGGGGAATTGGGTGGGAGGTGGAAGCAAGAAGGAGGAGTGATCCAGACAAAAGGAAGTGAATAGGGAATGAGAAGGGGGCAAGGCCACAAAAGAGATGAAGAAAGAGAGAGGTCGCTGGCTGCTAGTTAGCGGGAGGACGGCAAGGTAAGATGACAGAGGAAGGCAGCGAGCAGGCAGACAATGCGGCAAACAAAGGAGGGAGTCTCTATGTCTTTCTCTTTCTGGCTCCTTCTCCCCTCTGCCCCGATCTTCCCTCTGCTCCACCTCCAGGAGTCACCTTTGTGTTTGAGTGACATGGTGTCAGCAGGCTCAGCGGGTCGCCTCCTTTCACTCCCTGCTTCTCTCCATCCATGTCTCTCACTTGTTCCTATAGTGCCGTCACCATGGTTACGGCTTATTATGGCCATCCTGCCAGGCGGCCATGTTGTTGAGAGAAGGCAGGCACAGGTGGTGGAGTTCCCACAGCCAGACAAATAAAGGGAGAAACTGCATCTACTCGTGGACGGCATGGACACAGTTTAGAGCTTAAACGATGAGCTGACAGAACATTAATTGGCAGGTTTTTTTATCTTTTATTTTCAGGTTTAGTTTGAACAATTTTAGAGAACACAAAACTCGAAAGAATAACCAAAATTCTCTGTCCTTTTTGTATAAGCCCAGTTGTGGAAACAATGTCAGTGCATAGAGAGAAACACAGAAAGACACTTCACTAATATCCTGTAGACGCCTTTTGGTTAACCAGACATGATCACGCTGCTCTACTATACTAGACTATAGATAAGACTGCCAAATTTTCAGAAGGAATCAGATTTCCATGTCACTGCTATGCATTTCCTGGCCACAAAACATTTAGCTAAATTTGGTTTGTAAAGTAGTTAACAATCTGCTGACACTTGTGGAATAAGTAAAGCTCAGGATCTGATAGGAAGGTAACTCCTGTGATCTTGTCAAGGTTTCACAGATGGGCCCCAACGAGCCTTTGTGCCACCTTTGTGCAGGTAAAGTGCACAAAGGAGCTGACCTCTATACCACATCTGAAGCACATTTTTGACAAATCAGGTTTGGATTTATGTCATTTCTGTGGGATGAGGTACAGTCGAGGGAGGAAATTATAGTGAACCAGTCTGTACTGGGCATGAACAGTAGCTGGCAAACTGACTTGAAATAAATCTGACCAGAGCTGTCATCAGTTGTTCAGATCTGATTCCCATCTTGCTCTAGATTTGTGCAGACCTGGCTTTGGGCACTCATTCAGCAGTAATGAGTACATTTTAGAAATAAATTTGTATACATTTCCCTCATGAAGCAGTTTCTCCACATCAGTAAACTCAGGTAAAGTCATTCCAGGGCCCAGATTGGTTCAGAAGGTCCTGCTGGACAAGCTATATTTCCTCTTCAGTTGTTCAAAGGACACGAGATGTCCTTTTTCCTAACAGTCTTCCAGATGCTGGATCCCTTTATGATGCCAAGTCACCGGAACCTTGTTATTTAAAGTCAAGGGTATGAATTCATTTTGTCTCAGAGGTGGTCTTAGTGACTCACACCATATTTTAATCAAATGCTTTAAAATAGGTTTGTCTGTCCTGTTGGTTGTAGTTCTGGAATTCCATTTAAAAATAAAATTATTGAATACCTTTTCTTTCAGGGAATGCAATCCAATTTGTATCTAGGAGTGGACACCATCGCCCTCAAAAAAGGATGAAATAAATCACATTTGAGCTGCTAAATAATGCTTTTTAAAACCGGGTAATCAAAGGCCCCCTATTGTTTAAACCTTTTGTTTCTGAAAGTTGCTGCTTCCAGCTTCTCAGACATGAGGATTTTGTTCTTTTCTTTTTCATATCATAGTAAATTGAATATCTTTGGGCTTTGGACTGTTGGTAGGACAAAACAAGCAATTGTCACACAGGCTCCAGGATCCATTGCAATGGGAGTTTTCCCACTAGTAGACTGGTGATTAATTGGCAATGAAAATAATCATTATTTGCAGGTCTACATACATCAGATGCAATATATAATATATACAACAGGCATACATTCATAAAAAATGTATGTAGACTACATGCATACATAGTGCATGTGTACATTTACAATGCGTAGTACTGTGCTACATTAAAACTTCATACCTTATGGTCAGCTTTTTAGGAATTAAACGATCTCCAGTATTAAAGTCCAAAGGGTCTCATGGACACACTGACAGACAGATCAGTCAGTGCATGGACTGACTGATGGACTGACATCTAGATGTATATACAGTGAGTCAGTGCCGCATGACTCCTATGGCTGCAACTTTGTCCCGAAACAATGATGTCATCCTCCTCCATCACACTTCATAGCTCTGTGTCTGTGGACCTCGCCGTCTCTTTGTTCTCCTATTCCTGCATCTCATTTTCAGGCAGCCCCTCCATAACACCAACACATCGGCCACACGCAGCGGCGATATGGAATTAGACTGATAACAAAATCAATTTGGAGCGGATTGACTAACAGTGAAGAGAGTGGGGAGGGAGGGCGAAAGGGAGAAATAATGAGAGACCAGTGCGGCCGCCTGACTATTAATTGGATAGGTGGAGGCAGGATGAGGTCATTGAAAAATGTTTTTTCATAAAAATGGGTGTACCGAGCATAAGGGAGGATTTCATCAGACACACAGATGCACATACGTGTGTGCGCTCGCAGACACGCTCGTACAGAAAACTTTTTTTGGGCAGTTACTTTACACGTCAGCTGTTGCTATGGTGACGCAAGTCTGTGATCCAGCCTAGGCGCAGGATTGGCTGGAGAGGAGCGAGGGAGAGGAAGGCAGGGGGACTTTGTTGGAGGGGTACAGAGGGGTACGGGGAGAGGGCCAGACACAAAGATAATTAGATCGATGCATAACAATCCATACAAATGGCATTTTATTTAATAGCATCTGATTCAATGAGACTGAATGCCACCAGTGAGCCTTTCCCAGAACTCTCTACTGCATGGCGTCACTTCCAACCTCGTCTCCTGTCCCATACAGAGAGGCGAGGCAAGCCTGTATTTAAAAGCTGTAAAGCAAGCTTTGACATTCACCACTTAACAGCAGGGTGTGTGGCAAATTAAGAAATGCAGGGCATATGAGCAGCACACTTTCTATAAATAGCTCCAAACATCTTCGCATGAACGTACCCTTTTGGTAATTTTCAGCAACAAATTGACGGTTCATTACCTTGCTATTAAAACAGCATCGCATGGTGCGAGAGGTGCTCTCGGGCAAAATTACTGTGGTGGCTCACACTATGGCGGCGTGTGGCCATGCTTTTGGTGAGTCACCCGGCGAAGCTGTGCGTGCTCGCCTTTGGCTTTGTGTCTGCTTTGACAAGCCGAGGTTGGTGTCACAGTGTCTGCCGGGGCTGTTGTCCTAGGCTCCAGATTAATCCTAATCCCTTTCCAAACTTTGACTAGGGCTGTACTTAATCCAAGACTAAACTGAGACCTGTTCCCAGCGGAAATGGAGATGCTCCTCTGGCTTGACGCTTTAGTCCGAGTCGTGGTGTAATCCATGTTCAGGAAACCGCCTCTATGTGTCGATTATATGTTTGGGCTTTAGAGTGGTTGTGTTTGTGTGTGTGTCAAGAGGAAATGGTTAGCCCATGTGGTGAAGGTTAGGTCATCTGTGCCGCCTGTTTTTGTTTTTGTGCGTCCACATGCATGTGGTCATGGTCACGGCTCTTTGTGACCGTGGTCTTTGTGTGGACAGGGTGCTCGGAGTCTCCCGGTGGTGTCTTGGGGATCAGTGACTCAAGGAAATCAGGACACACTCTAAATTTGTCACTGCAGCATAACCCACATAATGAAAGAATACAAGCTCCCTTGCATACACTCTCCTGTCTTGCCTTTGCTCTGACTGCTGTCTGTGCGTAGATTTCCTTCTTTAAACACACAGACACACACACACACACACACACACACACAAGCACATACACTCATGTTGACAAGTGTTAACTGGGTAATATGGAAATCAGAAGGCGATGAGCACATGTTTAAATGAGTCAGTGTTTTCAGTCCTCAGCCTTTGCATGGGTGTTTTCTCTGCAGATTGTGTAGCCTCCACTCAAGAGTGTTCAGTTTGGATTATGTTTGTGGTTTACTGAGGCAGTTGAGGGAATACCTCCAGCTAGCATATCTGAGGTGGTGGAGGAAAGGATTTGCTGGCCCTCAGGCTACTGTCAAGGTTGCGGGGTACTTTAAACCCAGCTAAACTCTCTTTACACCCATGTATATCTGAGAAAAGGCTTTTCATGCTTTTTAAGATGGTACAAATCCACACTGTACGTTCCAGTAATTAGCATTAGACGGAGGGGAATTTCATCATGTTACAGTGCATACAGGAAATTAAAGCAAAACTCTGTACTGTCTAGAGTTACTTTTTGTTTATAATGGCAGCTTTTCTAAAATATCTTGCTGATTTTACATTCCCCACCTTCATCACCACTACATCATGTCTGTGTGCTTACTACAATGGGCATACCTGGGATATCTACATTGGACTGTAAGTAAGTGAGATAACAGATTCCAGCATCCCTTTGATTTATTTGGAGAAAGTGGAGCATCATACTTGTCTTAAACATATAGCTATAATTAATATTTTTCAAATTTTCAATGGATCACAGGACTACTTTTATGTTCAAGGGGACACTCACAATAATCAGCTCATTATTTTGGTTTTTACAGGCTGCAACTCCACTGTTTTGTTTCACTCCACCACTTTTATCAGTGTTGTTTTCAGCGGCGGCACACAGCTGTTTTCAGTGATAAACCCGCTGTACACTGACTGCCTAGCACTAAATGGCAGGAAGGCAAAGTTAGCAAGTAACTAGTGTGAATAGTGCAACATTTAACAGCTGCAGAGCCAGATATTTCCCTCAGGATTTTGTGGAGACCAAAATCAGCACTACAGTACAGGGAGAGGGAATTTTAGTTATATTATTTAGGTGGCCAGGAAAACAACTCCAAATTAATACTAATATCACTCTGTATTCGCAGAATGTGTAAATATACAGCTGTATGCCGACAAGTTCACCTTATCAGCCAATAACACATCAGTGTTGTGTTTACGTCTTGTTTCTGCTGCCCCCAAGTAACCAAAAAAAAATCTGTTTTTGTGGGCTTGAGCCTTGAAAAAATACAAATGATGAAAAGGCATTTAGATTAGTCAAGAGAAAACTAATTGCCAACTACTTTGATCCATTAATTGTTTTAGTATTTTTTTTTAGCAAAGCGTTATATGTTAAATATATTTGGGTTTTAGATTGTTGCAAAATAAGACACTTCAAGATGTCACCTGAAGCTCTGACTGCTGACTTTGGTCGAAGCCAGAAAATGTAAGTTTGGGCCAAATACTGACTTTGTATTTGCTAGTATGTAGTAGCAGACTGTAGTAACAGTCATAGTTTCCTTCATGCCAGCATTCAAAGGATCATTTAACCAAGGCATTTCCGCACTGACTTCAGCTTTGAGCTATGTTAGTTGCTGGCTGCTGAAAACATTCTTGTCTGGCTTTGTGACTTATATGACATGAATTTACTTCCTAGCTTTTCATAGCCCATTGTTGTTGCTGTGTTGTTTGCTTTGCTTATCTTAATTCATTAATCCAGTTAATTTGGGTGTTCCTCAGGGAACAAATTAGGGGCCGCTATTTTTTTCGGTTCAGTGCTAAATTATTCTAGGTATGCATGCTGCAAAGCTCCATCCACATCTGATTCCCTTTTCTCCGTGTATCCTCGCACATCTCCTTTATCTTCAGAATATTAATGTGCTGCACTGTCAGAAGCCATTGTTGTGATTGGTAAGGAAATCTTTTTGCATGACTGGGTTCTTTTGTATTATCGGGCATATTGTACCTCTGCAAATCACACCAAATCTGACATGATAGGGGGAGAGTGCATGTCTGTGTATATGAAAGGGAGGGGAAATGTGAGAGATAGGGACCGAGGGTCATGATGGGGAGGTGGGAGGTGGGGTGCAGAGGCATATGGCAGTTGTTAAAAAAGTGAGAGAGATGGGAACCTTCAGAAAAGTGCTGGAGGGCTCAGAGGGAGAAGTGTGAGGGAATGAGAGAGGGGGTGTAAGGGAAAGATGGGGGGAAACCAGTGATAAAAAAAGTGGAGAGGACAAGTGAGAAGGAGAGATGTAAATGGTAGGAGGTGAAGAAAAGGGAGTGAGGGTAAAAAGTGAGAGAAGAGAGAGACGGGTGAACAGGGGAATGAGAAAGAGAGGGAGAGAGAAAGTGCTGGAGGGCTGATATTTAATGTGATAAATGAGTTGTGACAGTCCGCCTCTAACCCCCTTCCAACCAGCGAGGAGGAGGAACACAGAAATAGAAAGCATTATGGGTAAAAGGACATATACAGCATTATATATGTATATAGAAAGAAGGAGGCACATACATACTGTAGAGAGGGAGAGGTAGAGGAAAATCAGTGCAGGCAAAAGGACATTCATAGACAGCATTATAGATGTACAAAGTGAAGGAGGCGAGTGGGGATGCATACATATAGAGGGAAAAGCAGAGAGTGAAGCAAAGCAATTTGGGTAAAGGACATACAACATGTAGAGAGAGAATAGAAGGAGAGAGGTAATGGCAGAGGAGGATGGAGGGGGTGTACGATGCAGCATTGGGTTAATGATCTACTGTACGAGATTCTTCGAAATAAGTGGGAGAGGGGAGAAAAATGAAAGCGAGAGACAGAATGGAAAGAATGAAAATTTAAAGCAAGATGCAAATCCTCCACGGTGATTGCCTTCCCTCTATTGTACGGGTGTCATGTCTTCAAGGGACAGCTAATTACAACTTGTCATCATACAGCGAGGAACAATAGCGGAGGGTTTTTTTCTTGTTTTTCCCTCATATTAGACAGTCGGTCGGTGGGCCAGCACGGCGCTGTTCTATCTGCTGTGGTGGTGGACTACAGACTGGAGGGAGAGAGTCTTGTAGACAATGACAGCCACTGTAGTTTTGGTTGGGGAGTGGAAGCCTGGGAGATGACTCATAGGGAGGAATGAAGAAGGGAGAAACAGAGAGGGAGGGCCAGAGAGTTTTGGAGAAATAAAAGTCAGGAGCGAGAAGAAAAGGGTGTGAGAGACCCTATGGCTGAAGTTGCCTGTTTGATCTCCCAGCTCTTCTCTCCTGAGTCAGCATTAACCACCTCTCCGTCTTCTTCTTTCTTTCTTCTTCTCTAACTCTGTTCTGATTTCCTCGTCTTTGACACCTCCATCTTTCTATGCTGCTCAGTTAATGGCTGCAAGCCAACGTGTGATCAAAGATGGCAATCGTGGCATTCCATATCTGCCGGGGCAATGCAGTTTTCAATCAATTAACCATAAAACCACATACAATAATACACAATATCTGTGGTTGGGGTGATTTTACAGTAGCTTGCCTGCAGTGTGTACACAGTGAGAAAGTCCCTAACTAATCCCTGTTTTTCTCCCAATCCCTGTTTTTTATGTTCTCCAGTGTGGACAGCGAGGTTCTCTCAGGAGCCAGCAGACCAGTCGGTGGTGCGGGGCCAGAGGGTGATCCTGTCCTGTGTTGTCTTCAACTACTCAGGCATTGTTCAGTGGACCAAGGATGGGCTGGCTCTGGGCATCGGAGAGGACCTCCGGGGTGAGACATCATACGGCCTCCTCAGGCTTCCTTCACACTCTTCAGCATGTGATGGGCTTTTTCAAAGCTGATTTGGATACTTTTGGATTGGAGCTGCACATAGGCAAAATGTTATGCTGCATGTTTAAAGCTAGAGAAGTTGTAATTTTGTGAATGTCTCGAGTTCTTTCCGGAACTTGAACACCACAATTGCGAAGATGGTTCACCATTTACTCGTTAAACTTGTTCTACCACATTTCAAAGTGTAGAGGGAGGATGTGTTTATTGTTTAAAGCCTGTTTTATGCTCATATTGGCGTTTGCAACATTTGCAGTGTACAGTCAGAGCTGTGTTTTCCTCTGGGACTGAGCTTAAACTGAAGTTCTGTAGAGGCCACCAAGGTTGTCACATGTAAAAATTTACAAGCTTTGCATAAAATTGGATGTTTTCTCTTTGTAGGAGATCTTGGAGTTTAGGTGAGGTTTACACTAACCCCCAACAAAAACTACAAAAGCAGGAGCACCACCATTGTAACATGCAAGCCAATGCTTTGAGCAAAAGTTTGACGCCATCTCTCTATTTATTGTCACAAGAACCACTAAACTACCAGGCATGATAGGCTGGCTGCACAGGACACACTTCCACCAACCTTAGTCAGTTAGAGAACCCTATCATTGTAATTGAGAAAGTACATTAAAACTAGTTGACAAGACAGCAAAACAAGAAAAGTATAACTACAAACATATATCTTGACACATTGTCAAAATGGAAACTAACTGATACGAATTTATGTAAAGTGATCAGTCACTTTTTCAGTGACCACTTCCACCTTGTCACAGCATTATGATCATGCCAGGCTTTACAGTTGCAGTGGCCAACATTTGATCTATGACAAAAATATCTCATCTACCAGAAAATATACTTAACTAACTGTGCAGTTCCAATGCTCTCTCGCAGTGTTTTGAGTGATACATGCTTGCCCAGTATGACATTGCGTGTATGCAACTGTGGTGGCTAATGTATGCTGACAAAATGTTTTTGCTGCTGAATGTTTGAGTTACAGCTAGATTGAGCCAGCAGAGCAGTTTTTGCCAAGAGATGTAAGAGGCTACTGTTATGCTAAATATACCCCGACTACCACAACAGCTATCCCATCATACCATGTTGTGACAAATTGTGCACTCATTTAGGTTGACTTTGGCCACCTTCTGCACATATCATCCGATGTTTGATGGGCAATTCTGAGCTCCCTAAGGCACATTTTACTGACACCCTTCAACTTGGTTGAGGAGCATCACATCATCACCTCTGTCATATCAGCAGTGGGTGACACTGATTGGCTAATATCTGATTTTTATTGAAAGGCCAATTCATCAACGAATATACAGCCTCATTCTATTGTGCAGCTCTGTGCCCAAACTGTTCTCTCCAGTCTTTCTCGTTGCATTTTTGTCCCTAGTGATGAAATTTCTAGTTTGATTTATTAAGTCTCCCGCTCTGTCAACAACAACAATTTAAGACACAGCTTGTCTTACTTTGACCAAACTTGGGGGAATGATGCATCTCATCTCCGTGTTGCAGCATTTTCGGAATTGCACTGATTAGCCCGAAGGGGACTGTGCAATTACTGGTCAAAACAAGTGGGCATATTTTTAACTGACTAGTCCAGAGGGAGACTGCATCATTTGTGACACGCTGTTGCCTTGTGTTTGTGGATGTTGTTGTTTTCCTCAGACTTTGGGTTTTAATATTCTGTTTTTTAAATTTTTCTCCCTTTACCTGTGCTTTGGTTAACTTTCACAGTTTTTTCCCTTTCCTTTCTTTTTCTTCTAATTTCCGTTCTCATCTACAGTATGCTATGATTTTAAATTTTTTTTAATTCTTAGGCCATTGTAATCACCCCCTCCTCTCCTCTCCTCCTCCTCTGTCTGTCATGCTATTCCTTTGCGACCTCCTCATCTAAGCTCCCTTGTTCCTTTCTCTCCCTCTTGTTCTCCTTCTTTCAGCTGCCTCTGCTGTGCTGAGCCCTCTCTCCTATTCTTCATTTAACTTCTCTACATTGTCTCTCTCTCTCTCTCCTTACCTTCACCTTGCTTGACACACTCTCAGTTTATACTCTCCTCTTTCTCTCAGCCCTTCTGTCCCTTCTTTCTCTCCTCCTCGTCTGTCCCTTCTCCATTCTTTCCATCCCTCCCTCCCTCCCTTTCTCCCTCCTTTATTTTAATCATATTGTTACTGTAATGGTCCAGTGCTTCAAGCCAAAGCTTTTAAATAAAAACATGTGAATGAACACTGGCCGCTTCATGCACACATACACTCAGTGGGTGTGTGTGTGTTTGTGTATGAGGCTCTGTCCCTCTGCTCCCCCGCCTCGTTCTCTGGGCTTTTCATACGCTTTCTGGCTCTCGACATTTCACATGCAAATGCACGTATATACAAGGCACACACACATGCACACATGCATGCAAGAACAAGGACACACAAGGTTAGGCAAGCAGCAAAGCTCAGTTAGGCGGCTGTGCATGGAAACGGCACAGAGAATTTCACATGCAATCTACGTCTGGGCAGCAAACATGAATTCTGCACCATGGACTGGAGTCGATTTGAGTCCTCTAAAACGTTGCTGTCATAATGCATTCATCTTTTCCCCCTGCTGGTAAGAGAGAGCATGGATGCCACCTAATGGTGAGAATGTTCAGCAGTGGCACAGCTGGGCTGTGTGGTGGATGGGGGAAGGGGAAGAGGCTGTGTCGCGTGTGTGTAATTGTGTGTGCATCGTGCAAAAGTGTGTGAATGTGAATGCTTGGTCATGCGTTTGTGTTTGTGCATATCTATTGCATCATGTGGCCATGCATCTCTCTGGTGTCATTTAGCCTGATGAGGAAAAAGTCAGATTTTGACTTTATGTTTGACACAGATGTAATGTTTTTTTAGCAGCATGAACTGGAGCAAGCTGTATGGTGCAATTTTCTGATTTTTCCTGACACAGACCACATGGAGGATCCTGAAATGTGACAAAATTAGCAGTTTGTATTCAAAGATCAAATATTATATTAATAATATATATACATATATAAAGTGATATAGTGACACTCAGCCAGAATTAGCAGAAAAGATAACAAGAACAATAGGAAAAGTAAAACATATCCTGATTAGCATTTCAGGAAATTAATTTTGGTGAAAATGTGAAGAAATGTGAAGCTATAAAGAAAACGTGTTTAACAAGCAAAAGAGAGCAAAAGGTTCAGAAGATGAAGATCAGATAGTGTATGTCTTATAACTTTAAATAGATAGAGATCCACCCCTAACTTGTCATGATTATTTGACAGTTAACCTACTATGTCTGTGTGTGTGTGTCCCAGCCTGGCCCAGGTACCGTGTGTTACGTGTGCAGGAGTTAGGCCAGTACAACCTGGAGATCTTGTCAGCTGATCTGTCTGATGACTCCCTGTACGAGTGCCAGGCCCCTGATGCTGCCCTGAGGTCCAGGAGGGCCAAACTCACCGTCCTCAGTACGTTTGTGCACCAGTGTGCTTGTCTGTAGAACATATGTGAGATCTGTGTGTTTCTAACACCGTCCTCTCCTGCTCCAGTCCCCCCAGATGACCCGGTGATTGATGGGGGTCCGGAAGTGTTGCTGAATGCGGGGGAGTCCTACAACCTGAGCTGTGTGTCTCGAGGGGCCAAACCACCTTCAATGATAGAGTGGCTTAAAGACGGTCTGCCTGTGGAGGGGGCCGCCAGTACCACTGTAAGTCTAAAGTAGAGACCACTTTCCCAAAGACACACTAGACACACACGTTCATAAAGTGTTTTTACGGTCACAGTATTCTATATCTTGTACATCTTTCATCAATGACTCTCTGACGTCCATCATCAGGAGGTGCTTCCAGACAGGAAGAGGGTGACCACACGTAGCTACCTGCCAATCCAGCCCGTCGACAGCGACACTGGGAGGAACTACAGCTGTGTGGCCACCAACCTGGCTGTTCCCTCTGGCAAAAGCACAACTGTCACCCTCAACGTACACCGTAAGCAATTAAATAACACTGAGATGGAGGCCGATTTTAACTCAAGAAGAATTATTGATTTTTCATGTCACATTGAATTGTGACATATTAAATACATATTGCATTATCACTCAAGGAATTGTTTTTATCACAGTCTATAATTACACATTTTATACTGTATAAAAATAAGTTGCTATAAAAAGCAAGAAGGAGTCATATTTTAAAACATAAAACATCTGCTGGCAGCTAAATGTTTTATAGCTATTAAGTAATGCATGGAAGCCATTTTGCATTCAACTGTCCTCCAGATTGCAGCATATATTAGATGTAGTGAGGCTGTTGTTATGTGAGTCTCTCTCTCTCTCTCGCTCTCTCCCAGATCCACCGACAGTGACCTTGTCCATTGAGCCTCGCTCTGTCCTGGAGGGGGACAGAGTCACCTTCACCTGCCAGGCTCACGCCAACCCTCCTATTATGGGCTACAGGTCTGTAGCCATTCACATACAAGCACTTTCTCATTTTCACAGGGCCTCTTAAAGTAGCAGTTACCTGGGAACCCTGTATAACAGAAATGCAGTATTTCTTTTTGGTTTTGTAGGATTAAAAAAAATGTCCATGGTTTCAAACTGTGTTTCTTTATTTTGCTTTGAAGGAAATCCTTTAGAGCAGAAAAACATTTGAGTCATTTTAATATTTGTGCTTTCCATTTATGGCACATATTATTCCAAGGTGTGTGTACGTATTTTTATATTGTATATAATATTTTAACCTCAGTGTGTTTTAACCCCAGGTGGGCTAAGGGGGGAGTAGTGCTGCAGGGGGCCAGGGAAAGTGTCTTCACCACTAAGGCCGACCACTCCTTCTTCACCGAGCCTGTCTCTTGTCTGGTTTTCAACGCTGTGGGAAAGACCAACGTCAGCATCCTGGTGGACGTTCACTGTGAGTCACACAACACTCATCTCACCTTGTTCAGTCGCTCGTGGCCCACTTCACTCACTACAGTCTGGAGTCAGAAGGATAAAACACATCATTGTTGTGTTTCTTTTTCTTCGAGTACCTTCTATCCTTTAGTTCTACTGCATTATTACTCAAGCACAACAAAGACATCTCTCTCACTTTCTCCGTCTCCAGTTGGTCCAATTCTGTTGGTGGAGCCGCAGCCAAAAACAGTAGATGTTGACTCTGATGTCACCCTCAACTGCAAATGGGCTGGAAACCCTCCGCTCACACTCACCTGGTTCAAAAAGGGTTCAAACATGGTAAGAAGCCCACGCTTTGCACATTTCTTCTCTGTTCTTGTATTCACACTACTTTTATATATCACACATATTTCTCCTTTGTTTACAAAAGTAGCATTCAAGAGCATTATTTTGTCTGTACACCTAGACATCCTTCTCTTCTTCCTTGTCATGACCCCTTTCTCTCAGTTTCTCTTTTTCTTTTCTCTATTCCTATTATCACTTGGGTTGGATTACATTTAATAAAACCAAATGACTATGCTATAGTCATATAGTAAACTAAATTTGAATGTTGCAGCAGAAAGAGTGTAGAAACAGCAGGGAACAATGTACAATGTTGGGCAGCCCTATTGTAGATTTGAACAAATATACTATAAATATACTATTTACTTTTTTGCAGAGAATTAGATCTCATTTGTTTAATCCAACCAAAAACTGAAGTATAGAAATAACATGTTTTGGATTTAGTTAATTATCTTTTGTTGGGTGGTTGGATTTTGTTACCATTGTCCAACCTTAATGCTAGACTAAGCTTATTTTCTGCTGGCTCAAGTTTTGTATTTATTATAAGGACATGCGAGTACTATCAGTCTTCTCATTAAAGTCACAACAAGAAAATGAAAAAGCATATTTCCCAAAATGTCCTTTCCTTTAGCCTTAGCTTTAATTTATTAGTAAAATCAGTCCTTCAGACAAAAGTCTGGTTAATCACTGTTTTTTTCCTAACATCTCCTGTGTAGCTAAAGACATGGCTAGTAGGTGTAAGTAACATTCATATTTTTGCTTTGCTTCTTTGGCTAACAAATAGTCTGTTGATGTTAGCTGCTGTGACTCTCATTAAGCTACAGAGTAGAGACCAGACATTTACAGCGCAGTGAATTAAATCTGCCATAACAAACTATGGACTGACTTAGTCTACACCTACATCTATATAATCAGTCTTGCTCAGGTATTTCTCTCTCTCTAGAGGTGGTTACATGTTTAGCCATAGTATTCACACAGCTAATTTTCCGATGAATGTGGTTGCCAGGCAACTGCAAAATCTTTGTGATGGGTTAAAAGCGGGTGTGCAAGTTTGCATTGTTAGCCAGTTAGGGTCAGAGTAGTGGAACACGTAGACTTAAATAAGACCAGACATGCAAATACAACATGATCATGATCTATTGGAATGATAAAGTGGGAAGTACAATAGCACATTAGCCTCTTCTGCTTATGAACATGGGGGCTTTTATTTTGTTTATCCCCTCCTGCTGTTTAGCAGATTTGCCCTGTTTATATTTGTTTCCTTTTTTTCACTCCCCCACAGGTTCTGAGTAACAGCAATCAGCTGTATCTGAAGTCGGTGAGCCAAGCGGATGCCGGCCAGTATGTATGTAAGGCCATCGTCCCACGGATTGGAGTAGGGGAGACTGAGGTCACACTCACCGTCAATGGTCAGAAAACATCCACACAATTTAATGTATCACTGCTTGTAGATGAATAACTTGTACTTCCTAAAAGGTCAGCTTGTCAGTGATTGAAAAAATGTTTTATGTCCATAATGGTGGCAATGTATTTTTAAAATCATACAACTCCTCTTGAACAGGCCTGGTAAGGTCAATGTCTTTAAAAAGAGAGAATAAACAGCAGGCTTTTATGTGATTTTTGCAGTTTGTTGCAATTTAAGCGTAATTTCTTTCATTTCTCTCTTTCACACACGCTCACATATCTTCTCATTGTTGCCCATTGCAGGTCCTCCCATCATCTCCAGTGATCCAGTCCAGTATGCAGTGAGAGGGGAGAGAGGAGAGGTGAAATGCTACATTGCGAGTACACCTCCTCCAGATAAGATTGTAAGTCAAAGGACAAGAAAAGATAATGTGAAAAAGCAGAGTGCTAAGAAACATGTCCGGCACTAAACCTATAATGGAAATGTCCAAATGTTAGCCCAGCATCAATTATTCAGAAAAAAAATGCCAAACAAGGAAAAGCTTTGATCACAAAGAGCACAAGGTTGTACCTTTTTGTATGACAGCGATTTGTATTTCACTGTTACTGTACCTTCCTTTTCCTAAATGGCTCCACTCCTTCACGGTAAATGCTTTTAGGCACTGTCCCCTTTTCTTTTTGAGTGGTGACTCACCCTTAAACTCTCCCAGAATTTTCCTCCATTCCATCACATAAACAAACCAACACTAACACTAAGCCAGTCCGCTTTTAGCTCCTGCGTCAGAAATCAGCCTGGATGCTTTCTCCACTCGGCTGTATCACAGAGACGCAGTAGTAGTAGTTCCTCCGCTCCCCGGCCTCTGTGACTGATCCATCCTGACTCTCAGTGCGCGCTCCTAATGCAAGTGGCGGAGGTTGGGACAGAAAAAGATTTATAAAATATAAAGGACTGGAGAGGAACAGTTGTCCCAGTAAACGCCACAGCCAGGAGATTATCCTTCTCTAGAATAAGTGGGCAGATTATGGGAACATGTGGGCTTATGCATAATTAACTCACCTTAGTACAGGGCTTCAATGCTGAATAATACAGTTGCTTTTAGTGGCTTTAAAGTTGGAGAATGTGCAAGATTCTCACCAGCCCAGTCACCCCCTCCCACCTCCACTTCAGTCTGCAGAAACATACAAACTGTTGCTGGTTGTACCAAGTCATGCAATGTGTGAGTTTACATGTGAGTGTGTAAATTTGTGTGATCTATTTCTGTCATGCCCGTCTACAGTATGTGTTTGAGTTATGGATATAGATCAGGTTCGATATATGGCCAATAAATATCATATCAACCAGTCACTCTGATCTAGTCTGATAGTTTATTGATTTAAATGTTCAGTTATATTTTTCTTTGTCCTTCCAAGAGGAAGTAACATTGCTCTCCTTTACAGTTATTAATATTAAGATGATTTGATAATGTTGCTGCTGTGTTGCTGGCTGTAGATTCATATTTAGCATAAAGACGTGAGAGTGACATCAATCTTCTTATCTAACTCTCAGCAACAAGGCCTTCGCATTATTGTTGTACTTACAACAAAAATAGATTAAAATCCTGAAAATGTGTTCATTGGTAGGGATCTAGATTCTATTATAGTATCTGATGTACTCTTAATTAATAAAATTTTATCACACAACTTACCCAAGTAAAGTCGCTCCCAAATAGCACTTAACTAACTGTGATATAATCTAATATGGCCCTCTGTGTGTGTGTTTGTGTGTGTGTTGTAGGTATGGGCGTGGAAGGAAAACGTGTGGGAGAAGGAGAAGGGGACGCTGCTGGAGAGGTACACAGTGGAGCAGAGCAAACCATCAGCCGAGGGCGGCGGCGTCCTGTCCACCCTCACCATCAACAACGTGATGGAGTCTGACTTCCTGTCCACCTACAACTGCACGGCCTGGAACTCGTTCGGCCCAGGCACCATGATCATCACACTGGAGGAGACTGGTGTGTTTAATGAATTCATTATTTTTCAGTTTACACTAATAAAGTATTAGAGCAAGACATACTCAGCTTCAAGTCAAATCACACACAATCAAAGTTGTCCCTCATAGGTCTGTAACCAGAAACATCACATCAAACAAACAAGCATCACACATCAAAAGAAGTCAGGAAAATAAAGATGCAGAAGGGAAAAGATTCTCAAACCTGAGAATTCTTCTCAATGTTGATTTGACTCTATAGCAGTTGGCCTCCTTTGTATTATTCATATTCATTTATCAGTAAATTGCATGATGCTTTGTTCTTTGGGAGGTAGAAAAGAAACTATTTATCTGATGTAGTCCATGTTTTATACCCTAAATGGACCTGGAAATCCATATATAGCCATACCAGAATTTCATTTGCACAAATAGATGTCTCAGTGACTGGGGATGGGGCAATGTTTGTGTAATTTATGTTCATAAGATATATTTATTACATTAAAATCCTGATTTTGCAGCTGGAGACAGACATTTGCATCCCTAACTCAATTCTCCCCCTCTCTCTCTGTCTCGCTCTCTTTTTCTCCCTCATCCCCTCATTTCAGAGGAAGTCCCAGTGGGGATAATAGCTGGTGGGACGGTGGGCTCTACCATCCTTTTATTCATCTTTCTGCTGGTCCTCGTTCTGATCTTCTACCGGCAGCGCAAAGGCAGTGAGTCATACTCTCCATGTGCTTAACACATACAGTAAAAAGACCCAATCTGCATGTAAAGTAGAAGTTCTCATGTTTTTTTAGAGGATTATGTTTTAAGTGCTCATGACTAGACCAAACACCTTGCAGCAAATGAAAGAAAACCAAACACCTACAGTTTCCTCTCACCATATGGATGTAGGTCCCCTCTGAACTTGCTCCTCCAGCTCATGAAAACATGCTGGCCAAGATGTGTGTGTCCAGCTGTATTCAACCTTGCCGTGTTTTGCTTCCAGGTCGGCGCGGGGTCACTCTGGGTAAGCCCGACATCAAGGTGGAGACGATAAACAAGGAGACCCACAGCTTAGAGGAGGACTCTGGCAGCGTGTCCACAGCTTCGCGCATGGTCAAGGCCATGTACTCGGTGAGCAGCAGCGGGATATATATGCTTGGGCTGGACACTGTTTACACAGCCTGTAGTTGTAGAAAAAACCTCAGATTAACTCAGTAACCTCTCCCTACGCCTCACTGTACCTTTTGACCAAAAACAAACTCTGTGTTTTCCCCTGTAATTGCTCTTTTTAACACTTTTAATTCCATTTTCTCTTTTCCTGTCATACTCTGTTGCCTCCTTCCCTCTTCTGTTTCGTTATGGCACCTTTTCTCCTCCTTTTTGTTTTTGTTTTGTTTTGTTGTTTGACGGTTTAGTTTCTCCCCTCTGTGTCCTTCTCTCCCTCCAATCAGCCCTTTAAAGATGACATAGAGCTCAAGTCTGACCTCCGCAGCGACACCCTGGACACCCGTCAGGAGTATGACCTAAAGGTGAGCTCACGCAGAAAGGCTGGTTTATATGAAATCAGGAAGTAGATTTTCTTTAAAATCTAAGGAAACTTTTTTCTTTTAAAAGACTCGAAAATGACAAAGTACTAAGAAGGGTTAAAGTCGCAGGTACAAAAATTGAATAGGAAGTCGAAATCAACAAACATTGATAATAAAATGATGCCAAAGTCAGAGTGAGGTCTTGTGGAGTTCATTTTGGGGCAAGGTTTCATTCTAATTATACCTCAAAGGGCTACAAATATCCTAATCGTTACTGACATGGTGACTCTGAGTGATGACTTTCATCCAAGATGTACAGCGTTTTTACTCTGATGGAAGTGATGTCACCCATGATGACACTGAGAGTATCCATCGGGCAGAAATAAGAATCCAAATATTATTTTTTGAGTGTTTTAGACTATTAATGAAGCCTCATTCATGAATACAGTATATAATCCCACCTGACCACATGTCAGCATGAAAATGTCTTTTATTCATGGTAGCGGTACATTTATTTTAGTTGCCGATCCCAACTGGCATTGTGAAAGGTAAACCCTGGATGAGTTGCCAGTTTTAAAGTTTAAAACTTCATTTTGAACCCTCTTGAGGATGCATGAGTGCATCTGGAGTAGCCAGAAGAAGAAAAATAAAAGGGATTTGAACTGTTTGTGCAAATATGTCTCAGTCCATCTAAATGGAATAACAAACTGGTGCTTAGAGCAAAATTTGCAACTGTTATTCTAATATTCAAATATTAAATGTATCTAGTAGAGTAGTCTAACAGTCTGCTTCTTTAATTCACATTTTCTCTTCAAATATCATTCTGTTTTGTAACTATATAAGCACATTAAATACCTCATTTAACATCTGTAAGATGAACTGATAACTGAATTGTTAATATCCTGCTGGTGATGGAAGTAGCATTAAATTATCTTAGTAATTGTTGCTCCTTCATTTGACTGTCATGGTTAGATCTTTTATGCCATAACTATTATCGTTTTACAGTATGTAAGAGCATAACCAAAGGAGCTGCTGTTTATTTAACTGTTGTTAGCCGGCTTTTATGACGTACTACTTCTGACTTACAAATATGACTTCAGTCCAGTTCCAAACAATTCCACCTCTACATCAGTACAAAATCCCTTCTCAGTGCAGCTTCCTCAAGCCTCAAGAACATTTAGACCTCTCTCTGTCCTCTAGTTTTCTTCATTCTACAGTCTACATTATATTAGGTTTTTGTTGATGCTCTTTTCCCCTCTGGCCACCATGTTGGCTGGAAGTAAAAAACATTGAGCTAATTTTCAGGATTTAAGGCCAGTCTGTCAGTTGGACCAATCAACAAAAACAACTGAATTCATTGTCTCTTTGGCAGAGATGTGTTTTACTTCATGTGCTGGTTTGTCAGAGGCCTTGAAAACTTAATATTGCACTCAATATCTGAATATTAGAGTAGGATATTTCGAACAAAAGCAGTGCAGTCTGCCTTTCTCTAATGGCTGGAGCTCTTTTGGTCTTCTCTGCCCTCCACTCTCAGTCCAACTGTGAGGCAACTAACTTCTCTGATTACTTTAAAAGTTGGCTCACTGAAGATATTTAAAGACAAAACAGGAAAAAAAATAACTCAAAACAGAAAGATATTTTAAAAAGATAAAGGACGTTTAGGCATACCCTGCCCATTCAGCTGGCATAAATAATTTATACATTTTGACACCGTGGGGCTGAGCTTAGGTGATGAATGTATTTTCACGCGTAAAGCTGCCAAAATGTTCTGCTGAAACTCCCCCCCATGAATATTTTGTGAGGGCAAACACACCACCCCTCTAGCTGGAGTGCTGCCTTGGATCACTTTGAAGAAACACAGACATGAATCCACCCCAGGAGGTGGTTAGATCACCCCGACAACAGCCTCAGCCAGACTGTCTTTTTCCTCCCTGCTGCCTGAAGCACCAAAGCAGTGAAACAGAGTTGGGTGGGGGAGAAGCACGGGTACGTGAGAGACAATGAGAAAAGCAGAATCATGTCAGAATTAATAGTAGAGCAACATTAGAGCATGCAGCAGGGGGTGTAGTGAACAGCGAGAGCATCTTTCCTTTACCCAGACAAACTGGGATCAAGCTGCATGTTGGCAGGGATCCACCCCACTGGAGATAAACTTATGAGCTTGAATTCATGAAGGCTTAGAGCAAAAATGGCCAAATCAGAATTTCAGATTTTTCTTGTTAACCTGGTCAATAAATGAAAGCCGTGCCCCATTTCCATACTACATGATGTAATATTTCAAAGCAGGCTGATAAAATGTGAATCACAATCAAATTATACAAAAAAATCTGTATACATACCAGAAATGATTTTGAGTGTGCTGATGTTGAATCCTATTTAGAAAATGAAATGGAGGGGGAAAAAATGAAAAAAATGTGATCTTGGTGAGACAGCTTCTTAAACACTTCAGAAAAAAAACTATTGCTATTAATGTGTTTATTTTCATTAGCTTTTTGTATTTTGTTTTGGGCTCGAAATTTGCAGTTTGATTGACATGCATATTTTCAAAGTTGGGATAATTTTAGAGGGCACTCTAGGATGCCAGTCTTGGTGTTTTCTCCATAAATTGATCTGCATACATTTCTGAAAAAAGAGACACAAACTTTGATCTCAATCAGCTGAGTCACAAAAAACAGAGCAAACTACCCTCTCAGCATAATCTCCACTCCTGACTCACTCCTGACCTCTGACCATCTACAAGAAAGAAAATTTCTCTATGGGGGTCAGGAAGGAGCATAACATTATTATTATAGAGCCTTTTTGACTTGTAGAATCTATACACTGGCACATAGAACATTTTTATGACAGTCACCCTCATTACACCTTTTCTTAATGCATGCACTGTGTTTTTGTTTTTTGCTGTTTGTCTCTGCCTCTCTTCAGGATCCCACCAATGGCTACTACAACGTGCGAGCCTCTACCCATGATGAAGGCCGCCCTGCCTCCCGCTCCACCATGCACTACTCTGACTACCGCTCCCCTGCAGGAACACCAGGGGGAGCTGCATCTATTAGCAGCAGCGCCGGCGGCTCAGGAGCCACGGCCAGTGGAGGAGCCCCCGTTCCTCCTGGACCCCTCACTTCCCCTGGCCGCCCCCAGGCCTGCTACGACCCCCGGCCACCCTCCAGACTGTCCCATATCAGCTACGCCCAGCTCAACAACTTCACCCGTGGGGGGCAGAGCCAGCAGCCCCCTGCTAACCCTGCCCCTGTGACCAGCGACTTCCCAGGAGACTGCAGCCTCCTGGACTCCACTTCCCAGCTGGCCTACGACAACTACGGATATCCCTCGCATTACCAGACCTACCGCATGGGTTTTGCCCCTTCCAGCCTGGCCCCCCTGGAGGCCGGCCCATCCTATGAAATGTACGGGGTGGGACCCGGGGTTGGATCTGGGGTGGGGAGCCCTGGGGTTGGTGTGGGCCCTGGGGGTCCTGCTCCCTCGGGATCAGAGACTGGACTAGGGAAGTACGGCAGCTCCACTCGCTTCTCCTACACCTCGCAACACTCTGACTACTCCCACAGTCGACACACACAGAGGATGCAGACTCACGTGTGAGACAGAGAGACGCATAAACACCTCACAGTCTTAGCAGAGCATGAGGAAGCATCTTATAAATAGTGTCACACCTAAAAACACACACAAATCATAGATTTACACGCACACATTTTCACACACTAACACAAACACGCCCTACTGAACACAAACACGACTACAGAACACAAAAAAACATCACACACTCATGCACAGAGTCAGAAGACCATGCCCATGAGACAGGGAGGGTATGAGAAACACAGAGGCACAGAGAGAGCAAAAGAGACGAGTGGAAAAGAAGGAGTTTTAGTGAGACAGGGAAGGGAAATTCCACACAATTTTGAATTCCCTCATTCCCAATGTGTTTGTATATCTGAGCTCTGAAAGAGTGGACGGCGAAAGTCACAATCAAGACTGGGAAAGAGAGCAAGAACCAGAGAGTAGACGAGAGATCACAGATCTTTGGAGCCCTATAGCTTTTGCTATGAACTGACTTTGTAAATGATGAGAGAGAACGTCTTAAGGCAAAACTGACTGACTGTCATATATGGTACACGCTGATCGGGAGAAACCTCAACCAGTGGAAGTCATTTCTGGCCGCCATTTTTAAATTTGTTTTTTTTTGCTTCATCATTGAACAAGGCAACCATCTTATTCAATGATCATAGAGCACATATACGTATATAGTATCCCATAATGCCCTTCTGTACAGTGGTACATGCCATCATGCCTGTGAGGCGGCATCGGGGAGTGTGTTGGGGCTGGGGTGGGGTTGGGAGGGTTGTCATCATTTTGCACTGCATCTACAGTATTCATGCTTAGACGTCCCTTATCTATATCTGTGTATTGTCTCCTTTTTATTTGCACACCAGACTAGAGCTTTGTATTCTATTTTTTAAACATTACAGAATTATTTTTGTCAATGTAAAACATGTAATGTGTATGTATGGACCAAAAGTTTGAACGTGAGCGCACATAACTTGGGAGTTTGCCTGGGTGATTCCACTGAGACAGAGTGAAGAGTTGTGCCAACAGCGGAGCCTGGATTCAGGACATATTTCACATGAGAAGGATATATCAGTGTATAAAAGAAACCTAGTGCCAAGTGTTCATGTTGTTCTTCACCTTAGACCATGTATATGCAGTAGAAGCTCCTTCTATTGGTGACTGTTGCTTTACAAACCAGGCTCGGGGCCTTGAGTCATTCCCAGACATTTTCGTAGGCTGGAGCCTTTTTCTCTGAGCTCTTAACTACAAGCCTGGTGCAGACAGAGAGAAAAACACAGATGTTGGGTTTAGAACTGAGTGGCCTTATAGGGGAACGTGTCGTACATTTCCATTTTGAATCATTCCTCATCGTCTGTCTGCCAAAAACGGCCAGAGGAGAATGTGTATGGAGAGGTTCAATGAAGGCTTGTCCACAATATTGACATGTAGTAGTGTATGACTGTGAGTGTGTGGGTGTGCGAGTGAGAGAGAGAGTTCAAGAGGGAGTGTGTGGGCGTTTGCGCGCACATCGATTTGTACAGTGTGTTTGTATAGATGTGTGAATGACTGCGTGTGTGTTCGGGAAGCATACTGTAAACACGCAGCACCAGACTCGAGTGTGCGCGCGACTATTGTATGCATGTTGGTGTGTACACAGTGTGCGTGTGCATGTCTGTGTCTAAGTGTGCGAGTGTGTGTTTCAGTATATGTCCATATCATTTCTCTCACAATCCTGTTACAGTACTTTTATACCTCTGGTAGGACTGTATCCTGTATTATTGTGTCTTTGAATTTAGAAAAATCCAATGTTTATCTTATTGTACTGTTCTTCGTAGCAGAGAAAACTGTTCAAAAGATGTACAACGAACATTATCAAACTCTCATTTTTTAATTTCATTATCTTCAATATTTTTTAAAAATGGTATGTAATTATTTTTCCACAGTATTACATAAATAAAAGCACTGTTTTTTATAAAAATGCAGAGTTTGTCATCTTTGGGCAGATAACTTTAAATGGATATGTTCATTATTATGACATATGCAGACTAACTTTTGAAACTGTGTCATATGTTTACACACAGCAGAAAGGGCTTATTAAAAGAATAATATGGTTTATAAATATACCTTTAATATCATGCGTTGATATCGCTGTGTTTCTTCATGACAAATTCACAACATGGCTCCGAATTGTAGGCAATAAAATGACAGGTATAAAAAAACATAAGATATTTTAAAATATCAATAACATAATGATATAATTATAATTTAACATAATGAAATATATATAATATGATGAAATAAAATTTTTTATAAAATATGTTTAGTTGTTTGCTTTGCCATGTTGTTAATCTGCCAGAGGGTACAGATGTGAAGATTCCGATCATATTTATAATATACGTTTATATATAATTTCTAATATACTTACAACTGATTTTAAAACATATAAAGAAAGAAAGAAAACCAAAGCAATTAAAGCAGGCTACATTATGTGTATGGTGACACATCCTACCGACAGGGGGCAGACACACACATTAGACATGTTCTGCGCCTCTAAAACAACAAAAGAAGGCTACGTCATTAGCCAGAGGTTGTCTGACAGCCAAGATGGCTGCTACGATGTTGAGGTCGCTTACCAAACTAGGACGTCCTTCAACAAAATTAATATTAAATAATAATTTGCTGAACCCCAGCTGCACTGTTCTGCAGAACAGGTGAGTTAACAGAAAGACAAAACGTGACGCTTCGTGTGAGCGTTGTATTACCATCCATATTAGCTTGAACTCCACATAAATATACACACTGAAAAGCTAATGTTAGCTTAATGCTACATAAACCGACTGGGTCTTTTCGAAATAATTCGAGTCGTCTGCTACATTTTGTACAGTCTTTCTGAATGGAAAACGTCTTCACAAAGCATGTGTATAACTATTAAGGTTATAGCAATGTCATTTATAAAGCTGCAGTAAGTTACGTTGCAGGATAGATTAGCTTTCTTACTGTAGCTGTTAGCTGTCTGATTAGCCAACGTGTGCCAGTGTTTACCACACTGGTTCTATACATATTTTGTGCTCTGTGTAAAGTCAAAGTCTTTTCCATATTTTACATTAACTGTAAACGAAATTAATCAGTTTCTGGTTCAAAGGCTGTAAATTAAACCACAGTTTAACTATGTAATGAGGAAGAATAAGCAGTGTCCTTTTGCAACCATGCTAGCTAAATTCAAGATCTTTAAATGGAACATAAGTACAGAAAGCATGTCTTATAAATACTTATAAATTACTTACAGTCATTAAAGTCAACTAGCAGGTCTGTTATTGTCTTTGTCCCTTTATGTGCTGAATATGAAGCCTCAAAGTCATTCAGACCTGAATATATAGGTTTGTTATTGACCTGTCCTGATACCATAGGAGGTCTTCAGTCACTTGAGTGAAGCCTTTTTTAGGTTTCCATTTATTGTGATGCTGCAACAATTAGCATTACTAAATATATTTTGCTATCCAAGCATGTCCTATATCTCTGCTCTGCCTGTTTCCCTCATCAGCCAGATCTGATTATCAGCTGTCAGGTTGGCAAGCACAATGCGGCCCTTTCCAAATGACAGCCTAAACAAAATGAGATTAAAACTTCTGGCAACATGCAAGTAGCCTGAGAGGTGACACCTACCTAACAGCCTATAACACAGCCTTACCTTGTGTCAAGAATATTAGATGTTGATTAAATGTTAGAATATTTTTACATTATTGATGTTTTTCGCAGGCAGAAACAATGGCAGCCAGATGTGGAGTGGACAGAGCAGTTTTCCGGGGCAGTGATGTACCCCACTGCCTTGAATGCAAAGTGGATCCCACCCCCCTTGAATGGTACCATCCACACACACAGTCACACTTTTAGGACTACTCGTTAAAAGATTCCTCATCTTCACTAACTGCTCTTTTTTTTATGATTTTATTGATTTTAATCAAAAAGAGGACGTAAAATGTTGCATGAGGAGTCAAGGCATTGTAAAACTGACTACACTCTACTATATTTATGAAATACAACATATTAGACATAGTCAGGGATAGAACTAGAATCCTTGACTTATTTCCAGCATTGTCTCGGGTTTTGTCCATCTACCAACCTTTATTGAGGTGGAGACAGGTCCCTTACTATGTCTTAATATGTGACGAAACTGTTTAAATTTACACATCGCAGTAGATTTAATACACGGGTGTTTGCTCTTACATTGAGCAGGTCATTCTGTATCCTGATAAGAAATGCATTAAATCTACACATTGTTCCAAATCAGATATATTTGTTGGGATCTGGCTTACGGTGCCAGAATGGGACCCAAATGAGCATTACACATTTGTTCACACTGTAGTAAAAAGTGATTCCCTTTTAAAAGTTTTTCCCCATGACAGCTTGATCAGTTTCAATTGTTGACTGTGAAAAGGATTTTTGCTTTTTTCCCCACTTCATATTTGGATTATAAAATCAGATCCTTTTTTTTACTCTAAATGGTTTCCTTTGCCTTACCCTGCCCTGTATTGTTTTGTTGTCTTCCTGCAGACAAAGATCCTCCTGCAGAGAAGGATGTGTCCAACCTGACCATCAACTTTGGTCCCCAGCATCCTGCAGCTCATGGTGTGCTGCGTCTAGTGCTGGAGCTCAGTGGAGAGTCCGTCAAGAAATGTGACCCCCACATTGGCCTGCTTCACCGTGGCACAGAGAAGCTCATCGAGTACAAGACCTACCTGCAGGTACTAAACCACTTACAATATCTGTTTAAAGTGTCTCTTTATTCTCTATCTCATATTTATTAGATAGTGGCCTGAATAGCTCATACTGTATGTATGCATATGTAAAAAGTAGAGGAATCAGGAAGTGTAGAATCGGACACAACAATAAATTGCAACACAACATATTGCAAAATCCGTTTTATTGAGTGTGACGCAATATACCATGGGAAATGAATACGACGTGAGCTGGATGAAGAGTAAGGGAATACCTCACCCACTCACTTGAAAATGACAAAATTAAACTCTTGTCGTCAACAGAATTGATCAAAGATAATTTAAGATGACTTATCAAGTGTTACATAATTTATGGAAGTCCCTTACCCAATCAGCTTCAGTTCCTGTTCTTTTTATACTACAGGCTCTGCCCTACTTTGACCGTCTGGACTATGTTTCCATGATGTGCAATGAGGAGGCCTACTCTCTGGCTGTGGAGAAGCTGCTCAATATCCAAGCTCCACCCCGTGCACAGTGGATCAGAGGTACAGACTAGAAAGGGTCAGATTCTCAAAAAGGCTTCCGATTTTAAATCAAATGACTTAAGGCCTTGAATTTTCTCAAATACATTTTATTTGTCCGCTATTAATGACTGGCTCTTTTGTTCCATTTTATTTTGATGTACATGTGGAATTACATAGAGCTGCTCTTCTTGATATTCAGAATATTAAGGCAAACAAATTAAACTGATTGTGTGTTTAGAGGGGAATGATGCATTAGAATTATACAAAATGGTCCCCTGTGTGCAGTGAACTATTGTTACATGTTAATTAATTTTTGAAAATTGTTTGCCATTTAATTTTTTTCAGTAAACTTATCATCTCAGCTTTAAATGATTGGGTGCATTCTGTGTTGTATTTGTAGTTCTGTATGGAGAGTTGACTCGCATCCTGAACCATATCATGGCCATCACCACGCACGCCCTCGACATTGGTGCCATGACCCCCTTCTTCTGGATGTTTGAGGAGAGAGAGAAGGTCAGGAGTGCCACTGCATGATGTCATATTGAATCCCTTATGATGCCACGTTGTTGACAGCTTGAATGTCTGAACTGTGTGACCCTCTTTTCCTCTCAGATGTTTGAGTTTTATGAACGAGTGTCTGGAGCCAGAATGCACGCTGCATACATCAGACCCGGAGGTGTACATCAGGTGGGAGAATTAATTGGCCTATGCTATGCTATTTGTGATTGAAAGTTTTCACATCCAGACTGAAAATTGTGTCGTTTCAACAGCTGCAAAGAGCAACAACAAAGATGTACCAAGCATATAACATATAGTTTTAATGATCTTTAATGTGTTCCAGGATTTGCCCCTTGGCCTGATGGATGACATCTATGAGTGGTGCAAGAATTTCTCTATCAGAATCGATGAAGTAGAAGAGGTAAATGATTATAAATGTTTGAATCTAACTCTAGGCTCTTAACACAAGACATATTAAGGATGTAGTGAAGATTTATCTGACTGTTCAAATCTGCTGGCTTTCCTCTATGCAGATGCTGACTAACAATCGTATCTGGAAGAATCGTACTGTGGACATTGGGGTGGTTACTTCTGAGGAGGCCCTCAACTATGGCTTCAGGTAGTCTACTAATGAAAGTGCAAAGACCCCTTTTCTTTCCCTTCAGTTGCCTTTTATGAAACTCTATGAAACTATTTTAGGACTGCTGCATTTATAGAGGGTAGTTGAAATATTAAAAATTAAGTTCCATACCAATGTGAGTGAAATTTAGCAGTTCAGAAAAAAAGTTTGATTAGCAGAAATGTGCATATAAACTGTGATATGTCACCTCTCTCCTCCAGTGGAGTGATGCTGCGAGGATCAGGCATCAAGTGGGACTTGAGAAAGTCTCAGCCTTACGACAAGTATGATGAAGTGGAGTTTGATGTCCCTATTGGAAGCAGGGGAGACTGCTATGACAGGTACAAGATTAGCAAATGACCGTATTGCCATGCCCTCAGTTTCGTTTTTTTTGCCCTCTTTTCTGTCTCAAGTCAGGGAACTGATTTGCAGCAAATTTGCAACATGCGAGCTGCGACTTGTGGCATGAGATAATGTCCTCTCGTCTCATTTTGATACATTTAACTAATCAAAGGAAACATCAGACTTGCAACCCATGCGTGTGGGTTATTTATCTGCCACGTGCGACAGTCATTTGTGAAACGAGACACTGGCACAATTTGCGTGCAAGCAGCGCTAGCAAACTGCTTTTGTGAAACGGGCCCCAGTTTCTTCAGTGCTATTTCATGTCACTTACTTGAAGTCTTCAGTCAATGACTAAGATATCTTGATTGTTGATCACAAGTGTCTGTTTGGGTTCTTTTTATGACGCATCAGACTGAGGAAATTAGTTTTCTAAAATCAAATGCAACCACAAGAGTTTATCATTTAATTTGAAAATAGATCATTGTGGTCTTTGGCTGATTGAAGCCAGTTAAAAAGAGATGATAAATATATTTGGCACAGTTAAAATCATCGCCATCTTACTGCTACTGATTTATTACATATCAAACACATTATGTAGACTTTTTTGTGAAAAGTAAGATATTTGTCATTGACATTTGATTTGCTGTGGTATGTTATTGCTATTTTATTAAAGGTGCACCAAACCAACATAAATACATAAAACTTTACAGCAACTATGCCACAATATTTAAGCTTTATTCATTCATTCTGGCACTGTGTTTCTATTAGAAAGGCTTTTGTAGCATCACTGGACAACCATATGTAAATAAATCATAGTTCATATGCAGACACAGCTGGTAGTGTGAGCTAAATGTTGCTGGTTAAAGATTTTCATTGAGGCAGAATAGGCAGTGCCTTCTACCCAGCGCAGTTCACTGCGTCTTTATCACATCATCTGAGAAATGAATCAAATGTCAGTGTTGAATACAACCCAGTAATCTGAAGATCTTTGTTCAGAAAATGAAAAGAAATGACCTTGTCTGTTTGAAGACAGACACAGTTTGGCTTTTTTCCTGTTTCTGTGATCAACTCCTCACCAATGATCTTTACAGAATGACTAAGACGCGATCATGTCTCGTGGCTGATTTACTGTTGCACAGTGTTATCAGTATCTGTAGCTTACTCCTGTTTTCTGTGTGTGTGGTCCAGATATCTGTGCAGAGTGGAGGAGATGAGGCAGTCCCTGAGGATCATGCACCAGGCACTCAACAAGATGCCAGAAGGAGAGATTAAGGTGGATGACGCCAAGGTTGCCCCGCCCAAGAGGTCTGAGATGAAGGTGAGCTGAGAAGAGAACCTTCCTCTTTTCCTTTCACTCTGAGCACCCACAGGCTGTTAAATCATGAAAATAATGTACCTTTTTCCTGTCTAGGTTTCCCCCTGCACTTTATCACTTCTGCGTTTTAATTAAATTTCAGTGGTGTCACTAATTTGTCTTCACACTACCCTCTTTACAGAATTAGGCCAGTTCTGCTGTAAAATGCACTTTAATTTGGCTGCCCTCGAGGCTTGAGATCACCTCTAGTTCCCCTCAGAACTTTCTTTGTTACAATTTTAAAGTCAAAATATGCATAATGAACTTCCTCTAACTCTTGTCCATCATTATCAGAACAGCAGCTGAGACGTTAACATGTTTTATGCGCTCCTCGTCCTAGATGTCCATGGAGTCTCTGATCCACCACTTCAAACTGTACACAGAGGGCTACCAGGTCCCTCCAGGGGCCACATACACAGCTGTAGAGGCACCCAAGGTGAGACCACTCATAATGTGTATAATATTTGAAAAAGATGCACAGTTCTGGATAAAATACGCCTTTTTGCTATTTTCCTCTCACTAGCCCCATAAGTAAAATAATCTGTGGATGCCTGATAAAGTTTACCATTTTAACCTAACAAATAAAAATCCCCCTTTTTTAAGTGTATGACTCTGTAGATCCTTTGTATCCATTAGGTTTTTGAGTCTTAATTAATTGGGAAGCCTTTGTAGGCCTTTAGGGACTTGCTGTGATGTAATATGCTTAATCGAGTGTATTTGTGCGTGTGTGTCTGTGTGTCGCTTGCAGGGAGAGTTTGGTGTTTATTTGGTATCAGACGGCTCCAGCAGACCCTATCGCTGCAAGATCAAAGCTCCTGGATTTGCTCACTTGGTGCGCACTCAAAACTTCACAAGACACTGTGAAATATTAAACACACCGGGTATCAATTATTCAGCATGTTTAACGGCTTGTCCTTAAGGCTACTTTTACTTCATTAAGTGCATTTTATAAAGTACTATAGAACCATTTTTAAAAGCGTACAGAACACCCCCCACTCTCCCTCCTTCCTGCTCATCTCTTAGCTCATGGGTACATGAACTGCTGTTTAACGTAGTCATTTGAATTTAGGCTAAAAATGTCTTTAAAGTTGCATAAACAAACTATTAGAGTAGTTAGTGCATTAACTTCAGGCTATAATCTCATGAATTATAAATATTCACTTTTATATGAGCTCATCTGCCCAGAATAGCGGCAGCTGGTCTTCAGTTATTCTGGAGGCTAATAAATGTTTTCTTCTTTCTAGGCTGGCCTGGATAAAATGGCCAAAGGACACATGCTCGCTGATGTGGTGGCTATTATTGGTAAGAAAATCATTATTGTTCAAGAATCCAGCTTCAGAAGGGCAAAAAAAATCTCTCTGAAGTTTGTAAAAATGCAAATATATATATCTTTTATATGAAGCTGCACTGAGCCCTTTCTTCTTTTTCTTCTGACAGGTACACAGGACATAGTGTTTGGCGAGGTCGACCGTTAACATGATGCTGCTAATGTGTAGGTTCTCTAAAGAGGAGAATTCATTCTGTCCTCCCCACATCTGTTAGTCAGGTTCTCTTCCTGTTCACTCTTTACTGTAGTGAGGCTTTTGACAGATGACTCTGCTTATAATCAATGATGTACAATGTCCAAATAAACATAATAAATATTTTATGACCGAACAGCAATGTAGTAACTTGTTTTTCTCCATCACATTGGAAGAGGGTCATTTGTAAGATCAGAAACTCTTTTCATTTCCAAATGCTCCATTTCCTTGACTTGTCTGAAAACACGAGTGAAAATCAAGTAATAAACATGACAGCACAGGCCAAAGCCTCGATTGTATATCCTTCCTCTGGTTTAGTGTTAAAAGGGGAGTGGTTTGATGAGATCTGAGACAAATGGACTTAGAGCTCAGACCACAACTTCCCCTCTTGGCTGTGAGGTGTGCGACATTTGAGTCTTTATCAGAACACAGGAGAAGAAAAACACCCGCAATTTGTTGTGTTTGCTGGTAGCTTAAGGAGCCCAGTTGTCTGCGTTGAGCCTGTGTTACCATGGCCGTGTGGGGCACGAGCTCGCTACTGGTGGCAATCCTTCTGTGGATGAGTTTTGGGAGAGCTGGTGAGTTGTGATGTAACTTAAAGTTTTTATGCTGCTCTGAGTTGTGGGTGGTGTGATGTCTAAAGGCCTTACAGTGATGACTTTTAAATTTAGGATAAGAAGAAATAACTAAACTCGGACAGTGACTGAACAGAAGCTGTGCTAAGTTAAATGGTTAACGGGTGAAGATAAGGTTTTTCGTTTTTAGATTAAACAATTTTTTGCTCTGTAGAACATGAACATTTTTCAGTAATACTGCTACTTGATCTTGGCAGGTGGGTATGTGTTTATTTAAAGTGGTGAGGTTTTCTGACTCTGCCTTTTTCCACTGTAGGCAGCCGAAATGTAGTCACCGCATGTCAGTTCCTGTGAAAACAGAAGCTGACCCTGTCAGTTTGTGTTGTGGAAAGAGACATCGCGGCTCGTGTGCGTGGCCACTTTTTACCGCTCCTCTCACGCACACCCTGCCTCAAATATGTTCCCTTTGCTATACTGCGTTGAAATATGCGATGATGTTAATGAAAATAAGTAATAAAGTGAATTACACCAATTTTATAACTTTGGTTTCAGTGTAAAGTCAGGACATATTTATCCTTAAAAAGTGAATCAGTTAATATGAGAGGGTTTAACAGGCCAAGAAAGACATTAATGTAGGGTTAAAAATTCTGATAATTTAACATTGAAGTCATTTTTTTAAGCAAAAATGCAAAATATCTAATAGTTCCAGCTTCTCAAATGTGACAGTTTGGTCTTTTTTTTCTTGTCTTACAATATAGGGAACTAAATAATGGGGTTTGGACTGTTGGTCGGTCAAAAAAAAAAAAAGCCAATTCAGCAGTTGCAGTTCATATATTCTTGTGCAATTCAAGCAGAATGTTTTAAGTGGTGTTACACCTGAGATATTTCAGTTTTAATTGCAAACCACAACCAACTATGGCCTACTTCTAGTATCTGTGGTCTACAGCATAAGGCAAAGTCACAGCCAAATATGACTCTAAGAGAGAAAGTTCTCCTTTTTGAAAACATGTTTACTCCAATCAAACATAAAAAAAAGACTGCAGTGGCATATGTGCACCTCACCTTTCACCGCAAACCCTCTTAGACCCTTAGATATAATATACCTTCTATTACTTCCTATTGATAAACAGAACTGCACAGCAGACTATAAATCACACTGATTTAATCATTATAGCACCACATTAAACAGTCTTGCAGGTATCTGGAGTCATGAGAAACAAATGTAGTGCATTTTTTTGCATTTAGTTCGACCCTCAGTTATAAAATATGAGTGGAGCTTAATGGTGCATATTTGGGAATGTACTGGGACACATACTGACATATCAGTCACACTTGATTATCAGACTAGAAGTCATTTTAGGGGGCTCACACTGTGTTTGCTGTTTCACTTTAAAACCATACTACGTTAGTTGCGGAAACCAGAGATGTTCATGTAGATAACACACATCTCTCTGGCTCGCAGGCCAGAGTAGCATGTACAGCTGAACAGAGGAATTCAGAACTGAATTTATCATTTTTATGTTTCACTTCTCTGTCGACGCTGTAGAATAATTGTCCATCTATGACCACTCGTCAAACATGTATGTCCAATATTATCAGTCAATATCGAGTGTAACAGAAAGCAAGTAGGTACCTTCAAGTCATAGTAACAAAGTAAATTACCGTTGCTCTGAAGAGGGGACACTATTTGGAAGTGATTTTTTTATGTGGTACACAACCTCGTGATCGTGGATTTCAGAAAAGTGATTCATTTTCTTGTATTCGTAATGGAGGAGTGAGAAAGGGAAGGAAGAGACTGGATGGAAAATGGCGCCTGTTGTCTGGGGATTTCATCACATAGAAGTTTTTGAGCGTAATCTAAGAGAAGTAACTTTTCTATTTCAGTTTAGTTGTATTTACTGTATAAACTGGGTTAATTCCAAATAATGGACGTGGTGTTGAATATGCTTTGGGTCAAGTTGAATGGCTCAGCTGAACCAATCACATTTAAATTCTTTAAAAACATAATTCATCTAAACATACAGAATATACTGTATACTGAGTCTGAACTGCACCACAGGAATAGCTGTTGGTTGATTATAATGAGTCATTTAAATGATGCAATAAAAATAAACTTGAAATGTATTTAATTAAATGTAAATGTAAGTGTGTTGATAAAAGTCGGCTGACCCGACTCTGAATTGGACACTTTGTAAAGGAGTTAAATATCACTTCCTGTGTTCAAAATGTCCGACTTGTCTGTCTGTTGGGTTTAGGGCAAGCACCAAGGGGCTCTTTTGTAAGTGTGAACATGTTACATGTGCACACCAAAATAAGTAAGTAAAACATGTAAGAAAGTAAAATACATATAATATAATATTTTGTACACTTCGCACACACTGTGCAGCGGGAAGCGGTTGCTGTTCCTTGCAGCTTAAATCTAATGTCTCTGACGTGTTGTGAACGGATGCAAAACCCAGAATCTCAAGTGATTTTAGTCATTGCCACATCAGAGCCTCTGGCTGTGATCCAGTAGATCAAGGGGATAGGCCTGGTATCTGTCACTAAAACCTTTTAAGATCAGCATTAAACTATGTCTTCATTTAAATTTTTCTTCCTCGCTGTTGTGTGAATTACGTTTGAGTAGTTGACGAAATGATAACAAATCAGATTTTCCTCATTGCTTGCAAGGTTGTGCTTATCATTAAAGTGAATCAATCAATCATTATCCTGTGTATATCTGCGAGGATTGTGAATCTTAAATCTGTGGCTGTGGCTTTTCTTCTGAAATGTGTCGCATTTTTATACGTCTGAATCATTTCATCAGACTTGGAAGGACAGTTGTGATAGTGTGATATCCACAAGATAAATATCCATTTAACATGGAGATAAAACTAAACTTTTATAACTAATGTGGTTGCATATACAACAAAGCTGAAAAAAAAAAACCATACTCAAGTTTTTTCAATGAAAGACGTGTGTATGTACGTCAAACCCCACCTCTGTGTCATTATCAGCCGTAAGTTCTGCTCCTCTGTGTGAATGTGTAAGAATGGTCAATGAGTGAATGTCATTATTTAGTGAGTGACCTGAAGCTATTTTATCTTTATTTTACTAATATTTAATTTTTTAAAAGTGAAGTTTTTAAAGGGCATCTTCCTCCCTATCTGTCCATAAATATTTCTCCACAGACTGTATAAGTGCTCTGTACCCTTTGCTTTCCTATGTAATGGCTGTTGTTGCTGCTCCTTTCTCAGTCTGAAATGGTGACATCGTGGTTACTCAAATGACAATGAAACAGCCCCATCGCCGCTGAGAGCAATGTGAAACACCAGATAATTTATGCAATAATGAGGCAGACTTTCAGTGATGATGCTGCTCAGTTATCAGTATATGCGGATGTGCTGTTATTACGAATTTGCTCCCAACAAAGTGTTTCTCCTGTGTTTCCTCAGCTGCTCTTGCAGAGCCACAGATCTGTTACATACTGGATGGTATCCTGTTTTTGTACGGCATCATCCTGACAGCTCTCTACTGCAGAATTAAGGTTTGCATGCTGCGTATTTGCCTTTACAGAAAAACACATGGACAAGCTCTGAACTTTTTCATAAATGTATACATCAAACACATCTCATATTAACTATAGATGTACTGGTGTTTTTAATAGGGTGTCATCAGCAAAATAAAGCGTGCTGCACACTCAGAAAGGGAAAAGGGATCAAATACATAAAACATTTTACTACAATGCATTAATATCATATACTGATGTACTTCCCTTGTTATTTTTAGATTTGACTTTTTTTTTTTCCTCTGCTGCGCGTTCTGCTTATTTGTAAAAGGAACGTGTGAAGTGAGGGTGTTGTAAGAAAAGAGAAGAAATCTCACAATTTCTTCTTTAACTTTAGTTTCCGTTACCTTTTTTTTTTACTTTAAATCAAGACAATTTAAGGAAGTCCAACTCTCAGCAATAAGAGCTCTGATTGGCCAGTGTTATTGTTGAGTATCATTAGATAAATCTTTTTTTGATCTGGCCAATCAGAAGAAATATATTTTGAGCAGGCCAATAAACTGACGTGAAAAGTTCATGAAAATACAAAATACAGTAAATATAAATGTATGGTACAAACTATAGTCAGACTTGTGTTGGTCTTTCAATTATTGCTCATTTAACACTGTCTTCTGCAGATCTACAATGCTAAGGATGCTGCAGCTGGGAAAGCAAAGGGCAAGGAGGTCAGCAGAAACACATACACTGTACATTTACTACAAAGGACACATGACAAAAAGTCTAAAATGTATGGATAGGTTTCAGTGAACAAACCAGAGACAGGAGCATCTTGGGGCAAAAATAATCTCACCGGTCAGAACAAACCTCAGTGGGCGAACACAAACATGCAAAACTAAATTGGGACATGCCATGTCCACACACACGCATCTTTTTTTTCAGCTCTCTGTGGTGAGTTAACCTATCATGTCGACTCTGCTCTGACAAAGTTTCGATTTCCTCACCAATGAGCTGTCAGACTCGCCAGTGGTCTCATTGTGGAACGATGAAAAGCCTGTACTTTTCATTATTATGCTTTCATTGGTCACCTGCCACTAAATTGCCCCTTTAATCCCTAAATCTGAATGACATGTATAAAACTTATATATATAAAAATGAATTCAGCAGCTTTAACAACAACTTTCTTGTTTCTTCATTTACGATCATGGTATTGCTGGATTTGAAACTAACTTTCTAAGCATGCAGAGGTAGAGTTTTTCATTCTGCCCTTCACCTGCTGTTTTACTGCTTTGCCTTTTTTAGCGTATTATTTCCTATTAGCAGCCGCAAACTGTGCACAGCCAACCCCACTGTGACACACACTCTAAAATATACAGATGTGGTTTGTTGCATTCTGGTTTGCGTCACTTCTTTTATAGCTTCTTCTTTACCTTCCTCTTTACACAGGTTTCACATACAGTACACGTCCTACGAAAGTCACAGACAAGTCTATCATTAGATTTTATGATACAATGTGTATTTCCTGACAGTTATCCTGTGTCTAATCTTGTCCTTTTCTACCCCTGATAGAACACTGAAGAGGGCATCTACACAGTGAGTTTTGTGAATGATGACAGCTGATTGTTTAAATGATAAATTGTTGTAGTCTATGCAGCATTTCTCATTTCCCTTCTCTGTTTTTCCCTCCCAGGGTTTGACTCCTCATGCCCAGGACACATACGAAACTATTGGCATGAAGAAGTGACGAGCGAAAGCCCAAGACGGACGTGTCCCTTTTTTTTTTTTTTTTTTTTTTGTATTTGAATATTGCGTATCTTTCCCTGCTTGTATTCTGAGAGAATGTGAGCTTGTGTGCACCAGTGTTCATTTCCCTTTTGCTTTTTGTGTGATTTATGGGAAGTTGAGAATGACAGAAGACAGAAGCAGGAAAGATGAGCCCAAGACGGGCAATTCTCAAAAATACTTCCCCTTGTTGTTGTGAAGTATTTCTGCAACTCTGTTGCACATATTTAATTTTTATGCAAATGTATTTTGATAACTGTGATGCTTCAGGAACATTTTGTATTGTAACACTTATAAATAAAAAAATAAATATTTCATGTATATAGCTGATACTGACTCCAACTAACTCTTTCTTTTAGGCCATTTGAAAGTCATATATAGGAATGACAAATAACTCCATAAGTGTTTTGTCCAAGATGAAGATGAAGATGATTATGGGATAGCCGTATAGCCTTGGTAATCCTCTACAGTCAAACCTGGGAGATACTGAGCAGTGTTTCCTACACACCACAGGATGGCAGTGATGGTGTCTTTGGTGAGGTCCTTACCTGTTCGCACACACACACACACACACACACACACACACACACACTCCTCTCTCCCAACAGGGAGAACACAAAAGAAATCAACTGCTGTAAAGTTTTATATGCAAACTGCTGTCAGTGTGACCATGCTTATATATACACACAACACATTAAACGTTTAAATTTCTAATTAACTTAATCTAATTAATGTCTCTCTTTGACCCCTGTCTCCGAGATGTTAGGTTTATATAGGGAGTGGTAAACCTCCGGCCGGGAGGTAAACAACCACAAACAGACATGAAAATAATAATTTCCTGAAGAGCGGTTTGACTACTAACAGATTGTATGAAGCTCATAAAGACTTATGTAAATCTAAAAAGATTTAATCAGTGTCACATTTAGCCCAGATCCGACTGATTAAAAACCTGTTTTACATGTAACCATTAAAAGAGAAAAACACTACTGTGATCATGTAGGGAAAACATACAGTATGACCTACTACTGATTTAAGAGGTGACTGTAGTTTTTTCATTATGCATAAACCATTACATTTCTTTGTTCAATATTAGTATTTTGATATTAATATACCAAAAGTGGGCAGATTGGTTTATTCCTGTTATTTTTATCATGAAAATCTCCATAGTTTCTCTGTGTCCCTCATCTTTGCTGGTATTTCTTATTATCCCTTTTAGAATGAAAGGATTAATTTGTTTTTTTCCTATGGGAGGAGGTACCTATTGTTTTGGCATCAACCTAGTATAGAAGCCTATTATAATGTACAGTCTGCGTCATTTGGACGCAGTTTAAACAGGCTCTCCATGACTGCTTTTCACCTGCCTCTCCTCTGAGCAGAGCAAGTAAAGACGCGAAAATAACTGTCATGTTGCCTTAACCAAACCGGAATGGTGGCTTTTGGCGCAAAAGTGTGTCTTTCTGCGTGTGTGTGCTTGTGTGGGTAGGTGTGTGTGTGTAAGAGAGAGAGAGAGAGAGAGAGAGAGAGAGAGAGAGAGAGAGAGAGAGAAGGGAGGGAGGGAGGGAGGGAGAAATGTAGCACAAACAGGTGTATCCCAAACAGGTAAAGCTGCACCTTCTTTTCTCTAAAGGGCAAACATGATGGCGTGTGCTTGACAAACCAACACCTAACCAAACTGAAAGGATTTACGCTTTTCACAAGGACTGACTTTATACAACTACAACTTTGGAACCCCCCCACCAAGGATGATCTGGCAGCACGAGGCATGAGTCGGCCTCAGTGCTTCATGCACGCCTGTCATTTAGGATACTATCACCTGGACTGATGAGCTTTATTCTGGTGCTGAAATTGTCCCACCTTGTGCACAGTTAACAGTAACTGCTGAGGAGAATGACATCCATGCTGAACACACTCTCTCTGTGTCTCTGTGTCCTCCGGATCATTGGTAAGAAGGCTGTATGTGGAGTCTGTCCAAAGTGATATCATGCAAAAATCAATGGCATTGTTTTAAGACTTTACAGTATGTGTGTGTCTTTGTCTTGTCTGGCGTCAGATGTGATATTCCCTCCACTGTTTTTCTTCAACAATGAGTATATAGTGACCTTATTGTGGGCTCTTTTATGTACTTCTCAGATATATAACAATATTCTTACAATACTCCTACACTGTCTCGTAGGCCTGTCGCTGATGTCATTGCAACAGACTGAATATCCGTGTGGTAATGTTTGCAACAACATTACAAATAGATATTTCAAATGTGGTATTAAAGAAAATACTTCTGTTGAGGTGACCTTTAGTTTGCTTGATTATAAAAGCTGACGGCCTACAGTATCTCATGCATAGCCATAAGCCAAGTTCTGTATGCTCTGGGCAGGTGGCCAGCTTTTCTCAGGGATAGACTTAGCTGGTTCAAGAAAACACTTGTGGCGCTGTCTGGTATTTCAGGAAAAACAGGTTGCTGTTGATCAATCCCCCTCCTACTGTGTGATTCAGAGGAACCGCATGGACCCTCTCAGTGTGTGTGTGTGTGTCTTTGTGTGTGTGTGTTTCTTAAGCCTAAATGTGTGTGTGGACAACCTCAGAAAGTCTTTCAGTATACTTTACTTGTACTTTACAGTGTAACACTATGTTTCATAATGCATCAACCAGTGCATCTTCCTATTACTTAACAAATAAGTGAAGTCTGCATGTGCCTGAACGCAAATTACTTATGTAATGTTAGACAGTGATAAAGTATGGCATAAAAACTTTTTCAGTCCCATATGGCAGGATCGGCTGAGTGTTATGCCAGTAATGTAGCATAGGCAGATTCCAAGGCTCAGGATGACAAACACACACACACACATTCATGGAAAAAACACACCTGTCTGCAGAGCACACTCATCGCGTCTGATGGTAAATGCATGAATCACATCCTATCCACTGACATATCTGAACAGATTCCCACATCAGGTATTGAATCAACACCTGTAAAAAAGTCTTCAGTGTGGGACTCGCACAGGCCCAGAGACTGTGAACCTTTCCTCCCATACAAAGCTTCACTCTTGTGTGAATGCTCGGTAAATGTTACGTTGGCTGTTTTGAAATATTTGACCATGTTTCCACAGAAATCAGGGTGGATCAACGGAGTCATATGTCATGTTCTGCTCAGACATGAAACAGAGATATTTCACATCATAGTGATCAAAACTGTATTAATACCATGTTAGTCGTACAAATCGAAACCACCGTGCCAGAAAATATTTATATAATATCGGACAGTCTGTCAGTCAGGCCTTCAGTCACTTTCACGACAACTGCTGGATGGATTGCTTTGACAGTTTGTACTCAAATTCATGATCCCCATAGGATGAATTCTGAATTCAGATCCAAATTTCCATTGTCCATTTGCTTTATGACCTGTACAGTGATCACAGAGCTGATAGCATGGCTGTAGACTCCTACTGTAGTTTTCTTGTTATAATGCAATGCAATGTAATAGAAAACAGCAAGAATAGCAGAATCAGATATAAATGCGCAAAGAGGCAAATTTTACTCATTAGGCCATTTTCGAGGCCACTGCTGAAAAAACAGCCATATTGTATTTTGGCCTAGACACACATCGCCTGCCATGTTGTGAACTGATATATCATTAGTGTTTGGGACTAATCCATTTGCTGCAATGCATTTTCCACGCAAGCTGTTTTCCTTCAGTCTCAACAGGGTCATTGTCATCAGGAAACCGCTCCTTCCGACAGTCAATCAATCAAGCAACACAAGCCCGATGCCAAGAGAAGCGATATAATAATACATTGTGTTGATGAATCACCTGTTCAGGCTCTCAGGTGGCAAAGGCAAACATCAGACTTGTATGCATGATTGGAAATTTTACAAAACTTAATTCAAGAGAAATGCAAACAGGTTTTAACCCTCCCAATTTCTTATTAACCATTAAACACTGGTTGCGGGGATCAACACCACGTGACTGTGTATTCCCGAAATGTGTGTGTGAATGCTGAAGCAGAAGATAAGGTAGCACATTGATGAGCAAATCTGATCTGGAAACAGACAGAAGGAGAGAACAGCAGAAAAAACACGAGACTCATGCCGGCATTTGTGGTTTGTAACGTGACAGTACCAGACACACAATACACACTGTGTATGTTGACTGTGTTTTATGTCCCATTTGTTTCCTGAGGCCTCGTTGAACGTCTCGCTCTGTCCAGACACTGAGGTAACCCTCTGTGAGTTTGTTCATCTCGAGCAACGAGTTCAGCGACATATCTTCATGTGTACTTAGCTCCTCTGATAGACAACCTGTTTTCTCTCTCCACCTTCTTTTCCGCCTTCGCTCTGTGTGGACTCTTCAAACCCTGTCAAAGCCTCTCTTGCCTTGAAATTCAAAAACTGAAGTTTGAATTTGTGTTGTTGTGCACACTGTGGTATTTTCACAAGACTGCTGACACCCTGACACCTGAAATGCTAAATTAAAGGAATGGTTTGATGTTTCGGGAAGTTCACTTTCAAACACATGAGCAGATTGATACCACAATCATGATGCCAGACAGTTGGCTCAGCATTAAGACTGGAAATGGGGAAACAGCTAGTCTGCTCCCTGTAAAACCACCAAACCACCAAAACTTCCTATTTTTACATATTTCTTTCAGTACGGATTAATCAAAGTCAAATATATGCCATAACAATTAGGGAGAGACTTAGTTGTTGTGGTAGGTTGTAGCTTCATATTTGATCAGTGGCACTGGTTGATCCATCTAAAACTTGGTTGCCAGAACAATGGCATGGCACCCTATGTGGAACCTGTTGGTATTTCAAGCTCTATCATTATCAGTGAAGTGAAAACAAACAACCACTGCATTTCCAGAAAGACACAATGGCAGTTTGTGTTATTGTAACGCTATTGATGTCTGTTACATTATCACCGATTAGTCAGAGCACAAAGAAGAAACTCACATCAAATTAATAGCGGCTTGTTTTTCATTCACAACCCAACCTAGATAGCAATACGCAATTTGCCTATGGCAGTAGTTTGAAGTTTTAAGGTCAGCAATTTAGTAAGGCTCGGCGACATTCTTCAGTGGCAAGTGCGCAAGGCAAATTAGCACGAGCTGTTTACTTAGGTACAAAATGTGTAAGTTAATACATGAGATGAGTCACTGACCTGCTCTTTCTCCAAGAGCTGATGTAAGTAACTCCAGGTTCAGGGTGTAGGTCAAAGGTCAGCTCAGAGCAACCGTGTTGAGCTCAGTGTCACTGGATTGCACATTGAAACATAATTCATAATTTAACCAGCCAATGGAATGTTCTGATGATGATGATGATCTCTTTTCATATATTTATCTATCTGCCCTTCTCCTCTTTTAGTTACAGTGACAGGAGACTTTGTGGATCTGGCTACGAACGATCCCATACGCTCCTTGGCGGAAGAGGAGACTGTCCTGCCCTGTCGCTACCAGCCGATTGGGAACGATGTGGTGGTGCAGGTCACCTGGTATAAGGAGAACCTGGACGGCATCAAGGAGCAGATCATCCTCGCTCACCACACTAATGGACAGACAGGTCAGTCGCGATCACGGCCTTGCTCTGGTGGCGTTCTTGCTCAAGTCATGGTCACTTTACATCCTCTTCTACATGCTAAAAAAAAAAAGTCTTCATGCTGAATAACTTCCCCTTCTCTCACTGTGAGAAATGTCTTCTTAACATATCACTTACTCTTATGTGCTCATTCCCCCGAGCAATCTTTCTCGTAGCATTGCGAGTTTGTCAGTTTCAGAAATTCAAGTGTTGGAGGCTTTTTTTCCTCATAGAACTTAAAGGCAAGTGTTCACAACCATCTGAAAGTGCTAAATGAACTGCGGACTGTGAGAGGCACTCACAGTTGAAGTGTGAAATTGCGCAAATATTTCAAGGGTGCCGAGAGTCTGGTCTTTGCATTGTTTATTTGTGCCGGTTTAGGAACTGAAACTCAGAGACACACTGGGTAACACCGTGAGCCAAACATCCCGAATGTAAATGTAATTTCAAGGGCACGGACATGTGTATGGAACTGAAAGTGACAAAAGAAACCCTGAGGTCTGTTTTCAACTTGCTTGACTTAATTTTTTGTGTCACATCCTTCCTCACACGGTCCTTTAACTCCCTCTGCATCTCTCTCCATCTTTTTCCGCCTCTCTCTCTCCATCTGCAGCGTTCGGGACGTGGTCTCGACGTGTGCGCTTTAAAAACAGCGACCCCATCGCGGACTCGTCCCTGGTCATCATGAGCACAGAGGTCTCAGATGAGGGGAAGTACATCTGCCACATCGGCACCTTCCCCTCAGGCAACTTTGACAGCATGATGTCACTCATCGTGTGGAGTGAGTCCCTCCCTCATGGATCTGCCATGTGCTAGAAAAAGATTAGCACAGTCAAGTTTGCAACAATGGCGCTAATGTGTTGTAGAAGAATGACAGTTGACAGTAATTGCAAAAGCCTTTTCAGTCACAAAGGTGAATTGATGTGACTGTCAAAAGGTGGTTTCTTAGTTTGCTTGTCAAAATTGTATAAATTGATTCACATACATTCTAAGGCATAATGAATTTTACTGCGTGACTAATAATGAAGTAACACATACAGTTGTAATAAGTACATCCTTACTTAACACCTTATTTGTCCATAGTTTTTCACACATTAGATTAAGCATTTGTCACACCCCTAATAAGGAATTAATCACCAGCACAGGAAACATGATGTGATTTTATATTATTGAGGAATTCATTACAATAAGGCTGTTTTTATATTCTATCTTCAATGTGATTAGTTATTTAGAGGCACAATTTACTCGATTTTTCCAGCATTTTCACATTATTACAGCACTGAGACTCCACATTGAGACTTTGTTACTTTGTTTGGCTCCAGATTAAACTGTATTTTGGCCCAGATTTGGACCAGAAGCTACCTATTGAATAGAGGAACTAGACTATAGAGCAAGTTAATATTAAAAACAAATTAAAAACTGGGGCTTTACTGCCATGCAAAGAGTTTATTGTGAAGACCTGTTGACCGTCTTTGTTGGCACTTCAACCATGTCTGTGTTAGTGTTGATCACAGCTTTGCTTTCTAATTAGCAGTTAGATGTTAACAGTATACTAATGTGTGAAAACTGTTCCATAATTTTATACATAACAACTATAGCTGACTATTTCATTTATTTCAAATAGTTAAAGTAGTAATTATCTTTAGCATTTAATATTTCTGGCTAACTAAGCAACAATCAAAGCTAAAGTATGAAAAAAAATTGATATAAATAATTATTATTATAGTTATTATTCAGCATTCAATTTACCACTTCTAAACTCACAGACAGTGGCCTGGCATCATGAGCAAATGATCCCACTACTGTCATCAGATTGTGATTCAAAGTGTGATTTGGTGCATGGAAATACATGACGCCACCTTTCTCCAAATGAGTCACTTCAAATGAGTAAGAAAAGCAAAAATACGAATGCAGAAGAGTCCCTTGTGAAACAGTTTTCATGCCTTTGCCAAAAATGGTTCATGTAGGTCCAGTCACTCTTAGTAAGAAGCTGCTTGAGAAATGTATTTACAGGGTTTTTAAAAATCTAAAAGTCAAAAAAGTCAATCACCCTGATCAACCTTTCTTAACAATCCCCCCCTCCAGCCATTCCTATCTCCTCCCTGGACCCTGTGATTCTAGTGGAGGGACAGTCCTACCGGCAGGCCGCTTCCTGCCGCTCTGTAGCCCGTCCGCCTCCCCGCCTCTCCTGGGACACCGACCTGAACGGCCAGTCCATCAACCGCTCCTCCGACAACGGGGCCGTCTCCTCGCACTACTCCCTGCACCCCCTGAGGGGCATGAATGGCAAGAAGCTGGACTGTCTGGTGTGGCATCCGACTTTCCAGAGCCCCCGCAGGCTCGAATACAACGTGGTGGTGCACTGTGAGTATTTATCAGAATGATACAGAGGCAGTGTTACATTATTAGAAAACACACTCAGGACCATCACACTGTATTACTCAGTTTGACTTGCAGCATTTCTTTTACCATATTAAATTCAGAAAAAATGTTACTGTATTTTTGGTTTCTTGTAAACTGTTGCATTCATTGGACATTCCATCAGGTAAAAGCCTGAATGTTCAGTCTGAGATACAAGTAATCCTGGTTGTTCCTTTTTCTGTGTTTAATACCTCATTTTTCCGCTCACTTGCCTCAACTAAAAAAGCTGGTATGTTATTGTCCCAGTCCCTCCACATGCAGAGGTGTCTGGCTACAGTGGGGACTGGTCCGTGGGTTTGGAGAATGCTGCCCTGAGGTGCGTGAGTGGAGGAAACCCCAAACCACAGAGTTTCACCTGGATCAGGTACAGTAGGACCCGCCTCCCTCTCTGGCTGTCTGGTACTCGTGTGACTAACTGTCTGATGTGTCTGGTCACTGTTACTTTTCTCGTAATCTTGAGGGTAATCATACCAATTATTTTGCTGTGATTTCACCAGTCAGGAGTGTAAATGGGATCTTCCCTGAGGTTACGCTCAGGTCAACCTCAGGGGGCAAAATAAGAAATTATTTCTGCTGTTCACTTTTAAGTAAAAATGCCTCCACTTGACTAGGATGTCACTTTTCTCCGCTCCTGGTCTTCTTTAATGTTACTGTGTGCTTCAGACTTACGTGCATATCTGAAAAAGCCTGTCTTTCAAAGCAGTATTGACATACACTGTAAATTGTAATAATCGGTTCAGGGAAATAAACTAATCTTTTATTATTAAATTGATTTATATAGAGATGTTTGCCAATTCCATATCAAGTCAATTTACCATTTCTAGTTACCACATTCAGAAGCATTTCCAAGCATATAATAATGAGATGAAGACTTCAGATCCCAAGTTGAATGAAAGACACAATGAACACTTTGCATTGTATCTCAGATCAGTCACAGGTCTGATTAAAATCTAAATGATGGCAACCATGATGAAGACTAGCATGCAAATGTGAAAACTAGTAATGCTATGTAGCAACGCGCCTTGAAATGGAGGTGAAGGAGACTGCTAGCAAGTGAACATGGATGTAAACAATGCACAATTTGGAATACTTGAAATAAATCAGCTGTGCAAACATTTAATGAGGAGGGAAATTAACTCAGGGATACCTCAAGGATAACACAGTGCATTTCAGGGAGAAACTGAAAGTAAACATCAAGATAAGTCTAAATGGCACCTTTAATATCTGAGCTCAGTTTGTCAGTTTATGTTGAGTTAGTCGTACTTCAACTAATCTTCTTCTTTGACCAAACTATTCAGTATTAGTTGCTTTTTAGTCACTTATACACGCAGTTAAAATAACTTTCTACTGTGTAGTGAGGGTGGATCTCCACCCTTTCCACATGACTTAACTAAACAAGCCCTGGCATTGTCACCTTCTGATTCTGCTGCCCGAATAGAAACCTATTCAAATGTTGCGTGTGTCACTTAAAATGCGGCACATTGCCACTCGACTTTAATCCCAGGTGAGGGTTTGACTCAAATGCCTGACTTCTTCTGCTTGAGTCGCCTGCTGTCGTCTTTAAGCCGTTTCCTTCGGTGCATTAAGTTATTCTCAGGGTGTGTCGTGGAGAAAAAATAAATAAAAACATGTCAGCTGCGAAAAGTGACTGGAAGACAAATGGCTCCCATCGAATTATGAGAAATGACAGTTAGGCCCCAAGGGAGAAATTCCTTACGCACAGATGGAGTGTAGGTACTTCGAAAATGTAAAGAAATATAAGTAAAACGTTGGGTGAGGTTTCTTTTGATTTGAGTTGTTTTTGCAAGATGATGATGTCCATAATACTTGCTGTTAGTCACATAAAACACACCTTGGGAAATGAGTTTTTGTGAGTAAGGCTTACCAGACACACGCCATGCATGAAAGCATACATACTCATGAGTGTGCACACACACTGAACCGAGTCTCTGGTTACAACCAACCTCTCCTTACTTGTGCACGCATTTCACATGAACACACACACACACACACACACACACAGACACACAAACGTGCGGCAGCGGCAGCAGCAGCAGCAGCAGCAGCGGGCAAACCTGTTGGCTTTGTCAATAAAAGGCGGCAGGTGAAGTAATAGCTGGTGTCACAGTGTCGTGTTGCGGCTTGTGCGCAGAGCAGACAGATGAGACAGTTTCACACGAAGGAGGGAGGAAGAGGGGGATGAGAAAAAAAAGGGAAAGGGATGAGGAGAGAGGTGAACTAGGTGGGAGCAGGCGGGAATAGGGGTGAGGGTGAGAGGAGGAAGAGGATGCCGAATGTGTGGATTTGTGTGAGATGTTATCATGAAGGTGTGTTGACTGCATATGTAAAACAAACAGGTTCCTCTTTCCTGCTAGATAGACAGGTGTGTGTTGTGCCTTGTATGAAAGTAGCTGCAGCTTTTGTGAACAGGAACTTGGGTTTGTTTCGATGTTCCTATAATAACACATGCACCCGGTGTTTTTGGGGCAGTGTGGGTTGATATTGTTCACAGCAACAGGCGGGCATTAATGTCAAGTCTGTTCAAACGGATTAAATCAAATATGCTCAAAACAACAACATGGAGGCAACACCCTGGACAGTGTTGCTCATCGAAAACATTTTCTCTGAGTCACACTGCCGGGAACTATGTGGTGCTTCCAAACAATTGAGGGACATTATTCAAATGTGGCTGTAAAATAGAACGGATTTAAGAGACATTCTAATAGAAATAAAGGCAGATTTTGATCTCTCTCACTGATTAATCCTGTCTAACAAAACCTCCAAAAGCAGAAGCGGGTGAACAAAGAAAACTGCACCACCTATAGAAACTTCAACTTCATAAGGGACTGTGGCAAAATTTACATGGGGGAGGAGCTCAGAACAGAAAGGGGTTAAGTATTTTTTTCTTTTTGGATTTTCTATATATTTAGGTGGGGCTGGGGATGTAGAGATTGGATGTTGCTTTTCCAAAGAGTGTGTCATCTGTGACTGAATGCTTTACTTTATTCTGGATCTTAACAGAAAGCAAATATATGTTAAAATAAAATACGTGCAAAGCTCTTGGTTCAAAAATAAAGACTGGCTGGTAAACAGGACACATAGATTACAGATATATAGATATAAATTTTAATGTGGGAGTTTGTTTCCACATACTATAAATTATGGGTCTCCAGAACAAATATACATGTACACACAACAACATAAATACATTGGTGCAAAACAGGGGGAGGACTATTATGGATTGAATTATGCTTTTGTAGAGCAGTTACAGAAGCTAGGGGGCGACAGCGAGCATCATTTTGTCATGCTTACCACAATTGCCCATACTGCCTCTGTTGTATGATCGGGTGGCTATGTGATATTATTCCATTAACATGTTAAATTAAATAGTGATCCATAGCAAAATAAATAGCATCAGTCAAAAGTGTTATATTCCAAAAGATATTGTGGGGAGGGTGTTGCAATTTTTACTTTATTCAAGGAGAGGGTCCAAAGAAAATATTGACAACGCTGGGTGGGATGATCAACTTTCCCACAGTAATATAATTTTTGTACAGTCCCTAACAATTCAAGATACTCTTTAAAATAGTGCAAGAACTCCACATATGAACAACATTTAGAAAAAATGTGGAACTCAGATTGACACTTTGACACTTGACTGGCACTGTAATGTAACTGTGTTTTGTTGTGTTTGCAGAATGGGTGGAGAGCTGCCAGAAGGTGTGATCCCCCACCCTAATGGAACACTAGCTTTTGGGCGACCCCTCACCTTGTCAGACGCGGGCATGTACCAGTGTGTGGCGAAGAATGAAGTGGGAGTAGGGAAGGCGGAGGTGGAGATTGGTGTGACAGGTAGATGACAGCACTGTCAACATCACATACTAAGACTTGTCATGATAATATATACTGTAAGAATAAATGTATACATCTATCTAACCCTGCTTCCCTACTGACTCCTTACTTTACAGATTCTCCTGAGGAGCACACAATGGTCGAAAACCTGCTCATGATCATCGTGGGGAGCGTGGCCGGCGGGCTGCTGATCTTGATGCTCATCATCATCATCACCATCACTTGCCACCACAAACGCAAGAACAAGGCGCTGGAGAGGGAGCTGACCGTGAGGAAGTACGTTGAGATAACACGATGTTTAATTAAGAGATAAGATGAGATGAAACTGTAATGATCTCCTCAGGGAAGATAGATAGGGCCAATAATAATAACTATGAATGGAACAAATCAGAGCTATTAAGCATGTTACAACTGACATCTACAACAGTAGAGCATGCAATGTCGAATTAGAGGAGTGAAAGTGTAAAATTCAGTATATGAATCAATAATGTGTGTCTGATAATAACAGCTGAGAAAAGGATAAATATGCAGTAGGAGCTACATTAAAATGCTCAAAAAATAGACATAATTCACTGTGGAAGTCTGTCAGTTTATTTCATCATTTAAATATCTTTCCTCATTTTTGGTCTCTTCCTTCTTAGGGAGGAAATAAGCACTCTCTCCAGGCAAGCTTCTTTCAGGAGGATGAACTCTGTCAGCACAGATCCCAGAGGAGCGGTACTATCACTGAATTATTCTTTTCACACCGAACACACTGTCCTACTGCAGCATCCTCATCTTATGTTTTCTCCTACGTCTGCACGACCTGATTCCGGCTGTCAGACTTCACGACGCCATTGATCAAAATCAGTAGACTGCTGGTCCCATATGTTTCTCATTTATTCAAGGATTCTTATTTAGAAATGTTGCTGTAATGAATACCTAATGCTCTATAGCCACGAGTGTCAGATAGTTGTGGCAGTAATATCCTGTCTGTCATCAGTCGTTGTTGACCTACTTTCTCTTTGCAAGTAAAAAGTGAGTGGGTTTGGAAGTTTTGAGAGGGCATGATGTTAGATGCACAGACTTTTTTTTAGGTTTGTGGTAAAGTTTGAATGGGACCTCATCCTCAGTCTAATTTAGCCCTCTGTTTCTTTTCCATCGCAGACGGAGGAGAGCATCCCTCTGAGGGTGGAGGGAACCATAAGGACCAGCCTGTCCTCCCTCGGGGTCAGTCTACGCTTCTATCTAACTCTGCATGCAGGGCCAGGGACTGAGGCTTTACTGTCTAGATGTCAGATGGCTAAGTTCTGAGCTTGTGTAATTCAAATCTGAACATAGTGCATCCCAGACATCGATAATAACAATAACACATTATATTGATGAAGACCTTTTTTATGAGACCTTTTGTTTCTAGAATATGTCTTTTTTTCAGATTGCTGAAATCTCTATAGTGCTTAAAGAAATAGTCTGACATTTTCAGAAATGTGCTTATTTCCTTTCTTGCTCAAAGTTATATGAGAACTTTCTAATCTCATATCTATTAAATATGAAGCTATAGCCAGCAGCCAGCATAAAAACCGGAAACTCACTAATTAACAAATTATATCTTGATTATTTAATCGGTTTTACATAAGGTCTCATAGTGATGACAAGACTCAAAGAAATCACTGCGTCTGACCAAGAAATATTTAATAAAATCTGCAAAATATCCAGTCATTTCCCTTGTTTCTGGTCTTTATTCTAAAATAACGACTGGCTGGTACCTTCATATTTAGTGTACGGAAATGAGAGTGGTATAGATCTTCAAGGGGAAAGTGAAGAAGCATATTTTCCAAAATGTGTGCTACTGCTGAACTGCAGCATGGTGTTCTGTACAAGGTTGCTCCAGTTCATAATTATTAGACATTTTAGATATTTAACTGCACTGATAAAAATGTTTTTTAGTGGCTCTTGTGTTTTAGAATTAGTCTTCCTGAAGTTATTTTGCAGGTCCATAATTTAATAATAAATGGAAAGAACTATGTAGGTCTATTTGGTATTGATTATAGAGTTGATGTGCTCCATTTAAACCAAAGTAAATGAATGAATCTAACTTTCTTTTTTCATTAACAGCATGTTGATAGACAGTACTTGTTTGTAGACAAATACTCGAATATGCTTCCAATGAATTAGAATGAGTTAACTGAAAGTGTATTTATTGCTCACATCTGTTTTCACTATGATAATTTCCAGACTACATTGTTATTTCTACGAAGCCGCTTGGAAATTATTCAGAAATGTCAGGCTGTTTTCGCAGTAAAGGCATGAGATAATATTTTTAAAAGGGCCCTAGAGGGTCTCTAGAGTTGCAACCGCTATTCAACCTGTCAGCAACAACAGTCATACTACTTTTTAATATCTTGTATTTCTCGAAATAACTTAACAAAGGAAGATTTCACCATTAGTATCAAGATGCCATCAAATTCAGAAAATGTTTAAAACAATAGTTAAACATTTTGGGAAATACACTTCTCTCTCTTGCCAAAAGTTATATAAGAAGAATGATACCAGGAAGTGACCGCACCTGGCCAAGACGCAATGTGGCTCTGAAACCGCAACATGTTGTTTTTCCACTTCTATTTTTTAATTGTTTAAACAAACCAGATATGACTGCTGGTGGGTGGTTATGTTGGTGATTTTGTTACCTTTGAAGAGACAGGCCAGCTATTTCTCCCTGATTCTGTTCTTTATGCTAAACTAAGGTATCCTAACTCTCAGTAAGAAGCAAATTGCTTTGATTCATTAATTTGCATTAAAAGTAAATGAAGTTACCACTGTAATGCTTGACCTACTTTAAATAACACTAAATAACACTTCTCTATCACTAAAGTCACTTCAGTTTAAATGAAGGCTGCAAAAGACATCATAATTTGTGCACCTCATCATTGTATGTATGAATGCTGATCGGTGTCTTTTCCTGTGATGACAGGAGCAGCCTCGCTGCCGTGACAGCCGATCGACCATCTCAGGTGGGCGGGGAGGAGGAATGGGAACGTTTGACTCCCTGGGCAGACCGGTCCTGCTCAACAACTCACGGAGGGGGAGAGACAGGTTTCTGGATAGAGACGAGGAGAACCGACTAAGAGTGGAGACTTTTGTGAGAAACAGCACTATATCTTTAGTAAGTGAGTCTTTGTGCATGTGTATTTCTAGGCAGCCTGATTTCACCAAATAATGGAATGTATCTCATCTAACTTCTTAATTTTCACATACTCACTTGATGATAATGCAATTAAGAAGTGTGTCTGCACTGTGTTTCTGCAGCAGGAGACTCGATTCCACCCTCCTCTCATGCCATCAAACTTCCCAGTGGCACAGACCACTGAGATTGTAAGACATCTAAACGGCAGTGCCATTATCCCAACAGATGGGGGTTCACGGCCAGGAAGCGTCACCAAGAATATCCCACAACCTCCTCTGAGCTGCAGCTACCCACCAGTGACAGATGACGAGGATGAAGTGGACGAAGGTTTGGGGGGTCCCGCCAGTCAGGAGCATCCTGACGACCAAGACAGCGAGACCAACAGCTCCCAGGTGTCCGATGCTCACAGTGCACGACGCTATCAGCAGACTAACGGCACACTCAGACCCAAACCCCGGCCAAACCCCGCCATAGTCAGTCCCCATGCCTCCCTGATCCACAAGGCCCAGATAGTTTAGCAGGCAGCTGGAATACAACACGTGAAACGACCGGCCAGCTCTGGTCTCGGAGGTGCTTCAAATGTGGCAACACTGGCGATGTTTGGTCACAACCCAGAAACCAGTTTGTGGTCAGTTATCAAAACCTTGACTACAATGCTGCATCTACTTTCTTGCGTGGTAACATGGTGCAATAGAACAAAGTTTTTAAAGGAAAAATCTACTCCAAAGCATCAACTGGACGCTTCCGGATCATTGCCTGATGTTTTCTGGTGACTGTTGTGTGTTCCCTTGGATTACTGGCACACGCAAAGACAATGTCACAATATGTCCAGCGCAGCTACAGCAGCGTTTATTCCCTGCTCATGTTCTGCAATACAGTATTTGTTGCTCTAACACGCTGTAACTAACAGGTGAATGCAGCTGACATAACTTTTGTGGGGGATGTTGAAAGCAGCCAAGAACATGTGCAGTAGGAAAATCAGGAAATGCAGGAGAAGTAGAGGAGGCTGTGGGAATGTTGGCACATCAGATTGCAACACATCTATGCTGAGGGTGGATTTTTGCCTCTGTGAAGTTCCCTTACACAACATTGTTTGGGATCTAATCCAAACCACGGGCTTGTTCCTCCATTGCCACACCTGCAACATGCATACCTCCATATTGTCTTACTGTCCTTGTGCTTTTGCCTTAAGCGCTGAGACAGTTTGGATCAGATAAGTGTCATTTACATGTGGTGATTCGGCAAAGTGTGCATTTGTACAAATATGCAAATGACTTCCTTTTTTACAAAAATCTTTAAATGAGAATATCAGCAAATACAATATATCTATTTACTAGTTCCCATATATTCCCTTTTTATCACAAAGCTCACATCCACACCGACATTCCCACACATACACATACAGTATAGTAGATAAGCAATCAATATACATTGCTCCTATGTTGCAAGGGTGACAGTTGAAACATGGTTTTGCATATTTAGCATGCACAAACAAAGACAGAGGACTGCATATACGTTGTGTGCCGTATGTATGCATGCACACACACAGTGGGTAAAAGCTGGAAAAGCTGCCAAGTGTTTGTAAAATACATTACATTAATATTTTGCTTCACTTTTTTGTATTGATTTATGTGTTACTGGATTGCTTGATATGGCTAATTTTGTAAATACATTTGGACTCTGGAGACCAAAGAGACAAAAAAGCTGCCACAGCTGTTGCAAAGTTTCTTCTGCCTGCTGTTTTTTCTTGACATCCAAGACAGGACGATATCTGTCCAAAACGAAACTGACATCAACTATTACAGATTTTTCATATTGTGGCAAAACCAAGGTTTTCTTTGTTTGTATATGAGTAGTGTTTGGTTGTGTTACAGCCCTGTTATGGGAAGCAATGTGCCAAAGGGAAAATGTAAAAAAAATCACTTTTGCTTTTTTGGCAAATATGAAGTATTATTTTGTTCTTTGATGTCGACCTTCTGTAAATACTATTTTTTTTCTGACACAAATACCAAAAGAGGTTGTTTTTTTTTAAAAAGAATGCTGGCACAGTTTGTGGCAAAGGCAGTGTTCCATATATTATTTGCGGGCAGCCAACAGGTGAGAGCAGCAGATAAATGGTATTACGTTTGAATGTAGGTTGTATTTGTAGCAGACAGCGCCCCTTAATGTGTACTGCTGGAAAGTGCAGGGACCACAGTGAGCCTACAAACTGCAATACTATGAAAGACTCTGCATTCCACTGTGATTTTGGAAAATGATCTTCCTGGTCATGTGCCTGGATTGTCATTTATTTTGAGGGCTGTGTATGGGTCTCAGCTTGTATTGATTGGGTTGAAATAAATGTGCGTGGTTTTTCAAAATGTACACCAAAACACGAGCTTTTGGGTAAAAACTACTGTCTGGATCATCTAAATATGGGGGATTTACACTGACACTTATTCTGGTTTGCTGGGTCAATTTTTAATTATCTCAAGTGCCCTGGGAGGGCTGGATTAAACTGCTGAGGGCCAAAATGAGCTGTGGGCCCTACTAACCCACCTGTTCCACCTTCCCTGGGTGCATAGTCTATGTATCCCCTTGTGTTATCAGGTAAGCTGGGTTGAATAACTATATATAGCAGTTTAACTATTAGGGCCCAGGTTGGTCCACTTTAGCTGCACCAGCTCATCACAATGGGAGAATGTACAGCATATAGCCTAAACAAGACACCCATCTTGTTTATAGGGTCCTTGACATGAAAAGGTTTGTCACTGTCGTTTTTTAAAAGTCAAATACATTAATAAATAATACTAAATAAAAAAATACATAAATGAATTTGACTCCACCTAGAAATGTGCGAATGAGATGACATGAATGAGGTCATGCAGAAGGAGGGAACAGATCTTGTTTGCCAATGATTGCAGCTTTGAAATATCCATTGACAAAATGAAATACATGATATTTGGATATAAAAAAGAAAAAAGCCAGATCAGAATCTGCAAAACTATGGTGACACTCTTGAAAATGTTTCTCAAAATGGGATTGGATGAAAGGATGACATGGAAAAGTTTCATTAGTGAAATAAGTGTGAAAAAAATATGTTTGTAGGTTTTAGGTGTCTTAATGTCCTTTGGTGTGTGGCAGGATCTGGGCTGAGGACTAAGCAAAATGGCCATGATTATGATATGTAGAGTAATGATTGGATCAGTTATTGATCATGGATGCTTGATTGAAGGATCGACAGCTCCTACAGTGATTAAAAAATGGATATAGTACAAGATAAAGCCCTGCAAAAGCAAAAGATTCAGCTGACATAACCAGATTGAGACTTGGGCATTGTGGGCGTGGGAGTGGGCCGCCTCTGACTGGGAAACACCCGGATGGCAAATGTGTGGAGGGCAAGAATAAGTCACTTCAATAAAAAAAGACTCTGGAGCATCTGGAGAAACTGTTTTTACTGTGCTCACTTTGCTCAACCTGAATAACTGGAATGAAAACAGATGGAAAACTGTACAATATTGGACTATATAGGAAAATAACTGTTAAAAAGCAATACTAAAAACAAACAGTAGAGGGCAGCAATGCGCCATAGCAGCGTCTAGTCTGCATAATCCAAAGAAGAAGAAGAACAGATCTCGACAGCTAAGATGGCGGAGGAGCAGCAGGAATCATCACAGGGGGAGATGGAGGGTGAGAGAAACAGTCACAACACTAAATATCCCACAAACGGCGCCGTCATTTCTCTTACACGCGCAGCCCGCGTCCACACGAGTGTCCGCTCGGCGCTGCAGCCGCCGTTCTGTCCGCGGTGAAGGCGGCTGACATGCAGCGGTGAGGGGGAGACAGAGGCCACAGCTTGTTGGCTAACGTTAGCTAGCTGCCATTGCTACACAAAGAAAAAACGCTTGTTTAGTTACAGACAGGGCAGCAGTGAGTGACAGTCCCAGAGTTTTTCACGTAAGGAAATGTTGAAAGTGTAGGCTTGATATTAAAGACAGCACACCTTCTTGTTTGTTGTTAAAAAGACGTTATTCGTCGTGGCCAGATTTTGTTTTGTTTTCGCCCAGGTCGAGCTAGCCAAGTGTAGCTGACTGACGTTAGCTGGTGTTGTGGATTAACTTGGTTTCATGTTGACTGCTGACAATAGGCTGATTGCGTCCCTGAAGTATTGTGTTAACAGCAGGTGTTGAAATCAGGAAGAGAAAATGCAACTGTCTCCGTGAATTCTTGCATTCATGTTATTAATTTTTAATACATACCACTCATGGTTTTTATGTACGCGAGTAAAAGGGTTTCATCAACAAGGACAACTCATCTGTCGACTTTTTGATGTGAAGAAGACAAATAGACATACAGATCGGTGTACAGGATTTGACACAGTTACTTTCATGAAGTGTCACTTAATGCATCAACCTTCTCTGATCTACCTGCACATGCAAATAACATTTGACAAAGGCACCCAGAATCATTTCAAAAAGAAGTGCAACATGAATCAAATTATTTTCCATCTGTGTGAAATTATGTTATGTTTTGAAGGAATTTGCTAGAATGTCTTACATGTGCATTCTGCATGGATAGTGTCACAAGATCCAGCTGTTTGTTTAGATTGGAAGCTGCATAGGTAGCTCCTACAACAATTGTTTCCCTAGTATCACAGCAGGTTAGTTTTTGGGAACACTTAACCTTTTTTGCTCCTTGCTGCTGCATTTGCTGCATTGTAAAACTGCACCACTGACCTTCCAACATCCTAACACTGCAACATTATACCTATCTCTCTACTCATTCACTATATTGTAATCGTGCAACTAAGGGATATAAATCTTTACTTGACAATTTTCCCCTTCTGATGTGCCTCACAACACCAACCCTGATCTGATGCAGATTTTTAAATAGAGATGCCACATATTTCATTAAAGGATTCATATGAAATTCATCCATCCATTACTGACCTTGTACAAGCTCCAAGTACCGTCTCCATTCGGAGTATTTACTCCTGAAGCGTAATTAATTTGTCCTCTTTCTCATACAGGAGTGAACTGCCTCGCATATGACGAGGCCATAATTGCTCAACAGGACAGAATTCAGCAGGAGGTGAGACATCCTTTTTTATTGGCAAAGGCAATTTTCATTTTTTCAGGTAACATAACCAGAGATGTTTTGCCATTATTCTGCCTCTAAGCAACAGGATCATTGAGTTTCTAGATTCGAGTCATTTCTACTACAATTAAAGATACAGAAAACTAAGATGATGTGTGCAGCTTCAACGCCAAATATGATGCCCCAATAATTTGCCTTTATTCAATTAACAATTGGTGGTTTTTCTTCATGACCAACTGATCTTTGTTTTCTAAAAATGCAAATTAGAATTTTTGAGTACAGCCTTTTAAAGCTTCCCAGTAGCATTAACATTGACCATGGCCTGTTAAGATAACTATGGAGCTTGTGACTTCATAATGAAATGAAGTTATTTTATGAAACAAACATAATCCATCCAGAATTGCAGTGGAAGTTGTGTATAATGAAATGTATAACTACATAGCTAATTGTGTCAAAATTAAAGCCCATGTCAAGACTACAAGCTCAGTCACCAGCTGAGTTAAGTTGATAACAGTGCAGCACTAATTAAATTTTTTTTTTGCATGTGGGTGTCTAGATAGCCAACAGTAACCCTTTAGTGTCGGACAGACAGGACCTGTCGGTGCTGCAGAGGGAGTACGCTGACGATGACACAGTTTATCAGCTCAAGATCAAGGTCAGTCAAACCACAGCACCTGCTCTCGGGTTACTGCACCCACAGTCAAGGGTGACATTATATCCCGAGCCACAAAACAAAGCTGTCTTTTGCTTATGTACGAAAATACAGATTTTGCGTTTGATGTTACTTTATGGTATAATTCTTTTTTTGTTGTTGTGTTGAAGGACCTATACAAAAAATACTCGTACATTCGAAAGACACGGCCAGATGGGAACTGTTTCTACAGAGCCTTTGGCTTCGCACATCTTGAGTCTCTGCTGGATGACAGCAAAGAGCTTCAGAAGTGAGTGTCACAATGGTTATTTCCTGTGCTGTAGTAGCTCTCTAGACTCAACTTCACACTTCTGTTATCTTGGACTAGTAAAGTCTGTTTGTCTTCTTGTGGCTGTGCTGGTGGCTGATTTGATAGATTTGTTTTGATAGTTTTATACAAACATGTCACTTGTAGTACCTAGCTACACTATTTTTATGTATTTATTGTTGTATAATTATGTCTACAGTCACTTAACATTTATTCAGTTTTTTGTCTGTTATGGTAAAAATAGAATGTGTGTACAGTGCTTATATGCCAGTCTGTGCACTGTTTTACATTATACTTAAAATGGCCATAATAGCCATAATATTCACAGGTTTGTTGAATACATGCTTTTTGTCTCTTTAGGTTCAAAGCAGTCGCATCTAAAAGTAAACTGGACCTGGTTAACGAGGGCTTCACTGAGTTTACCATTGAAGACTTTCATAATACTGTAAGTTATCCGCACAAGAAAAACTACATTAATAGTTTATTGCTAACTGACCAACCTAAATGAGGACATTACTGCAGCAGAAAATAGTGTGAGATTATTATTTTGTTTATTGAAGTGAACAGTATATGTGATATGGTGTTTTCCATTGCTGCTATAAGGTAGCTTTCGAGAATGTTCCATTGATGGTTTATTCTGATTGTAAATATAAGCTGTAAAATGTCTTCAGTCCCACAGTATGCACAATATATCTTACATCCTGTTGAATTAAGTGTGTGGTGTCTGTTTGAATTATGTTATTAGAGTTAACATTAATTTGCTTGTTGCCCTGCCAACTCTGAATAGTCATGTGCCAAAGTACATGATGTATTTGATTAGCTGGAGCAGACAGACACACTAGATTTGGCCAATTGGATAGAAAGTTGGCAGACTGGGCATGCACATCTCAATCGAATGACGTAAATAATGTCTTTTCCCCCAAGTTCATGGACCTGATCGAACTGTGTGAGAAACAGCCGAGCCTGCAGGAGGTGCTGGCCTCCTTCAACGACCAGAACGTGTCAGACTACGTGGTTGTGTACCTGCGGCTGCTCACTTCAGGCTACCTGCAGCGAGAGCACAGCTTCTTTCAGCACTTCATAGAGGGAGGACGCTCTGTCAAGGAGTTCTGTCAGCAGGTGGGCGTTTCTCAATGTTCACATTAATTTACTTTTTAAAATGAACTTCCTCTTGAGACAGCCTGTGATAAAGCATTTTTAACAGAAAAGATGGGAAAGTGTCACTGAACTGGAGATGGGTTGGTTTTAGGCATGTATGCACATATTGAAATTTTAGGCCTTTTCCTTCCATGCATTATTTGTCCTTGCACCTACATTACCACAATGCAACTCGACCACTGACAGTTGGGTCAGATATTCAGGTGTGTTATCCTAGTAGCAGCTAATGTGAGCTAATTGAGCCACTAGCCTCAATCAGAGATCAGGACTGGGCTCTGGGGGATTGATAACCTCACTTTTTCTACTACACACCACCCACCCACCAATTGTTTTCATTTGAGACTGATTATCTTCAGCACCAACTGCAGTGTATCATATTTTAAACTTGCTCTGGACCTACTGTATATAACTTTATTCATTTGTGTGCTAGTGCTCTCTAAGACCCGTGAACAGACTGTAATGTGTAAAGTCCCCCTTTAATGGGTGCTCTTAAAATGGGCTACCTTTGTGGTTTCTTGTGGTCATAAACATGAACTTTTTCTTGAGTAATATTTAGGTTAAATACCAGTACTTACTAGAGTGAAATATAGCATTCATTTTATCCCGAGCCAGTGCTTTGACTGTTTGGGAACACCTGTAGTGGAAATGAAGTTTAAATCGTACCAGCTTCATTCAGCAAGCTTTTAAGCAGCTGCTCCATTTAAGATAATGGCTGTTACATGCTTTAAGAGTTGCACAGGACAGCTCTACAAAAAGAGAATATGCTTGTTTTTGGATGCATATGGAGCTTTTTGTTGCTTTAAAGGAGTCCACAGTCAGCCATCCTTGAGTCAACAGGAATGAAAAAAATGTATGCTCACAATGTTTGGTGTCATTTAAGTTCAACTGTGAAATCAAACCTGCACTTAATGTGCTTGTTTTTTTTTTCTCTCTTTCAAGGAGGTAGAGCCTATGTCTAAAGAAAGTGACCACATTCACATCATCGCCTTAGCCCAGGCCCTAGACGTATCCATCCTGGTGGAGTACATGGATAGAGGAGAGGGAGGAACAGTCAATCACCACGTCTTCCCTGAAGGCGGTGACCCACGCATCTTCCTCCTCTATAGACCTGGCCATTACGACATCTTGTACAAATAACACTCCTGGCCACAGCCCACCTCATCCTCCTCCTGCTGTACGCTCCAGCAGTGGGTTAAAAAAAAAATAACTTCAGCAGCCACGTTGATGAAGCATACATCTGTGTATGAGATTACACTCATGTATTTGAAAAAAATAAAAGATAAAATCACATTACATGCCTCCCTTACCCCCTCTTCCCAAGTTTATCCTCAGTCATCACAAAATGGTTAATTAAAAAAAAAATCTTTGGAAGAATAGAAGTGACTCCAGGCATTTAGAGTTGTACAGGTTTTTTTTTCTTTTGTGGTTGTAAATGTTATCTACTTGCTCTATGTTGGATTCTGTTCCTTTGTTACACTGCGTTTCATTGAGTTTTATTAAAGGGATTTACATCTTATTTCTTGTTGTGTTTTTTTAAATAGGCAAGGTGATTTTTGGCCCACAGTCATTTGCATTATCAATTAATTTCTTACATTTTTTTTTATTAATTGAGAAAGATTGGAACACTAATTTTGTTCAAAGATATTTCATTTGCACTGATGTTGATTTGAGAAGCTAAAATCAGTCTTTTACTGTCTTAAATAACTAAAATGATCAATTGATTATCAAGTTTGTTTATGTTCTGCCAATTATTAATTGATTAGCAAATCATTTTTCAGAACATTTCCATCTACAGCAAAACTGATTTATGAGACAAATAAATGGTGCTGTTGAGCCAAAAATGAAATGAATCCCATAAACCATAAACATGTAGTTATAAAAAAAAAACAAAAAACTTGACATGCTCAGTTACTACAATCATAATACAGCTGTGCAGTGAAATTACTACTGGAGCTGCTATTTAGTCATGTGTGCACACGTTTGTTTACACCTGCTGGCACACATGCGCAGTCGCGTCGTTGCTGCGTGTTCGAAGATCGTCTATGCAAACAGATGCTTTCTCCGTACCCTTTCTCGAGGCCGCTAGCAGTCGCTGTTGGCAGCACGATATCCGGGCAGAGTGAGACCTCTGTAGCTGGAAGAGTGAAGCCAGGCAAAGTCACAGAGGGAACATGTCTCCGTTTTCACAGTCGTTGACATTGACGGGCAGGAGACTAGCTGCAGCCTGTGTGCGGCGTCACTCCTCTCTTACATGTACGTTCGCACTCATTTAATTTTATAAAGCTGTATTGACGGAAATGTTCCTGTATTAACGCTGCTAACACACGTGCACTCAGCTAGCTTGTTAGCAGCTACAGTGGGTTAGCTATAATGTTAATCGAATGGATAATCTGAGTTAAATTTAGGGTTAGTGTGCAGACTTGTGTGTATCCTGTTGTCTTGTTTGCCACTAGCTAAACATTCATAGAAGAGCTTTATTTTTGTACCATCAAACAACATTTTTCCTTCTTCAAAGTTGTGCCAGCCTAAGACACACCTGTGCACCAATCATGCTGCCTAATCAGCATCTTGATGTGCCACACCTGTGAGGTGGATGGATTATCTCAGCAAAGGAGAAGTGCTCACTAACACAGATTTAGACAGATTTGTGAATAGTATTTGAGAGAAATAGGCCTTTTGTGTACATAGAAAACGTTTTAGATCTTTGAGTTCAGCTCATGACAAATGGGAGCAAAAACAAAAGTGTTGCGTCTATGTTTGTGTTCAGTGTATAAATGGGGTGGACAAAGTAATGCTGCAGTTCAACAGCAACACAAACTGCTCTCTCCAGAAGATCATACAGATAAATCTACAACTCTCTAAAACAGTGTCAACGAGAACTTAAATCAAAACTTTCATCAAGATTGGATTGATTGCAGGACTGTTGTAAGACTGCATCAGTTTTAGTTAGGTGTACCTAATAAACTGGCACCTGAGTGATCTGAAAAGTTTTTTTACAGTTTGAAAGCTTGCCAAAAAATTTTTTTTTCATGAGGAATTCAGTAGTGATTTGTAAGAATCTGAGAAAAGGCCTTTCATCACGTGTTATAAGGAAACACTTAAATTGACAAATTTTTAATTATGTTTGTCACAAAATCCCTTAATATATGACTGAACCCTGCAGGCACTAAGAGTAGCTGTATCTATGTTTCACTGCTGCTGATAACTCTTATTAGATCATTCCATCGATCTGTGTTTCTGCCCAGCTGAACTGATTCACAACATGGATAAGAAAGCAACCTGGGACCGCTTCTACGCTGAGAGCAGCAGCAAGACAAACACCTTCCAAAACTTTGAATGGTTCTTCGGCTTCAATGCTGTCCGGGATTTCATTTTGCCCCTCTTGCAGACCAAGTCCCACCCAGATGCTCTGCTCCAAGTCCTGGATATTGGCTGCGGCACATCTGCTTTAGGGCCTTGCATTTATGGACACTGTCCCCTCCCGGTCCGGGTCACTTGTGCTGACATTTCCCCCATAGCTGTGCGACTAATGCAGGAGCACGTCCAAGCAACAGCCATTCAACCTCACAATCTTTCTTCTCAGCTTGAGTTTGTAGAGCTGGACTGCACACAGCTTCACAAGCACTATTGTTCTAGCAGTGTTGATGTTATAATTGACAAGGGAACCACGGACGCCTTGTTGAGATCTAAGGAAGGGAAAGGGAAGGCCAGTCTGCTGCTGAAGCAGTGTTTGAAGGTGTTGCGGCACTCAGGGTCTCTGCTCCAGTTTTCCGACGAGGACCCGGATGCCAGGCTGCTGTGGCTGGAGACTGAGGCACGGGAGCAGGGGGCGATGGCTGCAGATGTCGGGGTGCAGGAGGTTGGGGAGTTAGGGGGAGTGTGTTACTACTGCTATCAAGTGACTTCTCGCCCTGTTATATAGGAGTAACCTTCTATCTCTGGACTGTCATAACATAAAATGAGTAAATTATTGAACAAGGCTGTAATGAAAAAAGGATGTTTTATTTTCGACTCAATCATTGTTGTCATTTTTTTGCCATACATACATACAATCATACATTTGAGCCAAATGATTGCGTATGCACGTGTTTGATATCTGCCCCCAACTGTTAATCAATTCTCATGGTTGGAAGTGTAAAGATTTGGCAGTCATCTCACTCTCTTTGTTATCCACTGCCATCTAGTGGCCAGCACGCTGTCTCACCACAGCAAGCCAGAGTGCAGACTTCACCTACTTTTTCTGTGTGGGGTAGCTCACCACTATTCCCTTGTCTCCTAATATTATATTTTAAGAGAATGGTTGAGTGCAATGGACTGCAAATTAAGAAAACACCAGCAAGAAGGCAAAATAGAAGCATTTATAGAGGACATTACCATTTACAACACATACAGAATGTCACATTTAAAGTAGCTAGATAAAGCAAGTAAATTGTGTAACATGCTGAATACATACAGTGAGGTCCAAAAGTCTGAGATCACATTGAGATTTTTGAATATTTTAGCTAAACCTGGAAATATCGGACTGGTAAAAAAAAATGTTCCAGGCTTGACTCGTACACTTGCACTGCCTTCAAAATATTTTCCAGACAGCATTTTGTTCACATAATTATTCACAATAAGCAACTTTGTCCAGTCAGGGTTTCTTTAAACATGTGAATTTATGTTCTTGAAAATTTGAAGCTTAAACTTTAATTATACTGATAGTGAATGCTTAAGTTTCTTCGGATAACTCATAAGCTGTCTACCTTTAAAGCACACCCCTACATCACAGAGGTTTGTCCTGGAAAATGTGAAGTATATTTGTCACGAACATTTTACTTTGATTAAGTATTTCAAAAATTAACTAAATCCTTTTTACTTTGTTTTCACCACATCACTCAATGACTGTTCTGGTCACTTTATTGCTTGTTGCAAACTTAAACACTCAAAGACAAATGTCCAGACTGTATCAGAAATGTAGGAGAGCAGGAGATTGATAATGGATCAGATAACATTTCAGTTAACTCAGTACTTTTGTGTTTACCACAACTATACTGGTTATATGTTATGGACAGGAGGAAGGAACAGATTTTATTATTTAGCAAAAAATTATAAAAAATTGCAACATCTGACATCCACTCTGTGATTATGTTTTCTAATGTATGATCACAAGCAAAATTAAGATAAGATAAACCTTCATTTGTCCCTCAGTGGGGAAATTTGCTTTCATTTGAATTTCTGAAAATAACCTGTTTTAAAACAAGCTGAAGAAGGTTACTGGATCCTCTCCGACCTCCAGCTGAGCATCCTTACAGAAAGATGGAGGGATGAGGTGTTGAGGGTCCACAAGGCCGATGACGTTGTTGAAGAAGCTGAAGGTGAAAAAAAAAAACACATGATGAAACCATCAAAAAAAAAAAAAAAGATGGATGCTACATGATCTGGTTCAAGTATGAGGAGAGAAAAGAACCACGGAACAGGCTTTAATGGCATTTTCATCAGGTTGTGTATTATTTTAGGTCAGAGGTCAGAAAGATTGAGTTGTAGTGAATGTAAACTATCAACAACTCTGAAACTTTCCTCAATATATTGGCATTAAAGGAATAGTTTGACATTTTGGGAAATTCTCTTAGTTGCCGAGAGAAGAGAAGATCAATATTGTGTGTGTCCAGGAGTGTAAATATTCTTATGTGTTCTGTATGTTTTTATGTAGCTTTAATGATTTTCATTTTTAAACACAGTTTGGTTTTTATATTTTGCTCTCACGTATGTGCTCTTATATTTCTCAGTGAGCTAAAGACAGTTTTTCACATTGGTTGGACAGTACAACATTTAACTTTGCATAACAGGAAATACACAGATTTAACTAACACTGATCATGTCTCTTGTATTTAGGCACAATTCCAGTACCCACTGACACACCTAACTAATTAACAGTGTCCTTAGTTCACCTGTGTTTGACAAGTTGAGATATCTTCTGTAGTAACTTCTGTATTATTGTGTTCCATTGTATGTATTTATTTGATTTTAAAAGCCTCTCAAAAAGCTGATCTGATCAGAAATCTGATTCTCTTTGTAAATTGTCATATGCATGTACTGACCTGGTCACCGCCCATCCACTTTCATCGGTGTGAAACAGAGTGCTGACAGGAATACATCCAAACTCTGTGACAGTGCTCATGTATTTTGCTGCAAAAACAGAAGTGGATCACAAATGAGCTGAGGCAGCACAACCAGACAAACAGGTTCCTGAGCATGAAACACAAGAAGAATCACAGAGAGTCATGTGCTACTTCACCACATGACTTTGCAATTTTTTTCTGTCTTAATTTCCTCATGTGTGGTTTTATCTCACTGTACCTGTTCCCTTTTTCTGCTTCATCTCTCCCATCCAGGTGTTGACCAGGACTCCCTGTCCTGGACCAGAGGAGCTTCCCAACACAGCCTGTCCCAGCAGGGAAGCATTCTTTGGGATCTCCAGCGGGTGGAAGTCTGTATTCAGTGGCCTCTTGTAACATGTGCTGTTCTTGTAGTTAATCTCATACACAACACGCTGGGGGACAGGATGACATTACACAGTTATTTGCATTGTACATGACATCCAGTGCAGACATCCTTGCTTTGTTGACATTACCTGTCTGTAGAGTAGAAGCAAATTAACATGGAAGGTCTTGTTGTTATAAGATCCAATCTCTGTGAGGTGGATGCGCTTTCCGAAGGCATCATAGCTGTACTTGGCAAAGGCCATCAACTTCTCATTTTGGGTGGACTTGGAAAATGACAAAAACTTATTTCAATTCTTATAACATCACCCCAAATTAGACTTACTTTGAATAACGGTAACCCAGAATCTTTTTAACATATTACACAGATGCAAAATTGCTTGTATGAAGAGTTCGAAACTTACCACAGAGAAGCTTCCAGTCAGCAGTGGAGGGGAAGCTGTGTAACATCAGTGTTTTTATTGTTTTTATAATAAATGGAACATTTTCATCACAGCTGTGCTTAGCTTGCAACACAATATTTCCTTATTAATGCAATAAAGTCCAAAACACAACAGCGTGATCGGTGTTTATAGGTCAATTGCCAAGATTAGAGGGATCATTTAAAAGAAAAAAAACAGATACAAGTTACAAATTAACTCGGCATCTGTGCTGTACTTACTGCATTGCCGTGGTCTCTGGGCCAGGCAGCTCGCTGACAGGCACACAAACACGACGAGGGCTCTCATGTTGTCTCTCAGTGGATACGCTGTCGTCTGCGCAATGAGACAAATATGTTGCTGCCTCTGAGCACTCACTTCCTTATAAACAGACTGGCTAGGCTCCCAGTCTGCATCCACTGCCAGGTTTTCTTTGAGTCCTCAGCTGCTTATACACTAGTCCAGTTCGAATAAAGGTCGAACGTTGTGGCTTTTGAATCAGGCCTAAGATGCTTACACCACGTTACTTCTTCTCCTTTCTCTCCCCTGATTTAACCTCTTGCAATGCTAATAATCACTGTGGCCATCCAGCAGCCCTGTGAGGCTTTACTGCTCTTTGCATCATTCTTTTTCATTAAGAAGGAGAGAGAAGAAGCCTGATTCTGACTTTGTTGCATATTCTTGTAGCGCGTAAATGACAAGTAAGAGTTGAACACAATTGCTGTGATTATGAAGTTTTGGGGCATGATGGAAATGCTGGTCTTCTCGCCCTTCATTTGCATTCATTTACATGACCAGAGATCAACGCCATGTGCATAAAATATGACATGCTGCTCGAGGGTTTACTTCTCCAAACCCTTGTATCTAATAAGGGAATGATTTGTCACAGATCAGCTGATTTCTGAAATGATATAGTCACGTTGATCCATTTTTCTGTTGCCACAGAACACTTGGCAAATTAATAGTATGAACGATGTACATTGTGTGAACTCTTAAATTCCTCTCATGCATCACTTGTGCCCTAATATATTGTCATTGCACACGGAGGCAAGATGAAACGCAAACATTTGTTTAGTATTCTCCTATTTTTTATTGCCAAAAATCACATGTGGTCACACATCAGTACATTCATAGAGAACAGGAGTGTATGTAAATGTGGAACGAAAGCGGAAGCACAACAAGCTGAAAACAAGATAGACCATTGACATATTATTACCTGTGACATCTGTTTTGGCAAACATGTTAGAGACATTGCACGTTTTTTTTTAATCATTGTCAATATGAAAATCTTCTTCTTCTTCAAGTGCAGCTTTAAGCTTAAGTCAGAATATGTAAAAAAAAAAAATGAAAATAAGATGCTCAATTCAAGATGTCTGGAAATACACAAGCTCTTAGCAGGGGACAAATGAGACGTATATACCACATAGGCATGATTCAGTGTTTTATGTGAAATCTCAAACACAGACATTAGTTAAAGGAGGCCCTCATTTCTTCTGAAAGAACGAGCTGAGGAAGTCTGCCGGCTCCTCGTCACTGGTTGTCTCGGGGCAATAGGTTGGAGCGTTGAGCTGGCTGGGGTCCGGGATCCCGATGACATTGTTGAACATGCTAGTGAACAGAAAGACAGTGACTTAACAATAAACAATCACTATTCCGATGTTCTTTCTGTCCTATAGAGTGATTTTTACAGTGATGATGTGAATGCAAACTAACTTTATCACCACCCATCCAAACTCTTCAGTTTGGTACAATGTGCTGACAGGAATGCATCCGAATTCAGTGACTGTGGCCATGTACTTTCCTGTTGGAACAGAGATGAAAATGAATGTGTTAATGAACTGGGATGGATGAAAAGAGTTCTAACTATTGCAAGCTCTCTAACCTGTGGGTAGATCTCCCTGCCAAGTGTTGACCAGGAGTCCTTCTCCAGGTCCAGATGAGCTGCCCAGAACAGCCTGGCCTATCAGAGATGCAGTTTTGGGGACTGCCATCGGCTGGAAGTCGACCTTCATAGCCCTTTTCTTGCATGTACGCGCTTTGTCGTTTATCTCATACATGACACCCTGATGGATGCAAAGATTGTTAATGCTGATTTATATGACATTTTTTCTTTAACACTTTAATAATGCTATAATAATATGCTGTATTTTAATTAAATATGAATTGAATCCAGTGTGTTTTAGCATGTAATACATAGAACATATACAAAAAAGGGGTTGTACTGATTTTTAAAAGCACCGTACAAGAAAAAGTTTATATAAAATATTAAAATTACTCTATTAAAAATTTTATGTTACTCTTTAAGCACTTAAATCTGTACACTCACATACCTACTTACACTGGGATTTGGGTCATGTATTTTGTGAAACCCAACCAGCTAAACGCCATGATCATGAACTTTGTCTCCCATTATGGTTTTGTTGATGCGGTCCTTTTGTAAATTATTCACAAGGTCCACATAAAGTTTGTGCTCTCATAATTTTGGGGCAGATAGATTTGGACACAAAAAGTCCTCATCCGTTCAGCAATAAACAAGTGATAAGGCTTGCTGTACCTTTGCACAGGAAGTTGGCAAATGACAACTCTTATTATGTCTGTTACGTATGTGCTGCATTTCTTTTTTTTCTTTTCATAAGGACCCCTTTTCTTGTTAAATGAGGAGCCCATGCTGAAGACAATAATAAATCAGAATTTGAATTTTCACTCCTCAGTTTTTAAAAAATATTAGCTATTGAGTATAAAATTTGAATCCAGCTCTAGTTCTTTCAAAGCAGATCTTCTCCTTCAATAAAATGATATTCCATGTACTTTTGTTCAGGAGCAGCTGCTCTCTAAAATAAAATACTCGTATTTGGGATGTTCATGTCATTGCTCTGTTCACCTCTCGGAAGACCAGAAGAGTGTCGTAGGTGAACGTCTGATTCTCGTAGGAGCCCATCTCCCTGTACCGTATCCGCTCTCCCAACGCATCATACAGGTATTTGCCGAAAGCAAACAGCTTCTCATTCTGCGTGGCCTGGAGAAAGATGATGTGAGTGAGTTTACATCTTATTCTCGTTCCACTGCTGCTTCATTGTGCTCATAAGACACACACTTTGACTCAATAAACACTCACCACCGTGAGTTCCCCGCTCAGAAGAGGAGGACTTGCTGTGTTGTGGAAGAAGGGAAATCATAACACTGCATTATTCAACAAAAGCACAGATTTGAAACCAGCAATGCATAAAAGCATAAAATGACTTAAGAAATCAAAATCACTTTTCCTTCCTGTTAATTTACTTACTGCATGGATGAGGCCTCTGGGCCAGGCAGCCGGCCAGCAAGCATGCCAACACCACCAGGAGTTTCATGGTTTCTGTGCGCTGCTGTCGTCAGGCAAACAAACACCCTGTTGCGTGAGAGGCGAGGCGTCCTTATATATATGGACGCTGAGCCTCCAGGACAAACCCCTGCATCCGGGTTTTGGTTTTAACCCTATCAGGGCAAAGCTGCTGTTATCAGACTGGTATCATAAAAAGTCGCTATCTCTTTCTGCAAATGATGTGTGCTCTACTTTGTGTACACTGTAGCCTGGTTAATGTTTCTCATGGAGGACAAACCTATACAAAGGATTTTGTGTGTGTGTATAACTGATAAGAAATACTGTATCATTACAAATGTTACAACCAAAATAAGAACGTATTTACCTAATATACATGATACAGTATGGTCGGTGAAACATTGGGCATGCAAACAGACTGTGAGGTTTGTGCCTTGCGGATAAAGGGTGAAGAATGTGGTTTGTGCTAACAAAAGAAGGAGACTTTTAAACACAGAGCGGCATTTTGCTTGAATGGAGAGGACGTGTGCAAATGGCTCCATGAATGACATCACTGTCATATGATGTGGAGGTGTGACTGCTGACATTATTGTACCTGATTGTTATCCAACCTTGCATGCATATTGATTTAACTTTTTTCCACTGTGATTAAGTATTTACACTTCAACGCCACACAAAACAATAAGTCGTATACTTTCAAGTTTCTAATATTACAATTGACACACACAGTAGGGACTGAGGTTATACACTTTCAGCAACCTGCAGTAATACAGTTTCTATATATGTATAATATTCGTTATCATCATCATCAAATAAAAGACTGGCTACATTAATCAGTACATGTGTTTCCATTATTGCTGAATCATACACCGCTGCGATAGGATTGATAATGGTAAAGAGCGGAAGAATATCAAAATCTTTTGTCATGCAATCTGACAAATGTTTTCCAAAGACAAACATGCCTCAACAGTAACAAGGTTAACTAACCGAAAGGTGACTAACAGTCATCTGATCAGTTGAATTATGGCTTTTTAAGTAAACAATGAAACCTAAGACCTTAAAATCACAGCCAGTCTACTTTGTTGCATTCACTGGCGCCAAATCAATCACAACCCCATTGTGTTTGAATAAAGATAGTTATACAAACGTAAACAGGTTATGCAACCCATTTACATTTCACACACATTTTGAAGGGCACTACTGATGTTGCATATCTGCAAGTTTATTTATTTTTTACCTGCAGTTGAAAAACCCCCAATTATAAATAAGTAAAAATGACTAAAGTCAAAATTAAATCGGAAAGAAAAAAACATTGGCAACAAAGCTGAATAACTAATAGGGGCAATAAAAGATCAGATATACACCGATGATGATGACGATGGGACTTTTATTCAAGGTCCAACATTACACTTGACATCATGTGTCAGGTGATTCCTGCACTGCCAAACCAGTTAGACAGGAATTTAGTCACAAGACAAGGTGAAAACTAACAAATAACTTATTTCACAATCAAAACAACACACAAGTATTTTACTACTTATTGCAAACTGAAATATGATATAACTTGCAGTTCTGTGGCTGTAAATAACATTATTTTCTGAAGATTTTGTGAATGCAATTTTTCCATTTCTTTTCCATTTTGAAACTCCTATGAGATTGGCTTATCAGTGTTATCAGTGTTTTCAGTGTATCACAGTGCTAATCAGGTAGAGAAAGAAAAAATTTAAGTGACATTCATTTACTCTTTGAGTAAAATACAAAAACGTTTTTGCAGCTTTAAAAGGTTTTGCCTCACATGAAAGACACATAATATGATACAAATACTATGAAAAATACAGAACATTGATTGTAATTGTAGTTTGGCTAAAACCTGAGAGCTTCAGAAACTTGCATAAATGGAATGTTACTCATATTTTATTAAAATATGTTAATTTTTCATTTAATTTGTAATACAAACACTCAACATCGGCATCTCCTCAAGATTTCTGAGGCAGAACATGTGGCTGTCTGACCACTGGGGGTAATCTGAGCAGCTGGCAAATGCCATTGCACTCCGGTCCGTGTTGCTCCTCCAGAAAGTACCTGAGTCCTCTGGCAGCAAAGTTGGAGGGGCCTTTGGGGGTCTTGGTGGAGTGAATCTGGGGGTCGGTGAGGTAGGTCAGCCCTTTGCCATTGGCTGTCACCCACCCTGTGAAAAAAAGGAAAGACGACGGTGTGTTCACAGCCAAGAAGAAACCCGCACATAAAATGAACAGCAGACCTTTCTCATAAGACAACACTCCACCTTAAATCTGTGGAAGGTCATTTCGCTATCAGTGATTTCAATGATCAGTAACATGGACACACCTTGAAGGTCGACAACAACTTCCTGACACTCAGAGAGCAGGTAGGTAAAGTGTCCAAATGCAAGGCCATATTCTGTAGCCTGGAAACTCTTGTCCTTCTTTCCAGTGTTGTTGGTCAGCTTGACAAAGTCTCCGAGCATGTAGGGCTCCACCGTTACACAGCCAACAATCTCATTTCCATTCAAAATCTATTCACAAGGACAGAAAACAAGAGAGAAATTAGGAAATATTTACAACTAATTAATATGGCTGCAAAAATTCAGTCATGTGTATTTGTGTAGGATAATGTAATCAAATGGATTTATCATGTCCCTACATATAATTAAACTTCATACCCAATCATGATACTATCACCTGTTACCAATGAACCTGTTTACCTGTGGAATGATCCAAACAGGTGTTTTCAATCAGTCCACAACTTTCAGTCTTTTGTTGCTCCTGTCCCAACTTGTTTGAAACATGTTGCTGCCATCAAATTCAGAGTAAGCAGATATTTACAAAAATCAATGAAGCTGACGAGGTCAAACATTCAATATATTGTCTTTGTACTGTTTTCAATTAAGTTTATGTCAAGAAGTAATGACAAATTATCACATTCTGTGATATTTATGTTTTATGTTTTGTAGTCATTCAGGCATGTAAACAATTAGAAAAAATACTCATCATATCTTCCCATTTTCCCTTATGAACGGCTCATACATTCTAAGCAACTGTTTAGAATTAGAACAACTGTCTTGTGAGAATAGCATTTCTATGCGTAAACTAACAACCAGAGGGTGTACTGGTGTATTACATTTGAATTTCAACCTAAACTGCTTTGAGACTGCTGCAGGCTATCCCGAAGTCATTTTAATTTTAATGCAACATCTGCTAGCTCGACTTTCCCTGACTGAAGTAAACCTTTATTATTTTGTGTGTAGCATGTTCGTTTTGTCTTCACGATTTGGCCTCACCAACAGTGCTTCTGAGGGAATGAAGAAGATCTGAGCCATGACTTCCTTGTCGTAAAGACTTTTATTGAATTCAGTCACATAGTACTGGGCTGTCATCTGTCTCTCCACGTCTTTTAGGTGAAACTGGATCTCCTTTGGCTTCAAGTAATCTTTCCCCACATAACTAAGGACAAAGCCACACAAATAAAGTGAGATTAAAAGTCATTGTGTTCAGGTTGTGCCTTAGAATGTGCGGCTACATACCTGCTTAACCTTTCCTCTTGGTGTAAAAACTGCACCCATATTGCCCTTCTCTGCTTGCCCTGCATCCCCATCGGCTCCCCGATGAAGACGCAGGTCTCCCTGGCCGTCCACAGCCCTGTGACTTTCGAGAACTTTAAATGAAGAGCACCTAATACAAAAGACGTTCAGAGATTAGATCACAGTTGCAATGAATGCATTATTCACTCCTTAAGACACGACTGGGTTTCTATATATAATCGTGGTCACAGATTTGTGCTGGTTTCGATGCAAAGGCCCATCTGCTCAGTCCAAAAGATACTGAGACAGAAGGCTCAGAGTCTATAGCCATGGCTGTGTGAGGCTTTTAGATGAATGCATTATAGAAGCTGGATATGTCGCTCTGGCCTCCAGCTCTAAACTCAGGCAATCATTACTTTTTGTATTATATATCTTTAAGCCATGGGGGGTTAATCTTTTTGAGCTGAATGATGAAGTTCAACAACAATGGTAATTCAAACTTACTGTAGGCAGTTCTGTGATTCTTGAGTTTGAATTGTGTCTTGTCACTGTGTAGTCTCTTCAGCAGACATTCATGGCAAACTCCCGCCAGTAGGGCTTGGTAATCCTGCCGCGACAACAAATACTGTCTCCCCGGGACAACGCCAGCGACAGTGCTGTGCTTTAGGCAGCTGTAGCACAAGGGGTTCTTCCTCTGAGGGACATTCACTGTTTCTGTAGAAGTGGTTTCAGTGCATTGTTGTCCACTTTGACTCTCTTCCAACATCTCAAATGAACTCTCTGTGGAAGTTTCAGTGGAAACACACTGTTCTGGAACAAACTGGGAAATGTTTGGGTGTGGGGTTGCTGAGTTCTTGGTAGCAGGTTTTACAGATACTGAGTCAACTTCAGTTTCCATATTTGGGTCAACATGAAGAGGTTGTGGCTTGGAGAAGGATTTGAATTCTAATCCAGATCTTTGTTTTCTGTGCATGGGATCATGAGCTGAATCACTGGTTTCAGAATCAAGTGTTTCCAAGAGGAAGAAGCTCCCATCAGACTCTGGTGACTTGCTGCTTTGGCCAGTTTTTGCTTTTGATAGGCTGTTTGGCTGAGGTTTTCTGTCAGTGGGGACGTTCGGGTCAGCTGAGATTTTTTCCCATGATGACTGGGAACTGAAACTGTTACTGTGGGAGCTGGAGGATGTTCTGAGGGTTAGCTGGGATAAGGAATGTGCCTCTCTTTCAGCTGCTGATGGTTTCAGTGGCACACCAACAACCTCAGTCCAATCCTCCTCAGTGCCCAGCGTCTGTATTCCAGCTTGTATCACTTCAAACTTCTCTGAACCACTACTTGAACTGGAGGAGGAAGTAGCAGGTACTACAGATCTGGGGAATGTCTGGGAACTGAAAGCAGAGTTACAACTCTGCAAGTCACATGCAAGTGACATGCTGTCTGACCTATCATCATCAACCTCAGTGGTCAGACAGTTCTGGTTGTGTGTATTTGCATCACGTTTAATAGCAATACTTCCTGTGTAGCCATTGCTGCTGGGCCTAGGAGACCCTGAACTACTCAAGGAGAAGTTATGCCATGAAGAGCCAAGGTTATCGGTGCTTCCTTGAGTGGTGCACAGGTCAAATGTTTGAGGTGGGTGAGCAGCAGGTGAATCTGAATCTCTCTGTTGTGGCTCATCTGCTTTGGGTGCATCTTTTGACACTTTGCAGGCCTCAGTATTACACTCTGTGATGAGTGTACCTATGGTTGTCCCCAGTGCAGTGATACAAAGCCTTGCCCCATGTATTTCATGTTTATTCCCCTTACAGTTTGCGTTGGTTGTCTCACACAGTGATGCATGATACTTTTGAAACCTCTCCATCAGCTTAGTGAAACCTTCCAGAGTGAAATTTACTGATGTGTCTTTGATGTTTCTGTAGCTGTCAGGGATAAAAGACCCCTTGTCTGAATTAAGGAAAGGCTCCACTTGCAAAAGAAGTTTGACTTGGGTGACCAGCTGCATGATACCAGCACAGAGGCTGTCTTTATCCTGTGTACTGGCATCATAATCATAGAAATTTCCTAACGCTTTTTGGCAAGCTTGAGCTGCCTGTGCCACAACCTCCTGAGGAGTGCCAAGCCATTTGTCAGCGACAGTGAGGGAATAGGCAGCCTTGAGGAAAGTGTGAAGCTCCTGCTTGCTGGTGACCAACTCGCCCTCTGCTTTGGTGAGCAGGCCGATTGTGAATGCCTCTCTGGCCTGCAGGAGGAAAGACTGCCTTTGAGTGGCAGGGCACTCCACTGAGAAACTGTACGATAACAAGCAGGTCCCTTGAGTCACCTAAAGAAAAAGAGGTCAGAGTTTATTCATATGTGTCTCTGGGACCTCTGGAGAATTGAAGGGGAGGCACAAGAAGCATGAGCTCCAATTTGTATAAAAGTTTACACAAGCCCACATTATCAGATTTTGAAAACCCCTAAATGTCAACTGCAGGAAATGGTGAGTCGTGGCAGACAACCCTCAATAGAACAACTTACCACATTGGTCAAGACATAGAGTGAAGTGTACTGGCTGTACACCACCGCCATCTTTGCTGCCTGGGCTGCTGAAAGTAGACGATGACTCCTGTCTCCCAGTAAAGACTGCTCCAAACAACCAGACAGACGTAGACAAGAAATTATACAAAACCAATAATATACAAAACAGCATTATATCAGTTGGACTTACCAAATCAATATCTGGATTGGTCCTAAAAGCGTGGAAGTCTTCATCATTCATAGACACCAATATGTTGGCCAGTATGCCAAGAGAGGTTCCAATGCCCTGTAAAACACAGTATACATCCATGCAGAGCAAAGGTTCGTGACAGCGTGTGAACTGGCATGTACATGTTCACATAATGTGGCAACTGTGATTGGAATATTGTGGTTTCTGGGCTACCTTTTTATCAGGTTGAGGAAGTGCGTAGTAGCCGACCAGAGAAGCCCAGATTAACTCTGCAGCCTCTAGCCACAGGCCTGAAACGAGGCAGAAAATAGCTATATACCATTGTATCATTTGATTAAATTATTTCTTTCATTAGGGGAAAATGTCTTACCTAACTTTTGCAAAATCATTCCACGCACTTGAACACTGACGGCTTGCACGAGAGCCCTGTCGCTTTCAGAGTGGTACACCCAACAACCTGGTTAAGAAAGATTAGCTTTTCATTTGGCATTCATTAAATGACATCATTAAAAGGCAATTAAAATGACATAACCTACCCGTGGCCCCACTTTTGTTAATGAGACTGCTCAGTATGTATTCTGCCTTCTGTAGTTTGCCTGTAGGGAAGATGATTAGAATTATAATATTTATCCCACTCTATATGCCATAAAATAAAACCAAACATCAAATACCTCTGTTATTAAAATGTGCAATGTTGGCAATGTAATCAAAGCCCTTTCACATTTAAATTCCATATTATTAGGTTGGATCAATCACTGTTATTTCCCAAAACAATGATTAGGATGATGCATGAAGTGTTACTCGTCCATTCACGTCTTCACCGTCAGTGGCTCCCCACAAAGCTAAGCATAGTAATGAAGTTTCAGCCCCATACACTCAACCCCACCCTTCCACCACACTGTACCAGAGTTGAGGTAGACTCTGGCCTGTCGTATGACCAGCTGAGGGGCCACGGGATTGTCAGGGTGCCGTCTGTGGAGCAGCTTGGTGATCTTCAGCAACCGGCTGGACTCGTCCTTCCAGTAGAGGAAGCGGTCGACTAAGAAGATCACAGCCAGTGCCAAGCCTGCCTCCTGAGCCACGATGGAAGCCTTGAACACGGCCTGTCAACGCAGTGAACATATTTTGTAATTTCATGTTACGCTGCAAGGAGACCATGACTCAGCTGTGTGATTATTACCAGTAGCTGTGGTAGGTGCTTGCTGATGAGCTCGCTGAGGTTGGTCTTGTCATTGGCATCGACCGACTGCTTGTACTGCCACTTCTCTGGCACAAAGGGCCACTTCATTTCCATTGCCTCCTGCAGGAGAGAGGCCAGCTCCGCACACAACAAGCCTACGAGAAATAAGTGGAATTTCAAACCAGAACAAGAAAAACTTTTTTTTGCAAGAGTTAATAACTTATTTAAAGCTTCACTGGAAAATGTTCTACATTCTCATCTTCATTTAAGAATTGCTGGATGGATTGCTATTTAGACACCTTACTTTCGATCTTACAATGTGTTGCTTTCACTGGCAGCAAAATATGATTTACAAAATAGTGAGAACAGAACTTCAAATAGTAAGAATGGGACTCACTTCCAACATGCAGAATCACTTTATGGCTTAGTTTTAGGAGTTTAGGACAGTTTTATGATTGTGTTTCTTGGAATTTCTTCAGTGTTATTTTGGGATTAATAGCAGGAGATAATTCATGTTAAATAAATTTTATGTGCTTCCGTTGGTAGAGACATGTTGTGTGTGTGTGTGCACTGGGAAGGCAGAGGGATTGGGTTGTACTGAGCTCAGAAGGAGGTTTATAATGTGCTACTGAAAAGCATTAGTGCAACAAAAGCAAATCCCTTCAAATTCATGCCAACTCCATGCTGGATTCACTGACCATTTGTAAAGACCGCCTTGTCCCTAATTCTCAACACAAACAATAGGTCTTACATGAGCCACCAAATCTCCTCAACCAAATCCCAATCTGACTTCCACCCATGCCCAAATTAAAATTGACCAAATAGCTCCATCTTGGGTCTGACCTCTGCAGCTACAGTAGTTCAGCCTCTCCGCCTCTGTGGGCTGGGTGGACGGTGGAGCCTTTCCCACTGCTCTGAGACACTCCTCCAGTAAATCCCCCACCTCTTGGCTGTCCATTCTGGTGAACAGATGTTGTTGCTGTTGCCCGGGATGAAAGGAGTTCCCCCTTTCTCGGCCTCTTCACCCCTGGTTCTGTATTAGAGTGATTCAAGAAGGGACTTCCCATGGATTGACCACACTACTGTTGAGGAAGAATTGCACCATTAGGCCTTTTTGCACATTTCAAAACAAGAAAAATTCAGCCAATACATGAATACATGTTTGTGTTCCCATGAAACGAAGTCCCAGGTGAGGAACAATCAGTTACAATAGTGACTTTACTTTCAAGGAATCCAGTCAGCATGTTATTACTTTGATGTCCTGCAGCAGATTGTCAAACTTAAATAAAGGAAATAAACAAAGCTATTATGTACAAAAACAGACAAACAAACTTTGTTTGTTTTAGGTGTAAGACCTGAGGACAACTTGCAAGTGAAGTGACCACAGAGTAAACACACAATGTTATAGATGCTGTATAGGACACTATGTGGACAAAACAGGAACAAATGTTATGACAGTCACTGTAACTTGAGAATTAAAACCAACCCACAGACATAACAGCAGTGGAAGTAGTCGAAACATTTAAAATACTTCTTCTGGCTTAAATTGAATTTTCACCTTACATGATTCTCTCATTTGCTATAATGTCCAATTCATAACACATAGTTTTCCTATAGAGTAATTGAACGTACCATGACTCCAGGTTCTCTTCGTCTTCCTGGTAGGGCAAGACTGGACGGTGCTGCCTTGAAATGCTGTCGGAAATGTCGCAACTCGAGAAGCTCTTGTGGCATGACTGTCAGCATAAAATGAGGCAGAACTAAAGAAGATAAACCAGGTCAGACTGAACAACAGGTCTTGGCAGAATCCCTGTTTTATTATCAGGGATTGCCATTAAAAAAATCAATCAAATAAATTATCATTATTTATTTTTGTGGCGGAAGTTTTTTTTAAACATTATAGTGATACTGTACTACTATTTGTTTGTTTGTTTATCACTGAATTATTTTTCTACAAGCTTTTGTTATTCATGCAAACCAAGAGACATTACTTTATTTTGTTTTATTTTACAAATGCACCATTTACTGTAGAATAGAGAAGAAAGTACATTAACATATTTTTATTTCCGCTTGTAATACTGCAGAAGCAATACAGATCCAGCCTTTCAAAACGTGAGTCACTTCAGCTTTCAAAAAGGAAACAGTCCTGGGAACTTTTTAGTGATGAGAAACTGACTGTACTTCCCACGTATCCGCAAGGCAGCATATTGTAAAATGTCAAATTCAGTGTTTCACTCTTCATCAAATACACCTTGATATAGTTGCCATGCTTTATTACCTTGGCAGCACACACTGGATTCTATACTTAAAGTTATCACTCATTATATCCCTCATGACCTGAAGGCAACACGTGACGTTGAAGAGGGCAGATCCCTTTTTTTCCTGCAGCAACAGGTAGACCCACGGTGTGTGTGTGTGCGTGTGCAATGGAGGACAATGAAAAAAAAGATGCATTCAGTGTTAATGATAAGCCTATTGATGATGAGCCTAGCCATTTTCTCGATGCATCATGCAGTGTAATAAAAATATTAATTAATAAATAAACGCACGAATCATCCAATTCCTCCACTGCAGCAGCCTCTTGTTTACAAAGATCATCAAGTGCATTTGAAGGCAGCGCCGTAGTAGACCTGCAGACATGCCTGCGAGACTGTGAGGAAATGATTTGATGAACAACAAAAGGACGGGTTGTTGTGGTGCGTGGCGGCGCGTCCACGGCCAGCATGTGGACATGCGGCGCTGCTGTGATACTACCGATAGGCGGGACTGTGGCTCTGCAGTGTGATGGTGAGGCGCACAGCTGGAAACACGAGCAGACGGCTGGCACGCGTTCCAGCTGCGGAGCTCAGCTGCTTTCTGCAACAAGCATCTCATCCAGAAACTTGCGCGCACGGGGAGAGGACTTGTGCGCACTGTCATCGTGAAACGGCTCATTCAGAGGAAGGATCAGCAGCAAGTGTGAAGGAGGATCCGAGTGAGCCTCCACCGCCTGATGAACTGGGTCTGGATCACCCCACTCCGGATGACCTGCTGTGCCAAACAGGCGTGTTGACTTCTTCCATCTCCTCCGTCTATCGCTGTAGCCTCCTCTCCCAGAGCATGGGACCCTCCAAACTCTAAAGGTAAGACATTGTGTCCTAACTTGCATGTTGAGCTGAAGCCACTTTACGCACGGCTGGTTTCAGATGTCACTTATAATGAGCAGAAACCCACCACAGAGAAATGTTATGTTATGTACCTGTCTTGTGTTTTGTATGTAAGTGTGTGATGGTGTGTTGCAACAGATAAAATCACGCGTGGACTTGTCCCCTTGCACCATCAAACCACAGCTATGCCAGATGAGAATTTCCTGTTGACTCATGAGGGTAACTATGAATGCACTCAGTGTTGGGAAAAAGTACTCTCAGCTGTTGTGCTCAGACTTGTAAAAGACACAGGTTGCATCTCACGCACATGAAATATCTACAAGTTGAACTCTTAATGGGCCTGTGCAGCTATTTTCTGGAAGCAGAGCAGAGTAGAGGAGGATGGAGGAACTGCCTGTTCCTAAAATTAGATTGATGGAGCTGCAGGGTCTGTAACCTTCCTTGACTGGCGTGAGAATGATGGTAAACAAAAGTGTGTTGACATGCAAAGTTGTGGCCTCACCCATCCGGCAAAGAGGAGGGCGGGAGAGAAGATGCAGGAGCTCAGCTCAACCCCGATTCATCTTCTGAGAGCTTGCTGAGATGTCCATCAAACAGTGCTGATGCTGGCTGTCAAGGCCTCTGAGCAGCTCTGCTAATGACCGATGAATGTGTTTGTGGTGATGAGAATTCTCCATGACTGGAGGGTAATGCTGTGAGCCGGCCTCGGCTGCTGAATTAAACAAGCGAGAGGTCAGACCTACCTTGCCTGCTTTATTTTCGTTCAGCCAGCCCCCTCATTACCTGTTCTCTTAGACAGGCTGCAGCTGTCTGACTGCAGTGATTCAAGGTGATTTTCTCCCACCGCCCCCAGAGCAGCGGGGATTAGGAGGCATCTCTGAGTGTCGGGGCTGCTGATTACTTGCTCTGCTGCGTCTTCGTGACTTCACCCCTGCCTTATCCACCCATGTTTTTTGGTGTCAGCGGGATTTGGCTTGTAAGCTGCGACTGGCTGCCTCTCTGGACATTTAAAAGTCTTAGCAGCTGTAGTTTTGCAGCACATTGCATCCTTGTGGGAGGCAGAAAAGTCAGTATTTTTCAGTGTGACTGCTTTGGCCTGAGAATACACGTTGCTGATTAACTGTTCTTATTTTGAATATGGGACAAGAGTGCTTTGTGTGCACTTGTTCATCCAGATCGGCATCTGCTTCAGAGAATGCAAATGAGGCGGCCGCCGACACCAGCCGTCATATGTGCAGTGCCCACACAGACAAATCTGCCACCATAGCACAAATGAATGAAACAAGTCCATTTTATCAGACTGTGGCTTATTTGATCATCTGTTACCTCAAAGCGACCCGTGGTGTCTGTGATCTCGCTCACCAAACAGGTGAAGTGGTGCTTGACTTCAAAGATATGGCGCTTTAAAAAGAAAGGATTTCAAGGAGTCAAAGAGCCTTCAGTATAGTGGTAAAATCAAGTAGAAGAGATTCAGAAAAAAAAGCCACTGCATCTCTGTTTCTCCTTTCTCTCCTTCGCTGCCGCAGTGCAATTACTTCAGGCCTCTGGAGCGGCCACCCTTGATATTTAGCATCACTTCCAGCCACCTCCTCCACCTCGGCCTGCAGCGGTGTTGCACTTATCAGGAAAGCAAGCCATAATTGGATCTATTGTGCATTACTGCTGCCTCATGCCGAAGGACCAACAGTAACAAATCTGAGAGGAGGAGGAGAGGAAGGGATAAAACGAAGGCAGAGCAGAGAGACGAAGAAACAAAACTCAAGAATCACAGAGAGCAGATAGGAGTAGCAGCTCAGACAGACATGTGCTGGATGTTCGCATTGCTGGGGGTGTAAAAACCAGAAAAGATCATTTCAAAGGCATGTAGCATCGGATTTGCTCTGGCTCCCACTGACTCGGCAGGACAACAGTGATCCTAAAACTACAACAGTAAAAGTTAGAATTGTGAGTGGATGTGACATCTCTTAACTGTGCACAAACTAACTTGGAAATTTCAAGAAGCGAACTTGACGCTATCCCTGTCTCTCCTGGGATCTTTCTGTTCCTCTGTCACCTCTTTAACTCCCATGAAAGGGCACGGACCTTGTAAAATCCTGGCCTGTCTATGCGCTCCGCTCTCCTCACCTTTAAAGGCATGGCTGGAACATGGAAGAGAGAGTGAGCAGTAGAGGAGCAGGAGACATAATAGGGGACGGTAACTGGCGAGGGAAAGTGTCGGACCCGAGAAGAGCTATAAATCAAGCAGCGGCTGGAATGAAATCAGTCAGGATGAAACACGGTAGTGAGATGAGCCTGGTGGGAGGGCGGATCGAAACTCACTGGCTGCTGTATCTCAGCCAGTGCAGTGATTACTAAAGGCAGTGAATTAGCAGCAATAGTGTGTGATTAATTAAGGTTTCAGCCGACTGGCATGCTTCTGTGCTACAGACGTTAGGCGTGCCTCACTTTCAGAAAGGGAATCGAAAAATGACTGAGTAGAACGCCAGCGGTATCATGCACCTGCAATCAAGAAAGTGCATTCACGTCCCTACCTTTGTTTTCACCCTCCGTCTGTTTGCACTTTGTAATCGCTCACGCTCTTTATCTGAACGTGCATAATGAGTGGTGTATTACGACGACAGGAAATTGTGGGGTTCGTGGTCTGCTCAGGGATGCAAGCTGTTTGAGGGAGGAATACATAAACAGGAACTAGCCAGAGCTAACGTTGTTCAAAAGCCTGCAGGGACGATGAAGAGACGGGCTGGGTGAATGTGAAACATTCTCACACCGAACATGAAACTAGTTCAGAATGACTGTGATGTCAAACCAGCGTACAGCTCAGTGGGCTGACTGGCAGGAGGAAATGAAACAGATAAACGCTGCAAAGAACAAGTTCGTCTCCAGATGTACAATATGTGCCCGGTCCTGCAAACCACAGACTTTTCTTAGAAAACTTGAACATGTGAAAAATGAAGGATTCAGTATCTCTTGGTGTGTGAGCCTCACCAGTGTCTGTTTTCGGGGTGGATGATTACCTGCAGCATCATGGTTTTACCTCCGTGCTTCTGCAAGGAGTGTGGACTTTTGGTGCCTACGGGCGTTGGAACTGGTTTACATCTGCACTGGGGATTGCTGAGACTCCTTTGGAAAATGTAATAATCTAGATCTTCAGTGTGTGTTGTGTTTTCTTTTGGTGACTTTCATGAATGAAAAAAACCCAGCTTCACCCAGAAACAAGCACAAAATGAAACTTGACTTTAAAGGAATAGTTCAAAATTTTGGGAAGTATCCTTATTCACCTTCTTGCTGAGAATTAGATGAGAAGATCAACACAGTTCAGCATAAAGACTAGAAGCAGGTTTACCACCTGTTGTTTGCATTGATTGAACACGTATATCACATGTGAACTGGTGAGTTGCTGGAAGGCAGGTTGTCTTACGTTTGGACAGAGCCAGGCTAGCTGTTTCCCTCTGTTTCCAGTCTTTATGCTAAGCTAAGCTAACTTTATTTACTGTGCAGACATGAGAGTGGCATCAATCGTCTCATCTAACTCTCAACAAGAATGCATATAAGTGTATTGCTTTAATTTGTGGAAATGTCTATTCATCAGTTTTTCCTTAAATCATGATTTTTTTCTCAACTCCACTATCTGCCAAATGCATTCTTCTTCAAAGGCAAATATTTAAGGTTACTGTAAGGTCATTGCATGGAATTTGTTCAACAGGCATGAAACACTGGGTAACAACAGGAAGTGAGGCTCCTGACTTCAGCATTGCAGAAAAGCAGAAAATGAATCCTGACCTTGTCACGCTCTGAAATAATAGACGGTTAGCAGGAAGTGCCTGGGTGTTCACTCTGAGAAGCAAGCTCTAATGATCTACTGCAAAAGATGGTTTGTCACGTTTGTTCTTTTACGCAATAGGCCATGTCTCATCTTTCACTCATCACACAGCAAGAGTTTGAGAAGGAAGTTGTGTTTGAGATAACCGACAGTAAGAAAAAAAATTGTCAGAGAAAAACCTAATCCCAGAGTGATGAGTATTCATTGCATTCAAAAAACTCCAACCCGCTGCATATGAGATTGTTTGTAACACGTACACCGGCCACATTTCACACGCACACCAACACACCCTTCCGGTGTTTGTTATGAAGCAAACTTTCACATCTGGTAAAAGGACAGAAGTTTGAGCAGGAAGCCTCAAGACAAAGCAGTAAAAACAGTCTGACACAATGATACATTGTTGTGTTTGGGGGCAGATTTTATAACGGCGTGTGGGATCTGTGGCAATACCCCTTCTGTCTCACACATTACACTTTTCATTTGAAGGCGGAAAGTTGAGACGTGAGAGCGCGCCAGATGTGGAACAGGATGCGTGACTTTTTTTCATTTTGGAGGACGTAATAAAACATTACACACTGCCAGCTGCTGTGTCCCAGAAAGTCATTATGTGAACATAGTTTTCTCCCTGACTTTCTTCTGGTATTTCAAGATCATGAACAAGTCCTCCTTTGCATATGCAATATTAGTTTGACTGCTTCAAGTTGCATTTTTTTCTTCCTCTTGTGTTGCTCATCATTACTGTCCCTCCCTGTTTGACCTTTTTTTCCTCTTTACCCAACAATCTCTTTCCATGTTTGACTGGGCTGAAACAAGGTGGCGTACCCTCTCTTCCTCATAGCCTCCCTCTTTATCTTCTCCCCTCTCCTCCCGCCGTTACCCCTCCTCCCCTCCCTCCCTCCCTAAGGAGCAACAGTAGCTGCTAATCTCAGTTTGCAGCCGGTGCCCCCCCACCGATGTGGCATTCTGCGTGTCCAGGGAAAAGGAAATGTTTCCCTTCCTGCTCTCAGTACCCCTGCAGTCTGTAAATAGAGCCTGCCACCAGCCGGTCGGTGGGCCCCTCTGGAGAACTATATCTGTCCCATCATGCGACACCCTTGCTACAACTTCCTGAAACAAACTGGCGGTGTTGGGCTAGAGATAAGGGAGGCGCGTGTATAATATGAAGAAGTGGTGCTTGTATGTGTTTTTGCAGACTTGTAATTCTATCCACAGGGCTTCTCAAGGACAGAAAGATGAGATAAAGCTCCAGCCAATTACTGGCCCTCTCTTTGGAAAGTGGAGTCAAAGTTACACTTAATAAATTACCATAATAATTTGAAATATATATTATTCTTTCTATAGTTACCACACACAAGGCCTCTACCGGCCTTTATAATGTGACACCAGGTTGGATTTGTTGTAAAAATCTAAAGCTAACCATGATAATCACCAGTAAAGTGATAGTGAAATCTGTGGAAAAATGGAAAATGGAGTAATGATAGAGAATAGGAGAAAGAGAAAAACTCCTCTGTGTCGAGCAAAGAGGGTTGTAGGAAATGTAGTTATGAGAAGCACAATCATCAGCAATACCACTGACCACCAACGAAATCAGTATCACATTCTCTAAGAGCATCTTTTGGATATTGATACATACCAATCAAAAATTACATGATTGGTTAATATGAGTCATATAATTAATAATGCTTAATGCCAACATCTGCATGATGAACACTCACAGTGACAATGCTAACATGCTGATATTTAGCAGGTCATGCGTTTACCATATTCACCATCTCATCTTAGTATGCATTTTTTTTGTATTTGACAAACCTGACGGTGGCTTTAGATGACATTTAACTCTGTTCCACAGTCCTCTCCTGACTTTTCCTCGAGGGCCGCCAGCAGTGGTCATTCGATGTATCGTAATGGCCAAAGTCTAAATCAATGGCTATATGGTGCCTGTGCATCAGCTGTGGCTATTAACTAGCATGGAAAGGAGCCCATTATTGGAATACCAATAGCAGGATGGATGTCATGATCTGTGTGTTTGTCACTGTTTTATCTTCAATCAATGCTAGTGTCAATTTTCGGTGTTGAGGATTTATACAGCCAGCTTATGTGTGAGCTTTGCAGGAAGACGTACTTAGTATAGTCTGATGCAATTTAGTCAGGGAAAAAGCATGTACACACAAATTAATCTCCTCCATTGGATAGAAAATATATGTTCATATTACACAAGTATTTTAGAGTTGTATTTGCATGTTGTGTTCTGCGCTATTAAATGTTTGTAACTGTGATGAATGTGCTTGTCACCATGATTTTTGACTAAGCTTAAATCTGAAAAGGTCACTCACCAATTTGCTGAAACAAAATTAACTGATAACAATTTTAAGCGCCAAAGAATTGTTTAATTGCTTTATTTGATTTAAAGTTAAAAAATGTAATTTGTCATGTGTGATTTTAAATTAAGTATCTTTGTAGTCCTGGACTGTTTTTTTTCTCCATTTGCTGTTATTTTGCACACCGAGCATTAACAATAAATTACACAGCTGATTAACTGACGCTGAAAGTAATCGTTCGTTGCAGCCCTAAATTGATTCATCAGGCAAATAATCAACAGATCAGCAAATATGAAAGTACTTGTTATTTGCAGCCCTACATTTAACTGCCCAATGCAGACAAGCTCTGGTCAATCTAGTATAGTTTCTTGCAGTATATATGCATATTTGTGCAGTAAATAAGTTAGTAATATGTGTTACAGGTATTACAAAAAGGTGAACACTTTTCACGTTTAGTGAAAACGAGAAGGGTGTCTGTCTGTGTCGAGCCAGAGGATGTGACATTTTCAGTGCCCACTTACCCGTTGGCACACTGCAGATTTGGCACGGCCAGGATTGACCAGACGCCCGTCAGCTCCCCTTTATCCCCGCTGCGCCCAAACCCACCCCTAATCTGCCTGATCGATGGCCCTGGATGGCCGTCACCAGGCAACCAAGGATAACGCCAAAGCTCTGACGGCGTGTGTTATCTGACAGCCAATCTGCCGCATCACAGCTGTATGAAACAGTATCAGACATGGCACTGTGGGGAAAATACTTAAAGAATTGCGAGACAGAAAGAGGGGGCTTGTTAAGAATAAATCAGACTGTTGTTGTCTGACCTGCGACAAAGAGCTCCTGTCAGCAGGTTGATGAATGGTCTATTCGACTGCATGGCAAGATCGTATCATCATCGAGACGGGCACAGCCTGTGCCGCAGTGCCAGACCAGACTCAGTTAAAAGCAGGCTCAACCTTTGCACACAGGTGGCACTGAACCCCCCCCCCTCGTCTCCCCTTTTTAGTTCAACGCTACTGTCTCATTGAACAGAAGCAGGTCTTTGCATCTGCGGAAAAAGTAGTTTTACATCCTCATTCTGCTCTTGAGGACAGACTGTTCCGAACTAAACGTGAAAGTGAAACGGAGGCCCATTTTTGTCAATGCAATTCGGCCTCGATCTAGATGGCTCTCATCATCAATAAGGGCTCTTGTTGTGTGGCAATAATAGACTCCAAGGCCACTTCCCCTTCTGTTATATTCATGAGACGTGAGCAGTGGTACTTATCTGTTCTGGGAGAATCTAGACTAAGAAGTGGAATAAAATATTGCTGCTTTTTGCAAGCCAGATGTCACAGGTCCTGGTGTGGTTTTTTTTTCTTTGAAGTTTCAGAGTTACAGTACTGCTCTACAGCTTATTTCCTGTGGTGACCTTAGCATCCCTCCCAGGAACTTTCATGTCTATCTATAGCAACATCAGTTTGACTGTGGTCCGGCAGTGGGTTCCTCCTTTACACTTTATCTCTCCCTGATCTGACCGCGTCCTTCATAAAAGCACAGATTTGAAGCTGATTCTTTTTTTCTTACATCGTCATCATAGCGACTTTCCCTCGCTCTCGTCGTATTGTTGATTGAAGCTTTAGAGTTATACTTCCCTCTCTTTCTCCATCTTATCCCCGCAGAAACGTGTGTTTGTGTGCGGCTGAGACAGCTCGTGAAGCCTGTAATTGAGTGTGTCCGCCCACCGCGTTGCAGCAGAGACAGCGCAGTGGAAGGCTTCATTGTGGCAGGCACAATAGATACATACACACACTCATCACACCCTTCTCGCACTCTGCCACAGAACCACAACACTGGAGAGCCGTTAGTAGATGCAGCAGCGGGGTGTGTTGTTTGTGGATTTTTTTTTTTTTTTTTTGGGCCTAACTTTGTCACACGAGTATAACCTCAGCGCTACCTCCACACTTACCAGCAATTAACCAAAATATCCAGTGGCTTCCTTTGTGTGCTATTTTACCACCAGATCGAGCCGTAACCCATATAGAAGACACAATAAATGCATTTAGATTATAGCAAAAAAAGAGTTATTCCTCCTTAAAGCCATGTATTTTGTGCACATGCATTGTGTGTAGAGGTGTGTGTGTGTGTATATCGTGAAAGTGTGGCTGGACAGTAAGTGGTTGCCATGGTTCCCTGCCGTGAGGTCTTACTCAGTCACCAAGAGAAACACCAGTATACATTTCTTTCTCAACTCATTACTGCAACAAACGTGTGATGGGGCAAAATGTCACCATGCATGTGCAAAAATTTGCCACTGTGTCGTTGATACTCACGCGCTCGCATTGTGTCATATACCGCAGGGTGCACCGGAACATGTCAAGAAGAGATTATACATTGTGGCTTCCTGTTGATTTTGTCTTCTGGCTCTCTATCAGGCTTTCTAACAAGCCACACTGAGGTCAAAGCAGGCTGTACTGTCTGAATGCTGTCGAACTCGAGCATCGCAATGGCCTCGTTTTAAAAAAATAGCAACGCCACTGTGTAAAAATACTAAATTGCAAGAAAAAGTCCTGCATTCAGGAGTGAATATAGGTAAGCATTATTAGAAAAATGCAGGAAGTACAAGTGAGCTGCTTGTTGCACTGTTGCATAACTCCCGTTAATGAAATATTCTTGCATAATATTATATTATACATTAATCTGTAAGCAGTATTTAAATGTTGTAGCTGGCTGAGGTGGAGCTAGTGTGACTGTTTTTATGTACTATTTGGTAGTTTATGCCATGGCAAAGCATCATATTTTATAAATTTGAGTATGTTTGGATATTCAATACTTTTTGACCAAATATTCTTTGATCAGATATTACTTAGAAAAATAAATCATGACTCATTTTCCTTCATGTCATAACTTTGCCAGTTTCAATCTGTGTGGCTGCTTGTGTTAAGGGAGCCAAAAAAAGTATTGTTTCACCACTCACCACTCAGTTATTGTTATTGTGTTTAAATCTGCACTTTAGCCCATAATAAGACATTTAAACTCTCTACTGAAAGCTGGACCAATTAAACTGTGCTCCGTCAAGCAATTTCAGTGCAGGTTTTGCAGATTGACACCCTGAATTTGTCCATCTAATCAACCCATCATATCAGCAGGGGATGACATTGACAGGCAGATATCCCAATTAAATTTTACCAGCCTTGAACAAAGTGTAAACAGTCACTTATTATCTCACTGCAGCGTGGAGCAGGATGCAAAACTGACCACACAACTATTCCACACATGCAGCAGCGGCCACCATGAATTTCACTTTGTCGCTCTTTGCTTCATAATTACTCTCTTTTGCTTGGCTTTGATCCTTTCTTTTTCATCCTTTGGGTTCAGCAAGAGGCACGGGACTCAAACCGGAGAGAGAGAGAGAGAAACGAGGGAATAAACAGAGAGGAAAGGAACGATGGAGTCCATATTATCGGAGCAGTCGGCCACCGTGGACGAACTGGTGGAAGCGTGCATCCAAGCCTTCGGTTAGTCACTATTTCTTCAATATTAATAATTAGTTTTATTCATGGTGTACCTTCATGATAATGACTGACGTGCTGTTTTCTTCTTATAGATGAGAATGGGGCTTTGAAGGATGTTTCCTTGGTCCGCATGTTTCTCATGATGCAACCTTGGTACATCCCTTCGACCGACATGACGAAGAAGCTGGTGCTCAAGTATCCTTCGCCTTTGTTTCTGCTACCTTGGAGATGTATTGTTCTTTGGTGTTCATCTAGAAATATCTCTTTACTGACTGCAATGGACTGATAGCCAAACCTTGCATAGTGCTTTGGGATAGTGCTAAATCTATCTTAATGAGATTTGAGAGAGACGTGTCATAGTCTGAAAAGGGGTGGAAACAATTACAATTGTTACACCTTGACTTGTGGCTTAGATCTCAAGAGGAGGGCTGCACCGCTGAGCGCCGAACAAGAATATGTCACCTTGTCAAGTAATAAACTGTCATTCATTCTTTTACCCCTTCCTGTGCTACTGCTTTCTGAACTTTAATATGATTTATGGGTTTTCCAGTTCAATATTGACAGCCACACATCATACAGAAATTGGAAAGATTGTTAGTGTTGGCCACAGTCACATTATTGTGTAGATCTAAACAAATCTGCCTTCCCCCACTATTTTTCATCGTCTCTCTCTCTCCCTTTTCATCCCTTTGTTCTGCCCTCCAGGTACTGGATCTCTGAGTTTCCAGCAGAGTTCAATCTGAACCCGGAGCTGGCGGACCAGATCAAAGACTTTAAAGACCTCTTGACCACCGAGGGCAACGAGAGGCAGAGTCAGCTCATTGACCTCGACAGTGTGTGAGTGAATCGCTCGCTGAAAGCTGTGTTGTTGACAGTGTGAATGAATGTCTCTGTCTGCGTGGTTTTTATGTCAGCGTGCCCTTTTATTGCTTTTTCTCAGACATTGCTGAGCTGGGCTATGAAGGGTCAGTGACTTCTCCTTTTCCCATAAAAAGCCAATCCTGTTTGACCTCAACCTCCCTTTGGCGTTCCATAAGGAAAGGGCTTTGTGGGGCAGATATGTGAACTACTGCAGCTGGTCTGCAAATGAGGGAAAGTCCTTCCAGAAATAAACTGTGCCTTTATAGAAAAAGTTGGATTGCTGTCTTCAATGCCTCTCATATTTTGCAGGCCTTGTGCTATGTTTGTGATTGTGGAAACCTTGTTGTAATATCTTTCATCATAATTTTGCTTTGATATCTAATGCCACCGTAAGTGCAGCTCTAACCTGAGGAGTAGCTATAAAAAGCTGATTCTCAAAATCTGTTATGGTGTTTTTCAAAAGATCTAAAAAGAGTGCTTTATTGTCCCTCTCAGGCCGTCGTATAAATGGAAGCGGCAGGTGACTCAGCGCGTCCCATCAGTGTCCAAAAAGAGGAAAATGTCCCTGTTATTTGACCACCTGGATTCCTGTGAACTGGCTGAACACCTGACCTACCTGGAGTACAAATCCTTCTGCAAGATCCTGGTCAGTTTGACCGCACTCTCTTCTCAAGCCGTTGAAGCTGTGTAACTAGTTTACAGCTCTTGAATTCTTTGAATTTAATTTTGCATGCTGCAGACTGATTGTAGTTGCTAAGCAATCGTGGTGAAAATCTGACTTTTACGGGCAGTAATTATATTTGTTGTCTGGAAACATTTTGCTCTTTGAGTGTTATTTTGGGAAGAAAAGGCAATGACTGGGTTTGTGCAGATTTAAATGGGAGATTTTAGATCATTTATCCAAGTGTGATGGTGTTGGTGGCAAGACGGGGGCAGTGGTAGTGATTTGTCTTGGCTTTGTCTTTGTTTCGCTTCTAAAAAAAGAGATTCTGGCTCAATGTAAAACAGAAGAAGTAGCCATGGCTGTGATGGAAGCCACAATGAACAAAAATATGGAGCATCTAGACTGCTGGAGCAAATGTACAGTAATGATCATTTTCTGCATTTAAACTAGGTGAAAACAAATCTGTTTTCTTTTATACTTCCCAAATGAAAGATTTAATCAGCTAGTGAACCAGTCAGCTTTGATATCAACATAAGGAATAGTTTTAGAATAGTTTTGGAAATGCACTCAGTCCAAAGGTAAAAATACTTTGGACAGAGCCAAGAAATATAAAGGCACATTGGTGAACTGTTAGATGGCGGACCAGGCTCACTGTTTACCCCTGTTTCCAGTCTTTAAGATAAGCAAAGCTCCCCAGCTTCATATTTACTGTACAGATGTGAAAGGGGTATTAATCTTCTCATCGAAGCCTTGGCAGGAGCACAAATAAGCATATTCCCCAAAATGTCGAACTACGCCTTTAAAGAGCCACTCCAGCCTTTTTTGATGTTGCACTTCTATAAAACTGAGGGACCTATTGATAAAAGAATTCTCAAAATTGAAGTAGCAGATATCTTTATTTGTAGTCTTGAGTATAGGTCAAGCCTAAAAACACTGGATCCTACAGTTCCCAAAATGCAACTCAGTGGTGTCTTTTGTGAGACATTTTCTGCCTGATAAATGCCCATATTTGTCAAACTCCACACCTCCAGTTTGTCAGAGAACCGACTACGCTCGACCAACACATCAAGTTGATGTGTGACATTGGTTGAGTGCCCACTTCATAATAAATTGAAGGTTAGTTATATGTATGTGCTTGTCCAGCAGTGCTGATGCATTTTTTGTCCCCCATATACAAAATGAGTCAAACGTATCACCTTTGCTGGTGATGTGATTCTCATGGTGCGAGTAAACAGCCCCATTTCTGAGAATATATGTGTCCGCAATCATAAAAATATTTGGCTGTAAGTATGTTGTAATTCAATTTATTACGTGAAAGAAAATGTGCCAATGCTCCTTCCTCCTTTTAGTTTCAGGACTACCACAGCTTCGTGATGCACGGCTGCACGGTGGATAACCCCATACTGGAGCGTTTCATCACCCTTTTTAACAGCGTCTCCCAGTGGATCCAGCTCATGGTACTCAGCAAGCCCACTGCCCCGCAGAGAGCTACCGTCATCTCCCACTTCATCAGAGTGGCACAGGTTGGTGTGTGCCGAGCCCATTAAGGCTGCTTCCTGCGATGGTTTTAAGACAGAGTGGTGTTGCTGGGAGCTGTGGGGTTCAGGGTGCGCGTAGAAGCCGACGGATGGGAGATGATTGCCTGGAGAGAGAAAAAATCGCCGCAGAGAAAGGGGAAAGAAAGTTGTAAAAAGGTGAATTAGAGATTAAACCAAGAGATGGGAGAGAAGGGGAAAAGTCACGGTGGTGCCTTGAGCAATTGCACACGCACATTCGCACATTCGCACACACACGCTCACATAAGACGCTATCATTTCCCATTAGGTGGCACAAATTGTGAGAAAAAGTGAATTTAATTTAAAAAGGCTTTGAAGGTATTACCATGTTAAGATGTCTGCTGAGAGCTCTTTAAGATAATACTGCTGTCAGGGGGAAACCTTGCATCTCCAGGAATTATAAAACTCTTGTTTTAGCTGTGTGATGATGCATTTTTGGCATCATCCAAAGGCTTTTATGGGCCTAAGGGGTTGTAAAAATGTCTCAAACAACAGAGGAGCATGCAACACCTCATTTAATTTGAAGGAATGAAAGTCACCTGAATTTGACATTCAAGATTTTCACAAGACAGTAAAATGTAATAATTCCCAAAGAGAGTCATTTGCTGCAAAGAATAGAATCTAAAATTAAGACAAAGTGTGTCAACAATTCATTATACACTGTGTGCACTTCCTGCTGGATAGAGAGAATTCAGTGATGCATCTTACAATAGAGGAATCAGTGGGGAGCGTCTGCAGGTGGCATGACTCACTGCTGCATGTGAAATATCAGGTACAGAGAGGAATGAAAGGTGAGAGGGAGACAAACAAACAGTGGAACGCTTTTGGGAAACATGGACCATTTAAAGTTACTGTAACTAGAGAAAGTTGACTCATGACAGCGAGTTTGAAGGATATCATTACGGAGCTAGAAAGGGTGTAGATAATGAAACAGATCATCCTCAGAGGGGCATTAAGGTGTGTCCCAAATTTAATGGAAATCCATCTAATAGTTGTTGAGACATTTCATTTCATTGGTCGGGGGATTCATCATCTGGGACCCTTGAATGTCTGTGATTTTGTAGTCAAAACTGAAATATTTGACTGAATAATTGAAACTTTTGATATGCTGCTGACCCTGCAGTATAAGGATCACCAAAGTCGTTAGGATTCATCCTCTTGGGACCTTGACTTATCTGCACCAAATGTCACAGGAATCTATTCTACAGTTGAGATATTTCAGTCTGAACCAACAGACATCCTTGGAGCCAGGCTGCTTGCATGGCCAATAATTTTAAAGGTCAGCCCACACAGAGAGGTCCAGTCTTCTCTTTACCGAGTGCTCACTTTTTATTCTTCTTTTATCTGTTGCAAAAATGTCTCTCCTGTGTGCTTAAATAAAAACCTTGCCCATATAGCTCAAAGTAAACCTCAATGAAAGTTGGACTATCCTTTATCTTACCATGGATCCATGTGTCTCTTCAATTCTATGCTCATCATCTGAAATCATCACCTTCAGGTCAAGATGGCTCTAATCCTAATCTTAACTTAATCTGGTTTCCCCCAACCGATTCCCAAACAAAATTGCCAGCTTGCTGCCTTAAATGGTTTTCTGCCCATATGTCTGGAGACTGTCGTTATTTCTCTCCAGAAACATCCCTTTAAATGGCATCCAGGGCTTCACTGTAATTGATGTAATTTCAGTTTGATGTTATCATTTGCTTTGGTCTGCCAGATGGGCTGGCTTCTCCCTCTATGTGACGATTCACCCATCTCCGCTGTGCGAGGGAGCTTCGGTCGACCATAGACGGCTCAGAAAAATAATTTTCATCCTGATGGCCTGCAGCGCCGTGTGAAGACATCCTCCTATTACAAGTCTACTCCTGGATTGTTTTCAGTCCCATACCCTCTTTTCCTATCCATCTCTTCATCTGCAGAACAAACTTCTGTCACTCATCATTTATTTAGCAGGGTCTCAGCAGGTTTCGCCACCTCCCTCTGTCTTAATACACCAGCGCTCCAACTCCTCAGCGGGGCTCTTGTCAGGGGAGCCCAGCAGCAGCAGCTCCTCCAGTGTTTCACCCTCCTTGATATGGAACCCTTAGACTTTTTGCAGTGAGGCTTTATCAATGTGTTAGTGAAGGCATATGCTGATTCTGATGTTCCCTCCTTTCTGTATCGTCCTTATAAATATCACAACCGCCAGTGTCCAGAATCATCTCAGATTTTTTTATAGATACTGTACATACAGAGCTGCAGGGCAAATGCTGAAGAAACTGCAAACAGAGTAAAACTTTGGTCCTGACTCTTAAAACACAAGGGGATTTAGTGTAAACGGCTGATATAAATAACATACCCAGATATATAAGTTTGTAACTCAGGATCTGCCGGTTTGAGTCTTATTGGAAGGAGGCATTGTTTTAAAATGACCTTAAGAAAAGACCAGAGTTGAATCTGTCATTAGAGTTTCTTATTCATAGCTTTTCATTTACTGGCAGTTTAAACAGTGGGTAGAACAGTGAGTGTAAAAAACATTGTGTCTGCTATGTTAATGCTTTTTTTTCCCTTCTTAGTCTCAACTGCCTTCAGTTCATTTTAAGGATCAGTTGCACTTCCTTAAAAGATAAGTGTGCCCACATTATGATAACCAGTGTTTCCTGCTTTCAGTGGCGTGTCCAGAAGTCATGTTGGATTGTGTCTTTCGTGCAGAATGGGTAAACATTTGTGCAGATACATCAGAGACAGAACATCCCAGCTGGAAATCCCATTGTTAATTCTTTGCCAATTTGACATGCCTCAAACTTTCGTATTCAGAAGCGCAGCCCAGTGCGAGCACATGCAGGGACAGAAATTATGTTCAAGCTGATTTCAAATGTATTCAGAGGCGGCACAGAAGGCAGCCTCGATTTACTTGACATTTCCCAAAGCTTCCCTCAGGGTTTGCTGGTTGTGTCCCATTTCAGCTCCCCGTTGGGAGCGCCTTACACACTCACATTCATTAGTCTTTTTCTTGACTGCACACACTTTCGTTATCGCTTCAAATGCAAAAATGTTCCTTTCATGCTCACTGACGAGCTCTGTTCCAATTCATTTCACAATACGTTCTGTGTGCATGTGTCTGTGCCTTCTGGCTTTAATAAATAGACTGCATCACCAATCGACTGTGCGATAGCAATTGGCTGACAAGAGGGTGTACTCCTTCTCCCGTCCCTATCATGCACACAGCATTTATTCACTACACCCAGTGGAAAGCCCTGGCATGTTGACAATGAAACCTTTCCCAGGCCTCGCTGACGGCCACATGCACGTGCAGTTTAGCCGAGGCTGCTCTTCAAATGCCGGGCTGCCCTCCACACTGCTTTGCCAATTGATTCCAAAGGGTGTCTGAGCTGAATCAAATGATCCCCTCTGGCGGCCCTCCCACACAGCTGCGACCCCATTGATTTTCAGTGAGATGCCACGCAGGCTGAAGGGCAGCATGGAGCCCCGCAGAGTGCCATTCACAAAGTATTAGACTGTTTGACACAGACAGGTTAGAACATCCAGTATTATCTTGATACTCAGATTAGATTCATGTGTGGATGTGTATGTGGGCTGCTTCTCCAAAGGCCTCTGGCTTTATCTTATGAGGCATTCATTTTTCTTTCCTGCATCTCTCTGTCTCCAAATCTTTTTTAACCTCCACCACCTTCTGCCTTTCGTTCTCCCTAGAACCCTTTTTGGCAGCAGCGCACACATTCCTTCGCTGTCTCCTCTTTCACCCTGACTCCTAATGTTTCCTCCTTCTCGTCGACAGAAGCTGCTGCAGTTGCAGAACTTCAACACGCTGATGGCGGTGGTGGGCGGCCTCAGCAACAGCTCCATCTCTCGCCTCAAAGACACTCAGACCCACATCAGCGCGGAGACCAACAAGGTGCAGTAGCCCTCAACCATCACCGCTCTATTTCCTGCCTCCGCAGCCAAACACTTCCAGACAAATTTGAAAGTTCACTGCATGTTGTTGCACTTAGCTAACAGATGATATTGAATCTTGATTTAGTAATCCACATCTCCTCCTTGTGAGCTGCCAAACCTCTTATCTGTGCCCATTACTCCTACACAGTGGCTTTTAAGAACTATGAATTAGAGCCACGGAACTGGAAAGTTGAACGTAACAGTTGGGGGAGTTGCGGCGTCTCGTCGGTCCATCTGGAGCAAAGTTTTCCAGAATGTTTTTGAGTTTCCTAAAAAAAAAATCTCTCTTGATACAAGCTTTCTCCCCCCTAACTCTCATCTCCCTGTCCATTACATCCATCATTTCCTCTTAAACTAATTACATCCCCTGCATTCACTCAACCTCGCAGGTTTTTAACAACCTCATCGAACTGGTGACATCATGTGGGAACTACAGTCAATACCGCAAGCGCTTCTCAGAGTGCTCGGGCTTTCGATTCCCTATCCTCGGCGTGCACCTCAAAGACCTGATAGCCGTGCACGTGGCGCTGCCAGACTGGGTCGACAAAGAGAAAACACGGGTCAACCTGACTAAGGCCCAACAGCTGCACGCCATCCTTCAAGAGCTGGCCATGATCCAGAACACGCCACCTAACATTGATGCGAACACAGACCTGCTCAACCTGCTTACGGTGAGTACAGAGACGGGGGCAGAGCGCGTCTGTGCAGCGTCCAGGATGAAGGTTTGGCTTAGATTAAAGACGTACCTGCAAAGAACAGCTTGCACAGAGTAAAATCAGGTCCTGAATCAGGTGCTGTGATTCATCATTAAGAGCAACAGAATTCGAAAGCACTCATTAACCACCCGGACAGCAGTGATGTAGGAGGTAAAACTTTGAGAAGGACAAACACTTTGTGTCCAGCCGGTGTAATAGGCAGTCTGGTGGACACACAGAATTTGCTCTGCTGTGATTTGATTGGCTCATGGTCACACAAACTGTACAGAAGCCAGCTGGAACCAAATCTGGCCAGAGATTATATGTAACCAAAGCATTCCAAGCATGAACCTTCAAGTTCATGCTATTCAGTTGTCTGAGACAGATATGGTCCAGAGTGGAAACACTGATTATTTTGAAAATGAGAAATTAAATATAATAGAAGTAGGAGAAATAATTTACTCACTTATTACTGTATTTTCACAATAAACCATAGAAAATCATCAACTGGTTTGTCTGACTTATATAAAAGGTAAGAAACAGATAATATATTTGGTTTTGCTAATTGCAGCTTTAAGTAAAAATAAATACATCAAAAATGAATGGCCTACATTAGATTACCATGGATAATCAGTGATACAAACAGGATTAAACACAGCGTTTACTTGTATATCTGTGGTTGCACTGTGCCACTTTCATCCAGCCAAATTCAGGCCAAGGTTTCAGGTATCCAAATTCCATTCTTTAGAACTACGCTTTTATCCAGGACAAAGAGTCACGACCCCTGTTTTGGCATCTCTTCATCGAACATCTTTTGAACTTTAAATTGGTAACCTGCACTGAGACGTCTTGTCTGTTCCTTTATCCTGATTAAAGACTTGAGGGCTTTTGCTGTCAGAGTGCTTTGGCTTGGAAATGACCTGAAAGAGGATCTCAGTTCAGTCTTTTAAATCTCTTAAATACTTCTGCAGAGATCACATATTGTGGTGGTGATATGCTGATGTGTACTTTGTTATGGAAAGCTGTATAGACTATAGATCATGATATCAGCATTGCTATTAAATGTTAAAAATGTAAACATCTTCCAAAGACTATTTTTATGTCTTCGCTCTCTCTCTCAATATTACACTCTTTACTTACAGTATATTGCACTCCTGTCAATCACCATCGCATCATAATCAGGATATTCTGTCTCACAACCAAAGGGTGATTCTTCATCTTATATTTAGTGAGAGCTCTTAAACTGGCAACACTGAGCAAGACTGAGATCTAAACTTTGTTGCTGCCTGCACTTCAGCATGAAAGCTGAAGTAGTTTTTAGCACTTCACTTAAAAACCCCTGAGTGTGTGTGTGTCAGTTTTTTTTGGCAGATGCAGATAAGAGTTTCCCAGATTTGAGAGGGGGAGCTTTCTGAATTTAAACAATCCCGAGAGATATCACTCAATCTGGCAGCAGGTGTTTGTGTGAGATTGCAGCCGGCTCCGCTCTTTTTCTGTGAAAATGACAGAAAACAACTTGACAGGTTTTGGAGCTGAGCGGCACCAGGGAAGTTTGCTGGACAGAGTCAATACCCAATTATCTTATGCCATTGCTTATTTCAATAGATCTAGCTTGAGACCTGCTTGGCTCACAGTGAGGAGACGGAAAGAAAGTCAATAAATCCCTCAAAATAACGAAGCTCTCTACACGGGCATGCCTGCCAGCGAAAAGCAAAGCACACAAGTTAAAAACGCCATTTTACTCCTTTTATTCATCAGCCTTTCAATTAAAGGAAATCTGTTGTATCAGCTCAAATGTGGTGCAAAATTTGCTGTTAACCTTTTCCCTGAAATATTGTAAGCTTGACTAAATCAGAAGGCCAAACAAGACCTTTTCCCATCCTCACTTCAAGTCAATGAAACCCAGGAAACATAATTACAGTAAGAGAAAAGCTGTGCTAAAATAATGCCAACAATGGATGCAGTGGGTGATTACATGTGGCAGTTAGCTGCAATATTCAAACAGGAGCAAAAAACCTCTCCATCACGACTGTGTTAATTTAAAAGATGGCTCCGCTTAATAGTTTCTATAATGACGCGTCTCTGTGTGAGAGGACCTTTGTGTTAAAAACCTGCAAAATATAAAGGTGTTGCAACTCTCTTGAGTCTGCAGCGCCTTCAACAAATAGATGTGCATGTCAGAATAATTGCCTATAATAATATAAATAAATGTCTATTTAGATAAGCTGCATCTGCGTATTCAGATTTGAAAATTGCTTTGTGTCCTATCATTGGAAAGTTTTTCATAAGCCTTGAGGGTTAAATATTAGGCTTACACAACATTGATGTGGAAACCAATATCTCGCAGCAGACATGTTCATTTCAGCTGGACAAAGGCTCGAAACCAAGGAGGTGTGTTTTAGAAGGCTTTCCAACTGTTCTACAAATTCATTCACTCACTGTGACTCAGGTGTTGGTTTGGATAAAAGTGTCTGCTAAATGAAATTGTAGAATTATAGATGAAAGTTTTTCATTTTACTGCAGTGCCAGCCTCTGTATGGTTTCCACTTGTGGTTTTTAGTGGTGTGTCTTAAAGGGTCAGTTCACTCAAAAAAGTGAAATGTCTCACAAACATTTAGTGGTATGAGAGATTTCATTTGTGGTGCTCACAGCATTGAAAAAAAGCACAGACAGAGTTTTTTTTTAAACAAAGTGTATAAGAATTTTTCACTCTACGTAGTTAACTAAATTAACTTTCACAGTGTTCTTTTGTTGATGGTGGCAGTTTTCCCAAGAAAGCTCATATAAATGACAGCTAACATTGTTTCATAACCATTAGGCCCAAATGTGTTTTAGGGAAATCATTGATAATGATGTGTAAAACTGAGGTTTTCAAAGTGGGCGGCGGACCTCCCCGGGGAGGGGGGCTCAGTTAACGGAAGTGAGAAAAATATTACATCAATTATTACATTAGTTCTGCAAAGGAGATCACAGAGAAAATTAATGTGTGTGATTTGTTTAAAGAGATAGTTCAGTGGTAGAGTTGTTTGGGGGAATAAAAACTCTGCTCTTTAATGAAAGTTGAATATGGAGACTGGGTCATTTGAAGGTCCAGTGTGTAGGATTTAGAGTGAGGGTAGGAGTATTCAGTTGGTCACTATTTGTAACCTCACCAATAGATGCCGCTAATTCCTAAACACTGGTCCTTTAAAGACAAAATCCTATTCTCTGTTCTGTGCAGGTGTCTCTGGACCAGTACCACACCGAGGAGGAGATCTACCAGATGTCTCTACAGAGAGAGCCTCGCAAGCCAGCAGTGAGCAGCACACTGACGCACCCTCTGGGTCCTCTACTGGCCTGCTCCCAAATAGATTTGGCAGTGAAACACCCCGCTCTACTCCTGTCTCGATGTGATAGATGGTCCTAAATTTCACTGCACCTTTCACCCTGATTCATGAGGCTGAGAGAGTTTTACTGCCCTGTGATAGTACACATAATGTTTTAAGCACAATTTCATTTTCAAGTTCTTGAATTCTATGGGAAATAATGAATCTTTGAAGATATTTGAATATCAAATTTCAGACAGAACCCATAGTTGCCATATGCTATAATAGATGCTCTTACAGCTCCATATGTGAGCGCTGTGTAGAAAAGCATCACAAATCCATATTGGAAACATTTGTTGCCACTGCAGTAACCTTGACTGCCGCTCTGTACAGCAGCTACCTTTTCTTTCCTTTGTAAGATGACAGCTTCTGCCTCCCTGGGTTCATATTGATCTCACCGTTTGTTGCTTTCTCAATCGGCAGTCGCAGAACTCCAGCCCAGCCCCCGCGCCTGAGCCCAAGCCCACCATGATCGACGACTGGGCTGTGTCGGTGAAGCCCAACGCCGACCCCACGATCATCAAGAAACACATAGAGAAGATGGTGGAGGTAAGCTTCTCAGCGCCTACACATTCTCCTCTCTGAGTGCTAATTGTAACCTGTGGGGTCTAATGTGATGGCACGAGATGGCTAAGGGTGAATTATCTGTTGTTATCCTCTCCACCACCATCTTGAACTGCAACTCAAGTGCTTTTGGCACTTGGCCAAATGACAGGTAATCTTTCATCATAATTACCAAGGCTGGGAAGGTCAACCTTGTAACTCCAATTTTGCTGTTTTTTTTCCTCCCTGGAATTGAAAAATTAAATGGTTCCCTGTGGGTTAGGAAGCCTTTTAAAACCAATGGGATTGGAAGATTTCTATAATGCATGACTGCCCATTAGGATCCTTTTCTTTTGTCTTTCTTTTTTTTTTGCATTTTTTTGACAGTTGATTAATATATATTGAAATATTTCAATAAAAATATTCAGATATGTATGTGTGTGTGTATATATGTATACAGCACAACAAAATTCACATTATCAAAATCATTTATCGCAAAATCTGAATGTTTCTAATTCAAAATCAAGCATCTCAAGTCAAGTATTCCAAGCAGTGATGTTAAACACTCAACACTCTGCAGCAGAATTCAGACTGAAACTAACCTTTGCGACCCTCGTGTTCACAGTCAGTTTTCAAGAACTTCGACACAGACGGCGACGGCCACATCTCCAGGGATGAATTCGAAGCGATCAGGAACAACTTCCCTTACCTCAGCAAGTTTGGAGAACTGGACAAGAACCAGTGAGAATTTGCAGATTTAGTCACTGTTGTAAAATCCGTGCAGTTCACAGACTGAACTGGCTTGTATGGAGCTCACCTCTCTTTGCTTCCTCTCGCAGAGACGGGAAGATCAGCAGAGAAGAAATGATAGACTACTTTATGAAAGCCAGCTCTCTGCTTAACTGCAAGATGGGTTTCATCCACACTTTTACTGAGACCACCTATGTCAAGCCCACGTTCTGTGAGCACTGCGCCGGCTTTGTGAGTAAACACCTGTCACTACATTTAATTCACTTTTAAGCTTTTATTTTGCCTCACTTTTACCTGCAGTTCATCCTCACACATAATACTGTGTGTGCAATACTTTTAAAGATCATTTTAAATACAGAGTCAGCGGTATGATTAAAAACCCTTCAGGCACTAGTGAAGGTCTTAAACAAATATTGATCTTTCTTTTGTTTGCTTGTGTTTTTTTTAAATGTATTGATTTCTTTTACCGACCCAATCGATGGCACGTGTCATAGTTTGTTTAAAAAGGTCAAAGGTCTCACCCGGTCGTTCCACAGCCACGTAGCTTTATAGACTATCCCCACTTCATTATTTGTCTCGGCTGTCGCCGGCAGCACGTGAAAGGCCCATCTCTCAGAGGTTCCTCCTGTCAGGTCAGGACAGTGCCGACACACTGCTGAAGTTGCAATCTGGGAAATATGGGAGGAAGGTAATTGGGCGAGATGATAACCCTCCTCTGTGGCAGTGTTACATCTGTGTGTGTATCCTCTAGCCCTTTACATTCCCCAAAGTCCCCCAAGGAGCCCTCTGTTATTTAGACACAGACAGTGAGTCAGCACTCAGCTGTAATGAGAACAGGAATAGGGCCCTCATATTGAACCGCAGACATGGAGATGACATCCCATTCATTTCTCTATACTGCATGTAAAGCGAAGCTAGAGAGAGACTGTAATGCCCAAAAAAGAAGTATGTCATAGATTATATGCATTCATATAATCCATGACATTTCATTAACACACTCACACACACGCTCTCCAGGGGAAGCTCTGGCATTTTCAACCCACCACGAGGGGAAACTCAGAATAGAGAGCAAGGAAAGATAAGGACTCCGGCAGCGTGCTTCTTCCTTTGAATATGTGTGTGTGTGTGGCAGAGGTAGATACATCAGCCACTTCCTCTTCTGCCTGCTTTGTGCCTTCCCTCTTGGCTTCCTCGCAAAAACAATATTTTCCCGCAGCCCATTTTTCAACACTTGTCTCAAACGCGCTGTACGAGCCAAGCCGGGCCTCCTGTAAACACCGCAGAGTTCACTCACCTCCAGTGTCTCACATGGATCTTCATAATCATGTGCTGCTGTTGCCTGCAGCCACCTTTGGCCTTACATCCTAATTAATGGCGCACAGATGAGTTTTACTAAATGCACAAAGCGAGGAAGACATAACAGAGTGTTTTCGCGTCTCAGGAGAGCAGAGTGAGTTTTTAGCTGGAGGCTCAGAGAATTTTTATATGAGAGACTGCACAGAGTCTCTTTGGGCTTTTCACTGTTTAGCTTCATAGAATCACAATAAGAAGAGCGAGAACTAGTTTCTTGTTTTCTCTTCTACTGCTGGAGCGTTCATTCAGTCTGACAAAGACTCTGCTTGACTGAAAAACAGAGGATTTAGAAATGTTCTTACTGGAGAAAACGTCTTATTACAGTCAGATTATTTTCAGGATGCCCCTCCTATAATAAAGCGACAAAATCAAGCACATTTATTGTTCATTTATCATCACACCTACTGATTGATTTCCTAGGTCCAAACTGTGAGAAGCTTTCTTCTATGTATGTGGTGCATCTGGGTTCATACTGCAGACTTCTAAACAACTCCCATGGACACGTTTCAGTGACCTTATCCCGCCTGGTTGCAGATTTTGTCAGTGGAGAGGGATGTGCCACAACAAATCGGTTTCCAGTCCCTGCAACAGCTCAACACAGTGGAATGTTCTGTTCTCTTTGCAGCAACTCTCTTGCTTTGATGTTCAAACCAGCAGAAGACACACACTTTATAAGACTAAATTGGCAGCTGTAAATCTTATAGAGGATGAAACTATTTGTTAAGTCAGCACACTCAAGTCCTCAGTTTCCTGTTTGTGCCATGCATGCAGTGTTTGTAGAGAGGTCTTCAAATTTCAAGTGACTTGTTTGCACATTGCAGTTAAAGGGATAGTGTGTAGGAAAAATGCTTATTTGCTTTCTTGTTAGTTAATACCTCTCTCATATCTGTCTGTTAGATTTGAAGCCACTGGCAGGGGACAGTTGGCTAAGCATAAGGACTGGTGGCAGGAGGAAACAGGAGGCTCTGTCCAAAGGTTAAAAAAGCCTATATGCATCACTAAAACACACTACTTAACCAAAATGAGAACTTGTGGAAGTGTTATGGACCATTACTTGACCGGGTGGAGTGACTTCCTGGAGTCTCTTCATGGTGATGAAAAGACTCGTCGAGATATAGTGTGTTAATTAGGTGAGGTTCACAGGTGCTGGTGGGCAAATTTAATTGACCTTTGGACAAGAACAAAGCTTCCTCAAAAAAGACAGATGTAGAGGGAGTGTGTTTCCTTAGTGCTGTTAACGGTTGATATGTCACAGTGTCCTGAGGGAGCTACCAAACCCTACATGTTCACACGTTTTACATCACTTTGCAAAAGGGCGGCAGCTGAATGCCAAAAATACTAATGGTGCAATGCAAATGGAAAGTGGAAACTCTCCTCAGTGTGTCATAAAAGTCTGTTTATCTGCCTGCACTTGCTGTTGTGTCAAACAATTCCGGAAAGCAGGAAAAGAATGACATGTTGTCACTCTCATTGTCTGGTAGGAGAAATGTAGAAACACTTTCTGTTGCTGTAACAGTAAAGATATTTACTGGGAAAAAAATCTGCCCAACTGAAAAAGTATTTTCCTTCATTCAAAATTCCCTCTCAGAGTAAGGAAACATTCAATATTACATGGATCTAATTAAACAGCGATTAAGCTTGTACTGCTCGGAAGATTTTAAATGCATCGACATCCAACGTGTCAACTCAAGTTTCACGCGCAGTCACACACAATGTGCTGATTCAAAAGCTAGTAGGCACGCAAGAAGAAATCAGAAAAGAAAAAATATCAAAAAATATAAACATAAATATATCACAGTGCTTTTTCAATATGAAATGTGAAACGTACAATAATTCCATCCAATTCATGTGCCGTTGTTTCTATATTAATAGCACAGCTTTCGAAAAGCGTGCAGTCAAAGAAGTGGAGAACAAGTCAGTGTGTTTCCAGCTCTTGTTTGTAGTGCATTGTGTTTTTCAGTCTGCAGAGCCAGTAAAGGTCAGTCAGTGTAGGCAGAGCTGTGATGATAGTTGTGTTTAGATGTTCTGCTCGTAACGGACTTCTCTTTGTTGTATAGCCTCAGGCTGTGTTCACTGTTTCCCGCTGTGTTTGTGTTTTTTGTGTGCACGAGTGTATATGTGCACCTACAAGTGTGTGTGTGTGTGTGTGTGTGTGTGAAGAGGTCAGGATATTTTGTGCCTCCTCAGATGTGCCAGTGCTGTGTGTGATCTCCAGCTCGGCTCTTTCATGTCATTGTTCCCCCACTGTCTGTGCGCTCCCTGCGTCCCGCTTGATCTCGGCCCTCCTCCACCCCCTCTGTCCCGCCAACCTCCTCTCTCTCTCTCGCTCTCCCCCTTTTCTTTCTCTCTGCCTCTCTCTCACCCTGCACCTCTCTCTGTTCCATTGTGCCCCTTCCTTCATTCGCTTTTTGCACTAGGTACCCAACCTCAATGGGGGGTATCATGATGTGAACGATATATCGTGTTTTAACATGTTTTAGCCCATTAACTGCTAATCGTGTATGCTTTCTCTTTTCTGCCAACCATTTTCCAAAGTGCACGTTTTTAGATTAATTTCCTACCTTTTTATTGCTTTCCATTCATTTCAATTCACTGCTCACCACAGCTTAAATGCTTGAAAGAGAGATAGCTAATGCATTACAGCCAACAAAGTTGTTTGGTATTACAGTGTGAGCAGATACTATTTTGAAGATTCCCCTCAGGGGTGCATTCAGACGTGGCTGACAATAAAAGCACACCACAAGACTGTGATTTTAGTTATTTAAAAGTTGCTTTTGGGCAGCGAGCACCGACGTTGGAGTGACCCTGAGCATACCTGCAATTTTCACATGTTTCCAGTTCACCCCTTTATAATAGTTCTACAAATCATTTCATTTATAGGGCACATTTCAAGCAATAAAAGTGCTTTCCAAGGTGAGGAAATTTAAAAGCATAAACAACTTTATGGACAACTGCAAGAGGAAACATGCATACTTTTACAAACACATGCACATGTACAGTAGATATATGCATTACATTGTAAATTAGCTTTAACTTAACGATTGACCAAAAATAAAGGCAGCATGATGCTAAACATTATGGCTTTGAAGACTAAACCATGCGAAAACCACTATAGCGCTTGAAGCCAGTGTGTCGAAACTTGATCGTAGCGGCTGTGTTGCGGCTTGGACCACGCGACATAAATCAAAAGCATAACAAGACAATTATTTGAGGGGAGTCATTATATCAACACTGACTTTAAAAGACATAAATAGAGTTGTTGAAAATTATTAAAGTGACAGCTATGCATTCAGTATTCTAAAAGAATTTGGCTGGAAGAACTTGCTGCGCGTTTTTGTGGGTCTTACTTGCCTACATGGAAAATAAAGTGTGCAAAAGTATGACACAATGTTGTTGCCACAAAAATATTTTCCCAGATGGTCATTACCAGAACAAAATCTTACTTTAATGAGATCCTGAAGGGTGTTTTTGATATTATAATAACATACTTTCCAAGTTATTAGTACATGCCACATCGTACGTTCCAGTTAACAAAAATGTTCTTATAACAACAGATCACTTTATCGTGCTTATTACTTACTTACTTGTTGAGAGGTAGAGTTGGATTGAAGAGCTGAAAGTTGCCCTCACCATGTTCGTATATCACAGCATGAGACTGGAGAAGTGCCTTCCAGTTTGATCTGCTCATAATGAATTGTGTTGTTATTGAAGGCCCAGCCTTTGTATATAGATTTCAGGTGGGGCGGTGGTGGCGTATTGCTGATCAATTTGGTCAATAGCATTTATAAGATGAAACATATAACAGGAAAAAGGAAAGATCACTGTACAATTTAAAAGCTTTATTCGTATTTGAATCATATTTCTCGATCAGCTTCTGGCCTCCTCTTAATTTTACCTGCTATATTTATTATTCTCTCCAGTTTTGCTTTGTTACTAACAGTTTCCATACCTTATGACCATGTTAAAAAATAAAATACTTATGCATACCACCACAAAGTATTTGGATTTATGAAAGTGCAGTTGCTAAAAATTTAATAACTGTGTTATCAAAAGTCTTCTATTTGTTCATCTGTCTTGTAATTGCTGCCTCACCCTGATGATTTTAACATTTCTTGTGCCTGTATGGGAATGACACCCTCATTAATCCTTTTATTTCTCTCTGTCTGTTTGTAGATATGGGGCTTCTACAAGCAAGGCTACAAGTGCAAAGGTAAGAGAGCAATTCATTTAGATTTGACTCTATGTGTGCTGCACAGATGTGTGTGTCCACCCAGGAGAATTTGCTAGTCCTTTTGACGTCATTGATTCCCAGCCACCACACACACACACACACACACACACACACACACACTCCGTAGATAAAGATCCATGGAGTTGAAGTGCTGAGTAAATGTCATCAACACAGAAACCATAGCAAATATATCAGACTCTTTTAATGGATGTCCACACACAAAGCTCGGTTCACTAACAGCTGGATAAGCTCCATCAGCTGAGGCCACACTACACACAATGCACAATTATTTGCCCTTTTAGGGCTCCCACTAGACCGCTGTTTGAAGAAGCTGGTTCATTTCACAAACGTACATACACACAGGCAACCTCCAGCAGCTCTCATCCTCATGGCCATTAGCTTCAGGAACACACACGCTTCTTACCTCTCCATGGATGTGCGCCTGGTGGTCTGTGCTGGCTAAAAATTAAGTAGTGATAATCTGCAGATGTTCAAGTGCACTAAATAACTTACACTACATATGTTTCCATCCAGATGTCAAGCAAAAACTTTGGAAATGATGTCAAATCTAAAATGCAAATCATGCGAGCTTCCATCTGCCGTGAGTGTGTCAAGTGATTGATTACAGCTCGGCCTTATGAATGGGAGAAATTAGACGAGACAGATATTTTACAGGAAGGATTTACTTTCTTTGATAATTGTCCAACAAGTTTCCACTGCTGTTTACAACACAGACACACAAACATTTGTTCCTCATTTTTTGGAAAAAGTTAAGTATTATGTCAATGTCATTAATAGCCTGACAAATGGAGTCTTTGTGTGTCAGAGGGTGTGTTTTTCTTGAAAAACAAGCATTTCACTTTTTCTCTATATGTTTTGCTTCCTCATTCATTCAAGTTTATTTCAAAAAGCTTGGTTAAGACTTGCAGAATTGCAGAAGTTATCAACAGACATTTGAGTCACATAGCAACTCCACCAATTAATGCTCATTGGGGCCTTTGAGGTCTTGCGGTCTGTGACTCACAGCGTTCACAGCACCCTGCAACTTGTGTTTAAGGAGAGAACAAATACTCTCATTTGATCGCAGCATAATTTCTTAATTACCAAGACATGTCCTACTTTAGTTTAACTTCATGTAATCTTAAAATAACCTCCGTAGTTTTAGCTTTTTTTGATGCTTGGAAGGTAACTCAGTTGTTAAAAAACAGACATGCCACATGATTTCTGCTGTTGAGACAAAAGGACTGAAAATGGCAGAGAGGTGAAAAGAGATCAAACACAAGCACTTTGTACATACACACATACCCCACTCCCACTCACACTCACACCCTCCAAAAACACTACACTCTCCCATCTCCTCTCCTCTCTGGAGGAGTGTATGTCTCTGAGTCAGACTGGGAGTGTGTGAGTGTTCTGCCTTGTTCCAGTGCATTAATGAGACCACAGGAAGTCAATGAGAAAGCCCCACAGCCATTCATCCCCATTACCATTGTTAGCCTGTACTCGGGGAGGTAGAGAGAGTGGCAGGGACATAATTGAAATGAATCACCCTCGGCAGTGCAGGAGCGGAGTGTGTCGAGAGGTCTGAATGTGTGTAGTCGGATGTGTGTTTTACAGCAGTAGATGTTTAGATATTTGGTAAGAGATGCATCTCAGTGTTTTCCTACTAGTATTTTAATTTTTATATCAATACAACATCACAGCAACAAGCCGTGACATCCTCCTGTCTTTGCCCCTCTCTGTTTAAAAGGAATAGCTCAATAAATTAGGAAATGCGCTTTTTTTTTACTGCTTTGTTGAGAGTTGACTAATATCACTTTCATATTTGTTAAACATGAAACTACTGTTTGGAGCCCGACCAGCTGTTTCACCTTGTCTCCAGTCTTTTTGCTAAGCTTTAGTACAGTAACCAGCTGTTGGCTGTGGCTTCATATTTAATAGACAAATATAAGAGTGGGATCGATCTTCTGGTCTAACTTTGACCAAGAAAACAAGTGTATTGCCCCAAAATGTCAAACTTTTAAGCCAGAATGACTCTTTTGTTGTGGACATTTTGAGGCACATTCCAGCCTTTGTGTGGACATTTTATAGCCACTGAGTTGGTGGCTGCAAAGGTAATAACAACACAGTAAAGTCAGGTCAACAAAACAAGAGAAAAAGTGAAAAGATACAGTTAGAGAAAGGTTTTTAAATTGCCTCTACCTCAATATTTAATGGTTCATCATGAATGAAGTTAGGTGCTTGACCACTTAGGGGGAAGAGGGTAATACACTTCCTAACTGAATGAGAAAAACAATTTTTTAAATGAGCCTATTATAATGCGAAGAGGCGGTAATAAGATGAAATTTTAATGTGCAGAACTTTGTTGAAAGTGTCAAACTCTACTAAAATATAAATGTGAGGAAAATCTTGTGCAGGGATGTCAAGGAGAAAGGAAATTGTGATCAAAACTGCTGAGGCCTGTGTGTGTGTGTTCAGGTTGTGTGACTCTCATGTTTTTGTGATGCCTTGCTCGATGACCCATCGCTCCTCTCCCCTTAGACTCCCGCTGGTTGACAGAGTTGTTGTCGGGCACAGTTGGCCTCACCGTGTGTGTGTGCCAATGTTCGTGTGTCTGCATGGCGTGTCGAAGCTCTTTCCTGTCGCCACTAGCTCTGCCGTTCGCCCCGATGTTTCTGTTTGCGCCCGTCCCTCTGTCTGACCCTCTCCCTCTCTCTCCCCCCAACTCCACATCTTCCCCTCGCTCCCGGCCTTCCCCTCCCTTCTTCCCATCTCGCCTCCTCTCTCGGCGATTCTCCCTCCCTCTCCTCCGGTCCCCGCGTCCTCGCCTCCTCTCCCGTCACCTCTCCTTGCCGCCGTCCTTCTCCTTCCAAACGAACGCTCCGGCGGCAGCCTGCGGGGTGAACTGCCACAAGGCCTGCCGGAGCCGCCTGGCTGTCGAGTGCCGGAAGAGGACCAAGAGCATCAGCCACGAGACCCCACCTGCCCTCCAGGCCAGATCTTACAGCTTCCCTCCGCCTGCCAACACCCCGCCCAGCCTGCAGAACACAGGTAAGCACTGGTTTGGTAGTTAATTCAAAGGCCAAATGTGGTCCAGTATGCTACTTACTAATGTGTAAAACCTGCACTTATTCATCGAGGGAGAAGGAGTAAATGTAATTTTAAGATCTTTGTAGAAAAACCACATCAGGCAAATTATCACTGAAAGCAAAGATTTTTCAAATGTCTTGTGGGAATGACACTGATATTAAAAGCACCAACCTTGATGAAAAGTACAGATGCTTTTGAAGCCTTTTGAAATTGTCGGCACTGGAGTTAATCTAAGCTTTGTCCAACTTCTCACGTTAGCACTTAGTGGAGTACGTTTGAAGTCACGTCTTATAACGAATCAGATACTGAAACACTACAGCGGCGTGTGGGATCCTCTCATGGCATTTTAAGGTTCTGATCCGAAGCTGATTTGAAAATAATGGAGGAAAATCATCAAAGCCTGTTTGTTTTAGGTACATTTCCTTAGATACGAATACATAATGCCTGTTGCATGCAGGTATTTTTTGTTTGATGGTAAATTTAGAATTAGAACGTACATCTATTTTCAGGTGTGAAGCTTCTGTCTTTTCCATCAATTCAGCATGAAATAGTGTCATTAGCTTCCTTGATTTTAAGAAAAGACACACTATAGTGCACCAACATGCTCATGAAAAAACAACCTTACAAATCTAAAACGACGTGAAAAATGTTGGCAGAGAAAATGAGTTTCTTTTCCAAAACACTCTAATGCAGCCGTCCTCTCAGACAAAGTATAGCTCAGAGGATTTTTTTTTTATAACACGTTTTAAGCACTTCATGTCACCACTGCAACACCTCCACTTTTTGAAGTGCTTTTGTCTTCCTCCAAGCATATGGGGCACTGACATTTGGAAGATATTCTCAAACAATGGAGTGCAATTTGCAATGGAAATATGATTGGCCCACCGCCGCGAGGCCAGTGACTCACAGATGCAATGTTTTCATTAGACATTATCAAAAACGGTGCCCTGCCAGGCTCTGTTTTATGTCAATGTGAATCTGCTTGATCAATGGGCCAGACAATGCTGCGAGGCAAATGCATTGGCGTGGTAAACAGACAGAGGCCACACATTTTATTGGCTGTAGGCAGTGTTTTGCATTTTCATTTGATTGAGCAATCTATTCCTCATTTCTTTACCCTGACCTTCTGTTTGTCCAGTGATTGCCGAGGAGGATATAGAGACAGTGGAGGAAGGAGTGTTCGATGTGCACCTATAACCAGGTGAGAGAGATGTTGACTTTGGTGTGCCTGCTCATCTTCAGTGTTCATTATCAAATTTTACTTGAGTTAATATTTTCCTGTTTTACCTCAAATGACTTCTGGTGTCCTGCACCTGACTCTTGACTCTCAAAGTTCATTATATACTGTATGAGTACCTTGCATTATCACAAACGTTACGCTGCATAACTCGTGTCTGTGATGCAATGTGCTTTATTAAAGCTACTGTTGATAGATGCTATGAGTAGAAACATTACAGCGTTAGGGAGTCCAGCCATACAATAGTGTGAACAGTATTTGTGAATAGCATGTAAATACTCATCATGGAGTCAGCAATACATTACAAATAGGAATGCATAGATGACAAGCAGCAACTAGAACAGTCATGTTTGTTCTCTACATCTTCTTTTTTATTGCTGAGCCTTAAAGGAATAAATTATTATTTCGTTAAATACCCCGATTGTTGTTGAGGACATGACACACTCATGTCTGTGTGCTGCTATGTAGCTGAGATTATGAAAACGACTGGGGGAAACAGCCTGACTGGCTCTGTCTAAAGGTAACACAATCTGCCTCCCAGCACCTCTGAAGCGCTCTAATTAAGATGGTTTATCTTGTTTGTTTAATCCGCACAAAATGTGCAAAATTGGGGTTTTACAGGGACTTATGTGCTGGACTATTTCCTGGCCGGGCAAAGTAGCTTCCTGAAGACTTGTCATCACCGTGATGTTGCCAATGCAACCAGCGGAGGAAGCTACTGTGCCTGGCCAAGAAATACAGGTATGTCCGTAACCCATGCATGTAGAGGTGCTGCCTGGTAAGCAGGTTTTGTTACCTTTGGACAGAGACTGACTGTGCAAAATAAAGAAATTAATAAATTGTAGCCGGACAGGAAATACCTTCATGGCAGATCATCTACCAAACGTTTTGGCCTGTTTACACATAGTAATTATATTACTACTTACAGCCTGTCATCACATATGAGTGTGAGCTGTGAGCAGTTCAATCAAAGAGCAATTTTATCTTCAGGTTGTTCGAGTGGATTAATTTTAACAGGGGCTCAGAGGTAAAACTAATCAGTGTTTTACAAGAAAAAAAAAAAGTAATTGGAGATAACAGGAAAAATGAAACCTAATTTTACAGAGACAAATGTTCTTCTTTCCTGTCACACTGCACCCCCCTGCGATTTATCTTGCGACCCCTTTGAGGGGTCCTGACCTCCAGGTTGGAACCACTAATTTGCCAAGCTTTGCATTGGCCTTAATAATAAAGATGTAAAGATACTACATCTTCTATATTGAGATCAATGCATAACTTGGCAAATGATCCACTGTACAACAGAACAGGACTAAAATGCGAGAGACTGTGATCTTATATGGGGCCCTGGAGCAAAAAAGAGCAATTCGTTTGTGGCAATTTGATTAAACACAAATGTTTTTAGGCATAAGTACCAGACAGTATCAAGATAAAAGTTGTGAAACTATATTTTTGCACCTGGCCTCTTCTATAAGGAAATAATCATCAGCTTAAGACCCTTTATTATCTCTATTGACAGTATAATTAATTGGTGCATTATCCCAAAACAGTTTATTCTTAGATTACCACAAACCAACTGACACACAGTAAATGTGGGGCTTTCAAGGGCCCCTGGGGGTTTGAGTGCCAAGACTCTTGCCTGCTTTGCCCAGCTGGTGATCCAGCCTCGCAAGACACACTGGCTTTATATGCTTTTACCGCATTTTACAGCAATTTACAGCATTTGAACCTGTACTACCATGCGTCGGTCATTGTATCACGCTCCATGCAGGAGCCTTGAACTGAAGTGTGGTTTTGATGAACAGGCCCATGACAGTCTCCAGCTCTCTATTTTAGAATCCCTCCTACGGTTGGTGTGCAAGAAGCCAAATCAGCAAACAGTTGGGCGCCAGACATGTGCTGCAGTATGTCAGTTTTACAGCCCTCAACACTGAGGAGAACTTGCACTGAACACAAGCCAGGATACCTACATGCTGCCACACAGTGGACACATACTGCAACAGCAACTCCACTCCAGCTCCTGTAACTCACACGAATGTGACGACCAATGTGAATGGAATGCATTTGTATGATTTCTATGTAAAATTTCTGCATTTTGATTCTATGTCGGCCAAGAGTGTTTCTGTAAAACTTACTAAATATTAAAAAAAATCCACAAAATTGTATTTTCATGGTGGAATGTCAAAGTCAGTGAAGTTTATGATTTGAGCGCACTTTGTTGCAAATTGGAATGGCTGTCTACTTTTTTTTTTTCTTCCTTTAAAACACAAAAGAGGTGCTGTTATTGCCAAGAATGTAAACCTGCCACCCAGACTAAGCTACTTCTTTATCTGAGAAGCTCTGCTTTTTGTTGTTTATCATCTAGTTTTTGAAATACACTTCAACGGACCAATAATAGGACCAATTTTGATGTCAGATAAAATATTGTTGCTTTGTGGTGCTCGTCTGAAGCTTGATGACAAAAGCAACCATTTTACCAACAAAAGAAACAGCTGAAATGACTGCGTGGACAGGCACAATTAAAATAGACTTTGGACAATGTTATAGTTTTGTCATGTTTACCTGAATATCACTAACCGTCCTCTAGTTATTGCTATTGTGTTGTTTCAGTATACAGTACTGTCTTGTACCTGTGCACCGATAGATGATCTATCCTCTTGCAGTACTGTGAATGTAGCAGAAACAGTGAATTGCTACTGTCAGATGAAGAACTCATCTTTCCCCATAAATATGTTGACAGCAGAGAGCAGGAAAATGGTTAACTTCCCGCTGATTTCGCTCTCAGATATAAATGAGCGTTGGAGTTCTGAGTCTGTCAGTAAAAATACAAAAAAAAAATCAAATATATACCAACCCCCCCACAAAAAAAAAAAAAAAACTGGAGTAATGAGGCTTTTCATTTGACAGCAGCATATAAATATTATATTATTTCCCTGAGAATCTGTTTTGGTGCAAGTTGTATTTTGCTGTTTTTTACCCTGCATGCTTCTCCCTATTCTCTGGCCAGACATCTCTGTTGCTGAGGAGTTTTCATATTTTAATGCTGCACGCCAAGTTATCATTCAATTAGGAAACATGAAGTCTTGAATTTCCAGAGGAAAATGCATCTGTCGCTTTGTGCCTGTGGAGAGATGGATTCAGACTTTGAGTGCCATATGTGAACTGTTGGTTCATCATTGAATGAAACTCCTCACATTGCTGGTATTTATTTTTCTGTATAAATATCTGTATCAATGGCTGCCGGTCCTTCTGTGTCACTCCCTGCCTGACGAAGGATGTTTGTTGTCATTCTGTGAATGAATCTTTCAGACTGATGTCATGCTTATCCTTGTGGTCCCAGATGATTCCCCAGTATTAAATGCAGCAGGCATCATTCTAATGTGTGTACTGGAATTTCTGTGACTAATAAGAATGATACTAAAAAAAAAAAAGATTTTGTCTTGTCTTTCTGAAATGGGAATTCTACCAGTGGCCATGTTTTTATATTTGTCCTAATGAATCAAAGGTGTATTCACATACATGTTTCTCCACTTTTTAAAATGTAATGCTTTGATCTAAAAATAGTCTATTTTACTTCCAACATTATACGCATTACTGTTAATACTGGTAATCGCAGGTGAAAGCTGGTAATTTTTTTGTGATTTTTACATTTTGAGTTGAAAGATTTATGTGTAAAAATTATTCTCAGAGTTTGGTAAACTTTGCACATCGTAGGTTATTAAGCTTAACATGAGAAATACACCTATCGTGTCAAAATCAAAGCTATTTCCGTTCCTGAAAAGGTTAAATTTTGGAGAGTCATACTGTAACTGTCGCACAGCCTAAATATATTCCAAAGTATTTCAGCTAAATAAAACACATGGAAAAGATTTCCTACATTGAGGCGGGTGTGAGACGATTTGTTTTTCCCACATTTGATACAAAATAGCCCATTACAGTAGCTTACAGCACATTGTACCTTATTGATGCAGCTACTCCACCCTTTCCAACAGAAGACTGCAACACAACAAACCACATCTCCTTCCAAAATAGACTCAGTCTGGATGTTGAAATCGATTCTACAACTGCCACTGCACAATTCTGCCATCCTTCATATAACCACAATCCAGTGTCCTCTGACTGTCTATTATAGACATTAATAACCAGCCCCAAATGAGCCTTGCAGTCGATGCCACATCTAGTTACACTCAGAGATGAAGTCAGTCTGGGCCTCTGATTGCCCGACTCCCACTCTGTGTGTTCGGTTCAATGGGAGGGCATTGATCTGGCTATATCCAGCCTATCATCCAGTGCTATGATACAGCGTAATGCCCTCATATGGGACTGTGTGGACTGAACAATGAGCTGATGAACTGCAGAGGTGACATGTTCATAACTTGGCCTACGGACCTTGGTCACACACACAGATGAGTTTCATGTTAACCACATGATTATGCAACTGTGATTCATTCTTTTTTTTTTGTGCTGCTGCCTATTATACCAGCAAGGTAGTATTACCTTGTCATCATTCATAAATAAAGAGATTAAAAAGAAAGAAAAAAAACTTCAGTTGAGCTGCTTTGCATGCTGAAGCACCAAAAGAAATTTAGAAGGAGGAGACGCAAAGGAAGAGTATGTAGTCACACAGAACGGACCTTCAATGTCCAGATTTGTGTCTTCACCTCAACAGTGGTCGATACAGGGTAGACAAAAAGAAGAAAGAGCCATGCCATAAACCTGACACTCTAACATAATATCCTCTTTGAAATATCACACTCCCTACATCTCTCTACGGCCACTCTTCCTCCAAAGCCTGTACGAATGCGCCTTAAAGTGTGTGTGGTCATCACCCACTACGGCATTGAACGACTCTTTTAGCCGAGTGATTGATATCTCCCATTCAGCTATAGAGAAGCCCTCCTAGCAGCACGGCCATTTAGTGGGCAGCCTGCGTGATATTGATCTGAAAAGTCTGAAAATGGGGGAAATTGAATAGCACCGCACCTAATTACATAGTAATGAAGGCAGGAGGGAAATAACTCCACTCATTGTTAGGACTGCTACCTTGATTGCAAGGAAAGGAAAGATTTCAGGCATGATAGTTGAAAATGCATACTGCCAAAGATGCCATTTGCCCCCTCAACAGATGGTACAGGTCTATAGCCCTTTGCAATTAGACAGAGATTGCAATGCACATCACCCTGATAGGCAATAGAGAGGGCTTTTTGCGCCAGAGATATTGGCAGGTAGGCGTTTTAGCAGCTATAGATACACATAAAAGGTTATCATGGATGGAGAAAAGGATTTGGCACAATGAGTAACTACATGCAATATTGATTTGTTTGAGCTGCACATCACTCTTAGATTTCCTCTTGTAAGACTAATGAACAGATTATCGATTTGATGTCCGCTCATCAAAAACTGGGACCACCGCCAAGTTCTCCTACCATTTGATGTCTGCTCATCTTTGCGAACCCACCATGACACCTGCACCTGCAATGCCGTCCCCTCGTGGCGCACCGACTGCAAGCATCTGGAGCTGTTAACCTCATGCCACAGTGGGGGGGGTGGGTCATGCCTGTTGTTCAACACTTGGTGGCAATGTTGAGCCGCTAAATGGAGTGGTGGCGTGTGACGAGGACAGATTCGTACCAGGATGCCAGTGATATGGCACAAAACAGAGTCTCTGTCAGGGTTTATGGTGAATCACAATGCAGCGTCACAATGCAGATAACAGCACTACATTTTTCTGTTGTTTATATGTTACTTCCCATAAAATCAAACCCATGCATATGCACAAGCAGATACACACTGTAAATCAAATGAAATATTGCTTCATGCTTGTTTTTCATAAGCTGACACTTCTCTTACAGTCGCTCTATTCGCCCACACACTCACACACAGACAAACTGAGGAAAATCTCAATATCACTGCAGGTATACACACACGCAGATTCTCAGTCGTGTTGTGTTCAGCAGTTTTTTTTTTGGCTCGACTTGGCTGAGAAAAAGGAAAAAAAAACATTTGTATTTTCATTTTTTTTAACAGGTCATAATCAGCATCCATAAAAAAACATGTATATTAAGTTATGTCTCCCGTTGGTGTCCTTGACCAAGGCACTGGCTTGCAGCTGGAGTTGATCCCTGAATGCTGCACAGTGGTTGCCCACTCCTGCTGAGCGATAGGTTTAACGCAGAGATCAGAGTGCTTATGATTGTATGTGACTATAAAACACGATTTTACAAACACCTCTGAGTGTGAGTGATCTTTAAATTCAAACAGCAAAACGAAGTTGATTGCAAGTAATACAAGTCAAATAGGCTCCCATGAAAGTGCCTCTGGCGCTCAAACTCTGCTTATCTGACTTTGTCCACATTTAAGAAACAGCTGGGCAAACAGTCTCTCACAAAGTCGAACGAGCTCTACGAGACGGGCTGCGGCCTTAATTGCATTAAGCTCATTGCTGACGCTGGTGAAGCACTCAGCACTGTAGGGGGTTGGAATCCTCATTAGAGCAGAATCAGTTACAATGAATATTGCTTTAAGAATATTTAACTTATGCCAAAGGAACCCAGTGGGATGTGGCCCCAACCTGTTAGCTCTACTGTGTAACGTTAAAAAATGAAAGAAGAGTGCTATCGTCAGGTTTCAGTACTCAAAGGCTTTTTAATGATTTCTTTAATTAAAGAGAAGAAGAGACAATAACCAATGTTATGTGTTATACTTCTCTAAATGCCTTCTGAAAGTCTCTGATGTCTTAAGAGGAAGGAGACAACAGGAGTGGAGGTGCTTTGTGGAGCTGAGGCAAAGAGAAACCTGCCATCCCTTCACCTGCTCTTCCTCTCCGCTCCTGCCTGGAGAGCCTCATTTAGCCATCACTGATACCAAATCAAGTTACTGCAGCCTGGGGGATTGACACAAAATCAATGGCATCGCATCTGCAATGGAGACGCCCCGCGTATTTAATATTCCTGAAGCTGCAAGACAGAGGGAGGAATCTGAGGGGAGTAAAGGGAGGGAGAGAAGAAAACCTCAGCAGCGGGCAAATGTGTTTTGACAGATGAACCCATAGATTATCTTGTGAGGGACTGTTGCACATTTATTTTTACAGAAACGTGGCTCCGTGAGAACATTATGTGTTTATATCAGGGGTCTGTCCTCCACCCAGCCCTGTCACCCCTGGATGACACCTATAGCACATTGCTGATGACCTCAGCTGGTCACACCACAACACCTCCCCGACCAAGGACACCTCCCCGTCTCTCCAATAAAGACAGCCACCGTCCACCCACCCGTCCACCTTTTACAGAAGAACTATTGAGAGCGTCCTGACCAGCTCTGTCACTGTCTAGTGTGGGAGCTGTCATAACTTAGACCGCAAGTCCCGACAGAGCATAGTGAAATCAGCGAGTCCATCACTGGGACCTCTCTCCCCTCCACCCATGACATTTTAACTAAACGCTGCACAAACAGTGCCTTCGGGATCATAAAAGACCCGTCCCACCCCTCCCCACAGACTCTTCACCCTGCTGCTGCCGTCTGGGACAAGATACAGGAGCATCTGGGTAAAATCCTCCAAACCCAGCAACAGCTTCTTCCCTGAGGCTGCCAGACTCCTTAACACCCTGCTGCCCCCAATCTCAGCATAACAAACAAAGACCCATGGACCCCCATCCTCCAACACACACATACACGCACACTGGACCATAGCTGTCTCACACTTGCACCTTTACTACATTTATATCCTGTATTGTATAAAGGACACATACCTATTTTGTATTCTGTTGTTTGCGCCTTATGTCTAGTCTGAATTTTTGCTTCACTCCAATTGAATGTTTTGTTTTCCACCAGGGACCAGGAGAAACGCAATTTTGTTCCTCTATGTACTGTATTCTACTGCACTCTATATGGATGGATGACAAAAAAGTCTCTCTTATCTCTTATCTTATCTTGTGACCCTCAGACTTATCTATGTGTAAACAACCTTCACGGCCAGTTAGACACTGTTGTCGAGAGTTCCCTAAAAAAAGAGAAGGCAACAAGTTTATCCCTGTCCTTAGTTTATTGTAACTTTGCCTTTCATTCACCTGTTTTTTTGAAGATTAAAACCGGCACTTTGGTGCATATAACATTCCGTCTTTGAGGTATTCATGAAAGCACAGATATGATGATACGAGGCGATAAAAGTATGCATGCATAAATGGCTGCAATACAGAGTTTTCTCTAAATGCAGGCTATCATCTCGCTGAAAGCTTAGTTATATTTCATCACTGAATGCATCAAATAGTCTGCTTTCAGTCCAGAGCGCCTCAATAACCCAATGATTTTTAGCATTTGTAACTTTATGTCCTTCATTCATTTGTTTGATGTTGCTTATGTGTGTAGAGGAGGTTACACAGTTGATTTATGGCTGGAGGACACAAATTCGTTTTTAGTATTTCCTACGCTTGGAGCCTTTTGCATGTTATGTTTGAATAAAAATATTAATTGATAAAAAACATCAAGAGGAATAACATGAAGATCTGAAATTTGCTTTTATGTATTATATTATATCAAGTAATACATGGATCAAAACATACAGCACAGAAAAAAAGAGACACTGGAGAGCTTTGCTGTCCAAGATATGCAAAAACTTAGTGTCACAGTTCAGCCAGCCAGGCCTCTGTTTCCAGCCTCTCTCTTAGTTCACTCTCTCTGTCTTGTCATAGTTCTGTCTATCTTAGTTGTCACTCCTCACCTGCCATAGTTTTCACTCCAGTATCTTTTCCACTCACCCCGCCTCTGCCTCACCCCACCTGCTGGTCACTCCCACCTCATCACGCACCTCTGCACCCAGCTGCACTCTATCAGTAATTAGGACTCTATATAAGCCACTTCACTCCCCTCTCCCTTTGCCAGACTGTCCCTCTTCTTTGTTCTTTGATTCCTGATGTTTCCTTTGACTCTCCGGCACCTTCCTGCTTTAATTCTCTGTTGCCATCCGTGCCTGTTTAGATTTACCTGGAATTCACCACAGGCCTTGGTTCCTGTTCTGCTCCAGTATACCTAGTTTTGTCTGTCTGTTTTCCGTGGCCATCAGCTATTCGCTGTGGACTACATCACAGCTTGCCTGATAAACAGAGAGCGTGAGGCAGATTTCCACAACTAGTGTGGTTGTGTGGACTAGAGCAAACAGCGTTTTCTCTCTTCACCACAGTAAGGAACTACACCATATCTTCTCCCCTGTCTTCGCTGTTTCTCAGAGACTCTCTTGTTGCCTCACCTGCTGCCAAGACTCACATACTAAATAAAGTCATTACCGACTATCACAGCTCTCCTGCGTGCTGCTATTGAGCCCAACCCCACTCCTCGTGACCCTTAGCTTTGGCTAAAAATGAATAGCAAGTGAAAGTGCTCCAGACATCACTTAATGATTCCTTTGCTCCTCATTTGGTAAAGATGTGGTGCAGATTATTCAATTCCAGACTTAACTGATTCATGGTGGGCCTTTACTGGTCAAGCTCCAACATGTGAAATCCAAATCAGCTACTACAAACCCGCTTACTCTTGTGGTCGGCGCATGGTAATTAGATAAAACCCAGTTGAATGCTGGATTATAAAATATGCAAATTAGGTGCTAAATGATGCATGGTGTATATTTTCCACTGGACCCCAAACATGCAGTCTGTAATCCAAATATTTTATCATCCTGCCTCATTCTCAGAAACTGCACTAGAAATATTTTTAACCACAAATTATCTCTGAACATTATGATACCTTCTGGCCACAGCTACTCAGTGCTATAGCCAGGAAGTCATCTTTGTACCTGGTGACCCAGCCACAAAAACCTGCTGGTGGAAGAAGCCATCAAACTGAAAAAGATGGCCTTTTGGACTTGGATAGCCCAGGGAGGTCCCCAGGTACCATGAGGCCAGAAAGACTTCAGCTTATGTGGTCCGGGAAGCAATTACTTGAATGCAGTTTTGTTGGGAGCCGTGGCAAACCGTCAGAGAACTCAGTGTGTTGAGGCAGGGCCGTGCCCAGGCTGTTCTCAGGAGGGGATGAGAACCGCTGACCTCGACTGAGAATATGCCCAGGCAGAACACTTTAAAGAATCCGACTCACAGGCCTGTTTACACCTGGTATTAGGCATGGTATGCATCTAAGTACCGATAGCCCAACAGCAAAAGCCAACATGCTGGGACAAATGGACACAATGTTTTTTACACAAAGATAGAAATAACTTAATGTATAACAGGAAGGACCAAATAATTAAGAATTTGTCGTAGACAGCATTTCACAAAGTTTATAAAGTTTCTAACTCAGCGACTCACAAAATTGGACGATTTTATAAGGGAGTCTGTGGACTTTCTCCACAGGCGACAAAGAAGTATGCTACCATGCTACCATCAACAGTGTGTTCACAAACAGCCACTGCTTTTCTGGGCAGATAAGAGAGCTGAAACACCTCTGAATGTGGTCTGAGTGATCAGATCGCAATGCGTCTTGCACACACACCCTGTGGCAGAGGCAGAACTGCAGGTCTTGGTGGAAACATCCTTTTGAGAGGGGCCAATAAGTAATAATGAATGAGTTAAAAATCTCTGCAGAGGCAGGGGGCAGTAGTGGATGAGATGTGGACATGGCTGGGCTGTCTTGGTTTAAATGCCTCAAAGCCGCAGTCTCAGAGAGAGCCTATAGGTCATGAGTGACTCTGGAATCACGAGGTCAATATGAGCTTCCTACACAGGTTCTCTGGGCTCACCCTGAGGGATATTTAGAAGGAGCTCAGAATAGAAATGCTGCAAGTTAAGGTGATTCAGGCAAATGACCAGCTGCCTCCTGAATGCCTTCCTGTGGAAGTGCGGTCGGGGATGTCCAATTGGGAAGAGACCTGGGGCAGATTCAGAGCACACAGGAGGGATTACATATCCTATCTGCCTTGGGAACCCCTTTGGGATCCCCAAGGAAGAGCTGCAGGATGTGGAGTATTATTTCTGGACTACCTTTCTAAACCTGCTGCCACGGAGACGTCAAAAGAAAATGGATGGATAGATAGATAGTTCTCAATGTCAGTGCCCACTTGTAAATAACTGTCTTCTATACTACCTGTGCAATGCTGGTTGCTTCTGTTCTTCTGAACTTCTGGTCTTTTTTTTGTTATTTTTATTGTCTTTTTTGTTCTGGAGACAAGGCTACTCCTCCTTCATGCCTCTGAGGAAAACACGGCCTTTCTTGCTTTGTCTCAGCCAGTTCAGTTGCATAACCCACCTTGATGATGGGCACAGAATAGCAAAGCAGTGGAACTAATATAAGTAATATAATGCCTCAATTTCAAGGAGGGAGCACTCATAAGTTATTCACAGATCCTCTCTTTCTTCTGCTTTTCTCCTCTGATCAAATCAAGCTCATGACAAATATAATCATAGATGGTGAGTGACAAGAGAGGAATGGAAAGAGAAAGAAGAAAAGGAGGGGCACCAGGGTATACCAGGACAGAGCATCATCTGAGGACAATTATGCAGAAGCTATGAGGCTCTTAGAGGCACAAAAAACCTATTCCAAAGATGTTCATATTGTCACTGTGGTCAGAGGAGGATGTTAAGATTTTACAAGCCCATAAGAGAGAATGACTCGCCAAAATCTTTCAGGACTTTATGAGAAAATGCCTGAGAGGCATGTAAAACCTTCCTTTATTAAAGACCACTTAAGCTGCCTTTACGATGCCTAACAGCACTTGCTGATGGATATAGGCATAACCTTGCTTCATGCTGGTTTATGGTTTATGAGAAGACTGGCTTTGGATACAGTGTGAGAAAGCATGTGACTATTCCTACATGCAAGACTGATACTTTAGGAGGTGGAGATACTGTATGTTGAGAACCAATAGTGATTGTTTGTCTTTAGGCTAATTTGGCCAACAAGATGTTGGATACTCATCTGTTTTCATTACACCAAGCATTATATATTCGGCCTCTGTTGGGGCCTGGAGTGTATCCCGGGATGCATCAGTGGGCAGGTAAATACCCAACAGGGGCTAATCATAAACTGTATACAGCATGGGCGCAGTCTCTGTGACATCACCTGTAGATTTCTGATCCTGGCAGCGGTGACCCCGCCTAACTCCAGTTAATCGAAATATGGACAAAGAGACGGAGCGAAGGTGGACATGAATGAAGCCTGTTTCACGAAACAGGCCCAAGAAGCTCGCCGACTAACCCAGTGGTACTGGCCCCCTTCGGCAGTGGTTACAATACTTTACATGTTTCCGTATGTATTGACTTTGGTGCAGCAGGTTTAATAACTGAGGCTCCCAGACGCTCCCGTTAGCATCGTTAGCTTAGATCAACCTCCACCGTCTCCCCCCGGAGAAACTCATCCTGGACACCCGAGAGAAACACAGTCAACACTGCAGCACAGTCAAACTCCAGCCAACAAGCAGCTCCACAAACACCAGGACAAACACACTGAGAATAAACACACAGAGAAAACAGCGCAAATGTCCTGGACATTAAAAGCTGGAGGCCTTTAGCCCGATGCTAATTCATAAGCTGGTTATTTACTAGTAAACAAAGAAACGGGAGCACTGACTTTTTGGACAGTCTGTTAGTACAATTATCAGCACAGCAGCTATGCTACTTATCCAGTATTTGCATGAAAAATGATCCGAAGGCTCCCGTATAGTTGGTGTCATGAAGGGGACAATTAGCTAAAGAGACCAGAACCATTATTTGTACCAAGCTGTAAACATGTTTTCTTCTGCTGTAAAGTTGGACATTTTGACCTGGGGTCAAACGCAATTGACTCCCTATTGAAGCCTGCCTCAAGTGGGACTACAGCTTCTGGCACTTCCGCGTTGGCTTCATTTTTCAGCCCGGGGGGTTTTGATGAGGATCAAAGCCAAACAGTCTAACAGACAGACGCTAGACATGTGACGTCATGATTTAAAAAATTTTCTGGTTCCACTTCCTGAAATTATGACAGGTGTCATTTTCCCTGCTGTGTGTTGCACTTCTACAGTTGTACAACTTCATTTAGCAGATGCTTTTATCCACAGCGATGTACATCTGACAGATGAACTTATGGAAAACATAACAGGTTTAATACACTGAAGTTCATGAACATGTGACGTCATGATTTTAAATAAAGCACAGGTTGCCGCTTGGGGCCAGTAGATAATCCTTTAACCTCACATTCAAACCTAAAGGTAGTTTAGCCTCTCCAAACCACATGATTTAAATAACTTACCAAAGTGTGCAGGCTTTCTCAAAGAAAGTGAGACCAGACATTAAGAAGACTTCACCTCTGTTCGTTGGCCCTTCCTCTGCAACTTCTTAACACGACTCAGAGGGACAGAAAGGGAGAGGATCACTACATTCATTTATTATGGTTACATAATCCCCCAGAGAGGTTTTGGCCTGTCCCAAGGCTCACTGGGGCTTTAAACCCAGACAAGGGATCCCTTACATGGGGAGGTGATTCCGCTCAGGGCCCCTGTCCTCCCAGGCATAAAAGCTGAATGTACAGTATTTGACTGCTCAGCCAGCCAAACCCACCGGACTCGAGGCTGGTCAGACCTCTCTTTCTCTCTCTCTCTCTCTCTTTCTCCAACTCGATCCATTTTTCTTTTGCTCTCTTCTCACTCCCGTAGCCTCGGTTTTAATTGCTTTGAAGCTGAGCGCTCACCTCGGGGAGCTCAACAGGATGTTTTACAGAGCTTTGGGGAGACTGACTATTAATAAATAATACTCCCCTTTCTACACTACAGTGGGATGGACAGGAGCGAGGCAGAGAGGTTTTAGTAACCTACAATACTCTCCTGCCGAAGGTTAGAGGGCAGAACAAGACACCAACAAACTGTGTATTTCCAAAAAATAAAAGAGGGAGAAAATATAAATAAAATATAAAACTGCTTCATCTGCCACCTTTGTAGTCAGTTCAGCAGAGTTGTGCATTTATCCATGAAATACACATAATAATTAAATCCACCCTCATCTGGTGTAATATTAAAAAGGACTATGCCTTGCACACTGGATATCATAAAGTTGAGTGTTGTTTTTTAACCTTGTGCAGCCAGTTAACAGATTCTGCGCTGTAAGGAAGAAAGTTATAATCACGTCAGCTTGATTAGACCGTAATCAAACCAGTATGTCTAATTATCATTTCAAATCAAATTGGCGTCACCTCCTGAGGAAAAAAAAAAAAGCCTTCGGTATATCTTTTTATTCTCGGCCTGCTTTGTTCATACTTACAGCAGCTGTCTTACTATACAGAGCTTTGTACTTTTTGCTTTGTTGTTACGCTGCAAGGCAAGACTTTACACTCAGGTTTTATAAGTGTGTTATGTGTCTCTAAAGCTTTCATAGCTGTATTGACCTTATAACAGAGCTAAACACTGTGGAAACAATGGTTCCCAAACGCCCTTGCTAAAAGCCTGCCCATCCGTACTTTCATTCACGTCCACCCAAAGGATAAGCCTATCCAACTCTTAAAGGAAGAATCATCCTAAAACTGTAATAATGTCAACATAACAGCTCTGCATATCCTGACCCAACGGGAAAAATGGGAAGAGAAATGAGTTCATTTCCAGTACAAACGGGTGTCATTACATTGAAACAAGACAGATGTTTGCACCAGAATTTGATTTTAGAAGCAAGTTCATCTGTAGAGTTTTCTACTTGTAACAATAGTTAATTATAATTAATAACGCAATGAATTCAAATAATGTATTAGTACCAATTTAAGATGAAGGTTTTGTGCAGTGTATAGAAGCAGCAGATATGACAGGTACTGACAGTAACCTCAAATGCAGCTGCAAATTACATCAAACTGTGATTGCGAGCACAAAATGTATTTTCATGGCGTTTGTCAAATGCATTCTGGCATATAAGAAATAACCACTGGAAGCACTATGAAGCATGGTGAGGGAAACGGGGAACACAAAAGAAATTACAAAACAACACATTGCTACAAAATAACTTCTGTCATACTGAATCTCACAAACTGTCAATATCCAAGGATATTTTAAACTTTTCAGCGAGAGACTTTCTCTAACTATCTGCCCTTTATACTCTGTGTGGGTATATGGGATTTGCTCCTTTAATGAAGACTTATCTATACGACAGGAGCCCACCTTGAATGTACAGACCTGTTCCCCTGCTCCACTTCCACTCCCAAGGCTATGTGACTAATTGGATGCTGTAATGCATCGTGATGGAAGGGGAAGATATTGAAGTTTAAAAAGGAAGAGGGGCTGCGAGATTGATCTGGTCCTAAATGATAGAGGAATTGATCACGCCTGCTCGTGGTAGAGGGAGAGGAACGATAGCATTCCCTAATGAGGAAGAATAGCCATTAGTGACAGAATTAACAGATATGTGGGCAATCTCTCACGCTGATTAAAAAGGCTTATGAGCGCCATGACGCGTTTGTCCTACACATTTAGTGGGAACAAGGGGGGAGGGCAGGATGGAGACGGTGGTGATGAAGCCAGTTGTCACGTCCAGATTGATATTTTACGACCCGACCTGTGGGATCTGAGCTGCACATTTAGAGAAAAACAACATATTCTCTCCCTGATTTGACCAAAGCTGATGATCACAATATGGAAAAGAATATTAGCTACCTGCCTAGCATGTAATTGCCGGATGTGTGGAATATGCAGAAGCTATTTATTTTGTCATACAAATGTCATACATGAACTAAAAAAGTTACACATGCAAACTCTTTGACAAAGCAAATATTATGTGAATAGTGCATTTGGGATCAGTCAGAATTATTTCTTGATATCATTGCTTCTCCTATACAAAATCTTGTGTCACAAATCCAGCGATGTGACATGTTGCCCTCTTGCTTGTCTATTGCTTTGCTACATTTTTAAAACATTAGAGTCGCACAGATGGATGATGTGTTGGTGACACGTCTCCGCTGCGTCTGTTTTGTTTACACTGTAGTGCTATGATGCATCTGGCATTCATCGCACCATGTGGCACGCCTAAAAATTTAATTTTGTACAGTTTGACCCAGATTGTGACTTTTATTAAACCCATCTCATGGAATGCAATGGATTCATGCAATGGATTCATTTGCATAGAACTGTGCTCGGCCGAATGAGGAGCCTTACCAATAGAGGTTTCTTCTTTGCATCCACTTTGGCACAACCAAAGGTAGCCAATGCATCACTTACAAATAGTCACTACATCACAAGTCGGATGTGTGAATGATTTTTGCTGTTCAATCCTTCTTGGGTCAAATTTGAAATGATTGATTAAAAACTGTCCACAGATACTGTTAAATCATATGGTAGCAAACATACCTTTAGGATTTTACAACTGTTGTGCATCTTTGTGGTGCATCATTTTAAAATGTTATCGCCACTGTTTTCCACAAACTACACAATCATGTCCCCTTATCTAACCTTCCTTTGTTGTGAGCTCTATCTTGTCTGACAACCCACTAGAGCCACGTACTTCTTTGGGCTCAGTAATGTGTGAAAGGCTTGTTGCCAGGACACTGTTTTCACATTCCTATATACACATACATGGATACACACACTGATCCCTGTGCCCTTTCTCCCTAATGTCACCACGCCATGCTGACAACTTGCGGTGTCCTGCTTTTTTTTTTTCTTTCTTAACAAACACACACTTCTCCACATTGTTAAGCTTGATGTGTTTGTGGAGATAAATTGTCTTCCATCTTCCATCCCCTCCGCCCCTCTTCTTCCCTGTTTACTACTGTTTAGGTTTACGGCTTTAATGTGTTCAAATTATTGCAGACTGCGGACACCACTGTTTGCTGCACTGCCTTATTTTGCGCAGGAGACAGTTTGAATTTATGTCTTTCATTGTTCCGAGCTGAGGCCTTCACCCCAAGCTTCCCATGTTAATGAGATTGATGTATCAGATACGACCACACACACACACAGAGGAAAAATCAATGGGCCGTTGTTAGCATTTATATGGCTTTTGCTTGGATATCACTAGCTAAGAGGAAGCCTGCAAGCAAGAGAAAAAAAAATAAAAGAAGAAAGGTTGTTAGCTGTAGCAGGTGATAGCCATGAAACAGGCTTTGCAATGTTGTCCACTTAACGAAGCTCATTAAACACCACTCCAGACTGAATGGTTAGTGTTTTAACACAGATTCATGGCATTCATAAATGTTTAGTGTCACTTTCAACCAATCACAAGCCAATGAAATTTCAGGATTTATGTGCTGTTTCTTGATGAGCAAATGCTTTCTGTCCAATGCAGATGCTGATTGGGCCTCACTTGATACATAAAATAATATGTTGGGTCCTAATTTACCAAGTTGACTATTTCATTTGCCAGTGTGAATCCTGCTAATAGGCTCAGAAAGGTACTTATGGATTGTACCTGATATGAACCTTATAGGCCAAATTTAGATCACAAGTAGATTTTAGAGTCTGTGTCAAATTCTTGTTCTCTCTCGGCCTCTATCCATTCCCCTTTCTTCTCTCCCTCTCTGTGAAACAGTGAGATCTTAATGCTAAATCTGGATGAAGCAAGAGGGGAAGAAATAGTAAAAATAAAAAAAGAAAGAGGGAGACTGAGCATAAAAGTGAAACATAATCCGTATTGGTGTTAATCTTTTGATTTGGGCAAATTTCCTTCTGCAGCTGAATCAAAAGGTCTATTTGCATTTTTTTTAACAGATGAGGTTTTAATTTTCACAGTTCTGTGGATTACCTTCAAAGCTCCCTGTCAGGAATGGAAAGATCTCTATCTTCTCTCCCCTTCTCCTCTCTCCTCGTCTCACCTCCTCTCCTCTCTCTTGTTGTCGTGTGCACCTGTGGACGAGAAGAACTGGCAAAATGAATATGCACAGGCTTTTGTCTTAAGCGGGGTCCTTCGCAAGCTAAATTATATTTTCACAGATTAACTTTCTGTTTGATTGGATATGCAAATTTTACAGTGGTTTTTCTTCACAGGAAAAAGGGATGGAAGAAGAGGAAGATTCCACTCCATCCTTTCCAGGTACACAGCCAGACAGGGAAGGGGTCAGACCTCCGATAATTGAAGCTTCCGCCTTTTTTTTTTTTTTTTTATCCTTCTGCAGTGGGACACTTTTATCACACAGGCGTCAGTTTTGGCGTGATGCTGCAACGCAACAAACACTATCCCGAGGAGGATTGTCTCTTTTAAACAACAGCTTCGGCTTAAAGGACAGGGAGAGTCCCATGTTGCTCAGGACGGAGGGACAGGTGGGGACAGGGGAGGCGGCAGCAGCCGAAAAGCAATTAACATTCACAAATAGCGTCAGGGAAGCTATCCACTGAGGTTACACAGGCGCTGAATGTCACCTACTGCCTGGGCCCAATTCCTTCATTAAACCCTCCCATAAGGGCAGACACACTTAAATACATATTTGCATACAAATGCAGTGATTAACCCTCTAAGTGCATTAGCTCTGGCTGCTTCTTGGAGCTTCTGTGCTAACAGCTTACCCACCGTTTGTCTATGTGTGCTTGAAATGAGGTGGAATAATGATCCTTTATTGGCTTGGTTGAATTGACTTCCATTGGTTTCCTCTGGCTGTTTTGTTTATGGATTTCTGAGATACATTATTCCTCTTTTCCCCGTCTATAAATCACAGTGAAGCTTCAGTTTGCATTTGACATTATGATAGTGTGCTGTGTTTGATTTAAGGAATACATTTCCATACTGTGTCCCATAAAGCAATAAATTAATGAAGCAAAAAAGTGAAATGATCCCAGTTGGGGGAACTGTGTCTTTGCAGATCAAACAATAATCGGATACATGTGTAAGTATATATAAAGAGAGACGGGATTCATTGAGCTCCAACAGTAGGATTGTATGGAGAATAAAAGAGCAGCAGCAGAACAGCAGAGGAGCTTCCTAAAAATGAAGAGTGTGTATCCAAAGCATTTCTTACTGCTTTGTAAGCTTTGTTCTATTTGCAGCAGATGAACACTGACATACAAGGGAAATCCAGCGAATATGCCAAAGGGCTGATACGTTCCTATACTGCCGCTGAGGTTAGTGTGTGGATAGGCGAGCGAGCCTGGGTGTAGGGAGGCAAAGAGCAAGAACAAACACAAAAGAAGAGGACGGAATGAAAGTGTTCGGTGGTGAGAGTCCTGATCCATCTTTTTTTTTTTTTTTTTTTTTTTTTGAGTCACACTTTGAAGGCGCGCTTCATGACCTCAGAGGCTCACCTCGAGGCTACGGCAGCCAACTCCCTGTGGAGTCGACAATAACAACAACAAGAAAAGGAGAAAATATCGCAGAACCCATTGAGGCTAGTCATTACTGATTTCTTTTTCCATCCACTTCTACTCCCCTTGGCCTCTCTTCCACCTAACTCACACTTACTAACTTACATACTGTTGCATAAAGATGGAGCAAAAGAATTAAACAAGAGACACTGGGAATTGAAGTGTTTTTGCTTCATCATGCCTCCATCACTCCCCGGCTATCTCATTCCTCCTCCTCCCTTCTCCTCCATCTCGTCCTCCCTCCTCTGTCCATTGGCAGTGCACACAGCCATGAGCAGAGCTAATTAAATGCTTCTAAGTGAGTCGCCTCGCCTCGCCTGCCATTCCAGCCTCAGCAAAAGGTCATCCTACTCACAGGCATGAGGCAGACATTTCTCATGACTGTTTTCCTTTTGAGAAATTTAGCAGATTGTTAATTATCAGATTACAAGTTTGCCTTTTTAAAGGCCAGCACGCTGCCCCCGAGTCGCATGGCTGGAAAGAGAGGGAGGGAGACAGAGAAGGGGAAGAGAGAGGAGAGGGTATAAGCAATGAAGATGGCTGAGGGGGGTCCAGCTTTTCTCCTCTTTGCTCGAGTTGAGTCAGGGCTATGATTCGTGATCAGACAGAGAGAGAATGTGAGATAAGCAGAGGAGAGAGGCTCTCTGTCTGACAGTAACCCCTGTACTCTCTGTCTGCTCCCATCAGCCCCTAGCAGGCACTCCCTCCACCTCTCGTTCACTCCTTCCACATTCAAATAGAGATTGTTAAAAGAGCCAAAGCTGAGGGAGAAAACACAGACCTGGCCCGTGGAGATGACCGTACTCTGACCAAGAGCGAAATCAGTGCTCGTAGAAAAAACACCAAGAACACTTGTTCACTTCTTCCTCACCTTTCATCGCTCAGCGCAGTTCCTCCTGCTGTGTTGAAAGAGACACGGGGCCAGAGTGAATTGGCCAGGTGACTCTTTGTATCTCGGCAGTGGAGAGAAACAGTGAAATTTCTGTTGCAGCGGTGCTATTGTGGTGATCAAAGAGGTGGGGGTTAAACATGTCATTGTTGGGTACCCGTGAATATCTCCAGGGAGGCTTGATAGTGTGTTTGTATGTGTGCTGGATGTGGTGCTATTTGAAGTATTGCCTGACTTTGAAACACACAAAGCACATAGAAAACATCTATCTTTGCAGCAGATACGTCCCTCTGATCACTACCATCTGTTTCAACATATAGATGCAGATGAAACACAAACTTCCATTTGCAAGAAATGATCCACCATCTACCAAATTGCTCATGTTTAACACTGTTTCTTTGGCCTGATCCCTCAGTGCCTCTGGGTCCACTGCTTTTCATGGCCATCAATCTATAAATTGATATGGCGTGTTAATGAGCTGATAATTGAGTCGTGAATCAGCTGTGGAAATGGGCGATGGCATGTCATTGATGAAAGATCTGTGCTTTATACCCCACGGCCAAAAACAAAGGAAAGAATAAACAGTGCGCTGGGTTTGCACCGGAGTCTCGAGCTCTACAACGCCCGCCTCGTGCGCAAAGCAACCAGCATTATGAGCAACCCCATCCACCCCTCACACACCTTCGCCTCTTCAGTCTCCTTCCCTCTGGAAAAAGATACCGGAGCCTCCGGGCCAGCTCCACCAGACTGTCCAAACGACTTCATACACCAGGCTGAACTCTCTCCCCTTCACCCCCAAACAACATGGACTGCACCCTGGCCAAAGTGTTTTTTGAAAAAAAAAAAATCACATTTTCATCTGCAAATATACTGCACTACATTTGCATTTAGCAGACAATTAACAATTTTGACTTAGATTTTTTTGATCTTTAGAGCAAAATTTGGTCAAGTCAAATTTTGGCACTCATTCTATAGGTGACAGCTGATACTTTAGAGCAACCTTTGTATTCAGAAGTAAATACAATAAAACAAAAATAATGATAAAAGAACATAGTAACTTTTAACACAACGTCCATTTGTTGTGTGCTGTCCAATGTTAAGTAATCACTATACTTTATACCAGCTGTTCTAGTTACTTTGGAGATTAAGATTTTACATACAAAACATGTGCTGAGTTTATATAATAGGATGATTTGTTATAGATTTAACTACTCAACAGTATAGTAGTTAAAATTAGCTCCACCTCCACCAGCCACAACGTTATACGTCACTTACACATCTGTGATAATAGTCCAGTGATTTAATATTACTCTGCCATCTAATGCACACTTTTACTTTTAATACTTCAAGTACATTTTGGCGCTAATGCTACTTAGTGGGCTTTGTACTCGTGATGGAGTATTTTTTTTCATGTGTTATTACTACTTGTAGTTATGCAAAATTACTTCTTCACCACTGGCACTGTCTTCTGCTCACGAATGCAAAGCTTCTCTGCGGCTTACTCTCAAATAATGGATGGCCAACCTTCCTTGACGGCACCGCTGAGGAGAGTTTTCACACCAGCCTGAACGAAAGCATCACACAATGATGGCAACTTTAGCAAAAATGACTGCATCTCGCTGTGATAGATTTTCCAGTGAAGTGCATAGAAAGAAATGGCTGAATCTAAAAAAGGGAAACAGTTGAAAAAGTTATCAAATTATACTGTTACTATTAGCTATAAAGTAAAGTATTTATTAGTATATATTGGGTTGAATAATGCACTCTTACTTCTCCAGAAAGGTTGCTGTCTTTGCTCCTGCTGACTGCATTTCACATCCTCCCATAGCCTCACCTTTTTCCCATTTTCTGACCTTAACCTCTGCATTGGTGATTTGTAACTAATGTGCATAAGACGTTATTTGTGTCCCTGCCTGGGGCGACCGATGCTCTGTCCAAACAACCCACTGCCAGGCCAACTAAGTAAATAAATGGGACAAGAAGAACAAATGAATAAGGAGATGGATGTTCCCTTCTTGGAGACACAGAGGCCTAATTTGAGCTAATAAAGGACCACATCAAGCGTGACCCTCCCTGAGAATGGAGGGTCGATGGAGTGTCTGAGAAGCCCATGCAATCTCAAGTCAATTGCTCACAGGCCCAAAGATTTCATCAGCTTCTTTTCTCTTTACAGAAAGAAGGCGATGGGAGAGGGAATGAGAAAAAGAGAGACAGAAAGGTAACTGACAGCTGATGTTTTAAAAAACAGAGTAGGTCTTTATCGTCATTCGCCCTTTCGATGCTCCGTCTCATCATCTTGCTGCTAATCTGAGAAGGAGCCAGTTAAGAATGAGCTGTTTGTAATACCTTCGATCGATGGATGACCACTGTCACTGGAGGGGTCGGGTGCAGGGGGCTGACGAGAGGAAAAACCTCAGTAGATGAACAAAATTAGTCTCTAACCCTTTCCCTCTTGTCTGTCTTCCAGTCTCTCTGGAGTTAGCCCCTGATCTGTGGGGTGGGGGGTTATGGGTAATCGCCAGAGCACTCCCAGCGCCAGCTGTGATCTGATTTGTGGCAGAGGGCAGCCAATTACAACCATCGCGTCACTTTGTGCAAGACGCTTACTGCCTGAAGCGGGAGAGAGGCAGGGAGTGAGGGAGGGAGGAGGAGAGGAAGGGAACAAACTGTGAGGGAGGACAAGAGGAATGGATGGAGGGAGTGGAGATGCAGAGAGAGAGAAGGAGGAGCTGACAAAGAGTTTAGAGAGAGAGGGAGAGAAGTGCAGGAGGAGACGACAAAGAGTGAAGGGCAGGGATGAGGGAGAGAGAGAAATGAGATGTGATTACATAAAGGATAACTCCGTTTTTACAACTTGGGTTGTTTTAAAAGTCATTTTTATGGGTTATGATGATTTTGCAATCACCAGGAGACGCACGTGCACATAAAATATTTGCAGGTGCTGAGTAAGAATCATCTGCACAAAAAGACAAACATACCCACACACCGTTTCCTCAGGTAGGCCATTATCTGAGGAAGACGCCCTGCAAACTGGAACAGAGACTGTTGCCTGAAATGTGCATGAACAGGCTAAACAGTTTAAGTAGTTGCTGAGGGTTTTGACAAAGTCTGGCAGGGCAAGAAAGGGTGTAGACCGACAGACAATTTAGTCAGATTATCTATTACCACTTTATTCAGAAATAAAACTGAAAGTGATCAGATCCAACATGTCCTGGCCTACAGTGATTAAAGTGGCTAGGATCAATATTTTTATATTAACAATGGATCAGCTTGTATGCAAAAGAGGTCGCTCATACTGACAAACTGAGAATTATCACTAAACTCTGCAGTTCCTCTCAGCTCTTTAGAGCTTTGTAGGTTCACTCTCACCACTCTCATCAGTTTCAGACATAGCAGGCAGATGTTTTCAACCTAAACGTTCTCTGTACACAATCCACCGAACAGCAGACTGACAAAGTAAGCAACTAGCTTGTGCACATAATGGAGTATTTAGCAGTGTGAGACCAAAACAGAAGTAAGAGGAAAGTAAAAATTGGGCTTACAACTATCAGCTGGACAGACACACGACTCTGAATAAAGGCTTCGTGTTTCCTTGATGTGTAAATAGACTGGAACAAGCTTATCATATCAAATTATAAGGTGATAATATATCAGTGTTGTGCTGACGCCAAGATAATGCAAGTTTAAATATATAATTATTGAAATACATAAATATTCCTATGATCTGTCCCTGTCATCATCAACATAAGATATTAGGGCAGATACAGATAACAGGGAGAATTGACAGAATATTCATAACAAACCAGCACAAACAGGAAAAACACACACCTCCGCAGTTACCATTACCAACAAACTAGATGAACATGGTGATGGGGGATAGACAAATGATAAGGAAAATTGTTTTTTAGTAAAAGATGAGAATAATGTGATGGGCAGTGGTAACAGAAAACCACACATGGGAGACAAATAAATAAAAATAAATAGTGGTTGACTTTTCAATTTCCATGAGATGCTAAGACAGCACAGCATTGCAACTTCTACAAGTGAATTCACCCACACTGACATCCAATACAGCACAAGTCTTATTGCTTTACCGTGAAATATGCCAGCAAACATTTCAAAAGATATCAACAACGGCTTATAACTTCTGACCCCATCGAAAATGAGGGAGAGCGCTGCAAAACGCCGTGCCCCAGATTCCTATTTCCTCCCATTAAGTTCATTTCCTTTCCATACTTCCTTCATTAGCGCCCATGTTAAGCTCTGCAGAATTGCTAATAAGTTAATTGAGGGCTGCTTAAGACTTTGTAGGTGACATTGAGAGGGAGATTGGCTTCACTATGTGTGGGAATGAGCTTTGCATAATATTTAATGGCCACTCATGCTCTGCATAGTGTAGCTGTAGCGACTTGTTGGGCTCGTGCTGTCACACTCGCACGCACACACACACGCAGATATAGAATCACACACACTAACAAGCACACAGTTTCCTGCTATGAATGTGGTGTCAGCATTAATTAAACACATTGTCTCCCACTAGGGGAGAAGCCGCGTGTGTGTGTGTGTGTGTGTGTGTGTGATCAGTCATCTTCCGTCTCATGGGCCAAGCAGAGGGTTTAAGTATGAAATTGACTATTTCTTGAGTTGTGACTGCAGTATCAACACACACACTCACCACAGTGTAAAGGGAGTTGTGTGGTTTCATCGCAATGTGTGTTTTTTGTGTGTGTGTGCGTGTGTGCGTGCGGGCAGACAGGTTGACAGTGCATGCAGAGAGCCAGAGAGAGAGAGTCAAGTAGGCAGGCAGCAGCTGTATTGGGACTTCCCATTGGGGCCAAAGGTTTCCTGCCTCTTTCTCTGTCTCTTTGCCTCTCTCTCCTCTCCCCCAGAGGCTTTGTGTAGACAGAAGAGACCCCCATCCACACGCTCACACACACACACGTTCACACTCACACATATAGATACTCTTCCTCCGTGGGAGACCAATACAGACCACAGATGGCTGTCTGAGTGTCAGAGGAAATACACTGTAAAGTGAAACATTGAAAGGGAAGTCTAGTATGGTAATTCTGTCTCTTGAGTTTCTGTTTTGCTCTGGTTATGTGTGTGTGTGTGTGTGTGTGTGTGTGTGTGTGTGTGCATCCATTGCTGGGTATCTGCAAGACAGCTTGATTAGCTAGCTGTCCGATGTCAGAATCACCCAACAGCAGATCAACCTTGAACAACCTTTCCGTCCACTTGATAAGGTCCACTTACCTCCAACAGCTCTCATTTCATTCACTCATTCACTGCGGTGAAAAAAACTGAACATACCGCAGAATGGCTTGAAAGAGAATTATTATGGACATACCACATTGGTGGACAAATTCAGAATATCTATTCATACTTCAATACTTCATATTTGAGCACAATTCAGGGACTTATACTATTTTTTATTTTATGCTACTGTGCCACATTTTAGAAGGAAACATCACACTTCTAGTTTGCAAGTTATTTACAATAGGTATATACATGAAGCAGTTAATATTATCTCCAGAGAGCTGAACCTGCTGATTGAACATTGAACATGATTTTTGTTCTGTGTTAAGAGTTATGGAAAAGCTTGTCAGCACCATAGCTGACGTGTACAACATCAGGTCTGTGGCGACAAAGGAGATACCATGTGGAAACAGTGATTGTCAACTTGTGCTGCTTGTGTTCTCCTCTACAAGTTTCCTGGAGGAAACTGTGGATAAAGACTGCTCTGTTTCACACACACCTAGCAAATCCATCTACTGCAAACCTTCCACTCAACGTAATTGTCGCTCTCTATCGCCGTGAAAGAGAGAATGCAAACGCAGTGATTGCACGACAATGGCCTCCTATTCAGTAATGAGCAAGGCAAAAAGTTACGGATATAACCCCAGATATGTCATCATGCGTGTAGCCCATCGTCACTCTATATTACAAACGAAATAAAAGAATGTAAATGTAGCGGTGGTGGGGAATATAATCAAAGCACAATATGGACTGATCGTGTAATACATCTGTCTAGTGTGGCTGTGGTGCAGCATAGGTACAGTATCTCTAGCAGGACTGCTGTTAACCTCTTGCATCAAATATAACCCAGCTTTAGGGCAGGAAGAAATGTGATGAGCTGGGTGGAGCCAATGACTCCCATCCCTCTCCTCTTCACAGGATCAGGATCATTTTCTGTATTATGAGACTATACAGCAACACTGGAAACAAGCAGGAAGCGTTTAGACTGACAGCAGGAATGATTTGCTCACGGGTGGCCGAGAGTGGGCGGTTCCTGGCCTCGCTGCGTTCAGTGTGTGCCCACCTTTAGGTCAGACTACCTTGAACTCTGAGAAGACATCATCAAACAGAGTTGGCTTTGCAGCAGAAATTACATTTCCACAGCAGGACAGCATTTTGTGTTTATCTGACATGCTGACATTTTTATAGAATTATTTTCATACAATGCATGTGAGTGTGTTTTTGCATGAGCGCCCTTTAATTTGATACATTAAGTACTGCATATTTTGCTGAGCATACTTCTTACTTTTTAACTGATTAAAGTTTTAAATGCTGCACTTTTCCTTGTAATGTAGTGGTTTTACATTATGGCATTGCTTTAGTTTAATAAAGGATCTGAACACTTCCTCCACCTCTGATCTGGTATAATAAAAACAATGCTACTATTGCTATCAGGCAGGCATCTCTGGCACAGATATCAGGGCGATAATTTGAAGTGATAAGACCCAATTTGTATGAATTTGTTCAAGTTGGAAATGAAGCTCATTGTGCTTGAGGTCTTTTTAAATCCTGAGTGAGAGAAGGAATGTGAATTTGAAATGCTTTTGAAATACAGATGGGTTGCTCCAATTTGCTAAATGGAAACATGGAAGCCTTGCAAATCAAATCACGACCTGCATCACTTCAGCGCTGCGTTATAATTCCTCTCTCCAGGAAATATCGGTGGAGTGTGACGGCTTATTTTATCCTGAAGAGCCACATATGTATCTCCAGCAAGGTACATGCACGTGAAGCAGGATTCATGTGTGGTGAGCTGCTGGAGAGCTTTGTAATGAAGAAAGAGCACACAATGCAGGATTACCAATTCCACGCACAGCTGGAATGCCTGTTGTGAACGATACCTGCTGCACATACAGTGATTCCGTTAAGTGAAACTCTGCTTTCTCCTGCAAGACCAATCTCTGCCGGTCTGTCATGCCGGACATGTAGTTATTGAGCAAAAGATTGAAAGTGAGAGAGAAGAGATTGGGCCAAGAGTCCAGCGAAAGAGAGGGAGAAAGGAGCGAGGCCGAGAGACGTGGCAGAGGGAAAAGTGAGACAACGAAGGCAGAGGATGAATGAGGGGAGAATGAGAGGATGACAGACAAGGCAGACGAGTGAGAGATAGAAGCTGTAGAGCTAATAGGAAGCACAGAGAGAGATGGAGAGATGGATTTGACTGAATAAGCGAGAGACTGCCCTGGGAGGCAAACGACGCTGTGGAAGGAGAGGAGTGGACAGCTCGACTCTGCTGCTTGCTATTCCAGGTGTCATCTTTTCCAGTCGCTGCTGATTAGTGCCTGAACATATCTCCTGCGGAGAAAATTAAATATTGATCTATTTTTCTCTCTTCATTCTAACCCCCATCCCCCCCTTTTTTTTTACTCTGCTTCTTTTTTATATTGAAAAGACCACTACTGATGGAATTTCAAATGTGACTGGCCAGGGGTAAGCTGTGTCAGGGAGCTTTCACGTATGACAAGAAAACTCACGCCCAGTACCCTTCAGTCCGTTCATCCAGTGGTTTGTGCTTTTCGCTGTTCAGGCCAGTAAAAGCTGCTGCACCTTGCATGACTGCAAGGCCGCACTCTCTTTGTATGTCTGATAAGAATGAGGCATCCAGGAGACCAAAATCAGACAATGCAAGTACTTCTCTCACAAAGACAACGCCATAAATTCAAATATATTTGACAAGTGCCAATTTACAGCAGTAATATGTTGTAAATTGGCACATGTCAAATTTGTACGCCGTTTTGTTCCAACTTCAAATTTCACATAAAATATATCAAAATATGTGGTTAGTTTGGTGAACCACACTTCCTTTATAAAAAGTTGGACAGACATTAGATCCATAATTGTCATTTTCAAAACTGGAGCTGGATACGTGACCTTCAATCGAGACAAGAACTTGTTAAGAACAGCTGACATTTACAATACAGTGAGCACATTCATATTTATTTTTTATTTAATCACAAGCACAGTGCACTCACTAATAAACAAGTTATATTCTTCTTTTTTGGGCAGGAAATACTCCTCCACATAACCTCCCATAAAATGGCATTTTTTTAAATACAAATTTTGTTAATGTAGGACAGGGACAGGCCAGCTGTTTCCCTCTATATCCAGTCTTCATGCTAAGCAGATACAGTGGTCTAGCTTTTTGTAGTGTTTATACTGTGATGGCCTCCCATCATCCTCATACAGTACATGTACACTCACACGTAACAGAGGACAAAAGACTGGTTATGTGCTATCAGGATGAAACCTCCTGAAATAATTTATCATAACCAGCACAAGACTTTAGCAGCCAAGGACATTTACAGACAGGCAGATTTAAATGCTTTGCACTCTGAATGGATTTTCTACTGTTTTCATAGTCCATTACCAGATAAAACTGTTAATTTATGTCCACAGTGTTATGTATCTGGACATGCTGAATATCTTTTTGTTTCAGGACAATCTGCTCTACAGGATTGTGAGTTGATATTGCATTGAGTTATGACTGAACATATTGCTTATGTCATGTATAGGAACAACATGTTCATGTGAATGTATGCTGGGATATATTAGGTCGTTGTGATGACAGTCATATCAGCTGTGTTTTGAGTCTGACATATCGTAAATCATATAAAGGAGTGCAAAAACTGACACAAATTGAATTATTCCTACAATATTATTCTAAATGAAAAAGGGAACTGTGGACATGTAATTATAATATATATAAACATACAGGGCATGCAAAATTGTGGTAGATTGACAAATTCAAATTCGAAGTGTAAAACATATCTTTTTAAGACATGCCCAAGTGTTCTGTGAAAATCTGTTTTGCAGAGTAGTGACTGCAGGCCTAAGAATGACGCATTTGACCCACGACCATGTTTGTAGGCAGGTGCCTGTTCCCAAAAAGCTGAATAGTATACAGCCTTGGCACCACACTGTCTCTGGTCACAGTGGTAGTAGGGTGGGGTTTTGGGTGGGGGCAAGAAAAGATGACGAGAGTCTCTCTGCATCTTCAGCAAAGTTTCTCTCAGCCTGGTTTTTTCTAAACCAAAGCTCTGTCACAAACCTATACTGTTAGCTATTCTTGCACATTTTTAAGTGGGCATAAGAAAATATCCTGGAGCTTTCTTAGCTGGTATTTGGCGTATACCTGCATATGCTACTGGCTAGATCAACAGTTTCCTTACACAACCAACAGATACAGAGTGTATCTTTTTCACTTTGGAGCTGTATCTCTGGCCACCTCACAAATATTTACAACTCTTGAGGCAAATATGTAGCAGAGTGTAATATAAGAATATAAAAAAATATTGATTAGTGCAGCTGTGAATTTGTAATATGCAATTATATCGTAGGCAGTTAAATCATGTAACAGGTTGTGGGTTCAACTGAGCCCTGAATGTACTGGAAGTGAGACAATTTGTTTAATTGGTGCGGAACAAGTGTGACAAAGGCGAGCCACGACACTCGTTAGATAGTGCTTTGTGTCATTTGAGTGCAAACGCTCTCTATGGTAAGAACATCCCACTTCCATTGATTACTTCTGAAAGTACTCTGAGAAGGACACAAGAAGACCAGGAGGCGTTTCGCATATAAAAGTCAAAATAATAAAACGATTAATATCCTTCACGCCCACTGCAGCCTCCTACCCTCTCAGGTGGTATCATAAATCCTCCTACTCCACCTGAGTCCTCTGGGTGGCATAAAAAGTACAGCCACGCATGTAAATCCTCCCTGTTATACCCCTTGTCCCCCCTCCTCTCCCCCGTGTCCTGTTCTTCTCTGCGGAGCACTGGCTTTCAGTGTGACGGCCTCAGCGGTGAGGGCCCAGAGTGGTTGTGACAGGCCGGGATAGCAGCCGTTCCCCGCTGTCTGGGAGGATTAACTCTGCTTTTTCAGGATGACTGGGGATGCCTCCTGGCCCCATACCTGGCTTCTATAGGGTCTTGTCCCCATAATAGGGCATGTACGTACAGCATGATGTGCAAAGGAAATCATGCACTGAAGATGATTTTAAGTTAAGTTAATTAAGTTTGTTTATTTTGCAAAAGTATGTGCTTAATCGCAATTAAACATTAACGGCATTAGTTGCCTTGACAGCCATGTGAGAACGGTATGAATACAGTAATAATGTACCTGGAAATTCTGCATCTGCTCATTTTAAGTGAATTAAACTACCACACTAATGTAAGACATTAGTGTAATTACCGTACACAAACAAGGCTATTTCCGGGAAGACTAGCAGCCTCTACCACCCTCCACGCCGCATTACACTGTACATCGTGGACTGTTTAATGGCACAAAAAAGCAAACAGAGCAAGAACAGACATTATACAGACGAGCGATCTCACTTCTGTCTGCTTGTGTCTGCACTGCAAATACCTGTAGGCTGAATAGATAGCTTTATTTTCAACGGGTGTCTCACATTCTGCTTTTCTTCTGTAAGAGGCTTATTTTATTTAGTCAAAACAACACTGTGCTTGAATTGAGCTTTTTTGCTGATTCTATTTTAGGCTTGCATATACTATGGTAATGTGGATATTTTGGACAATTTCAGAATGAGATGACTTCAGCACCCAAACCAGATGATCCACATAACATAATGTTCTCTCCTTATCTATCGTGTGGCAGCATCTCTGAGACAGGACACCACATGGTTTATGTTAAATGGAGGCTTCATTTTGACGAGCAGCATAGTGTCATGAGATACAGGATATTAATGAACGCGCACAGAAGGATTCACAAATGTTCTGATTCATAATTGCAGAGCTTGCAGATGTGACGCTATGTGATCACATTAAATCACACCCTCAAATCTACACTCATTGATTGACTGAAACGGAAGCCGACATCCGATAGGCTGCAGAAAAACGGTTTGTAAATGCAGGTTCAACGTTCTGTATATAATGTAAAGAAATCCAAAGATGCCTCTGGTGAAAATTGCGTATACTTTTAAATACATACATTCATGGATTTCTATGATGACATGAAATATTTGTGTGTGCATTGAAAAATATTTTTGGTGAAGAGAGTCATTAACATATCAGGGGTGAAATACATTTGTGAAACCTCCTGTGTGCATTCATTAATACTGAGACCCATCTGATTTCATAGATGAAAGCTGAGTGTTTAGTGCTCCTATTAGTTTGCATTACTATTTATTTATGTTGCCTACTGTTCTAAGTCTAATGAGCTTCCTCTAGAGGATAAAGTGGCTTGAATTTGAATTGAATTCCTACAGAAAAGAGCGCATTATTCATACATATGACAAAAAAAAAAATCAACATAAACCTTGCAATATGTATTATTTTAAAAACCCCACAGCAATTTGCACTATTAAAGTTTAACTGCAAATATTATCTATCTATTGATCTATCAATCTATCAATCTATCTATCGATGCTAATGAAGTGAGTCAACACACCAAAGTTCTGCTGCTGATGTTCGTATCGCCATCAAGATCACGTGATAATGACTTAAACAAGGCTTTGGAGGTGATGCAGAGGCATTATCAGAGTAGAATAACAGTGGAAATGAGAGTGTTAGTCTGTTACCTTGCCCATTCATCCTCACTGTATAAGCAAATAGGTAATGTGTGTAATTATGAATACATTTTATGGAGTATTTTAAAGTGTTGATTTTAATCTACCAAAAAATTGGACAGCTGTTTTTTAAGTGAAAGAAGCTGTGTGAGTGCTGTATGCTTTTCTTTCCTGTTTGCACCTCGCAGCCATTAAGACTTATTGTCCCTGACGTGGTAACTGTAAAGCAGGCGATTGCAAACCAATTCCCACTTTTTCCCCACTCGACCTCTCTTTTCCACATTGGTGAGCAATCCCTATGAAAAAAAAAAAAGCCTGACCTTTGGTTTTATAGACCATTTGCAACACGGAAAAAAAAATGTCATAGCGTGATTCCTCTAACTACCACGGGGTGTTGAAGAAAAATCCAGCAGCCCTCAGAGCCAGTGCTTATGTGTGCGTATTTGGTTTGGGTACCTTTTTCCGTGAGTTCAATTTGAACTTTCACGCACCATAAATAGCCATCAAGCGGACATTGTAAACGTGTGAGATTGAGGAAAAGACAGCTCTCGCATTAAAAGGACGACATCAGAACAGATGGGATGCTTTGCTCTGCTGACAAAGCCCAAGGCCTGAGACCAGACTCCATCATGATGACCAGTCCACCGTGGATTCCACAAGAGAAATAGCAAGTAAATCTCGACTGGCTCGGATCCAAACATCCAATTACTCAGCATCAGGGAAAGCCTCTCCTCTTCCCAGCCTGACTTTATTTGAAAAATCTGAACAGGCCAAACAGGAAATGTGCTTTCATTTCCAGAGGCAGCCGAGAGCCAAGATTGAACGCCATTTTAATGAGCTTTCCCAATGAGGTGCCACCTGTTTTATATCCAGATAATTGGATGATTGGCCACCCTTAAACGACCCCTGCTTGGCAAGCAAATCTTTCTTTCTTTCCCTCTCTGAGAAACACTGCACCACTCTCAAGAATAACCATAACCAATGCATGCAGAAAGCATACCTAGCCTACTTAGGCTAGCTAGCCTACTTCATTTCATAATATCGCTATATACTATATTTGGTCTCAATTAGACCATGTTTAGAAATGTCACAGCTCAGTGACAGCTTTAACACTAACCTTACTGTATTCTGTGTCATTATAAATCCATTTGCTGTGGAGCAGACGCCGGGCTCCCTGCTGAGACAGTTCATATGATCATATCCATTTCACTTGGTGATGTCATCATTTCACACTGCTGCTATACATACAGCATCTGATGCTCTGCCCATGGGTGCAAACGAAGCCTATCGCAACTTCCTGGCATCTGGTTGAATTATTGAAATCGCAGAGGGAGATGTCTTCAATGCACACTTTGTAGTAGTGAGATGTAAGGTTTGTTGTACATTTTTACACAAATCAGTTTTAATAAAGAGACATCACAAACAGACATCACTACACTCAAGCAGGAATCGAGATCATGGTAAGAGAGACTGATACATTCACATTCAACTTTGCAATCTGCATTCAATTCCCATTTCATGTCAGCAAGACTTTTTTTTCCTCTTGTCCACCAGATATGACTCTTTAATCAATATTTTCATATTAACAGTGAATCGCATGACTTGTATGTGAATTAGAGGGATGACCCCACAGAGACGGATCATCAGACTCTGCAGTTTCTCTCAGGTCCACAGAGCTTTTTAGTGACTTTCAGCTCATTGTTTTTTTTATGGCCCACAACTTTACTGTTTTGGTTCACTCTTACTGGCCTCATAGTGTTTTTTTGGCTGCAGCAGACCGCTGTTTTGGTGAACCAAAAAAAGTTATAATAGGGAATAAACATTGGATTAACATTCACCATGAGGCTGGAAACAAAGCTCCAAATGAATGCTAATGTTGATGTGTAATTACTGGCTATGTAAATACTGCAAGCAAGTGTTTGCCAACAGGTGAAAAAAGTTTGTTTTCTCTGTGTCTAAATGACCAAAAAATGAGCTACTGCAGGTTTAAACTAACTAATTGTTTGCAAAACATTTTATGAGTATAGCATGTTCATTCATAGCACCATCTGGCACAGGCTCATCCCAGATGCTTATCATTGCAGTGAAGCTATGAGTGTATTACAGCTTGATGCACCAGCATGTGTTAAAGAAGATGCTGAACTCCTAAACACACTTGGACAAAGCACCAAAACACACATGAGATGAGGCTTCAAAGATGGAGACTATGTTTGGCAAACATATCTCAGGTTATCTTTCCCACTTCCAATCTGCAGCCAGTCTGCCAAACTCTGCAATGTTAAGTATCCCAGGCAGTCTCAGATAAGACCAGAGTGTGCAACACCTAGTCAGCTCATTTTTTAGACAGATATACAATTCAAATCTGTGGAAGAACACTATCATTCACAGAATGGCTTCTCCAGTTAAAATCCCATTATCATAGGAACAGGGAAAGTGTTTGATACACTCAAAAAGAGGCGAACGGACCGACTATCAGACCGACTGATGGTTTGGATAAGAGAGAGATAAAGATGAAGGTATGTTGTATAAGGTGTGCATGGATCATGTGTTAAGTTGCAGGAAAAGAAAAAAAGCCTTCTGTTTGTGTGTATTTGTGTACTCACAAAGGTGTCTGTGCATGCATGTGTGTGAAATGTTTGAACCTGAGAGTTGAAGGGGGCAACTCAGATGGGTAATTGAGTGTTTAATCCCATCAAAGACGGCTTCATGCCATCCGCGCCGCTCCCATAATCTGCCCATAATTACACACTCCCAGCATCTGACACACACACATGCAAAGTTGTGCTTGTACACATGTATAGAAACACACACACTTGCTGCCTTGTTCAGTTCATCTTAAGGTTACTGATGATGTTTTGTCTCCAGGGAAACTGAAAACAGGAGTGTGTCCTACGATAGACATGTATTTCATATAGCCTGTTATGTACATACATACAGTAGCTAACGCCTGAAAATAATAAATGCACTGATCAGCAACCCTGATGTTATGTAACAGCTTTGGTGTTATAGCTATGACCTCTGGATTGTAATGGATCAGAGGAAAGCAGTTTTCCTTCATTAATTGGCAAATATATGCATCAAGGCTCTCCACAGATTGTGTCCTGAGTTGGTGAAAGCAAGAAGTTTCTATCTTGGTAATGGCACTTTGTCTGAACATTGTCTGCCAGTATTTACATGACGTCCTACTAAACTTCCAGATTAACATCTTCAGCCATTCTTTCCAGTCACTCCATTAGGGAAATCCATCAGGGTCCAGATTTGCTGGGGCCTATCCAAGGGGTGTCGTGGGCCACCCCTGCTATCCTAAACTATGATTGGCTATCTGCCTGGTCAGAGTGGGGAAGTTATTTCGAACCAACTGTTGCATGAGTCAACCTGATTTTGTTTCCAAAATATTAAAAAACTTTTTGAAAGCGTTTGAAAGTCAACACAAGAACAGGTGAATGAAACTGTTTTAAATGCCCAGGATGGTTGATTAAGAAATGTATCTTGTGTTGCAAGAGACAGCTCAGAGCTCTACTATTTATTGCCTTATTGTTTCATTAGACTCATATTTCAGTTACAAATGCACATTTGTAAATATGAACTAGCCGTCACCATCCCGCATTCATGCCATCTCCCATACTTGGCCTCTGACCGCCTCTGCCTCAACTCACCTGCTTGCCCCGCCCATCTCTTCCGCTCACCTGCAACCAATCAGAATCCACACAGTATTTAAATCTCACCGGTTCAGAGACTCGTTGTTAGATTGTTTCAGCTCCCTATGCTCGACTTTCAGGCGCACTCTTTGGATTGTCTTCCCGTTACCGACCCTGCCTGTTAACTCACTTACCTGTTTGCCTGACTGGACCCCGGAAAACTCTGCCTTGGCGTCTCCGTGTCTGCCTGTCCGATCGTGGTTTTTGGCGTCCTGTTACGGAAGTCCTTCTCCTCCTACCGGCTGGCTTTGACTTACCCTGCTGCCTGCTCCTTTTTGGATTGTTGTTTATCTCGGACTGACTATTGGTATTTGGACATTATTCGTGTTCGCCTGTTCCATATTGGCACGTGGATCTTTCCAGTGTGTATGTGACTGTCGCGCGCCGGCGCTGCAGGTACCGGCTCCTCCGTCCAGGACTTTCTCAACAACTACCCCTGAGGTGTGCAGCACGTGAGTCCTCCTTCACACCCCCTAACACTAGCACAATAATCTCTTGTGCAAATTAATTTGGCATTTGTTTTGTGAAGCAATTGTAATATTTTGTATTTAGAGCAGTAAATTTCTGGATCAGAAATCTAAAGTGAAAAACAAGTGGATAAAACTAACTCACAGCTGCTCAGCAAAACCCTGGTTTTAATTTCACTAATGTCTGTGAAGTTACTGTTTATTAATTGCAGTAAGAAGCCCAAAGTTTTGTATTGTTTTGTAAGCATGTAAAACAAGAAAATGAGCCTTTTTTTGAAGCTGTTTTATTTTGGTAATTTCACTTAATTGCCATGTACTGTTGCTAATCAGCTGTTGGCCTCAACAGCTGGATGAGAAGAGGCCAGATGTGTGTGGGGAAACACATTTAGTACTGAGATTCTGAGTATGTCCGCTGTCTGTAAACTGAGATCATTACATTTGTGGTTAAAAAGAGGAGGCCTTGCACACACTGCTGTAGTGGAGGTGTTCAGGACTTGCCGCTGGTTATCAGAGGAGTCTGACTGCTGCACACATGTGGACTGTTTGTCCACCACGCTGACTGGACATCACTGGGAAGAGGGTTTGTAAAACTGTTTGCTAAGTTTCCAAGGACCTGTGAGCCCCTTGTTTTTTAATAGTTCCTTCTGTTACTACATTTACATCTTGTGGTTGTGCATTTCTTCATGTTAATCATATTGTGATACTGTATGTATAGTAATGGGCTATAGTTATTGGGGGTTTTAAGCTCTTGACAGTGTAGTGACAGTGAGTTATATGATCTATTTGTTCTTATTGTAGATGCCTCCTGATTTAATGTTACAGTGGACCCTCACCAATTCACCTCCCATGCAAAGCCTATTTTCAGCTGATGTCATGAAGTATGCCACAACATACTATAAAATGAGAATTGAGTGGGCGGGCTCAATGTCACTATTTTGTCCACACAAGCTTATTTGCTGTGTGCACAACACTGTTGTTATGATTGGTTGGTTCTATTTAGCTTTTAAATCAACATATTAGAAACAGAAATGTATAAGAAACTGTAAGATAATGCAATGTTACTATTTTAGATGGATATGAGTTGTGGAGACAGAAATGGTAAATTAATGCTTTTCCGACGTGTGAGTGTGTACACACACATTCTCCATTCCACCCCTGTATAAGTCAGTCCCCCAACTTGGGCCACCCCAGTCAAAAATATCCAGACATGCCGCTGTGTATTTGGTTTCAGGTTGTCCACAGAGATACAAAACCGTTCGTCTGTCAGTATGATATATATGCTACACAGTGTGAGAAAGACACTCTTAACCCGTGGGTCAGCGCAGTGACACATCTTTGATCAAGCTACAAAATGACTCCAACAGGATAGTTGTCCCACATAAATCCTAAACGGTCCAGGTAAGCCAAGGAGGAGGGAGAGGTGGTGTTTTCTTCTTAGGCGAGCGTGGCCAAAGGGGCCAGTGATGGCGCCAGTAAATAGTATGGTAAATACTGACGCTTTTATTCCTGAACACTCCCATCTGTCTGGCCCAGGGAGGGAAAATAAATACTGCTGGAGTGGAAGAGGGAGAGCGAGGGCGATGAACCAGCAGGGCAGCAGATTACCAATGCAGACTTGTGACTAGAGGCACGATATTTTAAATCCCAAGCCAGTTTGAGAAATTTTGGTCGAGGGATGGTGAGTATGTAAAACCCTCTCTGCTCCCTCAGCTACCGTCACTGTGCCCATGAGCAAAGCATTTCACCTGCTGGTAGGTAATAGCAGGTGACTATAGCTGCTTCTCTTCAGATCCTACATGTGATTTACTATGTGACTATGCAGTAGAATAGGACTATTGATTAATAAACTCTTTACAAGCTCCTAAATAAAACTGAACAAATGTTATAGTAATGTTTCCATTAAAATGTTGCACCACAGTTTATATTAGTGATGCCTGTATTGCCATGCTAGTGATGTAGCTATTGGATGGATTTCCAGGAAATTTGGTAAAGACCTTCATGGTGCCCAGAGGATGAATCCCAGTGACTTTTCTCTGGCTCCATCATCTGGTAAATACATAATTTGTGTCACATGTTGGTTTCTGTCCAAACACACTAACTGTAAGAACATCCTCATAGAGAAGTTAGAAACGTTGTCTGGACTCAGACCAGAAACTCAGAAGCAGCATACATTACTGAGAAGTGGAGGCGAGGCCTGTAATGGTTGCAGCATGAGCTCAGCGTCAGAAGAAGCTGAAGCAAGCACTGCAATGTCAAGGTGTTTTCTAAAAATCTGTTTTTGTCCTTTTATCACATTTTGAGTTTGCCATATGCAACCTTTTCCACTTCAGCCAAACTTTTGTCAACAATTTAGCATATTTTTAAAATATTTCTGGCATTTCTTTGATGCATACATTGGAAATGTGACTCAAAACAGGTGGGACGAAACTTACCTAATGTAGATGAGTGGGACAGGAACAGGAGAAAGGAGGGCCTGCCAAATATAAACACCCATCCATTGCATCAACCACACACACACACACAGTGATACACTATCCATCAAACGATGGAGGTGGGCCAACATGCACGGTGAGGTTGACCTCTTGTCTTGCTCAGGTGTCTATCAGCTGAGACAGGGAGGGAGCCGGAGGAGGGGGGGCGAGAGGAGCCGAGAGGGAAGAGAAGGAGGAGGAGGGGAAGGAGGCAACAGACTGCCAGATCGCTGTGTGGCAGAGCAGCGTGGCCTCTGGCACTGTCACCACCGCCGCCACTGCTGCTTCTGTTGTTGTTGCTGTCAGATGACGACAGGACAGAGAAAAACAGAGAAAAAACAAGGGAGGGTCGGGTTAGGGAGGACAGTGCTACTGATTGGAAAGACTACCATAATATCTTATTCAAGTGGAAATGCTGTCACTTTGAACAAGTTCTTCTTAATTAGAAGTGAAATTACTGACTAAGAATCTTCACAGATATACAGCTTGAATTTTTCATAGCACCCAAAAGCAGCACGAAATCCCCAAATGTCCTCTTAGCTCATGGCTAAGTTTCAAAACTGAACACAGATGAATGTCCTGATGAAGGTCGTCCTTTTTTTCTCATTTGATACTGGATTACCTTTAATACGTCCTTTGGCTTGAGTGGGATATTAAATGGAAAACTTGGTGTATTTACTTCTACGACTGACAGAATGAGTCATTTTTTTTTAGACTTGATGAAAGTCTTTAAGTGGACTATTAAACTTTGGCTCATAAGTATTCATATTTTTCTCCAAAGAGAGCCATTTAATTTCTGGGTGATAAACAAACAGACCTCCAGTCTCAGTGAGTATACTGGCATCAGCTCACAGAGCCATATTCAACAGCAGTTCCCAGCCTTTGCAAACACACCAAATTGGATTTAGTTTGGAGTAAACTGTACTGCCGGGCTAGCTGCTGAGTGAGAGGCGCTGGGTGTCCCTCTCCCTCACCCCTCACTGCTCTACTCTCTAATTCTAAGGCTGGACTCTATCTTTCTCTGCCTCTAGCCAAGGAAGCCAAACGTCACTTTCAGTCTTCTTCCACTGCCTTTGGTTTATTTTATATGTTTCTTGTTCATTTGGAGTTTACTGACAAAATGGTCTCTGAAGTAACACACTCTCAAAGGCCTGGGGGACACACTTGGACACATACACAAACATGTGAAACATTTGAAACACACTTAAGAGAGACTGACTTTGACGCCTAACATCTGAAAAGACATATCAGTCGACTACAGGAAATGTGACATTTCAGTGAGCACGTCTATATGAAGCCCGATAGAAGGACTGTACAGTGCAGGCATGACATCACTAACAAGGAAAATATGCAGCTTCAATGGGTGATGACTCAGTAGAGCAGAAACGTCTGTATGGATTGTGACAGTTCTGTTGATGTGATCAGAATTATTAAATCAGTTTAGTCAATAAAGATGCATTTAGGCGTAACATTTTCCTGATCTAACAAACGTTAAGTAAACTGTTGTTACTGCATATATTTGACTGAAGAAATATACTGTGAATATTCGTCTTCAATCACCAGATTTATGTCCACATTGTGCATTGAGCCAGCGCCGGTGAGAGGTCTTGTTGATGTGAAGATGTGGGAAACACACAATGCGTTACATTTATTTGTTCATTTAAAGTAATCATTATAATTAGAGAGTAGTGAGTTCATCATCAGCTCACCAGGTAACTGGCATCATTAGCATTTGGCTCATTAGCTTAAACATATGCAATTTTGTTGTTGTAGAGATGGCAATGTTTAAAACAGACATTTAGTCACATTTAGTTCAAAAACAGTAGCCGTCATCTGTACAGTGCACGGTGAATTACAGGAAAATACAATACACACAAGGGAGATTGTGCTTAATTAGAGCATGCTTTTGACATACTTACAAATATTAATTAAATCAGGCTTTTTGTTCACACAACATCCTGTCTTTGTTAATAGTAAAATCCTTTCAGGGTTTAAAATTATATCACACGTAAACAAAACAAACAAAAACCAATTGGATAAGTTCTATTGCGTCATTATAGATTGAAAGCGTCATTGTTGATGTAAAATTTATTTTTCGCAAATGTAAGAGCAGTTTTCTATGGGTCACAGAAAGTCATCCCGTCTCTAATATGAATTTAATATATCCCATACTGAGCATTCCTATTTACCCATTAAGACCCATTAAGATACTTTTTAGAGATGGGGACTTAACAAGCAAAACTTCAAAAGAAAAAAAGACTTTCCAGAGACTATCAAACTTAATTAATAAAACATATAGTTTAGTTTGTTTGGATATTTTCAACAATTTCTGGATTTTACTCTCACGTTGACATTGCAGGGTGCTTATGTGGCATGCCAGCAAAAACACCAATTAAATGAGTGCAAGCTCAATTTGAATCGAATGCTTGTAGACAACACGATGTGCAATAGTCTGTGGAGGCTGAACATTTTTCAATCCCTGGAAAAATATTTATTCTTATCTGTAAGTACACTTATATTAACCACCACCTTTTTCACTACAAATACTGCTTGTGTGTTGTATGCGGCTCCGAAGACAGAACGGGTTGTCCACTAATCAGAAGGCTGGTGGGTTGATCCCCGGCTCCTCCAGTCTGCATGGCGAACTGTCCTTGGGCATTGCTGTGCTATTGGTACATGAGTGTGTATTCGAATGAGCTTAGAAATATCATGCATTGAAAGCGTATTGCTCTTGATGAGCAGGTCAGCACCTTGTATAGCCGCGTCTGACATCAGTGTGTGAATGCAACATGGCTGTAAAGCACTTTGAGTGGTTGGTAGACTAGAAAAGTGCTATATAAATGCCGCCCATTTAGCGTTTGAAAAAGCAACAAAAGCACACTAATAAGTAGAATTATAGTTCTCTACAGGCAGTATACTTCATTTAGAGACTAAGTAATCCACTTTCACCTTTTGAACTTCTTAATGCATGGCATGCTGTCACTTTGCACAGTCAAAGTCAATAAAATGAGTTAAGCATATGTGGATGGATAGATGGATGGAGGGAGATTCTGCCTAAAATGCTCTTCCACACTTGCTGACAAACAAAACAAGAAATCCCCCATTAAGTTCTCCACTCATGCATATCAAGCCTACACATGCACCCGCACATATGTGGCGGGGACTTTTACGTCGCTTTTATTCCAATTAGGTGTTTTCACACTCGACTGGTTTGCGGTGTACGCCTGTAAAAAGTTCCATCTGTTTATGTTTGGCACATGTTCCTCACGCCAGCTTTCACAGGTCATTTCGTTAGCCAGAAGTGAGTCAAGCTTTCACAAATCCCATAAACAACTCCACTGTCGTTGCATTATTGTTGAAACTCCTCCGACAGAGGTTCCGTGGCGACAAAGGTGGGTGATGCAGCCGTTCTGAGTGATGACAATGACATTTTAACGCGCTGTCTTCTGTTTGAGTTGCAGCTGCTATAGAAGACGCGAATGTTTTCACGGCTTGACGTGAGGCGGCTATTTTTAGCAAGAGGACATTTGATGTTTCAGTGTCAACAGAGTTTTTCCCTTTTCCAGGAAACATGAGATGGAGCTTATCCTGCAGTGAGACAGATAGACAGAGAAAGAGTTTCAGGGTTGGTCTTAAAGAAATGGCACAGCCCAAACTCTTAACAAGTGCACAGACACACATAGAAACACATTAACTAATGATTACCACAGAGGTGGAAATCATCTGGCTTAATTAAATGCCATAATCACAATTAGACTGATGGATACAGACATTCCTACACACTCCTCTGCACACTACATGAATACACACGCTACAGACACACACCGTTTAACCTCATCTGTCCTCATGGAGCAGATTTATTCAGTAATATAGGCGTTAAAAATATTTGCACAATCTGATTGGACTGTCAGATTTTTATTTTTTTTTGTTTATTGTTAGCCAAGGTCAAATGGGTAGATAGACACACACACACACACACACCCTAAATGAAGAGAATAATAATGCCACCAGCAGAAAACAACAACATATTAGAAGAGAGAAAGAGGAAGAAAAGAAGGAAAAAAGGTTCACGTAGGAAGATATGCAATGTTTGATAATGTAGAATAAAGCTATATGTAAAAACTGAAAAAAGTTAAAATGGGTGATAATTTGAATGCTTATACAAATCAGTGATGACATAGGGAGTGTTTCATGCAAAAAATAGTGACATGTTTTTGTGTGATGACATTAAGATGAGCTTTTTAGCATCTTTCAGCTCATTGTTTTGGTCTTAGCTTTGTTTTCCATCGCAGCAACTTTCAGTGAAAAAGCCCCAAATTATTACTATTACTATTGTGAGACCTACATTTGTCCATAGGTGAGAAACATGACTCCAGTTAATGTTACTAGATGTGTAAATAGGCAACTGTTTCCTCAGTTAGTTTAAGTTTATATTATTATATTATAGTATTATTCCATGGTGGTACTAATACTTTAACAAGTCAAGTTCTGTACTTTTTCCACCACCAGCTGCATGTTTGCGGGCAGCTCTCTCACAAACCCCCGTATCATAACCCAAACATAACAGTCAGTGGTGCGAGCATCTGTGTAAGCAGCTGACTGGAAAGGCTGTGAGAGCTGCGGCTGCGAGCCTGCAGCTATAATTGAAATGCTGTTGGAGCCATTGGAAATGTAAAACACATCTCTTCTACCAGAGGATCTTTTCCCAGGGCAACTGCAAAAAGCTTCGTGAACCAGAGTCAGAGTTTGAATAAGTATCATGTTCGACACAGAGAGAGTGAGAGTAAGAAAATGGCCAATTATTTGAAGGAGTTGTACATTAGGTTATGACTTTAATAATGCAAAGAGATATGGAAACCGCATGTTAGTGGCTGAGCTCCAGGCAGTGTTGTGTGTGGGTTAGACACTTCATTACTTGGATTGGATCAAACGTTTCTTGAATTACTCCATCCATGCTGGGGCCCTTTAGCCGGCCATGTTGGTACAGCTGTGATGGTTTTGACCACAGAACTCATGTTGCTCTCCATCCATCTTCCTGTGCGATTGTGTGCGGCGGCATCTGTTTCACCTGAGATTTTGTTGACTCATCAGTGTGCATTGTGGGGGTTAAAGAATATCGCATGTGTAATTTTACTTTTCCCTTCGCCTACTCTGCCTGTGAGAGAAAAGAAGCGAAATAGATTTTTGAAAACACAAGGAGCAATTGACTTCGGCAGGTCATGGAAAGCTGCAGTGGAAATCAACAGCGGGGCTGCAGCTTCTGACCGCGATAAATACGAGGGGTTCTTTTCATCACAGGCATTAATTGAAGAAACTGTGAAATAGAAGAAGATTTCCTGAGAATGAATTAGGACTAATCGCTGGTGTGAATGGGAGTCAATGCTGGAGTTAAAACAGAATGCCAGACACGGCTCGGCTGGGTGCTTTTGTGCCCTGCTCGCCACACTCTGGCAGGCGTTTGCACACATGCATGCGTTCGTCCGCCCGTCCGTCCCCGTGTTCGGCGTGTCAGCAGGCCTACCTCCATTACGCTGTGACTGTTCATCAAAGCCCTGCTCTCAGGAAACCTTGTCGCCTGGCAACACGAGTGAGGTTCACCAAGGGGAGACTTGAACCAGGCGCAGGGGGAGAGAAAATAGAGGGAAATAGAAAGGGCAGGACGTATTAGCTCCACCTCTAGCTTGTTGCCTTTTGGTTTTTCCTCCTGCATGGCTCTACAGAGTTACACAATGCCTTCACTCTCTTAAAATCTGGCAACTCCTTTCTGAACCTACAGTTTGGCAGGTGCACACCGAAAACAGCTTGTAATCACGCTCTGAAACACACATGAACACCGAGCCAGCCAGGTAAGGCGTCGGTGTCATTCAGTTTGTGGCCTGCTGCTCAATATCACACTGCCAATTGCTAAATCTGGCTCTAGATATAGGACGGCACGCGTGCACCCTAACCCTCCGTCATCACCACGTGCACGTGTGTCCGTACTTGGAGGCTCGGTGATCGAATGTGAAATGCGTCTTCATTTTAGAGCTGCTACACCGTAGAGCTGCAATTACCCACTGATGCCTGCTTACCGCCAGGCAATCAACACTCCATTAGCCCCTCCACACTCAGCTCTCAGACACACATATGCGCTGACACCCACAGACACACACATGGGCCGGCAGACACTTGTACGCACAAATGCACACTCCCCTCTCTCCCCTCCCAGCAACTGCGATTCTGGAAGGGACGCAAATCATTACTGACTGCCGCGGCTGTTTTTTTTTCCTCCCCCCTTTTTTTTCGGTTGATCTTCCCTGTTTTTCTGTCTCTTCCAGCATTTTTCTCAATCCTTAAAATCGCGCCGCTTCTCGAGCTTCTGCTTCCTGAAGGAACACTGGCTTTTTCCATTTTTAACTTATTCTAGCAGAGGAAACCGATCTTGTAATACTTTGCCTTAGGTACAGTAGAGAGTAAATGTGTTATTCATGGCCAAAGGCATTTCTATCATGTTAAGTGGAAAATCTGCAGCAGAGAGGTGACTGGGATGCAGGTGGTGCTGAAATGAACAGACTCGCATGCTCACACGTGCACACGCGCACTGAAGCATGTTTATGAATCAGCGCACAGCAGCACAGACACATGCAGTACAAACAGACAGAGTCTAAAATAGTGAGATAAATGTGTAAATCTGCCTTCCTGGTTAAAATAGTAAGTCTCTGCAGGGAACGGCGCTGTGCATTCCAGTTCACAGCTTTAGACTGATATATATTCCTGTTTGCTTGTGTTTTCTCTCTCTCTTAACTTTCTAATCCAGTTGAGCACACAGGCACCCTCCAAGTATATTTTCCACCCACGGCACATATTACTTTCCTGATCAGCCCTCCACTCGCAGCATGTGTGTATTGTTGCCGCCTGCCACCCTTCAAACACTCAAGGCAGAGAAGCAGGCCGTCCTTCACTTCGCCTTCTTTAAATTGGCATTCTTTTGGGGAAGTGTGAACAAACATTCAGCCTAAGGTATCATTATTCACACTGATGACTCACAGGCGAGGAGATGTTTTCCCGTCTTAATACAGAGCGAGGGGAAAGTAATCGACACACCATACAGCCGACATGTCTGCATGGTAAATCATACGTAACATAAAACATACATGAACACTGAAGCTTGCTACGATCACCCCATGGGTGCTCTTTATTTTTATTCATAAAAAAAAATGCATGGATATTCAGTCACCTTCTATAAAGTGCTGCATAGAATGTGGAAATAACCCGGAGTCACTGTGTCATCCTTGTTTGCAGGAGGCTTGAAATGTTCTTTGTTGGTGTAAACTATGTTTCCATTAGCTGTGACTTTGTAGGTCAAAAGAATTAAATAGCTCCTTACAGTGTGAAATCTTCCTTTTTTTCTTTAAGACTTAAACCCTTTTATGCCAGAAAAAAAAAAAAAAACCCAAACTGCTGTAGCTTTGGTAAATGGGTCCATGTAACTGTTTTTTGAAAACAGCTTGCTGCAGCTGAATCACAGGACACGACTTGAACTTTTATTGCAAAGTCTTCCTCTGATGAAACAAAATAAAAGCAGGCAAAGTAAAAATATAACACCACTTTTTAAAAAAAGTGATATGGGGCATTTAGTATTACATAAAATGTCTCTTTAAAGTGTAATTAAAAATGGTTCACGCCTGATCTCTATCAACAGGTATTAGCATATCAATGCAGAGTCGAGGGACAAGATGTCAGTATCGGATGCATTCTGGTTTTTTTGTAGTTCGAGTGCTATTAACCAGTCATGTTTGAACGGGCTTTGGTGCCTGCAAGTTGAAGGTGGAGCCAAAAAGCAGTCTCAGAACCCATCGCCTATTGTCTGATGATGATTTCCTTTGTTTACAAGTGTATTTTATTTTTGTATGAATATGAAGGCAGATATCTCTTTATAGAGATTAGCCAAAATGCCGAGTTGTTGTCAAGTTTGAAAGTTGCTAATTAGGCTGTAAACATTGACTGTAGCCAGAAGAGGAAGCCTTGGACCAGATAATCATCATCTCGATATATGCTGGCTACAAGCCCCGAAACACTGTCCCTGCACCCATGATAGCTGCTGAGATTGATTCACACCCATCATCTTATCCATACAGTATGAGAGCACTTTAAATGTACTTGCAAGTACTGAAAATGATCTCATTATAGTGACAGAAGCCAAAGGATTTTATTTCTTGTGCTAGACATAAGCCGGCGGTTCACTTATTCATTTCGATATTCTGTCAAAAATAGGAGTGGCGCACAGCAAATCCCACTCCTGTAATGTCTCCATAGTGAATTAATGCAAATGTCTGAAATATGGCCTTAAGCGTGCAGAATGTTAATTCAGACATGATAGACTGTAGTCGGAGTAGTTATTTCATGAGGAAAAGTACACAGGTTAATTTGGATTAATGGTGTATGTGCTGGAACTGAGCTCCATGTTAAATACAGGTCAAAGTGATTCAGCTAGAAAGCAAACAGATTAACCGCGGTGTTCAGCTCTGGCAAGTGTGGAGCGTTATGTAAGCCAGGAGCACGTAGAATGACGACACGTGCACACACACACATATTAAGCACATGTAGGATAATTCCAACAAAGTCTGACTCTAATAAGTTTGAGAGTTGTGTTAATGCACATAAAATTACTAGGTGATATCTGACCCTAGAGTACCTGTGCTAACTAATAAAATTAATAAAAGCTCTAATAAAAAAACTCTTTCTATTGTAGCATTTATGTGGCAAAGGACAAAAGTCTTTGCCAAACAGTTTTATACTTCTGGCATTTCTGTAGTCCTGCTAATGTATAGCAGACAAGAAGCACACTTCCCTTCTCTTTTTGTCTTTTTCCAACTGAAGGCATTGGCATTTATGCAGGAGAGAACCTATGAATGCTTTGTTTCATTTCAATGGCTGGGAGGTTATGCCGTTGCTATGTCTTATTGCTTTGCAATAAAGTGCTGAAAGACAGTCCTGGGAAGTGAGGTCTTTGTCCACCAGGCAGTAAAAAACAGAATTAGACCCAAACACATTCACAACAGACATAACTGGAAAGAGAGAGAAAAGTGTGGTTAGTCACTAATGATGAGCTTTATTTGAATACAGGGCAATTATGAGAAGTGCTTTTGTCCACTGTGGCAGCAAGATAAGCTTTCCTAACAACAGTTTTATTCATCCTTATAGGTTTTAAATGTTCTGCTCTCTGTGGCCGGTCATTCTGGTCAGAGGCCTTGATCTCAACAACCGCATTATCTTTCCCTTCCATCATTCAGTTGTGATATTCTTGTCCCTTTGGTTCACAGTAACTCATCCTTTTTTGTTTTGTGTATTGAGCTGATAGCTACAAGTCCATTCATTCAATTTTGGCTGGCCAGAGTGTTTAAGTTCCTCTGCTGAGGAACGCAAAAATCCCATCTCGATACTGCTGAAACACCTTTAGCCACTCAGAGCCAGAGAGAGAAATTCGACCCATCCACTCATTGATTTTTTTTCCCCCTCATTCCTGCTCTCAGTAGTCCTGCACATTTTAGGCTGGTTAAAAAATTACAGCAGTGTGGGTGGACATCGGTTGCAACGGGTAATAAAGAGAGACTGGTGTGAAAGTTTCTGATTAAAACCGCAATCCTGAGGTATTGTCGAGTTTGTTGCCCAGAAGTACGTTCTAAAAGCTTTCCCTCTGCAACTGCTGTGGTGAATTTAATGTTGTACATTACGGTGCTTTTGTGCTTTGCTTTAATAAAACAGAAAACTAAAATCTGATGTTTGCTGCCTCTACAGTTCAACCGCCTGCCGCTTTTTTTTTGGCGACACGACAGACTAGCACACCTGTGAACAAGGCATGAAAGTATAAAGCAGAACAAAATATACGATAGAACTTATTTTCACAAGAAAACCTTTGATATATTTTCTGGCGGAGATCATGTGTTTGATCGTGTGTGTGCTTGACTGTCTGTGTGCAACTTATCTAGCATACTACTAGACCCCTCACCCTATTATTTTTATATATTATTTTTTGTGCACATTTATGACTGTATTCTTAAGGACCTCTCATGGTTGCAGTGATTCACAATTTTTGATAAACCTATTTCACTGACTGTTCTGTTTAGAGCACTGTATTCGCTTTTTTTACCATATGTGTTACGACATAGCAAAAGGTGTTACGACATAGCAAAAGGCATTTCCCGCAATGTCCGTCACGTCTGTTGCAGGTCACATTTTGACTTTTGTTGTGACTCGAGAAACTAACATCCATAGAAAACTTTGATCTCATCCTGAACTGGAGCATCTGCAGATTTAATCCATGTCTGATATGTTATGATCCGCTAAAGTGAAGCATGGTATGAAATGAATGAATCCACATTTTAGTTATCTTCTCCACCTTGACTGTAAGGAATCCGGGAGGGACAATTGAGTGACATGCAACTTTTCCTGGTTTCAGAGGGAGACAGGGGCTGACTGGCATCAAAAAGCAGCCCAGGAATTTGCTGTCAGGCGGCCCCAGTTTGATACACCAAATTTGAACCGACACGTTAGTCCAACCTTGACATAGGCAAATACATATGTGGTGAATTATGCAACACATTTCCCATCCATTGTATTTCTGTCATGCAAAAATGAAATAAATAAATAAAAAACTTGAATGAATTAGTCCAACCTGATCTTATGAATGATGTATTGTGCTCTCATTTACTTCACAGTCACACAGTAACATTCAGTAGTGCACCTCTAATTGGATCTGTGCTGCTTCCTGCTCCCTCCTCCTCCATTTTTTCCCTCGCTTGTTCAGAGCCATATTCACCTGTAGAGTAAGTATTTTACAAATCTTATTTATTTTTTTTTATTGCTTGCCTCTCCATGAAATATTTGGCTATAACGCAAAAAGAAGTTGCAGGTTTCCTCTTTCTATGTGTGTCAGATACTTTTAACGAGTGCTTTCAGTCTCAGTTGTGATGGCAACAATGTGCCAGTACAGTTGCACCAGCTGTGCCCATGCAGCTAAGACGACCGATTGACTATCTGTATATATGCTAAATAATGCTTGGGAATAAAATACCACAGACCGACCCACTGGAACACTTCCTGAATTTCCCAATTAAAATTCAGAAGTTTGGACTTGTCATTTATTGTTTCCTAATAAAGTTTAGGTGAAGCCAGGACGCTTGGTTACAATACGATCATACTATTCTATGCATCTTAAAGAAAACTGGAATACTGAAATACCGTACTATACAAAAAACTTTATTGAAAACTTTGCAAATCTCCACTGGTTGCACCTGGCAACTGCGGTGGTGTTGCAGCAAGTGCTTGATCATAAGAAAACTCACATTATACTATATTATACAGAAACACTTACATTATATTATATTGTAAAAAAAAAAAAAAGAAAAGAAAAAGAAGTAGAATCTTCTACTATTGCCTGTTTTTTTTTTAACTTTTATTTGAAAAGCTACAAATGTCTCATAAATAATTTTAAAAGTCAGACTTGTTGAAAAGAGTTAAATTTACTGTTTAATTTCAGTTTATACCACCCAAATATCCCTCACCAGCTAGATATATTACCTCAAAATTACATAATGTTATTAAAGGAGCATCTGCCACCTTGGCTGACAACAGATCGATCCATCAACCAAGTTGCTCGCGCTACAAACGCTCTGAGTTACTCGCTCGAAGCCAGGAAGAGAAAGTCTTCATCTTTTGTGTTTCCCACAAATTTCGCTCCGTTCCCTCCCTTCTCAGTCCCTGTCTTCCATTCTTCTCAGTGACACCAGCAATGTAAATAATTACCCATAGTACTGAGAATGAAAAACAAAAACAGGAAAAAAAAAAAGAGGAGAAAATCTCCTCCTACACAAACATCTCATAAACCACCACCCTGTCAAAAATGAGCCGCATTCCCGAGTGCAGTTTTCGATCTGTATGTCAGTGTATCGCTGAAAGTAGTAATTAGGTTGTCAGGGAGAGAGCATGCAAGAGAAACATAATAAGCACCACACACACACACACACACACACACACACACACACACACACACACACAGAGCCTCTTTGAAAGGGACAGTTGGGGGACAGAAGAGTGATTATGAGCAAACCGACGGCAGTGACGACTGTGTGCTATATGTCTTTCCTCCTCCATACCAAAGACATATTGACTACATATTGACTTTATATCTGCCAGGTCATTTAGATCTAAATTTGTCGCCATTGCAGCAGCGCTGCTTCCTAACAGACTTGAACACTGACACATCCTTTGTTTGCGAATAACCTTGCAAGATCCTTCCTATCATTTCATCCAACCCTTTTGTCATTCCATTGTGTTGGAATTGTTCTGTGATTGACAAGTATTGCGATGAATATGAATCAAATACTGCATACAACATTGTGGGGGATGTCTACAGAGAAAGACCTCCAGTGATTGAACATAACTGGTGCCTGAGCAGAGATCACAGTTTAGGTGTGCATCCTTCCGAATGGACCGCTGCCAAAACCCCAGAGGCAAACAGCTGTGACTTTTTTCAGGAGGTCAAGTACAATCCTTATATCACCACATCATTACTCGGGTAAAAAAGTAAAAGAAACAGTGAAAGGGTGAGTGAAAGAGATGCAGAGTAGAGAAAGAGATCAACGACACTCATGAGCAAACAAGCCTGAAATCTGCTGCTCAATTGGAAAAAAAGTAGGAATGAACTGCAACAGTAAAGGGATTTGAAGCTCCACCCACCCGCCATCGCTCTTGATCACCCTCGACTCTTGTTAGCCCCCGACCATCAGCCACATGCAGAGTGGCTAACTAGCATCCCACAGCTCCACTTCCAGTATGACAGTGTTCTTAACAGCATCAGCATGGCAGGGCAGCGAGTAGCAAAGGTCTCATATCCAGGAAAACAAAATGGAAACATGTGCATTCCAGGTGAGGAAATGCAGGCAGATAATCACCTAGTACATGTCTATGTATGCACACTATTTATCCAACAAGCTTAATACAAAAAGGGTTTCTTTTAACCCTGATTATACTCACAGATCATTTTTGTCATTTCATTTCCCCAAAATGCAAAATCAAACATCAAAAAGCAAAATCTGTTTGGATGTGACCTGCTTGGCTGGTAATGTGATTGAGACTGCAAATTCTTTCCAAACTGCCCAAATTTGAATCTCTCACAACTACAGCACTCATCATCTGCATAACAGCAATGTCAATGTTTATCTCACCGTCCCTCTTTCAGTCACTACTTTGTATTCAATGTGGATTTCTTGGCTTTTGTATCATGGTAAGACACTCTCACAGTTCAACCATATCACTTTCACAAAGCCACAGTTCTGGCTCAGTCCGTCTCTGTCCTGTGCTCAGTCCGTCTCTGTCCTGTGTTCAGTCCATCTCTGTCCTGTGCTCAGTCCATCTCTGCCTTAGTTTCAGTCTTTGTTTTAATTCTGTCACTCTTGTCATAGTTCTGTCAGTTATAGTCCTGTCACGTCTTAGTTCAGTCTGCCTTAGTTCTGTCATAGTTTACTGTCACTGTTTTCACTGTCTGCCTGCCATAGTTCTACACCGTCCCAGGATTTTTCCACTGACCCCGCCTCTGCCTCACCTCTCCTGCCAGCCACTCCCACCTCATCTACTCACCTGTTGTTCATCAGCAATCAGGACTCTATATAAGCCGCCCCAGTACATTCACCCACTGCCAGACTGTCTCCTCATGTTTGATGTCTGACTCTCGAGCTATCCCCTGCAAATTATTTCACTGTTGCCAACCTTGCCTGCTTCTTGATTTTCCTGCCTTGAGGATCTCTGTATTGGCCAAAGCCTTCCTTACCCATTCTGCATTTCCATTTCTGCTTGCCTGTCTCTGTGGCTGATATGGCATTCCCTGGACACTACCCCACATGGGGAGCCATTACTGCCTCCGTGTCAATACCCTTCCTTCAGTTTGAAGGAACACACATGGCCCAAATAAATCGCAAAAAAACTTTGATCCTCTTCTTCCAATCGCCATCCTTTCCCTCCCATGTCCTCCTCAACTGCTACCTCTGAGCCTCTGAGCCTGTTTCAATAAACTCAGTTATTCATGTTATGAGGTACCAATATATATGATAAGAACATAGCAATATATTTAGCTGTTATATTTTGCAGTATGTCTAATGATCGAGTTATCGCTTTCACAGAGATGTGTCTGCTCAATCTGCTGCGCATGATGAAGTTCTGGATTTCAAACGATCATTTCCTCTTGAAATGTAAGATAATTTTCCACCAGTGATGATCCTCTACCCCACAATTTGATGCTTAATGCAGGGCGTATACTCAAAATGTCTATGTCTGTCTTAGGTCATGTTATTCACTTGACACTTTTGGTGAGCTGTACTACGATCATCATGCAAAATGGACCAACACTGGTGACTGACAGGAGGTTAAAGCACATTTCACTGCACTTGATTTTACATCTCTCCTCCACTGATCATGGAGAAGTCACACAGGTAACAGTAGGTTGTGAGCATGATTTGTCAACACTGCTCCTGGACTTCGTCTCCATCCCGTCATCTTCAGCTAGTTCAGCTTTGCATTTGTGCAAATAAAGTAAACCATTGGTGAGAGACAGATTTTCAGCTGGTCTTGTCGCAGTTGCTGGGTCCCGACCAGAATAAAGCCTCAAACCTCAAACAACACTGAGGGAAACCCACCACAGTGAGTTCAAACTTTGTTGTGTTAATGTTACTTTAGTGCTCTCAAAGCCTGAAGCAAACCCGAACAAAGCGATATGAACAAAAGTGAAAGGTTTTGAATTTCTTTCTCAGCTGGTCAGAAACATCAGTCTCTCAACATGTACCTGCCTGCTATTTCTACAGAACTGACTTTTATTGCAGATTGGGTCCAGTCTGTGTGTTAGTATCACAGTCTAGTTTCAGTTTCAGCTCCCACTTTTATGGTTGTACTTGAGTTCAGTGTGTATCTCCAGTGGATCAATAAAGACTAGGGGGCCGGTGTACTCCATCACAACTGCTCGTCGGATGCTGGAACCGCTTCAGCATCCCCCTCCCCACCACCTTACAGACGTCAGATCAGTGGGGGGTTGTGTCTGACAGTTTCTGTAACTTTCTGTAACAGACAATCTGACATTGATACCCACTACCTGCAGTGATTGTCCAGCTGTGTGGAGCTGAGAAAGTTGGCTTCTGAACTCTTCTCTCAGGCATTCTTTTTTCACTCTTTGCACAACTATTTCTGTCACTTTTTGCGCAACACTAAGTATAATGAATGTCCTCCTGGAAAAAATGTCCTTTATCCGAATATTTAAAAAGACGCATGTCACCTCTCTTTATGATGGCAGCCTTTTATACTATATATATATAAGCATTTTTTCCTTCTGACATGGTCGTACATGTTGCGCATAGTCTTTCTTTTCCAGCATAATCTGGGCCTAAAAGGTTTGTTTTAGTTTTGGCTAAGCTTCTAATGAGAAAGCTCAACAGGGCAAGGGATGTGATCAGAGGGGTTTTCAACAATGTTAGAAATTGACTGAATTGATAGAAATGATGTTGATGATGAAGTATGAAATTAAGATCCAAATGATAATAAACTAGAATTATCTCTTAATACAGTGCTGTCTTTGTTGCAGCAATAATCTCGTGGTAGATACGCCTTTCCATTGCACACAGTAATTTTATATTTTCCGTAAAAATCTCATCTCAAACATTCCATTTTAAAGATATTTGCACACATACTTGAAGTCTTTCATCTGCCTTCTTATTTCCATATCCACAGGAGGAAGATGCCCGGCGACCGCGAGCTGAAGCTCCTTAGCCGGCCTTTCTCTCCTGATTAGGATCACAGCAGAAGGAGGTGGGAGGGAAGAGTAGAAGGGGAACGAGGAGGTGGAGGTGGAGGAGAGAGGAGAGGGCATCAGGGGAGCTCTCTGTGAATGCACACCAGTTGACTCCGCTGCACCCTTCGCAGGGGGAGCTGTCAATCCAATTACGCTGACAGTCAGGGCCACAAACACACACACACACACACACACACACTGTACGCTCGCCACCACACGAGTTGCTCATGCACATATGTACTCATGTGAACACCCTGAAACGTTGCAGACATTTATAGGCACATCCACACACACAGACACCTATGAAGACAGCTCCAGCTGAGCCCCTGACTATCACCACATCCCCTGCTTGGTGAGAGTATCACAGCAGCAACATGTGCAGCGGGGGGTGTGAAAGTCTCTACAGCTAATCAAGGCATGTAAGCACCGGGATCTCCACACACATAGCCAGACACTTCAAAGCCCTGCTTTTGTGTGTTGCTCGCCTGCCTGCTGTAAATTCCCCTTTCAAATGCTAGAACAAACCCTTTGAACATCTTCCCTGCCCCTTCTTCCTTCTATCTCTCTCTCTCCATCTCTCCTCTCTGTCTTGGCAATCCACCTCTTTCATTACAGTTTGTTTACCATGGAGTTAACCCCTTTTGTTCCCGATGTGAGCGCAGGCTCGTCTTTGTGTGTGTGTGTGTTGCACCCGATTGCATTGCATGACTGTTGTAATCATGTCCTGGAGAAAGCATCGCAGTATCTATTTTCTACCATCCTACATGAAACATGGCAAGTTGTTTTTCTGAGTCATAAACAAGGGCAATACACACAAGTAATCTAAAGTGGCTTGTAGCATTAAAGCTGAACACAGTGTTGAGGATTAATCTTTCTACATACAGTCCATGGGTGGCCACAGCAGACAGCGAAGGCCTGGTAGCAGCACCAGTGTTCTGATCCTGACATAAAACTACACATGCATCCATTCTTACGCTGCGTGTGTTATGTCCTCTGTGGCCAAAAATCTTTTTCTCCCGCAAATAAGACGCTGGTCAGATGACCTATGGTAGCAAAATCCTGCAATCTAGAACTGAGCTTACTGGCCTACCTGTGGCCTATCAATTATGCAACCCATCAGCCGGGAGTCATGATTCAGGTGTCTGATCCAGCCAACCCTCACTAATCTGAGACCTGGTACTGTCTGTCTCTCATCCTCCACCCACCCATTTGTCTCAGCTTAGCTCTCTTTCCCGTGGTGTCCATGGAGCTGAGGACGACATGCAGAGCAGACAGGCCTGTCAAAGAGCTGGGACACAGAGTGGGAGAGAAGAAGGGGGGGTGGCCAGAGAGGATCAAGGCTTCAGAAACATGAAATGTTGAATACGTATTTAACAGCTGCGGACGACTACAATATCCTTCTCAGGCAAAGCACTGCCATTTCAGGAAAATTTTACCTTAAGCTGCACAAGGCATGCTACTCTGTTAAGCCATGTAGCGTGATGTGATTTTGGTAAGCTGCACAGCATCTTCAGGTTGAACAACTCTGATCAGACTGTGATCTCTTAATACCATGATGTGGTAAAAAAAAAAAAAAAAAGCAGAATTTCAAGCCAGGAATTATGGAAAGTGATCATGTCAGTTAACTCTATCAAACAGCTGCAAAGTTGGAAAAAATGTTTCACCAGCTACACACGAACAAGGCAGAGAAATGAGAGTAAATTCATCATGCAACTTACAAAACTTTTAAACTCCTTTGACGAGATATTTCATGTGAACAAATGTGAAAAAATAGACCAACCTACTCAAGTGTTGCTGACTGCTTCAATCATATTTCACTGTATTGGATCTGACAGAAAGCCGAGGAAAACAAGTGGGAGACAACTGCAGGACACACAAAGGGAAAGTTGTGTGAAAATCAGGATGTTGCATTAGTGCTCTTTTGTCTCATGTGTTGTGGTACTGACAGAAGAACCACTGTAAAATCATTTTAGAATGCTTGAACACCTGTTTGCCCCAAAGTCAAATTTTAGACTCGTCTCCTGCTGCAGTGGTCAGTCTGCAGTGATTAGTCAGGTGCAGCGGACATCTGTATACATTTCCATCCCTTCCCTTCCATATCTTGCACCATTGAACATGGATGCCTTGTAATACATCTCTCTTTTAGTAAATCAGGTGACATGCAATTTAATTTCTTAAGCACTTACAAATAAACATACATGCTCCTTTTCTTAGCAGCTGCTTCTGATTGGTCATTAAATTTGACAGGTACATTTGGACTGTTAAACAGAATCTGCACTTTTACAACATTCCTACATTTATTTAGATGTTTTTCGAACAAATAAAAAAAAAAATTGCAGCATATAAATTGAAATAACGCCCTTGTAACATTTATACATAACTTATATACTGTTCATTTGGGTTTATCCACTTTTTCTCTGCATGACAATGTGACATCTTGTTCCTGACAAAACATATGAACGTTCATAACTAAATGAAACTTGCTGTGCATTTGGCTTAATTAAAGGATTTTTGAGAAACAGCCCAAACGAGGGCTTGACATCACTCCACTTGCTGCTAAGTCCTTTTATCGACTTTTGGCTGGGAGTCACTTTTATTTAGTCGACTCAGAGTATAAGCAAAGAATGGCAAAATAGAAACAGGAAAGCGGAGGTGAAGGTGCAACCTGGGTGTTAACAGACAGAGTTGAATTCTTCCTTAAAAAGTGGAGGGATCAGGGGAAGGAAGGATGTTAAATTAGGGAGAAAAAGTGAGAAAAGCTGGTGGTCAGATGGTGCAAAGCATTTAGCTGAAAGAGGTGGTATAAAAGGAAAAAGCGGCGAGGTAGACGGAATAAGATGCCGAGTGGACGGAGAGGGAGGAGATACAGAGGTAGCTTATAGTACAAAAAATAAATATGACAGTCTTCTTAGAGGGTGAGGCTAATGGATTTCTCTTGTTCAGCCCTCATCCTTTCTGAAACACATCCCCGTCCACCGCGGCTTATATTGAAAGCTCCGGACACTCGTCACGACTCGCTGCCTGAAAGTAATGGTGTTTCGCTTCTAATACGAGATGACTGTTAATATGAAATGCTTTTGTTGTTGGGATTTCCCATTTCTGTATGATTTCAATTGGCTCCAACACACTCTATGGGTGTGTGATTCTCAAAGAGCGGCTGGCGTTCTTTAATATCTCGAACACTGTGTGTTAGAGATCACGCCGTGATCTTCTTCCCGCGCTCACACTCACACCTGACATGACATATTATAATGAGCTTTATGTGCACCGTTCCCATGCGTGACATATATCTCTGTCACCTAATGATAAATGTGGAACTTCTCTTAGCCAGATTGATTTTTTTATTCAGTGATTTCTCAGCTAAAAAAAATAGATGTCTCAATAAATGTGGCGTTCTGTACTTGCTTGGCTGAAAGGTGCACGGCCTTGTCAGCAATTAAACAGCTTGAGAATAAACACAGAGAACCACTTGTCCACCAACAATGCAGCAGTTCATTTTTAACCATTAACATTTAAATGGCTTCCACGATTGATTGACCAAGTTTGAATGGCAATTTTAACACACAAGTGATTCCTCTCATCCCCTATCAGCGCCGATGTTGTCACAACATCGCATCATGGGTGCTTTGGCAATTATGCTTTCACCGTGCACAGTATTTACTGTCAGACGCTCTCAAACAGCTCCATTTGTAAGAGACTGAAATACAGTGTGACACAATGGCACATGGAGTAATGGCTGCCTTCACAAGTAGCCCTCGCCGCACAGATAACATAAAACAAAGCTAATCACGGCCTGTTTTGAGACACAATCATTAGTTGAGCTTTTTCCATCTCGTGTTTTGGTGAAAACAGATTCCATTTTAATTGTACCAGAAATTTCAAGCCATCAGCGTTTCAGATGATGGATGGTCTCCACATCTATCATCCGTTCAGTGTGAGGTCTTTATTCCAATTTTTTTAATCAAATGGAGTTTGTGATTTTAGCACAATTTTCTCTGACAATGGCGAGCATCTCTTTGGATTCAATCAAACTTGTATTACTATTTCTCAGAAGATGATAGCATGGCATTATGTGCCGCCAGGTGGTCAACAGCAATTGTGTAACCTTGCATAAACTGAATATGGCGTAGTGCTACTGCACAACTGAATGTAATTGAAATACCAGTCCAGAAATGCCAAGCGGTTATGGGGTCATGTATTACACAGTTTACCCATCAGAGAGCATTTACTTGGTAGAAGTTCTTTGGAAAACAAATTTGGGAGATCAAAAATGTTTGAGTATGTGTCTACATAGAATCCAGTATCAGTCTGGCTCCAGCGGTGATACAAGATGTTATAGGAACTTAAACCTATGTTTAAGACTGCCATTTTGGTGAAATTTGTTTTTCTTTCTCTTTTTTTAAAACGTATTAATTGATCTATACTTCTTCTTCTATACATCTTTAACCAAATATTGAATCAAATATTCTTTGTTATATTGTCACAACCTGGCTCACGGTTGGACAAAGGAGGGGAGAAGACGTAGCAGTTGTAACTGAAAATACTTTTATTTTACATAACTAAGGAGGAGCTTAAGGTAAAGACAAACATTACAACTAAACCAAACAGGATGGAAGCCAGAGGAGAGAGAGGCTGGCTGACTGCCAGCAGTTTATACATCTTACAGCCAGACTAGGTGTCTCCTCGACGACCCAACTCTGCCCACCGGGTACTTGGATGGAAAAGCCTGCTCAGAGGGTCATCACAATGTTACCCTCCAAATATGACATGTATGGCCTACCACAGACTGCAGCATTGTTGGTTTCTATCTGCTGGCAAATCAGAACAGCAATTTATTTCTGTTTACTTTATATTCAAGTGATGAAAATCATTTGTGCCAGTGTTAGTCGTAGTGTGAAGAAACAGACTTTAAGACTTAAAAGTTGCCTGGTTAACTCAGTTCCAATAGCCAACTGTGAAAGAATTCAGTGTGTGAATTGAAGTTATTCCTGATTCATCCATGTCTGAAGAAGTCACTGCTTCACTGAGCAAAGCATTTCAGCACCAGCCCTCAAATGAACTTGCTCTGTGTTTTTTAAAGTCGAATACGGCGGCTGCACTGTGCAGGTCGATTTGCACATGTGTTGGGTGTGAGTATGAGGAAGTGCATCATGATGTACATAACACTATACAGAAGCTCATCGTGTGGAGAAAGAATCATATATTGCCATTGTGAGATAAGAGCAATGAGTGCAATTCATTTTATAATGGAAAAAAGAGAGTTGATTTTGATATTATGACTTTTTTTGTAAATCACAAGGTTGAGTTGGATTCCATTGAAGCTGTTAAGCCATGCAGCCCCTGGATTGAAAAATACAGCACGGGGGCCTTTTATAATATATTGCTGAGGTGAATGAGTTGAATATGAGTGAAAATGGAACAGACGTGGCTGTCTTTTCTACCTCTGCTACAAAAGCTACAGTCACGCTGGCGAACAGTCGCAGCTTTCATCCAATGGAGGAGGCACGTCAGACGTACATCAAAATGAACCTCTCCTTGGTGTGTGCCGTGCCTCAGGGGTTCATCAGTGACAAATGGCCTCCAACTAACTCATGCGTGACACAGGTGAGGCGAGAGTACATCTACACTCAGCACTCTGATGGCTCCTCACATGGTGGTGTGTGTGTGTGTGTGTGTGTGTGTGTGTGCGAGACAGATGTAAAGAGACTGAGCTCATGAAAAGCATGTGATGTTGGATCTCAGCGGTGAAGTGTTCGCTTGGCTGTCACGCGCCTGATTGCTGGCTGTGCTTTGGTGGCATGCGGCCACTCAAACATGAAGTTACATTAAATTGATTTATGTATCGTGTTGAGCATAAACGTAGGTTTGGTGTTGTATTGGGAAGTGTACTGTGTGTTTTATATGTGTGCACGACTGTTAGTGACTACATGTGCATGCATGTGCAAAATATTAGATTGTATTTCAACTGCCTTCCTGTCAAACAGTAACGTGCATCTATGGGAATGTGCAGTGCATTTGTCCTCCTCCTTGTTCTAAGTGCAAGCCTGTTTTTCTCATACGCACCTGTGCACATATATGTATGCACAATCCATATCTCATCTCTAGATTCACCTTAATCAACGACTTCAGGAAGACTACATAGCTCTAATATTTTGCACATTGTGAAATACTTTGTGATCACTTAGTCAGTAAATGTTTTTATGATAAAGTAGATGAAGTGAACGTTTCTTAGTTTAGAATCCAATTTTCCAATTCAGCTGCAAATTCCAAACCAAAGCCTCCCTAATTACTTCTCTACAAAGTTCAATATGTCTTGTTTGCATGATTGCAGCTTCCAAATACTGTCAGACACGTGAATCCTCCAACCGTTCGCTTTACACACACCCATAGCATACAGTAAAATATCTTCCAGAAACCACTGAAGAAGCATTTCACTCCGCTATCCTCCTCAGCATCATCTTCCTGAACCTGAAGGGGTTCCTGTGTCTCAGACTCTGATGATCCTGGGTAGATGAAGCAGTCTGCACTTGGTGATCCAGATTGTGGACAGCAGAGGTCTGAACCAGGATTTCCTCCATCTCAGAGTCCATCATTTCCTCCTGCTGCACTTCCTCCAGCTCATTATTCATGAACACAATCACATTGGTTTGCATTGACATTGACACATTGACCAGAAGTGTGAACTGAGTCACATTATTTGTCATCTCGTCAACCACAAAGACTCTTTCTTCCAGAACCTCTGAGGTGCTGAACTGAAGGTGATCCCGGCTGGAGTCTGCTCTTCGTGGTCCTGGATGGCAGAGATGACGTCCTCTCTGGCAGTGACGAAGCTTTCATCTTAGTCCATCAGGTAGAAGGACTCATCAAACCTCTTGTAGTTGACTTGGACCAATGATCAGCACAGTATTAGTAGTGCGGTTACTTATGCATGCACAGTGTGGTCAGGGCTGCATAGTTGAGTTTGGCTCAGTGATAACAGCAAATACTGTCAAGGTAATTTAAATTTCAATTTTTTTTACATTGAAATCCCCCACTCTAACACACACACACACACACACAAAAGAGAGGACGAATCCAACCTCTGTGGCAACATTGGCCTTTTGAACCAGAGAAGTGTTTAGCTGACTAAAATATGGGACCAAAATATGTTCAGATCCACTGTCCAGTACAGTCAGCTGAATTTTAACCTGCATATACAGTGTGAGCAAGGAAATGCTCACTGGTGAGTAGCAGTGCTACCTGATTCAAAAGCTTTCTCATTATGCTTCATCCCACCAACTGTTCATATGTTTTATGTATATTCAGTTTTTTGGAATTAATGTTACGAGGTTTGGATTTTGAGGACACAGGTGGCCATTTGTGTGACATTTAAATTGTTTTTGCTTGTGCATTAACTTGCACTCATGTGGCATGTGGAATGGATTTCTTGAGCATTACTGAATTTAACACCTTTTGCAAAAACAGCAGAGAAACCAACCGATAGAGAGAAAATGATGGACTTGAGAAGCAAGATCCCGAATAAGCTTTATTATAAAGAAAATGACAAGAAGCAATTAGAAGCAATCGTCATTATGGGAAACATTTTCCTGTCATGGCACTGCAGAGATGCTGTTTTTCACGTTCTCTTCATTTAAAATGTTATTATCGCTTTTTCTTTTCCCTCCAGCCGGAAGAATGCAGTGAGGTGAGCTCAAAAATTAACCTGTGTCTGGCAGCTCTGAGTGCACAGATTGATTACGATCACCACCAGTCCTGGTGACTCACGTCGCTGCCTTCGATAGCACAAAGGCAGAGTGACTGAAATGGTGTTCATTTGCGGATTCCCACTTTTGATTCTGCTTTTAATTGGGTTTTCTGCGCGCTCAAATGCATGCGCCGTATGCACACACACAGACAGTACACTCACAAAGCCAATGAGGAATGAACAGAGTAAGTCCTTTCCCATTGATTTCTGCCTTTCATTATGCTGGTGCGGGCATCGGGTGGTATTTCACAAAGCGCTCTTTATCACTTGTGTTCTTTTATAAAACAGAAATTCTAGCCGTGGGAGAAAAACCTTCCCCCGGTGGCTGTCAGAGCTAGTCCAGCTAAGTCTCCTGGGATACATTCAGTCGGCTGATCTGAGCTTACTCACCTGTAAACTCTTTCCAGAAAGTAGCACATCCTAAACACTGATTAGAGAGAGCTAATCAAAACGCCGTCTGCGTGGTCTGACATCACAGCTCGCACCTGCCCGACCTTTAAAGCGCTCTTCTGCGTGAGGATTCATGATAGACGGGGTGTTTTAAAAAGGAAACGGAGAAAGCAAGAGAAAAGGTGTGAAAATGTTTTCTCTCCTGAGTGCCTGCTGCTTGTGCCAACACCCCTCCACGTCCGGCTGTCCTTCATATTGCTTGTACTGTTTCTCTTTCACTCACTCCTGTCTTCCTCTCGTAGATCTCAAATGCAAAGAAAATCCCACTTACACCCACCCTTGTCCTTACTCTACCTTTTCTCTCTCCCACGTCTTCATACCAGTTGCTTCATCTCTGCTTTCACACACACACACACACACACACACACACACACACACACACACACATCGTCCACTGTTTCATACTCTAGAGGTCCAACACAGAAGACGCCTCACCGTTCCATATGTCGTCTTTGCGCTTCGATGTGCCCCAACTTTTTTTTTTTTTTTTTTGTAATTGGATCATCTCTCTTGCAGCAAACCCAACATCTGTTGTTTTGGGGGATTTTACCACTTCACACTCCACCATTCACATCTGTTTGAACCGATTCATTTAGCTGTTTACAGTAATAATCATTCCGATTTTGAACTGTACTTCTGAGAGAGCTGTTGTTGTGGGTCCAGACTTTGTTTTATAGTAGAAATAAAATAAATATCAACTGCACATATTTTCACTCGGAAGACATTTTGACATGTGGCACAGTCGTAAGTTATGTTATCAATAATGGTTGAATTCAATTTAACAGCTTCAGTTTCAGGGTCCTGGTATTGCGCTCACTGGCTCACTGTCACACTGTCACACTGTCATGACTTACTGGGACACTTGAACAGAATGAAGCCATCGTTAATGTTACATAAAATGTTAGTAACACCTGCGTCTCCTACTAGGACAAGTCAAAATGTCTGCTGTGAGAAAGGTGCATTGTAGTGGAAGCATAGTAGAAGTTTGAAGTAGCATAAAATGGAAGTACTCAAGTGAAGGACAAGTACCTCAAAATGATACTTGAGTGCAAAGCTTAGGTAAATGTACATAATTACATGCCACCACTGACATTAACTGTTAAAACTTAACTGTTCCTTAAACATGCTTTAACTTCCATATTGCAAGAATACTGAGAAAAGCAAATACTGAATATTTCCATGTGAGTTCACTCTGCACATTTTGCAAAAAATCTATATATTCATTCAAGATATTCAAGATATGTCACAGAGAAACAACAATAACGCAATGCACAAATGCATGATCTTACTATTACAGTGTTTTAGATCACTTTAAAATTAAAGAGAGATATTGCTTGTTATTTTGTTTGTATTGTTGATCAGTGTGTGCGTGTGTGTGTGAAAGGGATTAGTGGTTTTACTGATCACTGACTAGAATACAGAGTAGCTGCATTTTTTTTTTTATAGTCAACTTATTTGTTTATGTGGGGGATACAGTGTCAACACCCATCCTCACATGTCCCACTTGTAATTACCACTAGGAGGCTGACACTTGCGTGCTCTCTCCCCAGGTGACAGCTCATACGTAGGGGAAAATCCATGTGACCTGAATGCAGCATTCGTCTCCCTCCACCTTCCTCTTAAATCACTCCACGTACCCTCTTGTTTCTAAGTGGCACACATGACGAACACGGGCGATTAGCCCATGTAACGACCTCCGCAGTGTGCTTACAAATCACAGAACCACCGTCACGTTCTGCAGACAGAATCTGTGTGGATCTGATTTTACCTGCTCAGAGGTGTGCGTTTACATGCTCACTGTAAATACATAAATAAGTAAAGGCAGTTGTTCCTCTGAGTCAAATGAGTTACGAACACACCCATTGCTGCAGTATATTGCAATATGTTTGGAGACATGTCTTATAATGTCAGTGTATTAATGAAAGGCAACAACAACATGGTGAATTGTGCAAGTGTCTCAGGAATCAACACAATCAACATGTCTTGAGGAGGTGGATGATGACGGGGTGTTTGCACATGAAAGTGCAGCTAATGGAGGCTTAGCACTGTGAGTAGTGGTAGGTGGGCGGATGAGGTGGGGGGGGTGTGGGTGAAAGGGATATGTAATTTGTCTCCATGCTTGTCTTCACGTGTGTGGGTGGGCCTGTGTGTTGATGTGTAATTTGCATGTTTGTGGGGTTCTGAGTGTGAGCATGTGCAGTCTATGAATATGTCTGCGGTATAGACGTATAAAAACGGTGAAGAATTCTATTCATTGTTGCTCTGTCCCCACTGGCTGTTTATGTTCTCTCTTTCTCTTCTGCGCCACACACACACACACACACACACTTCTCAGCATCCTCCCTGTCCATCCTTCCCTCTCCATCATACTTCTCTCCACGGAGCTGCCAGAAAAATGGCTGTCTTTTAAATGGCCCACTCAGCATGGTAAGATAACTCGCTTATCATCAAGGTCTGCTCTCTGCGTAGACATCGCGCTCGCACACAAAAACACCAGCACACAGCCGAGGATTTGTGCAAGGCTATGCATTTGCATACCCCATATACACACACACGCTACTAACCCTGCAAACGTGGTTCTTTGCACACATATAGAATATACACACACACAAATACTACACACACACCTGCTTTCTCTGAAGCTCATTCCTCATCCTCATTTCTAGCTTCTTCCACAACCAGTGCACCCTTCCCTCCTCTCCCACCCTCCCTGTTTTAGCCTGTCTGCCCCATAGGGGAGATTTCACACAGAGTGAAATACAGCGTTGCCAACATATGTCTCTAGCAATCAATTTATGCCACAGGGCTATCTCTCTTGGCTCCCTCTGCTTAATACACTACCACAGAGGGCTGCATGCAGACCGGCTTGGCTCTGTTCTCACCATGTTTACAGGCAGAATTAGTCTAAAAAGAAGCATTTGCTTTGTGACTTTGTGCTTTATTTCTGAGCGTATTGACAAATGACAATAAGCCAGCCAGCTTCAGCCCTTCTCATTTAGAGTTACTGAGGCAGAAGATTTTGTTTGATGTGCTGCCTCTCATTTACGACTGCAGTAATGTGGAAATTGTAATCGCCCGAGCGGAGCAGGTAAGTAAAAGTAAAGAGTTGGCTTTTGATATGTGAGAATTTGCGGTGGCGAACATCAAAAAGGGCCATCTGAATTGCTTCTGGCGTCTTTCCTAAGTGTTTTCTTTTCAAGGTAAAAAAAAAAAAAAAATGTTTCATTGAAATTGCAATGATGATCAGTCCAGTGTAATGTTTGTGCTCCCTGTAAACACCATGTCGCCCTGCAGCACGCCGGTAATTCCTGTGTTTCAGCACCAGTGGAGGGGATGGTTTCCTGTGCATTTCCCCTCTCTTTGGTTCTCTTCTACCGACAAAATAAATGCTCACTTTCAGGTTGAAGGCAGCAATGCATTAAGAATACAGGAAGGATGGAGGGAGGAAGGAGAGAAGAAGGGATTTAGTGAAAGAGTGGAGAGATAATCTAACACAGGTGGCTGTTGGTTTTTTTTTTTCTGCTGTTTTTGGAGAGGAAATATGTCTGGCCTCTTATCTGAGCAGTGATGTGGGATCATTAATTTGCCTGCTTCTTCTCTGCCTGCTCCTGCCGAAGCCTGCCGTTTCAGTCGATTGCCCGTGGTCGTTAAGACAAGAGGCAGGATGGAAGGAGGGGGGAAAAAAAAAAAAAACGAGCAGACGAAGAGATGAAGCACAGATTTGTGTAGACATGCGCGCGTACAACACAAAGAAGGCGCACAATGGGTTGTAGGGCGCGCACGAGCACAGCTACACACCTACACAGACACAAAGAAATTGATTTCCTTTCGTTGTCTCACATGCACGTACGCGCGGACACGCTGCGGCCTAATCGCAGCCAGTGTGTAAAATGGAAAGCTCAAATGAGGAGCTGGATGGACTGATGGACTGTCTTCATTACGTTCCAGTCCGCCTCTGAAAACCACTGGGAGGAGACGTGGAGGTGGGAGAGGTTTTAAATCACCATAATCCCTTCCCTGTGCCTTTTCACTCCAGCTTTTAAGTCGCCTCTCTTGCTCTCTTTTCCTTGTATCTCCTCCTATTTGTCCATGTCAAACTACCCATGTGAGGAAAATAGGTGCCCTTCACTGTGAAATAACGCCAGGCTTTATCTTCAAATAAAGAAAGACAAAAAGGACACCGCTCCAAGTCCCAGTCAGACTATTCCATACTGCGCCACGCATTCATTTATAAGCGGCGTGGACCCCTGCCAGTACTTCCCCTCATTCCGATTGTGGTATTATTCTCAGACTTTAAATGCTCCTATCACTTAGTGGTGGTCTAAGGATTGCTTAGGGCAGCAGAACTACACCTCAGTGACTCAACCTGTCATCTCTTATAGATGTTAGTGAGTCTAAGCCACGTCTGCCCTCAGAGGGACCAAGTGTACCGAGTGGTCAGCCATGGAATCCATTCTCCAGAAGTGGCCCAATAAAGCAGGAGAATAATGAGCAATGGAGTGTGAAAACGTGAGGCTTGGCTGAATAACAAGGTCGGTATTATTGCGTACGCTTCGTTTATATTGATGATGGGGCTGAGAGATCTTGGTAAAGAAGCGCCCCTTTTCAGAACACTTGAACTCATACTGTGGAGTTTTTAGCAGGACCAATTACACACACCAACATTGATTCCTATTTAACCAGAACTGAAAACAAACCAGTGCAGCATTTAATGAGCCTCAAAGAAAAGCTGAATTTTTGACTATAACCCTGCTATTAAAACAATCTAAATTAACCCCTTCTTTTCAGAGGAGTAACAGCTTTCTGTCGACTGTGGATTGTTCATTTCTGTCCACCAATTACAGGTGGGAGTATCACAAAGAAGCTGCAATTTCAAAAATTACCAGATGGGCTAAAGAAGGTGCATTCAAATTGTAACTCAAGATTTTTTCCAAATGGGAACAAATAAATAGGAACAATTATTCACAACACAATTATACATGAAAAAAAAGGGGGGGGGGGACAGAAGCCAACACAACATGACAACACACTTGGCAGTGAAAATGACATTTAAAAGTTGTGACATGGAGAAAAATATTATAAATTGATGAATAAAATGAATAGAGTAACACATCATGATTCAAAACTGAGGGGTTTATCAACGGGGCATTTATCTGGCCAACCCACTGACTATTGTTCTCCACACCCAGCTTGACACCCACACAGAAGTCATTGTTATGAAGGTCACTTCACAGAAAAGAAATGAAAAGCGTTTCATTGCAGAAAGTTCAGTCTGAGGACCTGGACTTCATTCAGCCACTCCTGCATTATGCTCCAGCAGATGACCTACGCTATTCACTTAGTACAATGCAACGTGGCCTCTGCAGCTCCCAGTTGGACCACATGAATGAGCAGACCTGGAGCCGGGCCATTGGTACTTTGTCAAAAAAGTTCCCCCAAGTTGGACGACAGCCTCCTGGGATGCTACATACATCCAGGAAGGTCAGGTCCAAGTGTGGATAAGACTGTGTCTGCATGGGAGGGTGTTTTTGTCCAAAATAACAGGAAAATATTATATGTTATACTGCACTAAATTATTTGTAGCACTCCTGGCTTACCTGTACTTTGCACTTCTGCCTATAACCCTGATTCCAAAACAGTTGGGACGCTGTGTAAGAATACAATCATTTGCAGACAAACTGCTTTTAGTGACAGTTTTCCAAAGTGTTCCTGAGTCCATGTAGAAATATCCTTTTATACAGTCATGTGTTTGACAAAGTGTTGAACCTCTCTCCATCCTCGCTTGTGAACGACTGAGTCTTTCCAGGATGAACCTTTCAGACCCAATCATGATACTATCACCTGTTACCAATGAACCTGTTTACCTGTGGAATGATCCAAACAGGTGTTTTCAATCAGTCGACAACTTTCACAGTCTTTTGTTGCTCCTGTGCCAACTTGTTTGAAACCTGTTGCTGCCATCAAATTCAGAATAAGCAGATATTTACAAAAAAAAGTTGAGTGAGAATATGTCAAAAAAGATGAGCAAATGATCACATTTTCTTTCATTTATGTTTCACACTGCGTCCCAACTTTTTTGGAATTGGAGTTATATATCATAAAAATGACATTATGCAACGCCACAATAATGAGTTCTGCAAGCATGCACAAGCAATGGAGGTTTAACCAACCACTTACTGCTAAATTTTCATTCTTAAAAGTTCACATATATACAAGCTGTGCACAAAAATGTCAGATGAAGATTAATCTGCATCTCTTCTTTACTCATGCAGTGAAAAGAAGAGATCTTTTAAAACTAAAACAGGATCTTGCGTATACAATTTTAGGTACCTTAGATATTCTAAATAAATATTTTATAATACCCCAGTTATTGTTTAAAATAAATACACAATGTGCCTTAGCTGTATATACAATCTTTTGACTAATGACCATTGTCAGCAATTTTGCGACTCCAGTCCCACACACACACACAACATTAATGAGGAAGCTTCTTCAAACCTCCAACTGTAGGACGAAGCAATAATTGTGCAAATGAGAGTGTGTGTGTGTGTGTGTGTGCGTGCATGTGCATGTTGGTGCCTTGCAGAAATCTCGTTCATGTGTCGTAAAAGTTGTGCATGGACATGTGATTCAACTGTGTCTTTCAATTAAGCTGATAATGAGCTGACATTAAGGTCAAGCATGGACAGTGGTGCAGGAGAGCTGTGCACGTTAATGAAAAGAAACTTCTCCGAGTGGCCAGTAAATATTATTAAACATGGACATAGGATTTCTCCTTATACCTAAACAACATGGCCCTGCAGTTAAAATAGGAAAAAGTCTAAATAGCACCTTTCAGATATAAAGTGCTTCACAATCAGCAAATAATTAAATGTTGTGCTTTTATTAAGGAGTGTCAATTACATCCCTGATTATTGTATAGTAAAATTTGAGCACCTTGGCATTTTACTTCAAATTCATTCAACCAAACATTTAACAGTGTCATTGTTGAATGCCCATTTTTATCATTGTTAAAATGATGAAGTGATCAAATTTGACCAGCCAACACAGTAATTGATAATCCTTTATTTACCTTAGAACGTGAACAGAACCATATTTTGGTTTTTTACCCATGAAGGCCTAAAGCTTGTAGGAAATGATGTTGATTAAAGGCGACTAAAAGCAGAAATAGTGAATAAATTACAATATTTGTTCATTTAAAAAAATCACCTTTACAAATCATACATGTGATGTGAACACACTGGAACTCTGGAACAGACCCCAGAAGTTACAGTTTCACTGAGGACTGTTCCGACCATCACCTGCAGAAGAAGACGTCTCTTGTATGTCGTTTCATTCTGATTTCAGAGTGCTATGAACTAATGCTTCATCCTGATTCTTCTTTGCTACCTGCCTGAATCAAAAAAAGTATCAGTATGAACCATCAAAATTACGATCCAATATAACTTGGAAAGATGATTAACAGGTTGTCCCTCGAGAGATATTTCTAGTCCAAATCCAATCTCTTTAGCTCTCAGCCTGACGTAAAGAATCTGGGCCTTTTTACCCTTTTCATACTATATCAAACATCTCTGTCCCACAGCCACTCATACATATATTATTTGGTATACAGTATATATATGTCAGCATATATCTACCATAACTGTACTGTCATGCATTATTTCAGCATGGGGGTAAAGAGAAGCCTGTAGCGGAGTAGTTGGCAGTGGTGCCAGCCACCCCGGCACTCTGACAAGATTACCTCTCCACCCAATTCAATTAGAAGCCCACTTCCCCCCTTCAGGATCTCCATAATCATAACAGATGGTTCTCCACGAGACACCCACCATCTTTCACCTCCAAGAGGCCTGGAGAGGAGCAGAGCTGGATCACTCGTCGTGGCACAGCAGAAGATGGGGTTGAGTCTTTTTCACTGTCAGAGTAATACTTCTTTTGTGGCTGATGATGTGCGTGGTACAGATATACTATTTTAAAATGAGTGAAGGCATAGTATGACGAAAACAACAAAATAGAAGAAAAAACCCTGAAACAAAAAATGCAGAAAATGTGGCACATTTTCTTCAATATGCATTTAATAATTGACCATATGAGCTACGTATATGGATGGAGATGTTTTGCAGTGCGTTCGATTGGCTTGACTGATTGACACTCTTTTGTGTTTGGTAGGAAGTGGTTTGTATTAGGGCTCTTGAAACATCCTCTCCCTTTATCTAGCTGTCAGAATAACTCACCAAAGCTATCTGGTATTTGTGAAAGAACCGAAGATGAGAACAGATGAGTTTCGGTCGTTTAAGTCCACTCAGTCTTGTAATATCAGGCTTTTGCCTTAGGGGTCTGAGGAGAAGCAAGTGAGAAGTCAAAGGCTTCATTTGTCTTTTTCCTAACATCTCATAATTCTCAGCAACAGTGCTTTGACACATTGTTGTTGCAAATTATAGCTCTGTTAATGACATTTGCATTGCAGCATAGTATTTTCTGTGTGCAATCATTTGCCTTGTGAAGCCCTCCGCAATCTGCTCAAAGCTCAACTTCTCAATGCATGTAAAAAACCAGTCCACTCAACCTGTCTGTCTCACAGTGCTCCTCACGGTTTGCAAACATTGTGACCTGAATGAGCTCACCAGTCACAACTTTTTAATTGATAGCAGAAAGGTCGTGCACGCTTCACTGAAGGTAGAAGATGCTGCTGGAAGATCCACCATGAGCTTGTTACATACCCAGCATGCACCTGTTGGTCATGTCATGTCATGTCATGTCAACATTGTAGGTCTGTTCGATTTGAGTCAATTAGCATCGCTGATTAAGATGCGACTTACAGTAACAACAGTAAATGTAATTCATTAGTTCAAACCCTGCAAGAAGCAAAATGGCTAATGTAGGTAATGAGTGTTAGACATGCATCATTTCTTTATAGCCACACCAGCGGCATGGCTTCATGGGTTGACAATGTGAGTTGGCGCACCACTATTAAATGGATTGTCACATTATTCTGCTATGAAATTCCAGTGGTATAGATATTCATGGTGAACAGAGGATGAACCTTAACGACTCTGATCATCCTCTTTTCTTGTGGTACAACACAGACAGTTCCCAAATGATCATCCATAATGACTTTGGTGAACTCCTCATTTAGTGTCACCACAAGGTTGATGTTTGTGGTGTATATCTCAACAACTATTAGACAAATAGCCATGAACAAGTAAATTTCCCTGAGGGGATCAATAAAGCTATCTTATCTTATCTTATCTTGTGAAATCTGGTACAGACACTCATGTTCCCTTCAGGATGAACCCTAAAAACTCCCGTGAGCTCCCAGTCTTTCATCTAGTGCCATTACCACATCAGAATTTTAATTTGTCCAATACTCTGACCAAATACCAGCAAATGACATTCCCACCAACCTCAGCTCTGCCCTCTGTTTAATGCTAATCAGTAAGTGGCGACCAACATGTCACACTAAGATGCTGAACATGGTAAACCATATATCTACTACCTGCATAGTCCTTGTGAACATGTACAGCCCTATAGAGTCCTTAAGCGTGCCTGCAGACACTATTCTTATTTCCCACTTTCATTGAGTTTTTCTTGTGTTGACAATAGAGACAGTGTTGCTATTGTTGCCTCAAGCCAAATCTGGATGTTCACCCAGTTGTTCCTATTGAGTTTACTCAATGTGTTTTGTTCATGTTCCATTTTGTTATCAACATTTAATCACTGTTTGCTCATCTCAGCATCCGAGCATGGCTTGCTCATGGTTTGTTCATCGTGTGTTTGATTTTCTCATTACTGAGGAAATATTCCCATGGGCAGGAAACCTGTATATTTTAGTGCAGGCTAGAAAGAAAATCAGAATCCTGAGCACCAAGTGTGTGACACAGTGATGGTGTATCATGGGACCACAGCAAAGTATCCTGCCTGGACATCAAACTCCACTTGTGATTCTTCCAGAGGTGGTTTCCTCCTCCTTCATTCTGGAACAAGTCACTGTATTTTTCATGTAAAATATAAAATTCTTCTCTGAGTGTGGCTCATGCAGAATGAATGAGGCCCCAGTTGTGTCATCTTATGATACAATTTTTAAAACAGCCAACACGTCTGTCCCTCTGTGGCGCCCCGGGCTAAGGCACATACCATGTCCTTGTGTCATTACGAGTTTGGGTCCAGCTCCGAACCGCTGTCTAACGCCATCCCCAGTTTCTTTCTCACCTCCTCTACTCCTTTCACTCCGCACAACATGACTTGAAAGGCACCAGATCTGGCACAAAACTTCATCAAAAAAACCAGTGCTCTTCTGATTGGCTGTGTACTGCATGAACACAACATTGCGACTTTTTGCATGCGACGGGAATCGAGGTTCTCCCGCTGAGAGGGACGCCGGCACCAAAGCGCCTCTCGGTGTACACAAAACAGTGGATCAAAGGCAGAAATCCTTTTGTTTTGGTAAGACGAGAACGTTCAGAGGATAGAGAGCAAGCGTCAACACAAAAGGCGGTGTGATATTGCTGGAGCCTTTTTTTTGTTTTTTAGTACCGCTTTTCATTTTCACTTGAACATAGATGATATGCTATTGCGCTCACATCAATACTGTTAAAGTACATTCCAAAATAACACAAAAACAGTGCTGGAATGTAACTAAGTACATTAACTCAAGTACTGTGCTTACGTACAAATTTGAGGTACTTTTATTTTACTTCCATTGTACACATCTATATACTTCTACTCCATTACATCTCAGATGCAAATATTGCACCTTTGACACCACTGCATTTGTCTGACAGCTTAAGTTACTAGTTGCTTTTCAGATTACAAATTTTCATGCTCTTCCTGTGCAGTGAAAACCACGTATCTCCAAATTTGGTCATTTTGAATTTGACTTTCTGATAAACTGAAAGATGAATTGCTCCTTTATGAAAAGCTGACTTTTTAGAGATATTCAAAGAACAGCAAGACAAACGTGTGATCATCTAATAGAATATGATGCATGGTTGTGGATTAGGTTCTGCATATCACAGTCACATGTTGCACTCCCACCTCATCAGCTCACCTCACTCGCCTGTGCTCCCAGGTGCAGGCAATCACCAATGAAGACACTATATAAGCTGGTTCATTCACTTGTTGCCAGATTGTTCTGGCCTTGCAAGACTCTCCAGCCTACTCTCCCGCATAGAGTTTCTGTCGCTCACTGTCGCCGCCGCCGCAGTGTGATCTTAGTCGTAGTCATCTTACCTGTTGTTTCCCGTGGCTCAGAGACTCCCTCCGTGTTGCCCTACCTGTCACTCTCTGAGTTTGGTGGAAAAAATGCTTTTACTGTTAGTGTAGCATTTCCACAGTGTGGTTTTAGTACTTTCACTGAAGTAAAGGATCTGAATATGTCTTCCACCTCTGACATAAAACCATAAATGCATCTGTATATTTTTCTTTAACAAGTTTCTCAAGACCTGGAATGAACTGCACAAGAGGAGTGATGCAGCAGTCCTCGTCTTTCTTCCCTCAGTTGGTGTGTGTGTGTATGATCAAAGCGTCTTTACCCCACCATGTGCTGATCCAGCCTAGGCCAGATAGAGCTACTTAGTCCCCATAATGTCCTGGGGTCCCCTCTCATCGCTGCCTTTGAATCCTGTCACAGATAACAGTGCAGATTATATGCCTCTCCTGAGTCACTTTCAAGTTGACTGTACTCCAGAATCGCAAATCTCTCAATCTGACTGTGTACACATCTGCAGCAGAGAGCGGCACTATCCATGCTTCCATCTGACTTTGTTGTTTCTATCGGAGAACAACTGGAGGAGGATTTTCTACACAACGTTCTCAAGGAGGAGAAACAAAATGCATGGTACAGAGAGGTGGTCATGACATCGCCAGGATAATGTGAATAATAATCATTAAAGGTCTTCTGTAATCTCTTATTAAAATCATCTGGGCCATTGCCAATAAAGTAAAAGTCACACAGTACATACTGTAAAGATTTGGCACTGCAAACACACTCCAATACAATCACAGCAGACATGGAGCGCCATTTATAAGACCTTTCATATAAATCATAGCAAAAGTTTCCCTTTGTGGAAATAGGAGCATCGTGAGATTTCTCATGCAAAATCATCATTTACAGTATCCCCATATGAAATACACGAGTATGTATCTGTGCTTGAGTTTGTGAACTCATGTTTGTGTTTGGGTGAATGTATGAGTTAGAGATTATAGTGTTTGTGTCAAATGCGATCACACTTATCTGCTTTTTTAAATTAATATTCAGGCCATGCCCATGTGCCCATGCAAGAATATCCCAGTCGAGAGAAAAGTATAAAATGATAGTTTAGCTTTAGTGCCTTGAGATAACTTTTGTTGTGAGTTGGCGTTATACAAATAAAATTAAACTGAATTGAATAGCTATAGTTTGGCGGTGGGTGGGGATAGATCGTGATGTCCTTGGCAAAGTGTTAAAGCTTTGAGAAATGTTCAAATTCGTGCTTTACTGGTCATTTTAGAAAAATCAGCCAAGGTGCTGCGACAATGTTTTTTTTTTTTTGCGTATTGACATTAAAGAATCCTATATCTATTTCCTCTTTTAAAACATGGCAGTAAACTGTTAATACGTCTGCCCATTATCGTTGCAGTGAAACGCTGCTTCTATGGTGTGTCGGTGCTTTAAGTCCCCGACCATGTGTGAACAGAAGAAACGTATAAGGCACAGATGGTGATATTCCGAGTTGGAAAACTGTCCTTCAGCTGTATGCTCATGAGACAAGCAGACCATAATAGCAAGCATGGAGTCTGTTAAAGAGTCTTTGTACAAGAAAGTGAGAATCCTCCAGCTACGTAGTCCCTGATCTGGAGCCAAATGCGCTTCATACTCCCTGTGCAGCAGCAATGCAAAACATCAAATTTTCATTTTGAAAGGAATGAAAATGTGAAGGGAGAAATTAGAATTTACTTGAATTTTCTTGTAATATTCATCTGAAAAAAAGTGTAAATGTCCACTGCGATGTTTCTAGCTATAATTGCTTTACCCCTGCTTTGACATTGACTGTTTCACCTGCAGCTTTTATTTGTGTGTGTACGTCTTGTACCTCTCACTTTCATGCACCCATTACAATTATGTTGTCCTCATACTGGGATGATGAGCTTTGTCGATGGTGAAAAGTTTAACCACGGTGCAGCAGGTTCAACCGTCGGTCAATCCAACTTTACATGCAAGACTTTGCTGCTCTATTTACATAAGAATCATGACTGTTGCAGCTTTAAAAATACATTTCATAATGTGATAAATCCACAGGTGTTTCAGTTCAAGAATAAAAAAAACTCTTTGGGTGCATTAGGTATCTGCACAGAGGAACCATTTCAGACACTATCACTGGAGCAAATTACACTCCACTATGCTACTGAATTAAATCTCTTGATGCTACACATCACAAAGCCAAGGACATTAGTATCCATCAGGACCCCACCCACTGCCAAACTATAACTCCTTTTCTCAGTTCAAGCTCATCTTAAAGACTAAGTAGTGCAGTGTTTCCTTACGCTAATGGTCTTGCTGTCTGGCCTAGGAGGGAAGAAGCCCGAACTCTGTCAAATTTAATCTCTTAATAAGGTTTAATACTAAAGAGAGAGCCTCCATCGTCCCACCCCCGCCTCACCCGCTTCTTATCCGGGCTGGGTCTCTGTTTCCTCATGCAAGCAGCAGAGCACTTAGCTTCACCCGGGACGCGTCAGCGCTCAGTGGATGTGACGACTGAGAGGCGAGGAAGATGAGGAGGAGGGCGATGGAGAGGTGCGGGGTGGGGGGGTGGGGGGGTTTGCACACAGGGCCTTGTTAATGGGTACACAATGTGCCGAGAGACAAGAAGCAGCACACTCCAGCAGACAGCGCTGTCATCACAGAGGGAGAGACAAAGTGGGAGGCCGAGAGAGGGAGAGAGGGACAGAGGGAGAGAAGGTTATTATTCTCCCACTTTGTTTATCGGTTATCACCGGCAAACACACACACACACACACACACACACACACACACACACACACGAGGACCACAGCTTTAAACATACACACAGGCGCATGCACGCGCCACACACATGCATGCACACACCCAGTGGCACGCAGGCAGACGGAGACACAGGCAGAAATAAGGAAATGAGCCAGACACACATTCGCAGCCTCATCTACACGCACAGCATGGTTAAGTGAATCTTCTAAATCACGAGCCAGTATTCAATTCATTAGGGGGCTCTTAGCAGCTGTTCTTGTCTAACCACATCAAGGTGAAGATTTAACACATGAATCTAACACTGAACACTTAGATAGGTCTGCTTTTCTTAGAGATGGGGGAATTCTCTCTCAATAATAGTCTGCCTAGAAATTGGTTTTAAACCCTAAGTCATAAGCACTGTTAAGCCAGCAGCATACTGCAAATGAAATCAAAATCAATGTGTTCTCATAGGCGATATAGCGGGTGTGCAACCCCCCCCAAAAAGCCCTGCATTAGGCTTTGATTACCGCAGTGTGCACAGGCCTCCAGTTAGAACAAGTCGCTAATTGCATCATTGCCTGCAGTTGGTTGCAGTGATCAATGTCATTAGTTGCACATGTGGGCTGTGGGTGCACGTTTCCTGTTTATCTGTTGCTCATTTTGTTTTCACATTGACTTGATAGACCTTGGCAATGGTAATTTGGGTCGTATTTCCTTAGTTTTGGCTCTTATTTATATCAGTTATCATACAGTATCGGTATACTCAGTCTCATTCCTGAGATGGCAATACCACTCCAGCAAAGTCCAATGGGGCAAAAGGTTCAGTCAGTCAGCTGTTCAGCCAGATTATCTTAACCACTTTACTTGGAGGTTAAAATAAAATGTCACCAATAATTCCTGCACAAGAAAATACAGCAGGTCAAAGGTGAACCAGGAAGTGGGTCTCTGAGCGTTGATGGCACCTTCATTTTCCCTTCCAAATAAGTTTAACTATCCTAATCTGGGAAGTCGCAAAATGTTGATACTAAGTGTATCAGTAAAATGTTCATTGATGACTGATCCGATACAGTTTCCACTCATAGCAACTAAGCCTGGCACTCACAGCACTTAGTTAAGGTCCAGAAGAGGTTTTTGTCTCATGTCATCTCATCAGTGATTTGAAGCAGGAGGCATGATATGTTTATGGCAACCTTGAAGTTTGTATTATTATATTACAGTCATTTAGTGGGCATAATGTTTTTATTATAAGAATAATGACAAACCTATTGAAACAAGATGCAAGTTGTAATAAACCAGGATTCTTCATCTTCTTCTTATTATTGTTATTGGTAAGAAATCAATCCTCTATACACAAGAATCTACTGTTTCAGGTTAATATTGCACCACTTAAATTTCACATCATTTTCCAAGAGCTTTATAACAATGCATACTGTAATTACTGGTAATTCCTTATTCTGTTCCTATACATATTTAATCATATATATTGGCCACCTTAGCACCTTTTAAATAGAGGTAATCAAGTTTACTATGTGCAGAAACCTGCTATTATCATGAATCATGGCCCATAAATAAAATCTACAATACATCAAAGTGAAGCAGTTGAAATACATTCCTGAGGCTTTCAAATAACCTACAGCCGCTTAATTATTATCTGACTGTTTATCGCTCTTCTCTAAGTGATGGATCGCTTTTAAACATGATGGATGGATGAGAACAATTTAATGAAAGGGGTCACTCAGTTTGGGAGACCATTAAAATCGGTGTTCACCTCCTCATCCATCCTTTTTATCTGATGCCAGGAAAGACGAGGCTCCCATTCGGCCTCCTCGTTTGGTTCAGGGAACAAATCTACTGTTCCGTTCCGTTTTGTCTTTACTGTAACAGTGGCGATGTGGCGACAATGGATTTTTCCCACCTGACAAAATGAGCTACCTCACTTCAGAGCACTTTTATTCCACTCCCAGCTCGTCCCGAGAGAGGAGCTGTTTTTGTCAGAACGCCAATTCAAAATCATTTTCAGCTGTAACTTTCAGCAACTTTTACTACACCAAAGTGTGTTTTCTCTTTTTTTTTTTTTACGGGTGGAAGGATTTCACTGTTCGGACCTATTCACAACATCATCTTCTGTGGCGCAGACAGACCTCCAGTTCCAGTATCCGACAGCTTTTGAGACGTTGATTCGGAGCGCCCTGTTTAAGAACAAAGACTATCAACTGCTGTCTGGAGCTTGCACACTATTCACTGTGATTAACTAAAGCGAAGGCTCTGTGTTTACACTCAGCTGTCAAAAACAATAAGCTCATGGACGAAATGGTGGGCAGCTCAGGCCAGTGATGGAGGGGGTGTGGGAGGTCACAGAGAGGAGATGGAGGAAGGGAAGGAAAAAGAGATGGAGGATAGAAGGGATAAGCTAAGAGTAGAGAAATATATTGGACTGATTTGTGTGTGTGTGTGTGTGTGTGTGTGTGTGTGTGCGTGCGTGCGCGCAGCAGCAGCAAACCAGTGAGTAAGCAAGTGCGTATGTTAGCGTGAGAGACAGACTGAGAGACATGCCTCCACCAGTGCTGAGGGCAGCAGGATTTTGGCAGAAGCAGCGCTTTCGTGGGCGGAGGGGAGGAGAAGGGGACCAGAGAGTCGGAGGGATGGAGGAGGAGGAGGAGGGATGGAGAGAGGATTTGGCCGCGGTGCCGGTGCCCGGCCACGAGGCGACGGCGGGGTCGTGTCAGGCCTGATTGGCTTCGGTCTTTGATGAAGGTTGACCTTGAGAGAGCTTGCTGCCTTTAACTGAGTCTGACTGCTTAGTGAACACCAGCCGGACACATTCCCATGCTCTGTCCCCGAGGCCACAGTCGGCAGAAGGCAGCCACACATGCATGAAAGTGTACAGATGCACACCTCACATGTTAACACACACTTACTGCATGTGTGTGTTGAAGTCACTGTAGCTGGCACTGCGTCAAGATTTATTAAAGGGTCAGTTCACCCAAATTACAAAAGAATATTTTTCCTCACTTACCTCTGGCATTAACAACCATGCAGATTGTTTCATACTTATTTGCTCAAGCTTTTGAGGTATATGTGACCAAGACACTGGAATAAGAAAATGAATTCATTCTGTTCAAGTACATGTTTGCATTCCTATCCTAATGTAAACATTATATTACATCATAGTATAGTAGAGTTTAAACATTATAATTAACACTGTGATGTATTGCTGTGAGAATTTCACATCGTGGAGCCTAAAGTCATTCAGACAGAAATGTAATGGTATTAAGGGACCTGAACCAATTAGGAAACATTAACACAGCAGCCAACGACGTCGTCGGAGAATCACCATACTGTGACAGAAATAAAGGAGAAATTGTTCTACATTAAGTTAAATGCTAAAAATCAAAACGCTCCCTAACTTAAATGGAAGGTCACATGGATGGATGAGAGAATAGGGGATGTTGTGGTAACATATTTAAATTTAAATTTTACCAAAGATGTGTTTTGCCCCTGTGGAGAGAGGGACTGTCTTTGTGTAACTTGTACGACAGGCCTAGAACATTTGAATCTCTGTTAGTACCTCTGAAACACTGTTGTTTTAGATCCAGTGTCCTCGTTACTCTGGATAATCTGCGGATCATTTATCTTCCGCTGCAGTGATGACAGAATTTTCATAGCTGACAAAACTCTATCTCGTGTTGATGATCATACGATATGGTCGAAAGCTCTACAACAGCCACTGAATGGATCTTGTGGTGAGATCGTCTGCTTACGCCCTGTGGTGTCATAACATTTAATCTACAAAAGTTCAGTGGCCTCACATGTCAGAACAGACATAAAAACCCTGGTCTTGACCCTTATCAACATACATTACCCTGCCTTTATACTAGCTGTGATCTGGAGCCTAAAGCTAAGCAATTGTGCCCTTTTAGAAGGCATGAGGTTCAAAAGCCTTTGAAGATGTTCCTACAAATTGTTGTGACGATAGTGCAACAGCACATGGACACGTGCAGTGGTGGGTAGTAACGCGTTTCATTTACTCCATTACATGTACTTGAGTATTTTTTTTGATAAATTGTACTTTTAAGAGTAGTTATTTTGGAGAATACTTTTACTCTTACTTGAGTAAATTTGTGAGAAAATATATGTACTTTTACTCAGTTACTTTGGGCTACATGCTTGTCGTTACATTAATTTATCTATAAATAAATTCAGATGAGCTCAGACGCAGCTTGGCTGGGGGACACATCCTTAACCAATCACAGCAGCAGCACCACAGGTGGATGGAGGTGTGCCCCGCCCCTCCACGGCCCTCCTTCAGCTCACTGTAGCTCAAGAACATGGCGGAAGATGAAACGCCAGCGTCTCACCGAGCTGGCCAGCTAACCCGGTGGTACCCGCTGGTACCGGCGGCTAACCCGGTTACGGTACTTTAATAAGCCGGCGTAATGTTATATGTCAACATTTCAGCCTCCAGCCAATCACAGACAGTCAGTTAAAATTTCTGTTTTAGCAATATTATAAATATAAATAATAAGGTTTGACATCACACACCGTCAAATTTGATGTTACTGTTTAGCTTCAAGCTAAACTCCTTTGAGGAACAGGTCAATGTCTCAGCTGATGTCAGTGGAAACAGTTTTTGTTTTTGAAGGAATAAATTGCATCCGAAGTTACTCACTACTTGAGTAGTTTTTTTATGAGGTACTTTTTTACTCTTACTCAAGTACTTATTTTTATGAGTACTTTTACTTCTACTTGAGTCATGATATTGTAAAGTAACAGTACTTTTACTTGAGTACCGTTGTTGTTTACTCTACCCACCACTGCACGTGTCATACTATCCGGCTGCGAACGAATCTGAAAGGATAGTCGGGACCCGAGGCACCTGTGGTGGTGAAGGTCACACGTCTGAGTGGTTCATGAAGGGCACGGGAAAGTGATCCTGCCTTTAAAAACCCCACTGACATCACATTAGCTGGCGTCCAGGGAGAAGCAGTCATGACACACACACACACACACACACAGAGTCATGTTTCCATCACTACTGAGGACATTACATTGACTTACATTAATTTCCTAGACACTTACCTTAACCCTTGCCAATACTTACCTAACTGTAACCTTTAACCTTAACCCAAGTCTTCACCCTAAAATTTAAGGGAGGCGAGTCCACACAATGTGATGGTGTTTACAGATTTATGTCCCCACAACATGAGTAATACATGTCCTCACACACACACCATTACCACACAGAGCCATTCAGGGGATCCTGTTTCACCTTTAAACATGTGATTTGTGGGAAATCCTCTGAAATTGCACACATGATCCATGTTCCCTTTTAGAGCCATGCATTAGAACCAACACTTGCAGCAGGTGAAGGAAGGCGGGCTTGCAGAAAATAACCGCAGATGACTGCTAAGATTCTGTAGACATTTTGAGCAAAGCATGCAGTGAAATGTGTTTGTTGAAATTGTTTTTGTACATCAACACCAAGTTTGTACACCACAGTTGTTGATTGATATTTTCTGTGCGCACGCCGATCAATAATCAAATTCTTCTTCCCTGATCCTCTTTAACCGATGCTGCGCAGCACAAACAACATTTCTGATGCATTTTCTTATTCGGCTTTTTATGAAAGCCGGTCTGCTTGATGACTGCTTTTGTTGTTAAAAACCGCTGCTTGTTTTTTAAGCCTACACTTTGAGATAAGTGCCGAGCAATTTTGTGAACGAGTTGGTCCCTGCATTCAGAGATGACAGAATACTTTGAAAGCCAGTCCCAGCTTCAACAAGGGAAAATAATAATAGTGGATGATTTGACTCGACAAGTTGATCAACTGGGTAAATTGTAGCTGTTGTCACGTGGATATCTTTGGATAGTAACACATTTTATGGTGAAGGAGCCTGACCTATATATATATGGGTCACATAGGAGACTCAGAGAATGCTCTGCTGCTTTGCGTTTGGGAAAGTGGGTGTTGAAAGATTAAATTTGTGCCTTTTTAAAAGACAAAAAAATGAATTCACTTTTCTGAATTTGCAAAGAGAGCGAGACTTTAGCTCTGCAGTCTGCTCAATTTCAGGGGGAAATCCACTTTTTAGTCCTGTTTATGCGCCAGCTGTATAGTTGGTGGTTAGATTAATACTTTACAAGCAAACTATAACTCCAGCTCATAAATTATGATGCAGTGCTGTGGAATAAACTACCCAGCAGCACTGAGTAATTAGAGTTAGCGCTGCCTAGGACACTCGGTATTACAATTCTGTTAAAGCCTCTGTGAGAGCGAATATCGTGAGCGCTCTCACTTTTCAAACTTCTTATCTGAAGAGAATTTGAAGGCAAACACTTCTATAGCCTACTTTTACTGAAGTAGGTTTTTGAGAGAAGGACTTGTAATGGAATGTGTTTACATAGTGAAATTGCTAAGACAAGTGAACCCTTGTTCCAACGTTGCTATTACCGTCCAGATTTCAAACATGTAGCACTCTTTAGTGCTCATCTTACCGCAGCTATTCATATGTGTAGAGTAAAGGCAGCAATAGAAATACATCCTTGTTGATGGCATTAGGAGAGTAGAGAGTAGAGACTTGAGATGAAAAATCACATTTTTACTTCATAGCAATTACAGCAATCTTTACTAAGATTAGAAAAGTTACCATCATATATCAAATAACCTCAATATTCTGTGAGGATGACCCACACTGGGAGTTTATCTTATTTCTTTCATAATACATGTACTGAACATGGATGATCTCCCTGACTCGCCTGTTGCATCTGTTATGACACAACTTATGCCTTTTTTGATTCAACAAACATATGGAGCGTGTTGATCCCAACAAGCTCCCAGTATTGATTCACCTACCTGTGTAGGTGTGCAGGGCCTTTTCACAGGCATGGGTCTCACCCTGGGAAGCCTGAGTCAGAATGTATTACACAATAAACAAATACACTATTCTGCATTTATAGGCGTATTTCCATACTGTATGTTGTGTAACTGTAAAAAATCTGCTGTGCTGACTCCATGCTCTCAAGAGGGAGATAGATTTTTGTTTGATGTGAAAAGACAGTGACATTTCACTCTGAACTATGAGTATGTCCCTGAGAAATCCCACAGGTCTGTAGCCCTCATGTACTATTCATGCTATATATTCTTCCTCAATCTCTGTTGGATCAGCTCGCTGGTTGGATTTTCACCCCAGCTACAGTACACGCACAGGGTAAAATGGTTTGCAATTTGCAGACAAAGCCCTTTGATGATAAAGGGCCCCTATGGTAAGAAGAAGGGGAGACATGAAAAAAGGACATAAAATGCTTCTCTTGTTGAGTATATCCAAGCAAGCTGAGAGCTCCATCTTTTTTCAAGTGTGTTTCTAGCAAACACTTTTCCTTCTGCAAACCTTTTCCTGCTCATCTCCTGGGTCTAAATATAGAGATAGAGAAGAGTGAGTGAGAGCGAGACAGAGGAACATCTCACACTGGCATGTTGTCAGATCACCTGTTTTTGTTCTGATTTTTTTCCAATTATGGCTGAGTGACGCGCCGTGCGGCAAATGGCGAGGGTGTTGAAGTTCATTTCACTGCAGACTGCAGTTAATGAGCTTTTTTAATCATCTATTTATGTGATTTCTGTGCGGGAGCAGATCAAAGTGGAGATATTTTGGAGGGAAAAAAAAACGCTTCCCAGACACCACTAATTGTGATATTAAATATTTTTTAACACTTGATCAGCATTACATTGTCACATTAATCACAATATCATAGTGGCCGGGTGACATAATGGCGTACATTCATACATCTACCTCTCTCAAAGGAATTGAAAGGTGCCTGCCAATGGAGCTGATTACTGCCAACACATTTGATTGATGGGACTGCAGCACACCCACGTTCATAACAGTATCAGCACTGATAAAACCCATCAAACCCATATCAGCCGCACAGTTATTGGTTTTATGACGACTATATGCAGATATATGTGATGATGTTTACTTCTGTAAAATGACACTTTCTTAAAATACTTATACACATATTGCAATCATGAGTTTCTGGAGGTTCTAGTTTCCGGTTGCACTTATATTATTTGTACTGTATTGCATTGATGGTCAGTGTCTTTAATGAAATATTCCTGATGAAAAACTGAAATGTTGAAAGGAAAGTTTGGTTTTATACAATTTGGGCTCATTTTTGTAGCCCATATATTCCAAAGTTGCACCAACCAAACTGATGGCTGAGATCTGTGAATGAGATTTCAATGCTACAATGAAGTCAGACAGTAAAATGATTGCATTATCATAACACCCACTGCCATTTACAGATCTGCTTCCTGGTTATTACCTCAAGCCACTGGTGCTAAAGAATAAATGAAGCAAGTGATACCAAACAGCTAAAGCAAATGCAACATCAGCGCTGCCTAAACTAGCTCGAATGAAATTTCCCATCAGTTAGGGAAGACCCAAGTTGTACACAGTACTTTCCCTACAAATGTTGGAATCAAAGAGTCTTTCACTGTCAAGGTGAAAATTTCTCAAAACTATGTTTTAATCCATCATAATCCTATTCACGCATACTGAATAAAATATTATTAGGATTTTAGACTAATTGGAATCATATCAGTTTAAAGTTTTCCATATATCTAACTTTCATACTTGAGACGAAGGTCTCATATATGGTTTTTGATTAATTTCCAAAATACTAATTTAAATCTGGCAAGCGATGTTCACGAACCCTCAAACAGAAACCTGGATGACTTCCTGTTGACGACCAGCATCAATCACCGCATTAGTGGACGCCGCTGAGCTCGGAGATGAATCATCCTTCAGAGGGACAGTCTAGGGTGTCCTCTACCCTCCCTTCTCCTCCGTCCTCATCCTCACCCCCTGGGGATGTGTGGGAAGTGCTGTAGGGGTAGGGGAGACACACACATCAGGCCTCGATGATTAAGAGTCCAGCTCCGGCGACCATGAGTGTCGGCTTCTGCAACACACATACCTTCCAACCGCTCTGGTCTGGTAGAGTGTGAACCCTCCCCACCTGCCTCGGCCGTGGGGGGGCATGCAACCCGTCATCCCCCACTGATGGATGGGGGACATTACAGCTCTTGGGGACAGGTGCCACTGACGATTAAAGGCCCCAGCCAGTGGCTTGGAAAGAATGGAAGTGGAAAGAGGAGAGAAGAAGGAAAGGGAAACTGTTGCCGCAGAACGAGTAAACACAAACGCTGCAGGGAAAGCAGACGTGAAACGAGCGGCGAGGTGGAGGGGAAGGAGGGGGCGTTGCAGGTAGAGGAGAGACAGATGGCGAGAGCAGTTTTCTCTCGGCGTTTGGAATTTAAGTGTGATACAATACGACTGCCTGTGTACCAAAACAGTGATTGCACAAGCAACATGCCTGCTAACAGGTGTGGAAACACTTTGCTTTGTCTCTTTCATCCCCCCCTTTTTTTGATGCAACCTTACCACGACAGACACTCTCGTCTTTTCCTGCAGCTGCCCGGCTGCTCTCCTCTCTGCTGCGCTGATGACATTTGTTTCTTAACCCTGTCAGCAAGCTGTGGGGAAAGCATTACCTCCCTCGCCTCAGGAGCAATTCACCTGTGTGTCATTGGCGCTCCCCCGCCTCCCCGTCCTGTCACTGTTGTGCTACCTCGTAATTGGTTCCCGACACTCAATCATTCGTGTGTCCGTGGCCTCACCTGTGCCCCAATAAAGCTCCCATTTGCAGGTAAATACATCATGAGTAGTGCATGTTTAATATCTATCTCCCTCATTAGTGCAAACACAAGAACTTGCACTTTTATCTCATATGTGGCAAACCAAATTAGGCAGGCGTCGTCATGTCACATTGCACACAGGACCCTCCCAGATAACGATCGCACCACTAACGTGGACCCCCCACAGAGGTAAAACGCGACAAAAATAATCTGCAGCTCGTTCCTGTTATCGCTCCTATCGTGGAGAGAGGTGTTGTTGGGAGGAAGACGCGTGAGTGAAAGACAGAAGATAGGGAGGAGAAAGCAGCGGCCCACTGGGAATGGGCCACTCTTTGTTGCTGCCAAGTTCAGCAGACTGATTGTGGAATTGAATCTCTATAGGACAGAGGCAAGGAATAATAGGCCCTGGCTGAGAGAATGGAGCTATACTTTAGGTTTCAACTGCAGAGTGAAATGTACTGCCATCAGCAGAAAAAAGGACAGGAGTAGGGACCAATGTCTATCTCCGCAACACCAGTGATTATCTGGAAATTGCCTTGACATTCAGCTATAATTTGCTTTGTAATGACTGAAAATAGCTGGGGATGAGTCCTCCCAGATTGCTATGTTATCAAAAATTGCGCTCGTGAAAAACAACGTTTTCACATTTGCAAACAGCAGGGGGAACCACTTCATCAAACCCCCCCCTCCATTCCAATTTTGGCTGTAGCTCCTATTCCATTCCCTCTGTTTTTTTTCTCCATCGTTTTTTTCAGCAACACGAAATCCGTCAGTGTTTACTGTTATAATGTTTAATGTTTGCTCATCTGCTTACCCATAATCCCTCAGCACACATTCCCTCTCCTCCTTGGCCTCTATATTAAGGCTCTGTCGTCATTGACGGATTAACTCCTCTGAACTTCTCGGGGATGATACAGAGCTAAAACATACTACTGAACCATGCCTGGCTGTCATAGCCACCAGAATGTCTCCTTACAGTGTGTGTGTTATGCATGCTTTCAAGGGAATTTCAAATCAGAAGTTCTCATAAATGAAGAAGAAGCTTTTCTAAGGACTTTAAACCAGTAACAACAGCTGTTTTTTTCATGTAGCTGCCCTTTGACCCTTTGACCTTTTCAATCTGCGAATGAAGGAGTCACATTATGTAATATTCTTTAAGTATAACGACAATCAAAACTAAGCAGAAGTTTCCACCAACTCCCAATGATCTTTTAAAGTGCTTCCAAACAAAATAGAGCGTCAACAAAAACTTTTTTATGGTTGCGCTCTTATATGTATCCCACCTAATTATAATGAAAGTAGTGTTCCTTCTCAGTTAGTCCACGTCTGATAGGTTGTCATGTGGGTTTCTGCTTCCTCTTGAAATTGTCCCTTTATCAGTGAATCCGCACAGATACTGCTCTGAGCCTCTTGCCAGCTTATCTCCGTTAGACCGTTAATTAGCACCAAGTGCAGCAATTACACTCGAATATCCTGAGCAACAAAGACACAAAAGATGGCCCCCTACCTACCCCCATCCTGCCTTAGCCCGGCCTTAAAACTAGACCAGCTCCCACAAATGACGGGAAGGAGAGAGGGATGAGGAGAAGGAAATGAGGAAGAGAGATTTTTTTTGAGCAACACAAAGACAGAACTCGGATAAGGCTCTGCTGTCGTTCTTTAATTGGTTTGTCTCTCCTGAGAGGAGCCCCAAATCTGGAAGGTTTTAGATTGTAAGTCTTCCTCCTGTATATGTCTGTACGTCTGCAAGCATGTGCATATCCATGAGTGCAAATTTTGCATACATAAAACAGCACGGTGATTGAATAACCAGCTGAAATTAGCGTGAGATTGACACTGCCGCTGTCTTCTGTGGTGACAGATAGCCTCGCGGTGAACTCAGCTCAGCGAGTAGTTGCAAGACTGCTGGATAAAACTTTTGAAAAATCATAAATTGGCTGTGTCTGAGAAGGTTACAGTTACACAGGCTCTCTATGATCCTGATATTTGGTGTTCCCATAACATGAACATGGACTTGAGGACAGAGTCTTTTAAGCTTATGTTTGTTTGCTTTTGTGCATTTGTGGTTACAGCAGGTAGAATTTATGACACCTGACAAATTAGCCTAAATTTTAGAATTGCAATACTGAAGAGCATATGATTTATCCAGGGGAGGTGGAAATTTGTTATCATCAATCCCCAATCTCCCTTATACAAACTTAAACTTGTGATGTGGGAAATTTTGAAGTGAGATGGCCACATAAGGATAAAATTCACTCTCCATACTTATTAAAAACATTCATAAACTGTTTCATGTGAGCTGGCCGACAGAACTCAAACAGCTGCGAGTGCCACGCTCCAGAGGAATACTGTACGAACTCACCAATTTCAGATCTTTCTCCTTTGGTAGACATGGGTGTTTACAGACATCACATCTGAAGATTCCTCGGCGTGAAGATCAAACAGTTCTCTCAGTGCTGTCGGAACCAGTTTATACAACAGCAGAAGACCAACATGACATTATCTGACTCACTGAAAGTATTAGCTTTCAATAACAGTGTCCATCAGCTGCAGAGAGCAGGTTGTAAATACAGTCTCTGCATTCAATCCCTAAACAGTATGTTAATTATAGTCAAAACCAGCGTTAATGGATTGGTTTGGATAAACCAAGAATATGCCATCAGTCTGAAGGACAAACCTATTCACCTCATGTTTTATTTAGGAGCATAAAAATAACAAGATGAGGACATTTTGAGAGTGCTGCCATTGTGGTCATAATTCTAGGGGCCCAACATTTGCACGGGGATTTAGGGGACTAATTCCAAGGTAACTGCAACTAAGTGTTTGCGATTAGATTTATGTCAACGCGATGTGTTCATGAGTTCAACGTTACATGTACAGCAGAGCTTTAGGGGATGAATGCAGTCAATTAAGATCCGAATACAGTCGGACATGTAGCTGGATGCAGACTGTATGGATCACGCTCCATTGCCTGCTACTGTCAGGGTTTCCAAAGCCCTCAGGTGTTAGCTAGCTCTCCCCACATTCGCAGTCCGCTGCTCCGCGAACAGCTGACTAGACAGCAACCGGGAAAGTGGCAACCATCTGGCGCCATCGGGGATCCAGGTTTCCCCCTATAGCATTCATCACGAACGGCAAAACTCCAGGGGAAAGTGGAGGCGCAAATTAGGATGTAGCACATAATCCTAATGGTTCTTGTACTGTTTCAGAATTACTTTTAATTCTGGAGGGAGTCTGTAATCTACATCAAACAACATCTGTGGCTGTGGACTGTCATGAAAAGCTTTTTAACTTCATATTATAAGTAGCAAAGTACAGTAAACACCTGGCTTCTTATGGCAGCACTCAAAATCTTGATCATAAGAGTCTTGCAGTCCCTTTTAAATTCCCCCATGTCCACACTTGGCAACTTTTTCCTAATATTATCAATGTTTGCTGTTGTGCCCAGCTGGCACCGGTGAAGCCCTGAGTGTTGGTCTTAATGTTTTTTGATTTGGTTTCCCCAGCATGGATCCCCCCCTACAGAGAAGAAAGAGGCTGAGGTGTGATGAGAAACGTTAAGGAGCCTGGAGTTGTATAAGGTTGAGGTAAACTTATAAAGGTAATGCAAGGTCAGTGCGCTGTCACTGCCGCCTGACATCGGAAAATTGAATTTTTGACGCCTCTACCAATCAGTAACAGCGTGATAATAATGCTTGCTGCGGGTGGCTGAAGGCTCCCTGTCAGAGCTCATCAATTTTTTGTGATTGAGGCGATTGATTGAAGAATTAATTAGGACTAAATTGGCTGTTCTGGCATATTTTTTGATGATGAAGAAGGACATGTTTGTTGCAGTTTTGTGGCAGAACGTCTGACAAGACATCAACAGTGACAAATATTAAATTAGTGGCTGCCATAGTTAGAAAAATGTTAGGGACTCTGCACCAGTAATTGCAGCCTTTCAACCAATATGAAAGGTGATTTAAAAAATGAAAGCCACAAATTTAAAAGCTTATGGCTGTAATAATACAATTAAAAACTATATCTTTTTTTATATCCTTTTTGCATTTTTACCACAGCAGATCACACGTTTAATGTTGCTTCACTGTCTTCTACTGTTGCTCTGTCAAGTGCAGTGATAGAAATCTGCACTTGGACAGAGAGTGGACAGCCTAACCATCACTTGGCAGAGTGAAGCTTTTTTTAAATTGGGATGCATCACTAAGTTTCAGGTGAATGCACACTCGGCAGAGGGGTAAAGGTGAAGGGAAGAAACGGGACGCAGCAGAAAATCTCCATCAGGCTGCTCTGCATGCATAGCTGGTACTTGTTGTTCTCCCATGGTGCATTCATGAGCTATAGGAACCTCCAAGAGTCAACGCCTCGCTCATGAGCAGCACCTTTTTAATGCAATCAAAATCACAGCCTCCTTTTACACCCGTGGCTCTACAGGGGAAGAAAACTGCACGGCATTATGGGTTGTGTGAACACCATAATCACTGTTGTTGCCATCCCAACAACTGCGCAAAACAAAACATAAAAATACGTAGATAATACAATTTACCTACAGCACCGACGACAGCACCCTGACCTGTTCATTTCCTCTCAGAGAGATGTTTCACAACAGAAAGCAGTGATTTAATCTATTTCCTCTGTCTGGTATGTTTCCTTAATGACTGTAATCATGACCTTTTGTGGATCCGACACCTCTCCCTCTTCCCACACAGTGCTCTCAAGCCTCTTGTCTGCGCATTAATTTGCTCTTATGAGAATCAAACCTTATTATACCTGAAGGTCACACCATTATCCCCCGCAGTCGGAATCCAAATATTCACATACTGTAACTTCTCCAGACTGTGGAAGCGAGAGAGAAATATGTGACATTACCATCTTTGCTACTGATGAAAGCCAAATGCCGGGAACCAGGCGCAGATATCTAAGACGGAGGTAAAAGCTCACATCTCTAAAAGGCTGTAGGTTAAAGACTGAAAATAGATCTTCTCAGCAGCAACCGCGAGAGATCCCCACTGTATTTCGGGGAATGTCGCGGCTGGGGAGGCACGCAAGCAAAGAGAGAGGGCTGTGAGAAAAGGAACAAGAGTGTCACATCCATTTGTAACTCCCGCTGTGATGTCAGGATGCTGGCGGGGGGGCTCGCCGACTGTGCGCGGCGACAGTGATGGATGCAGGTGAACGCCCCGACTTTCTCCCCAAATACTCATCTGCGAAGATCTGTCTGTTGTCGCTTCTTTATGAACCCGTAGCTCAAAGGTCCGAGGCAGGCGAAAGATGAGAAATTGGGCCAGCAGGACAGATGAGGGTGACAAAGATAAGAATAAAGGTGAGAGTGGAGTGAGGAATAAAGTAGCAGAGAGTGTGAGGAGAAGGGAAAGTGGTGAAAGGAGACGAGAGATGGAAAACACTACCTTTCTGTAGTCTGGTTTGCCAGTCTTAATTATTATTTCATATTATTTTTTACTCAGGTGTCTTATTTATTTTTTACTGGTCAACTATTCTTCCTAATTATTAGTTTATGTTTTTTTAAATTTCATTCTTTCTTTTTAATGGTTTTCATCCACGTCACATCATTTTTACAAATCGGTTCCTGGATTTAATTTTTTTTTTTATTAATACAGTATCCACACAGTTTTCGTGGTTGCAGCTTCCGTAGTAGCTCATGCTCTATGCAGCACATTGTGCCTCCACCTGGAATGCACTGTGACGTATAAATAAAGTTTTTGTTTGCTTTGCCAGCGTGACCATTCCAGAGAAAGTCAGACAAATAAAGAGAACACATTATAAAGTTTGTGTGTCTTTCTGCCTGGACTTGAACTTTTTCCCTCGATTCTGTTTAAATATTAAAGGTTTGTAATTAAAAGGTGACAGAGTGGGATGCCACAGGGGGGCTCTGGCTTTATTGACCAAGGAGTGACAAAGTATCAGTCGCCGCGACTTGCTGCCTGCGACGAAAAAGGGGAGCTCGGGGATCTTGAGGCAAGCATGTCTGGATGTTCAGATGTTCTCATCCGTTTACGTCCCAGCGAGAGCTCTGCCCGCCTCCCGGGGCGCGCTGACGGGTCTGAGGCGAGAGCCCACCGTGGCAGATATGTATTTCTGAGCGTTTATGTATTGCTTAATTTGTTTCTCTCCTCCACATGGGATTGAGGTCTTGCTGAGAGATGACTGGCAGACAAGAAGGAGCAGTAAAAAGTCAGCACTGTATAGTAGCGTGGAAAGCGGTGGCAATTCCCCAGCTGCTGCAGGCACAACTCTGCTTTGGAAACACACAGGGAAATTATTCACTGCGTTTGGCCCTCTGTTATGTTGTCTGAATGCTGAAGTTGTTTATCATTGTCTCTCCAGTGTGTCAGCGTTGAATGGTCTCTTGAAAAAGACTGAGATATCAATGTCGTGGGCAAATGCGCAACACTTCTTCCTCGATGGCAGACGCGGAGCCAGATGGTAGCGTGTCAGAGGTCGGCACGCTTGCCACCTCGAGACAAAAAGCACAATAATCGCGTTCGGGTATTGAATGATCCAGTGACACATCTGCATGATGAACAAAAAGCAGCCGCTGAATGTTGAAACGCTCTCGATAACATGAGAGAGATGCCTGCTCGCCCTCAGCTGTCCATTCCTCCCAGAGCGTGGCTGTGGGTTGAGAAGTTGTGAAACAGGCAGTGATATTGTATTGGATCCTTGCCTTCATTAATCATACATGCCTCTGAGTAAATTCACAGCTTCGCAGATTTAATAAGAGGACGCGCTGGTAGGCCCAGGCAGTCTGTGCTTCATATATACCAAGTCTACAAGAGATCATTATGGAAATTCTCGGAGGGAGGCGAACTTTAATAACTGCTCAAAATAAATCAAGAGGTGATATGAAAATTGACAGGAGTTTCTCCCCCTCCAGACTTCAGGTAGAGTGTGGAATTGAAACAACACCAAGCGTCAGAACATCTCAAGTAATATTGCTTCTTGAGGGGGACTCTGATTATGCAGGTTAGAATATTACGTGCCACTGCTTTGGGTAATCATGTCGCGCTGCAGCCGTGCTACTATTCCAATAAATCACAGTTTATGATAATGACTCAGGAGGAAATCATTGACACCTATGCATCCGGAACACGATGTGCGACGTTCATGCATATTCAGCGCGGACACCTCAGTTTGTTCCACACTTTGCTTGTCGGAGGATTCCAGGGCGACATATGTGATTATGCGAAGAGATTTAAATCACAGGCAGACGACGACAAAACACAGATGACTTTTCCGAACAAATCCGAGATGACCTCAGTATGTGATTGCAAATGTGAGCAATGACTGATACGGTTTGAAAGGGCGGACACAGATGTCTTAGTCTGCAGGATTTCACTGACACATGCTGTGGTACATGTCTCAGGTGCCTATTCTACCAAAGTGTGTGAAATGAAACATATCTCACAAAGGGAATGAGTTTTGTGCATGAAAATTGCAATAAATGACATTTTACAATGATTAATGATTCACAAATGCAAACAGTTTTTTTTTAAATACGGCACATACATACATGCAACTGAGAGGGATCTTCAACACCTTTTAGGTCAGTGGTTCCCAAACTGGGGGGCACGGAGTAATACAGGAGGGACGCAGCGTCTGCGTGTATGTGTACATATGTGTTATTTAGGTCATAATAAATAATTTAATTTATATTATGGATGTATACTTATAGATATCATTAATGCAATTTGCATGCAAAATAGGTTTAAACAACCAGTGGGAAAAAGAAAATCACCCTGCAGCAACACTTAAAAAGCAGCTCAATTCTGCAGAAAAAACACAGACCTGGCAACCCTGCAGGGTGAGGCTAGATGTAAACAAATGATGCACGCTGCAGAGCACGCCAGCAAAGCATGGAGAAGTTTGCAACAGGACCTCCAGGTAAACGTAAAGCAGACGATGAATCTAAACCAAACCTCACAACTGGTAAAACAAAGATAAGAAAATATGACAAGGCAAATCTCTATGGGAAGGTTTTTGTTTATTCCCAGAGAGTTGGTAACTTGCCATTTCTGTGCAGAGAGGCAATTTTGAGAAAATCTATTGAAAGCAATGAACACTGTTAGATTAAAATTAAAATTAGAAGATGGTGCAGAGGCACTTTGAATGCTTCCACTCTTAAAAGTGATGTGTTCTTTTTTTTCAGTGAGATGTCAGAAACTAAAGTTGCAGTTCTGTATTAATTATTACAGAAAATGTTTCAAATTTTATAGGAGTTTGCAAGCAAAGGATGTCTGAGAGTGTGTTTATGTGGGTGCATATAGGTAGGGGGGTCCGAAAATATTTTTATCTTCCAAAGGGGGGCCCTGCAGAAAAAGTTTGGGAACCACTGTTTTTCATTCATTTATCCTCGATGCTGCCCACATATTCAACATTCAAAGATTTAAAAGTTTGATTTGTCACATGTTCACACAAAACGTGTAGTCCAGGGTGGCACATGTGAGGCTGTGCTAATAATGTCCAGTGTCATGTGTGGAATAAAAAAAATCAGAATTAGAATAGGAATAATGTATATGTAGTATAGAGCAACACATTCTAACCTTCATAAAGATAGGATTCATTACAGGAGTGTATTAGACTGCAGTAGTATCAGCTGGGTGTACCTACTGAACCGGTAATGGAAGTCTCTCTCTGTACAAAGGATTCAAAGACAATTTCCTAGACGGGGCTGAGGATATACAGAGGTCGGAGTTCAACCATCCTGATGGCCTGAGCTTTTTCTTAGTCTCTATGTTAGTCTTGGCTACAGAGGCGTTTGCAAGACTGTAGAAGCTGGAATAGTCCATTGCTGGGGTGGAGGGGATCCTTCATAATCCTATTAGTTCTGGTTCTCCACCTTCTGGTGTGTAAGCCCTCTGTCTTGTCTCTGTCTTTGCCTGAGCGAAGCAGTTCCCAGACCAGTTGCTGATGTTAGGATGCTTTCCACGTCGTGACAGGAGAAGATCTTCAGGACCCTCAGAGAGACTGAATTTCTTAAACTTTCTGGGGTGATAAAGGTGTCGCCTTTCTGGACAAGATGTCTGTGTGTGTGGACAACATCGGAATGTGGATGATGTGGACTCCCAGGTAGCTAAAGGTGATCATCCTCCACATGTGTTTTCTCTTCTGCTTCTGCTGCTTCCTTCCAAATCCACAACCAGCTCCCACCACGCTCAAGACAGAGTTATATACATCACATAGAACCATGGAGCACCTGATGGGCTAGTGGTGCAACATCTCAGGTTAATTCCAGCTACAGACCTTTGTTGCATTTTATACCTCTTTCTGTCTCCCCTCTTTCTTAATGAAGACTCATTTCAGAAAAACAGAGAGAGAAATAAAATACTCTGATGAATTCATGCTCACTGAAGACTGCAAACTAAAGTGGCTACTTAGCTTTTTCACAGAGCAAGACGAGAAGATGGTGTGTTCACTTTTTGCCTTTTATTATTTGCATTTCAGAACTTATACTCACCTCACAAGATTTTATGAGTTTGAGGGTTATATTTAGTTTGAAGCACTGTAGATACAAAAGAGATTAATTTCAAAGCCATGAAAAGAAGAGAATTAGAACAAATCACAAAGAGGTAACTTTTTTTAAATTATGTGTACTGCTCTGATATATTCGAATAACCTTCCTGCTGCCTTCCTGAACACTGAATACAAAGATAAACTGGCAATTGTATTTTGAATGTTTTTTTTTTTTTCACGCCTTACGCTAGTGGAATATATTTTCAGGAGCAGAAACTTTTAAAGCGCACTCCTTGTCTGTTGAGTTTTGCCATTTTGCAGTCTCGCTTGACACATTCGCCAAAGGAGTATTTGTCATTTATTTACACCAGCTAACAACCACCTGTGGAGGCTGAGTCAGAAAAATACTGGGGAAATAGAGAAGAGATGGCAACATCAGTGAGATTAGTAAATCAAGCCGCTTTCTGCTGCGGCGCATAAACAAACCATTCAACTGAAGGCCGAGATTTTTTTTTTCTTTCTTCTGCCTGCTGCATTTCATCCTCAATCACGGATAGAATGCAAAGCGGATGAATAGGGTCGCCGTGATTGTGTGCATGTGCTCTCTGTTCTCCTGTCCTGACCGATCATCCGGCCTCATTACAAACTTGAAAAATGGGATAGCGAGGAAAAAATATGATAAAGGTCACACTGAAGAGGCACAATAGCTTAGATGATGAGCCATCTTTACTTTCATCATATACTTGTTACAAACTATTGATTTCTTTTTTGGCACCCTCCTGAAAGAATGTTTGCGGTAATTCAATCGATCACATTCGCTGGGTCACTCATAAAATACGTCTTTATTCCTTCTCCTTCGACAAGAAAGTACATCTAATAAAAAAAGCGTCCTGACCTGTCATGCTCTCTTATCATCACTGACTTACAATAGGGTTTAAAAAAGGAAAAGAAATATAGTTTTAGCTCGTGACTGCTGAGCCCTCTGGGGATTTGATGGAAGACCTGACAAGCGGTGACAAACTTGCAGGACTGTCCCTGAAGGTGCTGGGGTGAGCATTAAGCAGGCAGAGTGATGGACCCTATTTTAGTCTCCGGGAGCTGATAAGGCTGGGATTCTGAATCACACATTTACAGTCACGGTTATTGAAAAGCGGGGTCACTTCACTCAGACGAGCTCTTCAGATAGAGATGGGAAGCTCGAAGAAAAGGAATGAATTAAGAATGGCCCGTCTTTGTCTCTACCCGACTAGAATTTCAAGGACTTTTTCCGCCGATCCTGTTCAAGAAATAGACTCTTAATAAAATCTGTCACGCTGTCGTGCTGTTATGAACTTCTGTCGTAAGTGTTTAACATTCTAAAGAGGCAGAAAGTCTTGATTTACTGTGGCAATTACATTCTTTTATTATTGCTTACTATTGCCGCTTCTCTTTCTGCTCTGCAAAATATGGCTGCTATAAAGGAAAGGGTTTTCAATGCGATATCCCAAAGGATATGGAGCTTGCATTCGTGCAGAACTGCAGGAAACAATCAAAAAAGTAGACCAAAAGAAACTGTGAAAAACAGCTGTTTGTCTGCCGTGGAATTACATATTCTGATCCCACAACCCACAAGTCTATTTATTTTCTGTTTACTGTAAGTCTTGACATTGTGAATGGCAATTGTGCCTCTTTTAGGGAGAAATATTTCGAAATTAGTCACACTAATTAATGCGCTTTCTCCAGACAGAACACTTCAAATCTCAGCAGCCTCAGTTATTCACATGCAGAAACTCACTCCTGTTTGTAAGTCTTTTCTATGGCTTCGGAGGCTCATTTTTAATACATGAGTGTTTCAAGAGCTGTGGGATGAAAAAGTCATTATTTAAGTCAGCATGTCGTTATTGATATGACACACTGAAGCTTTTATTATTTTTTTTTTCCTCAGAAAATGAATGGAAGAAAGGCTACTCAGAACTGCTTGGAGCTTATGTGGTTGGCTCGAACTCTGTGTGATAGCGTCTCTTCTTTTTGCTCTGTGACAAGTTATTCCGTCTGTGGTTCAATTCTAGTCTGTCTGTTAAATCAAAAGACCTCTTCGTGTTTCAGAATTCACACTGATTTGGCAACTTGTATTGTATATGCACAGGTCCCCATATACTGCAAAAGAAGTCATGGACACAGACAGCAGACTTTTCAAGTATATCCGATCCTTTTATAATGATAATATGATGTTCAGACTATTACTGAAAGGAAAAAAAATAGCTTCACATATTTGCTTGCTGCAAATATCAAGCTATTAGACACCAGCTTGTGTCACTGTTTGTGTAAGCAGGGCAGCAGAAATACAGGGAATGGACCCAAATGCGGACACCAAGAGGCACGACTAGACCAATTCAATTTTTATTCACAAAATGAAAAGACTTACTCATTAGTCTTACAGACAAGGATCAAAAACAGAAAAAGCAGTACAAACAGATAAACAAATCCAAATAGGAATGGGCAAAAATAAAAAGTCCAAAAACAAGCAAGGTGCAGGGAAAGTAGGTGCAAAAATCCGAAACACTGGGAGAACACAAGGAATGACTGGACCCTTGACATGAAGCACAAGGACGAACAAAAAGAGAGGGGAACACATAGACTAAATACACTAAGAGGGGAGGATCACAAATCAAACAATAATTCATAAGAGAAACAGGAAGTAAAGTAACTAAAAACTCAAACCAAATGCTTCCAAATAAAATTAGATATATTGTTCCTTATTTATTTTATTCCTTATTTGTTTAAGCTAAATATTCTGATGATATAGACAAGAGCTGTGAGGAACAGACAACAGTGTGAATGCAATTCTGAATGTGTCTTGTTATGAGCAACAATCATATTTTCATTCCATCATTTGAACTTCTCAAAGTTATCTTTACTGTTGCTTTGAAGCACCATTCACGCAGAGTGCTGTGTACTGTTAGACCGAGCCGTGGAATAATAAGAAAAAATGCCCTGTGGTCATACTGTGGAGTCGAATATAAAGCTTAAGGTGAGCAGCCACCTATGCAGAGTCTTTCTCACAGGCCCAGAAAGTACATATTCATTTTCTCCATGTCAGCCTTGAACTTACCCAGCCAGCTACAAGATGAATCATGAGCTTACAAGATTCGAGAAAGGATATACAAGGAAAAACACGAAGGTATATTACTGTTTACATAACGTTTTCAAGGAGGACTGAATTACTCATCACATACAGCGGTGCTTCATCGTCAGTTTCCTTTGCCTTATTAGAAAAAATCATTCAATGAGTAAACCTTTGACTTTTAATCTCCTTCTGTGGTTTTGTTTCAAGGAGCCAGATCACGACCTTGTCGCCGCTTTTCCTTCTTTTTTACATCAGAAATCAATGTAGGTGGCGGCACTCAACCTGAATATCATGCCTGATTCTCTTAAATCAAATAACACTCTCTATATTTATTTGTGCAGACGCATACCAGAGGCACCCAAGGTCAAAGAAAGTATCGTCTTGCCATTGCAAGAAATCTCCCTTCTGATAACGGCAAATACCAAAGCTGGAGAGGCCACAGACGCCAACCACAACTTCAGAGAGAGAGAGAGAAACCTCTGTGAACTTTCCCCACACTGAACCAGCCTGTGATTGATTTTCTACACAGATCTCTAAACGGGTGTTACTCCCCTATCTGTAACAGTAATGAATTTCATTATAAGGCCCTGGAACACACAGGGAGAGATGGAGATGCTTGGCCGATGGCAAGGGAGAAGGAGAGAGGACAGAAAGGCAGGGGAGGGAGAGGAAGGCCGGGCTGTCATTCAGGGTCTGTCTGTCAATAGTGACGACGCATCTCCCCGCCGGCTGGAGACTGAAATAACAGCCAAGCGCAGAGCAATTAGAAACGCTGCCTACTGCTTTTAGGCAACCTACATATTCCTCAGCGAGCCTCAGTGTATCGCAGCTGGGGAAGTATGCACTGTCACATCCATGTACATATGAACATACGCGTTTCCAGCCTACTTCCCTCTCCAGCGTGTCGTAACCCGTGTGCCTGGTAACCACAGTGACCGAAGACGTCCCTGGGCTGTGGATGTATCCAGACCGCAGTGAGTCAGTACGCACAATTGGATGACTCACTGCTTTCTTGGGGCTAAAAAAGCCCTTTCATCATTATCTCTCACTCTCTCTGACTCTCTGTCTTTCTCCCCCCTCTCCTCCTCATTTTGCACTTGCCTGCACCTCGGCATTTCCCAGGTAAATAAAAGCCATTTCCCCCCAGACCCCTGGGGGAAGTGTTGTCGTCTGACACCACAGAGAGGTGTCGGGCCATTCTGTTGACTTGCCACTCGCCTTATTTTCATATCTACCCTGGCCTGTTGAGTTGCTGAGGAAGTGAATTGCAGCCCTATCATTTTGCGCTCATTAGTATTCATGGAGGGCCGGGTCAGGCACCCCAGGAGTGATTGGCGCTCATGAATAAGCCAAATGCCACTCGAGAACTTGCAGAAAAATGGTAACTCCAGTTTTGTTAAAGATTTCAATCTCAAGTGCACAGTCACCACAGTGTATGGCTTGCAACAGTGTGAAGTCATTCAAAATGTGACGCTGGTTATTTATTTATTCTTTATCATTATGGAAATCAATTGCTAGAGTTTCGCTGCAGTTCCTACCTGGAGCTGGTCATTATTTATTCACCTCCATTTCCTCCTGAACAAAAATTGATTTGACTCCATTCTCATCATGTTGCCCCCCAGAAATGATTTCCCAAATGGGGCATAATGTCATACAAAAATATTAGGTTAACACTTAACATGGACTCTGGAGGAATTTTATTTTGAAAAAGCTGCTAGATGAATTGGCTCTACGTTCAACGACAGCCAAGTGATTGCTGTACAAAAGGACAAATCAGTCTTCGTGGATGCTTCATCATGCTGTCTTCATTGTCTGTGTAAATAGTTGTCCTTTCCATTTGAAGACCTACAGAGTATATTTCATATTCCAACACGTGTTGTACATCTATCTTTTAGACAAAGAGGAATGAAAAAAAAAAGTGTTATAATGACCAGATTCAAACCTGGAACACAAGGTACATTATGTGCACATATATTACCTCCTCATTGTTGAGTCAGTTGAACTAGATTCATTGGAACATTTACAGATTTTCTAAAAGTATTTCTACATTCTTGCATAGTTTCTGTCTCTCTAGAAACAAATTGCAATGCAAATGTGAATCACCCTCGCTTGCCAATGAAAATTTGTAATTCTTTGCAAAGAAGAAAATCAGAATAATAAGAAAAATCATCTTTTTTTTAAAACATAGCACATTTTCATTCCAGCTGTAAGTTGCTGTACAAGTGAAAGCAACAAACATTAAAACACAAACATCAGGTCCTCAGGTTGGTTTATTTATTCATTGTTTGCCTGTGTATGTAATTCACAGTTAAAGTCACTGCCTAACCCTAGGTCAGGTTAGCTATTATACGCTGATGATGCATTACTGTATACGCAAGCCTGCATTCAATGCTGGAACATTTTTCTAAAAGTTTCATCACAGCTGGATAATTGGAAAATCTATTCTTGATCGTATTTTATTTTACAGTGCAACAATAAGCTGTAACAAGTCATGCTTTGTATCACATTAGTCAAACACTCGAAATATTATGTTCTTTATTAGAAAGTAAACAAGCACAGTTATACCCTAATTAGACACCATACACCTAAATTATGCTGTAATTAGAAACTGCATATATACTTACTCAGACACTATTATACCAAGTTATATTCTAATTAGAAATCAAATGGAAGATCCTAATTCACTATAGCGTCATTAGGCCATAATTAGGTGAATATAATGCCATATTATATTGGGTATAGCCTTTACTCTATAATATGAGAGCTCAGAGGACAATACATTTATTTGGCCTTCATTTAACATAGTTTCACTTTCCTACAGGGTCAAAACTGTAATGCAAACTAGAGTCAAACAACATGGATCCACAGTTGGTCTCTACTTCACATGAAGCCCTTATAGCCTGGATGTTCTCTGGTGTCCCATGGGGTTTGTAGGTTGTTGTACTCCCATAGTAGTTAATCCCATCAGACATCAAGCCATTTAATGCCATGTCACTATCTGATCCCGTAGCGTTAGGCTGTGGAAGCTGCCAGGACATCGCATCTTCATTTCCCACTTATCAGACTTTCTTAAAGGATAATTAGCAGCACATTATTTTTTACGAACTTCACTGTAAAGTCAACTGAAATCACATATCTGCTACTGGGACATACCTTCTTTTCTTTTTTTTTTAAAAAAACTACACGTGAACCAGATTCACTGAATAAAAGCCAAAATTATAGAGAAATATTTTTTTTGCTGTGGGCGACTGCACAGACTTATTGTAATAGTGTAGGCAGATAATAAACCTATGGGATGTGATTTAGGTGTGTGGTGTCTAACTAGGGTACAACTGCGTCTGTTTAATGTTTAATAAAGAACATATTTTTTTCCCCCAGTTTTTATCTAAGCTGATGCAAAATATGGCTTATTACATCTTTTTACTGCAAAATAAAATGCAACCCTGTGTTTCATTTCCAGACTTGCTGTGACCCAGAATAAACCAGCTGTAGTAAAACACAACGCCGGGCTTTCTGTGTGAGCGTGGTATTACTCTCAGGCTCTGTAAGGAAGCTACTTCCAATTTTGTTGTTGGTCAGTGGCTCATGTTCCCTCCTCAACCACAACAAATCCTCCCCTCTATCCTCCCTTTGTCCTACTGTTTTTAATCCATCTACTTCATTGCTGCCCCTATCTCCTCTTCTCACTTAGTCACTCTAATCCCTTCACTCTGCCCTCGCTTTTGGCTTTTCAAGAGTACATTCCATTCCTCTCTTTATATTCAGCTCTTGTTCTTTTGTTCTGGGCTTTTGACCTTCTGTTCTGCATTTCTCTCCACTGTTTTTTCTTTCATTCAAACTGCGCTTCCTCGGTTTCTCCGTCTCGCTCCTTTCACTCTTTTTCACTCGTTTCTCTTGTTTTTTCATTAGTCCTACAATCAGGCACTTCTCTTCCTTTCATCCTCTGTTCACTTCCGTTATGACCTTTCCTCTCTTCACCTCAGGCCACTGCTCCCCTCCAACCCTCAGCTACTGTACGTGCATATACTATTCATGCATGTTACAGCGCTGTGCACTTCTTCATCCTCAGCCGATGCATGTTTGATCCCTGGCTCTAATTTCATCCCAACCTGTATCCTCTGAAAAAGCCTGACATCACAAACTGACTTGTCCTCTCAAGTATAGCGATACAAACACCCTCTGTCCCTTTCTCTCTCTCTCTCTCTCTCTCTTCCACGCATACACACCCATGCACATGTTGACGGCTTGTCGCCTCGCTGACGTGACTGCACAGAGGTGACACTGCGTCTGTCACTCTGACAGCTGGCATTTCACAGCGATCCACTAACTACGGTACTCTCGGCGCAGACAGGAGATAGATAGAAAGAGATAGAAAGGGGCAGGGAGAGAGAGAGAGGGGAGGGGGTGGGTTGCGTAAAGCAAAGATCAGCAAAACAATAAAATAAAACACTACGACAGATGGACAGTTTTGCTTTAATATTTCTGCCCTTATCTTACCCTTGTCTATGAAGATAAAGGTAAAGTGCATAAGCTTAGTCTGCTTTTCAGCGCACACTCACATGCAGTGCATCTGAAGGACACACTGTGTTACATTAGGGGATGAGTTTTAAAGAAAATGCTAATTGGCTTTGTTAATAAAAACCATCTGGTCACTTACAGGTCCCTTCTGTAATTTTTTTGACCATATAAATTACACTTGCATCGCAATTGAACAATCGTGCTGTGTGTGCGCAGTTTGATGACGATGAAGAAAAATAAAACGTCTGACTAAATGTGTTCATAGTGCCCTTGATTAAAAAAATCAACACGGAAATGCATCAAGGTTGAAGCAGCGATAAAGCAAGACTGCTGTTATAGCTGAGGAGGATCAGCGTCTCACACTCGGCATCTTGGGACGGATAGACAAACACACCAAGATGGCTGTGGCCACTCCGGGCTGTGTCATGCCTGACACTGTCATGGTTTTGGACTCTTGTGTTTTTGCTGGTTTATTTTCAGTGTATTTTGAGTTTTGTGCTCCAGTGTTTTTGGTTGATTAGTTTTTTGTTCAGGCATTGCTTCAGTGGCTGGAGTTGTGGGCTCCATTCTCACACATGTTTCCTATTTCACCTCGTCACTGGCAGCTTGAAAAGACTTTTGATTTCACTTGCAAGCTGCCAGATCGTCCCTTTCCATGCTCCCTTTCTTTACTTACTCTCTAGTGCTTCATGTTTTCCAGTGTCTCAGGTTTCCAGTGTTTCCCCTTGTTTCTTCTTGTGTCTAGTTCCCCAGTCGGCTGCCTGATTGCTCCCTCTCCTAGTGTTTCCAGTTCCATTGTCTTCATTTCCGGTGTCTCCTGTGCGCCTCACAACCAGCTCCACCAGCGTGCCTCCCGCTCTTCAGGCTCAGCACCTGCCACCTACCACCCAGCCTCCATCCACTGAAGCAACTCCGCTCCGTTCCTGTGTTCAGTCACCTTTTGTTTTTTCCTGTATACTGGAGTTTCTTTATTTAATAAATCCCTTTTACACATTCACCCTTGACTTAGTCTGGATCCAATTAAGAACTAACCTAAATCGCCACAGATACCTATATACAAGGCAAAGGAAGTTACAATTTGCACCCTTCATAAATGTTGCATGTTTGGCGGTGGACATAAATCACATTCTCCAGCATCAAGGCAAAGTGTAACCATTATTATTCCAGTATTAACATTGTGAATGGTGGTGGAATTACATCAAGCATTCCTCTATTGATGGATCTCCACTGTGATTTCTGTTGTGAAAATGTTGCTGGTGTCTGTAACGTAGAACATCTGTAGAAAGGGTAGATGCAATTTTAAAAGTAACTAACTGAAAAAAATCCCACCCCCTCCCTTCAGGCGTCCCTCCAAGGCTACTTCCCCAAAACATACGAACGCACACCGCCCGACTACTGCTGGAGGATGAATCCACCAGAGAAGGTTAGAGGGAGAGGAGCAGAGCGCATAAACGCATCCCAGTGTCTTATTCACATGGAAGAAAATACATTATCATAACAAAAATAAGCAACGAACATGGTAAATTTCAAAAAACAGAACAAACCAGATAATGACCTGTCCAGCAGAAATACAGCAACCATGGCATCACGTGTCAGGCCCTCCAACTCCCTCAGTTCTTGAAAATGTTGAAAGCCATACCACCTGGCCGCACTTTCTCTGCCATTCTTGTGCAATTATCTTGCTATAATTCTCACAATATATCTGCCTAGCTTTGTGGAAGGCCACAGCCATGCAATGATCACCTCACTTTTCCTGTAGTGCCACCAGCAGGTCAAAGTTTCATTTATCCTCTGAAAGATCTCAACATGTATATTCATAGATTTCCATGAACTTTTGTACAGGCATTGCAAGAGGATGATGCCCACTGACCTTGGTGATTTCCTGAGTTTTACAATCTTGTCTCCTAAAATATGCAGCCTATTTTAACCACTATATAATTCTGTTGTTAAGCAGATTCAATGATGTAGATATACAGAAGGTCAACCTGTCTAATAGCCATCCCGTATAGTACTGAATATAGAACAAGATATAGAATAGACAAGATAAAGTGGGTAATTCTACCTACAGTACAGCTATGGAACAGAAAAGTTTGGAGTCTAATAAGAAGGTGAACAATCTCAGAACTAAGGAAGTTTTAGTCATAACGGAAAAAAAGAGCCCCCCAGTGCACTTGAGAATGAAACTCAAAAAAATAATGGAGAGAGGCATCAGAAGATGAGAGAAAAAAGGTATATGTGTGCTACAAGAAAACCTGAGCCATTTTACAGCTTTGAATAGGGAGAGACTGTTAGAAACAAAATGAAAAAAGAAAGCGTCGGTCGGGACGGAGCTCTGCAAGGATGCCTTTAATTTTGTCAAAACTCACTCTTCGCTGGGGAGAATAGTGGTAGACTGATGGCAACAAAGTTGGATATACAAATCACTGCATGAGACACGCACAGGCTGGGAAAGTCATTGAATGTTTAATGGATTTTAGTACACCAGCATGGAAAAAAGATGCAAAAAATTGTACCTTCAGGATCCATGAAAGAAGAAGACAATATCTGGTAATTGTTCAGACCAAGGAAGGAAGAGTCACTCACTTTATACCAGCTTCTGTAAGTGCTAATATTGTGAAGGAGCTGGTGAATAAATTACTTATTATTGGAAAAAAACTAATTATGAACCAATTTTATGACGCATTTGATCAACATACAAAACTACCTGGCTTGTCAGATTTTCCAGCCAAAAACACGCTGGATAATAGATCTGCATTTGGCTCAGTACCATGCAGCCTTCTGTGGGTAGATTGTGTGTGTGTGTGTGTTTGTTTGTGTGTGTGTGTGTGTGTGTGTGTGTGTGTGTGTGTGTGTGTTTGTTTGTGTGTGCGCAAAATGCCACCAAAAACCATGTTAAAGCCCATTTTCAAGACAAAATGTGCTAAATTTAATATGCTTCACAACATTGGATTGGTACTTACCAAAGCATGACAGCGCCTGAAAATTGGTATCATGGCAGGGTGCACAATCTGCCCTGCAGCATTCACAATGACAATGGAGGCGATCATTAGTCCATCGAAGTGGTTTCTTGTAGCAAAAAGGAGACTTTATTCAAAACAGCTGGGCAAATATTCGACACTGACAGACACCAATTATGAGCCGAGGAAGATGGAACTTAGTTTGATAATTAGACTAAATTGAGATTTCATTTTCACGTAATTATTCAGTCTGACATTGCCTCCATGTTAACTGTTTTCTTTTCGATTCTGTCACATTGTGTCTGGCTCTCTCTTTCATAACCCCACCACAAAGCTCTTATTAGCTTGGCTTTCCAGCAACACCAACCACACCAGACCTGCTTGAACTATTGAAAAAGTCTGGATGCAGGTGAGATGGAAGTGATAAAAAAAAAAGATGTGGCACTGTATAGGCAACCCAAGACATCATATACAATACATTAAATTTGTACTTTCTGGTTGAGCTAAAAACCTTAGCTGTTCAAGTGTGCCATTACATCCCCCTGCCACCTCTAGGAGAAGCTCTTTATAAGGAAGCAGGCTAGAGAAGTTGCCATTTGATTAGCAGAGATCTGTAAGTCCACAAGGATATCCCCAAACATGACCATCAGAGGGTTAGGATCAATAAAGCCTCCAGCCAGGAACGGGACCAAAGTTTGACTGTGGATGCTCAGAGGTCGCCTGCATCGTGAAGAATTCTCATCTGCTCCTGAGAGAAGTTCCAACAATTTGCTGCTTGTACTATTGAGTACTCTAAACTATAGTAACCTGGTGCATCATGAGGAGGAGTGAACCCAACTGGTGCCAACTGCCAAGACATTTTGATATTTTTGAGCCCAGTTCTTCCAGCGTTGCTTAATGTGGTCTATGGAAGAAAGCATGGCTGCATGGACTGTCTTGCATAAAATAGACATTAGACCCTTTTGCAGTTGGTGTGTTCCCAAATATTTTTCTCTCTCGCTCTCAACTGTTTTTGTGACCTCAAGAGACTGAGAGAAATGCTGTTTGACAAAACTCAACCTGTCTGAGCTGGACTGTAGAATGCCATCCTGTAGGGTGAGGACATTTTTCATCCAGCACCTCCCGTTTATGGATATCGACCTCAAAGTTATAATAATAATAAGAAGAAGAATAAGAAGAATGAGACTGTGAAATCTTGCCATAATCCAGTTGATTCTGCCATCCAGAGTCACGGTAAGGAATGACCACCGCTCCGTATCTTGCGTGGCTTTATCAGCTATCTTAAAACATAACGTGAGCTCATGCAGAATCTGAGCAGATTCTGTTCTTGTGGCTGTGAAGTAAAATCTTCTTTGTGTGTTAATCCACAGAGGCTGCTGCTCTTCACGCTAACTATGCAGTTCTTTGTATTTATTTCAAAGTAACAGCTGCTGGTGCTGGGGAGACACAATACAGTTTGGATGGATGAAGGAGTACTTTCTGTTACACTTTATTCTCGCAAAGGAAGCGACTTTGTTGGTTCAGATATCTGTTAAACATCTGTGGATATTTCATAAAAGACAACTGAGACGTCTCTTCTTTATACTAGAATTTTTATCTGAGAGGAGCTTTATTATGTTTCTGCATGTATTCAAGTAAAACCTATATTTCAGATTGGACAAACTTTTTGCTTAATACACCCAAAGAATTGTTTGACACAGGAAAGACCAGCTGCAAAAGAAAGGAGAAAAAGACTTTATCCAGCAAGGTACAATGCAACTGATGTTCACATTATAGGGCTGTGACCCTGATTTTCCACTTGCTGATAGTTTTTGGAGATCGCCAAATAAAAAAAAATCCCAGATAGGAGGTAAATCTGTGCTCACTCAGCATTTGCAAATGGCAGCTTATGTGTGAACTGTTCAAAGATGTGATCCGAGAGTTTGCCGATGCTTCGCAGATGCCGGGAAGATATCAAGCAGGCTAAGTATCGAGGTGGGTCTGAGGTGGGTCTGGGAGCCATGCAACAAGTTGTAGCCAACAGCAGACATGGGCTGCAAGAGGGGTGGTGTTGAGGAGGAAAGATGGAAGAGCAGCGGAGCAGCAGCCTGAAATTACGTGGAACAACAACTTCAATATGGCTACAAGAAAAGTTGGAATGAAGTAAGAATCAACACATAAACACTTGTTTCTTCTTCATTCATTTTGTACAAAGTGCATGGTATCACATCATTTCCTGTGTCACGTCTCGCTTGTGTTTTCGTGACAAAATGTTGTTGAGCCCAGACAGACTTGTTGGGGATTCCTCCTGGTTTCCTCCCCCTCGCTGATCATCATGCAATGTGCGAACCACAGCGACTTCAAGATTCCTGATTGCAAGCGGAAAGTTGTGCCATGTGACCAGTACAGCGATCTGAAAGACCTGTACCGTGACCAAGGCATAAGTCAGGTAAGTTAAGACAAACTGAGTACAGAAGGACAGACTCACCTGATGTGTGGAGGAACAGGAGAGGATGCTGTTATCTCTGCTGATGCTTCTGTGCAGCCGAAGAACGCCAACAGGCAACAGCCCGCCTGGAGAGGGGCGGCGGCCTTATCAGAACTTCAACAGACGACCAGCGTTTTTTCAAATTTATTTTCAACAGATTGCCAGATCCAGACTGGCATTTCCATCAGGTGTTGCTGGTTGCATGTGTGAAGCTGACTTTGTGTGTGTGTGTGTGTGTGTGTGTGTGTGTGTGTGTGTGTGTGTGCGCGGACGTTCGTTTTATGGTAATCCAGGTGAACGTGAAGGTGGCAGTTTGAGTGTTGTAATAATGTGTTAGTTTTGAAATATCATTTGACTCCTCATTAATAATTTTACAGAGCGTGCTGGCATTTGCTTTGCAGAAGGAACATCTGTCTGGGACTCAACCCTGGAGATGCTATTGTTCTGTCTGGTGTGTGTGTGTGGCTCCTTCTAAAATGCCTCAATCTCTCCGCTTCAATGCTTCCACTTTTCTAATTTTCACTACCTCTCCTCTCCTCTGCTCCTTCCCCCATTCCTCCTCTAATTACCTTTTCTTTACCATCATTTCCCTATTTAGCATATGAATTGGAGCCGGAGTGTCTCTTGATAGTTCTCTTATTATGTTTGCACGTCTATGGATGAAAGAGAATGGCTCTCGTAATGAAATACACTGACGAATGCATTATATTCAATTAAGGCTGTGAATGCAACAGGAGTTCAAAGTTGGTAAATATGTCTTACGTTTATACAATGTAATGTATATGACCTTGAATTATAATTAGATAACACAAAGGGATGTTTGCTGATAACAGATGTAATTGCTGTGCTCTCGCTTCACCGCCGCTTCTGCCTGTCTCCTCTCTTCCCCGCTATCTGCTTTGCTTCCTTCATTCCCTTTACATGTTTGATGACGTTTAAGAGCATTTTTAGAAAACGGTGTTTATGATGGTGTATGAATGGTGACATGGAGGGCAGGGTATTGTTTCATCTTATCCATTGCCTGCTCTTGAAAGGAAAACAAATGCCCATCATGACTGGAATGGCTTTATGAAAGATGATTTTTTCCACACTGAAATTACTGATAGTATCACAGCAGATCTGATACAGTAGCATATTTTTTGCCTTGTTCTTTAGCTTTACTTTTCTCATTTCCATGCAGACTACGATTGTTTGTGTCGCTCCTGTATTTTTTTAATATTATCATCTCAGCATTTATATAAGGGAGACTGAAACGGTCTTTGCATGAAGAAATCAAATCGCTAGTGCAAACAGTGCTAAACAGATGGGTAAGACTGTACGAGAGCTCATGTCAGTAAGCGGCATGTGTCAACAGTGATAATACGGACTTGTAACACTTATTATGCAATGTTTGTACAATAAGTGGCCAAGCCAAAAACAGATTAACCAAGATTAAAATATGATATAATAAGAAGGATTAAGATTTTGGAAATAACATAACACAAAAAAAAAAATAACACAAGCCCGAATTTGAAAGTTCTGGTTATGCCAAAGGATTCTACGATTTTAGGTGCACACAACAGCCAGAGGATAGAATTGTTCAATCGCTCTATAGTGATGTTGCTGGAGGCACATACAAGCCAGGGTCTTAAAAGTGATTAATAACATTTTAAAATATAGTGGGAAGAAGTTTCATGGTTTGGGGAAGAATTTGACCGAGGTTTTCTGTTGCAGTATTTTTCACTTATTCTCTAGGTTGGACAGAGACGATTTGATATGTTTGAAGCTGTTAGATGTTGCACGTTGCTTTGAAAAATCACAAATCAATATGATGATTTGCTACAAAATGCATTGCCACAAAGGGCTGTTTGTTTGTTTTTTTATCATGAAAGGTTTTTAAAGATAGGTGGTTCTCACAGGATAGCTACAAACACACGATCTTATAGAATATGATACAGTATATAAAGTTAAAACAAGCTCAACTTTAAACATTGACAGCAGTAAAATGCAACAGGAACATTAATCTAAAAACATCATGTATGAAACCTTGACAGGAAACACTTTTTGCATAACGTGTACTTTTACTTTTGATGCTTGAAGTAAATTTAACTGGTAAAACTCAAACACTTTTTAAAGTAAGGCGTTGAAATGCAGTACATTTACTTGTAGCGGAGTAATAGTGTGGTATAAGTACTTTGACTTCAGTAAAGAATCTGGATACTTCTGTGTCTAGCTAACTACAATTTAAGTCCTTTGTCAGCTTTTTTATATCATAGAATATAATAGAACAATAATAGAATAGAATATACAAATTCTTTCCTATTTGAGTGTCTGTGGTCGGAGAGGAACCTTGGTCATGCCAGATGAAAAATACTGTACATGCTTGCAGTTGTATAAGGGAGTTATATGTCACAGTTCATGTTCATGGATGACAGAATCAAGGCAGAGAGAGCGGCAGAGTGGGGTTTTGAAGCTGATATATCACACCGTCTGCTCTCTCAGATTACTCCCTTCTCACATCGCATTTCTCACTCATTTCTTAATGAGCTTAATGGACTGAGAGCAGAGTCTCACCTCTTTAAACCTGATGAGGTCGGGCAGAAAATTGATCTGCCTGGAGGGCTGATATGTGCTCATGCGAAATTAGATAGATGCAATGTACAGTTTTTTTTTCTTCTCCGGCATATTATTGTGTACTGTGTATTGGGAACTGTGGTGTTGTCACAGTAAAAGGCATTTTACAACAGAACAATATCCCGAATTGATCTGGATTCATGTTAGAAATCTAAAACACATGCGCTTTTATTCTCAAAATGGAGTCCGGCCTTATAGTGTATAATATCTTAGTCGTGGTCAGTCTCATTCCTCTGATTAAATTGCTGCGGTATGTGTGGTCAGACATGACGTTCAGCTCATCACGTCGGCCTCTGCCAGGGTCTCTATCATCTCCTAGCTTCACTCTTAATCAATATCGTGTCTTATTTTCCGTCCGACCAAATCAGTGTTCAAAATCTGAAAGGTCACCTCTTCAAAGAGCGAGAAGAACGTTCTCCTTTTTTCCAATTAGCACTTTCTTTTTTGAAAGGGGCTTTCCTCGTTTTTTGGGTTAGTGCATCAAAATGAAGCGTTTGACCTATCAATTTAGGGACAGCCTGGGAATTAAGTGTGAAATAAATTTTTTTTTTGTGGCTGAAAGAAGCGGCTGCCGTCAATCAATAAAATAAACTGTGAGTGACAGCATTGTGATAATTAACTAACAGCGTGCAGCAGCAAAGCAGCCAGTTCAGAAATATCACTTCTCAATTTAAAAAAAAAAAAAATCAATAACGAGGTATCTTTGAATATCATGGGTATAAGGGCACCGTCTTGCTGCTGAAGACTTTGGCAATTAGCCAGAAAAGGAGCGCGTGATATCAAAGTTGTGAAGTGCAGTCTGCAGGCATACAGGGGGTCCGGGATGATCACAGCCTCTCGCTGGGTCTCTGCGGGTCTGACTCAAGGGGAGATATCAGATCACAGCACCGGGGTTTCACCACCCTCCATGTTGGAGTAAATTATAGACACAATTCTAAATAGACAGACACCAACAAATATAGCCCCTGCCACTTCCCTTTGAGGCATCTTTTTAAAGCTTTGACATCACTTACCTTGGTGATGCCGAACAAACCAGACACAAAACAACTTGTGAGCCCCGATGAAAGGGAGGGACTGACAGAGAAAGTGGCGAAATATATATGTATCTCATTAAATGTTATATGCTGAAGAGCAGGATTGGACAGAAACCTGCCCCCTCTGCACCCTCCATTCTGTGACCTCTCAAACTGTCAGCGAGAGAAATGTTCTGTGTGTGCGCGCTCGTGTGAGACAATCCACCCATCACATTTTCCCACACTTCAAATGGCAGCCATCTTGCTGACACCCGTGCACCTCAGGAAAGTCTGCACTGAAGACAGAAACAAGTGTGCTTATTTGTTTGCTTCCAACATATTGGAGGAGCACTGATTAAAGCGATCCATCAGGGTTGTACGCGAGCTATCAAAGACCTCAAAGGCGGCACCCGCTCGCTGCTTTGTCTTCCAATGAGGAGCAAGGCAGCACATCAAATGGCTGACAAAGCCCGGATAAAAAGGGAATATTTTAGTCAGAGCTGTCAACGAAAGGGAGGAGCGAGACTTTAGGGACGCGAGGAACCTGCTGCAATTCAGATCCTGAACCCTGAACTCGGTGTCTCTTCCCATCGGGCCCTCCGGGGGTGTTTAATGAGGAAACATGATCAGAGGAGCAGGTGACGTGTGAAGCATGTCAGGACACAAGAGGTGGTGATATTTACAATAGGCAGAGATCTCACTCCTCTCTCTCTTTCACGTCAACCCTGGAGATCTATTTATTCTCATGTTGTTGCTGGGTTAGAACATTTTATGCAAATTAAAATCTTCTCCATGATGCGTCTGTGAATTAGAATTTCAGGTTGTTGTTTTTTTTAAATTTTATGTAGAATTTATTGCAAAGTGACAACTGAAACTATCTACAACCAGCTCTTTGGACGATCTGAGTAAACAAGGCAGTGTTTAAGGAACAAAGCATGCCGCTATTGATTTTTTTTAAATTGTATTTTTTACTGTTTTCAGCACAGATGAAATTCTGCTCACCTCCAGTTTCCTTTTACTGTGGCAGAAGTCTCAGTGACAGATCTCTCCAAACCTCAGCAGATAAAACCAAAACCCTTACTATACAATATTCATAGTGATTTAAATGAACCGGCCCTTAACCTACTTTGGTTCTATTCACGAACAGAGAAGTGATTGTACTCCTCGGAGAACCTTTGTACTTACATGTTTTATAAGTTCAACCTTCAGACGAGCTCATCTTCGAGTGTTTAACAGCCGGCTGATTTCCACCAACCTGAGCCACGATTGAAGAACAGCTCGATAACAGCACATGCAAAGAGAAATGGAGCACAGATACTGCGCCGCCCGTCACTGTTGGCTTCTGGCGTCTTTCACTCTTCAACCTGTTTAACCGCGTTAAAGTGGCGCCAGACTCTTTTCACACATATAGGTGCAAAGATGCAGGAAGGTTGAGAACATTTCAACTTCATGTCCTCAGATGCACAGGAGTGACAACCTATAGCACTGTGTGTCACAATTCTCTACATTATAATTAGCCACTGGGGCTTTGATAAGAAAAAAATAAACCATTCAACTTAGTCACATGCTAACATCAGAAAATAACCCAGCTGGTCCTATTGGAGTATTAAAATAAGATGAGGTGTAAAAGTTAGGCAGCCTGGGTCCTACTTTTATGTTAAATTTCCTCAACCAAAGCCAAACTGTGTACCTCCTGAGCCTTCCACCAACATCAGAAAACATAAAACTCTCTTGTCTTCCATTTACATAAAAAGAATAGTCTCTTTAAACATCAGCCTGTGCCATCCCCTTTGGACCGAACCTGTGTTACTGTAACTCACCTCCGCTAATGTATGAGGTTTCTTTCTGCTTTGACAGCACATCTTCTCCCTCTCCTGTCCTTTAATGCCGCTTCTCCTCTTAGACGGCGCTGCTGAGAAAGAGGAAAAAGTTTTGAGCGGCGAGCTGCCGGGAGATAAAAGGTGCTTTTATCAGCCGTGAGCTGAAGAGCGGACACAGCTTCAATCAAGCAGTATTCTCAACTGAACCATGTATCATATCAAAAGAAAAGCCCAGACATGTGTGATTGAACGCGTCTGCAGGCATATCTGCAGTGATTGTATACAAATGCCTGACTCTCTGACCACTTATATAATGTTTGGATTTGAAAGGCAGATGGAAACATAGAAGATGACTCTACCTGTGCTTGTACAGTGTGGGTGTGTGTGTGTGTGTGTGTGTCCATTTCTAGTTCTGTCGGAGGTGTCAAGGTAGGTGTCAAGCATCCACTGTCTCTCTGAGGACAGATTTGTTCGTCTCACTTTTTCAGGAGCTGTGATTGACAGCCGGGTGGGGCAACGTGTGTGTGTGTGTGTGTGTGTGTGTGTGTAAGAGAGGAAGAGACAAGAGGTTGTTGGTGAGCCAGAGGTGATATGTGTGTGTGTGTGTGTGTGCGTGTGTGAGCAAGCAAGCTTCATGTGTGTGAGGGGGATTTATGAGTCAGGGACAAATGCGAGCGTGCCACGCTGACAGTCTCCATCACAGAGGCCTGATGTGAAGGGACAGGTCGTGTCAGAACACAGGAGCAGCGGTTTCATCATCCAAAGGCCAGATGGGAGAGAAAAAAAAAATCCCACAAAGACGCACACTCGCACTTAGATGACGGCGTCCCAATGCGCCGATCGGCAAATGAAGAACACAGGTAATCCTGTGCTTTATCACACACAAAGATGAAAAAAGAAATCAGATTTACATCAGTCAATCAAAGGCAGCGTTCAGACAGGGGAGTCACCGGGAGAAACGACAGCCGTAGAACAATGTCACCCCCGTCATCACAACAAGAGGGTTGCTTTTCTCTCCTCCACGGGCAAACACGCGCACATAATCCAAGTTCCTGTCGTGGGCGTTCACGTATTTACAATGAATACAGTGACAATGTCATCAAAATGAACGCAGTTATGCTGAAATCTGCCAGGCCTTTTTTTTAAAAGGGTCAGTCAGCATTTAGTGAGAAAATGTGTTTTAATAGTAATAATTTGGGTGACCCACCCTTTAAAATATACATATTCAGTGACATAAAATAAATGCCATGGATTCATGTGAGTTGTCAGAATTTGTATTTTTATTATTCAAGAGAGAGACAAATGTTAGAGTTTACAGATATCTCCTGCAGATGCAAACTTTACATCATGCCAAACCACTTTAAAAGTTAAATGTTAAATGTGTTCTCAGGGGCATCTGAAAGGCTGCTGTTGCGGATGATTGAAGCATGCATCATCCCTGTTCCTCGCCCAGATTTTACAATCTGCACGAGCATCTGAACTAACAACTTTCTGACCCGTTTTCGTGACATTTGGCACGGCTGTCTCCTCCAGCTTCTTGATGTCGGGCGTTTGAACTTTTTGACGCCAATTCTAGTTGAGTAAAATAGAAAAAAAAAAAAGGCAGAGAAAGTTGGCTGACATGACATTGTTTTGCTTTTTCTTAAATATTCCATGTAAATTAATAAATAAAACTTGAGGCTCAATAGTTACAGAATAAATATTTCTTTTGCAGGAAGTTGGAGACATTTAAACTACTAAACTAAAAAAAAATGCACAAACTTTGTTTTACAAAATAAAAGTACCTCTGTGCCTCTTAAAGTTCCTTGCCACGTGGTTATTAATAACTGCTTGTTGTTTTTTTCCTTCTTGTTAGCAATGCCAGCTCGATAACTCCGGCTTATTAATCACACTGCCAAAAACAATGCACATAGCAAATGAGCCTGCCTAGTTTTCTATCTCTGGTAAATAGCTCTTGTTGAGATTTGAAACATATGTGGTGCTTGTTGCATGAGAAGTGATGGTAAAAGATGTAATTGATTGCAAAGACTACGAGGGGAAACTCACTCTTGCCGTTGTGCCAAGTGCTGTACAGTTAATTCAATCACTGGAGTTGACGTGCCAGGAGAAAGAATCATACTCAGACTCCCAAGGGTTTTTATCTTCTTCTTCTTCAAAAAAAAAAAGTTGAACAGAAATCAAAACAAGAACAGTTATGGACAGGTATTTTTATTGTGAGGTGGAGGTGGCTTTCTAAGCACTGAGCCAGTGTAGAAACAAGAAATCTCCCAGGGAGGATGTGTGATGCTCTGAGCGCGCTCCACTTTCTTCAGACAGTATTGACCTTTCCCACGTTGTCCTCCTCAAACAGGAAACCCCATTGGTCACGGCTAAAATGTACAGTAAGAAGGCTTTGAGACGTCCCATCCACTCCACTGCTCCTCGTGCAATTAACACATTTACTGAAAGCAGAGGAGTGCCTTGGTCTGCTCTCGGTGCAGCTAATTATAACGTGCTGATGCCTGCGAAACGCGTGTGCACATGACACACATGGGGTGGTTGTGTGTGTGAAAATGATAGGAGTTGACTAATGAAATCAATACCATCCTTTTATTCTATATTTATATGGGTTGGTGCCACAGGGTTTTCTCTCAACTTTTGTCCAACGTCAATAATAGATTTTGTAGAACTGACCACAGTATATATATTGATTGTATGATTTACTGGTAATATGTTTGATTGATGAAGAGAACAGTATTATTAGTATTATAGTAGTAGTAGTAGGAATAGTAGCAGTAGTAGTAGTAGTAGGAATAGTAGCAGTAGTAGTAGTAGTAGTAGTAGTAGTTGCTGTTGATGGTATTATTGAAGGATTATTAACTTTAATATTTATTTCAACACTTTTCTCTTAACCAATGATCATTCATGTTTTAGGACATTCAAAGCACACGTTTCTTGTCAGTACATACAACAATGAATTCAATCACTGGGAGCCTTTGGATGATTAAAATATCTTTCTCAGAAAAAATTAAAACGTCTCAGTTTTCCTTGCTGTGTCTCCTGAATGAATGAATGACTTTTCTCCAGGAATTAAATGGAGGCTGTCAGTGCTGAATGCTGAGCCAGGGGCTTTTCCACTCCGCCATGAGTGGACTTCTGTGCGAAAACACTGAATGTTTTTAATTTCCTGGGAGCAGTCCAACCCCGTCTAGTGTGCACTTTGCTTTGAGTACAGCGTCTACTTCCTGTCTCTCTGTATCAGCCAGACGAGAGCATCCCTCCCCTCTGCCACCATCGTTCTTCATTTCCATCAGCTCCTTCCCTGTAAACACTCCCTCACCTCCTGCCTGACTCTGACCTCTGACCCCTCTGGCCTACGGGAGCTGTGGTCCTACTGATGTGTCTGCGCCCCGGTACCTCCCGGCTGCTTTCTGGCTGAGTGAAGGCGGTCTCCGAGGGGTTCCTCGGGTGGCTGAGCCCGACCAGACCCAGGTCGCTCGATGGCGGAGTGAATCTCTCACCAACGCTCTGCTGGGGAAACTCAGCTGACTGTTGGCCATTTATTCAGCACATTTGTCAGCTGTTTGTGCGTCAGCTGCAATGCGGGGCGAAGATAAAGTGGCACTGTCAAGAAAGTAAACACACCTTACATTAAAGCACGAGCCAACTACGTCACAGCTGGGGTCAAATCTAAGGAAGTCAAACTCTCAAATAAAGCTTTAAATAAATAAAGGAAAAAAACAGTATTTTTTTTTCCAAATAGAAGACTAGATTATAGCTTATTGCCTTGACCAGGCAAGGAGCAATACGCCTCGACCTGATCTGAAAACTGGGTGACATCCTCATTATGAGTTTCTCTTGCAATGATACATTGTCCCTGACCAGAAACTGTAGTTTACATGCTGTTAAGTGTCCATAGTCTGAAAAGAGGATTTAAGGTTCATTGTGAGCTGGTTTTAGATGTTATTCTGAGATCAGTAGTTGCAACAGTTACCACTAGCATGTCTTGCTTGGTTTGATTCCCCACATTAGGCTGTAACTCACTGCCTTTTACTTCACATTACCGAGTGAAAAATTCATAATCAACTCATGATCAGAGAAGTGAAACTGATTTTTTTGTTGTTGTTCACGAGCACATCCCAAGGGGCTTGAGATAAGTTCTGAAAACTGCACATAGCACTGTCTTTTGTTTCCGATTCACTGCTGTCGCTGAAATGAAGTGCTTTGACTTTTCTCAAGAAATGTTTGATTTCTCGCAGCCGCTGTTGACCTGCACTCTGATTAATATCAAATAAATCTGAAATTAAAAAGGGCTCAAGCTTGCTCGTACTGATAATTTCTCAAATACTGGAAACACCCCTTTTAATTTCAAAAAGTGAAGAGCTTGTTTGCATGCACTCTTGCAGAAAGGGCGTCCTTTTAACTTCTTTACAAATATATCAGCTGTGGCACCCTGCAGCCGTGCGTACCTCCCTGCACACTCTTTTTTTTACCTTCACCCCCTGCTAGTTCTCACCCTATCTCCATCACTGCAATTACACCACAGCCACCGGCCAAGGTTAGAGAGAGTTCAGTGCTCTCAAGCTCAGCCCCCGAGTCCCTAAAGGACATTGATTCCTCTGACCTATGTGTGACTGCTCTTCCTCCAACCAAGGTTCGCCGAGCCTCTTGCAGCATGCTTCAGTGCGCAGCTAATTTCCCAAGGCTCGGTACACCATGCTATTAGCAGCGAGGCTAAACACTAGCTGCCACAAGCCGCTGCCTCGGTGAGATCTATAACTAGGCTGGTGGGAGACCGCGAGCACTCTCTGACACGCTGAAGGCTTCCACCAGCTACTCATGCGTGTAGTCGTCTCCTCCTAAACCTGCGTTCCCTCCTAATAGGGCAATTTCAGCAGGTAGATTTCATTCATGAGCCAGCTGTACCTGCAAGCATGCAGCACCTGCCTTACACAATGGACTGCTGCAGGTGTCAGTGATCTTAATATGAATGTCTGCAGTGAGATTATACATTGTGCCAGTAATAAATAAACTTAATGCATGATGGACTTAAGTTGCCTCATATTCTGACTAAATCAGCAAAATATTTAACACAGGTTATGAAATGAGATCATAATCAAACATACAAGCAAACAGGGGAGACTGGTTATTTCTATATAGTTATTCTCAATGCCTGTCACTGAGTCCAAATTCCAGAGAAACCAGACTAAACCATAAATGGCAAGCAGAAGAGTTTTACAATTTCCCAGGCAAAGTTTCACAGTGAGTAGTACGTTAGTCACTTTAAAGGAAGCAGGAGGACATTTTTCTTAAGAGAATTTTATTTTTGACGTTATGGCTGATATGGCTGGGCAGGATCAGCAAAGAGAAGAGAAAAAGGATTAACAAGGAATGAAAGGGACAGCGATCGGACAGGCAAAAACACGAGTCAGCCTCGGTGGGTCCTTTAACAGATGGAGAAACCTGTAGAATTTGAACTGACATGTCTTCCTCAGAGATGTATGTAACATGCTTGCTCATGATGGGAATTGTTGGGTCTCTGTAAATGATATTAAGAAGAATATGGTCGAGACCTGCTCCATATGAAAACAGCTTTCTCAACTTTCTCAATTAAAGTTCTACTACCGAGCAGCCATATCTGTCACTTATAGGCTCACATGTAACCAGGTTGTATGAACAGCGCTAAGACAAAGTTTGCTTTTTATTAAAGATATAAGTTATATTTATCAATGAAGAAAAATAATATTACGAAGAAGTTGCATCTTTCGCACTCGACAGATCCAGATCTTTACAACATGTGGGAAAACACTACAGTTTTTGTCCACAATGGCCACCAAAATCAACATAAAATGAGGTTCCATGTAGTTGCTTTAACTTAATTAATGCATTATTTAGCATATTTTAGCATAAGCACTTGTCCTCACAACACCCTTGGTACAGGTACTAGTATTAATATATTCTCAGCTTATTAGAGCATTAAGAGGTGATAACAGCTGTCGTGTTCATTTTCTGGTTGATGCTCCAGTTTGATCATTTACACTTTAGGCGCTACACGTATGAAGAGGTGTACGAGTTAATGTGTTGTTCTTCAGATGTCGTCTTCATTGAAGTGTCCTCGCAGACGTGCGCACAATTACACCAAGCTTTATTCTGGGACGCCTGTCACAGGTGGCCAGTTCACATACAGTAAAAAGGAGACACTCACATCATTCACTATTAGTAACATCCCAATAGGTGAGAAGGAAGAAGTCCTGCAACAAATCTCGTTTTTTTTCCTATTTAAATGTCCAAATTTCAGATGATAATGATGGCCAGGGACATCAAGCATTTAGTGCTTAAATTGATTTGCATGGTTCTCTTGACCCCTCCACAGTGAGGTCAAGTTGAACAGCAAGCCAAGAGCTGGAAATCTGTACCTTGTGCAAAGAATGACCCTGTGTGTCTTTTTTAAAAATACAATAATAGATTATGCTGAAGGCATTGGTTTTTATTTGAAGAGAAATCCTGGTGAAAAATGGTTGCAGGGTCCACTCATCACCCCGGATCATCACCCTGGGTTAGATTTAGTGGTGGGTCGTGGTGATACTATGAAATTCAGCAGGGTGGCTGCTTGCCAACATTGACTCAAATGGCTTAAGTCACATCAACCTCCACTTTGCACCATTGACTAAAATGTGCTGTTAAGCATATCTGCTATTTATCTAATCAAAGCATCACAATGGAATTACTCCGCGTGTATCAAATTATCTCCAAGAGGATACCGTGTGGAACTGAACCCTCTGTGGTATTCATCACGCCTCTGAAGCTGTGCAGCTGCTGTCTTTGCCTCAGAGGTGTGACACAGTGGGGACGAACACTGCCTCCAAACAAATAACCTATATCCAATCACCATGAAAACATTGACCCTGGCCCAACCCCGCTCCCCCTCTCGCCTCGAACCCCAAGGTTGAGGACAAACCGCATGATAAGCAGCTTTTCAACTTTGAATCCGGCCTGGACTTTGTGCAACTCCCAGCCCATCCAGTTATGACGCCAGTTGCCAGAGGCCACTGTGAATCTCATATACAGCTGCCGCTATCAGTTGGTCCGTAGGGGCGGCTGGTGCTCAGTTAGGGCAGAGATAGTCGCAACTGCGAGCTCATTTTGCCGCCGCTCTCTGCTACACAGCGCGACAGAATAATCACACCAATAACACTCTCCCTGGCTCCATTTCAGCGCAGGAGCTCGGTGGAAGGAAATTAAAGAAACGAGGAACGAGGCTCTGCTCCGGATCTCACATTCTTTTTTTCTTTTTTTTTTTTTTTCTCACGGCCCCCCCACGCCGCCAAGAGAGGACGTCCAAGGCAATAAGGCTCACAGCCTGCGGAGGGAATTGTTTTGCCAAAAATATTTGTTGTTTTCAATAATGTGGCTGTTTGTATTGCACGGAGGAGAGGAGAGGAGAGAAATTGTGGTTCACGTACAATCTCTTGTAGTGCCCTCAATTCACCATGGATGCCTTGCTCTCTTACCCGGGGATATAATGAGGAAAGAGTATCGTTAGTATGATTAGTCTGCCTGTGTGTGAACCTGATTTCTGCTTTTGCTGTGTGTGTGTTTAGCATATGTATAGTGTTTTGGCTGTCCTATTTCTATAGCTACTATCACTGCCTGTATTTACACCTTAACATGTTGACTTAGCGCCAATGGCTTATGGTTACTGGACCCACTTAAAGACAGCGGATCCCCTGAGACTCAATTGCCCGCACAGGCTCTCCCCGTTCTGGTTCTTACAGGCTAACTCTCCCTTTGCTAATCCCCTGGAAAGGTGCCTTGCCCTGGGGACAGCGGCCCAAAGACCCTGTCTCTGGAGCTTTGAACAGGTGCCCCGAGGGTCTTTACTGGCCTCGGAGACGCAACCTCCAATCCTCAGTGATCCTTGGGATGAGCCAGGAAAAATGCTGCACCAAGGAGATCTTCTGCCCGGGCAAGCCGATGGCGGCCAGTCATGCAGGCAACAACCAAGCATCAGCAGTTTCACAAAGACAGAAGAGAGAGTGGGAGGAGAGGGAGATTGGACGAGCACCACTGGTCAAAATAAAAAGTGCACACATATACAGCCACACACACACACACACACACACACACACAAACCCGTCTCCCTTCCAGTGCACAAACTTTCACTTACTTATAACATTTGGCATGGGGATATTGCGGTTTGCTGCAAGTGGTGTCGCTCAGAGACTGAAGTGTGTGTGTGTGTGTGTGTGTGTTTGTTTGTGAGCGAGTGAAGGATCCCTTTCATCTCGCCTCTGCTACCGACTTGGAGCCCCCCTCCAGCAGCAGCACCCCCACTATCACCCAGCCACCCACTATCTATGCTCCTCTCTTCCTCAGACAGTGGCTGCCTTGAAAGCCCCATCACTCTGATTGTTGTTCTTTCTAATGTGATAACGGAGCAAGTGGTGTAAGCCGGTGTGTACTTCTTTATTTGTAGGAGCCACAGCAAGGGTGGGCGGAAGTGATTCAAAGAGAGACAGAGAGAGAGAGGGGGGGTAGTGATACATAGTAAACAGGACTCGGGAAAAGTGGAATGACACATGTAATAGTAAGCAATAAAGCAGGTAATGAAAGAATAACTTATAGTTCATGTCAGTGTTTTTGTTTCTATTAGGAATTATTTGAATTTTACTTTCCTATGCAGCAGGGTTTATGTGAAATAGGACTGGGTGATAAGTATAATCTGTGTGAACAACAATGTGTAAACAGATAAATAAATGATAGGGCTGCAATCAATTAGCAATTCATCTAGTGATTTATTTTTCAATTAATCATTTAATCTATAAAATGAAGTGGAAAATGAGCATCACAGAGCCCATTATCCAAGATAGTACCTTAGTAATTTTGTCTGACCAATAGTCCAAAACCCAGAGGTGTTCGATTCACATATGGTACATTTCATATAAAAAAGCAAATCCTCACATTTGAGACCATTTGTCCCTAATACGTCCCTTACTGTATATGATTCATTTATTTCAAATCCTTTTAAAATTTAATAATCATTAATCAACAAATCAATATATTAAGTAGTACTTCAGAGATAAACAGGTCCAGGTACAATAGGTACAACAGATGCGGCCAGACAACACAGAAGGGACATTTCTGGCAGGAGGAGAAGAGCCCTTGAACACAGTGTCCAGTGTTTGTGGGTGGGAAGCCAGTGAAGGATTATGGTGCACTACAACATTTGCCTGTGTTACAGCCTCCTGGTTGAACTCTCAGGTTGGAAGAAGTGGTTGATGTGTACTCGTGCAGACACCTGTAAGTACTCTAACTTTTGAGTCATAGAGGGATCACCTGTTGCGTAACGTAAAGTGGCATTGTAACCTCTGATGGGTTTTAAATCTACTGGCCAGTCTGCCATGAAGAGTAGGAGGCACTAACATGTCCCAGTGTCTTAAGATATGGTTGTGTTGTTTGGAGAGGAGACAAGAAAAGCCAGCTCGGACCATGAACAGCTTCATGACCTTTCTGGAGTTATTGTTTTCCTACAGGGCTTGACTTCTGGACTGTTTAAATAAAGTCCTGCACAGCATTCAGTGTGACATGCTGTTCCTTCATACCAAGTAAAAATAAATAGATTAATGAAAGACAAGTGGCCGAAACAAAATTCTTTTATTCATCGTGTAGTAAGATAGTAAATGTTTCAAAAACTCAAACTCCTCTCTACTTTGTGATTTGGACACATGCCAAATCTCTCTGTCCCTCCCTCCAGCCACATTGCTATTCTCTACCTGTCCACCAGATGTCCTCAGACTTTCCCACCCGTCCTAGTCACCTGACTCCCACTTCCACCTGCTCAGCTGTTTCCACTCCTCCCTCATCAGTGCTGGAGTGTATAACTTTCCACTCATTCCTCGCAGAATTGCTTTTGCTTCGCAGCCATGTGACCCTGAACCTGATCCTCTGCTTTCTCTCTTGCCTCTCCCCGACCTGCTCACCTGTCGTGCCCCTCTTGGATTTGTATTATCAGCCAGACTGCCATCTTGTTGCAGACTTGTAAGCCTGTTCCTGACCACCGCTTCAGTCAATTTCTCTTCATCCTACCTGCTTGCCTGCTTTGTCTGCATTTCAGTCCTCCTCCCTCCGTTCCCGGAATTCACCCACCGTGTCAACAGACGCAATGAGTGCCATTTTCTATAAAAGTGACAAACAAGTGCAGCACGGGGGTGGTTTTAGATAACACATACAGCACACCATGAGGGAGGAAAGTGTTAGCACTTAACTGCATTCATTATCACTTCAAATGAGCATTATAAGTAGTTATGCAAACCTGTTATGAGGAACCCGTCAAAGAAAGGTTAGCTCTTTAATAACTGAGGAGGAGTCAAAGATCAGTGGACACGTGTGCACACACACATTGCGTTCAGTCGACCTTAAAGCCTCATTGACAGTCAACACAAACTCACTTTTCAACTTTTTTGAAAGTTCAACAAACTTCTACAAAAATCTTGTCATATTTGTGCATTGCGCATTCACTGATTCATTTTTTTTTTCATAATGGTTTGTCAGAAGTTGGACCGGTAAACTTTTCTGATTCATCTGGGACTGGGATGGTGAAGTATTTTGTCAAGCTTGCTCACTTGCTCTCTGCTGTTTTGGAGGAAAACTGCAGCAATTTGCTTATATTGTCACTCCCTGTATGTGGAGATTTCCCAGCAGTGACCTGGCATCTCTGACACCAAATTACATTTCAGAAAGTAGACTGAATTTATATCACCTCACTTGGAGAGACACTCTCTATTGCAGTTCTAATTTACAATTTGGACTGATAAGGCAGTCCCTTTACATGAATCTTGACTAATACATCCTGAAAACATCATATCCAGAATTTAAAGTAGTTCTCACACATATAGCATTATGTTCATACACACACACACACTTTTGAGCTACAAAGAAACTTCTCATATCTCTAAGCTGGTTTTGTCTCCCTTGTGCAAAAACAGGGTCAAACTCACAGTCAGGCTCGGGGGAAACAATGCAAACAGGTGCTCCGCTAACCTGTTTACTCCCACTAAAGCCACAGAGCATGAAATGCACCCCACTCCCTCATGACAATACATGAGCGAAACCACGGTCTTTATAGAGCTTATTAGAAAGCCTCCACACTCTGTCTGAAAGCAGGAGGAAGAGAAAAAAAAGGGAGCAGAGGGAAAAGCAATGCCATCAAAGTGTCAAGAAAATATTCTGATCTTTGCTGCAACAAAGAAAAGAAGGCAAATGAGCTGTTCATCAGTTAGGTGGAATTGGAAAAAAAAGGCTATACACAAAGTTTTATATTCAAGATTGTTTTTTTTTCTTCCATCTCCCATTTTCCACTATTGTCCCGCGTCAAAAGCATGCATTGATGTGTGCTTACTTTGAGGCGTTGTATGCAACATTAATCATGTGTCATGTTTTAGATACTGTAGATGTTCATCCTGTCTGTCCTCAGAATCAACGCCTGGCAGTTTGCGTTTATCTCCTTACCTCCACAGGTGAATAGAGTGTTAGTTGATAGTTCTGTATGCACGAAAGGGTGCTGAGATTTAGTTTTGACAAAATTAGAAAACACTTGATTTAGAGGAGTCACCATGCAGCATAGATAAGATAACAGATAACATACAGCGTCACGCTCACCGCTGCATGCTTTGTCCCTTTTTTCAATATAATGTGGTTTTGTTGGACTATTTAAAGAAATAGTCTTTCATTTCTTTATTATTAATTCACTATGGTCAGTCATATTAAGCAGTTATTCTCAACTTAAGTCAGGTTCTTTAAGCAGTAAACCAGATATGTTTATCCTTCTAATTTACCAAGTTTCATACTTGAACACAGCAGAATAATGCATCCACAAGCACTTGAACAGAAATTGCTGAAATTATTTTTTCCTCAGAGATCATTTAATTAAAAAGGTAAAATGATATTTCCACCATGTTTCACTGCAGCCAGCAGGGGGGCTGCAGCACTCCCTTCCCCTCCCTAATGGGAGCCAGGATACTTTTATGTCAGACAATTGAGAGTAACGACAGGGGCTCTGACCTGCTTTTTTATTTGGCTTGGAGAAATTTACACCAGCAACTCCAGCCAAACTTCTGTTAAGCACCATAACATTTTGTTCTTTTTCTCTCTGACTTGCTGTTTGAAAGTACGAACACTAAAGCATAAATCTAATCACTACTTTGTTTGCTTGTTTAATAATTAGAGCAAAAGACATTTTTATTTCTAACACAATACCATAATACTAGGGCTAATCAGGAATGGATTAGAATATGTATAAAGTACAAGTTAAACTGCACTATTGGGCATTTTTTGTACTTTAGACAAACTGTTATGCTCAACATATGTGCAACCACACATCTTGCAACCCCTGATCATTCACCAGCGAACATAGACATTTAGAAATATGTGGCATCTCTGGACACAACGCTCCACAAAGCAGCAGATAATACTTCTCAGCTGGAGCTTTTATTCATGGTTTTACATGACTTTTTTACTCTGTAATGCAACTTGCAATGTAGGAAGTGCAATACTTCCGTAATAATATTTAGATATTTAAGTCAAAATAAAATGACTGACTTTCAAAAATACTCATAAAACAACTTTTTCATAGTAACAAGAGTATTTAAAGTGTAATTGTAATTTGTTACTTCCAGCCCTGGTGCTTATTTGCTTTTATTTCTGTGCATTAATCCTCAATTGGTGAGTTAAGAAGTCAGAAGGAGTTGGAGTTGTAAATCTGCCACAGAATGATTGTAAGCTGCTAATGCGCCACTTTAGAATGCAAAGCTTGACAGGCACAGCGCCAGTAATGAAGGGGCCTTCGCTAACTTGGCAAATATTAATCCAAGTTTGATCTTTGATTGTTATCTTTGTGAAGAGAAAAGCTGATATGAATCACATTATGGCAGCACTCAGGATTATACTCCCTCTAAGCGAAGTCATCGTTAATCCTGGTCGGCCACCATTTGTTCTAACATGTCCCAAAGTGCATGGTTCTGTATGCAGGTTTGGAAATTCTGGTTACAATAATTTTAGACTCAAGGCAAAGCTGTTTGCAACCAAATCTTAGTTAAAGAGACAACACTCAAATACACACTATTTCTCTTATACACAAACACACAAGTAGGCGAGGGGTGTGATGATGTCTCGCTCCAGAAGCAGAACGCTCTGGGGTTCAGACACTGACCTCGTCTCCAGCTGACAGAGCGAACCCAAGTCAACCACATTAACAGAGAGCAGCGCCGAATATTCTCCTATGTACACATGCTCTACATGCGTTTCTACATGTATTTTTATATCCTCTCCGGCTCAAAGGAGAGGCCCATTACACTCAGCTGGGATTTTTTACCCCCCGCTGTTATTGACAGCCATTTTCTTTTCTTTTCAAAGAGAGCTGACAGTAAAAGAGAGAAACAAAAGTGTTGCAGGATGGAAAATAACCGAGGGCTGTTTCTGAGCATCCAGCTTGCCTCTCCTTGTGCAAAGTGAAATGCATGCTGTAATTCCAAAAGCAAATACACATTTTCGACGGGAGCCTTGTTGTTAAGGCTTCTCAGGCCCGTCCAAGAAATATCTTTAAAGTATGGAAATGAGTACAGAGTGTTTCCTTAAAATACGCAAACACACACACACACACACACACTGCTGCTGTGCATTGCATGTCATTTATTTTCTGTACATCAAAACTAGGCTGCAGAATAAGAGATGAAACAGAATTAAACATCATTTTAGGGAGAGACTAACAGTATATACGCCCGCAAAAGTGGATGTAAAAGTTTCCCAAGATTTTGTGGGAGCATTTTTCTGACTGTGTGTGTGTGAATATGTGAGTGTCAGACATACTGTACCTGTAAGCACATTGGCTGCTCTCTGAGTTTCTAAATTCCATTTCATGACACAATGACAGCATCGCCTACCCATATCTCCCTCCTCTGGCTCCGTCTCTGCATTTCTTGCCACGCCTCAAACCAGCCGCTATAAAACTCAAAAACCCACTTGGCTCGGTTCCCTTACCCCCATCTATGCCTTTCAGTAACCCTCACGAGTACTTAACAGACAATTACAGCACATTATACAGGAGCATGGAAAGTGAACCTGCTTCATAACATGAGTGAGGCTGTAATTTGACTCACAATCAAACACATATGTACAAATATTCTGGCCACCTTTCAAACATGCAGGATCTGTTGTTGAGTAATATTGTTAAAACTAATGCATTTGACTTAAAGAAGTACTGCACATAAATGATGTGACTGCACTGTGATGAAACACATCACTGCTGGTGTTAAATATACACACATATTGTAGAGAGTGAAGAAGCAGTGAGGAAAAACATTTGACTGTTTTTTTTTTACACATTTTACTCAACTTTACATTTTTTCCAAAGAACAGGAGTGAGTGAGTGGGCGAGCAGAGAGTGAGGGAGGGATGAGATTGCTGCTGTCAGGGTGGACAGATGTTGATCAGGGCAGAGCTGAGCAGCAGCACTGTTGTATATGATGAGCCCAATTTTTGTGTTGAAAATAAATCATACATATATACATATATATCCTTTGAGCAAAGCAGAGTTCCTTAATTTTGTGTAGATATATACAATACTATACTAGTATTATCTAGTATTATACTAGCACTGGATTAGCAGCTGTGTTGTAGTTCCAGTGCAAAATGCATATTGGAATATTGCCCCAGGTCTCTTCTGTTGTGCAGTCTTGCATTGCAATACAGAGTCTCACTTGGCAAATGTCACTTTTTGTTCCACCAGGCACTTGAAGTTATGACCTTTTGGTCTCAAAACAAGTTACAGTCAATGTCAAGTCTCCATCCTCATTTGATAAAAATCATTTGTTATCATTTTTGCACTGTTGCCATAACTACACATTTGAGATGATGTTGGAGTTTCTTGCTTACAGGCCAACACATCACTGCAGTTACCAGCAAGGGATGTTGTCTGCCAGACCGAGCCACCACAGAGACATGTGTTAAGGACAGCAGAGGATGCCTCATGAGCCTTTTGATAAAGCCATAACTGCTATAGCTGTGCTTTAATATAATATTGCTATTGCTAACATCCACACCAATAAAGGGACCTCGTCTGGACCTTGAGGAGGATGAGGGCTGGATGCTACCTGTGACCCTGCAAACTCGGTCGCAGTGTCAACAGACAAAGTTGACACAGACTTGTTGTGAGTTAACATTCCTACAAGTGTGTGTGTGTGTGTGTGTGTTAATGTGTGTGTGTCAAGTTTCAGTTAGTAGTTTCTTCACTGAAACTAATGTGGTGCAATTCAGCGCTTGAACCTTTTCTGTAATATTATTTCAGGCTCAGTGGCAGTCCTTGTCTCTAGGACAGTCTTCAGTTAAGCTTCAACAGAGCATTTCAGACAGAGGGTGAATAGAGGTGCCGCAGCCATGGACAGTATGAGATAAATAATGTGTTTTTTTCAACAGTGAAGCACATAAAAAAATTTCTAGTTGACACAGTGGTTCAAAGTATAAACCCCAAAAACGGATAATATTAATATTTCTTACCAAATTGGCAAGAAATCTATGGTCTCAAAAAGGGCTCAATACACCATCTTCTGTTTCAAATGATCGTGAACCTGACAGGAACTGACAGTCTCTGTGGGTTTCTCCATGGCTGACACTGGAGTATTTCCCTTTAAGTGACTACCAATGGAGACAATTTATCATGGTACAAAATTGACTACAGACTTTCAGGATATTGTTCAAATTAATATACTGTAAATCCACTGCTTCAAAATTAAGACTAGCTTTGCCAAGTGCGAAATGTTGACGCGGAGGCACTGGAGATCACGGAGGCGATGAGGCACACACTGGGGAAAAGTCTGAGAAGAGAGACAGGTTGAGTAGACAATCACATGAGGCAGAATTAACTCTGTAGAAGAAACGCTGGAGAAATCACAGGATTGGACTCGCAGAGCTCGAGAATACCGATTAGATGGAATAATCTGGCACAGGAGTGGAGTCAGAGCCAGGCTTATATAGGAAGTGGGTTGATGATGATTGAAACCAGTTGTGCCTCATCAGCCGGATCTCAGGGGAGGGGAGAGTGTGAAAACCAGTCACGTCTCCAGCCACACACTGAAAAGAGAAGAGAGAAAAAACAAAACGCAGAACACACCGAAAAAATACACAACGAAAACCCCAGACCATGACACCACTCCTATTAGAAGTTGAGAGATCAATATAATCCAACTGATAAAGGGGACTTTTGGAGTTGTGCACAGTCTATGAACTACCATACAGGACACGGCGAAAGTATTGCAAAGGCTTTCAGAGCTTTCACACAAAATGGCAGCAAATGCTCTGTATGGTAAAACTAAGAGTCTGAGGATAATGTGGTCAAAGGACCTGGACATCTGGGAGAATATTGTCCATAACATGGGTTGACAGAAAGCCATATAAAAGCAAATTTATGCATTATGAAATAATTCATAGATATTATTGGAGTCCAGTCAGACCTAATAAGATCGGTCTAATTCAAACCAATGAGTGCTGGAAATATAAGAGTACCATGGGACTGTCCACTAGTTTCTTCATTTTGGACTTAAGTGGTTGGGGCAATTGAAGAGCGCTTGGATCAGCCCTTGCCAAACACGCCACATTTTTGCCCTCTTGGAGGCAAATCTGTTCCACCAGCTGGACTTACATGGGCACAGTTCGGGTTAGCTCTGGCAGACTTCATTAATGCAGCCAGGATTGTACTAAAGAACTGGAAGAACACATGCACACGTTGTTATAAAGATTGGATCGAACCCATGATGGATGGTTAGTGGCCAAACCGAAAGATTCTGTGTTGAAATTCACTGAAATGTGAGGTAGCGTCCTCAGATTTATCAATGGCGCAGATCATTAGATAGCAATGTGTAATAGGAAGCTTTAATGTATGTCATGTGGTGTGTTGTGGGAAGGGGAGATGCTGTGACCTATCATGCAGTTTTCATTTTTGTTTTCTCTCCGTTTGTCCACTTACCCGTAGACGACCACATGAAAAGTATGTTTTGTACTAATTTGTGCTAATAAAAAAAAATCGAAATGACAAAAATTCATTATTACTTTTTATATTTATACATTAGTTATACATTATGATTATTATACAAAATGTAATTGGTTGCATGTAGCTTTAAAGTAGATCACCAGGTCAAAGGTCAAATCACTGTTGATCAGTGATTGGCTTATAGCTCTAAGGAGTGCTCTCTGGGATGGCTCGGTATGTCTGAAATCCTATTGAATCCAATAATAAGCATCCCAAGTGATTTGACATGCAGCCAAACATAAATATCTTCCTATTAACACTTAGAGCCAGTGAATGCATGGGAAATGTCATTTCAATTATCATGGACAAATGAAGTGATACTGGGAAATGGAGAAGCATCACCGAGGCATCATACATGAATTGCATGCAGCGATACATCCACCAGCCGGTTTAATATTACCACATAATTGATGACTTTACATACAGGGAGTCATGTGGTTTATGGCTTCCTGTAAAAGAGAAGTGAGGAAATGAGAGAGCTCAGAGACGGTGGGGTGATATGATTGTCAGTGCCACAAGACAGAATAATTACACAAATATAAAACCTAAAAGAAAAAAAACAAAACAATCGTGGAAGTAATTTTTTTTGATTTACACATTGTTTCCCAAGAATAAAATGTGAAGGACAATGCAAGCAAACACATTTTATGGACATTTCACTGTAACAATTGTGGACAGGATGACATCTAACAATATACAATAGCAATGTCACGTGTAGGGTTTAATACAATTGTAAAATTGTACTGAATATGGGCAAAGAAGCATCAAATTCTGCATCCTGGTTCTCACCTGACGCTGCCAAAAGTCAGGACACAGCCAATGAATGACTTGTAGAGGCGTGTAAATCACTGATATGAAAAATAATTCTGCTCAGGTTGATGGTGTAAAAGACAGACATTTCATACACTGTAGATGTTGCCTTTATTTTGCAGTTATGCACATTATAACACTGCAAACATCCAGATAAGCTTTATATACCGTGCTTTAGGTGGTGTGAACGGTATCTATTCTGAAACTGTGCAAATGAATTTGCCGATATGATATAATTAACAAAGGTTGAAGAGAAAGTGAGGAAAAGTCTAAAAGGTTAACAAGAACATTTTACAAGTTTTCATCCAACACATTTCTCATCTCGTTAACTCCTGAACCTTTATTAGGATCTGAAAAGGCTTTTACTCCTGTCATTTAATACTTGAATTATGGCTATTAAATAACAACACCTCCTGACTTTTGATAGCAAAGACACTTTAACATGATTATTAATATGAAGAACTTGTGTAAATTCCACTGTCTCTTATGCTGAAATGATTCTAGTTATGGCGAAGATTAATGTACAGGGTTCCAGTGCATTATGACAATTAACAAGTGATACAATGACATTACCATAAGAATGTACTCAATTCTTGGTCCATGATTTTTCAAATTTGAATAACAAATAAGTATTTTTGTTAATGGTGACATCATTAAATAATTTTCTTATAATTATGAGGAAACAATTATTAAAGATCATCTTTCAACCGGTTTCTTCCTAACCTCCCATCTGCAGTATTAAAGCTCAAGAGTGCAAACAAAATGCAGTATCAGTAAATGTACACATACAATTAATCAGATGCATGTAGGAGGCTAAAGCAGCACAGAAATGAACTGTATTCAATTAGTGTCCCATTTTGCGAAATGAACAAAGTGAAGGGCCATTTGTTGGCTGTAGTTTGTTTCTGCAAACCTCTGGAGCTGCAGAGGGATTATGTCCTTGTTGTTAACACTTGTGGCTGTTGTTGGTGTGGGTGCTTTCAAAGAGAAGGGTAGTGGGAAGCTAAGAACATTGAACCCACCTGCATATTGCAGCAATTAAGCTGGTGAATAAAACTGTATCAGTGATAGGAATGATTGCCCAAACTATGAAAAATAAAATTGATAATTGATAAATTGACATCAAGCATATCACACTGGATTTCCTTTAAGTATGAAACAAAATGTTGAATATAACTTTTCTTCTTTTTAAGAGTTGTTCAATTTATATAGATAAACTATTTTTAATATTATACTAATATATAATGGAACTCCCCATTTCCTCCAGAATGAGTAAAAGTCATTAAATTTGGTTTTAGATTTAAAATAACCAAAATCATTGATCAACATTCATACCAAGTAATACCAGCATTATTTTGTTTGTTTCTTAACGTGTCTAAACCCACTGATGTATTCCAACGCAAACTCCAGTCAAAACACAAAGTGTGTGTGAGGAATACTCAGACACTGGAAGTTTGAATCAAAGTGTGCACGACCTTCCTGGCATGATCCTACAATGCTGCAGTCTGGTACAGTTTTCTGATCTGTATGTGGAATAATGCCTCTATACTGGATTCAAAGCATATCTAGATATCAACATTTTAGGCAGAGTTCAACTAATGTGGATGCAGAATCATACATATTTTATGGATTTATTGACTTTAATATGCCAGTAAAGCTGTTAGTAAAATGTTTGCATTGACCTAAGATGTCACAGATTATCTGTTGGTGAGGCAACACAAACGTTCGTCATATAAACTCATCTTCTCCTTCTTGGACTTTTCTCTCAACCAGCACTGACTGATGGTGAAAACGTAGGATGCGCACCTCATGCATCTCTTTTCTAAATCAAAGGGCCACCGTGCGTTCATCAGTTGCAGTCATGCATGTTGCACATCCCCACACTTGCTCTATCATGAAGAGGGTTTCTATAGTGTACACTGGCAAAACCTCTCAAATTAGAAGTGAGTTCATCATTCTGCACTTTGATCCAGTCCTATTGTAGATAGTGGAGTCATTTGGAGGAAAAAGACAGTCATTTCCCTCCTCGAAAGTCACACGGAGCATTGAGTGTTCCCTTATTTAATGGTTCAATAGCGATAACCTACTCCCTCCTGTTTGAGAGCATTGTTTCCCTATGGTTATTGCACCATCAGTTACCCCTGCGGATGCCTGGCTGACATAAATGCATACTTCCCATGCCAGCCGAGCAAATTAAACTGAATTGAAGGTGGAGAGAGAGAGAATGGGAGATTAAGTGAGAGATCGCCCGGAGAGAGAAAGAAGGAAAGAGAGAGAGAGAGATTGAGCAAGAGACTTGAAGGAATGACTTGCAATCAGGAGTGGAAGAGGCCCTCTCAGTCTCACGCACACAGACAGGTTTGTCTGACACTTATAAGGTCCATTTCTCCTTTATCTGCTGAGCATAAGCCTTAAGTTTCACTGCGTACAAAGTTAGCCTTCAGCCTAATCTGGACCTACTTACAATTCTAAACTGAGACAAACTAATAAATAACTTCCATCATCCCATTTCCCCTTGTATGAATAAAGTAATTAAAAGTGGTTTTAAATTTAAAATAACCAAAATTATTTATCACTTTCTTTTCATAATAACACCTTTGTTGTTTCATTTCTTATCACTAAACTCACTGATGTATTCCAACGCAAGCCCCAGTCAAACACTCTTAAAGGAATACTCAGACACTTTGGGGAAATTTGCTTGTTTGCTGTCTGAGAGTTAGATTAGAAGATCAATACTAATTTCATCTGTGTATTCAATACAGAAATGGCTGCACGAGGTATTTAACCTAGCTTAGGACAGGCCCATCCGTCTACAGGTGTTCTTATCAAAGTCGCGCCGAGACTCTTGGCAAATAAGCACATCTGCCAAAATGTCGGAGGATGTTGGATCTTAATCAAAACCTATTCTAAACACGACCCTTTAAAATAGCTGAAATAGTAAAGTGGAGTGACGGCTGATAAAATGACACCACCCAGAACAGGGCTGCACAAAGTGGGGCCTCCATAAGGTACAATTCTGCCTGCCTGATTTCTACTGAAAAAAAAAAAAAAAAATATATATACAATCCAAATTGCTGTTTCATTTTTTGTGAGGTAAAAATGTTATAAAATATGTATAAATTCAGTTTGTGCACCCCTGACTGTGAAAATGTAAAGTCAAGACTGCTTCTGAAAAGGAACGTACATGCACACACACACACATACAAACATCAGCGTATATACAGATGCTGCCGTATAGGATGGAGCAGTGTGGAGCTCTGCGCTGATCTTCTCAGCACAAAAGCAGCATTGTTCGCCATTGGCAGGCGCTCTCCATCTCAGGGGGGTAAAAGAGAGGGAGTAATTGCTTACCCTCACACCGTGTGTAAAGTGCGGCGTGATGACAGCGATAGCGGCGCCTCTTGCACGAGCCTCTGCCCCCCCCGAACTCCTCAAACACAAAGAAGACACACCGCTGTCCGTGTTCACCGCTGCGACAGCGACTGGAGGGGCCCCCGTGGAAAATGGCACACCCCCCCCCCGATGTAGATCTGTGCACATGCTGTGGAGAGGAGCACACTCAGGGACTGGAGATGCACTCATTAAGACACTACACACACAGATGCATGCATACAGATTTCAATCTTGTGTGTGATCTTTATAGCATGTTCCCCTTCTTTCTCTTCTGTAAACAGATGGGAAAATGCTGGCATGCATTTCACATGCAAACACAATTCATACGAACAGATACACATCTCCAGCGGTGTCTCTCTGCTGTGGATCTTTGTTCTTCTCCCTCTCTTGTGTTGAAGCTGCTATCTGCAAATATGCTGATGTTGTCACTGTTGCATTGCACACGCACACACACACACACACACACACACACACACAGCATGTCCAAAGGGCTCTGTGGGGTAAATATGTTTGGAGCCATCATGCCTGATCATCTAATCATGACGAGGCCTTTAGGGAGCAGAGCACGCCTGCATTTCCCCTCGCCATACATGCTGATAACACAATTCTCCCACAATGCCCTTCAACACTACAGATTCATATCTCAGAGGCGGCTCAGATGGCTACAAAGACCGACTGAATAAAGTGCTGCTTTGTCGTTTTTCTTTTTCGAGGGCGATAATTGATGTCTTTTGAATTTTTCCATGCTATTATTTCTTCCGCCACTTCAGAAAAATCCAGGTGATTGTTCAGCACGTACACTTTGCTTGTGGTTACAGGTCTAATTCTCATCACCTACTGCTGCTCTTAGAATCTCATACTGTCTGAAACACCATCAAAAATTGAAATGTGCAAAAAAAAAATGCTTGTTGATTTACAGCCACTGTCTGCCCGTGCCCAATCGGCAGCGTTGCTTTTGTGTAGAACGATGGCTTTCTCCGTCCGTTGGGGTAATAAGTACGATACAGAGGTAAACAGTTTCTGGAAAAGGAGACTTGAAGTACACAGCAGGAGGAGATAAGCTCGGACCGATACTGATGGCTGTAAACTTTTATCTAACACAATTTGTTTTTAAGAGGCAGTTTGCCAAAAGCATTTGCTTTTTTTTCACATGTTCCTCCTTAAGTACAAATTTCCTCTTCTATTTATGGATATGATGTGTTCTCCATTCTCATAAAATACAATTTAAATATTTTCCATCACTGACGATCAGAATAATGAAATATGCCTCCTACCTGCAGACATTTATGAGAAATGTATTTGCAATGTACTGAGACAGCTTGGAGGTTTCTTTCTAGTTATGAGCTTATTTAACCAACATCCAGGCTACCATCGTGTCCTGTCAAGTAAAGTGAGTTGGATACTGTACAGTGATCTCTCTTTCTCTCTCTCTCTGTTTTATGTCATTTCCTTTTTCCTATATTTAATTAATAGACACAAACTCAGTTTTCTGCTTCTGTGATGCATCATGGAACTAACTGGTATTGATGCCCAGTTATATCTAATTATGACAAAAATACAAGTTGGTGACAGAAGGATTCAGCAATGGAATATTTCAACTAAAGTCATAAATCTGGAAGGGCACAGCGAGTCAGGTCGAACATCACCATTCACTTCTATCCAATGAGTCCTCCACATGAAACAACATTTTTCATTCCCTATGACAAAAGTTTGTTAGGTTTCGGCACAAGAACAATTTGGTTACAAGTAGGGAAAGATCACTTCGTTGAGATTGGGGAACACTGGTCATCATAGTGATAGCATATTAATAACCTTTAGGGAACATTCAAGGTCATGGTTGAAAGAAACCAACATTGGCTGTTGGTAGGAAATGAGAAGCGAACGGCGATCTCAGTCTCATAGTTCCATCTATAAACAGCGACTATTTCGTCCTTAGCTCCTGACAGACAACTACATCAACACATGTCGTTAAAGGGCATTTGCTAAAATGCCTGGTGCTGTCATTTTTCTTAGGAAGACAGTCTCACAAATTTGCCTCGGAGGGTAACAACACAGATTTGTAAGTGAAATATTAAACTGCCATTTGTCTTCATGGTGTCAGCATGCAAACCTTTTCTCTGCCTTTTCTCCATCATTTGTTGACCATTAATAAAACATCCATCCTACACACAACGGAAATAGATCAATTTCTCTGACAAGTGTTGTGTCTCGGTAGCAAACCCACACGCCTTGCCCTGCTAGTTAATGATCTGGATGGAGGCTTTTAGGTTTCTCGCCCTATCAGCAGTGCTTTCACTTTACAGTAAGCACCCATTGATCTGTAAATGCTCCTTCCCTGAATCCTGCCCTGTTGACCATTATGAGCTTATCCAGTAGACGATCTAACCTGATGCACATGTGACATATGAGGTTGTATTTTGAACATGCATCTTAATTGGCACCACAGATACGACCAATGTTGAATTAATCTATCAGTAGCTCATAAAGTGATGCTGGACCATATCAAAAGTTAAGACTTCATGCAGAATACAGAACACTAAGGTCATAACCATCAAGTGCTTTTAAAAGTCACATGACAAAGGGAATTTTATTTACCCAGCAACACTTACATGCCACACAGCAAGCGTATCATTTGGAACAGTCATGTGTTGTCCTCACTGTTTTGTCCACACAAGATGGCACAGAGTAATTATATTAATCTTCATTGCACAGCATAATGCAGATGCAGTGATGGAGCATGTCTACCGGGGTCACCGGGTTCGGCTTCCTGGACAGAGACTCAAACACGTGTGTCTGATAGAGAAGAAATAGGAGAAGAGGAAGGAGCAGTTGCGTAGATATTTCAAAAAATAAGAGACCACACCAAGTCTTTTCAGACAAGATTGTAATAAAAATCAATAGTGATATTAACTAAAAACCCATGAGTGCCATTGAATAGCACATGACAGGCAGGTGTACCACTTCAACATTACCTGTCCGTCACTGATCGATAATAACTACACAGGACTCTATACTCTACATAACATTATGCCATTTCAACTGTCTTTTTGTTTCTTGTTACTGGTGTTTATTGTAAACCCGAAGCTAATGTAGAATTTTAGTAGACAAAAATATGATAAATATATATCACCAGTCTACATTACTCTGTATAGCTTTGTTTTATATATTGTTTCAGTCAGAGACAAGTGTATTTTTACATAAAAGCAGTTTTTTATACCTAACTTAATCTGTAAGTCTAGAGGTATTGATTTCAAGCCGAGACAAAATGCACCCGGGGAGACTTTTTTATGAGTATAGCAACCATTGTCACATCTAAGGCAACTAAATTTACTTGTGTTCAAACAACTCTCCATCTGCTCTTTTATGCCAAGTTATTATTTGTGAATTTGATGAAAATGTGATAATGTGCTCACAACAATAACAACAAACAAGGGAGATGGCTTCTTTGGCGCGTTGACTTTTTTTCATGTCTGATTACACGGCGCACTTGATTTGTCTCATTTCAGGGATGAGCAGGACTGAGATGGTAGCACTGTGATTCGGGGGCTCGGTACCATCAATTCAATTCAATTAGTTTTAATTAGCGCAATGGAGAGAAAGAGGGGGAAAAAAACAACAACCTCACAGGGTCCTCCAACAATGAAATGAATTACTCATGAGTGAAAGCTTATCAAATCAACCAGCTTTATATGTAGAGAATATTAAATCAAGGCGCTGGAGGACATATGACTGGAATGAGTTATCCTGATATTTAAAAGGCATGAAATCTCTATTGGATTCAAATCAGATCATGATAACAGGCTGGCGGTTATTTGATGATATTTGGTGTGTTATACACTCAGTTGACATCTGTCTGCTGTGAGATACGTTCATTTATTTTTAGGTGTCGGCTTTGAATGGAAAACTCTTGTTGCACCAAACAGCATTGACTCACATTCGATTGAAGTATACATCTAACATTTACTGCAGAGACCTGCAGGTTTGTGAGGGACTCTGACAAGTGTCATATACATAAAAACCATTTCTGATGACAGCTTATACTTTGGTATATCCGAAGGTACTGTGGATTGGTGAAAAAGGCATAATTACAAACAAAACCTGCATGCTGATTTTAAACAGAGCAGTGTTTCCCAACCTTGTGATCCCAAAAGTTTTGAGTAGTTCTAGCCTTAGACTATTTCATTAGACTGCCTGGATTCCCAAAATGGTAAAAAAAAAAAAAAAAATCCACTATTTCACCAAAAAAAGAAAAAAAAAGTTTCAGATTCTGTATTTCTTTTGTAGTGATAGAGCATGTTTTTTTTCTTTTTTCCTATCCCAATAATAATCTTGCGATCCCTATGATATCTCTATGACCCCTTGGATAAATCCTGATCTCTGTATGTAACTCAGAAACTTGGATTTGATTAGATTTATTTATTGCCATTCGCACAGGGCTGGTACATTGGAAATTACAAAGTCAACTTTGTGAAAAAAAAAGGCAAAGAAAGGCAATTAAGGGAGCAGCATGAAAGCAGAAAATACACTATGAATTAAATAAAAATAAAAGAATGAGTCATTTCACAATGAATTATTGTACAAAACAATGGACTGGAAAAAAGGGTAGTCCTGGAGAGAGAGAGGGAGAGAGAGAGAGAGAGAGAGGGAGAGAGAGAGAGAGGAGGTAGTCAAACACAGAAACACAGTCCACTCTGGCCTGTGGTGTCTCAGGTTGTATCCCAAATCCTCCCACCTGAGCAGAGAGCGAGCTGCCGGTCACTGAGGGTGCTCTGTGTTTTCCCTCCTGCAGCGGCGTGTGTGCAGAGTGCGTCTGCGGAGGGCAGGTCAGAGCCGATGATTCTCTCCGCAGTCGTGATGGCTCATTGAAGAGATTCCCTCCCGGCCTGGGTGGTGTTTCCAAACCGCACAGCGATGCTGCTGGTGAGGATGCCCTCACTGAGCCCTCTGTAGGCCTCAGTGAGGGGCTGACGGCCGAATCTGAGCTTTTTCAGCAGCCTGATGAAGTAAAGCTGATGCTGTGTTTTCTTCACTGTTGCCACAGTGTTTTTGGCCCAGCTTAGGTTTTCTGTCACGCGAAAGGTCTAGAATCTTGTGACTGTCAGTCCTCTACACCTCAGTCCCCTTGGCGGTGAGAGGCTGCAGAGGGGGGCTCTCCTCCTGAAGTCCACAATTAGATGGTTTTGTCTATGTTAGGATGAAGGTCATTGTCTTCTCTATAGACTTTTTTAGTTCACCAGTTCCCTGTATGATGACTCATCCCCACCCTCGATGAGACCAAGAACAGTTGTGTCATCTGCAAATTTAATCATGATTTAAAGAATTCGCCGATTTAGGACAAATAAAGTACATCTATCTATCTATCTATCTATGATACTGTTGTCCTGGGTGCAAACAGTCTTCAGTACATACATATATGTATAAGTAAGCAAAGCTTCGACGCTGATCGTGAGCTCAGCAGATCTAATCCAGTCACAGGTGGGATCAGATCGGAGAACCATATCCTCTGTGACCCAGTTCGCTCAGTTGTATTAAAGTCGCCCGATCATGCTTAACATGAGCTCTTCAGTGCTACACATAAAAGGAGAGGGGGAGACAGCAAAAATTTGAAAAATAGGTAAAGCTTGAGTCGGAGAGCTCAGCGATGTCACACACAGAGGAGCGCCATCTTGAGATCACCATTACTGTAGTAGAGGATACACACGTTGCATTAATCTTCCAAAATATATCCTCATCTGTCCTTAGAATTCGATTTAAAATAAAACATGCAGCGCTTCCAAACTAATCTTTTGCCCTGTAAACTGCTCCATCCAGGGCAAAGATCTAAAATAAGACATTATAATAAAGCTAATAATAAATATAATGTAATAAGACTGTCTCAGTATCAGCTACTCTTCCTGGGGTCCAAGAAAAAATGAAAAATAAAATAATTTCATGCAACTGTGAAAATGTATATACATATAAATCAGGCTGGTTGAAATTGGTATAAATACAACAAAAATATGAATAAATAAAAAATAGAAGTGGCTTCAGCTTTTTTTTTTTTTTTTTAAATGTTTCTTCTTGTTTTTTTCCCATAAAGAATGGTGAATCATTCCAATCATGTTATTTCTGTCACTTGTTGAGCTTCAGCTAATGGTGCTCATTATTTGTAAATGCTATCCTCGAGAAAAGGTTAGAGAGCTACAAACCAGCCTCTCCTTCACCTTCAGCCAGGACAAACGAGCTTGTCTTCTCTCAACCCTCATCTTCCATGCAGATGCAGGAATAATTTGAAGAAATTTAAACCATAGGGATGCAACTTTCTGCAGCGACAATGGGACGTCCATCCTCTTCCAATACTGTTTTTAATATAGCATGTTGGCTGGAGAAATTAATTCCAAAAGGCGCCGATGCTCCTTTGACAGGCTCCTCTCGCACCATGCTGCTCAATAAGCCCGTGATTGATGCGCCGCCTCTAGAGTCATTGACTTGGACTGTGATTTCTCTGTCGACACGCCGGCCGCCTCTGACGTGGACGGACCTTTAAGACACAGCACGCTGATAGCTGGATGGATGGGATACACTGTAAAAGTAGTCCAAAGACACATTATTGACTCATGTGTCAATAGTGTGTTCAATGGTTCACAATGGTTTCTGATTGATCACCCACTAAGATGTAAAGCAGCCATTTATTTAGTTGATTTCGAAAGCTTATCATGTATATTTCTATGGGAAAATAATAACTGGTGAACTTATCAGTGCCATCTATGCTCCTGTGAAAGACCGCACGACTTCGAGAGAAGAAAATATATCCTGTAAATGAGCAGAACAGGCTGGAATGAAGTCTTTTACTGTGTCAATTTACTGACATGATGTGGGACATGATGAGCAGACCTGGTCGCTCTCCCGCCGAGGCCAGACAGAGCAACAGCGAGGCCACGGAAAGGCTACTAATGAGGAACTTTGTCAGCCCAGCGTCTGACACGACGAGGAGAGGAAATGAAGAGAGAGTGAGAGCGGCAGAGAAATGCAGTTTCAGCTTCAAATGGTCTCCTTGACTCAAATGACCCCCTTGTCTGCCCTGATCAAATGGTCCCACTTGTGCGGGTGACACCTTGTTTTTGCCAGGAGCAACGGCGATGGACCGGTCTTTAGGGTAACAGGCGATGGTGCGGCAGAAAGAGAATGGCTCGGCTGGTTCAAACCTGATCACACTTGTGGTCTAAAAAATATATGCTACAGCAGTTGTTTACAACAGAGCCCTGCTGGTTTTCATTTAAGGTATTGATCAGGGTCCGATTTACAACCAGGATGCAAACCTAATGCATTTAACTAAGCAGAAGAATAAAACCGGCAGCGCTCTTTGGACTGGTAAAAAATCTTTGATTCCAGTTGGCGCAGAAGAAGAAGCTATACAGCTGTGGATATTCAGATTGTCTCTGTTCTGCTCGAACAAACGGCTCTGCCTCTCATCACACCTTTGAATGCATCTGATATTGAGTGGCTGAAGTTTACTGTGAATTTGGAAACTATGGCATTATCACAGCGAAAGAAGTACATTTGGAAAAATAAATATCACAGAGTATATATCCACTATTAACTCTGTCTTGAGTAGCACACAGACACTAAAACTGCTCATTAGAACGTAGCACGTGAATGTCCTTTGTATTTCATCCCTTTTCAGAGTTGAGAAGACAAGTTCAAGTGTTTGCAGACATAGTGAATCCCTTTGTACTTAAATCCACCTAAACTCTACATTCTCTCCTCTTTGTCTATATAATAGTGCTTATTCACCTGTTTAGGCTATCGTGAATCTCTATGAGAGCAATGTATGTTTGTGTCTAAGCAAATAAACTGAAGAAAATTGTTTCATCTATGGAATAAAATCTGATCTTACAGATGTTGTTTTTCTCTCTTTATGGTGGAGATCAAATGGAGCTGGTGGACCCACTGTTTGCTTTACATAATTGAAATGAAATGAGGGTCTTAGTTATATCTCTGACAAGGAAGTGAATTTCCCCTGAGGGGGATCAATAAACGCTATCTTATCTTATCAAATATGTTAGTAGCAGTAAATGTACCATTTTGACTCAGTGTAGGTTCTAAAATTGGGATCATGCCAGTTTAGTGTCATCTTTGACATCATTATTGAAGGAGCAGCTTTACAAGCAGCAGAATTTGTGGTCTGCATGCATCTTTTATAATTCCTAATTTTATGGCACTATTATATAGATTTTTCCTTTTCACTTCCTTCCTTCTTTGATTTCAGCTGATCAAGATTTTTTTTTTTCTCACAGTCACTCTTTTTATCTTATTCTATGGGTTGTTTGATAATGACACCTTCATCTCTCACCACCTTGTTTCTGCATCTCCTAAAATCTGTCAGAAGAAGTGGAGCATCCAGCAGTGCCCTCCTCGCCCCGGGGGTGAAGTAGCCTTCTCCAGCCGGAGCGGGGCGTGTCTCTGTGGGCGGCCCTCCTCGGTGCGGCCGCTGCTGCTGCTGATGCTGCTGCTGTGTCTCCTCTTCGAGTGGATGCAGGTGGAGAAAGCGCGCAGACGCACCCGGGAGCAGCCACCGGAAACACGGCGGCGGGACCTCCAAAATAAAAGCTCATGTCTTGCACATCCATGCAGGAACTTTTATTTGAAAAGGTGGATCAGAAGTCGCATTTTGTGCCGTCTACTTTGGCTTGAGAAGCGAATGGAGGGGGGGGATGCAGGTGGAGCGACTCGGCCAGAACCGTTCACATCTGTCTTGAAGGAGAGAGAAGGGGGGATAGAAAACCTGCTTTGTGATCTGCTCTGGATAAAAAACAAAGAAACACAGAAATCGCATCCAGGCTATATCCAGGGATATTTACAAAGCTCCTGCAAGTCTGGAGAATAATATCGGGAGGGATTGCCGCAAAAACACAAGTAAGGACTTTTTTCCTCTTCTTTGCTGTGAGTGTATGCATCAGTGGGTTTTTTCTGGATCTGAGGACGTGTCTACAAATGATGACAGGTGGGGAAAAAACACAGTCACATCAGTCCAATCAGGAGCAATTTGTTCTGTTTTGTTTTGGCAAGCGATGCGTAATGGGTCAATATTTGGAGGAGGTTTTTGGGGGGGGGAGGCGGGCGGATTTGAGGTTTGTTTTCGGGGAGCACACGCACGCTGAATCCGGTGTGTGTGGATGATGGACATATATGTTTTTGGAGCAGCAGTGGAGTGTGGGAATTCAGGGTGGGATTAAAATCTCCCCGTGCTTGGTGAAAGTCAGTTTGGGTGCTTCTTGGAGCTGTGGACGCTTTTACGCAGCGACTTGTGAGGGTTTATTCCTACAGGCTCGTGAAGGCATCTTTTTATTCTAACACCTTAGAATAAAAAAATAAAAAACAAAACACGAATTATAGCAAACGAGGGCATGATGTGTGTTATATTGATGTTGTGTGTGGCCTATATGTGACACACACTTGGACACGCACTTCTCCTTCGCTCCAAATCCCTGAATTGAAAATGTTCTGGAAAAGAGAGCAGATGCATGATTTTTGCCACCATTCACTGAATGTATTATTATTTATCAATCATTTTTTCCATGAAAGCATCTTTAAAATGCTGCAATAAAAATCTTTATGAGATGGAAAATTAGGCCAGCGGAGGGTATACTTTCTTTACTGAGCAGCTGCATTACATTTGGGAGCTGAAGGGCAGAAAAGGCTGTGATCCGACACTCCGTGGTGTTAATGCTATGTCACAAGTATTTTCCTCACATAAATGTGGCCAGCACGATGCACAGATGTGGATATTTTGAGGTTCTGCGTTGCGCCGACTCCGCTGCGACTGCATGCGACTCCTGCGCCACCGTGTCGCCAAACGCCCACTGGGGTGCGTAACGGTGTCTCTGCACAAAATCCCCGAACCAGAAGAGGAATAACAAGTCCTGCAAACGGGTAGATGCCCGATGATGGGATACAAGTGGGGTTAGTTCTTGCTTGCCGTGATTAAGGCGAGCTGAGGCTCCAGTCGCGCAGAGGAAGAGGAGGGTGGCCCCAGAGAAGAGGGAGGCAGACACATGCAGAGAGTCCCTGCAACACTGACCTGTCTTTTCATACTGAAGCTGCATGTGTGCATTTTACTGGCTTGCCATTTGTCACATGTTAATTTGATCACTTGTTTGACTTCCTCATCTTTCTTGTTGGAATGTGTGGCAAGGTGGTAATAGTTTTATTATAAGGCAAATGGAGGCAATATACTTTGTGTTTAATTTGAAAGACTTTGCTGAAGACAAAAAAAAAAATTTTCACATCAGCTCACTGTGGTGAATGAATACAGACGAGCGTCCCAGCTTTGATTGACTGGCCTGAATTCATTTGCTCGAAGACCTTCCGCAGGAAAAATACAATACAGTGAGGATGATTGGCGGAACCACACGCAGGAAGTGGTGGCGCTCATTGAGCCAGCTGTCTTCTTAATGCAAAGAAGCCCCGTGCCAGAAATCGAGCAAGGTGACGTGACTCATTTCCTGGTGGCCAGAAAAGACCCGTGAAGGCAGGACAAAAGGCCATGTTGAAGGACTTCTGTGACGCTCGACCGCTGGGTCAAAAATCTATTTTCCTGTCTTTTAAAGCAGGAACTTTCACAATTTGGCACCCGGCTGATAATTCCCAATTGGCACAAAAAAAACCTCTCTAACAAAAACGACTCCATCATCAACTCAGTCTAACGACTCTCGTTTTGACAATGGCTTTGGAAATACCTAAATAGCTTCTCTCCTTCATAATAATACACACTGAGCAGACACTGCAGAGAGAAAATGGGCCCATACATGATTCCACTTTTGTTCTCAGAGCTTTCAGTGCACTTCATGAAGGGTGCTTAACATTGCCTTTGTGGGTTGAGATGACTTATAATAATTGCAAATTCCCCTGCAATTTGAATAATTTCTCCAGACCTTTTCACTGTTTGTTATTTGGTGAGTGCAAAAAGTGGATCTGAGGTCCTGTGCTTCTCTTTGTTTTCGCTCATCCCTCTGACACGAGGCTTCCAACAACTTTCCTGAATACAAATCTCCAGCCTTTCAACTCAAATGCCATCATCCTGGGTCAACACGCAATCAGCGTGCCATTTGAACGCTGCAGAAAAACAACACCTTTTCAAATGCGTAATGCGACTTATTGTAGTGTCAACTGTGAGGGGGGTTCTCTGGGTGGAATCTGTAGACCCAGTTTGTTAGAGTAAATCTGAGAGAAAGAACTTGATGAAGGAGCTGGATCTGATGTGACTTATAAGATATTCAGTCCCATGCTGGGTATATTTAGGCCAAGCACAGCCCTCGAAGCAGCTGTCAGATTGGAGGCATCAGTCAGAAACTCTATCCGTTCACAGGTCAGTGTTTTGAGCAGCTGTCATTTTCTCCTGACAGAGAGCCGAGGCACTGTCTTCTATCTCACCTCTATCAAAACACGGGCACTCACACCCCCTCCCCGCCCCGCCCTGCCCCTCCAGTTTACCACCACTGAGACAGAGAGAGCAAAATTGGAAGAGAAGAGAATCAGAATGGGTAATCTTCCTGTAATCCCTTGCACGGCGGCAAAGAGAGCAATCTGCCTCATTAACTCGCTCTTCTGCCGTTCGCCGTCTGGCCCTCATCCATCTTCACGTCCATCCGCCCGCCATCCGCCTTCAGAGAGGGAGAGAAGAGAGGTTAAGGGGAGCTTAGGGGAGCTACTGTATAAAGAAGGCACTTCCATAAAAAAAGGGGGAGGAAATGCAATAGGAAAATGAAAGATTTTGTCCCACTCCTCCTCACACCCTCCATTTTAGCTGTGGGGGCCATGATGAGGGAAGACACGCTCGGCCTGCTCTTTCTCCCACCCTTTTATCGCTTTTCTGCTTTGATTAAGCAGTAGCAGAGTAGACTTGGAAGAGCCTATGAATGAGAGATGGACTGAAGGACCTCTCATTGTCTGTGAGTGATTGCGCCGATGGATTTGCGAGAGAAAGAGCAGGAGGCGGTAGACGGGGAGAGGATACAGCAGGGCCTGTCGATGCGATCAAGTTACGCCCTTCCCTCCTGTGTGGCCACGCTGGCAGGATATTTGCGTCTCGATTGGGACTAATATTAGCCTGTCTGGCAGGAAATTTATTATTGAGGATGTCAAAGTTTGTACAACTGTCGTCGTGCTGCGAGGGAAGAGGCACAAAATTGTCGTGTGATGGCACCAGTTGAGTTCAAAGCCCTGTGCAGCTTTTAACAACTTGCCTTTGGTCTTTCTAATTGACTAAGAGTTGAGAGACTTGGGTGTTGAAAATCCTGGATCTGTGCCACATGCTCCACTGTATTCCACAAAGATCGGGTCATGAATTCATTCAGCAAAGCTCGTAAGTGCGTGTGAATCTTGGATGAGGAATTTTTTCTTCTCTCAAATAGTTGAAAGTATTGTAATCCCAGCCCCCCTTTTTTCATATCTGAGTAACCCCCAAAAAGCAAGCGCTGCCAATGAATTAATGAAGATGTTCTTTGTAGCCTCCAGCGAGAGCCTGATTTGAAATATTTGCATTACCATATTGCTCGCCTTTTAAGAGGCTCAAGCGAGATCCTTGGTGCTACAGTCAAGCTGGAATTTGTAAAAGAGAATCGGGGAGTATCAATAATACAGAAATGCAACAGACATTTCAAACCACTTTGCCAAGTCTGCACCTTTTTGGCCTCACCTCAAATGTCATCTCCCCCAGGCGTCAAACCAAACTTGACCTGAGAGAACTCTTTGGCCTGAGAGATTATGTTTCAGGTGTGGGATGCATCTCTTTAGCACCCACCAGCGAGCTGTTTAACCTAAATTACTCCAGCAGCAAAGGCACCTGCTGTTTCTCAGGTTTAAAAATATCACCCCAGACTCTCTACCCCCCCCCATTTGGAAGGGCACGTTCCGGACAAAACGAGCTGATGTAACCTCAGCTCTGATGATGATGTATCATGTTCACCTGCAACCCGAAGACAGTGCTTCCTCTCCGAGCCAGTAGTAAACACCGGTGGCTTTTTGCACTGTGGAGCCTGTTAGACCAAGTTGTTCTGAGCCTCATTTTGACTTTGCGTCGTCATAGCACCAAGATCGTCCCCATCTTTATCTGAACTGCATCCGTCCATTCAAGGGTATGCTAACATGTGGTTAGCTGTGAAAGGATCCTATTTCAAAGTGGAGCAGGTTGCATAACAGGGATATGGGACACAAAAAACCCCACATAAGAGTTTTATGCTCATAATTGAAGAGTGGGTGTTAGTAACTAATCCTTATGCTGTGGGATATCACTCATCCACACTATTTCTAGTTTTGCATAATCATGCAATTTGTTTGCATAACACTTGCATATCTAACTACACAATAGCTTCCAAAGACAAGTGCTGGACATTACCATCAGTCACTTACTCGCTATTTGGACAGAACCTTATGCAATCAAATGCAAGCTAATCCACGATAAGCCTTTTTTCTTTTCCTCTTAGGGAATGTTTAATTAATTTATCCTACGGTCAACAAAGCATATTATGAGACTGTTTTCCCACTGGAACAGTACGCAGCATTTTCAAAGATGCAGGGAATATAGACAGTCCAGGGAAAGTTCAGAGTCATCGCTTCGAATATAAATGTGCTCATGTTCCCAGACGCTGATTTGTCACACATGAGCTGCAGCGAGGGCCACGGACGTAAAGCCAGACGACGTTCCTCAGGCGCCCTTTTAACAATTGCTGTCTCTCTGTTTATGTTTTTCTCTTTTGAACTCCTCCCCTCAACTCCTTAGCTGACTCTCAGCAGAGCACCTTGAAAAACTGTAAGCATTGCTCTCAGTCAAGTACCCTTGAGTGAATTCTTGTGCTCAAGCGCAGTTTATTCATCTCCTAGAAATCCATAAGGCCTCTGCTCATCCTGTCACTGTTGAATATATTTTCACAGAACCACCCTTGCAGCCAAATCAACACTAAGGTCCAAACTTGAGATATACATTCTACAAAATACTCCTCAAGTTTGCAACTCCTCCTCTAGATGCATTTAGAAATGTAGCTATTTCCAGTACCAGAATGCACCTGGTCCTTGTGCTCCATTCACTGGCTGAAATTAGGTCCAGATTGTCCCCACCTGTGGGAAGGATGGGCTGAGTGTCAGGGGGCACACGGGGGCTGATGGGGGTCACAATATTGAGATAGTGCCTACCGCTGCGGCCGCGGCCACACTCAGCCCCAGCACGACAGCACTTTCCCCGCCAGGCGATGGAGAGGGACGGCTATTCTGCGTGCCACAATGGCCACTTCACTGCAGAGAGGGAAAGGCTTTGGCGGGGCACAATGGCTCCTTTTAGAGGGTCGGTGCCGCCGCTGCCGGGGCCTGCATTGGGTTTGTGCAGCCAGCGTACCTTCATCAGGCTTCTCTTGTCACCGATACGATGGCGCTCTGTTTGCAGACAGCCACAGGGCAAAGTGTGGGAATAGCCACCATTTATCCCGCAGAACCCTCACGTCGAGCGCTCTCAGCAGCCAAGGACGGAGGTTGAGCAGGCAGGGTCAAACAATTACCCAGCGCTATTCTCTCAGTTGTAATGAGCCAGGAATAGAGAAGAGCAATTGAGCAATGACTGCTGACACCATTTTGTGATTCAAAGGAGAAACACAGGAATCAAACGGGCACTAAAATTCAATCACATTTGGCTTCATTGTGTTTTTATAGATGTTATGTATCTCACTGTCTTTGCTTTTGCTCGTGGAAAGTTTGGTAACTACGGTGTTTGTTCTTATTTGCACAATATGTCCTGCTTCAAACTTTAGTTCTTAAAAGTGTTGGTGTAGAATTTTTTTGCAATCTTCCTGTTTGACGAGGGCAAACGAGGCCTGTGTCACATTTGTGCCGCCTTCCCAGTTCGAAGGGGAAAAGTAGAGACATGAAGGCTGAATGTGTCAGAGTGATGGTGAGAGGAAAAGAGGGGGAGGAGGGAGGAGAGAGAGAGAGAGTCCCAGACCATCCGTCCCTCCCTCCATCTCAGTCCAGCCGTTTCAATCCAACCATCCATCCAGATAGCTTTAGTGAGACTTGCTGACTAACTGCTCTGATGCAGTGCTGGCTTTTCTTTAGTCTTTTTGGACCACGTCCCTCTCTATACTTGGACATTTTTAGCTGTTCAGTGCACAGAGTTACATAAGTTTTTCTCCTCCATTCCTTTTTGATTATGAATCAGAGAGCCATTCAAAATTTATAGTAGTTTTTCAGACCCCAATGTAAAACTCCCTTTCCCTACTAGTCAAACTTTAGATTAGAATTAATGAATATATTTTAAAGTAACTTATTGCCCAGTTCGATCAACTGTAAGAAAGTACATTTGATTACAATGTTACACAAAAAAAGCGATAATTGTACATTTCCAGCTCCACAGTGATTTATTTAACTAGACCAACTGTTCAGATAGGATGAGCAGTAATAGCTACCATGGCTCATATACCAGCAAAAAAGAAAAGAAAAAGATCACCACCTGCAAAATCTGTAACGTCATCAGCAGAAAACACAGGATATCACATTATTGGACAGACTGGGTGAATCACCATCAAGTGCAGCACAAACCACCACAGCACTGACATCACAGATGCCATGCTGTGGAGTGTCTTCTTGTTATACAACCTCAAATATTATTATAGCCAATAGTATTTCAATTAATCAGTGTTTTAGAACAATCCTGGTTTAGTTTCAACAGTCTGACGATGTCCAGAGCAGCAGCCTCTCAAATCATGCCCCAGAAATTAAATAAGCCCAGATCTGATTGTTTTGGGATCAGAGCCACTCTTCCCATCAATGGTGCTAATTGTGGGGGTTTAGCACTTAACAGGTTTCCAAGTCTATCTCTCTCTCTCTCTCTCTCCGGATTCCAAATGGAGCAGTCCAGGTTTCATCACTGTTTTCCCTCTCTTCCAAGCTGGTGTGACACACCATTTGGCCTGGGTGTCCGTGGGCTGGCATGTATGGCGACTTGTGCCTCCCACTCCGCAGTGAGTCCCTGGAATAACTCTGCAATTTGACATGGCCCCCGGTGTACAGCAAGCTGTAGAGTGTGGGAGACAGGAAGTGTGTGTGTGTGCGTGAGTGTGTGTGTGTGTCACAGATGGTATTAGCAGCAGAGATGCTTGTGCCTGTTTTGACAGAATGGATCCCTGGGAATGTATCAGGGATTTCCACCACTGCTGTGGTCTGTCAGTCGGTCACCCTTTTTCGCTTTTCTGAAATGGAGGACACATTACAAGGATTTTTGACGTTTTCTTGAGCTAAGTTAGCACAAAACTGCAGACACCACAACCTGAATTTCCAGAATAGGGTGCAATAAAATGTCTACCTCAGACCTTTACCTCAGATATTTAAATTCTGAAATAATATACTCGCTCAGTGCCACAAGACAAATGACTCTATAAAATGAAAGAGAAACAAGAAAGTTAAGACAAGCATATTCAATATCGCCTTCACAGAGCAAATATTACACCAGAAATACAGTTGGGTGGTAATGTCCACCATACAGTAAGAAGAAAGATCGATATCATCACAGTGAATAGCTTCCAGGCTGACAGAGAATCAGAGGAAGATACCCACATAGAAAATAAGAAAAATGGAGAAGAGAGAAAAAAAGGCAAACACAGGCAGATCACAGGAGCCCAGCAGACCTCTGAGGTCTTCCAAAACACAGATGCTGTGTTGAAAGGTCTGCCCCACCAAAGGCCTATCAAACTTCTTCAGAGCATTATCGATCCAAAGCTCTCTCTCTTGCCAAGCCATTGTCTCCAAGGATGCCTATCTGCAAGTCGGGCACTTTGCTCCAGTTACCCACTATTCACTCGCTAACCCTGCTCTGCCATCAGCCGTGAATCTATAAGACTTAGTCACACCTGTGTGGCCCGGAGCAAGTCAGTGAGGAGAGAGAGCGAGTGTGTTGTTCTCTGCTCGAACATTAACATCTCCATCTTCCTCCTGGTTTATCCTTTTTTGTGTTCTCAGGGAGGGAAGGAACAGGAAAGAAGTCTGTGCAGTCTCACAGTACAGTAGTCTATTTTCACCACTTCCAGGGACTTTCATAGATTTGCAAAATGATCCCATCAGCACTTTGAAAATCATCCATTATTAATGGCATGCAACATCATTGGTCTCTTGGTGATGATGTCTGAATACATTGAATAAGAATGAGAGATTGGACATTCCTGCTGGGGTCTTATTCTTTCAGTGTTCTGGCTACATTAACTAACATAGCCTGAGATAGTCACAGAGAAGCAGCCATATAAATTCACAGTCCACTACACCCTGTGAACTATTAGAATATAATAAAGAACTGTTTCTGTTTACAATTTTGTGAATAGTGAGAAATAAGGAAAATGTTTTTGCAATAGCTGTCATGTTTGTTTACAGTTTGAAATTTGGGAGCCAAACCAATTGAAGCCCAGTAAGTCGTATATCCACCCAGTCAGCTGTAGAAAGCATTTACATTGATATCTGAATGAATGAGAGAACTGTAACTGTAAGCTTGAAAAGTTAATTCCTAGCTCAAGGCTCAAACCTCAGCAGGCCACAATGTGTGAAAGGTGAAAAATAAAAAGATTCTCTGTCTCGAGAATACTTTCCACATTTTTCTTAATATCGTTCATTTATTTACCCACTACCTACATTTAAAGGATGAGTTTGATGCTGATGATTATTATTTTAATCTGCCTATTATTTTAATTTCTTTCCGCTTAGTCTATAAAATGTCAAAAAATGACACAAAGAAAAGCAGCAAATATTTAAATTTAAGAAGCTGGAACCAGCAAATGTGTGTCACTTTTGCTTGATGACTCAAACAATTAATTGATTATCAAAACAGTTGATTAATTCTCTTTTGATCTACTTTGATTAATTGACTAATCGTTGCAGCTCTAGTCAGCTCTGAGAATTTCAGTGACCTTCCTTGATATCATTTAGTGCTTGTGGCACATCCGAAAGTGCATTGCCAACCTCCAGCCTGTCTGGCTCAGAGCAGGAGAGCTGAACCAGAAACAATGGGTGCAAGATGCACTGTGGGACAGGCTGCGAGGACTCCATGACCATCAAGGAAGGACATGCCTTGTGCACACAGTCCACTGGCACACTTCAGCACCACATAGTTCACAGACGGCTCACGCTGCCGCTGTATTGTGAGCTGCTGTCATCAGATGGATCTCTACCTGTGTGCCTTGTTTCATGTCGCCCACGCTGGTCTGTCTGTCTCACAAAGCCAGACGTGGGTTAGTCAGCTAACCTTGGGTTTAACACTTACTTTCCTTTTGCACAAAGATGTCTTACTTTTTAACTGTACATCTCCCTGGTAACCCATCCTGTGTACCATAGCTCACATGTTCAGGATTTAATCACGTTTTTTTGCAGAAAAGCTGAGTCAGTACAAATAGCAGGTAGATGTTAGTTGAGCATAGATATCAATAATGAATTAAATTTAGACTTTTAATTGTGCTACAAAAGTCCCAACATCGATTTGTCCAGTGTGAACTGTTGCACTCATATTTCATCATTGCAGCTCTGGAGAACATGAAACCAACTTTTAAAATAGAAATCTTTCATTGTTATAATGCTCTGTGTTGCTCTGCATTACAATTACGTTTCTTGTTCGTGAAATGTAAGAGCATTGTTGATATACATTTTTTTTCACATACATACTTTTATATTCTAGTTTGTGTCACATCTTGACAATATTTCGTACATATCTAAGGCCTTTTATTGTTTTGTGACTAGTTTTACATCCTAGTTGTGTATTTATTTTGTAGTTTTGGTTATATTTACATATGAATGTAATCTATAATGTACAGTATGTGTTTGTAGCCAGCGAGAAAAATCTGCAGTTAACATAACACTGAACTTGTAAGCCTCACTGTCACATAAAGTCACATATCGTTTCATCATTATCTTAACACAATCTATGTAGCTTTTTTATTTGTGGAATTTGGATTCTGAATTTGCAGTTTTCATTGCATTGTATCTCAACAAACAGAGGCAAGAACCATTTATATTATCCCTATTAATGGCTCTTTTGAAATTCAACTGTTATTGATTCTATTTTCTGGAATTCCTGGAAGGTTTTCCGTTCTGTCCTCGAACAGGAATATGCAAGTCAGTGTAAGCAGCCTTATTCATAGCGGCAGGGAAACTCAGTTGCGTGACATCAAGAATATAAGCCAACAGTCGACGTAGTCCATGAATGCGATTGTAACAAGTGCTGAAAGGAGAGCCATGCTGTTGATTCATTACCTTGGACAGTTCCTCTCCTCAGCCCACTCTGCCTCCACTCTCCCATCTCCTCTCCAGCCCAGCCAATTGTATCTGAGGGACTGAGATGGTTTCAGCACCTTGGACAGCTCCAGCTTCAGGACGGCTGCTCCCTCTCCCTCTGCCATTTTTTTTCTACAGCGCCACAGAGGAGCTCTCCTTTCAGCACCTAGTTCTACACACTCTTCCACCACACTTTGCACTTTCTGTGTGTGCCGTAGACATGGTGGTGCACTCTGAGCTTGTTGTTGGTAGAGCTCCCTGGACAGCTGCCTGCAGAAGGACTGCTGCTCTGGCTTTTTATGATGGATTATAGGTGTGTATGTGTGTGTTTTAGTGTGGGGGCATCTTTAGGGGGACTCGAACTGCACACGTTTGAACTATGCTCCGATCTTTTTCTGCACATCCACCTTTCTGTCTCTTTCTCCCTCTAATTGTGAGCCCGGTCTGGCCCCGTCATTGTTTACCTTCCTGACTGTGTTTAAAGTTTTACTCACTGCTGTTGCAGAAATTAATGGCAGGTCTCAGGAAGTAAACAACCATGAAACGACCCAGTCAGGCCCATTTATAAATACAATACAAAGTTGGTGTGTGTGTGTTGGACTGGTGGTTGCTTGAGCTGCCTTTTTTATTAATTATTGACTTGCGTGAAGCCAGTGAGAAAGGCTTGCGGGCCTTGTGGGATAACACTACTATGATTATGTCTGATTTACAGGCCTCAGCCCTCCCAGTGATGACTGTGCAGGACTTGCTCCCTATCCCCTCCCACTTCTTCCCCCCACCCTTTTCTTTTTTCCCGCACACCAGTCTTGCTTTGCATCTTGCATTGCACTTTTTGTCTTTTTAAAAAAAAAAAAATCAAGCCAGACTCGAAACCGGCATAATAGAGGCTTAGGGCGAGAACTGCTGACTGGAGCCCTTTGATGTTTGGGTTGCCAGTTTTGCATCAGGTCATGGTGTAAATGTAGTGATGAGGTCATGGAGTGTTAAGCCCAAGCCTCTTAGTGCACTTAAGGTAGCTGCGAAATATCTATGTAAGCTCTTTTGATGTGCATAAATTTTGTCTGATGGCATGTGCAACGTTTTTCAGTGAAATGCTGTAGTGATTCATAGAGTATCATAGGACAGCAGTTGTGCTCAGTGTGCAATTGCTGTGCAGCTGTGTGTGTGCAAGAATGCATCTAAGTAGATTAAATTACATGTGTTAAGTATTCATCATGCAGGATTAAATATGTTTTGCACAAAAACACAGTACATTAACAATGCCCATTTCAGCAAGAATGAGCAAATCCTTCAAAGTGCGGACATGTCCTTTAAGAGGAAGTTTTACATGCAAATGAATGTATATGCATATCAGTGTATGTGTATACATTTTGTGCATGCGTGTGCCCTGTTGATGTCCCCGGGCACCACCTGTGACCCAAGGAAGGGTAAAGTGAGTGTGCTGATGTGGCAGCTGATGCCTTTCCCACCCCTACAGATGGCCCCGATAGGCCATGGCACGGCACAGGGACAGCTGCTGGGTGTCACAGCGACAGGGAGAGAGGAGAGAGAGAGAGAGGGAGGGGTGAGAGGGTGAGAGAGCAAGGAAGCATTTAAGGTATTTATGTTTAAGTGGTTTCCTTACCTCTTCTTCTCTTTCTTATCTTAGCTCTTTGTGCACCAATGTGCAGCTACACAAGTACAAAGTGCCATTCACAAGCACAGCCAATGGGCTTGTGTGTTGAATCAGAGGGGAAGGGCGAGTAAAAAGTCTGGAGAACTCTGGTAAAGGTGAAAGAGAAGTGATGACAATAAAATGAAATGAGGAGAGAATGGGGCGAGATAATGGAAGCGATTTTTGGGAGAGGAGGAGGAGGAGAGATGATTTGGTACGACAGAGGAAAGAATGGAAGGGGAGGAAGAGGGGAAGAGAGAAAAATGTTTCCACTTAACACAGTCAGAGCCTACGAGAGAAAGAGACAGAGACAGAGAGGAAATGAGGTTTGTTGAGGGTGCAGAGAGCAACCTGTTGTTTGACATTGGCTCACCTTGGCTGTCAGTCAGTTGGAAGGAGGGGTTATCTGTCTCCTCCTGCTCCATTCCCTGCTGCTTTAATGAATTTACTGAGGCCTTGGGAATGGCTAATGCACTTGTTTATGGAGGTAGGAAAAAACAGGTGGCTGCAAAATTCACCTCTAGCACTTGCTTCCTGGGGGGAACCAAATAGTCCTGCAAGCTGGGGCTCATGTGCAATTTGGTTACCATTTTGTAGGTTTGAATCCAAATCATGACCTTTGTTGCGTGTCCCCTGAGCTCTCTCTTATATCTCCTGACCCATGCAGTGTGTCAGTAATCTGCTTGGTTTTTAGCCCAATTTTCTATCATTTCTGTAAGAAATTGCTGCCCCAAATCACAGGTTAGTGGAGAGAAAGGTCCCATGGTAATACTAATACCCAAATGAATTCCACATGTGGGTTGAGGCTTTCCTTTCTGCTCTATCGCTACCAAACCATCCCATCCTTCATTCACATGCTCCACTGACTGCGCTGCGTCAAATAGGCAGCCCGTGAACTCAGGGGGAAGTATCCACAGAGAGATGGGATGGTGAGCTGCAGGGTGTGGGGGCAGTTGGTCCGTTGTGGGAAGTGATGTGGAGGAGTGAGGAGAATGCAGCTATCATCCATTCCTATTAGAGGAGAGGAGAGAGGGAGGAGGGCCGGTAGGGAGAGACGGGAGAGAGACAATAAGTCACAAGATGCCAAGAGGGCACGGGATGGGCCTCTAGATGCAACGTGGGAAGGAACGTATCACTCATAGTCATGTTCATGCTGAGGACGAGAGGCAGGGAAGGCGAGCGCAGGCCGAGGAGGAGAAAAAAAGATGGACTAAATCTCGAGATACAGACCTTTACCTCCTGTGCAGTGTTAAATGCTAAACATGTTTCTGCTTACTGCAGAGCATGGCTCTCTCAACCCTTCGGGCCTTTTCCTTGCCTCTGACTCCTGAGAAGGGGAAGAGTGGGGGAGCAGAGGACTGGGTATGTCAGAGCTAGCTGTAGGCTGCTTGCCTGCCTGAAATTGCTGAGAGATCTAGCTCCCTTGCTGGTTAGCTTAGCTCAGTTCAGCAAAAAAAAAAAAAATGGCATGCAGCCAATTTCTGATTTCATTATGTTTCCTCACAGATTTTTTTCTTTAGCACAGCGACTTAGAATATTGCATTGAGTTGAGTGATGAAGCTGACAAGATTGACTCTGACAAGATGGACTGATAGCATGGCATTGCCAGAGGATGTCTAAGAATATAACAGAGCTGCAGACTTATTGACAGACTTCTCTGTATGTCAGGTTGCTGTTTCCAGTATGTTACTGTGTGACTGGGGATGAAATGAAGAGACTGCTCATCTTTTTAGTGACCATGAACATCCACTGCAAATTATATTTCAATCCAGCAATTAGATTTTTTTGCATAAAAAATGTGATAATTTGAACTCAACATGGCACCAGAGAGGAAAGCTATTGAAGTGTTAGAGAATGTTCAGTCATGAGAGGCATGAATGTGCTCCTAAAGTATATGGAATTATACACAGTTGCTTTTGATTTTCCTTTGTACAAGTGGAAATGGAATTTGGTGCAAATGCTAGATGATTCTAGTCTGGTCTCTAAAAACAAGCTGGGACCAAGGATGGACATTGTGAATGTTATACACAACCGGCAAGTAGCTGTGAAGGTAGATGTCAAAATGGACCATCCCTCTAGCACCCAGAGTGGTACAGTCCAGACCCACTGAAGAGAGTTGTGCCACTTTCACAGACTTCTGTTTTGAAAATGCAGAAGCATTGATTGATGAACATTGATCTCAAATTAATTGCAGTTATTGGCATACAAAGTTTATATTAGGTTATCACCAGAACTGGTCTGTGGGGGTGCAAATGCTTCATCCATGACCAGGTTTCAGCCCTGGTCTTGCCTAATAGCATAGTATGCCTCTGAAAAGTGGCTTGCTGTAACAACAGCTAGTGGAAGAATTTCAATTCAAAAAATTCAGTATTTAAAATGTGCAGAGATGGCAGTTTTGACCTTAGGTCAAAGATATCTATGTATTGCGTTGCAGAGATATCTAGTGAAGTTAGCATGCTAACCAGCTAGCCCTGGCCCACCCTGTTTTGTAATACCACTTTGTACCTCAAGGGGCGATAGTCTGACCGTTTCAGCTGGGAGATCTTTCTGTCATGTCATGGTAGGAAATATTATTACACCTATTTTCCTTATTGAATAGAAAAAAAATATAGCCATAGACTAAATTCAAATGCAAACAACAAACTTAACTAACTTAATTTCCTTGTTAACTCATCATAACACAGACTGGTGCTTTGAACTCCTGGTTGAGGCAGACTCACATAGTCAGGTAAGGCAACTAGCTGCACGGCTAACTGAGCTGACTAGCTAACAGCAGCTAGCAGCTACAGCCATAAATGGCTCCAGCAAAGTATGTATAGTATAGTATAGTGCAGTGTATAGTATAGCAGCAGGTAGCAGCCACTCTGGTTATATGCTGCGTGTGTGTTTGTAATATATTAGTTGTTTGTAGAGTTATAGTGAAAAATATTTCAGGTTGTTAGCTAAATAGCACAGTTAGCATCATAGTGTATTGAACAAAAAAATGTTCAGAACAGCAACAAGTAAGTCTTGTCATTTCAAACTCTTTTTAACAGACTTGTATGAACAGCTTTAAGGCTTTTACTATGATGTCTTTAGCAGGTTAAAAACAACAGTTTTTATTTGTGGCTCATTAAAACCTTTTGCACATTTTAAGCTGGAGCTATGCTGGCATTTAGTTCATGAGTTCATGAGTTCATCAAACTACATAATAAAAAAAGATAAGAAATTTAAGAAACAGAAATATTAACAAATTTAAATGCCAATTAAGTAGTCTGTGCGTGCTTACACAGTCCTGAGAAGAAAAAATAGACGTGTTAATGTACCATGTTTTTTGGGGGGGTTACTTAGTATTGTTCTGTTTTGTTGGTCTGGTCAAGTGTGTCAGGTCATATATTTGTTGTTTAGTGGTTTGAAGTATTTTTTAAAAAGCAACCCCCTCAATAAGTGGTATCCTTTGTCTGAGTCATAAAATCAGTAACAGCAGTGGGCTTCACTTCGATGCCAGCAGTCATTTTGTTAGAGAGCAGTAGATGTCATTGTTTATGACTGGTGGATGTCTCAGTTTAAAAGGAAACCCTTTGTGTTATATGGTCCTTTCACTGCGTTACAGTAAGTGAGCAGTATCAGTGTGGGTTTCGTGGCTCTGTGGCTTAAACATCACTTGTTGCTGCAGTGTGATGTGATGCTTGTTGTGGCATCCTTGAGAAAGTGGTGGCAAAGAATCACTTTCACCATCATAACTTGTGCCTAACAAGTCCTTGTCATTTGTTGCATTTTAAATCAGGCAGTGATTGTTCACACATTGTTGTAAGATTCATAAACTGTTAAGAGAACAATTCTGCAGTTTACAGTAAAAAACATCCTTTGGCCAAAATAAATCACAGTCATAATGTCACAATCATAATGAAGCACATGTTGGTATTGAAATGTACTTTACAAAAACTCTTAGTCTTGTGATTTTGCCCTGAAACCCTCATTGAGCCCAATTGAAAAAGATAGATAGATAATCAAGACACAGCATGCTTTTTGCAATAAGGTGTGGAAGGACTGAAATAACTGTAACAGACAAACTAAGTGATCAGGAGCAAGCCACTTGCTCTTAATAAGCCACTCAGGGTGAATTATGGTTTTAGATCTGAGGTGAGAGTGCATTTGGAGTTACCGTATAAAAGACACAGCAGGATTTTGGGAGTATTTTCAGTGCCTCAAGCCTAGTGGCTCAGCCGAGGTGGCTCATCAGTGATGTCATGACTGGACAAGCAACATCTTGAACATAAAACATGCCCAGCGGTGCTGAATTAAAAGGTCAATCATCTCTGGATGTACGCTTCATTGGTTTCTTCTGAACTCGCGGTCATCTTACTCAGGTGTGTGTTTGTGCTGCTGTATGCCTGTGCTTTAGTTTGCACCACATTAATGCTCCTCTGACTTCCTGTGTGTCAGTGTGTCCGAGAGTATATGTGCTCATATTTTTGTCTGTGTGTAACTAAAGGTGTATGTGTTTGTGTATGAGTATGAGTGGATGTAAGGAGTATTCATGGATCCTAGCCTGTGGGCAGGAAACATCATCTTTTCTTGTTTACTGGGAGGGGATGTCTCAGAGTGTAGGCTGCCTTTCGCAGAGCTGCTGCCCATTGGTATGTGAAGGCTTTATAATTGAATTAGCCCAGGCCTTATGGCCTAATGTTGGAGGCACGCTGAGTTCTAACGCAACACTGCTTGCTCATTATTTGTGAAAGGAGGTCAGGAAGAATTGCATGTGGAAGTGCGTGTACTCGTTAAAGATGGGGCCGACATCGGATGACGTGTGTGTTTTTGTGGGAGAAAATTCACATGTTTGTGCTTTTGAGATCAAAATGCATCCACTTTCTTATTCTCTCACCAGGTTACCTCGCCCTGTCCCTGTACCACATGTGGCCTGTGTGTATGTGTGTGACGGTTCTAGCTGGCTGCTAGATTTATTCCAGTGCTCTGGATGTGGCGATGATTGCTTCATCATCAGGGCCTGCGTAAATCTGGGAATGTTTAACGGCTGTCGGACACGTCCATCAATCAGAGCTCTTGGGGCACTCAGGGAGCCTGAAAACTGGCGTGGTTTATTCAGCAGAGACTAGCTGTGTGTTTTAACAAGTAAAAATATTGTGGTGAAAGTACCACACACGCAATAAGGACATATTTTGAATCAGTTTTGCAAGTAGCACCAATTCATGCCAGTATGTCAACACAGATCAGGGTGCACCAAATCTCTACTCTGTCCCTTCCTGTTTGTCTCTCTCCCTCTCCCTCCCCCTCCATCCAGCTCCCCCTCTGTGTCACACACACACACAGGGCACAGCGGTTGCCCACAGGTGCTGGCTACAGCTGAAAATGCTTGGGCACAATCATTTATTTCAATCGGCCTTCTGTCAGTTTAGCATAGTTTAGCATAGCCACCTGAGGATTGAAGAAAAAAAAATGTATGCATAATTGCCATAGCTGAGATATCAGCTAAGCAGCACTTTGCCTTCCCTGATCTGCTGCATTACATCACTCTGAGATAATATACCACAGCCCATCCATCTAATTCTCTTACAGTTCCATTCAACTCATTTTTTTGTTCATCTCCTCTGTGCTGCTGGATGTGTCAGGGAATCGGTGCATTTGCATGTCTCTGCTTTTGCATTTACTTATTGGCTGCTTTCACCAGCTGTCTTTTTTGCATTCCGACCTAGCGGCGGATCACACAAAATATGCTTAAGACACATTTCTGCCTCGCACAATGCGGTCGCAGTAATATGTTCACTTCTAATGGCCTACAATCGGTTTGGTAGACTGGGGTTTGAAACGATGGCACTGTGGAGGATGTCTGCGTGTATAATGAGGATTAAATCATGGATGGGTCGGGAGTATTTGCGAGTACAGTGTCGAGACACCGCTGTGGTTTGGGTTTTAGTGCGCACACACTCACACACCGAGGAGGCCAAGCATTTAAGGCCCCACGGCATAGCAGACAAATGCGTGTGTAAGATGTCATTGTGCATAATTTAGCACGTACAGGCCGCCTTGTTGGCCATGTGCTTAGCTGTGTGAATTAGATGTGTGCGATTGTTATCAAGTGAGAGCTGACTCATATGGAATGGATGCGCATGAGTAGGCTAATCTAACCTGTGGATTACAAATGAAAGTGTGGTATGTGAGCTATATAATAGCCAGGACAGTTGAAGAGGGAATAGACTCAATGAAGTGTGAAGTGCGTTAAACTGTGCGTTTGCTGAATTAATGCTCAACTTGCATGATTTCTAGTAAGGACCAAGGCTGCCATATTGAAAACCTTGTGGATCTGGAAAGTTTACAAGATGGAATTATGGGAATGACACCTGTACATTATTTTTCTTCGTGATCAAACATCTTCACTTACTTCACCAGACACATGTAACAATACACAACCACCCGACCACATCTTGGATGTTGTGTTAAAGCTGTTATACCTCACTAGCTTTTAGCCCTCTTGTACCATTTTAATGATGACAAATTAATTTAGCTGTGTTAACAAACGAGGAATTATGACGCTTGGCTGGAGAGAAGAGAAGGAGGACGAGGAGCAGGTGAAAGGGAAGAAGGAAGAGGATGGGAGGAAAAAATTGGCGAGACAGGAGGTTGGAGCTCATTGTCAGAGGGGCCATGTAAAGTGGAGCTTAAATTCACTGTGGTAACTCTGACTTCCACAGAAGCACTCTGTGTTAGAGAGTCCTGCAGGAGAGACGGGCAGAGAAAATTGCTATCATTTGATATTCAAATAATATTCAAATATTCAAATAAAAAGCTTGTGCTTTACAGTCCCTCTGGCTTTCTCTCAACAACTGGCCTGTCTATCCTTTCCTCTTTTTTTTCTTCCTCTGGTTTCTCTGACTGTCTGTTGTGTATCTCCTCCCCCACTGAGCGTGTTTTAACACTGTCTTATTCCAAGGCAAATGCAGCTTGAGGGGCGTTTTGACTCTCACGGGCAGCGGCTTGTTTAATTTTGGTGCATCCAGCAGTGGGGACAAGAGACTTTACACTCTGTCTCTCTCTCTTTGTCCCCCTGTCTATGGAGCCAGTTTTCTTTTCTTGTTCCTCTTTCCCTTTCCAGTTCAGCTCAATTCAATTTACTCTCTGTTATTGCCATGAATGTTTGATGAATACTGCCAGAGCATCTAAATACAACTGAATAAAATAAAAATAAATTACTCATAACAATAAACATCTGTTCCATTTATTTGACTGTGTGTGTGAATGTGTGTGTGGGAGTGTTAATGAAGGGGCTGGGATGCTGTGTAGTCATTCAACAGTGACTCAGCTATTGTGAATTGTGGATGTGGCTAGGGGATTTTTTTGTATTACAAAAAATGAAATGCATAGCATTAATGTTCAAATAATGGGTCCAAGTAAACTAAGCAAGCAACTAGCACAGGCTGTCTTTCCCCTCTCTGGGCTGCGTCACCCACAGTTTGGCACTGTTTGGTTTGGCAAATGACTGATCTGTTTATGTGATCTGCAGTGAGTCATTATGGCCGCCTGCCGCTTGTGCGACATGTCCCTCCCTGTGTGGCGTTCCCGGGGACATTCATCAAATGCCTAATGGCCAAAAACAGAGGCCAGGCCACACTCTCCTCGAGACTTGTGGTTTTGGCCAACATGTTAACGTCTGCAGATGGAAGGAAGATGGAAGGCCAATTAGAATCCAATAAGTCCCTATTTGTGTCCTTGGCATGTACCTTTTACTGACTAATTTGCATATTACTGCTGATAAGAAGAAACCTTCCGCTGCGTTTCACATTTTAACTTCCTTTGAATGACTGATCAAAATCTGTGGTGATGAAACCTAGTTTTTAAGTTGATATTTCAGAAATTCAGGGTTTTAGCCTGCAACAAAAATGAGATGGAACATGTATATGTTTGGAATAGGAAATAGATTTATTCATGGCAATTACAATCTCTTTTGTCTGAAAATTAAATATGAAACTTTGTGTGCCAGAAAGAAAAATTTATATGACATACTGCTGTGTTATTCTGGGATATGGCTGCATGGCTGTTGCCAACATTTGTGTGGAAAGTAGAAATTCATGTGGGATTCAGCATGTCCGTCTGAGTGAAACATGTCAATGTCGTCTCTCAGCTCAGTTTCCTGACAGTTTTCTGTTCATTCCTTGTGAGATTACTGGCGTGATAGAATTACAGCAGTGTTTTACGAGCAGCAACTACGGTGAAGGGAGTTACAAATAGCTGATATCACCACATCTGCACAATGCTTGACACCGAGTCTGAATTTGAGTGGCAGTTCAATTTTAATCACCCCTCATCAGCAGCGATCATCTAGGTAAACAGTGCACAGGGACGGGATAATTAATCATCAGTCCCTCGTCCTCAATTAGCCGACTATTGGAGAAGCGGAAGGGAATATTCCAATCGCGGAGCTGCTGTAAAGGCGGCGTGTTGATGACACATCATAGTTAAAGACTTCCACCATCCCAGGATCTAATAGGCAACATCTTGTTAGTAGTCCCTCAGTGGATAGATGGGCTGAGAGCTGAGATGTGAGCAAAGAGAAAGAGAGAGGGAAGAAAAGAAGAGATGGCAGTAGAGACAGAATATTTGCGTCACATTAATTGATATTTGTTTTTCTCTGCGCACATCTTGTATATACAGTGTATGTGTGGGTGTGCACTCAAGTTGCTTCTCCATCAGTGGCAAAAAAGGATGAATCAATACGGTCTGACTGCTGTGAGCAAGTGACTGCACTGCATCAGCATTTTCAGACTGAAAACAGTGGCACCACTCCCTAAAATCAATCAGTCAATGAATCGATCAATCAGCAGTGCTACACTCAAGCCATTAGCTTAGGTAACCTTTCAGTCAGTTTAATGAGCTGTGTGTGCGTCACTGCAGTCACTGAGGTAATGCAAGGCCAGTTTGAACTTTTGGCGACGTCATTTGATTTACCCGAAAATTATTGGCATACTCAGACCATTCTGATTACCCTGATCTTTAATTATCCTGCTCCAGTATGGCTGATGTGGGCCACAGACTCTTATTCACAGAATCCATTGGACCCATCAGATGTAAGTCGATGAGCTTTCAGGCTTGTTCTCCCCTAAAGACTTGTTTCTTGGAAGACACACAGACTAAAACTTAACCCATCACGTCATAGCTTATTGACAAAAAGAAATGAGCAATGGGATTTTTTTTATTTTGCCCCCAAGTCAACTGGCATTATCCTTGAATTCATTTACTGTTATCAGAGCCACAGAGGGTGGAAGAAATGATATTGATTCTATGTCAGGCAGGGAGGAGATGCTCTGTGAGAGAAGGCAAGGGAAGGAGGCTGTAAAAGAGTGGAAACACAATGAATGCATGCAAAAAGTGAAAAGAGAAAGTAAATTTGAATGTAAAGATAAAGAGGAAGAAGGAGCATGGAAAGAAATACGCAGGCTGGCGTATAGCAGCTGTCAGATTAGTGCGGGGGGAGCGATGGTAAGCCGAGATGAGATGGCTGAACTTTTCACTGCCTATCCCCTAGTTCCCTTTGGTGGCACCGTGGCCACTTTTTCAAAAGGCATTAGCTGTCACTCTGCGTGAACTTGGGCATCACTGCTCTCCCACTGTCGGTTCTCAGTGTCAGTCCCCTGTGATGCTGGCTAGCAGTTAGCAGACAGCACAACAACAAAGAATGACGACAGGGGCTACACCAGCTCGGTTACCTCAGATGGCTTCCTGCTGCATGTCTGATCTTCCTATGGGAGTCCTCAGGTGACTCTGGCACTTAGTTAGCAGTGTAGCAGCCATGGGAGTGAACATTCCTCTCAGAGGATGATAGAATCATCATTTCCATATTTTTCCATTGCTAATGTACAATGCTACTCCGTTTCACTGAGCCAGCTTTTGGAATTATACGATATTGTTCTCTCAGCATTCTTTGATTTTCTATTGAAATACTGTACAGGAGAGGAATGGGATAGTAACAACACTGCCAGCTCCCTGTCAAAGAGGGACGTGTTTGGGACTCTTTCTACACCTATAAAATATATACTTGTTGAATTGTTAGGGTACAGTCATTGAATTCAAAGAGGAGAGCATTTAGTTGGATTTGTCATCATACTTTCACATCTGAAAATGGTGATGCATCTAGTAGGTCTTTATTTTTAGAATCTCAAAAAATGCTTGGAAGGACAATATATATTTTACTGACAATAACTCAAGTTTTTTTTTTTTTTGATTTAGAATCAAATTTCAGAGCAGAGATGTTTTTTTTTTAATTTCCCATGGTGAAAGTAACTACTATATTTTAGCACTAATAGTAGTATTTTACTGATTATCATTATAATACTGTGATATATTTGGCCACAATAATTGCAGGAACATTTGATTTAGACACAATTATTATGCAGTTATCAGTTATCAGTCAGTTATCTTTGAGTTGCTGAAAGCTAAAAGTTTTTATATTTGTACATGTTGAGATAATGTGAGGATGCAGGATTGGATAGGATAAATGTCTACGGTAACTGATATGTGGTGAAAAGTGAAACACCTCAGGGGACTGACAGTAATCCACTCTTGTTTTCAGTCAGGATGAATATATACACTAAGACATACAGGCATTATTACATAATTAGACAATAATGGATTTCTTTGGAGAGGGGGATGAATATCAAGCACATCTTCACTGGTTTGGGAGTCCATTATATAAGGAGGAGAATGGTCACTAAAACATCTGCTGCTACAGTTGGATCTGCTGGTTTCCTGGAAATTCAATTCTGACAAATTTGCAGACAAATACAAGCCTTAAATGTGTTAAATGTGATGATGTAATTGCAAAGTACAGGCACAATGGGGCTGGTAGACTTGGATTGAAAGCTGTATTTTTCTTCAATTAGATAAGTATTGGATTATGAAAGTGTCATTTGGATCTACAGCCAAAGCCTCTTTAAAAAGACTGGATAATATCCAGGCTCAGCACTGCTGTTACATTGAGGAGCTTTTTAAACTACCTGAGCATCAGATTTGCAGGTAGAGGAGAATTCATTTACAATTCAGAAAGCAACAGATGAGTAATTATTGGACTTATTTACAAGGATGCATTTTGTGCTGACTTGAATTCAGCCATATTGCAAAATCAAGAAAGTTGAATGCTTTTGACAAGTGTGCTGATTTTCCTTTCACAAATATTACTACCACTCAAACTATCAGTGTTAACTACTGTCAAAGATTTTTGTAAGATTTGTAGTGCACTTGCATTCGGTGCTCTATCCAGAAAGTGCTCATAAATTCCAATCAGAGATGCTATTCCCAGCCAATGCTGTCCATTTTTTGTACTGCACCTTTACCTTAAATAACTCACTGTACAATGGGATTATTTCCTGTAGGATGGAATCATGGAGGAGAGGCAGGATTAGCGATGCATTCTCAAGGTCTGATTCCTCTAATTCCTATTTTTTGGCACAGGGACCAGAAATTTATTGTTCAGCCACAAACCATTTGCACACTAAACGGGAGAAAAATTATCATGGGCTTCGTGGGCTACCTCTGAATAGGGTAGTACAAGAGGACAACCTGCCCAGAAAAAAATTGACAAGAGTGGCCAACAACAGCAGTAAGTCCCATATTTATCGCACACTTGGGCTCTTGTGGATGAAATATTTCCAGTCAAGTTGGAAACAATTCAGTTAGTTGCTTAAAAAGGCAAAAGGGACGGGGACAGGAGAGAGTCAAATCCCATTCATAATTCTCTATTTAATGTTTATGATCTAAAAAACCATAATGACATTCTGATCTTGGCTGGATGTGAGCCCAGCTGGATGCTGGATAAAAACAAAATGGATGGATGGAAACAAAATGTTGAATCAATTTTATTAATTTATTAATGAGCAGCAGGAGCCTAGCTTGAATACTGATGAGAAGTATCATCATTCCAGACCACCCTGCCCTACAAGAAAAAAAAGTCAATCTACTCTTTTTGGTCTGAGCCAAGATAGAATTTTCTATCAAACTCTTGCATCCTCATCAACACCACCTTTGTTTCTGTGCATAAATGCAAAAACACATGCACCTGACATGTCATTTTCTTATCATTTTAACACATAACGAAGCCAACAAGATTTCTGGTTGCTCACTATTTGGGATGTTAGTGCACAGTTTGGTATCTGAGTTTGAGTTTGGCGTGTGTGTGTCTGTATGCATACAAGTTCTTTTTCCACATTCAGCTGCAATCTGGTAATTCTGCTACCTCGTGCATCATAATCATATAGGAGCCAAAATGGCATTTTGTGGCATAAAAGAACAAAACAGCTGATAAATCAGATTTTGACATTTATGCATGCTTGCTAAATTGTTGCACTTATGCATGATATCCATATTATATGTGCCTACACAAAGCCTTAAATCAACATCCTGTCAATTGAACCATGTACATTTTGGGAACAGCCATGCGTATGTTCCAGAAAATTTGTATGTTTGTAAGCTCTTTAACCCAAATTCACAAAATGCCATGTTAAGTTTTTTTCTCCAATATATCAATATATCAATCAATAATAAAGTATATGTCAGAATAGCGTTTCAGCAGTCGCCACCATACTGCAAGTACAGATTAGACCTTCAAAGAACAAACATTGTAGTTGACAATATTAAACCCTCAGAACACTGCAGTGTATTTGATATATGAGCTGTCTGGCTTTTTCACCTCCCAGCTAATAGTAATAACATTTATTCAAACAAAATCATCCTCCTTTTTTCCCCTCTTCCTTTTAACCTTGGAGCTTTGTGTCGGGGCTTTCTGTTTGGAAGGCTGACAGCCTGATCCTGTTGTTGTCAGAGGCTTTGCTCTCAAATACCACTCTAAGGTTTCATTCAATCAGTCATTCTCCCTGTGTCTCAGCATGCTGTGTATCGATGCTGGTTTGGAGCCCCTCTCCCACGGTGAGCCGCTGAAGTTGATGTAGCCTTAGGGCAGAATAAGCAGCCATCCAGCTGTGGATTGATAGGGGAAAAAGACACATGTGCACATACACACAAACACACAGAAGCGGTCCGCAGGCCTGCTATTGATCTGATCATCTTATTGCTGACTCCAGTGTAGTGTACTCATGTCAAAAAGGCTGTGGAACGCCACTCTGCTACACAGGGTGCATTCAATCAAGTTGGCCAAAGCTGGGCTAAGAAAGTGCTCAGTGCTTCTCAAAATAAATGTGTCTTCTCATATCCTCATACTCTGTACAATCTGTGTGCTATCAATAGCACATTCATTCTTCAGAAAGGCTAGGTATTATAAAGCATTAGTAAAAAAAAAACTTGCTTCTTTGTGATTCTGTGAACTGCCTTGTGTACTTGTATGCATTGTACTTTAAAAGATACACTGACACAGTCTGAAAATAACAATGATCCCCTTTGTTTCTTTTCTTGTGAAGAAATTCAACAACAGCAACACGTATAACATGTCCTCCACTTGGTAGCAAGAATACTCAGTGAGAGATACTGATAGGGAAGCATGCACCACTGTGGGAAGTCATAAAAGGCCAGTGGTTCATTGCCAGACTAATGGACAAAGAGAAAAATCCTATAACCTAGTTAGAGAAAGGCTTTGTCTTTATGAGCAGCTCTCTCTAATGAATGATCTCCTACAGACTCGGACAGAGATATGAACTCTCTACTGTTTGGCTTACCTAGTTTCCACTTGGACTTGGATGTCTGCAGTGGTTTGGCTGGTATGGATGTTTTTATGGCTCGATATAGCAAACTGATACATTACTTTCGCTCTATTAGACGCACAAAGGCAAACAAGTGTGCACGTGCACTCACACATATGTGAGCATCTGCCTGCACACGCTAAAGGCAGCATCAATGACTGAGAGTGGGATAGATCCTCCTCAGGTTTCCCCCCCGTGCACACATCTACACAAGCAGTGACAGGGCTGAGGAGAGGAGGGGTAAGAGACAGAAAGGGAGAGTGAAAGCTGCAGACGGAAAGAGAGATAAGAACTTGTAAGTACTCCTCTTTCTATCATCCAGCTAAAGCAGCTATTGTTATCACTTTTGCACTTGCTCTATTGGGGCAAGACAGTGTTATGTTTCACCTTGCATTTTGTGTGTGTCAGTGTGTGTGTGTGTGTGTGTGTGTGTGTGTTGTGTGTGTGTTTGGTTTAAGTGTGCATGATTATTTGGCAAGGCCAGAGGCATTTTCAGAGTATCACTTTGATGACATTGTACCCATATCAGGCAGGTGATGAAAATAGCATTGTGCTCCCTCTGAGGCAAAAGAGGAAGTATTAACTTTGATCGCTGTGTCTGGATGTTTATTTTAGGAGGGGAGTTCAAGTAATCAGCATGGAAATGGCTTAATTTGCCTTCTTCCTACTGACACAACAGAACCCAAAAGTGAACTGATTGCAAAAATGAAGTGCTTTCCTTGCTGTCCTTTTCTGTACTTTTCTCCTCTCCTATATAATCCTCCTCTCCCCTCTTCTCTTAGACTGATCCTCTGTAGGCTCTTGCCTTGTATCCAGAGACAGCTAGTAGGGATCATCTCATGACATTACCTATGCATGCAGGGTAATAGGACCCCTGGATTGATCCCTGCTTTCCTCCACTGGGGGATCTTTGGCCAAAGGCTCAGGTTACAAAGCTGACATCATCTTTAGTACCCCCACCTCCCACAGTCATGTTCCATCCACCTCACTAATCCTTCTCCTCTAGCAAGAAAAGATTTGCATGACTCAATGAGCAGCTTTGTAGGCCACATAGCTAATACAGATTTTTGAAGGCTGAAAAAAATATGATAAAAAGTTAGTGTGTTGCCTTGTAAAATTATTCACCTGCAGATTGTACAGTGTACTAGTGTGCCATCTGTGGAAGTAGTCAGTGAGCTATTAAAATGACTCAACTGCTCACGTTAAAGTTGTTTACAGTTTCAATAATTGTGAATGTAGAGTAAATTAGTGAAATATTCTCAGTGAGGTTAGAAAATGGTAATTGCTCCTCAAGGAATGGGGATGCAGAGTAACCCAATTTTGTCTGTTAAAAAAATAAATAAATCAGCAGCAGTGTTTAATGCAAGTTGGACTGCCCACATAATCAAACATTAGCAGACTTAATTCTTTATCAGTAGTGACTGCAGCCAGGGAATGAGGACAAACTAATGTTTGAACATTGCTTGCTGACACCACAGCGTTTTTAAAATCCTTAAAAAGATTTTTTTTTTTCCCGCTGAGACACCTTTTTTCTACATAGCATAAACAGCAAAAAGAAAACATTTTTCACTTTTAGAAATGCACAATAAGTCTGGATGAGAATAGATGTGAACACTGCTGAAAGGAACTTTGCAGTATCACAAACTGCTGTATGTGTATAATTTAAATGAGGAGATTTTGGGGTGCACAGTGTTTGAAATTAGCTCTCAGTCACTGAATACATTAGCACCTTGTTGCAAACATTCAGTCCTATTTGGTTGATAAACAAGACTATTTTGCTAGCTTGGTGATTGCCCTGTCTCTCTGTCATTTACACAACTGAGCCTGACAATGTAATATTCATGATTTGTCCTTATGGTAACATGACTATAGGGAAAGTTGGTTCTTCTGTTTCTTCTCTCACTTGCTTTGTGTTTGGAGATGCTGAGATTGAATTTGTGATTCAAGAGTGAGATGAGTCCAAATAGCAGATGTGTGAGTATTTAACCGAGATATTAGTATAGAATTTCAAAATATAGGATGAAAAATAGGATGTACTTTGTACCCAGTAAAGGATGGGAACTCTTTTTGCTTCATTAATGCATTCCTTTTGAAATAGAGGCTGCTAATTCTTGTGGGGCATTGCAATTAGGATTGGGGTCTGATAACAATTTATCCATTTGAATCGTTATCTAAATCATATAATCGAATCTGCTTACTGAATCTGATTTCAGTACTGAATCTGCTTATCAAATCTGAACCCATTCAAATCACTTATTGAATCAATTTAGCAGTCAGCTTTTGAAAAAAACAAAACAAAACAAAAGTTATAAATACTACAGCTAGAACTGAAAAGATTAAGCTGTCAAATCTGAAGGTCGAGAGGACAGAAACAGTTTTCATTGGCAACTTAATTAATGTTTACATTCAGCTACAACTTGAAAATGAGATAAGGTAGAACTTCATAACAAAAGATGTTATTGTGCCATAGATGCTTGATATACTTTGCAAAATAGTCATAGTAGCAAAATATATGAAATGTTGATTAAATATGCTCCTTGCACTTTGAAATAACAGTAACTTAATGACTTTGACACACATTTTTCACAAGCAGCTTTCTCCAAATACTGGAGGTCCTGATTCATGACTATTAAACTGATAGCCTTAAATGGTAACTACACCTTCAAGTTCTGCTAGATCCCTTCTTTCCAGCGTATTTTTAAAAAATGCAACAGAGGAGTCAGGGAGCAATGACTGTATGTGTGTGACCTGGGAGGTCAGGGGACACCACCAGCCATGAGAAGCTACCATCAGGCTCTCTGTTTCTCCGTTAAAAGACAAGAGGTCTGGTGGAGCTTTGACAGTCACCAGAAGCACATTTATGGCCCTGTAGGCACTGTGTGGGTACCTGTGTTGTAGCTGAGCTAGCGTTTCTACTACGAGAGACTTTGTGGGGGAGTATCAGTACATATCCGTAACTCTGCTGTTTGTTATGTTATTGTTATTGAGGTCCTAAATATATTTTAATGCTCTGAATGTAGTAAAGTTACTAGTGGACTCATGTTGTGTCAGAGAATTAAATATTGTTCCTGTACAACATTTTTCTTCTGGCATTTATCAGGCTTTCTAATGATACAAGAAGCTATGAGTGAGAGACACAGAAGGGTGGGGTGTTAATGTACGTAATAGACCAAAGTCTTGCCTATTCTTGTTAATGAGGTGTGAAGGCATCATAGCAAAACCACTTGTATTAACATCATGTGCCAACAAAAATGTGTGATTATGTGTACAGTGCAAAAAAATAAGGGTTAGGGTGTGATGTCAGGGTTTCCATAACTTTTAAACTTGGATTAGATTGACTCTCACCCTAACCCTGGGAGAATGCAACTCCTGAAACTGACATGCCATGATGAGCTAGATCTTTTTACAAGAGAAGAAAAAGCACTCTGTTTGTGTTGTAGGAGCCACATAAATACTCTGAAGACACTGGCTGCAGTGAGCACAGAAACCTGACATCAGCCAAGTTTCTTTTTGGCAGCGTTTGTCATTTTAACCGGCGTCAGAACCCAAGAGTCACTTGCATCGGCGCTCTCAAATAATTCTTCACATTCGCACACTAATTTTCACTTGTGTATGTGAGCTAAATGCTTACACTGTAGAGCTCTATTTAAGCAATAGTTCTCACATATTCATGTTCCTTTTTCCTCTTTCTTACTCGTGTACAGTAGCAGAGTTCAGTATGTGTTGAAGAGCTGTGAGACAAGCATATCTGTGAAAATATGGAGGTTCATGGCAAGTTGCTCCAAAGCATGTTGACACTGGGTTGGTGTGAGTGCTGCGGCATCTGCATAGTTGTTTCAGTCCATAGTGTGATTCCTGCACAAACTGTTTGACAGCTAGCTTTTTTCACACTTTTGGATGATGCGCAAATCAGACATGCACAGAAAATGGCACCCTAGTATTGCAAAAAACATTTAAACAACTTTTTTTCTGGCATGTAGAGGCATTGCTTTTAGTTTTGAACACCCCTAACGTGCTTGAACTTAATTTGACTTCCAAACATGTACCTCTAAATTAATAACCTGCATCCTTTGTGTATATATATGGTGCAATCCATTTCTTGCAGAACAATGTTAAAACAAAATTATATGTAAATAAAACTTCAGTGTTAACATCTAAAAAGGTTTACAACTCTTGCACATGTAAAGACTTGCCACATAATGCAAGCCCTTGTGTCACACTCTGAATTAGTGACCAACTGATAAAAGCCTTCAGTCCATAAAATCCAATGAATCCAATAATGTTCTTGCATTAATTAGGACGTAAATAGCTGTTACTTTTTTCATATTCTGTGCACAGACATTGCTTTATAATGCTGATGTGATGCTTGTATAAGACTGTTTATCTCTTCGAGGGTTCCTAAAATGGCATCCCCGACATGAGCCAGGTGTGTGATTTATCAGTTATGAGATGAGGCTATGAGTCATGGCCAAAGATGGCAGGTTTTTGTGTTCATCCCCAACAGGGCAAGAACAGAACGGGAGCTAAATAAAGCTCAGAGATCTCCTAGAATACATGCTCACAGATCACAAAAACAAACGCTTTGTGGAAATAAAGCCTCCTGAATTATTCATGGTTTCTTCGTGAGCATGTTGCTTTAAGTTTTACCTTCCCACTATCACATCAAGTGGAGTGTGACAAATGATTTAGACCCACAAAACATGCTGTAGAGGGAGAGACCATGACAAAAAACAACCCAACAAGCTAAAAACAAGAACAGCGAATCGTCCAGGAGAAGACCAAAGCAACTTGATCCCTTCTTTGTCTCCACTGAACTGATTGTAAAACATCTCTGGTTCTCTGAACAGTTGTCACTCGTCTCCTTTTCCTTGTTTTCATTTATTTACTATAGTTGTGGTTTTGGGTTTAGTTTAATTATTTCCTGGTTTATTTTGTTAGAGTGTGTCCTCATATAGGAGGTGGAGGGAAACGAACTGGCAGACAAATATGCAAAAGGTGCAACAAAAAAATTAGCAGTAGATATGATAATAAATTATAGTTGAGCTGAAGTCAAAAGCTTAATCCAATCAGAAATGGAAAAGAAGTGGGAGGAGGAATGAACAGGGGAACAAAAGGTAGTAGAAAAGAAAGTAAGGAAATGAGAGAAAGGACTAAAAAACAAAGAAGACATTATCTCAAGGATGAGATTTGAACACACTGGTCTTAACAGTAGGCTTAAGATAATTAGGAAACATGCAACAGGTTTTTCTGAATTTTGCAAAATAGAGGAAACAGTAAAACATTTTTATTGTCCTCAGCGCCAGCGGGAAAGGCAGATTCTCAAAAACAGATTTCAGAAATCATCAAACTTGAACTAAAGGAACTATTACAATTGAACAACATGTGGGGTATAAGGCTATAATTTAACTTTTGAAAAATACAGGACTAAACAGAAGAATATAGAATTATGATAAGACCTGTTCTGGTTCACACTCCAATTCAGAAGGTGGCAGTAATGCACCTAAGTTTGTTTGCTAACCACCAGAAGAAGAAGAAGAAGAAGAAGAAGAAGAAGAAGAAGAAGAAGAAGGTGTGTCCTCAGGTATAATTTGAAACTTTACTTCCTGCCTCTGTTTGTTTGTTGATTGCTTTCACCCATTATCCTCCCTACCCTGTGCTTTTAGTGTGTGTATTTCCTTCACCCTGTGCCAATTAGTCCTTGTACCTAGTATCAAACATTTAAGCCCTACCTAGTGTTTATTCTTTAAGTTCTTACTTAGTTCTTGCAAGTTGCTTAGATTTCCTGGACCCCACCTGTTGGTTGGATTTCTCATTCCAGCCTGCTCCCCATTTGTTTGGACTGCCTTATCCATTCTTGACCCTTGTCCGCCTGACCATCCAGTAAGTCTTTTGATTTTTTGGTATAAATAAATATCATTGAACTGCATCAGATCTGCCTCTGTCTGCATTTGGGTGCAACCCTCTGTGTTCTTCCTAGCTCTTTTGTACAAACTGTCTCTCCGGTAACCTGTAATGACAGAATGGTAGTTTGAAACTGCAGCCGACATTAACAATGACAGGGTCAGGAGTGCTGTTCTGCTTTGTGGTTGTCATGGAAACAAAAAATATAGACTTTTAAGTAGAGTTGTGATAAAAGAGAAGACTATTAACAGACAGTTGTATACACTCATTGAGTGCTTTCTCTTTTGTTGAAGAGATGAGTAAAACTACTTCTACAGTGGTGAGTGTAAAGTGAGTGTAAGCAGGGGTGTGTGTGGGTTTGTGCGTTGGTGACAGTGAGTGTGTCTGTCAAGGTCCCTTTAGGACGCTGCCGCCATCTTAACACTATGTGGACTGTTTGATGTAAGTACTGGACTGCAAAAGACAGACTGTAGCCATTTATGTCCTCACACCTCAAACGTCTTTCCACTGTGGTGTGAGGCCTGAAAACTCTCTTTACTCTGGTCCAATTATGTTTCAATTTTTTTATCCTTCCTTTTTACATACAGCACATTAAGGGGCAGTGTATAATGCAGTCCAGTATGACACCAACTTTAACTAGATTGCAGTTGAAAGTATAAAAAGGCCACACACTGAAGACACTACTGTGAAGAACACTTCAAAATGACAGATATCGGAGAAGTTTGCTTGAAGCTAACCTTTCCACTTCGGCCATTAGCAACAGATTGGGCCATGCCAGACGATGTTTATAGCCTGGCTGGCTCCAAGCAGCAAACAGTAGACACTGGGGTCACTGTGGGTGTTAAAACGTGGGACAGTGATGTCAGCCTCATTATTTTTTGAGACACAGACAATACTCAATAAATAATACTTTCTGGACAGAAGCAGTACTCTAACACACACTCAGCCCAAACGCTCTTCATCTGTTCTTGCTCTAAGCACCACAGTAGCATAAATCGATAGCCTAAAGCTGCCTGTTAAAGACCTTGGTGGGAATCCAACTTGGCTCTCTCAAAGCTAGCTTTTAAAGTGTGGAAACGCAGGATATCATTTTACCAATGGCTTGTGATTTCTAAATGTGAAGTCTTTCTGGCACAAAAAGGTGCATATATATAGATATCCTATAGGCATTTTAGAGTGAAGTGACATTGTGTAATATTCATGAAAATCTGATTTTACACCTAACTGAAGTCAAAAGAGAACTGAGTGGTCAAAACAGAGTGCACTCAGACATCCTGAGTAGTCCCCACTTGCCACTTGTCCCAAGCAGCGGGACAGATGAAGGGATGGGAGGGAGAAGATGCAGGAGAAGGAAATGGTTAAGGCCCCTCAATAATTAATTTCTATCTGCCGATATAAAAGTTCTTCATTCCACTTGAAATAATACATGAAACGTCTGCCACAGACACACCCGTGTCAATTTTTAATGGTCGCCTCTTTTCCAGCGACTACGCCAAATCAATCATTGTCCCAAAGTCATAAGTTGGAAATTTCTTTTTTTATTCCTGTTCTCCCCCGTTTCATCCTATCGAAATTATTCACAGATTCCAGGCGTGGAGGGGTTGTCTCAAATGGTTTTCAAGGTCCACTTTGAAGGGGCGTGCAGGGACAAATTCTTCACAGTGGCATGGAATTCCTAGCGAAGACGCAGACATTTTTCCTTTTTATTTTATTCTCTTTTTACTCCTGTTGAAATATGCATCGTGTTGCCAGAGATCCCTGAGTGCCTTCTCCTGTCCGGGACTTGAAAGTGCCACGTACTTCTCTTTTTGTTGTGTGCCAGATCTAATTCTCTTTCCTTTCCAGAAGAGTATTAATACATGCACGACAGAATTAGTGACATTCGACTGTTCAGTCGGTCTCGGTGCAGACTTAAGCATGTCTGTGTGCAGAGCCTGTAGAGATCCTATAGGGATATTTATACTGATGTGTATTCAATTTTTTTCTTTTCCTGTTTGGATGAGTCTTAACTGTGCGGCTGTCTGCTGCCTGGATAAATGAAGTGTCCATGTTGGTGGTTTGCCCTGCAGTTTCTGCGGCTTGCACATTTTACCTCACTCCAGCCTTGACAGGTGTTGTCTGTGTCACCTCACCTCTCTTTCTAGAGAACAGCACAGCCCTTCGTGACAAAGGTAGATTTGTTTTTGTTGGTATAGTATCGTATTCTTTCACTGTCAGAGCCAAGGTGCTGTTATAGATATAGGAAAAAGACTGCATGGTGAAATCAATTATGCTGAGTTGTAATGGCCTCTTCCTTATCAGCTGACATCTCAGTTTATGTATAATTGGTTCATGATAGTAGTCTCTTTGCCCAGCAAGGCAACCTTATCAAGTGCATCTCTTGACACAATTTAATGCAATGTAGAAATGCATTTTAATCCCAGATACATCTCTTGTGCTTTATGATCACACCAGAAATCTATAGGGTTATCTATACTAGATCCCCTGATCATGATGTCAGATAAAGGCAAATCTGAAAATTTCTCCTTTTCAGACAGGCGAATCCATGTGAGCACAAAGCCAGTGAAGTGGAAAGAGTCTCTTCTTCCACCTCTGTTGGCGAATGAGAAAAATGGAAAAGCAGGAGTTGACCACTGCAATAATTAAAACAGAAGCTCCTTTGGGTTTCAAAAAGCAGAGACTTTGTTACAGCACATAGGTGTCAGTTTCAGAAAAGGAGTATTGAGGGCGGCCGACTGTGAGCAAGGTCCTTGTCTTACACGTTTCGGGGTCTCCAGCCGCTTCTACTTAAGCCTTCACACCTCAGGCCAACCTGATTAGGCCACCTCTGCCTTGTTTTCATCCACTTCCTCTTTATTAGCTAATAGGCTTAGCTCTCTCAGGGGGCCACAGACACATCGGATCAGCACACCAACCTGTGCTCTGTCTATCTCTGCCTCATTTTCTACCCTCACCCTCTTCTCTCTTTCTTTCGCTGCCTCATTAACTGTCTCGTGCAAAATCTCACTTGTTTCTTTTTTCTTTGACGCGGCTGCTTCACTTTCTGAAGGCAGCATGCAAAAGGAAGACATCTTTAGATGCTCTTGTTTGTGCACCATCTATGAACACACACACATGCATGCACACAAGCACATTATATTCACTCAACTTAAAGTAAATGAATTATTCATGTTGTTTCTTTTTTGCATTTAGGGACCCATCCTCTTCTGTATTTGTCTGTTTCCCTTTGGGGCAGAAATACAGATAAACACACGCACTCGGAACGAAGGGCAAGTTTTACCACTGCTTTGTGGATTCTGGGTGTGGAGTCATAAAAGCAGACAGCATCATCCCTGACTTATCACTGACAATATGAACATAATAACTCCACTGGGATGTTGCATTACACTGTAATTGACCCCTCCTCATCTGCAAAATTGAGCCCCATCATTTCCAGCTCACGTGTGGCAAGTCTTTAGTCTGGATGACGAATAAAATTAATCTGAGGACTAGCTTGATGTTTTTATTCACATTTTTAATTTGAGCATAAAAAATCAGTGGAAACAGAAAATCTGAAAAAGGACCTCTTAAATATCAGTTTATTGATAAAAGAAAAATGTGACAAGGTGCAGTGGTAACAAACTTAGTCAACATCTCATGACATACATAAAGCATTTGACTTAAACATTCCTCACTTCTCTTCCACTAAAGAGACTAAAAATAGCGGCAGATGAAAACTCTCTGTGGAGCAATGAGGAGGAGTGAATGAATACATCAAACGAACATAAATGCCATATTTCCATCATGTTTTCTACATTGTTTTTCCACAGTTTCAGGTTTGACTGGCACTCTTTTAATGAAGTCATCTCTTCTTCTGCAATGATTTAATGTCACCCAGCTGGAGAATTGGCAGCACCAATTGATTATCTCGATGAACCTAATATGTGCATAATGGCAGTGGTTAGAAAGGCACATAAATTTGCATTTTCTTTCAAAGATTTTCTAATGATTTGCTTCGAATTTGTCACTACATGTGAATGTAGACCTGCCTTATGAGGTGTGAGGATGAAACCGTAGAATCTTTGCAGAGTTAGACCCTTTTATTTTTATCTTATTGGCAAATGTTCTCATATCTGCCACAGTGAATTGTACATCTAACAGTGGACAGGATATAAACTGAAAGGATGTGTCAACCTTTTTAAGTACGTTGGCACACACAAACACATAATATGTCATAAAGTTGAACAAAGGGTAATATCTGACAGTACTCATGCATTTCATATCTTGTTTAGTCTGGAACCATGCAGATGTTAATTACTACCTACTCCGTCTTCCTTATCCTTAGATGCTCAGTTCTGGTGTGGTAAGAAATAAATACGAGGAGGTGGCATCACTGAGAAGTTGATACATAAACTGTACATAAAGGTCACATTTGCAGTGCCATGCAGTCCTGTGGCCATCATTAAAATTTGGTATATTCAGACTTTTTTGGAACATAATGTATGGTGGTGATAATGTGCTTCCCACAGTCAGGCACCACCGGGCCCTTGGGGGAACCATAGGGGACCTATTAGCATAATTAGGAAATGTATATTAATGACTTGACTAGAGGCTTCATTGTCTGTAGCTTACCAACTACAATATACTGCAAGCATACAATTCAGTTTCTGTGTATATGTGTGTATCTGTAAAATTGTATCCAGCAAACACTCTTTTGCATTTATTTGTTGGGATAATTTGCAAACTCCTGTAGTACAGTATGAATATTCACAATATATTGATATTTAGACATAAATACTGTTGGAATGGATAGGTAGACCAATATGTTTTTGATTGTATGCTGACATTGGTAAGATGACAACTGTTAAAACTCCATTAAATCATGAATATCTCTTGTGTTTGTCCCTCATCGGCAGCAGATTGTTCTCACCTTGAAAGAAAATCAGACTGTGAGAGCCATGAGAATTTTTTGTCTAAATGGAGTTATGTCGTTAATTTTAGCTTGCTTTCAACAAGCAGGAAACACTATCACTTTTTTTGGATACTGCCCAGTCATCCCTGTTTTGAGTGCGTGTGGACCAATTTAACTTAAACTTTTGAAATGTGTTGCATAAAGGACAGCAGTTCTCAAACTAACTTTACTAGGTTTAAAGCATAAACAGTGTGTTATCAAACTTTTACTGTATTTTTAAGAATGCAGGCTTTATTATTTTTCTTTTATTGCACAAATATCCTGAAGATGCAAGACGCAAAATCCCAATAGTCCAACAACAAATTGCTTTACAGTATGTCATCATTTATTATTCATACATGAAATTTTCTCCTGGTCCTCCTAAATTATCTCACTTGTGTGTTGAGTATTGCTCGAGTTGTGTTGGAATCGGTCCTCATATCATCCCTGGTGGGATGGATGATGCTCTAAGATGCTGTTGGCTTGTGTAACCATTGGCGTGCTGCAGACTTTTGTTGTTGCAATGAGAGAATCCCATTGATTCACAGATGAGATTAGCCAAGGATTGTGGTGCGTGACAGAGCGTGCCGTGCATATGCAAAGTTGAATTGAGCACAGCAGAGAGGTTTGAGAGGGAGGAGCAAAGGGAGATTTGTTGCATCCAGGTCTTTTGAATGTTTCTGTGAACATGCACCAGATAAATATTCTAAAACGGCACCATATGCCCACACACTCACCCATCGCCCTTTTGTCCTTGTGTTTGGCATTGCTGCCATTTCAGCAGCTCAAGCAGACCCCCTCCAGCCCTGTCCTGTTGCTTGCTATCGGGCCATGCAGCTGGGGCTGGGGTTGTGACAGAGCCCCCCTCGGCTATAAGGGCTAACATGCAAGTGAAGAACAAACAAAACCAAGGGCTGTGAGCTGATAGTATGATACTGCTACGCAGATACTATCAGTGAGAAATGCTGACGCCTGGCCAACTACGCCCACACCCCGTCCTCAGCCAAGTGCAGCGTTTCTGCTCTACCTCCCCATGGAGTTACCTGTGTGCTGCTTTCTCCACACACTCACACCTGCATGCTGGCCAAGCTTTGTATAAGAGGATATTGTTAATAGTATGTGTGAATGTGTAGACTATTTGTTGGCATTCACATAGTGCACAGACTGTATACTTCATTTCATCTATACAGAAGCCAGACACTCGTCACTGGGGATGTAACAGCTATATTTAGTAAATTCTAATCCATTTCCGATCCTTTGTTTATTGTAACATATTGTGCTCTGTTTAAAAATAACCTGGAACCTTTTTCTAACACAGAACGAGGAACAGTTGATTCGATTAATGACGCACACAATGATTGAGAGTGAAATGAACACAGTGACCTTGAGTTAAGAGGTTACATCGCTTGTATATATATTTGTGCTACACCTCTAACATGCTGCTGTTGACTGTGTTTGATGTTCAGTATGCAGTATATTTATTTATCTTAATTCATAGCAATTCATGTGTCTAACCAATCTGATTTAGTTATATAGGATTAAAGGTTTGCTTTGGTTTGTGTATTGTGCACATTTGTATAGTGTAAAAAATATATGCATATCAGATTGTGACTTGCTACTGGCAGATACTTAATACTACATGGGTTTGAATGTGATTAGTTGCCAATTAACTTTTATGAGGACAGTCAGACATACATTTGCATATCATACAGTATGATAATAATACTATTTCCTCCACCTAGATGTAGCGCAGTGCCAACTGCCAACACCTGGGCTCTGCCGACAGCATGAACGTAAGCCATGTCAATAGAGAATGGTGTGTATGAAAAGGTGGGCAACTGTAGATAGTGTCAGACAGACAAATGTTTGGTTTATGTATGACTTGGACTAAGGGAAACACCCAAGAGGACCAAAGAAATTGGGATTTGTGGTGTCAGGATTTGGTAGCCAAACATCAGAGAGTGGTCTCATTATAAAAGGTATGGCTGTGGATGCCTTCAGAAACTTATACTTTTCTGAATATTGAGAATGGTTTCCAGATATGGCAACAAATTTGAGCACTCACTTCTGACTTACTACATGCAGCACAGTGCTACAGTTAATTAAAGCTAACAAAGGTAACTTAATATGTCTCGACTGCAGTTTAGTAGTTTGTTGTATCTTATATCCAATTTCAAAGGTCTATTTTTAATTTAACAGACAATCCAAGACAAAGCTAGTGTTTTGAGGCAGCCGACCAAAAAACCAGAGGAAACACACACAGATAGAGTTCAGAGGTCAGACAAAGAGTGAGAGATGGAAAGAGAGAAAGAGACGGAAGGAGTAAAAAAGAGAGAGCTCACTGGGAGAGAGTGTCAAGAGAGCTTTGGTCTTCCCTCCTTCGGAGAGACGCTGATCATAGAGTGCGTGGCTGTTGTGGGATCAAAGGCTTTGTCAGTCAAAGCCCCTTGACTCTGTCTCCGCAGAGCCGACTTCAGGTACTCAGGGAGGCATGGACGTGGAATAATTCATGACTAGAGAGGCTAACCCACAAATGCTCTCTCTGCCCAGAATGAGACAGCGCATCTGGGGTCACAGGTCTCAGAGCCGCCCTTATCAGCCCCCAGGCATGGAGTCCAGAGCAGCTGCTGGGTCTGGCTCCTGTTCTTCTCCTGTATTATCTGTTTTAACACACATACAGTGCCGTAGTGTGTTTGGCACAAACACAGTCATGCTGTGAAATGTTTGTGTGTGGCATAAATGGCATGTTTTGCATGTATGCAGTATGGGTGGGCAGGTGGGTGGATGGCTTGGCATGAGATGTGTTATTTTTCCTTGTGTGTGATATTTTTTAGCTTTCCTGCAATGCTTTAGTGAAGCAAACAGTTAAAGATCCAAGTTTCAAACAGCATATGGTTTGGGCCTGCTGGGGGCCTATATGAATACTATTAAGTCATCTTGTGGCAGGTCTGTTACACGAGGCTGATTAGAAACACTCAGGCAATCAGCCAGGATTTACGTGAACTGAATATATATGTACTGGAAATTGAATTTGAATTGATGTATATTATCATTCTTAGTTTTTCAGTATTGTGGTGAAACACAAGTGAAGATGTTTAAATGTTTAAGTCCCCATTTACATTTTCAGCTATTGTCCTTAGCTTAAAATCAGCTTTTCTCAAATGAAGGGAAAGACACATTGTCCACTTCTGAGGGTTTATGAATTTCACTTGTTAGCACGAACAGTGTATATTATTTTTATTTCACATTAAACTGTCACAACTCAGCTCTCAGCTCTGACGAAGAAAGGAAATACATTCAGTTGTATTGGGAAGTTGCATTAGTACCTGCTTCTTCAGGGATTTAGCTTAACTAAGCCTTGCATTGTAAGTAACTTTACAATACATGCAAAAAAGGTATCAATTCATCTCCTTGTGGTTTAGTAAGAAAATATTAGAATTCCACAAAACTCAAACTAACACTTTAACTTTTCTTGTACACTGGTGTACAATAGTTCAGTGCGAACATCTGCTTCCTTGGATGGTACAGAACATTGCTTTTTCTGGCACCAAACCCTGCTCAAAAGACTTATCACTAAGAGAAATATCCGCCCACATCCAAACAATTTCTATCGATCATCTCTGAAACCCTTTTGTGTTGGATTGCATGTTTTTGTACTTTTTGGTGCCAGATGGGTGAGAACATAAAACACCTCAATACTTTTGGCACGCTTACAGTTTTGACTGAGAGGAAGCTGGTACACTGAGCAGGTTTAAAACAAAAAACAAATGTTACAGGAATTACAGATCTGAGCTAAAGCCTGAGCTGAAGACCATCGTACAGACTGACATCATGTAGAAACAACATGATGTTAAGACTGAATGTGTTGTTTTTGGCAGCTTTGGCTACAAAGCCCTCTGTAAATGTAAAGAAAAAAAATATCGCTTGACAAGGCACATGCAGAATAACAGATCAGCTGATTACAGCTTTTTTTAACACAACAATTTGAAATATAATATGAATAACCTCCTGAAAAGCAGTGCTTGACAATCTATTAAGTCCTTTGCTTACGATGATGTGTTTGCAGTTTGTATTCGATTGATGCCGTCTCGTTAGTGCTCGCTAGGTAGCAATATTAACACATGGGAGGGATGTCGCATTCTAAAAAGCAGCTTGCTGCTCCTCCTTTTTCTTTCTTGCCTTTGTGCTAATATTGAGCTTGAGAAGGAAAAGCAGCTTGTCACACTTTGTGTGTGTGCCCACTTGTGCCATCAGTTAGGTGACAATTCTGTTTTGTCAGTTTTTCTGATGATCCCTCGCAACCAAATCCAAGTGACCCCCGTCTTTGCCAAATCGCTTTGGAAGGCATCACTGTATTGGCATGACAAGAACTACAAGAGTGATGGTTGTTTTTTTTAACACTTGTGTGGTCTGTACTTTGACTTGCTACCCACTGACAAAGCAAGGGGAATGACAGGGGCGGGGAGATTGTGTTGGGTGAAGGTGCAATAGTGGTGCAGCAGAGGTAGTCTGGGCATCAGACAAACCCTTTCAGCCTTTGCCTCCACTTCTCTCTCTGCTCCCCTTCTTTTTTAAATAATAAAGTCCTTGTTTCACCAGAACTAGGCATCTATTCAAGCCATCTCACTTTCTTTTCATTGCTGCCTCTATCTCCCTCCTTGCCCTCACCATGATGTCTCTTTTTTGTCCCCTTGCAGCTTGAATGTTACTGACGGATAATGCAAATGTTTTGTTTTGTGAGCTGGTGAATGTGAACATCATCCAAAATTCCTAATACTTCAAGTAGTTTTTTTTTTAAATTTAAGCTATAACAAGACTTTACTTAGAACATTAGCTTTCAGTCTGGTCAAGAATCATGGTTTTGGTTTTTGGGTGTAATTAGACTTCATTGCATATCGGTGAAGGTTAATATAAAAGATGCCACAGTACAAGCAACAGCTCACACACCTCAACTGTAAGCAGATTGAAATTGTTCATACTTAACTGCTTTTTATAGCATTTTCCAAGCTTGTGGGCAAGCGATCTTGATAAACTGCATTGGGATTTAGTTGTACACAGAAAATTGAATCGGTGAATATGACATTAAACAGGATGTGCAGAGGATGAGAAAAGCACAAGAATTCATAATCACTATGATGCACAACATCATCACAAAACATAGATGTCTGTCTTCTAATTACAACCGGGTTTTCTTTGGCCTGGAAAGAAAATAATAATGACCCTGTGAACTCTGAGGCTTCCCTCTTGCCCAACCTTGTCAGCTTTTGGTGAGGGATGACAGGATTATGCGGTGATTTGTATTGCAGCAGAGGGACACCTGCTACCTTTCTCTGTGTACTTTCATCAGAGTCTTGACAGAAAAAAGTCCCATGTCAACCCATTAGAATATCTCTCTCCCTGCTGTTGTTTTAATAAATGAATTAGAGTTCACGGGGAAACTGAGAAAGTGGGTCAGGGTGAATATGCAGTGTAGAAAGTGGGGGAGGGAAAGGGGGAGCAAGGGGGAAGAATGGGGAAAAGATAGAGGGCACTAAACTCTGAGGCAATAATTAAGTGGAATATGGAGCGCGCCCTCGAGGGTACATCCGAATCAGCACTTTGCATTTTGATAGAATGTGAGAACGCGTGGAAGCCACTTTATTAATGAGTTTATTTATGTGTGGGTGGATGGCATTCGCCCTGACTCGGCGACACGCTTGGCCGGACTCTCCCTCGTACTTGCAAATTGCTGGCAGGGGGCAAACAAGGTGACTGGAGGTCGCATCTACTCAGTGTACTACAAGCTGTGGATACCAACCATGTAATGATCGACTTATTTACATAATGTCCCCTCAATGCGCCCAATCATATGGATTTGTATGGGTTCATTAAAGTTCGACCGATATGGGTTTTTTGAATCCGATACTGACATTTTGGAAGATTTGAGCTACTGATAGCTTGGACAGCATGTCAGTATCTCATGTAGATTCAGTATCAGAGGCATTACAAGTTCTTGAGCATGAGCATTATCCACTGAAAATCAGAATAACAGTAACACATGTTGGTGGGCTCTAATTTGACATGTTGCACTGGGATTCATTTTGGTTAAGACCTTACTATAGCCAACCAGTGTTTAATTACATTTTACAACTGTAACTGTTACTGTACATATTTAAAAATAATCCTGGACAAGGACAATCTGTATTCTTTCTTTAAAATTGGTTCTTAATTGTTGTACCATAATGGTTTTGAGTGAAAGCCATCAGAAAAGTCGTTTAATGAAAATTGAAGTTCAAGTTTTACAAGGGTGGTACTTTTCGTTCTCACCTCCATCTTCTTTCAAGTTCATGGGTTTGAACACCTCTTAATAAAGGCTGTGTCCAAGCCTCCAGCATGCCTCCCCAGGGAAATGTGTTTGTGGTGAAGTTTATGAGAGCACTGGTCATAAAGATTTAAGATGGAGCTTTTAAGGCTGTTTGCAACATAAGCACATGTATTGAGTTGGAGGGGGGGATTATTGAGTGCTGCGTCAATATGGATTGTGCATGATGGCCCTCTACACATTCTGCCTGCTTTTCCCTCTTTTTTTCTCATCTTGCAGACAGTCTCTCCTTTTTTTCATTCACTCATCATCGCAGTCATAAATGAAACATGGTGGTTGTCCGTCATTTGAGCTTGTGAGAGAATTAGCCGGTCTTGAGGTCTTGAGTCATTTGCTCTCTCTCACATGGACATGGATCACAAACTCACATCAATCTCCCCCACACCCCCGTGTATGATTATGTGTGAAATGGTTTACCACACTTGAGCATGAAATGACCGACACCACGTGAGAATACTCGCGAGGGATTTGACATTTGATTGGCCTGTGGCTCACCACCTGTCCCTGGATGAATATTCATGGACTAATCTCCACTGACAACAAACACAACCAAACAAACAACTGGAAATTCATTTGGGGACCTGTGTAGAGATGACAAAAGGTCAGGAGAAGGTGCATTGTGATGTGTTCAAATCTTTACTCTTGAAAGAGATTCTTGATCAGACAGGATTGAAATATCAAAAAGCCTTCACTTAAATCCATCCAGCTAATAGATGTAATCGATAATAGGCATTTTTAATGTGTGCATTGAAAAATATTTTTTTAAAACTTTTTACTCTGTGTGTCTAGCCATCGGCAAATGCTGTGTTCTGCTTATATTATGTGTGTAGTAATGTTGGATAGGTTTGGAAGCAGGCTCACTTTAACAAAGTAATTGTGACTGACTGAGAGTTAAGTATGTTTTTTTAAAATGCCATATTGAATATGATATTGAAGTGAAAGCAAACCTAGAAAATTGCTTTTTGGAGCCAACTGCCTAAAGATTGACTAAATTGATCATTTGAGATCTGAGTCATCTTCCTGCACTACCACAACTGATGTTTGAAGGAAGTGGAGGAGATGTTAACATACCGCTCTCCTGAGAGGGCATCAGTGAGATCTGTCAGTTTGTTGGGTGGCTTGTTGATTTCCTCCAGGACGTCAATGTCGCGCCATGTTGGACTGAAGTGTTTAGTCTTCTGATCAGAGGAGAGAACATGAATTACCAGTTCGCTGTTTAGTTATCTGCACCATGGCTCGCTCCATGGTTTTGATCCACATCTTGCTTGGGCACTCAGTTTTAAGCTTGTGTTCCGCTGGCTTGAGCTCCTTTGAGGTCTTGGCAAGCTCCCACTGCTGCCTCCCACCATGGCTGGAGCTGCCCAGTAGCTTTTTGCATAAACCCACAGCACGGTCAATTCCTGGATCTGTCATTGTGTTACCCAACACAACAGCCTCTTTTGTTTTTGACACTGTGCCTGAGAGGTTTTTCATTCAACTCATTGTGGAGGCTTTAGTTAGTGATTGTGCTTTGTTGAACCAAAACATTACAATAGAGTTAAATGAACACCTTTGACACTGAATATTTCAGAAATACATTAGTACATTCAAACAAAACAAAACTTGAAAAAAATCACTACATACAAGTTTAATATCATGGCTGCAAAAATACACCAAGAAACACTGAAAAACAATGGGACAGATGTCTGTTCTTACAATATGGACTGCCTGAAATTATAGCAGCATGCATGCAAAAAGATGTCATAAGTAGTTTGATGATGGTGTTAAAAAAAATATACACTAGTAAAGAGATGCTGTTGTGTGCAACCAAAGACAACTTGTATACAGTATGTCACTGCTAGTGCTTTTTATCTACCCAATTTAAGAGCTGTAATGTCATCATTAAACATTTTCAGATATTTCCCGCAGACATATTTCCTCAGCTAATGGGTTTCCTTTTGGAGATATGTTTGTTTTGATGGCTCCAAATTGAAGGAGCAGATAGTCTAACTGAGCATGTTCATCTGAAATACTGCTTGCTTCCTACACAAGTTTATGGAACAAACCTGTTTCTCTTTTGCCCAAACAACAACAAGGGCAAGCAAATAACCAGGCAGTGGTTTGGTTGCAAAGCACAGTTAGCTTTGTTTAAATGCTCCGTGGAGCAAAGCTACCTGCACAATTTTTATTTGTTCTGTTTAGCTGCTTTTTTCTTCTTTCAGTCACTTTGAATTGCAGTCTGCAATGTGTATCAGCAACAAATGTCGGTAGGTTTGCTTTGGACCCCAAGGTCAGTATCTTGAGAAAAAAATACCTGGAGTGAGTTAATAGTCTGCAGTATTGAGGCAGCCTTTGATGTATCAGTTTTATAGTTGAATTACCTCAAAGATCTGTCAAGGCTCTGCGTTAAAGCGAGAGAACCTTTTGAGTATTGAGTATTTGAAAAGGGCACATATGCAAGTCCCAACACCCACAATGACTTATCACCATCTTAACTTCACCAGCTGCATCACAGAGGTGTTTTAAATATGAGGTTTGATCAGGTACACAGCGGTCAGACCAGCCATATGCTGTTCACTTTTGTCCAAAGCAGTGATTATTTTTTCCTCCTGTTTGTCCACCAGGAAGATAACCTTTACATTTATTGGCCAGCGGCCTCACTGCCTCTGGCATCCTCGCTGGCTTTAATTAAAGCTGTAATTGTGCACACAGACTCTTCTCTCATTATATCTAATCTTTTCTTTCAACCTGCTCGCTGTCCCTTGTTCAATTAACTGAACTCACTGTTGTGAAGGCACAGTGTTTGGTAAAGCAACGGGGTAAGAGAGGTTCAAAATATGAACTCACCAAATTCCACTTTGACCACATTGACCTTCAGGGCTGCTTGCATGGTCTTGTGACATGTTTGAAATCAGATGAGTGTTGGACACGGATGTTGACAATTATTGTTGCAATTAGGACTGCAAGTAAATATTATTTTCATTATTGATTATTTAGAGTATTTTTGAGATTTATTTTTTAGTCTGTTAAATGTCAGAATGTTTTTAAAGATGTCATTCAGTCTCCCAGAGCCCAGTCTTCAAATTGCTTGTTTTGTTGGCCAGCAGTCAAAAAACCAAAAGTATTAATTCTATGATATAAAACCAAGAGAAGGGGTAAATAAGACATTTGCTGAGGAATTTAATGGATTCAAAACAGCAAGTGTGAAAAGTTATTTTTCTGTGGGCTTAAAAATTAATCAACTGATGATTTCAGTGCTACAATTATATGTACTGCACTTCTGTCCAGTATATTACTAATCCATTCTCTTACTTTTGGAGAATAAACAAATAGTGTCTCTGTTGTGTTCATATGAAACTGATGTTAGTGAAGCAAGCTCTTCTGTTGTGTGTGGCCATTGTCAAGGTCGGTCTTTCTCAACAGTCGCTGTACTGGGTTTCCTAGGGTGGACAGTCTGGATGCCTCATGCTGGTTGCAGCCTGTGTCCTGCTGCTTTCAAAGTCGCACTGTTCAGCATAGGCCTTCTCCAGAAGCCTCTGATTTGTTAGTAATGGATGGAGGGCATATCTACTATCTGCCATACCCTGTTTATTTGTCTTTTGGTCTCATATGGTGAGAAATTGCAAACTGGGAGATTGTCAACAACTAGAAAATACAACCACCATTGGAGACAGAAGGGACCCCTGCTCTCCAGTGTCCCCTGACAGTCCCTACATACAGTGCCTTTACCTCATTGTTATGGGGGTATATTTAGCATGGCAAGAGTTGATATGGTGCAATTCCTCTAGTGTTAGCATTAGCATTGTCGAATTGATTAGCTTCTTAGAAGGGGTGTTGGAAGGTAGAGGACTGATCGAGGGGTTAAACTGAGATTTGATGATAATAGTGAGGTCTGAGCAAAGAGGTGTGTGTGTATGGTTGTGTGATTGTGTGTTGAGGTAAAGGTGACCCCTGGATGGACAAGAGAAGGAATGGAAACTTAAGATCAGTATCTACAAACTTGTCTCTTCTTGGACCTTACACCAGATTGACCGAGGAAGCCACACTTGAGTGTGTATTTGTGAATTTGTTGATGGGTACTGACATTTCATAATTCTAAGTATTTGACATAGCATTCTTAATGCTCAACTCTGAAAAAAAAAATCTTTTAGGTATCAAGAATGTGCACATCAGAGCAAGCTGAGGACTTGGTCCATTTATATATTCAATGGCGATTTTAACCGCTCTTTATTTTTCAAGTAGTTGATAGCCATTTTCAGCAACACCTTTTAGGTCAAATGAATGAAAGTGTTGCATGCATATTTGTAATTGGGTTATGGAATAAAAAGCATCAACAATAACACTTATTTTTAATTAAACCACAGCGCAGATGCCCGCTATACCCAGTGGAAAGAGAAAACCACAGCCTCCTCCACAAATCTTTTGTGCAGTCAGGTATTGTGTCAGTCTGTCACAATTAAGTGCTGAAAACGAGGTGAAAATGCCTTAATTATGTTCCTTAGAAGCCCCCGCGCCATTAAAGCCAAACACAAACCCCCTTTTGTTGTTGGGCAATTACATTGCTTCTTCACTTATGCTCCCCTCGCTTTGTCTGCCGTCCATTTTCTGGAATAGTCTCCATCCATGCATCTTGGATATGACCAGAAAATGGAATAGAGATGAGTAACTGAGAGATTGCTGAAGAAAGGGAAAGCGGCAGAGAGTGAAAGAAGTCAGGCAGAGCAATGGCGAAAAGGATTATTGAATACTGTGCTATTGTTAGTCATGGACGTCAGAGTGCATGTGTGCGTAATCCAGTTGGGGAAGCAAGGGACATACAGAGCCATGCCAACTGTTATTGACTTCAGGCCGTAGGATTAATGCTGCAATTCCTGATTATTGCCCACTCATCCCTCCTAAAGAAACAATTTTGCATTTAAGTTGGAGTTAAGTATGGTTCGAAAATTTCAGCTCTACCCTTTTTTCCTCATCAGATCTTATGCAGGTGAAGAATACACTCTGAAAATACGACATGCAACATGGCAACAAATGTATACAAATGAATAAAGGAAGAAAGATGCTACATGCACACATTCTGTCACAGACACACACATGCTGTCCCTGCAGTATATTTAAGATCAGCATTGCCCTTGGCTAATGTCTCTGTAACATAACTGGCACACTCAGCGGTCAAAGATTAATGAAACATTTGCAGCTACAAGCACTGACCCCAATGTCCAAAGGCGCTGCTCTCTGCACTCAAAAAACGCATATTGTTAATTTTAGTATGCATTATTCTTCAGGGCAGACAGACTATACATAGCTTTATGGCCTAGCTGCGTGGCCTCCAGTCAAGGCACTTTACCTCGTTAAAAGATCCTGCTTAATAATTAATGGAGTCCATCAGCTTCAAAGGCAGTGATCAATCGATCGAGCGACTCCCTCACCCCCATTTCTGAGGAAGCTGCAGCTTCCATGAAAGTGTGTTTCCCTCCTTCACTAATGATTCATTCTCAGGGCTGCTAACCAAACATGCTAAGACTAAGAAGTCAAACGGCAATTATGCTGAAATGTGATGTCTACCCTCATATCATCCTTGATCATCCCATTTCAAAGGAATAGTGGTTGTACTGTGTTTTTTAATGAAAGCTGATTTGCACAGATCTATCAAAGACAGATGGAGGCTAGTTAGGTAAAAATGACTGGAGACAAGATGATGAGGACGACAGCTGAGGAAGAGGTCCCCTAAGGACTGCTGCTTTGCTGTCAGCTCTGACCCTCGCCTCAGGGTCAATATTGGTGGTGAATATCTCTGCCTCTGGGTCTCCTCTGTAATGTGAACTGGACAGCGCCCATATTTTTTCATCCAGTTGGAGCTGGCATCGTTAATCATTGACATCTCCTTTTGCCGCCTTAGCTTGTCTTGGCGCCCCAGGCTTCTCCCTTCCCTTTTATTCTCCTTCAGTCCTTCACCTCCTTGTCTGTCCTCCATGCCTTCATCTTCTAACTATAGACTTACTTTTATTTCACATCAACTATGCCATCTTGTACAGTGTTATCAATGTGCCCTAAGCATTTCACAGTGAGCACACACAGAAAGTCTGACATGTCTGTGGTGAATTTCATGTTCTGGAATCTATAGTTGTGTAAATTATTAAACCCAAAATACTAATATATTCCCACTTCCAGTAGTCTAATAATATTACCTAAGTTGGCATTATAGAACAATCAAAGCAAATATAAATTCACTATCAACTGAAATATTACACAAGGTGGTAAATGCATTGATGTCCACACACACCTTGTTTTCTGTGTAAAGTAATTCAACCTCACCGTGTCTCTTAGATTTGTCCATGCAAGATGCTTTTCACCTATGTTGCATTTAAAAGCAAAGCATGAACTCTGTATGTGTCTCAAAGGACGCCATCAACAGGGATGCAGGGTTTTGTGTTGATTTCAACAAGGTGTACCCATCTGCTGGAAAGTAGATTGAGCAGCTGGAAGGTGCTTAGGATTTCTAAGGAAATTATATGTGTACCCCTGAGCAAAGTCTATGTGGGCACTGGCATTGTGAAAATCAGTCCTCTTTCACTTCTCCTCCCCTCTCTGAAGTATTGAAAAATATATAAAGTGTTTGGAAGTACGGTGATATAACAGAGAGAAATTGCTAATTGCTTTGTGTCAAACATCCAATAAAATAATCACTGTCTTCTTTTTCTTCTAAAACTGCTGCCACAATAAGAATCTCTAAAACTTTAATGAGGACTTAACTGTCATCAGTTAACCAGGGTCATCTGTTTTGTCTTTTGCCCTCCTAATCCACGAGAGGAGCAACATCTTATACTAGCTATCAACTTGGGAAATTAAAAAAAAAGTGGATTTTTCCATTGTGTGGAGAAAGTCAATTAGTTTCATGTCATCGTATCTCAGTGGTATTGTATCATCATTCCTCTTAACACCGTCCTTCAAGTATAATGCTGTTAAAATGTTTGTTAGAACACCCCACGGTAACCCAGAGAGACTTAACAGTGTATTTTGTGGATTTTGCACAGTACTGCAAAATTAATATTAGATGCATAACATTTGAGTTAATATGCAGGAAAGTCATGCTTTCTGTAAATAGTTTTAATGACATAATAATGGAATTCAGATTGCATGCTGATATGCCAAAGATTATTACTCTCCAGATTATATCATTGCTTTGCATAATGAGTCATCATGAATTACGAAGCAAGGATATTGTGGCATGATTTAAAATGGCAAATCTTTAATCCTAAAGCACTGTTCACTGTGGCTTTTTGTGTGTTTTTCTGCATTTAAAGTTGTTTTTTGGCAGCACCTCTTAATCTCTGATTTCTTTGTCAGTCTCTGGGCTTTCACTCTCTCCCAAGGTTAAGATCTCTCTCAGAGAATCAGGGTTGACAAACAACTATACATCCACACAGAGACCGAGGAGTGATTGTGCGTGCCAGAAAGGAACAAGAATGAAAAGAATCAATGAGTTTGAGTAGGAGGGTGTACATGCACAAACTTCTGGATTGCAGAACTCTTCTAAATCAGCACAGCCTTACAGCTCTGGCACACGACGTGACATTCATCAAGTCATCACATATTTTCCACACTCACAATTTTCTGTCTTTTAATTGGGATCTTAAAGTCATTGTGGTTTGCACACTGAATGACTGATCAGTGAGATCTTTCATCAGGAGGAATCCCTGATGAGTTTCTCTGTTCTCTAAACTACGTTTTGTCACGAAAATATGTGAGAAGTGACACAGGAAATGACACAATACCATGTGCGAGAAAGGATTTTTTTCTTCCAGAATGGCTATCTGCAAGAAATGAGTGCTACAAGTTGTTTATGTGCTGATTTGCAGCAATAAAAACAAGGAAGAAAAAGGAATGGTTGTGGTTTGGATGTAGTTTCTGGCTGTTGCTCCACCAGCCTCTATCTGCACTTATCAGCTGTACCTTGTTGCATGACTCCTCGACCCATCCTTGACGTGACCAGATATTTAGCCTGCTTAATATTGACACATTGCCAAGCTCTCAGAATGAGTCTTTGAACAGTTCACACACAGTGATAGAGCGCTGTTTTGCTTCTGATCAGGGGTCTTTTTTGTCTGGCTTTAAATGCCAAAACCTGTCAGTGAGTGGAAAATCAAATCAAATCTGTAGTGAGAACTTGGCACTAGGCAGCCTTTACTACAAAGTAGAGGAAAGGGAGTGGTGTTGGCTCAGAATACCTCTGGTTTTCCCCCACCTGCAGTTGGTTAGATTTCCCAGTAAGGCTTTGGGTCATCCCAGCTACAGGGCATCACTAGACTGAATCTGAAATTTCATCAGCAAACTCTGTGTTTGTACTTCGTAATTCCAAAGTGAATTATTTTCTTCCAATAGGTCACAGCAGTGTCATGTATTACTTCTGAGCAGTAGAAAACACATGCTTTGGGCTAGTCTCACATACACTTAGGGTTATCTTCGAGCAAAGCTAGATAAAAAATACGAGACATAGTAGCAGACAAAATATTTGACCTTCTATATAAATACTGGTCTGTTGTACTGTGCTTTTTGTGTCAGGTCCTGTGGCTCATTGTGTTTCAAAGGGCCATGTTGATTGTGAGAGTTAGGGGCTTGATTCCCACTGGGGCCACATATGATTTAAATGTATGCCTTTAGGGTGCTTCTAAGCTTTGAATACAAGCATCCTCCACCCAGTGGCAGATAGTAGTTAGTTATGCAAGTTCGTTGGAGGGAGGTGTCCTCTGTAGGCAGAAAACATCTAATCTGTTGAGTTAGATCTCATTTAGTAGAGTCAAAGAGGCATCCATTTTCCTTAATATTTATTTGTAATATACTGCCAGACTTTGGCATGAAGCCCACTGATAAATACAAGAGGTTAGAAGCATTGCATTCTAGCTGTTATCATGAAAAAAATCCAATCTTTTCATACTAATTTATGCGATTTAGACACTTTCATCACATCAGTATAAAGCTGCATTTATTGGTGAGCTAGTTAACGGTCTGATGAACTTCCAGTATAATGAAAGCAAATTAACTGTAGATTAGACTTTGATGTGTTTCTCTCTTTGCCATTTATATGCTTCTATATAAGATTTCCAACTCCAATGTATTTGACATAAAAAGCAAAGCTGCATGTGGGTCTTCATTTCCAGCTCCTGTGTGACCATGACATTTGTCATTTCCTAGCTAAAGGAACAGACATTGATCCGTGTCGAGCTGGTTGTCCACTCCTTTTAGCTCAACAGCCTCTGGCTCATTGTAATGCCTCAGTGTCCTACAGGTGTCATTGGACCCCATTACTGAAGACAGGCTTGATTGGCTATGCAAGACACCTCGGCTCATTAGAGGCAATGGAACCGGTGAGATTCCCATTTTCACGGCTTCCCTCATTCACATATTGGCCACAGATTTCTTTGATGTGCCATTGTTTGACTGGCAGGATGAAAGCGACAGGAAATTTCTGACGGATGAATTTGTGAATGACAATGCACCGCTCGTAATTGAACAAAGGAATTAAATGTTTGCCTCACATGTGTGGGCAGGAGCTTTCACCTACACATCTCAGGCTATGCAGACAAAACATCAGGATTATGGTTTAATTTTGTATTTATTTCTTTCATTTGATATGAATTTGTTGATAGAGATCTGTAATTTGACTGTCGAAGTGGATACCTCATCTCATAATAAAGCCTGCAATGTTTTTATTTGCACGCTAATACATTAAAAAAATGCTGTCTTTCACGCAGCATTTCATCTTGCAGCCTTGAGACAGTGAGGTCTGAAAAGCTTTAAATGACATGTACATGTGTGGCCTATTCACGCCTTTCTGAGAGCAAATGGATTTGTCGTGATATTTTATGCTCAGATCATCAAACTGGTATGTGTTTGTGTGTGTTGTGTAACTCTGTGTAATGTGTTGCAATTTTCGACACCCCTGACCTTGTCTTTATTCTTGTGGTCATAAAGACCTACCAAGCTTAATTCACACTCGATAAGCACTGCACTATGAATGTACTGACTACACGCACAAACACATACATAGAGATACACTACTCCCACTGCCTCTCTATCTGTCTCTATTACTTAATTTGTTAAACCCCAGCAGAATATGATGCATAATGTAGGATTTGAGCGCATTCTTACTTACTCTCCATACAATCTGCCCTGTACTCAATGAAGCTTCTTTGGTTCAATCTAAGAGGTTATGACCCACCAGACCTCGGTCAAATACTCTCTGGTAATCCCAATTGTTGTTACGCTTCTTGGATTCTCAAGGTTAGGGTTTGCTGAACATTTTTCAGTAACAATGATGCTTGAAACCGGATTTAAGGATTCAAGATCAAATGCATATTAACATCTAAATAAGTACTGTACATTTTTATCGACAAGAGTTTAGTACAGGGGTTTAATGATGGTCTGTTTTAGATATTAGAGATGAAATTATAATTAGGAAGAAACGGTTTGCTGAGATTGCCATTAGCTTGTTGGAGGTGATACACAGTCTGGATGCTATCTTCAGGGAAAGTTACAAGTCCTTCAGACATGAACATATTCACGAGGAAGTGAGCTGAGCCGATTGTAGTTGACATGGGCTCAGACGGTTGTTCTGAATTTTTTTTATGCTGACATGTAGTGATTGATAAAATTTTCAAACATTCTTGTGACATGACAGTTATTGAATATAATGGAAGATTTGGACTAAACCTCAAGCTCTTGCAAACAGGGCTCCACCTGACTCTCATCAGAAAACAAAGGAAAATACCCATCACAACATCCCAGAGCCCAAGGTTATGCTAGGTGCTGGCTGTGTAGCATGCATCTGTTTTTCAGAATTGAAATGCTATAAAATAGAATGTGTTGTATCTTCAAAGAGATTTTACTGGCTGTGCTCTTATTATTTTAAGAAGCATAGCTGAATTATTGATACCAATTTTAAATGCTTTTAAATATGAAATATAGAAGCCTGCAATTGGATTAGGGATTCGGCTAACTGATGAACAAATGGGATCTGTTAGGTCCATGGTGGCAGGAGTCATGGACACAAAAAAGGGGAGGCAAGGTGTGTGTGAATGCAGAGGCCTAATGTGCACCCTTATTCCCATCATTATCACCTCACAGTCGTACCAGTATTTACCACATATTTCACATGCTCACCTTTCTTGGTCGAGTGTTTCAGCCTCACACAGGTTATTTACAGCTGTGGCCTCGGCTCTCCTCCACACACAATTAAAAAGCTGTTTGGATCCGCTCGCGTAAGTCATAGGCTATCTATCCTTCTCTTCTTCCCTCCCCTCTTTCCTTTTATTTTTCCTCCGTTTCGCTCACTGGAGGGGAGCTTTTTCATCCTGCCACAGATGACATCCTCCTTTTTGTCAAGGTCGCTGAGGAGAGGCTCCCAGATGATTGTTGTCACCTGTCACCCCTTTTTCTTTTCAGCATCGGTTTTCTCTGTGATGTGCTGATTGTGCCGACACCGTGCGAGCTGTCGCAGACGGCGGCATTTGCTCTGCTGCCACGCTGATCATATTCTCACTGAGTGCAAAGTGTTTAGCCAAGTCGTTGTCTGAGTGCAAGTGGTGATTTGCAAAGGTCGTGTTCCTTAATGATGCTTTTCATGGGCTGAGTGTCATGTCCTGATGGCTCGGCTTCCACTGATCCATTTTAGCTCTGGCCATACGCTCCACTATACTTCATATAGTTCATTATGGAGAGCACTGGCTGAACGCCAGACTTTGCATGCCACTATTCTCAATCAATGTGTGTGCGCTTGTGTGTGCGCGCTAGAGATCAGGTGAGTTATAGAGGTCATTATTTCTCAGTCATCATCCAACCAAACTGAACTTTGATGCCCCCCCCTCCTCAAAGTCTCATGTTAATCCCTCTCAACCCTTTTCATGCCCTTCTGTGGATCAGAGCTCACCTACGATTCTCCTCTACTTCGCCTCTCCTCTCTTTTGTTGCTCCCTACTGTGAACTGCTGGTATATCCTCTCTTTTTGGCTTCACTCCTCTCCTCGTCTCCCTCCTCCACTCTGTCCCATGAGTTCCCAGAGGTGACAGGCAACGAATGAGGACACTCATTGTTACGCCAGCTAGAGCAAAGCCATGCATTTTTAATCTGCTCTGACACTATTCTCCATCTCCCTCCCTCTCGCTCCTTCTTTCTTTGTTCTATCTCCCTCGGCATCCTGTCCCCCAGCCACAGCTTGATTCACACCCAGCGGAGAGGCATTTCACCTGGGACCACAAACCTCAGTGTCCTGCCTGCCCCTGGTGCTTGTGCCCTGCTGTGTGTGTATATACTGCGTGTGTGTACATGTGTGTGAATTGCAGACACCTCTGCAGTGTAGTTGTGCTTTAGGGCCTCACAGCTTGTGTCAGGCGAGGAGAGACAGGAAGAGGGGAAGAGGGGAGGGTCTGCATCCACTGACCTTCAGCCATTAACAAAAGGCTGTACTCGTTTGCTCTCACATAGACACAGCCAAACATTTTGTCCACTGTGCCTACATGTCGATTCATGAAACTAATAGCACTATTACTGAAGTCCTTTGGTTGCCATCTGACAACGGTCTCTTGTGTGACTAGATCAATGGATTCATCAATAAGACACTTGGCGGATATTTAGCATTGTTGATTGAGAAAATGAGAATCCCTTACAGCAACTGAATGCATCCGCTTTGCTGATCCTACACAGAGACATTGACAAAAGTTAGAAACTTTAATTGAAGGATTAACACCCAGTTGCCAGTTTACTGGGCACACATATCTTAAACTAATGCAATGTAATGCAACAGTCCTGCAATAAATTTTGCCCTTGTGAAGATTATAATGTTCATTTTTTGTTTAAATTGTTTTAGAGATTTCTTGATTCAATTTTATTTCATTTCATTTGGACAGCTACATTTATAGTGCTGTTGAATTAGACAGCATTATATTGAGAAGTGTTTCTAATATTTTCTCCCATTTATATCTAATATAGATTAAATATAGACCAAATATCTGAATGTTACAGCTTTCATGAAGTTAGAGTTTACTGCAGGACTGTTGTGTTTTGCTGCATTCATTTTAGCTTTTGCATTCATTGTACTTTATAAACTCGCAACTAAGTAGAAGGACCTGCACACTCCAGTCTGTGTAATATTAAAATTTATAATAATTAATGGATTTTTAACACAGTGAACACTATGATACGCAAACACACTATATAATTTATTATAGAGCAGAACTTTCCAACCTTTTTGAACCCCTTTAAAGTTGAGTTATGTCTAATTAGTCACAAATTGTCACAAGTTGCATATGTCTAAAAGCAAAAAGGCAAAAATGACAAACTAAACACCTCAAATAATAGCCTCAAGAATCAACACCTCTATGGCACAGTCTCAAAAACGGAACATCAACAAACAACAAAAAGCTTCATATAAAGGTAATATTTGTTATAGCAGCTTTGGATTGGATTAAAGCACAGGGTTGTATTGTCCTGTCTGTCCTCATGCGTGTTCACACAAACACTAAAATACACAGACTGTTTACATGAGTAGATGGATGTAACCATTAGGTAGGAGATGCGGGGGCCGTATCTCACAATCTCATTCAGTGTTTATCAACAAACAAGCCTATTTTTAGCCCCACCCATGCACTGTGCAGCCAATCATTTATTTATAATGTTGATCACTTAATGTGTAACCCGATTTATGAATGCAATAACATGCCTCTGCTTGCACCATGTTTATTTCCAGTTTATTTACATGGTTCTCGCATGTGTGTGGATGCCATAATGGAAGTCATTACTCTTCTGCCCCGGCTCCATTCTAATAGGGCATTAGTATGCTTTTAGTGGTGCAGTTGGTATTGAACTCTCTCTCCTTCAGAGCAGACTAACTGCTGCTGGGTTTTTCCTTCATTCTCCCATTCCCCCCCTCCCAGATGTCACCTCACCTCTTTTCCCTACCGATCTCCTCGTTGCTCACTCTGTCCCCGCCCCCGCCCCCGCCTCCCCCCCTCCCCTGCTGTTCTCTCTCCTCGTGCTTGAAGACGGTGAATTAGCTCCAGCCTTCAACAGGGATCTGCCTGTAATGAAGCCTTTGTGTTTGTACTCTGAGCCGGCGCCGTTTCGAAATTGAATTGGATGTTCCCTCCCGGCTCGGTTCCTCTTACCTTCCAGCTCCCAACACGGCCCATGCTTTCTCCATTATCTCCCGCGTTCCTCGCCACGATGCTCCACATTGTGTGCCTCAATATGCAGGCATGTTTTTTCAACGCATGCAAGCACTCCCAGGCGCACGTCCAAGTCCCCTCACCTGGTTGCATAATACGCTACATAGACACACGTACAGTAGATTTACAATAGCAGCGTCGCACTTTGTGTAGCATGAATGCTTGGAGATGTACACTTGGTCAGGCATACACTTTCAAATTTTCATCCAACAGACAGCTCCCCTTGTCCATAGCCATGGCCCAATTTGCAGAGCATGCTCTATTCTGGCACCCAGAACTCCCTATGCACTTGTTCTTGCATCCTCTCCAGAGCACTTCTTTCTATTCTTCCCTGTTCTGCCACTGTCATCAGTGCTTATCCTTCTCACTGGGCTATTGTCGCTGTTGTTGCCCACTGTGTGACTCCCTGTTTCAAGTCTTGGCTTTGCCTCATTCTTCACACATGGCCTCCTGGTTGTCTGGGAAGCCATCAACATAGATCTGAGCTCACCAAATCCTGCCCTTATAGCAAGGGGCCTTTTTGTGTCCTCCCGCTACGTTTAGGCTGTTAACAAGCACTTTAGTCTCACTTGCCTCTGCTCTGCCTCCTCCCCGCCCATTGTTACTACTGTACTCTCCTGGTAATGGTCGAGAATTAAAGGGAGCGCTTGTTTCTGTTCCCTGATGCCCCACTTGGCTCCTCGCCTTTCTTCCATTATTGTTGTTGGGGCTTTTTGTGGTTATTGGGCGCTTAAGAAGGTAAACACAGTAGGAGGCCTGACAGGAACATGACAGAATACAGGGGGCGGGGGTTTATTTAGGGAGATTGAAAAGAAAATACATGAAATAGCAGGCGGAGTGTGATGAATGATATATGATGGGGTGCTTTCATATTCAAAGAGGGAAGAGGGGTAGACTGAGGGCCCTGCACTGCAGCAGAGGGTGCGCTGAGGACTGCGAACAACTCAGGTCGCTGATTTATCGTACGCGTCAAAAGCAGATAACACTCGACACGCAGGGCCTTTGCACGGGCCACAGGGTGAGAACCGTAGCCATTGCAGACCCAAAGTGTGACACTCACAGTCCAATTTTCACTTTATTTTTTCTGTATTTAATCCTTTTTTTTTCCGTTTTTCTGACATGCAGCAACTTGACAAAAATCCGCTGGCATTGCCTCTGGGCCAACATGTCACGTATCCACTAAATACATCCCTAAACTCTCTTTGACAGTGACACTTTATGTACGGATTACAGAAGAAAGATGCAAACATGACATTTTGACTCACTGTTTGACTTAGCAGAAAAATAACCTAGAACAACAATAGTCGGGCTGCAAAAGTAGAAGCACAGTCAGCGTTGGAGGTTAAAGTCCCCTAAAGACATGGAGAGATGGAGAACAGGAGGTTAGAGGGGAGATGGAAAAGAATCCTGGAAAACATAATGTCTGTTTTGTTTAAGTTTTAAAACATAATGCAATTTTAATATAGTTCACCTATATTTACCTTGTCAAAGTATATACACCAGTAGCAGAAATGACAGCAAAACAGAGCCTGGTCAACTTTAGGTAAATGCCCAACTAATTCTCTTTGAATCTGAAGTCCACTTCCCATTAGCACCTAGTGTATTTGACACTATTACTGCTGTAGGTTCTCTATGGGAGAGCTGGGCCGCCGTTTACATACTTAGAGTGTACAGCATCATTATGGAATAACTCATTACTGCTGCATTATAGCTAGTTTAGTGCTGGTGGATGGGCACCGTGTGTATTGGCTGCAGTTCACTCAGCCATATGGTTGAGGTGATTACCCCAGTGGTGTCTGGCTTTAACGTTCACAGGTGGCTCTGTGGTGTAAACATATCACTGAGAGGAAGTTGTTTTTATTGTTTGTAATAATCGTCGATCTGTGAGAATTGGTGTGCACGTGCTTATAAAGATTTATAAGCCTTTGTTTGTGTAATCCTTTATAAGTTGGAACATTGTTTCACTGGCTCCCTTTATTATAGCCTGGGTAATGAAAGCGATACAGTTTGTAAACCTTGCTGAAGGGCAGAGATTTTTCCAAAGCTGGTATGCTTCCTGTTGCAGTATTTTTTTTTTTTTTTTGCTATCCATTTATTGAGGCAAACATTCACATGCAGTCTGTTGCATGAAATTGCTGGTTGCATTTGTTATTTCCTGTATCATTATTTATGTTCCATTTTTCTTGGCTGTATTTATTACAGTTACAGTGACCCAGTTTTTCATGGGAATCATAAAAGTGTCTTCTTATCTCATGGCTGCACTCATGCACACACACAGAAACCTTGTCAGGGTCGTGATAATTACTCTTAAAATGTAACTGATCCAAATATGTGATTATCTGGTTAGCAATGTGATCTCATTTGGGCTGTTGTTTTTGTTGTTGTTATTTCAACACATTATTAAACTGTTTCCTTGAAGCACAAGTTCCAACTTGACTACATTTGGCTCACTTTTTAAAAAATTAATCTATTGTACAAATTCATTAATTCCCTGACCCAGATATTAGAGAGGAGACTTAGAGAAGTTAACTGATTTTTTTGGATTCACATGACGTTCCATATATAGATTCTTGACAGATTATTGGGATGCTTGGCTGTGAAAGGATTTGTGAAATCACATGCAGCAGCAGTGAAATTTTGATAATGAGGCACAGCATGAGCTAATCTATAGGCAGACAAGAGGAGAAACGAAAGGGTTTTTGCAAGTAATTATTCAGAGGCATTATCTTCATTTTGTCTGTGCAACATAGGGATAAAGTATGTGTTCGTGTGCGTGTGTGTGTGTGTGTGTGTGGTTGTGCGTGTGTGTATAGGTGTCTGCTCACTGATGCAGAGAAGAACCTTTAACCTCTGAGGCCATGCAGCAGTCGATGTTTTTAGACTAAGGATTGCTATTGTGAGGACAAGGAGGAAAGGCTGTAGAGGCATTCCATCAGAAATCAATCACTTGCTGACCTCACGCCCCTTTGATTTGAACAATTTATTTCCAACCAGTTAACCTACGTGAGAGACTGTGACCAGAATGACCAACCATTCAGGAGACATGGGCCCTCAAAGTTGACCCATATTTGACCCCCATCCTCATAACAGTATGCCTCTCTGATAACCTTGGAAACAAGGTTATACACAATTTCAATATTTTGGTCCAAAATAAATAAATTTGAAAATCAGATAATATGTACTCCTTAAACCTTAATTTGCAAAAAACTCTTTTTTTTTTCATTTTTCAATATGTTATTATCAGTTAAGCAAGTGGGTTGGTCAGTTTAAACATGGATCATTTAATATTTGCTATGATTTTTTATTTCACCCTTAAATATTGCTTCAGTTTTCCCATTTGTTTATCATGACATGACTGAAAAACAGAATATTAAAATGAAATGACTCAACTAGAAAGCCCAAGCCAGCAAAAACTTGTAGTACAAAGTCATGTGAGGGTGTGAAGATGTTTACTTTTTATTTTTAAAGCCTCTGGCCAAGGTCCACCATAGTCAATGTGAAATACACACATGCAGGCAAGCATACAGAATTCACAAGTGTGCATTGCATATGCAACAAACCCCGGTCGCTGTTGTGATGCCAAATCAATCTCTGAGTGTATTGACCTCTCCTCAAGCTAACGTGATCATCAGCATCTTACTGTACTAAACAAACATACCTGAGACAACATCCACACCTCCTCCTACATGGGTGGATTTTACAAGGTCATAGTCAGTGTATTTTGTATTGATCAGTTGAACCACTGTCTTTTAGCTGTTCCACTTGGTTTCAGTAGTAAATCCTGAGGCACTGAGTGGTTTCAATTGGCCTCAGAGGCAGCCGGTGTAATATTATTTTATTCCAGGGGTCATAATTTATCCTGTCTGTAATATCCCCACTGAGGCTGTTGGGAGGAGGATGCATTTTGTCTTGTGAGCTCAGGTTGGATGTTCAAAGAACTCCTCCTGCATTTTCTGGGCACTTTTTCAGAGAGTGAGCATTAGCAGTGCTTACATAATCTGATCCTTTATTCTCAACTGCAGTCCCCCCCCTCCCCACAATCCAGCCTGTGTCTCCTCTCTCTTCTGCCTAACCTACTTCTGCTCAGGGGCTTGTAAATACATGCATATTCTGTCCCCTTTTTCACAGCTCCCCATGTGTGTGTCCGTGTCTATATGTGTATGTACACACACAAAGCTGTGTGTCACCTCATATCTTTTCAAACCAAATTCTCGCCACTTTTTTGTTCTGAGTCACAAAGCGGCACCGCATGCCTGTGCATGTTCCCGCTCCCTCAGATTTAGAGCTGAACTAAAGGAGACCTGAATCAATGTTTTCAGAGCGGCGTCAGTTCCATTTTTCATCAGTTATTCTTAGTTACTTCCTCCTTTCCTCCTCAAAAGAGGAAAGAGAGCTGGAGACAGACGGACTTGATACTGTGGACTACAAGTGAGAGGAGCTGGGTGAGAGGTCTTTTGTAAGACACAGCTTTCAACCATTTTGCTCAGATCAATATGCCACCATAGGAAGCGCACTGAGTGAATTGAGAGGCCAATAATGAGCTCAGCAAGTCTACAAGGAAGTGAAATTAAACACATTGCTCACCTGCTGCAGATATCGGTGAGCCTTGATTCTTAGTAATCATATCTGCGCCCTAATGTCAATGGAAATCGCCAAGCTGGAACGTTGAGCGGAATATCCAGACCTCAGTTTATTGCTTTTGTCGGTCCCCACGTCTCCAGTGTGCTTGTGTTTCTTTGGATTCCTCTGAAATGTTTGCAACAGTACGACCCTCCGTCAGCCTTAGCCGGGCTATTGAAATGTCAATTCCATTTACAAATCTGCAATCGCTGTGATATCCTCTCAAACTTTTAGGGTTTATGTGTCTTCCGCCCGCTGAGTTTACAAGGTATGAGGTCTAAAAGCCAATAAACATTAAAGAGGTTGGTAATAATCGCAGGTTTCCTTCCAATAAGATTTGTCGCTAATGGTATTTTTATGATGGCTGCAGACAGCCAATAGGATCTTAACCAACAAAATTGATTAAACCTTCCATTTTCATTATTCCCTCTTTGACACCTCCTTGCCTGAATTAAACATTTTGGTATTCTAACGCTGGTGAGTAAAAATATATCTGCATTCTCTGTGTGAAAGGGCATTTCAGATCCTTTTAAACCACACTTCAATTATAATGAATGTCAAAAACTATCACAAGGCCTCTTTAGTCTCTGCCTTTTAATTGTGGTTACATTACAGTCCTTTCCTACAGCTTTCAACTCTTCTATCTCTAGTTCTATTCACAAGCCCCCTTTCACTTAGAACAAAAAGTCCTCTTCTAGACAGGTGCACAGGTACCATATGGGTAAATGGAAGCTCAGAGAGGTTGGGAGGTTGACTTCTTAAAATATAGGGCAGCCTTCCTAATAAGGTGCAAATATCAGGCCTGTGGCATGAGCAGAGCAAATTGCTTTTTGACAGTATATTTAAGATGGTAATCGACTGTCATTTACCACAGCCAAATCGCTCTGAATTGCTACGTGTGCCTCGGTGTCCCTCCCTCTCCTGCTCTATCTCACTTCCTTTTCTCTCTATCTGCTGTCCCTCTTATTCTCCCTGTCTTATTCCTTCATAATTCATTGGCGGTGAGAAGGCGGCGAAACAACCCCCCCCATTCTCACTTACATGCTCACACACACACACACACACACACACAGCATTTCACAAAGCACTGTAATGCAATAATAGATGAAAATGAGCATTATATTCATAAATCCAGCACTTAATGTGGACTTAAGCAGAATGTTATTTGACAGAGTGATGGCTTTTGTACAGAGCAACTCGAACAAGCAATAACATGTGTGACAGTATACAATAAACCACACTAGATGTGTGTAGCTATTTGCACAACTATAATTTGTGTCCAGGCATTTAATCTGGTAATATAGTTGAATTTGAAAATATACAATGGAACTGCCTATATGAAAATAGTTAACATATATATAGATAAAAAATGGGGTTATAATTACAACCCTGATGCCAAAAAAATGTGACAGCATAAAGCATAAATAAAACAGATTGGGATTATTTTCTACTGCTTTTTGATGCACTCAACTGAAACAGTACAAAGACATGGACGCAGGAACACTTTTTAAAACTGTTGTCAGTCAACAAAGTACATTTTTATTGACCTTTTACACAACGTCCCAGCTTCTTTTTTTTTTTTTATCCTGAAATGTTTAATCCCACCATCTTCCATTCTAATTGCTCATGGGCTCATGAAAAAATAATAGTGAGGCTTGTGTTCCTTCAAGGCTCTTGCTGTACTTGCTGCCCTTTTATAGGTTGGCTGGCTGCTGCTGAAATGCTTCTTGTCATTGGCCACTCAGGGACCAGAAATGGCCTCTAATTGCACCTGTCATTGCCCCAATTAACATGCAGGAAAGACGAGATGCTGCCACCATATACAGCTGCTAATGGCCCCGTTTTTTCTTTCTTTTGTCTTTTTTGTTGGTGCTGTTTTCTAGATGTGATCTCAAGTTGTAGCATACTGGCTGCTTTTGAAATGCAAACACTAATGTATGCACAGGCAAGATCCATACTGGTCTTAGAAAATGTTGAAAAATGAGCTGTGCCCAAAGATAAAAGATGTGTATCCACACTGTGACAGGAGCCCACAAAGGGGACAAAGCCATAATGGACACAAGTCTGACTGATGTGGAAATCAGAGTGGAATAATAGCGGATAAATGTGGCTGTTGACTGAGATGACATAGAGTATTTCTAACATTTGTAATTAATGTGGGGAATTCAAGTTGTGATTTGATTTTTAATGAGCTAGTCTTACAACAGTTGTACTACTTACATAAACAATAAACACTTTTTTTCACATCACATTTTGTGGTTGGAATATTCAGCCTTGAGGCATTAGTTTTGATCATTTGCACTCATATCCCAAAATTTTGTAATCTCAGAAGGGACTTCCCTGGCTCATTAACAACTGTTAACTTGTTTTTTAGGTGATCCTGAATACTACTCAAATAATCTGTTCAAAATGAGGCTCTATAAATCATTAGAAATTAGCACATTCTGAGATCAACAATCATGCTTTGATAAATCAATTTAATTTTCACTTCTCTTTCCCATTTGCAGTGCAATAAAATTCATCCTTAGATTAACTGAGCTTTGACATTTCACAGAGTTGTCTCTTTTTGCCATTATGAGGCCCAGCGTACAACGAGCGACTGCTGCTGAATGAGTGTCCTTTTTCCACCCTCTAGTTGACAATGGCTATAGAAAAGGCCCGGTGGCTATATTGACAGCGCGGCGTTTTCTTCCTAAAATAGACACAATACCTTTGTCAACCGCACACTATCAGTTCCTCGTTCCCCACAGTGAGGCGCCGGCAGGTCTTTGTTTCAAACCAAGATGGTTCTCCCTCGTCTGATGGGGAGAAGATGAAGGAAGGAGGGAAGGAAAGAGTCTGTATGTGCTTGTGTGAAGGGGTAGGAGTTGGAAGAGCGTGAACGAGCAGGCATCTGCAGATGCACCGCCTGGCAGGATGACTGTAGAGCGAGCTCTCTCTTTATTCTGTCTCTCCTCCTCTCACTCGCAAGCCTCACTTTCTTCTCTCTATTGCCTTCCAACCCTCTGTCTTCCCTACGTCCTGTCTCACTCTATCGCTTCCTCCTCCCCTCTCTCTCTTCCTCTCTTTTCTCCCAGATAAGGCCAGTAGAGCTGCAGGCTGCTGGGCTGGTTAATTGGAACGGGAGAGTCTCGAGGCCTGGCCAGTGAGCCTTGTGCTTCCTACCAAAACATCTCCAGGCACCAAGACAGCCACACGCATGCTGCTGGGTACACACACAGACACACACACAAACTTAATCGCCCACATTCCCACACGCCCCCAGCAAACATTTTACATTTCACGCATGCAAAGCAACTTAGTATGGGTGAACAGGTAGGGGTTCAGTATCTCACTCAAGGAAAGGGGAGGAAAACAGCACTTACAGATATCTAAACTTGTATACTGTAAACATGTGCAGACGCCCAGAGCTGCCTTTGATTGCACTCTCACATGCAGCACCCTTGGCACAAATTGGTGCTACTGTATGTACAAATATAACATGAATAAACACACAGACACAATATTTGGCGAGGCGGCCAAGTTTGGACTTGACCTTGGAGTGAGATTTGTTCCTGAGGGGGAACAACTCTTACCCTGAGTAACACACCACAAATTCATAGCGTTAGACTAATGGCCATTGCATGACTGTCCGTTAACGTGGCTGAAATCTGTGAGCCAACCCAGTTCCATTTTTGGAATGTAGCTAAGTACTGTACTTAAGTAAAGTACAAATACCTCACATTTGTACTTGAATCTTTTCTACTTCTGCTTTACTACATCTGAGAGAAATACTGTACTTTTTACTTTCAGGATTTGTTTTTACACGCAAATCATATAAAGAGCTTACATAATTATTCTAGAGCTTATAGAGCTTATTATTAGACATAATGTTGTGTTATACATTACACTGCCCAACAGTTTGTACAAGTACAGCTGAAACCATCAGTTCCTTTATCAAATGACAGAAAATTAATTGGCAACTAACTGATTTGTCACTGTTTTTTGAATTTTCACAAATTATCGAATAATCGAGAAAATAATCAGATTTATCCACAATGAAATTAATCAGTCCTTGAACTCCACCTCAACCAACTGGGCTACAACAACAAAGTCCTGCTTTAACATAGATGCATGTGTAATAATAATCTAATGATAAACATATATAAAATACAGTGTGTAATAGTGTAACAGCCACAGGGGACATTTTTCTCCACTGACTACTTTTACTTTTAATACTTTAAGTGCATTTCCTCGATGATACTTTTAAGTAACATATTCTATGCAGGACATTTACTTGTAACAGAGTATTTTTACAGTGTGGTATCAATACATCAATACTACTTAAGTAAAGGATCTGGATACATGCTCCATCGTTGAGCCACCCCTACCACCCACACATACACTCTTACCCCATAGAGATAAGATGTTCAGTGATGGAGGTGCTTACTCATTGAATATTGAACCATCATTGACTGGCTTTGATAAAACTGCAACGCAGATGTAGCAAGTCACACAGTGCGAACAATGCTAACACTGCAGTCCCTCCAGCCCTGCTCATGCTCAGAGGGTTAGTTGCTGCGATGCTACTTGAGTTGCAAAATCATTGCGATTGGCTGCTCTGCTGGAATTTGCATCGCAAACCTTTGTTGTGGCACGCTTTCGGTTCAGACAGATGATGATTGGTGTGCTCATGGACAATCCGTGACGAGTTGTGCCTTAACCTCGGGATTCTCAGCGTGAGCAAAACGAGCTGTGGAGTGTGATCGTGCGAGCTGGTTGATATGCGTGAGTATCACGGTCAAAGCGTGAGACTTGGCAGCCCTGATAATTTACCCCTCCAGGTATTGAAAGTACATCCATTTTCATCCTCTATGCTCCAGTGGCGCACGCTGATATTCATCTGGGACCACTATCAACTCCACACAAGAGTGGTAACATGACAGAGCTTAACCTGGGGCGCAAACAAAATGACGATTCATTCTGCTTAGCATGCACGTAGGTCGGATTCATCGGGATTTACACTTTCAACGCTGCCCGCACCTGTAGTCTGTGAGCTCTTACGCTTTTAAAAGCAAGGAAGTAGGTGGAACCAAAGTGGGATGGTGATGGATGGCCGGATAAACCAAGAGAGGGAGTTAAAGAGACAGGGAGTGTGAGGAGGGAGAGCCGTTGATGGGAAATGAGAGGCATTATGAGGAGGTTAGTGTCAAACAGGGAGGAAAAAGGAGGATGGAAGGACAAGCGAAAGAGGCATTTAGAGCTTGGATGAGCAGGCAGCCATACGCTAATGTTACAGTATGTGTGCAAAAACTCTCCGTCAGTCTTTCTCTCCCTCTGTCTCACAACATGATTGGTACATTACACTGCAGTACGATGAGGCTGGCTGATGGCACGCAGATCTAATGCCGCCATTGTGTGGAGGATGATGTGCGTGTGAGTGCATGTGTTGCTGCATGATTGCGTCTCAAGTAGCATCGCGGGCTAAGTGTCACTGACGTCCTCTTCCTGTTTTTTTTCTTCATTTATATCCCTCGTGCTAAGTCTCTCTCCCTCCCCTCTCCTCTCCTCTCTCCCTTTGTCGGCCATTTTGTCGGCTTGATTGGGGATGTAATAATGTCTTTTTGAGTGACTTGCTAACGCTGAGAGGTCTGATTCTTCTCGCCTCCTCTGTCACTGGCTTACATGATGCAGCATGTGAGGCTCTGTGTGCCTTCATGTGTCCGTTTCTGTCATTGGCGTGACTTGTTTTTTTTTTTTTTTTTCGTCTGAGGCTGTGACATCCACAGAGGCTAGTCCACTGTGTCTTTTGTCTGTAATTGATCGCTCAACTAGCCGGGCTAGTTGAAAACAACTTCGCCCACACAGTCTCCAATTCATTATTTCCAGCCTCTGGTTATTGATTGACATGATAAAGGAGAAATGTGGGTGACCTGTCACTGCAGAACCAAGCAGAGTCTAAAGAAAACCACAGAATATAGCTCCAGCATGTGGTTAAGTGTGGTCTCTCACCGATCTTTCACTACACCCCTTTTACAGCCTACTGTTCTCAAACTCCCCTTGCATGACTGCCTTCTCTTTCCCCCCTCGCAACATTGCAGCTTGCAGAGCAAATTCATTTACTCCCCCCGATTCACCCTGTCAAGGTGTCACGACAAAAAAGAGCAACAAGGAGTCCCACTAAAGTCATTATTAATCTGCCTGTTACAGAGCTAACCGCAAGGCTAAAGCCCTTGATCTGTTTCATTAGCATCTCCTCATCAGGGCTAAATGCAGTTAGCACGAACAGCCAGAGCTAGTCACTAGCGGCTTACAGCTGACGAGGCTGATCAAAGGCAGTAGTCTGATGTACAATAAAAGCCCACTCACCTCCGTGTTAGCTCACACGGTTCATGTGACTGGAGGACTGTGTCGTGAGGCTCAGCTTTCGCCATACTGATATAGTTTGGATTTTTTTTTTGCACCCAACTGTAAGGTGTGTCTCCTTAATTTTGTCTTTGAAAGGTACGTTTGTTCTTTTTTACAGTCTTTGTAATTCCTCCTTCCCTCAATCCCTGAGTCATGAGTCTGTCCATCCTAGAACTGCACTCCAGTGATGTGTGACAGTCAGAAAGTTTGGCTTTCGAGTAGGAAAGAAGCACCACAACAGCCCTCAAGAATGAAAGTCAACCTAGAAATCTGACCTCACATCAACATGGTAGCACAGACAGTAGACAACAACATTCCTGCCTCATTAAATATGTGATATGTTGACCTAATATGAAAATACCTGTCAGAAATTAGCATTTCATTTCAAACAGTAAAATTGCATTTAGCAGTTTGTTAATTTGCCAGCTGATGTCAGGCCGTACTGACTTCACCCTCAGAGACATATGGACTAATTTGGAAAAATAAAGTAAACCTTGCTATGTTCTGTATTTGAAGACTTTGAAGCCATTGAAACACACAAAGGTTTTATTTACAGCTTCCTGGGAAATGTCTGACTTCCAAACCTGTCATTTCTCCCCATCTCCCCTCCCCATCCTACTTCCTTCATCTCGCATATCTGAAATGTCTTGGCACCAGCCTCCTCTTCCCATGTTTCTCTTTCAACTCCCTCTCTCACCAATTCTTTTTTTCAAATCCTTGCTCTCCATCTTGACCAGGAATATTAAAAGTGGCTCAGCGTGCCGCTCTGGTTAATTAGAGCACAGCAGAGGCAGCAGCAGCCTCATGCTGATGGATGGTACACTGCTGAGCTTCTCACAGGCCAGGATTAATGGCTCCTGCCTGACCAAGATACGGTGTGTGTGTCGTGCTTGTTTGCATGTGGAAAATGTGTGTATAATGCATGCGTAGGTATATATTTGTGCATAGAAAAACTATTTGCATGTGTAAATATTTGTGTGAGCTACACCTCTATTATCCTTTGTCTAGATTATTGTACTGTATAAATATTTCATACGCTTCAGCCGTTTTTATAGCACTTGAAAAGTGTTTCAGTGTCATATTTACAATTCTAAATAAGGTGTCGCCCCTTCCAAGGAAAAAAGAAAAGTACAATACTGAACTCTGCATAGCACTGGTGGGTAGGGAAGTATTCAAACCAGACTTTACCTGATTGTCTATGAGCTGAGTGTTTGCGTAAGAAGGAAGATGAAAGCCTGGCACAGCTTCACACAACAGGTGTAGTCTGGTCTGTGGGGAATATGAAGACCTTGGGCCAAGGCGGAGCGCTGCAAGAGATGGATTAAACACCAAAACACACACATTTATGCCAAGGCATACGGAAAGTCTGCACACACACCGAAACTCACAAACAAAAAGCACATAACAAAACGCACCCATCCTTACACAAGCAAGTATGCACACATTTATGAATGTTCTATTCACACCAAAGACCTCCATGTCCAATATTATGTAGTTTTTTTGTTTGTTTTAAGGGTGTTTGCATTTACTCTAGGATGTAAACTATATAGAAACTTTATGCAAGATCATAGCAGCAGACAGTTGTTTAAATTAGAGAAACATATACATTGAAAAAAAAAAAAGTTGTTGGTTATGGAATTTGGGCATCTCCTGAAGTGCCAGTCAGGCTGCCAAGATTTCACTTTCTTTCCATTACTGACTTGTTGCTTTGCTAATGTTGACTTTGCTAAGACGCTGTGGTGGAAATCATGACAACTGGCTAGAATGAATGAATGAACCTATTGTCATGGCATTTATTGAGTAATTCCATTTGGAGCACTCAGGCATAGACAGTTTTGTGCCACCCAAATTAAAGATGCTCTGAAGTATTTTTTGTTGCTGTCTAAGATTCGATAACATCCACTTTTTTGTCCGAGAATAAAAATAATAAATGGGACAGTTTCCACTGCAGTGTGGATGTAGCCAAAGACTCTTAAACAGTTGGAGCAGAGTTTCTGTCAAGATCGTGCCAATATTCCCATGGGATGATGTGAGAGGAAATGGGTCGGCGGTGGCTCACATGACCGTGCAGCTATCCTGAGGGTTGCAGAGCTTCGCTTGGACAAGAAGTGGGGTCAGGGTGTAGAGGCTGGGTACAGATTGCTCTTTGAGTCGAGTTTCCCAGCTCTGCTGCAGCTCAGCCAAGCACTGTGAGCGAGAGCGCTGTCCTTTTTTTTTTTTTCTTCGCGAAAGAATTGAGGCAGATGGATGTCACGCTAGCGGTTAGAGGGGGAAAAAAAAAGGCAAACATGTTATTTTTGGATTGAAACTGGATCGAAGCTTGATCGTACATATCATTTGTAAAACAATGCTGCGGCCAAATGCTGTAGAGGAGACATCGTGGACTACGGCTGTGACAAAACTCACAATCCCCAATGCAGGCATAAATATAGACACACAAACTTCCACTGAGTATACACAGTCCAGATGAACACTGCACTGTCACACAAGGACAGTTGCTTTGCTGAATGCAGACAGCTGCACACGCATCTAGAATCAATCACCGCACACACACACACACACACACACACACACACACACACACACACACACACACACACACACACACACACACACACTCACACACACACACACACAGCACAGCCCCCGGAGCTCTAGTTATCTCTTGAGGCTTGTTATGTTTCCTCAGTGTCCTTGGGATTTAATAGTACCATCAGGCGAGCCCGCCGATACTCCCTAATAACTAGCAACGCAATGCATGGAGGATACACTGAAACTCAACACAGTAAACCTTCATAAACACGGCATTGTGAAAGGAGCAGGAAACTGCTTCTGTCTGTAGTGGAAGAGAGTCCCCGACCAGACAGAAATAACTCAATGAATATTCAATTTGGCCAGGGAATATTCCAAATCTATTTACCCATAAGGGACACAGATGTGATTAAAAGAATGGTTGATTAAACAAGCGTAAGCTCTCAAATTGTTCTCAAAATGCAATTCTTTCGGTCCCAAATTGTTCAGGGGTTTTTATCATGTTTTTGTTGATGTTCATAATGGCAATTAAAACAATGTCATGATCTGTTGGGGAGGGGGGAGGTTATATGTGTATAAAAAAGAAGCAGGCTGTTTGCTCATGTTGTCTGCATATTTGTGCTTCAGTATAATTAGTCTGAAATTTATTCCTGCCCATGTAAGTTTACAGCACAATGTACCCATCCAGATGTGTATCTAAGCATGTCTCTCGCCTCTGAACAGTATGTATATTTGTTCTCACGGCTGCTGTTGATGAATCCCGTGACGCGAGTCTGTTAATTTACAGTGGCATACGTGTGTGTATATGCTAGTCTGTGTGCAAACGAGAGAACGTGTGCAAACATGCAGCTCTGTCACTCAGAGACCAAAATAAACCAGCCCCGGTTTTATCACTCCTAGAGGCATGTTGTGCCTGCCGCATATTAGAAGACATTTTGTCTGACAGCGTCTCACATTTAACAACAGTCTGACATACAGTAAGTCACGTGTTCTCAGTCCGAGACGTGTGCACATAAGATTGTGTGAAATGGGGGAATCGTGAAGCCTAACACATAAGCCTCCTGTCCTCCTTTTGCTGTCAGGAACACAAACACTGTAAGTCAGGAAGCCATACACTGTGGCATTCACAAGCAGTCAGTTACACTTCCGATTGAAATTTAGGAAGGTGGCTAATAGGAAACCTAACCCTAACCTGGCAGTATTTCTTTTCTTTTTACAATCTGGTCTGTACCATTTGAAATGCAGCCCCACAAACACACACTGCTGCAAGCTGCCGTTGCACCTTGTCACCACTAATGTGCTGATATTCACCACAAGTGAGAACATTAAATTACACTGTAGAATCACAAATTGAGCTGTTTACCATAGCTAAGACTAAAAGTCATATCAAATATGCAAAACATATTGGATTTTGTTGGAATGGTCAAGGTGGCTGGGTTAGGTGCCTTGTCAGGATGAGGCAGCAAACAACCATTTCACCCTTTCTTTTAAAAGTATGAAATCACTTAAAATACCATTCACTGTGAGGCCATCATATGTGTGTTTGTATGTGTAGCGACATGCGATGACGTTTTTAAAAATGTCAGAGCCTGTGGATGTTGGTAACCTTTTTGTGTGTTTTTTGTATTTTTGGAACGCCCTGAGGGGATTTCTCAAATTTGGCACAAACGTCCACTTGGACTTGAGCTAATTTGATTTTGGTGGTCAAAGGTCAAGATCACTGTGAACTCACAAAACACATATTGGCGAACATTCAAGGATTCATACAATAGTTATATATGTAAAAAAAAATCATACAAATGTCTAATGGGATAAAATAATGAAGTGATGGCGTTTGATATTCAAAAAGGCAAAGGTCAATGTCACTGTGACACCATAATGTTCTGCCTAACACTTTTCTGGCCATTAATCAACACAGAGGGAGAAACTTTGACTATATTTCACATTTGGTCAGATACTGAATTGGTGATACTAATCTTGGCTGTCCACCTTGAAACTGTGGGGATTGTATAGATCATCTGTGCTGCTGGGTTGGAAATGTGTGTGAAGCGTCCGCGTCTCTGAATTCGTAGCTTCTTTACAGCATTGTCTTCTGTCATGGCTACAAGTTTGTGTTCTATCAGAATCAGCTTTATCAGCAAAGCATGTGAACACATACAAGGAATTTTATTCAATTTTTGTTTCTCTTAATGAACTTACACACTAATAGACATACAGCTGAACAAAAACAACAAAGCTTAACAAAGTTAAGTCAAATCAATTTTGTATCCTGAGTCTCCTCAGGGAGAACAGGCCTGCTGTTCCTCTGGTAGTTCACCACAAGCTCATTGGTTTAGCTGATATTGAGCTTCAGGTGACTGTTGTTGCTCCATGTGATGAAGCTCTCTATCAGTCCTCTGTACTCTGTAAAAAGGAGTCTTTAGGTGAAGACAGCATGCTTGTCACTGGAAATGAATCACTGAAATCATACATGTCGATGTTGTGATAGCTTCCATTTTGCCTAAGAATAACTTTTATGGAATATCTTCAAAGTCTTCACTACATGTATTAAATGAGTCTGGACAGACATGGACGTAAACTGCAAACTGACTGCTCTGTGGAGGCAAACAACTATGAGGCGATTATTCTAGTTTCTGTCTGTTGCCTAAGCCAGTTTTCTTCCACCCTAAAATACTTGAATGCCCAGCGTGATGTGCACTGTGCTTCTGATTTTGTGAAATCAAATTCCCGAATTGCATCTGAAGGCAGCATTACTTTCTCCTGCTTGCCAATATGATCATCACCCAGAGAAAAATAGCCTTAATATTATTTGTCTTCCTCCCTCTTCTATTTCTCACCGCACCGTCTGTCCCCTCTGTCCTCCCTCATCTTTCCCCATCAACATTAAGCCTTGTCCCTCTGAGATCACAATTATGCAGCCTTTCTTTCTCTATCTCGCTGCCTGTATTTCTCCCACATTTCTCACACTCCCTTCCCTGCTTGTATGCTAGCGTCATCTTTGAAGCCAGGCCGGGTAGCACAAGGGAGCATGAGCAGTGGTTAGGCTAGCTTTAATTGTAGACTGTCTGTGATGTAAATTGGATCGTACTCAAGAAATAATGGTTAGGGATTAGGCCGAGCCCTGGGGTCAACACCTGCTATTCAGATAGCTATTGACTCTGCAGCACTCCACTCTGAATCACATTTGATTTAATGATTTGCGTGTTTAAATGATGCGCATGCATGTACATAGCGTGTGTGCACAACACTGAAAGGGTGCAATTTATCAAACACACTCTATTGTTGATTGGTCAAAAAGTGTGTGTGGATGACAACTCTCCTCAGTGCATATGGAACCATTATGTTAAGGTTCAGTACACTGCTTGACATATGCATTGACATGAGAAGAAGTAGATGAAATAAGACAGTCATATTGCCCAGGCCCCTCTGGGAAGTATGGAGCCACGCAAAACTCAGAAAGCTTATTTATTGCCTGGCTCTAGACAAACTTTTTTTTCTCTTTTTGAAGTGTCAGCTTTCAACTGAAAAGAGCATAGGGATTTTTATTTATAGTGCATGGTATCTAAAACTGCCGGCGAAAGCAAACTAAAGGAGCAAAGCAGATGAAAGATAAAGGAAATTAAAATGAAAAAAAAAATCTTCCAAGGCTATGGACAGAGTAATTGCTGATTAATTTAACTTAGAATGGGTCACATTTTAATGCGGACATGAAATGAACTGGAACATGCAATTTACCGTTGTTTTTGTGTGTGTGTTTCTTCCAGATCCCCACGTGCCACCATAAAGATGGGAACCATACCTGCATAACGCTTCATGGTCTCTAAGTTTCATGAGAAGAATGGGTTTACGCTGAAACCATGAATGCATCGTGTGCTCCAACAGACACCAGCAATTTCTGATACCCATCTACTCTACGGCTCACTCTTTTGCTCATTTTCTTCTGCTTGCACTCCCCTTAAAGAAAGATCACAATCGGATAACTCTTCCCCCAAGCTTTTGGCGGCGGCTCGCATTTCCTGGAAATTGCACAGAGATCTGGATTTCTCAAGACGAAGGTTCTATTTTTGGTCCAGGATAGACCAATGGGCTTTTGAAGAAACGGCTGTGTTGAAATTATCATATTCCCCCTCTCTTTTACTCTCCCACATTCCTTTCCTCCAAGTCCCAGAGGCACCAACTGATGGAGAAACGAAGGAGAGAGTCAGGATAAGGACAAGAATTAGAGCACCAGAGAGAAGAGAAAAAAACTGCTGATTCGTCAGGAAAACTGGAGTAGGGCCCCTGTGAGGATTACTCAGTGAGCTTTATATCCCACTTAAGTGATATATAATAATTCTTGTTTGCATTTGAAAACTTTTAGCCACATTGAAGCTAGGTTTTACCTCTGTGGTTCATTACACGTATAAGGCATCAAGTAGAGAAGGGGAAACTTGGGAACTTTGAGCATGACAAGGGGCTTAAGATTCCTGTGTTGGCCCCTGTGGCCTCTGGCCCTCTTCAGCCTGCTCACTACAGTGAAGATGCTGGAATTCGGTGGGGCGCCCGGCCAGTGGGCACGCTACGGACGCTGGGAAGCTGGATCAGTGGGCGAGCTGAGCTTCAGTCTCAAGACCAACATCAGCAAAGCCTTGGTACTCTACCTGGACGATGGCGGCAACTGTGACTTCTTGGAGCTTCTGATCGCTGGTGGGCGCCTCCAGCTGCGCTTCGCCATCCACTGCGCCGAGCCAGCCACTTTGCACATGGAGACACGGGTGAATGATGACCGCTGGCACATGGTATTGCTCACCCGCAACTTCCGTGAGACCCTCCTGATGGTCGACGGCGAGACAAAAGTGGCTGAGGTCAAGTCCAAGAGGAAGGAGATGGCAGTGGTCAGTGACATGTTCGTGGGTGGGATCCCGCCTGATGTGCGCCTCTCTGCTCTGACGTCCAGCACGGTGAAGTACGAGCCACCCTTCCAGGGTTTGATCTCCAACCTGAAGGTGGGGGAGATGCCTCCTACTTTGTTAAATAGCCAGGGCATTCAGAGTGACCTGGAGTACCTCTGCACCAAACAGAACCCGTGCTTCAATGGAGGGTTTTGCTCTGTTCAGTATGGAGAAGTTCACTGTGACTGCACCCACACCCGCTACAAGGGGAAGTACTGCAAGGAAGGTAAGGAACCATCATACTGTACCTGCTCTACCCTGATTTCTTCACATTGTTCCTGTGCAGGACTTGTGGCTAGCAGGGTATGCTCCCCCTTGCTGTTATAAAGCTAACATAAGTCTGTAGGTAAAGATATCCTCTGTTTGCTTAGTTACTCAAAATCTCTATTTGGTCATGAGATGTTGGAGATTGGGCCCTTTGGGAGTTTTTTGTTCACTTTGTAGAAAATCAGTCTCCTAAGGGGTCAGTGCTTTGAGAGGTTCTGCATAATAACACGAGTTATACAGTTCTGATGTGTATAAATTATACTAAAATAGTCTCTTCTTGACCTTTTCTAAGTCTTTTGTAGAGAAGTCACAAGTGACTCATTTCTTTGGTGTGAGGCAGGAGGATGTGTGCGTTCTAGCACGGCGTAATAGTTGAGATATAGACCCAGTGAGGGCTAAGAGGAAGGAGAGTGCGGTGCTTTCTGAAAAGGCTACCTGAGGCAGGAAATTTAGCTATTTTCAGTCTCCTATTGTCAAAATAGTTTTTGTCAAAAGTTTCTTTGCTTGAAAGATTGAGCTGTTGAAGGAAAAAACACTTTCTCAGGGATTATGTGACTCATACAAGTTTTAGCCATGGCACAGGTGCTACTTTGAATGTGGCTGGGATTTAAAAAAAAAAAAAAAAAGAACAATACTTAACATCAAAGGTGCTGAATATCTCAACAGCATATTTCAAATGCAAAATCACACATTGTGGGTCTGCTTTTCAACCAGCTTTCTTCCCCTCTGTTTTTTTTTCTCTGTATTTCCTTCTTTTTCATTCTTCCTCTCTGTCTTCTTTCTTCCTTTCTTTCCACCCATGCCTATTGTCTCTGGCGTACACCCTGCTCTTGCCTTCATTTGCTCTTGGGATGTGCTCCTGTGCTGTCAGCTCATGTCAAACTCTGTTCTGTTTTACACCTCTGGCTCCCTCCTTCACTGACACATCCCATTTCCATATCTATGCTTTTCCCCTCTCTTTTCACGTTCATCCATCTCTCTGTTTCTCTTCGTCCCGCAGCATTTCCTTCACCCGCCTCCTACCTTCTCTTCTCAAGGCTATCTGGGCTTTCCATCTCTCTTCACACCCGCCCCCCCCCTCACTGTTTCTCCCGAGTTCACTCCCTTACTCCACTTATCTCTCTTTCACCTTTACCCGCTGTCAGCACTTCCTACTCCTGCCTCTCCTCCTTCTGCACTTATCTCCCTCTACTCTTTCTTTCAAACTGTCTGCATCTTCACACCTTGCTTGTGAATTATTCCATTCCCTATGCAGCCATCAGAAATTGCTTGCTCTGTCTTGATAATTTGTAATTTGCAATCATCCTACATTATCTCCAGTTTTTGCTGTTATAATATGTACTATTAATATGGCACAGCATGGCATGGCACCCTCCATCGTAATCAATAGACTCAGTACTTCCTAACTTGTCCTGTGTGATGAAATGGCTTGTAATTACTGAATCTTCAAAAGGTAGATAACTACTTTGCCAGCAGTTATGTGCCAATTGTTTGAAGTCTTGCATTTTTGTGGCACTCACAGATAAGCTTTGACAGCGCTGAAAATGAAATCAACCCAAACAAATATTTTGTTCAGATTTTTTTTTTTTTGTTGCTGCATTGCTTTTGATAGATCTGAAGTAATAAGAACAAAATCAGCGTGCAGCCATGATTTAGATCAAAGCCCTTAAGTTGTTTTGATGTAGCATGAATAGAACAGCCTTTAACAGCTCAAGAAGCTGCATTGTTTCGTCTTTTGCTCTCCGAAGAAGCCAGACAAAAGTGAAATCTTTCATTTCTCGTGGATGAGTTGTTGCTGTTTAGAGACCCTCCAGCACAGCAGATGATGTCACCGCTGGACGGCCATATACGTCTGTCTGTCTCTCTCCTTCTCGCTGTGTCTCTCACATTTCTCAGTTCCTTTAATTCTTCCAGCCTTTTGTCCCTCTCTCTGTGTGCTCTGTGTCACATTGCTGTGTGGTTGCTGGAAGCAGATACCACTGCCTGGCTCTTGGCTAAATTGAGAGCAGAATACCAATGCAGTGCTACAGTGACTGCAGGAAACATTTGTCCTTTTGAAATGGAGAGAGAGAGAGAGTAAGATAGAGGCGGAGGATAGAGATGGAGGTACAGTAAGGAGGAGAGAAACGGAAGGAGGGGAAATTGGGTTGATCAGCAGTGAGAAGTGTAGAGGAGAGCAAAAACGAGAAAGACGGCATGAAGATATCCATTTGCTCAGTGTTAATTTATTTTCAGAGATGTTCTTTGGTTTGAGGACCATTAATTGGGTCATTATGGCTGACTGCCAGCACAGCGGTGTATTTATTCCTTTTATCTGTGGGAATGTAAAGGTCTCTCTCTCGCTCTCTCTCAGTTGGTTTTTTTAGACACTCTGTACTAACAAATCCATGTCTCGCTATGTTAGCTCTGTGGTGAAGGGGCCACGCCAAAGGAAAGTTTGTTTTCAAAAGGGCTGCTGCCTGCTCACTTCAGAGGAAGAGCGCATCATTTCATGGGAATATTTAATCACGAGATGTGGCACTTGCAATATATTCATGTGTCTTTTTCTCGATGATTCATGATGTGCTACTTGATCATTTAGGCCTTTAGCTGATGCTCTTCTTCACAGAGATTTACTGTTGGTAGAGTAGGCTTAATTTCCTAGACCAAAAATGTTTAGTAGAAAGATTTCAGCAAAGCTAACATTAAAGAGGAGGTTTACCCATGTTACAGAAAAATGCAGATACTATGGCTTTTATGATTTTTTTAGATACAAGCCTATGAGATTTTTGTTTCCACCCCAATACAAAGTAGGCAAGAGTGGGTGATATGAAATCTGCCCTGAGATATTTTGCCAAACTGCAGCAGTTATCACTTTTAATATTTCTGGTTTAATGAGGCCATTGTGGGCAATACTGGATTTCAGTTTGATTTTTGCACCCTTGTAATGGAATTTGTTCAGGTATTCACTTCAGTGGAATAGACAATAAAACAGGAATTTCTGCCTGGTTGTTTTCAGTAAAAACAACAATTTCTCATTTGATTTCCCCAGAAAATGTTAAATCAAGATATACATTTTGGTATTGAGATGCTAAATTCCATATACTGAGTTTATCCTTGTGGCCTGCTCCCAGATGGAATTTCATTGGTGGTGCTTTTACAGGAGTGACATTTGGAAATCTCAACACTGGTACGTCCTTCAGAAACATTGTCCCTGTTACTCTGGACAATTCACAGACAAAGCTGAGCACAGCTGTCGTAGGGTTTATTTCCTTAGCTGAAAGTAGTTCCTGTAAAAACTTAGACATGGCTTCAAAGTGAGGTCTGTGGATTATCCAGAAAGCTGTAAAATAGCTGAATAACACTATTTCATGTCGCTGTTTTTAAATGCATTTTTTAAAATGCTGCGAGCAAAACCTGGGCAAATTGAACCCAAACAATCTGCATGGCTAGATACCACCAGAGGTAAAATTAAAAAAAAAATACATTACTGTGATTTGGTTGAACTGACCTTTTAGGAGACATAAACTCCAAACCCAGAAATTCTGCAAAACCCATACAAAGGCCAAATGCACTAACGTTTAAAGAAATGTAATGATGCAAATATCAAAGGTTTAGAAACCAGAGAACAAGTACTAGGAAAATGAGTCCCAGGTCTAAAGAACATGGGGCTTAAAGGGAGACATATTTCAGGATGTAGCAGTTATTAATAGTTCTGTTGAATTTAGGGATGCAATAAGAGTAAAATGATATTTTGGTGCAACTTTTGTCTGAAATTGATCCATCAATTCAAGCGTGAACATGCATCCAGTATGACTGCCACTCAGAGCAGCAGCTCATTAGCAGAGAAACTGTTTATGTGAAAAGACAACAAAACAGCCTGTTCACATGTGGGTGGAAGAGAAGCAGTGGGATGTGAATCACCAAAACAATAGCTAATGGGCTTCTCTTGAAAAATTAATAAATAAATGAAACAGATGTATTTCATGGACACCAGATAATTATACAAAATTGCAGGACAAGCGAAAGGTATGTCCTTCAAAGACAGCAAAAAGGGACTTTTAAGCGAGAGGTTGAATGTTAATGTATACAGTAAATATAGCTTGATAATATGTGATGTAATAATGTATTATGATTTTTTTTTAGACATGTTTCTGGATTAAAGATAACATTTTGTTTTCAATGACAAAAAATGGACAAAATTGACACATTTGAACTAGAGTAATTTATCACCTCATAATGAAAAATAAAGGCTGACAGGCAAAATGGTCTTGGTATGAATTTTACTCTAATTGGCAACTGGCAGATTTGATCTCCAAGTATTTTGAAATGTTTCTAAACAGCATTTCGATACTCAGTTCATCCCCAGAGTAAACAAACTTTAGTATTATTTCTGAGAGATGGATGACAAAGACTGATGATTATGCTGCACAAAAATGAAGTTTTGATTTAAAAAATAAGTGGGAATAAATTCTAGTTTTGCAGGACAACAAATACAGAAATAGAACATCAACATTATTAACATTTAGTATGACAGGACGCTGAGAGAGAGTGTAGTGATCAGAGAACATTTTTGGTTTTCTTTTTACTGATTGCTGCTGTGTGCTCATGAATACAAGGCTTTGGAAGTGGCAGGCTTTGATGTACACATTAGAACATAGCAAGAGAGAATGGAGTTCGACACAAAGAAGTTGCTTTCAAGTCTGCCTGAAGCGGAGATGGAAAGGAAAAGAGCCAAACTCTAACCATGTGATCTTGACCACATTGTGTTACATAAATCTTCTCAAAAGAGGAACATTCAATAGCCACACTTTGGCAGACCGAACAGCAGTTTGGACAAATGTTTGAAATAGAAACTATTAACCACAAAGGTCTAAAATACTACAAAAAATATTGTCTTTAGACTTTTAAAATTTGTAAAGCTGAATGTCAGCCCAATGTGTAATCCGTAAAATCTGAAAATTGAATGTGACAGCTGAGGTTTTGTAATTTAAGGAGGTTGTGCCATCTCATCTCCCTCAAGCATGTTTTTTTTTTTTTTTGATCCCACAGCTCTCTTTGTAGAGTCTGTAGCTCCTGTTGCGTTCATTTGAATACCAGTGATCTCACTCAGCTGTGAGCACCCTTCATCCACGTCTGCCGCTGACAGGTTTTTAGCATTTTTGCACATTTATATAAACGCTAATATTGTTGTTATTGAAGCGGGAGGTCGTTCAGACAGGATGTGAGATTAAAGGTGAACGTCACACAGTCAGCCTGATGATTTTTTGAACCGACCTCTGAAACCACAGACAAAATTCAGATTTTAACCTCACAAATATCGCATTGATTGCTCACAGAGAAGCGAACATGAAACATTTATGTGCTCTGTGTAGCATTTGTAGGTGCACCTTGCATACCATAATCATAGATTCTGTTCCCATTAGCTTGCATTTTGAAGTAGTTATGGGCAGGCCTTTTTCCATTAGGGGATGTAATTAAAGCTGCTCTGCGCCTCTGTGGGCCATTGTTTTTATAATTGATGTTGACCCTGGCTTTGTTCTCTGTTGACCCTCGAACGGTAGTGTGGGGCAAGGCAGCCATGAGCTCTCAAGTCAGGGTAATTAGAGGTTATATTAATTTGTGAAAATGACTGCTGTGATATTAATACATTCATTTACACAACAAATTGTGAACAGTTTTAGTTGCAGTGAGGCTGGATTTGCACCTGACTTTATTGCTATTTGTCATGTTGCTTTTATTTATTTTATTTTTTTTCAATAGATCTTAAATTGCCAGCTGACTTGACATACTGAAGCTGTTAGAAATGTTAAATGCACAGTAGCCAGCCACTTCATCAGAATTCAATAAGGAGGAAATACAAGAAAATACATAGGACAAATGTTTTCCTTAATTCTTGGGAGAAACTGGACTTCAGATTAAAACAAATTGTGAAATGAGCATATATTGAATTTATTGATCTTTGTGGCCATTTCACTGCATCAGTTTACAAATGCACTGGACAGTGAATTTAATTGCTTTCACAATGATTTTTTAAGGTCAAAAGATGTCAATTTCCATTGTGATTGATATTCATTTAGTTAAAGAGTAGCACAAGGCAGTAAATCTCTGTTGTACTGCTCTCTCTGGTTAACATGTAGCCTGTTGACCACACCCAGCTTCACTGATGGGTATCCAAAATGTGCTCTTTTGTACCTGTAACCACACCCAACAGTGATGCCCCTGTGTCTACGAGTACACCTGTATATCACTGCAGCAAGGTGAGAAGTTAAATCACTAATGGTCAGCAAATCACGCTAGATTCCTCTTTGAAATTGTCATTAAAGTTAATCAGCTCATCTACGCAGAAGGCTCAACCACATTTTTCACTCATCCGTCCCATGTGCCTGTGACGGAACAGACACTGTTCTAATTAATGGAGCTGTCTACCCAGGCCACGTTAACGACTTGCATTTCTACATACCTGCAGCCTGCAGCGTATTTTTACTTTTTATTTTATGTGCATAACTACAGTGATTGGGTGCTGGGCTCCAAGCACTGCGAAAACGAGGGTGACCTACACACGGCACTGCGCCTGAACTCATCATGCCGCTTTCACTACGCAGCCTGTGCAGTATAATAACCAGGAGTTTGGCAAATGGGCATGGATTTACTGATAACAGTGTAACGTATATAATTTCTCTCCACAATTGGGAAGTTTGTTGTCTTAATTGGACAATCTATAGACTCAGGTGTAAAAATTCATATTCATAATAATGCAACGTTATATTAGTTACACTTGGGAAATGATCAGCAGTCAGCTATGGTTTATACTTGAAAAGTAATCTTCCCTAGCCTAATCAATTATAAAGCATAGGAGTGAATTTAGTTATCTTTTTTAGCTTGTGACAGGAAATGATATCTAGCAGTGTCACAGAAAATTGGATGTTATCTGTCCACATTTGCTGCCTGTTCTCTGGCAGTGGAATAAACACTATATCACCTTTTATGAGGTAAAAAAAGGTTGATGCAGCAGCCCTTTTCCATTTGGCAACACCTTATAGAGAAGTGTTCAAAAACAGCTGCTTAGTTCATTACTGCTCACTACTCTCCAATTCACTTTCATCATCACTTTTTATTATATGTGTTAGAATAAAGCAGAAAACCTGTGTCCCTAAGGAGCCGTGCAGTTAACCGGCCCACACCCTGCATGTTGGAAAAGACGGAAAGACGCCCTCACCTCTGGCAAGCTTCTACTGTATATGCAGAGTGAGAGAGAGAGAAAGAGAGAGACAGAGCTGCGTTCAGGGAGTCAAGGCATGGGCTTCAAACACACACTGTCCTTTTTATAGCCTGTGGAGATGTTTTAACATGGTCTGCCATGAACAGATGCTATTTTCCCCAACAGGCCGGAGTAATCTGTGTTTATCAGCTGTTGTAACTCGTGAACGATAAGGGCACCACTCTTAATACCACAACACCCTTTAACTTGGCATTTAATGTGCTGCTCTACATCATTTTTAGCTAATGCCTTGAACATTGTTTTTTTTTTATATATATTAGTAAATTACATTCAGATAGAAAGGTGAGCACAAATGCAATGTTGAAATAACTTCACCTTTACTTGTCTCAAGCTGTGAGACAGGAACATCTTCACACCTGTGAACTGTGACATTTTGTGCACTTGCACTGAAATAACAGTACTTCTTTCTTTTTCTGTTGAAATATTAACATTCCTTTGGGCAATCAAGCATTCCAGCAGATTTTCCAGCAAATCTACCCTGATGGCACAGAGTGCATGGGACAGTCTAAATGATACTAATAGTAATACCTCGTGGATATTAGGACATGCTGCACATAGTGCTTTAAATGTCCCGAAATGTGAAGTGAGTGAGGCGGGACATTGAATTTTAGTGGTAATGGTTGTGGTAGGACAATGACAGGAGGGGGCTGGGCCAAAGAGCAGAGGACATCGAGGAGAGCCATACATCATGGTGATAATTGCACTATCTCCCCACAGGCAACCAGAGGGAGGAGGTGGAGCGAATTGGGGCTGAATGTGCGGTTGGGGAGGGGGGCGGCTGACTGCCTGATAATTGAACTCCCAATTAACTTGTCCTGTATACATAAATAAGTGTAGTGCTAATGAGGGGGCTGTACCCCGTAAGGCCGCCTGAAGAGCTTCCATAGATAACCTTATCAGCGATACGTCTGGCTGTAACGACAGAGGCTGACAGAATCCAAGCCGTGTCTTTTTTTGCCTTCACCAACCAACTTTGCTGATAAAGTCTAATGAAGCCCTCCATGCTTCAAGTCTTCATTGGATCTGATTGCTGAGATTTTGTTGCTGTTTATCAAAGCTGCTGTGTAACAGCTCTTCTGCTGCTGCTGTGCTGTTGGGACTTGGTGTTTGTAAAGTAGCTGTCGTTATCTTTCTATCATTATTGCTTTCTTTTTTTTCCTCTCTTCCTCTAGTTACCCAATAAGCAATTCCCTCAATTTCAGTTTGTGTCGGTTGGGGTAACCTACGGGCACAGATGGGAAGACTACGGAAATATTTTTACTAAAGTGTGTTGTTAGAAGTTTCAGTGGTACATTTTTTCCCCTCAAGTCACTGTGGTAATAAAAGCAAAAACAGATTCAATTATAGTGTTCTTATCCAGAGAGGGTTATTCATAGTAAAAATTTGAGAATAAATAAGAGCAAAATACCAATCAGAAATTTTACACTGCAATAATGTTCCAAGACTGAGAAAATAAAAATGCAGATAATAAGTAAATTACAATCTCAGTATATATACCAAATGAAAATCTATAACAAAGTATTAAGACTATTCTGAACCACAAACAATCAGTAAAGTAGTAATTAAGGTGCACCCTTTTAAAAGGAAAGTAATTTCTTCAAGATAATCTATTCAGCAACAGTACCTAGGGTTGTAAGGCATTTTTTGCTTGTACTACAATGGTTTTCATATCCTTGTTTAGCCACCTTTATAGTGGTTGAGATTAATTTGCTTGCTAAATACTGGACTTGTGTTATGCCAACACCGAGGAGACATACACCTCATCACCCCTTCCTCCCCTGGGAACATCAGACCACAACCTGGTTCATCTCCAGCCTGTGTACAAACCTCTGGTACACAGGCAGCCAGCTGTGTCCCGCACAGTGAAGAGGTGGTCCGACGAGGCTCTGAAGGACTGTTTCAACACAACAGTGTGGGAGGAACTCTGCGATTCTCATGGGGACGATATCAACAGTCTCACTGACTGTATCACAGACGATATCGACTCTTGTGTGGAAAACACTGTACCCACCAGGACTGTACGGTGTTTTACCCACAATAAACCTTGGATTAATCCTGATGTGAAAGGGGAAGAACAGCTACAGGAGGAAGATGGAGGAACAGCTGCAGCAAAACCAATCAAAACCAAAACAAATCAGCGGATTCTGGAGAGGCCTTAAAACTATCTCTGGCCACAAGGGCCCTGGCTCCCAGGCTGCGGGGGACTAGAAGTGGGCGAATGATTTGAACTTATTCTTCAACAGATTTGATCATTCATCTGTCCTTCCCCCGGCCCAGCCCTCCCTGCTGCAACCCCCCTCATCGGCACCACCTCTCAGCTCCGTTTTATGTCAGTATATTTATCTACATATACATTATACATATATACATTCCATTCAGTGTGCAATACTTTTTCAATTCAATGTGCAATATTTCAAAATTCAGTATTTTTCATATTTAATTCTCCTGTCCATAGCGTATACACTCTTATATATACTCTCATGTAAATTTGTAAAAATTCTTGTAAAAAAATCTCGTGTAAATTTGTTAATATTTCTTTTATCCTTTTTAAAGTGTTAATAATTATTGTATTTCTTTTAGTACAATTGCTAATACTTTTAGTGGTAGCTAAGTTGTTAATATTTTTTTAAACCTCTCCGTTTATATTGTCATTGTCTATTATTATTTAACTGCTCTATCGTCTTTGCTGCTGGACAATGTGAGTTTCCCCGCTGAGGGACGAATAAAGGAATATCTTATCTCATATCTTAAATGACACTTTGGAAGAGCTGATACTTAACGCTGTGACAGCAGGACTGAACCAAATTTAGTTTTCTAGCAGAAGGACAAATTCAGTCAGTGGAAAAACACCAATAATCCTCTGAAATTGCATCTTACTTTCTCCTTTGTCAATCATATATCCAACACATTTAATAAGCATCTACTTACTTTATCTCCTCCCTTTGAACTGATCTACTTTTTTGCTTTTACCCATCGCCGACTCATTCTTTTTTTTTTTTTCCTTTCTACTCTCGACCATGTAGTCATGGCTTTTTGCTGGCGGAGCAATCTGCAAAGTTCAAACGACATATGCTCCAGGGCCTCTATTCTCTGGTCGATGGATGCCCAGGTTATTCGAACAGACAGCAATGCAAAAATCCAAAATTTAGGCATGGGTGTCCAATATTCCTCAGTCCCTCTGTACTTTGATCAAAGGATGTTGCGCTACATGCTTATCTCATTCTCTCCTGCCACGTTGTCTTCGTACGTCATGCTCTCATGTTTCCTTCTTACTTCTGTGCTTTTGCTTTTTGAGAAGGGAGGAAGACCAGATACACTCCAAATAACAGAATCTGATTTAGTCCTCTTCATAACCTTATTTTCCCTTGCATTTCAAAAACAAACAGAAAAAAAAATCCAGCAACAACTGCTCCAGATGAGAGACTTCCTTAAGTCCCTAATCCCCTTATTCCTGCCCTTTGTTTGCACCATATGAATACTTTCATGCAGATTGCTTCTCCTTGCGGAAGCAAAAAGCAAGCATTAATGGATAAGTGTGAGGTTAAATTGCTTGACTCAAAGGAGCCAGTGAGTGTTTAGCACACGCAGCAACAATATATTTGTTTTGACTTGTATGATGCAATGGGGCGGTAGTGTAGGATGTAGGTGGGCCGGTGCAATCAAGCGAATGGCTTCCAGGGAGGGTGTCAATCTGATGTTTCCAGTCCACCACCTTGTTCACTCTTTTCTCAGGTAAGTCTTTACTGGCTTGAAGGTCCCTGCCAGCGTGATCGGCCGTCACATGCAATTAAAGCTTGCTCCCGAGCCCTGCTGTCACTTTACAAGTGGAAAAGTGAGCGAGAGGTCTGGCTCACACATCCCTGCCACATGTCACTTGCCATCCGTCCCCATTACGGTTAAGCTGTAGAAGAAACAGTATGCCCAAAACAAACAAACAAACAAACGAAAAAACAGAGTGTGAGGTGAACCCTTTTAAAAGCTTTCTAATGGTATTATTTCCTTATTGCATTAAATAAGTGTTTAGTGTGTTGAGGTACCACAGACCATGTCCAAAACCATAATATACAGCATTTGCAAATGAGAAAATTATTGATCATGTGCAGACTTTCATATAAAGGATATTTTTTTAAATAATTGATAAGGGAATCGACATCCAATAGTTGCATTACAACACACTGCTGGAGTACATTAGACAGCTTTTCTAATGCAACAACAAAGCAAATCAATAAGGGATTCTCTGATGGCTTGTTTTTACCATGTTGGCTATGCAACATCAATGCCCTAATGTACTCACATCAATGGTCTTAAATTTCATATACATAGATTTTTGAGTGTCCGGTGTAAAGCTTTATGCAATTAGGCTTGATTTTTTTTTTTTTTAAACCTTCAAGGTCTCCTGACTATTTGTGTAGGCTGTTAATTAACAGACAGGCGGCTCCCCAGAGGCTGCAGTCACCAGAAAAGAGAGCATTATCAGCCACACAGACATGTTCCATTTCAATATCTGCTGCCACATCTTGCCATTTGTGAGCTAACTGAAACCTTATGTTTGCTCATGCAGCTTTGTAATTAATCAAAATTATTTTGAAATATAAGATTAAAAACAGGTTTGTTTTTTTTCAATGTTTCCTCTATGGTAGGAATGAAAAGGCATTTTAGATCCATTTTGCTAAATGTTCTGTTCTAATCTGAAGTACTGCTAGGCTAACACTATTAGCAAACTCTTGCAATTAAATTAAATCAAGTTGCACCTCTATTCATATTATGTTGCAACGAAAAGAACATTAAAATCCAAAGCTACAATATTATACATAAGAGGCATATAGAATATATGTTCCATACATATTCACAAGGGAGGTGCTTGGAAATACAATTTTGTAAGTGACATCTTTTGTGTATAGTTGCACATAAAAACGCTGCACTTTGTTACTTTAACTGTTCAAGCCTCAGTCAGATGTAGCGTTATGGCTAATGCTGATGATGTTCTATATTTCTCACTCTTTTTATTGGAACACTTTGTAATTATGAAAGAACACAAATGCCATCCATTCCCAACCCATATTCAGTTTTACAGTGGATATTGTTGGCCACATGTCAGCAATATGTTAAGGCCTACATCAAAAATTTATTCTTTATTGCTTTTATTGTTACGTTATTAGTGCCCAGTACCTCTCCAGCATCTTTTTATATTCTAGTGTTGTGCTTGCTTACACTCACCTTCGCCTCACATTAAATATACTGTTTTTGATGCTGCACGTGATTGGCTAGTTGTTACTTACCTTGTCTCTTTCACTTGACTCACTTATAGTTGGATTTGAAAGGTTTGGTTTAGAGCAAGTTGGTAACTTTTTATGACAATAGCTGTCGAGCGTCGCCAGTGAAATGAAATTACTGAATATGTTGGTAAGACAGGCCCCAAGGCAGAGTCATCTAACACGAACATATAATACGGTCCATGGATGCTAAATTACATCACCTCTCTCCACAGTCAGCATTATATTTGTAATCATATACAGCATGTTCAGTCTTTCTATATTCTGCTATTCCATCAAAGCATGGCTCGGAAAACACACCTCCTCCATACCCTGGATAATCAGAGGCTGTAGAACGCTACTAGATCTTTGCCTTTTAATTAGTCTTAAACAATTTAACATCATAAGAGTGCTTCATTGTGTTCATCATTTGTATTATACAGTCCAGCAACTTCAGTCACAGTCATGATATGTTTTTGAGGGCTGCTGCACTCTAGACCTCAAGGAAGCAAAGCTCGGCTTGGTTTATTGCACGTACATGTGCATGGAGGTGGGAGTGCTGCAAAGCTGCAAACTGTTAATCTCAGTCAACCACTTTTGCTCTGGAACCCCAAGCTGTGAGTGAAACCGATGACTGACTGCACTGTGACTGATGAGAGATCCCTGCGACTCCATGCATCAGGTGACCCCCTGTTGCCCTCTCCTGGACAAGTTGTTTGTGCATTGAGTCATAAACAAGATACATGGGGAGGCATGGAAGAATGGTTCGGGGAACTAACAGCAGGGTGGAAAAGGCATGAAAGCAAAGGAGAGTGTTCGGACCACTGCGAGGCTCAGAAGACATTGATGTCTACACAGACTGTGGGAAAACCCTCACCATTCCACAGTACCTCTTCTTGGTATTCCACTTCAATCAAACACCTGCCAGCTGAGCTTCAAAAGAGGACTGTAATCCCCCTCCCTCGACCCCTGCTACTGTCATATGACAATATTGATATATGGAATAAAGAAAGTTCTGATACCTCCCGTCGTGACTTGAGCCAGTGTCTATGCAGGTGCAAGATTCCCTGCACTAAACTGTGGGACTTAGATTGGAGCCTTTGGAGGCTACCTAAAGAATCTAAGGTGCCATCACTGCTGGTATCTGCACAAACAGGGTGACATTCATTATTACTTTATAGATCTCCTGTGAACCGGGCCCGTTCTATGACATTTCTATATTTATTTAGCCTTCCAAACAGACGGGACCACCTATGGAGTTAATACAGCGCCGGCGACACCAAATTACTAGGAAATGAGGTCTGATTGCTGATGTGCCTGCTGCTGTAATGCCGTCACTCAAGTTGCAAGCTGTTTGTGCTTGTGGCTCATCAGAGCTCTCCCGCCTCACTGCTGAGTGAGACTTGACAACATCGAGGATAAAACTTCTGCTTTCTTTCTTTATTTTTTTACACCACTTCCAATTTGCTTGAGCGTATTTTAATGAAATAACTAGGCTCATGGAAGAGCTCTGGTAATCTGACACAATCTCTCTGGTTCTGCAAGAACGTGCAGAAAAAAGTGAGAGATTTGGGGCAAAATTGCAACATGATTCACTTCCTTTTCCCAGTTACTAAGCTACGATTAAACCTGGTGCATCAGCCTCATTTCCCTACGCGCCAAGTGCTATGTTGTACAGCATGTACAGCAGGGCAGTGACTGATAGAAGTCAAGGCAATCAAAAGATAAATAAGATGGTTGTTTGAGCTAGTTGGCTGAAACAATCAAATGGGGCCATCAGCACAAAAGATGCCAAAGGTGGAGGCTCATCAATCATACAGCAGAGAATGGGACATAAAGGGGGGTTCAGATGGAGTGAGGAGAATCAGTTAGGAAGAATGACATTATACAGCAAGGGATGCAAGAGAGTACTTCGGCTTACTGATGGACAGAAAGACTCTGCGTGACAAAACAATATGGCAGCAGGAGTGACAAAATCATCCAACGCCTTAAGAATAGGTTTATGTCTTTGATGGATGGCCCAGGGTGGTATTTGTCAGGGAATATGGAACAGCTTCAGGGGAGCACTGTGAGTGCTGGGGGGAACAGCACGTAGCGATGCCAGCCTGTAGATCGTGTGTCTGCTGTAGAATTGTAATCAGGGGACGTATGTTGTCTCACAGGGAGGTTGACAGATGGTATGGAAATACCCACAAAAAAGGAACAACAAAGAAAGGTACGATAGGATTGTCTCACTGTGTGTATGACATTTCACCTTTTCTCTTCAGTACATCCAGTTCCTCCACTGACAGAACCAACGTCGTACCACACAAGCATGGACCTTAATGACAGCTTTCAGTTTCATCGGCATCAATGCGATGATACGATGATGCCATGCAAGAAAACAGACTTTATTTTTCCACATTCTGAAGTGATTATTGTAATTATTCAATCTCTCCATGCTTTTTGGAGCAGTCATCACAACATAGCCCTGCATTTATTCACAGCCATCCTTCTCAGCAAAAGGGCTTAATCACACATTTCCATAAACACACAAACACATTGACACACATCCTCTGGCGTCACCGCTCACAAGCCGAGCAGGGAAGGTAAATATTGACTCACAGTCTTCTCATTAAAGGGCTTTTTGACTATCGGAGCCTGAAAAGGACATATAGTACACTAATTGCAAATGGTAGAATGCCAGGGGCAGTGTGTGTTGGTGATAATGGTCACTCTTTATCTTCTCTTCTCTCCCCTGTGTAGGTCTATCGCCAAGGGATAACTTAGACCGAAGGGTGGGATCAGATTAGAGGTCATCTCGGATGGTGGGAATTACACAATTTCACTGTAAATGCAGAAAACATAGTTCATGTGAAAATAGGGTTAATCTTGTACGACGAGTGCGTGCCAAGTTTATACAATGAGCACAGCTTCTAGTCCCATTTTCTCTGCCAGCTGTTGTCTCTGCATTCCACTAAGCCATGCATTTTTTTGATTCATCTTTACAGCTCAGAGTTAAAATAATGCCTTCCCCTAATGCTTGTTGTTCAGCCTCGGTTTAATTTCAGTCCACCATAGCAACAAAGTCACACAAAGTCACCAGTATCAATTGCAAATTGTGAAATATTGTAAAAAAAAAAATGAGACTGCATAGTTAAAGCTCATGTATACAGAGGCAAAGAACAAGAGCGAGCGAGAGCAATGAGAGGAGGGATAAAAGAAATCACAATCCCAAAGAAAATTGTTCTGTTGTTCACATGTCTGATCAAGCTTAAAGATGCTATTACTCTATTGTCACCGGAGCTGTTCTCCCTGGCTTAACTCTAGAAGATGCACTGACCTTTTCAACACTTTACCACATCGGGTCTATTACATGCCGACAGTTCACCTCTCCCTTTTCCTTGTGAAAGGATAATACCTGCTCCCCTTTTTATTGTGATGAAAAGGCAGAGCTGGCTTTAGTGTGATTTCATTTCCTCTGCTCTTGGAGCTTCTATAGGCAGAAGTCCTGACAGTCACTTTACCTGAAAGCAATCACCAGGAACGACCGTTGCTTTAGTGCGTGATTGAATACCAATAAATCTGACCCTCTTTATTTCCCCTCGAACAAAGAACAGTGGAGGGATGCCAGCTTGTTCAGACAAGAGAGTGGATTATCTTCCCTGGTGGACTTTTAGCTGCGTGATCCTGCAACACAACGCAAAGCTCCCATCAAATATGTGGTGGAAGGGATTGATTGAAGCTGATACTGTAATCCATATAATACTTCGAACATTTATATTACCTCAGCCATTTGGTAATCTCTGTTTCACTGTAAAACCAAGGCTCTTCTGCTCCTTTCTTTGACTCCTCATTGCCACAGGAGGAGGTTAGACACTGAAATCATGGTGACTCAGAACGTCTGCCGCCTGCCTCCCACTGGAGCTCCCGTCCCATCCATCTATTTTAATTCAGCACTATTTTTCCTGTTTTCCATCTTTACCGCAAAGTGTTGATTTTGGCTTATGTATACAACAAGCCTAGACAGTCACCATCTGCATCATTCTCCCCCTCTGTGTTTCAAAGACTAAACCATGACGCAAGCATCTCAAAATGGCTTCCTGGGTGATTTCTGTAAAGTAAGGGCAGGTGGAGGGTTAGGATTAATTCCATGTTTTTGTGTTTGCTACTGCCAATGACAAAGAGGCTGTTTTGGTCCTTGAGAGGCGAGAGCAATCTTGACGTGAGCAGGAAAGATTTGTACCAAAATAATTATATTCCCATGATACTTCCATGGCAAAGAGACACAACAGTCACACCCTGCTTTGCTGGTAATGAATGATCAACCTGGTATTATCCTTTTATCCTCTCCCACTGGGATGTTAATGTTGAGCTATGACTGTGCTGGATCTTTACCAGTGTGACGCATTTATTTTATATAAATTCCAATAGAGTCTTATACTTCTTTCACGTACGAGCATGCAGGGGCAGACACACAAACCTGCCCTTAACCGGACACAGATGAGCAAGAGATGGATTTGTTTACTCCGTCTGTCTACAGCCAGGTTACTACTGTGATATGGCCTGGTTTTTTGGTGATGTGTGTGCAGTGCTGTGAGTGTGTGTGTGTGTGTCGATGCACAGCACAGGTGGCAGGCAGCAGGGACGGGAGCAGGCCAGTGAGCAGGTAGAATACCACTGAGGTGGAAATAACACAGTCTGGACTCCTCCACCGCTCGAAGAGGCCTGGCGTGAAATGCTGCAGGTAGTGCTGACCGCACACTGTTGCTCCCCCTGCGCTGGACAAAATCTGGTACAGGTACATCCATGTGGCTTTGTCAGTGTTGGGCAAGCTGCTTGGAAAGTGTAGTGAGCTAAGCTACTAGTTACTCTCCATTAAATGAAGCTTTAATACACTGAAGATACCCCAAGAGAACTGTAGCAAGCTGAGCTACAGCAACATGGCAAAGGTACTACAGCTACAAGCTATTTTTTTCTATTAAACCAGCTTCATTCCAAGTCAGTGCTATCTCATTCAAACAGATAGGCAGGCAACAATGTTAAGTTGCTTATTAGACAATAAGCCATGGCTGCCCAAAGTGGGACCCACAGGCCACAGCTGGCCCACCATAAGGTTAGATTTGGCCCACCAAATGGTTTTAGTGAAGAAATGAAAGATAACTAACATAAATATAAATAGCTATTTATGCTGTGACTTGGGCACGTTCAGTAACTTAACTCGAACCACAGTAGCATCTGCCTATCTATCATCTGTCTGTCTGTAATCATTTTAGTAGGCCCACTCTGTACTAATAGCTATATCTAAATAATAATGATAGTAGCAAACAATTTTGACTACCTAACATGTTGTTTTACCCTCTACTGTAATAATGCAAAATAATCTTAACTTCAACTACAGCCCCCAGCTCTTTTATCCTTTATGTACTGAATTTGATTATTTATTTATCTTTGTCTTCTTCATCATCCCTACCTCCCCTTGCTTAATTTGATTAATTTTATCCTAACAGACAGTGAAAAAATTGGGGCTGGCTGGTGGTTAACTGTTGACGAGCTGCTAGCTGTTGTTGGCGGACTGCGCTGAACTTGTGCTGGTTAGTTTGGTTGGCGATGGTTGTGTTGGCTTATTTGGGAATCACCTGAATGTGTGTTAGATGTCTTGAAAGTAGATATCAGCTTCTTGTGGGGGATACACAATAAGCATCCAAACACATATGGGATCAGGATCAATTCCTCTCCGTCTTCAACCTCTGCCATCTTTCCAACAAGTAAACTCGAGCTTGCATGTCTGTATTGCTTTGTATATCTGGGCAAGACATGCATATTTTCACTAACATCCATGCACAAACTAGCAAAAAAATAAAGATCAATACAACATACATGCATAAACAGCAAACAGTAATTTGACATTTGTGACCCTTGCTTGTTTTTATGTTTCATCTAGATTTGTATGTTTCATCTTTTTACAATTCAGTATTCAGTTGAAAATCATGTGATATTAAAAAAAAAAAGAACCCACAGCAATGAAAGACAACCTGTCCCCAGTAATATGAAATGGAATAAATGAAATCAGTGTTTGGCTGGAAGGTAAAAGGTAAAAGTCAAATTCAATATGAGAATTTTCTTCTTCCTGTAATTCATGCTTGTCTCATATTCAGGCCAATACAATATGCAGAATGTGATTTGTAGAAAATGGGCTAAATGTGCAAAATCATTGTAGTGGTCCTCTCAATGCCTAATTAATGTTGATAAATAATTATTTTGCGATTAATTATTGAGAGAGCAGAAATTGGGCTGCGTTTTAATATTTGATCATCGTGTCCAGGAAGCTCCATTGTTCTCCTGCTTTCACCTGTTGCCACTGACCCAAGCTGGCACACAATGCCCAGCTGAGAGCCCAGCTGCTGTTTCACCGCATTCCTAAATATCCAGGTGCCACTGCCAAAGGCGATCATAGACTCATGATCATCCAAGAGTTCCAGTTGTGTTGCAGCCTCAACCTCTGTGATTACACCAAACACTGGGAGCAGACAGATGAGGAAAGACAGCGTAAGTGAGGAAATCAAAAATGCTTACCAGCTGGTAAAAATAGTAAATTCTAACACCCCATGCTTGAGGGCCTTAGCTGCTGAAACATGTACTATACGCTTGACTCTGTCTGACCTGCATACATGAGTGATCAAGCTTTTTGGAGTGTGAAAGTGGCTATGAGGCGAAGGAGGCGAACAAAGGAAACCAGTCAACTCCCTTCTGTTCTGTCTCCTCCAAAGCCCTTCTTTTGTTCTTAGGTTTTTGGCAGCGAGCCTCGAGTCCAGTCAACTTTCCCTGCAGTGATTTGTCTGTGACACATCGGTAGCTCGCAGGGCCGCTCAACACTCTCATCTTAAAGAGTTTAGGGAGGGAGAAGTGAGGAGTGAGCACGAGTAGGTATCCTGTAAGACCTGCCTTTGTTTCAAGCTGTCACATCAGAGGCAATTCTCTACAGCAAATAAGTCCATTTTCCCACAGGGACAGACAGATCTACGGACCGGCAGGCGGTCAGGCATGCTGGGTATGATCCCACCAGTCAACTGGCCTCTAGTCTTCATTAGTTCTTATAGTTGGAGATTCAGCACCAGGAAACAGTCCCATTGCATGTTGATGTTGAAATGATGCAAACATACTGTCGACCTTAAGGCCTTAAAATGCCGAGGAAACTGTGAACTGGAAGATTTTGCTCAAAAAGTATGCATAACATTGTCATGTTGGTATGGAGAAGAATTTACCAGCAGTAAATGGTGAGACAGTGCAAGAAATAAATCTGCATACCTGTCAACCTTTAGGGTTCAAAATATGGGAACATGGGTTTTTTCTACATTTTTTAGGTTTGTCATGCCCTGAAATTTTGACAAAAGCTAACGTTAAGCAACAGTTATGTTAAGGTGACTAGTCCGTCTAACTGCACAGAGAGCACCTGTGCACACACCCCTTGAAACAGTTTGTGGGTTGCCAGGTTGTGGTGAGAAATGGGTTGAAATTTTATCTAGTGCGTGGATTGTGTGTGTAGATTGTGTTTCAGAGGTGATGTGGCAACTTTGGGGATGCCAAACCAAAATACAAAGGTGACTGATGATCTGTGTGATGATCATCCATAATAAAGTGTGAGGGCCATGCTAATTACGAGAGTTTCCTGGGAGAAACGACAAAACAAGAGGATGCTGGGAAATGGTTTTGAAATATGGGGGAAACCTAGGAAAACTGGGAGCGCTGGCAGATATGAATATGTTTCATATCAAAAAGCAAAAAGGTGACTTGTAGTATAATGTTGAATAATACTAGATATCAGTGAATGTATAGTGCGTATATGTTATTTTTTGCAGTATACAATATATCATGACTTAGAGGCACATGAACATATAAATAACAAATGTTTATGGTTATGTGTTGGCAAAATGAATAACATGCGGTACAAAGAGTACATATACATCATTTTTAGTCTTTTACATGACTATCATAGGCGATATAAATTCAAATGATCAGTATATTCTATTTAGGCTCTAACATATCCATAATAAGAGTCATATAAGTTTTTTTTCAACCACATATCATTTAAATGTTGGACAGATATGATGACCTGCCATTCCTACAAAACTGTGTAAATATTCTTAGCCTTGGTTCGTCTGTAGCTGTGCTGAAATTCTTTTTGCCCAGTCATTTTATGTCAAATCTTGTGATCGTTTGGACTGACATTGAACTTGGCCTCCTCCTTCATGTTGCTGATTTTTTCTGGCTCTTTTTTGGTAGAAACACTATCACTGTGTGTGACATCACAGCTGTCATGACACTTCCTCATCCTATGTGTATCGCAGCAGTGTCTCTTCCTACTGTGCATCCCTCTGAGCCTTCCTATTTGGTGACTCACTGACCCCTTTTCTCATGTACAAATCTGCACACTGTCCCTTTACATAACACCCATGGCCCATTTCACTATCACTCCGGTGAACAAGACAGAAACAATAGCTGGGTACACCCTCCACCCCAACTCCTTTCCTCAGTATTTTCTCCCTATGGTTCAATGAGTACTGTCTCACTGAGGGATAGAAAAGAGCCTATGTTCCCGTTGCCACATCCACATAAAGGAATGATGAATGTTTCAGTCGAAATGGAGGACACTGAGGAGATGGAGAAGAGGTCAGGGGCCTGTTCCGGACAATAATGCATACATTTCAGGAGGAAATGGGTGTCCCTAATCCCAAGATTTAGGCAAGAGCTGGAGACCCCTTTTGGGTACAGTGCTGCCACAGGGCGAAACGCCTTCCCTCAAACGCATTCAGCCTTTTATGCAATGATGTGGTCTGATTGCATTTCACCCACAGTCCAGCAGACAGATCCTGTGAGAGAGGTGGTGTCCAGGTAAAAGCTCAGGTAAACTTGGCGTACTGTGCAGCTGCAGGTGCTATTGTACCTCGGCTTTAAGAGAGATTTCCACAAACTAGTGCCTTTGCAGTCATGATTGTTTGCTGTGTTTACTGATGATTTTATGGTGTACGCCGCAGCGGTTTACCTTAAGAGAGAAAGCCACAGTTTGAAGTTTGTGCTGTCTGCCTCTGTGATCTTTCTGCCTCTTTGGTTTTCTTGGTTGTGGATGTGAATCATCCGGTAAACCTGTCTCAGGCTGCGTTCACGCTAAGCATTTTCGTTGGAATTTGTGTGAACTCTGGAACATTTATTCCATTAGTATGGTTCACTGGGGCAGGTTTTGAGAAACCCACTGCAGTAATCTCTGAGTATCTATCTTCTTTCCCCTATTTTATTTATTTATTTTCAATTTTTCTATTATTTCTTCTTGTTATTTTTTCTGTATCTCTTATGGTATATTATAGATATTTGCGCTGTAATGTTGTCTATAATTTAATTTTTCTTAGCTATATTTTAGAATATATCTCCTTAGTTGAGCTGTGGATGTGTTGTGACAAGAGCATTGTTCAGAAAAATAAAAATTCCTTTCCCTGTACTGTCACTGTTTTATTCATTATTGACAGCTATTTGATGTCACCAAATAAGTGCACTTACATGAGGATGAACAGTTAGTGTGGTTCATTAAGAGTGAGAATTAATTCTGAGCCAAGTACAGGGAAACATCAGGTGATGACATGTGATAGCTCTCAGTTACTCATCCTTGGAAAGCAGCAAATCAAATTAAAGCAAGGGCAAACTGATTCTCATATCATGATATTGTTTCATGTGCTCTTAACTAAAATGAAAACCACAGGCAAGTCATCATGTTTACCTAAAGCGCAAAGCAGTACTCAGCATGAACTTATTCCCATATATATATATTTTTTTGCTTAATCCTCCTTCACGTTTATGACTATATCACTGATTTTTACTGGCCTGGTTATTCATGTTCATGCATCTGTAGTTTGTCTTGATTATGAAAGTGCAAATATTGTTTGAGGGAAGTGCTGCACACATAAAGTTATTATTACTTGATTCCCTTTGCAACAAACATGAATTATGGAATGCAAAATGGCGCTTGGAGCCGCTCGAGGTAATTTACATCAACATTGAAAAACAATAGACTATGTAATAGCTTTCAAGTTAAGATCTATCTTTTCTCCTCAACATCTATCTTCCCTGCAATATTGGATTTCCAGCTCTGTGAGTTGAACGCAGTGGCCCAAAGCAGCAGCAGCAGCAGCAGCCATCGCCCACCTTACCTCCTTATTTTTCTGACATTAAAGACAATAAGATAATGGAGCTCTTGCTAGCAACCACCAGGCTAATAAACCACAGGGCCATCCGCGAGGCCACATAATGATTTTGATAGCAATAATTCAGTGTTTGGCTAATTTAGAGGGAGGGAAAGGGGATTTGATTTAGTGGGTGTTTTTTTTTTCTTGTATTAAGTTTCTCTGTTCATTAGAAATTGCTTTATTGGTAATAAATTAATACAGGTTGTGTTATTTTGTGCTTGTCTTGTTATACATATTAATGTATCAAATATACCAGCCACCCTTTATTACCCACCTGTAATTGAATACAATTATTGTGCACATCAGACCAGGAAAGATATTACATTTATTGTGTTACAGTACATAAATTATTCCCTCATACTATGCCCCTGTGCTATGCAAATGAAAGTCAGACCAAAGCACAACAAAGTAGAATAATGTTCTTCCAAGACACGCTTTATAGGGTTTTCAGGCCATACAAGTAAATAACATTTACATTTACCCCTCTTGATCAACACTTTGCTAGTTCACTTGGACACCTCAACCCAAAATCCATCGGCCTTGCCTTTCACACTGTAATGTACACATTCATTCTGACATTCATCACATCCTGACTGTATGGAGCTGAACCGCTGTGGGCTCACGACCATCAACAGCTCTTGCCTCAGAGTGCGGTGGCATTTTTGGAGATCTATTAGGGTGTTTATGAGCAGCTTGAAAAGGGCATTTTGCAGATTTATGGATGACAAGGCTAAATGATCTATGGAAAACAGGGATGAGGAAAAAGAGCCATTGACGTTGATTGGACTGTTTTTTGGCAGTGTGTGTTTTTGTGTGTATTTGAGAGGGGTGTGTCCATCCCTCCCAATCCCACGATATCAGGGACCTTCCACAGTGCAATTTGACGGGGACAGGAGGAGGTGGAAGGGGGGATATAAATGAATAAGTAAAAAGGTCACGTCAAGCCATTTTCATAAAAGCTCATTAACTTTTATTTGCTGCAAAAGATGTCTGTGTAATTAGAATAACAGAGATTGAGCTAATGAAATTACAATAAACAGTGGTGGAGTGGAACCGAAAAATAATAACGCAGGGCTCACACATGTCTGAGACTCAAGTGCATATTATTGGCAGGTGACCTTTCAAGGAGATGAGGTAGATCACAGGTGTGTTTTGCAAGGTGTGGCTTTAGTTTGTATGCATGCATGCATTCATAATTCTTGTGTTCACTGAATGTTTGAGCACACAGGATTTTCTCCCATGCGTGTGTGAAAGGGTGATACAGTAACAAAGCAGTTTTTATTGCTGCTCCGACCTTTATTTATTGGCCCTATCATTGTCTACTGGCAAAGAAGTAAAATAATAAATGGCAAGTTATCGAACAGGCTTTCTCCACACATTGTTCAATAAAACAGGCAATCAGAAGCTCACATTTGTCATTTATTAGCAGGTTTAATAGTGAGGGAGGCTACGCTCATCCCTGGCTCACAGAGTACAGTGCAGATACTGCTCTGTCATTTCCCCCCGGCTTTGCAGTGTCATGCTAACAAAGGCTTAGAGAAGGAACGTTTCCACCGCAGCCAAAACACAACATGAAATGATTTCAGTAATTGGCACAATTTCAACCTGAGAAGAAGGAACTAATTAGTGAAATGTGCTTGGCGCAGTGTTCAGCAGAAGCCGCACACTCCCAGCTCTACGTGATCAGTCTTTGTGGTGGACATGATTGGACACCAGAACTCTCTCCCATATATTATTGACAGCAGGCAAGTATAGGTTTCACTGTGTGCCATTAGCAAGAGCAGGCCATAAATGATGAATGATACCTGATGTTACATTTGTAAGAGGTGGATGAGTAAAGCTCTCTGTAAAACAGTAATCAATGCTCAGTCAATTTAACCACCTCATTGGCCTGATATCTGTCTTTGAATTTCAGAACAGGAAGTCATTCAGTTGGAGGCATGAAAACAATGATTCATATTTTTTTCAAAACTGAAAGCACGTGTGCAATCGATGAATTAGCGTGAGAAAAGGTTATCTTATGGATAAGATTGCGGGGATTTGCTCCAAAGTCCCATCAACAGCGCCCGTGTGTTGTTCCAACACCTCACCTTTCTAACCTGCGTGATACCTGGCTCCGTTCCATAGATATGAGGGAGATTTGTCAGCCTCCCTGTTTGTTCACCGTGTGTGCTGATAGCCTGGCAGCCTGTTTGTTTGTTTATTGCCTGTCTAGGTCAAAGCAGATGCCCTCGCTCTTCTTCTCTGCCTTTCCACTCTCTCACAGAGCCTCTGAATCGGAGTCTCTGAACTCATACAGACCCTGCTGCGCTGACCTTTTCAGACAAATATATGTGCTGTAAGGTAATGTCACAACATCCAGTCCTCAAATCCAATGCACGTTGTCTAAAGAAGCTGAGGGTCGTCCCTGATGGTGGGTAGACTCATAAATTGTCTGTTCTTTGTAAAAGAATTGAAGGTTAACAAGTCTTATGGGTTTGCTAAAGCAACTGAATCAACATGTCGACAACAGTTGAGTTTCTGTAGTTACACCTTCTGTGTAGTACTTTTTTTTTCAGAATACATGGTATCATCACCTACAAAGGAAGAGTGAATGGCTTTTCCTTGAATTACTCTGTATGAAGTTCCTTTAAAAAGAAGAAAAAAGCTTTACAACTATTTAAAGAGGTATTATGGGTGATTGTATTTCTTTCACATTTCTATGTTTTTCATTCAAAGGTGACAAAGAAATAGATGGAATGAGCTTAAGTTGACCTTACTGACCTGTGTTCCACAACACATTTCACTGCATATGGTATGTCTGACTATCATTGTGTACTGAATGAAGTCTTCCTCTCCATCATCCTGTGAGATATTTCATAAACAAGCTTCCATGTGCTGGTCTGACCATGAGGATTTAAACCCTGCACATGAGAACCTCACAAGCTGATTTTACCTTCTGCTGACTTATTCACATGTTCACTTGTCCCAAATCATTTGAAGCCAGAACACGATGTATCGTCAGTAGAAGTACACAACCTTGACTTGTTGTCAATAAGAATGTCTACATAACTCCACTCATCTGAAATGTTGCAGTGAGCTCGAGTGTTTTTTTTGTCTCTTAGATCCATTTAGATACTATATGTACCGCAAAGGTCATCTGCATAATAACATTTTGGAGATGAAGCTTACTGGCAGCAACGTTTGTTTTAAGAGAAGCGGATTTAAGATTTAAGCTAGTGGACATTCATGTCATTACTGCTGCAAACCTAATACTATATGTTTGTGCACTTCAGTACCCACAACCCAGCATTGTAGTACTGAATGCATAACACTGCCAAGCTGTTTAAAAATACAGCCAGTGATCCTGGTATTGGGTCGTAATTTATTTTATACATGATTTAAGATGCCATGGCATGTACAGTATTTCTTTATGCAAATAGCTATGATAGCGAGAAAAACATCATTAATGAGAGGCCATATTTCAAATTTCTGTCATTTTCCTTCCTTTCTTCTTTTCCTCATTCTTTTATTTTTATTTTTTACTGACATGATCAGACCTCAACATAATTTGCACCTTGGAGGACATTACACACATAACTGAGTCAAGTCAAATCTCAGTTTCTGACGTGTTTTCTTATCTTTTCTTTCTTTATTGTACTGATGTGAAAAAGCAGAAGTCATTATTTACTGCCAGGAGAGAATTCTTCACAAGAGCTTATTTAGAGCTTACAATTTCTATACAGCATTATTGATGCATACAATATAATTTCTTCTCTCCTTTTTGTTACAGCCAAGACAATGAATAAGTACCAGGAAAGTTTCAGTCCATAGAGAGTCTTTGACCTATCAGACTGCTTGACTGGGAATCTGTTTCAGGTTGTTCAGACAAGCGAGTTTCAGTTCCTGATCTGTAGATCACCTCCACACAAGACAACAGCCTCCTGCTCCTGCTGCTGCAACATACATCTCTGCAATGGCGCCATCCATTTTCAGATTATCTCCTGAAATCTCATTTGGGTAGGGGGATTTTAATGACAGTGTGCAGGGAAACATACCTGAACCCGAGCAGGCACTCACGCCGGCACGCAATGAGATAGTGTGGGTCAACACACCCACACACCCACATGTGCTGTACATACAGAAACACACACTGAGTATTGATTTACTATCATACGCCTTGAAGGAAAGCAGGTGGTGCAGTGCCCCAGGCTGCTTATTTTCACTAAGACAGCAGCATTTTTGGCACAGTGGTGAGTTCGCATTGGCACCTGGCAAGACAGTTGACTAGGTGTTGAAAGCATGAAGCAATCGTTTTGACAATGGCATGTCTATATGTATTTTTATTTTTTCATTATTTGGGCAGGTTTAAACTCTGTGAGCTTTTTTTCTGTACCCTCTGCACTTTTAAGATTTTTTCTCTCTAACCACCAAAGACAGCCTCTTAAAGATGATGGTGCTTGAAAGCTCAGCATTTCATTTTCACACTTTTGCCAACATCTTTCACATCTCTTTCTTTGGAGGTGAACGACAGATAAATACTGGACTTGGCAGTGCTGTAATGCAGCAGTTGGTGTGACCACTTACGTTCCCTGTATTTGACCTTTTACAAACCACCATAGCTCATATAGTTTGACGTTTCAGATATTTTTTGTCTGTGGCTGAGAGGTGGGTTTATCCAAGCTGAGGGCGGTTAAGGAATACAGGAGGTCATTTCTAATGGACTCAAATGTGTTTTAAGCGTAACATGGCGTGCTTTATTGTTATGCATTATGCAAATTCATTTGACTTTTCAGCAGGTAAATGACCCTAGGTTTAGAAGAGGTGTGCCTAAAAACCACAGAAAATGTGGTCCATGATACAATATGTTCATTATTTCCTAAACTTTGCTCCTAAACTTTGTTTCTGAACTTCATCATACCAGAACCTACTGTACATGTTGTTGTACTACATGAACCAAAACCCACATGTATTAGGTAAAAAGCAATCAAGCAGATGCAATACATATTCATATTTTAAACAAGTGTTATGTGGCAAAGGTGATTATTTCCCTTTAAATTTTTAAGCAGGTAGCTCAGTTTAGTCTGCTCTGTTTAGTATCACCCCAAAGATGCTTTCAGTGTGACTTCAGGTTGCAAGATATTTTCATCATGCACCAATTTTGCTTTTTCTGCTATTCTATTTTTTCAAAAGCAGCAAGAGAACTTTCCAGGAAACCTATAAAACTTTGTGACTTCCAATCCAGTACCTGAGTCTATATACTGTATATTCTACAGTTATATCTTTGTGCATTGATGCAGCCCCCAGAGAGCCTGCTTGAACCCATGCTGTGACAGTTATGAACACAGAGGGGACCCAAACGCAGGACACGGACAGGGTGGTGTTGATATGAAAAAAGGTTTTTATTGTAGAGGAGGATCTGGAGAAGGCTGATGGCTGGTGAAGGGAATGGGGATCCCGCTGCAGCAGGGGTGAGTGATGGTAATGGAGGAGCAAGGCTGGCTTGAGCGGGAGGAAATGAGGGGACGCGTGGCAGGTAGGGGTAGGTTGGAGGGTCGGTGGTATCTGGCCGGCAGACAGAGAAGCAGGTAGACAGGCAGGCGGGTGATGATCCTGGGACACCAGAGAGACAGGTTAAAAAACATGAAGAATACAAGTGAAGTTGGCCTAGAAGTGTAAGTGCCACTTTGGTTAAAACAGCAAATTTACACATACAAGCAACTGAGATGACCAGTGACAGTATGGGCAGTGACAGTGAGCAACACTGTGCATAATTAGACATTAAACTACAGGTTGACATTGTTATTTATTTGTTTGTTTGTTTGTTTGTTTGTTTGTTTGTTTGCTGTTGTAGAGAGCAAACTATTATCCCGAGCCAAACAGGAAAATGATAGGTGGTTCTCACCTCATCTTTCAAAGCTGTGGAGAAACAAATCAATACTCCAGCTCACCTGTGTTCATAAGGCTCTTTCTTTAGCTTTTGCAAACAAAGAAAAAAAAATGTTTTTTTTCTGCCTACTTTGTATTTAATTCTTGCTCTGTGTACTTTTCTATTTTAGAATCCCTTCGTCCATGTAATCCAGGGGCCTCGGGGCCACACCGGGCAGTTCCAGACAAAGTCACATTAGCTTCTCTTGACCCCACAGCTGTAATCGGCTCTGGGGGGGAGGTGGGGTGAGGTAGGGGTGGGGGATTTCATGGTGTTTTGCAAGAGTCCCATGCTCAACGTTAATAGTTTTGCAAGCATGAGGCAGAGAGTGAAGAGCAGGGATGTGAGCGTTACAACAGCTTACCTGGAGATTACAGCATCAGCAGTTCAGTCACAATGCAACCCTGCAGGATTTGAGTGCCCAACTGTGGATATATATATAAATGTGTATGTATGTGGTGTGTGTGTGTGTATACATATATATATATATATATATAGTAGGGTCAAAAAGTATAAGAGGAGTTCTGAGGTTTGAAGAAATTATCAGATGTGAAATGAAGAAGCTTCTGCATTATTTCTTGGTCAGCAATCAAATATAGATGAATTTGTGGTATTGACCAGATTTACTCTGTACAAAAGGTCAGATATCGTTGAGTTGTGCTCCTTCTATTGAAGTTCAGATGACACTCAGGTGGACTCAATCTAATCATCAGAGGTTCGTTCAAGTAACTCAACCAGCCAACGTTCACCTGTTATAAATGTGGCTGTGCCAAATTTCCAGCAGGTCATTGCTTACTAAGTAGTTTTGTCATAGTTGATGACGTAGATCAATGTCATCTGAACACATACTTCAGTAGAAGGGATACAACTCAAGAAAATCTGAAATTTGTACAAATACCAATACCTGTTGACCTAGAAATAGTATAGGATCTTAAATGTTCTTCTAAAAATATGAGAGATTTTCAATGTGGTCTTGGACTTGTGGAGCCTATTGTGTGTGTGTATGTTGGAGTTGGACTGCAGAATGAAGGAAAAGCAGCCAACAAGCACTCAATATATGTATGGGAACTCCTTCAAAGCTGTTGGAAAAGCATTCCAGGTGACTGCCTCGTGGAGCTGTTTGAGAGAAAGCCAATACTATGCAAAGCTGTCATCAAAGCAAAAGGTGGCTACTTTGAAGAATCAAAAATATAAAACATACATATTTGAACTTATTTTTTTTTGTACCACATAATTCCATGTGTGTTATGTCATGGTGTTTGATTTCTTCAGTATTAATGCACAATGTAGACAATAATAAAAATAAAGAAAACCCATTGAATGAGAAGGTATGTCAAAACTTTTGACTGGGAGTTTTGATCTTCACATAATAGAAAAAAATGCTTCCTTCTTATCTGTGGTATTTGGGTAGATTTGGAGTGACTTCACTGGGCAGTCATCAGAAAGGCAAGGACTGTGCTGTGGCTCTCCATCTAAGCATGCACTTAGGATCCTGACCAACTGAGCTGCTTTCACTATAATTGGAGCATCTTGTGTTATATTAATGAGGCAGTTGGCATCAGATGACATTTTATAATCATTCATTTCCTGTCTGTTTGTTTACGTCTGCTGGGGCTTTGGTGCATCTGCAGGCACATGGAAGAACCCTGCTCACCACAATGCACGACTCTGAGCGCGCCATGCACCCAAAGATTGTTTTACAGCATCTCCAGGGTGAGGCGTTTCCCGTCATACTGTACATTGTCTATTTCAGAGATGGATGAAAAGGAATAGGAATTGGCAGCCTTCTTTTTCTCAACAATAGCAGCCATGTTGCAGGACTGGAGAGGCCGGCTAGCTCAATCCTAACTCAATCGAGGATCATCAGCAATTGTCACTAAATCAGCCCCTTTAGTCTTTAGCTTCTCTCTCAATTCATTACAAGTGAATGGGCTTTTATTGGCGTGACCATTTTAACAGGGACTCGGGGAGTGTGTAGAAGCTTGTAAGGCTGGATCGACACAGGCAATTTACGAGGGGATCGACGGGCGACTTGAGGCCAAAACCAGCACAAAACAAACATAGCCAGAGAGAGCGAAAGAGAGATTAAGAGATTTGTCACCCCCCACCCCACTGTTCCTCCTTTTTATTATCCCTCCATTTTTTTGTTCTCAGCCTGTTTGTTTTGCTTACCCCCTTCAATCTCAGATGCCGTTGGTCTTACAGGCTGTCTTGTTGCTTTTTTTGTGCATTATTCTTTTTCTTTCTTTATATTTTCTCCTGGCAGTCTGCCTAACAAATTCGAACATGCCCTCCACTGAGACTGATTCAAACATATCTATCCTACTCCCTCTTTTCATGTTTTTTGCCAAAGTATATCCATTTACGTTTAAAATGCCTCCCCAAAAAAAAGCAGACACACAAACAGAACTACTTAAAAGCTATTTTTAAGTGTTCGTTTCCTCATTCAAACAAGAGAAAAGCAGTTTCCTAAAGTGGAAAGCAAAATGTCTTATCCAATGTCGTTTTCGCAATCATCTGCTTGTTGTTGGGTTTGGTTTTTTTTGATTCAAATGATTTCTGCTGCCATTCCTTAATCTGAAAGATTTCAGCATGGCGTAGATGTTTATACCTGCAGGTGGCATTGAAAGCACCAAGACATGTTATACAAGAAGTCTGAGCTTTCAGAGCATGAACACGTCTTCGTTCTCTACACAGTTAAACATGAGTTGAACTGGGTGAAAATTTTCAGCTCTTTAGAGAGAGAGAGTGATTTATACCACACACATTGAATATGACACATTATCTTTCCTTTCAAGTCATCCTTGACTTCATTTAAAGTGAGTTGTGTGTCAAATTCCTCCACAGCCTAGAATTAGTCTGACCTGTTCTGGGAAATAATTCTGTCTTTACATTTACTGACTTTCAGTTAAATAACATGATCATATAATCATAATGTCGGATCAATTATCCTGTCCAATTCTAAGAAAGGTGTCATTTGAAATATTATTGCTTGCATTTGCATATTGAAAAAAAATAACTCTGTGATGTTGAATTCAAACATATTTCGGAATGGCAGAAAGAAAATCACGGTGAAAGGGGGCAACACTTTGGATTTTATGAGTCATCTTCATGACCACCACTCATTTCTTTATAGTGGATGCATGGGTTGTTAACTTCTCGCACTGTCTGCATGATGTGCAGAGTGTGGAATGGAGGAAAATGTCATGGTTTGTCTGTCTACCTTGCTAATAGCTTGTCAGTAATGTAAACACTCCGTAGTTTAGTTAAAGGTCATACAGTATGTTGTTTTGGAGAAAGGTCATATATGTTGTTATGGCAGTCATGGGCAACCAATTCTGTTGTTTGGGTATGAGGACATGAGGATAATTATTATATCAATAACAAAAAAACCCTGTCCTGTTTAAACAATAGTCACCACTTTTTCATTTGAGTTTGAAACATGTGGCACCCTGTTAATTTTACTGGTCTTGTTTGCTTATTTGTCTTAAAGAGAAATTACAAGAGGTCTTATTACAATCTTAAACTGTGCACTGTGCAACCAGATGTTTTTCTGACACACCACTATGCCCTTTCGCCGTCTCTCTTCAAAACAAATGCAATGTCACGGATGGGCAAGAGCAGATAATCCACATGGGTTACGACAGCTCCCCGTGGTGTCTTGACGCTCCATTGTGGCTGTCCCAGAATTGTTTGGACATGAAGTCAGTTGTCTATGTTTGTTGTCTACATTGGGCCAATTACACACACCATCAAACAAAGAAATGACCCAGCCGAAATAGTTACAGTAACGTCAGCATTAGCCATTTTCATAAGTTTCAGAATTTGCTGCACAGCTTATTTCATCAAATTGTGTAGGTTTTTATTTAGTGCCCCACCTTTAAACAACAGTCTTCAGTCTCATCCTGCTTCTTATTTCACATAAGAGATAAGCCCTCTGCCAAGGTTTCTTACATCTCATATCTCCCTCGACTCCCCCTTCTCTCTCCCACTCCTCTCTTTTCCCATTATCTCCCCCCTCACTCCCATCTCCCCTGTCTTCCTAGCTTTGCAAAGATAAGATTTGCTCTCCCCAGCGAGTTCTTGGTGTCGATATTAATGTGCTGCTATCATCGATGAACTGTCAGACCACCTCCTCCCATCCCGCACCACTCCTCTCCTGACCTTCCTGCAGCAATTATTAAAAAAAAAGAAAAAAATCTTATGACACATGCATGTTCCATATGACTACATTTTTAACACAGGGTTTAATGCAGAGCGACAGATTAATAAAATATTTCTTTTTGCCTTGTTCAATGACACGTAGAACTTTTTTTCCCCACCGTGCCCCAAATGATTCATGGAGACTTTTTTTTATTAATAAAAAAGTCATCTGCATAGTTGAATTAAACATGATAGAGACGCATCATTAGATCACAAAAGAGCACATGATGGGAGCGGCAAGCAGCATCAGCCCACTCAGTCAGGGGTCTGGTAGAGAAATGGAGCAGCAAACATGTCACTTAATGTGTGTTGATGTGTCTTTGCTCACAGTTGTTGGGCTCAGGGAGGGATCTGAGTGGCTGCCAACTAACAGTTAGTGACATCAATGAGGTGGATCCACAGTTGCTGATTGAACCTAACTATATGTGTCCTTTCACTAAACTCTGTTATACAAATCACCTCAGAGAATCATAAGTGTACTTATTTTTAGCAGCAGGGACCCCGGTGGGAAACAAATCTCGAACCTCTGCACCATTAGTGTTATGCTCTGTCTTTATAGCCCATGCAGACGACTTTGCAGAGCGTCTTTGCCATAGGGACAGAGACTTGAGATGCTGAGCCCAGAGGGTGAAATGTCACTGCAATGCTTTGATGTCAAATGAGTCGTTTGACTTTTTCTTTACACCAGTCATACAGACTGAGACCATGAATGAAACTTAAAAAAGTCAAATCTCCAAAGTGTGGCAGCCACACTTACAGTTGATGTCTAATCACCGCTGATGGCTCAGAAAGTGGCTTCAAATAGGCAGTGACTTCACAGAGATTTTGCTGGCAGGCTGTCTTGCACAGCCAATGATGTCATCCCCTGTCTCAGTTTCCCCTTTTAGACCACTTTTGCAGTCAATACCTGTCAATTTTATAAATGCTGGCTTTATTACAGGTTGGTAGGAGCTCTCTGTAGGAGCAAATGGCCTTTGTTTGGCTGGGACTCACTTCTGTGCTTTATAGCATGTTGCTTGAAGGCTCACAGTTGGATTTGCCACCACAAATAGCTGTTTCCCTGGTGTCCATTGTGTCAGTGTGTCATGAAAGTGGCAGGAATTGTTTATAGGCTTAATTTGATTGAGACCTGTGCACTCTATGGCCTTCACATTTTAGATCATTTTTCATGTGTAATGAGCGCAGTGCATAGTTTATCATGAGTGGATGTAAATAATTGGTTCAACAAATTAAAACTCCACATGAAAAGCACTCTTGTGTGATCATCTGTTGAGGAAAAAAAAGCACAGAGGTCATTACAGTGAACACATAGTACCTTTTGTATGAAATGAGAGTGAAGAATGTAACATCATGTTGTTGATTGAATGCTGATTAAAAACACAAAAAATGCTGCTCAGCAATCCGAACGCAACCTTGCATGTTTGTGTTTTTGTATGATAATCTAACCTTTGTTTTACTCATTGGAAAAAAAAAATAATCTCACAGAGGATTTGATAGTGAGGGACAAAGAAACATGAGCTCTTTTATGTCATTTGATGAGTTTCATGATCATAGTCAGAGATTTCAAGAGCAATGGAAACAAATCTCTTTAGGTCACCTTGAACAGGGATTATTGGCGTACAAGAACTCATTTCAAATTAAAAAAACAAAAAAAGTCAGATATGTAGAGAGAATAGTCTATATTCAAGGATAATAAATGTCACTTTTAATTAGTTTTATCAATATAATTATTTTTTAAACAAACGCACTCCTGAAATCCCAAAAAGTTTTATATTACCCAATGTGTCCAAACTAAAATCCCCCTTTAAAATACAGCTTGCACATCTGCTGTTTGGACATGTATTTGTCTCATTTCCACAGACAACTGTCCAAATAAAGATGACATGATGCCATGTTGAGATACTTCCAGCATAGCTGGAGTGCAGTTTAATTGCTGGAAAAAAAAAACATGGCTAACTGAAACACCACCAGTAAACATCAGGTTTTGGTTTCAGCCCCTTATACTCAAAGAGCAAGCCCTTGCTCGAGCTTACTATAGCTGCCATTTCCCATCAGTGTTGAGCAGTCATACAGGGAAAAACTCATTGTGCTGTAGAAGAGGCAGAAAAACCCCACTGACAGCAGCCTTAATAGACCAGAATGCTCTGCAGCCACAAGACATGTTTTGTTTGGATGGTGTGATGCAGTGTTCACTTTTTGTTCGCTGGATGAAATTTAATATGCTCAGCTGTTGCTTTTTTGTTTCCACCTACACAGACAACCTGCAGCGCTGTCTCTGGGTTGTCGAAAGGCAGGCTGGGAAATGCAGAAAACTGACTAATGGTCAAGGGTGTGCATACTAAAACATTTCAGCACAAAATTAGAATGCTTTGACCATCATTTTTCAGTCAGTAATGACAGTGTAACAATGAAGGACATCCCTTTCAAAGCTATTATAAATTCCAGTTCATCATGCGGCTGTAAGTCTCAAATAGAATCAGGAAAATGCTTCTCCTCCACTCTGAAATGAAACTGTTAGTTAACTGAGCGCCGGTCATTACTTTAGAATTTAATTGCGGTGACACGTGAACGATATTAATACAAACTTCAATGGAGTTTAAAATCAAGGTTAAATGTAGTGAAAAATGAGCCGAGTCGAAAATCAAATGTCATTAAGTCTGCTAGGCTGGAGAGCCCTAATGGACAGGAAGGCAGCCAGCCAGGCCAACGCTTGATTGGTGAAAGATACACTCATTCCCTGGCTTCACTCACACACACACACACACACACACACACACACACACAACACAAAGGAAATATGTGAATTATGAAGTACCTGCCATTTTTTTCCAATTCAAGATATCCATATTGTCTAGTGTTGTTAGCAGCAGTCTTTTGCTTTCTGTGCCACACAGGTGCAAAGCATTTAATCTGTGAAGAATAATCACATTTGTTTTTGTCAGTGGTCTGCCTTTCTTCCTCTTGCTGACTGCACACAGTCAGAGATATCAGGCCTCATTTTCTTCCCTTCATAAGAAGCCATTTTCTGCCATCCATCCTTGTATATTGTGAAAAACAAGTTCCACAGACTTGAAAATAGACAGAGCTAGATCGTCCATCATGGCATACACCAAACCATCATTTGATTTAGTCAAAGTTTCTTTTTTTTGCAATATTTCATTGTGCCTCAGTTGAGTGTTTTCATATTAGTGCTGTATTATGTTACACTTTGCTACCTGTCAATCACCTGACGCCCACAGTGGAAATGGAAATGGGATGGAAATGATCTATTTAAATCAAGCCACCTCGCAAACTTTACTGGAACATCTATGTCTTTTTATTTAGTTTGCTTTTTGGGTAAGTGGAACACGTTTCGCGCTAGGTTTGACCTCGCAAAAAACCTTTTGATTGCAGCTCCTCACAGAACAGATTGGGTTGTATGATCTCATGTTTCTGAGAGCTCCCCCGCCCCTTCACGCCCATATCTTTTTGAGCATCAACAAATTGCCTTCCTTTACTGTCTTTTTGCTTCTTCTCGCTCCTTGCTCTCCCCAGTCGGCTCCTATTAGACAAGCGATCATCATTTCCTAATTAGCTTACGTCTCATTTGAACTGTTTGGGATCAGTTCTGTTTTGCTCTCCCCTGCTGAAACATATCAGTGCTGTTTTCTTATAAAAGATACTAAAATAATCGAACTGCTCTGCCTTTTATGCTCCTCAAAACCTGTCTTCTCACAGGGTATGCTAAAATGGCTCTATTCATTATTATTATTGCTTTTTTGAGTTAATGATGATGATAAAGATAATCATATTAGTGTCTAATGTTGCCCTCTACAAAGGCAGATTTTTTTTAAATCTCTGCTTTCGCTCTATATTTTATTTGACACTTTCCTCATGTCTCTCTTTATCTTTGTTTGTGTCTGTCTGACCTTGTCCTTGTTGAACCTTGTCTGAGCGCCCTGATATATGTCAACAATTGCCTTTACCCCATCCTCTAACTCTAACTCCCAGTGCTGCGATGACATTGGCAGAGGAGGTGCACTTCCATTCATTGTTCAACTTATTACCTCTCCCTCACCTCTGTGAAACCTGCTTTTGTTTTATGAATTGGCACTGTGTGAGGTTACACTAGTATCGCTTTGTTAAGTCAGAAAGCACCACAGATATACTGCAGACGTGCATGATCTTTTTTACAACCCTGATTCCAAAAACGTTGGGGCGCCGTGTTAAACGTAAATAAAAACTGAATGCAATCATTTGCAAACCAACTGTCTTTACAGGCAACAGTTTTACGAAGCAGTGGTAACATCCTTTATACAATCGTGTTTGACAAAGTGTTGAACCTCTCTCCATCCTTGCTTGTGAACGTCGAGTCTTTCCAAGATGAACCTTTCATTCTCAATCATGATACTATCACCTGTTACCAATGAACCTGTTTACCTGTGGAATGATCCAAACAGGTGTTTTTGGATCAGTCCACAACTTTCAGTCTTTTGTTGCTCCTGTCCCAACTTGTTGGAAACATGTTGCTGCCATCAAATTCAGAGTAAGCAGATATTTAAAGAAATCAATGAAGCTGGTGAGGTCAAGAAAATTTATTTTTCAATCGAGTATGTGTCAAGAAGCATTAGCAAGTCATCACATTCTGTTTTATTTATGTTTTACACAACGTCCCAACTTTTTTCGGAATAAAAGTTGTGTAATTAGGCTGTTTAGAAAGGCTGAACAGTCTTCCAAATGTATGTTTAGAATAGAACATATTTAGAAATGTTAGATCTGAAATTGATATCCAGATCTGTCTCAAAGTACATATCCACATACCATCACAGTGTGTTCAAATCCTTCACTGCACCAAAAACTAATCACTTATTATTTGGCTTGTGGCTCACCTTTAACAAACCAATGGGGCCAAAAACATTACCTCCTTGGCAGAGCTGCCCGGAGTTGCCTCCAAGGCAAGATGAACTTCAATGACTGTTAAAGAAATAAACAAATAATTTAAGTACCAGAAAGCGAAACAGTGGCAGAATACATGTTTACTATTTGTGTGAGCATAACATATCCAAATAGGAACATTTGAACATTTATTCAAACTTAAACTGGGATATCTGTCTTTAGATTGAGTTCATTTCCAGATTGTCATTTTTAATGTTGTAATGACATTAATTTGAAGCGGGTGGGCTTTACCATGTTTTCAAATATTGCTTTAATATAGGACATTTTACGCACACATGAAATGGAAAACAGCTCTTACTCTTCAGTGCAGTAAAACCCTATACATCTGTTTAAGGTTGCATCTCTCTAATCCTTTCCATTTGACCCCAGTTATCTTTTCCCCTTCCTGACATCTTGTATTAAATGGGGAATACTGTATATGTTGTGCTGTTGCTAGATAAATCAGTCATTTTTATTTTTTTCCTTTATGAGGATTAGAAAGCCTCAACTATATTTGAGCATTTGTCAGGAGGAAGTTTTGTGTTTCGCTGTCGAGATTTGGCGTGAAATCTGCAAAGGCCATGTCTTGTGGATTAGCTTGTCAGTCAGAGAGAAAGTTTCCGACAATGTGGGAGAGTTCAGGACAAAGCTTCCCTCTGATTAGAATGTAAAGAGGGAGGAAAAGGGGTGTAGGGAGTTCTCGTGTGTGCACGTTTCCCACCATCTGCCTGTCTTCTCTCCACTTACTCCGTCTCCGTTATTCACTAATGTTGTCATTTCTTTCCCTCTGTGCCTCTCTGAAGTCACGTCAAATAGCCTTGGATGGAAAGGGCTTTTTCTTTCCCCCCCTTGCCTTTTGAAATCTCACTTTCCGGAGTGACACACTGCCATCCAAAATAACACACTTTCCAGCGCAATGACTCACAAGACCGGGCCCATGTAAAATAATTGTTTGCATTTGAAGTTTGGCAAAATAGGCTGAGGCCATGCAAGACGCAGATATTTCAAATTAAGTATCATCAGTGTTATGCTGAATTCAACACAAAGAATACCAAAGAAAGCAGCAGAGCCAGTGTTGTTCACAGCAGCTGTTGACAGCCACCTCTAACTCTCACCCAGCATTGTTTGGGTAAATGTGCCAACCTGCATGGATCCAAAGAAACTGTTGTACTGTGTGCTGCTCTAATATCCACTCCGGTGACTTATTTGCTTTATGCCACATTTGAGCTACAAAACACAGGGCGAGTAAACTGCAGCAGTAAAACAGGAAACATTAGTGAACATAAACCGCTTTATGGGCAGGATATTTACAGGTGCAGGTGCTCAGTGGCCAAAATAAATTCGAAGTTTGTAATATCTACAGCAGAAATACTACATATTTTAAGGTCAAAAGTTTAGTATAATTTAACTTTACCATATTGTATACAGTTCATCTGAAAAACCACTATGTCTGAGTTCAACCTCTTTTATGACTGACTCCACAATAATTGAATTTCATAAGCTTCACAGATTTCATTGCAGTGTTGTTTCACTGGATTGTATTAGACTGCCAGGTGTTGTTGTTCTCTCCATTAAACAATGAGATGCCACTATCCTCTCTGGTTTAACATTTGTATCGTAGGTAGTGATTGCTCGGCATGCTCTGTGTCTAGTTATTATCTAGTTATTATTTGAAGTCGTTGCAGTGATATAGTGTTTTGTATCTGAGGGGAAAAATGTTTGATGACAAAGGGCTTCACTACAGGCTTAATCTTTTTTCTCTGAATTCAAAATTGACAAATCAACTTTATCATCCATGTGCTCTTTTAGCATTTCATTTTATACAGATGTAAACGTGCAGTACTTAACTGAGATCATATACATCATTGTAATACAGTAGATATAAGTAGAATTCACATTGTAACAATACTACCCTCAAGGTAAAATCCGGTTGCCTCAAAAGGCAATGGTAAAGCAAAAACCAAAATACAAATACTCCCTACTGTGTATTTCATACTTTGTGGCGAGTTCATAAAACTTTGTAACATCATGTTGGAGCGTGCGGTTGATTGATGCGTCTGCACGATCTCTGTGTTCTCCAGCAGTGCGAGTGCAAGACATCTATACACCCACCGCCTGTGATACGGAGCTTGAACTCCCTCTGTGATGACTTGCCGCTGCGCTTTAGCCCTTTATCTATAATGAGAAGATTATTCTGAAAAGAATAGATGATTTTTTTTTTTTTTTTAAAAACAAGTCAACAATCACAATAGATTGTTTCTGTCAGGATGCACATCGGTTGATTTCTAAGTCCACATCTCTTATCTGAATATTTATTGACAGTTATTTTTTGCAACTATATCTCTCGCATTTTGAGTGGTATTTATTCTACAGTTGTTAGTAAGTTATGATTATATTTAAACTTTTATGGATATTTACAACTAGTGTTTGCAATGTTAATTTACACCAATTCATGCTCTTTGTGTATCCCACCAGCACTTAATTGTGTAGCTTCCTTCATGTCCAAAAACATGGGAGGATAGCGGTAGAGAGGGGGTTGTTTTTCAATGCAGGCATGCTTTTCTCCCCTCGGTAAATCCTTTAGTTAGCTTGGTGAGGATTAGGTCTGAAAAGTCTCTCATTTGCCTCCAAAGCGCTCAGGGATTCATCGGTGGAGAAATCCAGCTTTTTGACTGCCTCCATCTGAATTTTAGTTTGGTATTTATTTTATTTATTTTTTACTGCAGCCCACGTCTGATTTCTGCACTCTTTTGTACCCTGCGACTGTCTCCTTGATTAATTTTACTTTTGCCGCCGGAGGTATTGCACACTAATTTAGAGATATATGAAAGAAATGTCACGTTTGACTGGCTGTCAATTTCAGTACGAGTCTGTGTGCTCTTCAGATGTTTAGAATTCGTTTGGTCTTGGATTGGGTGAAAAAGGTGAGAAGAAAGAATTTTTATTCCCCTTTTTATCCCAGACAGGATTCAAAGCCTCAGCAATGGGTCGCATTCTTTGCACCGGGGCATCACATATACATAGGGAAGCTTTAGAGCGATTTCCTCTGAAAAACGTTCCCCGCGTTCCCATATGAATCACAAAGTACACTGAAAAGAGCAGGATCCCAGTGGAGCTGAAAGCCCGAGGCTATGTGGGATACACCCTAATGGAAAACAGCTCTGGGATAAAGGTAATGGCTGGTAAAGACTACTGGAAACTATCAATGGGATAAAAGGGACAAGCTTAGAGCGATGGGGGTATACTCCACCAAGTGTCTGACTGAAATCATACTTCTTTCTTAAGGCTACATCTCACAACTATTCCCACTGTGAAACAATGTGTGCTCAAAAGAAATATCTGTCAAGTAAGAGTCAACCTTGAAATGGTATAGATTTAACAATTAGTGGTGCTCTCCATTTCCTTTTTTCAATAGTCTCTTGAGGGATGATTCTTGTCCTCAAGAGATAAGGAATGCCTTTCTAGGTACAATGTGGGGGAATGTGACAAGTTCTATAGCTTGAATTAACTTCTTCAAATATGTTTTGCATTTCAAGTAGTGCTTTAAATTTTTGGCTTTTATGTGTGAACACAAAACTACGTCGCGGAATAGGAATCATTGTCAGTTTTTCTTGCTTTTCTCTTTATGAAAATGTGTCTTTGCTTTTAAGTAGAACATAACGTGAGGCGTTAATGGTCCTTCCATTTATCTGCCTATCAGAGCAGTTGGGAGGGTCTGATCAATTCATCATGAGTTGAATGCAAATAAACCAACATCCAGACTATCTCAGAGATTAATTCTAGCATTTCAGAATTTTTTTTTTTTTGTTCTTCTGTCTCTCCATGTTCCCAAAAGATGAGCTTTGACAGGCACAGGGACCACAAAGAACGAGAGAAAGGATTAGAGACTATGTTGAGGGATGAGTGGAGGCGAAAGGCAGAGTCATGGCCAGTGACGATATAAACAACCTCTGCTTTACATCAAACACCCTTTGCTTCAGCTTGGGAGGGCGAGAAGAGGAAATGAAGGGAGCACAATGAAAGAAAGGACGATGGACTGTGATCAGAGATGAGACGAGAAGAAAGGCAGAGTCATGGCCGGTGATTATATAAACAGCCACTACTGTACATCAGACAAACACGGCTCCCATGCTTCAGCTTGGCAGATGCTGCGTCATTCGTGAAGGGCTTTCAGTCAGCGTGTTGATATCCTTCCTGCTGTCTAAGGACACAAGTAAACCAGTCAAACTATCTACGCTTAAAGGGAGGTTTATTCTTCATAATTATAGGTTGATGGTTGCACGGTAAATGGCAATAACCCATCCCTACAGTTCAGACAGTAGGAATGCATCATGAGACCAGCCTTCAACTGAAGAAGTCAGGGATGTCTTGCTTAAATGTCCTTGAGGATTACAGTTGCATGGCTGATGTCCTCTCTCCATGTGGAGGTCTAGGATCATTATTTGGTTAACCCTGTAGTTTCAGTTATTTGTAATATCATCGTTTAAGCTCAAGACCCTTTGGAGAGCACAAGAACAGGGACTCAGTCAAAAATCAAATTCTTTACTTAGCAACGATTTGGCACACAGTCAGGCAGCAGATCAGACAGTCAGAATCCAAAAAAACAGGGCAAGGCAATGTGAGAGGTCAAAAAGGCAAGCAGAGGGAACAATCACACAAGAATGACACTGGACACAAAGGACGAAGACAAACTGGCAGAAAGGACAGGAAGCAGAGAGACTAAATACATGAGGAGAGGGCAGATGGGGAGACACAGGTCAAACCAATCAGGGCGGGGCAGACAGTGGCAAAGTTTGAAAAGTGGTGATCAAAAATGAGAGCAGAGGTGAGTAACACAAAATAAAATCGAAAGTGTCGCAAGATATGAAAACAAGGACGACGAGACTTTAGCTGCTGACAGAGACATGACAAGATGCTTTTATAGAGGTCAATAATGGTACAGAATTGAGACAGAGTGATTTAAGAAATAAGATGAACAGGTGAACTCAAGAGGGTGCATTCAAAAGAATCCCTTTTCAGGAACTGTGTTGTGTTGTTATAGAAAATCTGGTTGACTTTCTTACTTTTCAGCCATGTTGGGCCCCCAATGGTGCATTTCAGATTCACAAATGTCTGCATTTTGTCCTCAGATTTAGACTCGAAAAGCAAATAATTGTGCAGACCAGACAACACACGGGACTAAAACGAACCCCCAGAATGTAGAATATGTATTCACTTTGCTTGACCCCATAGTTTTCCATAAATTGTATGCTGCTGTGGAACAAAATGCCTGCAGCAGTTAGCGCTCTGTCTGAAATACTGTACCAGACAAACACATTGAACCACTGCGGTGGAGAGTTGCGTTAAAATATCACGGGCCGTGCTACAACTTAATACAGCGGTGTCCCATGAAGACCCAGGCCCAGCAGCCACAACAGCAGATCAAAATGCCAAGCTCTCCGCAGGGAGGCCACGCCAAGCTAGAGGCTGTTTTACATTCTTGGGTAGTGCCTCATCTTCCATCATGGGGTTTGCAGAGTGGCAGGCAGCTGCAGTTTTATTCTCTAACATTACAGATTGGCCTCTGCTGCTGTAGGGTAACTTTTTTTTTAAGGAAAGCGTCCTGCTGGAGCCTGATCTCTTCGACTCCTCCTCACTGTATCATTAAGCCACAGAGAAGAGTGTGAAAGTCAATGTCTCTCAGTTGGGGATCCTCTTTGACTGAAGCCTCCTGTTTCCAAAGGGAGGTAGTGTGGTTACAGTGTTCTGGCTTAGGGTTGCCAACATTCCTATTGGAAATTCCTTTGAGAGAGTGTGATATGTGTGTTTGTGAAACTACTGGGCCATTTGCAGGCTTTTAATAAAGTCAGCAGTAAAGAGACATCAGATTATATATTCAGGGGAGCAGACTCAATTTTGGCTTTCTGTCAAATCTCCGAGATCTCAAGCCTCATTGGCGGTCTTTATTTAGGTTTTATTTCATGGAGATTTTGAAGAATAAATAGGAAGACATTTATTTGGAAAAAAAAAATCTAATGAGTCTGTGTGTCTTTTCTCTCTCTTTTCCATGCATTCCCTTTGGACCCTCTCCTGAAGCTGAAGAGTATGCTGTTGAAGGTAAGACTGACGCTTTCCACCTCAGGCCCTCTGATGGCTTCCCTTAATGCTGCCATGGATGCTGATGCTGGCTGCTTGTTAATGCTGTGTGCCCTCCCTCTGGGGAGGAGCATTGTCAGTTTGGACTGCGGTTATAAGTGACTTCCGGGGGGCCTAAATTACAGTTTCTGAATAAGACAAAAGTGACAGATGCACGACCAAAATTATATCTATTTTACCTTTTGTTTATTTTATCTTGTCTTTTTTTATTTCATTTTCTTTTGATTGCAGTTTCTCTCTATATAAAAGCATATGCTTGTGTATTTCACTCGGGAATATATTCCTGTGCTTAAAAAATAGAGAAGAATGTCAAGGCAGCTTGGCAATCTTGAGACAATTTCCCAGTTAACAAGGTTTTGTTAACGTTAACAAGATATGACATGGTGGTTTTTGGGATGCTGTCTTCCTGCTTTTCTCCCTGTCCTATCTCCAAAAAAGGTGAACGAAGACTGCCAGTCGGGGGCCCTGAGGGGCCTCATTAGCCCTTGGGCCAGGCACAAAACCAGTGCTGGATGTAGCCGCCTTTATGGATAGATCAGCCTTAGCTTTCCTCTCTGCAGGCTGCTGCCTGTCTCCACTTTGCACTGTTTGGGAAGAGGTTCACCGACTGGTAGACTGAATCTGTTTGTCAGTCAAATCAGACACTCAGGCTGACAGAGACAAGCCTCTTTGAATCTGTGTGTTGAGAAGTGAACTGGTGTCTAGGTGTGGGTATGTTTGCATGTTTTGGAGTCGTATTTCCTCCTTGCTGAGTTTGAGGTGATGGATTAGCTATCACGCGGCCTGAACCAGCAGGGGAAATCGCTATGACAAAAGCTCTCTTGTTCCAGGTTTTCTTTGAAGCTGAAAACTTTAATGCTGCATTTATTTCTCAATCTTTATACCAAGCGTGAGTTGTTTATCTTGTTGCATATTAGAAATCTATTTCATTGTTAGCAGCTAACCCAGTGAACTCTATTTGTATCCTGGTCTGTGCTTGGTATACAGACTGTACTTATAGACTGTTTGAAATGGATATTTTCTTAGTTTGTTCTTCCATGAGAGATTCAAGCCTCCTGTAATGACTGTATGCGCTTGTGTGTACATATCTGTGTGTGCGAGTCCCCTTGCAGCAGGGACCCATGTCAGTACCGCTGAAGCCCTTGATGAGAAAATGTCAGGGGGAAGGTAGGGAAGAGGAATAAATGGTGGCAATTGCACAATTCTGTCTGACGGAGGAGCCCCTCCAGACTGATGTAGAGTGAGGTGAGGGGCGAGAAAGCCGGGAGGTGGAGAATGAGCAGAGGGGGGTGATGAAGAGGAGTGATTTCACTCTGTGACAGACCAAAGGGAGGGTAGACAACTCCGCAGGGACCCTGGGGTCTTCTCTCATCAGGCTACAGAAGTAAAACCAGACTCTCCAACACAGATACACAGTTATAGTACGTAATAAGTGATGGACCAAAGTACCAAATAATGTGGGCTGTCATTTGTGTTTGGATGTGCCAAGGCAATGACACTCAGCTCTAACCTTTTAGCTCAGCACTTAAAGTTTTCTTACTCATTTTGCAGTATGTTCTGCAGATATTTCTTTGCACTGGGCAAGGGCATGTGTTGTAGGTTAATCTTCCTATTAATTATGTGGGCTCCCAGCAATTTGAGAGGGGAACACCTCTCCTTGTGCAGAGGTCTAGGTGTTTTCTCCAGCAACACCATAACTCTCATATGAAAGATCCCTTTGGGTTTTTAAACAATTATAAAAAGCTTTGGAGTTTATTTTGACTCACTCCAGGGTCAGAATATGGTGTTTTACGGCAATTTTCTCTAAAACTGAAAAGTCATTTAATTAAAAACAAGGAGTTGTGTATCCCATTCCCAGTGTGTTGTGTATCAGCAAGACAGCTCGATAGATTTATTTAATGGCTCATTGTCTCTGATCCAAACCCTCAGAGTGCCACTGCACTCCTTTCTCCTATTTTTAGGGTTTCCCTGTGAACGTATTCGGTCTAATTAGTGTCGCTGACCATGTGTTCAAAGGTTGGTTGAGATTGATGATGCAGAGAGACGTCGAAAGCCCCGGGGAGGTCGGTGGCCCTCGCTCTTACACTGTAGGGCCTCGATTGATGATCTGCCTGAGACACTGACCTGTTTTTACCGGCGAGCCAGCCGCACATGCCATCTGTGTACTGATAGCGAAGCGTGCCCTCTCCCTGGAGGACTGCATGTGTGATGTATAGTTTCATTATGTAAGCACAGGTTTACCTCATTGTCTGGTGTCGTGGTGTTCCTGTAGAGGCTAATAAAGGAGTGGCGCTGAAGCTGAAGGTAGTGGTAGCCTAGAGGTGAGGTGAATGGGCGTATGACCAAGAGCTGGCCATTTTAGCCACCTGAATGGGATAAAGCAAACCGCCAATTGTGTGTCCGTGTGCAAGGTATTGAACACCTTACTACAGCAGGTTGTGTTGGTGATGCTGAGAGTGGTTGGCAAAGAAGACTATCGTGGTGTGTATGTAATTATGTTAATGTGAAACAGAGAACTTTTGAAATAGGCCTGTGATGGACAGCTGAATATCCCTAGCAAAGAAATCATTACAAAAACAAAACTGAAGCAACAATACCTTGCAGAGGCAGTAAAAATGTACACTGTTCATTCAGATGCTGAAGGAGAGCCATTTTTAATTTTCCTTCAACCGATGGTCTGACAGACCATGACCATGACCATGAACATGGCAGAGAGAAAAACGGCTCATATGCAATTGGAGTGCAACAGATCAAACCTAACCCGGTCAGTGCGGCTTGCCTCTGAGACTGGCTGATAGATTTCGTGACCCGGTGCTTTGTTTGGGTGAGGGATGTTCTGAGCTGCCCACGCTGATCTTAATCAATCTGATCAAGGCTAATGATCTTTTCTCTCTGAGCCGTGCAGACCTCCAGCTTACCCTCTGGGGAGGGCAATAACATTTTTTTTTCTTTCCCCCAGAGTAAAAAATGGAGTTTGATCTTGGCTAGAGATACAGGATTATAGATTTCAGTGGGGCCTGTAGTTATAGGAGATTACGTTGGATCATCCAAACCAGATTATGGATTTTGTTCTTATTTGCTCAGGAGAAATAAAACAAAATCATGGACCAAAAACTTGAATGTTTTCTAAATGCATGTGCATCAAGGCAGCAGAAGGAGACAACACAGAGTAAAGCAAATATTAAATCTAGTGATGTCATTGTGGTATTAACCTAGATTTTGCTTGTTTCTGGAACAAATGGTGCTTGTACACAATCCTTATTCAAATTACAACCAGCGGTGTTAATTTGAATGCCACTGGCTAAAAGGCCCACCACCTGGGTGATGAAAACTGTTTTGAACTTGCCAAAAAAATTGATACATTGCAAAAGCAACTGACAATGATAGGCATTTATTTATATAACAGCATAGCATAACAATGCTATTTGTCCATTCTTTCTGATCAATAAAGCTTAACTGTGCATTTTTCATTGAACGCACAAGAGATTTGCAGTGTTCAAACAAAGCAATCGATTGTGGAAGATTGCTGGCTAGCTTTTTACTCCCAAGCACTTGAAAAGAATAGACTGCAAATAAACAAACACACATCCACACAGTAACCTCATTGGAAAGGAAAATTGACCATGGACTGGAAGGGTGGAACAGAATTGAATGGTGTCTTTCTTTCGCTCTGAAATTGCTCAAGAGCCTTTGGACAGTAGGATGCCTTGATGTTGACTCTGCCTGCCCAGCCTCTGCCAGATGTTGCAGTGAGATTAAGCATCCTCAGGTCCTGGAGGAGCCAAAGTCCAGCCATGCCTGTTCTCACAAGACGTTAATTTCACCCCACTCAGCTCTCACTGTTTCCTCTCTTTCCATTTTTCGGTTTTGTGATAACACAGTCTGAAGGGATGGAGTGGGCGTCCACTTGTGAGCAACTCCAGATGCTTCAGTGTCAACATGCGTGGCCACAGGCAATACTGTTTGGTGTGATGGAGAGAGAAATGGATTGGACAATGCGTGGCCCGGAGCTCTGATGTTGTATAGTGTTGGTGTGTTCGTATGTGTGTGGGAAGAAGAGCATTAGGTGTGCCAGATTTTGTTGCGTCTGCCTGAATTTTTTGTTTGCTTTTGCATTTGCAGACTATTATGGTGGTGTAAAACTTTCAAATGGAGACATATTCCAGCAGCCAAGTCTCTATCTGATACTAATATACATACATATATGTAGCATATATGTAGTTGACTTTGTAATCATGATGCGTTTCAATATTAAAGCTTTGTCAGATTGTTCTTAAGCTATTCAGATTCTTTTGACTCAATTGATCTTTTCTATTTTGAGTATAAGGTTGCAGCAGCCTTTATATATGTTTTATACAAACTACTGTTTTTAGCACATTACATGCTTCAAAAGTTTTTTGAAACCAACCCCTTTTAGTCAACTATTTTTCCCTCTACCTACCACACACAAGACATAACCTCAGCACTTCTACTGTATTACACTGACATACAGCAATGAGCTTTGGAAGGGATTTCAATGCTTTCTTCAAAGTACTCCTTTCTCCTGTGTACTAAAATGAAAATCTGTTGTGCACCTCTATGCCTTTGTTGCGTTTGAAATAGGAGAAAAAAGACAAAAGTCTTTTAAGCATTTCCCAGTGGACTTATGGGGTTATGGGGTATTTGGAGTTTATATTGCCTTGTCTCTCGTTTGGTTGTCTTCACCAACTAATTTATGCCCGGTCAGGGATACAGTCTTAGTAATCCTCTCTTTTCGATCCCTCTACAGCTATCATTCTATGATTTCTTTTTCTCTCTCTTCCTCTTCCCTTATCCCTACACCTATCTTTAGCTTTATCCCTGTCTCATCAATCTCCCATTTTGTTTTGCCTTTTTAACCACCTGTCTGTATTCTTGACATCTCTTCTTTCCATCCCACTCTTTTCCCCTGCACTCTCTTCTTCATCTTGATCAACGTCTTTTCTCTTCTTGTAGATAACAGCATAAACTGTACAGTAGCTAAGAGGCTTGTTGACTAGATGCCTCTATAGGAAGCTTTGAAATGCAGCTTATTGGAGGCTATATGGAGTGGAGGGACCGCAAAGGAATAAAAAGTGAAACCAGTTTTAATTACAGGATTCAAGATTCCAGGCATCCATTGAAAGTCCTTAATAAAGCTTTGGCCTTGTTCTTTTAGAGGCTCTTAATGTTTGACACTATCATAAGCGATCATAGTTACTAATGCACAAAGTAGATTAACCTGCCAGGGCTATCCTTGCACTGGTGTAAAAGTGCAGTTTAAGATTAGATTAACAGGCGAAGGTGCATAATATAATAATTACCTGAGCACCTCAGTAATTTCTGTCCCTTTTGAATCTCCAGTGTCAGTCATTTCTGCACACTGCTTTTAAAGAGACAAGCAAGTACAAATGTAAAAAATATACCAATGAAAGAAATATGAATAACCTCAAGAAGAGATGTTTGAACTGACAAGATTGATGCCGCTCTATTTACACTGGAGGCAAAATGCCAAAACAAAAATCTTTTCCATGATTGAACTCTGGATTATTTGCAAATTTTCTTTGCTCTTGCAGCCATACTAATGATGCTTTTGCAATTGATGACAGAGATCTTTTATCTCTTGGCCGTGTGCTGTTTCCAGAAAACTAATCCATTCCAAATAGAGCTACTCTAATTTGACTGAACACATTCAAAGAGAAATATAGCCCTCTGTAAAGATAAATATAGCATGAGCTGAGGGTGATGTATAGGTATTGAGAAGTATCCTAAAGATTTTTTTCGGAAAATTTATGATGTGTGTGTGTAGACTGGCATGCTGGGGATATATGAAGAAGTCGATACATTCCTATTTTCCTCCTGCTGTCACTTTCACAGCCAGATTTGTCCCTTGCTCAAGTCAAGTGTCACCGCCTCATACTTTTTCCCTCCCTCTCCACAAAGCTCACCATTATTTCCAGAGTGTTAGAACACTCCTGTTGTGTACCTGCAGCCTTTTCTGAATTCAATTATGCCATGAAATGCCACTGACTGCAAAGCTAAGAATCCTTGCTGGCCAGGTGACACTGTGAGGGATTGCATTTGGGCAGAGCCCGGTGAAAAGTCCATCTCCTGCCCATCCCCCAGCAGACAGCCAGCGCTAAGAAAATAAAAGCACTCACGCTCACTCTCACTTCCATCCGGCTGCAAAGCCAAAAGGTTGAGGAAAGTGGTTACTGCCACATTTTTCTTCGTCGTAGGTGTGTGCATGTGTGTTAATGTGTTCCTCACAAGACAGGCTTGGCAGTTATTTTGTGCGCGTTTGCATCAGTGATACATTCATGTCTGCAGGTCTTTGTTTTCCCATCACTTAAGCTTGTCTAAGGCCCAACCTCTCTGACGTCTACCACACTGTCATCCAAAGTCTCACTGCCTGAGTCTCTTTCTCAGTCCAAAGCAAACAGGTTCTTCTCTCTGATGCATTCGCCAGGCGGACGTTTGTTTCCACCGTCTTGTTTGGGGTCTGGCCTTTTATTTGTTGTCCAACATTCATTTAGCAGGTCCACAATTATGTATGAAGAGCTGCTGGTGGCACAAAGGCAGCACACAGAGAAATGGTCTGGTAAAAATGAGATCAATAGGCCGGCGAGATGAATGAGTGACCAATAAAAGAAGGGAAATGGGGAATAGAGCTATTCTCTCCTCATCCCTGCTTCAATTTCATAATGGGAAAATAGTAACACTTGAGTGAGCTTGTTTTGCCACTGAGGACCTCCCTCTGCTTGAATGTAAAATGATATTCTTTTGGGATTCAAGTTGGGTGGGCTGGAGAATGTATTTTCCTCTCGCTCCATCCTTCTTTTTGTTTCCCCTTTCCCCATCTCTTATCACTTTGTTTACTTCTGTAATCACCATCTCGCTCTTTCTGCTTGTTTTTGCATTCTTGCACTGTATTTCTTCGTATTGCCCTGATTCTTCTGTTTGTTTGGTTGTTTTGAATCAGCACCTTTTTATTTTTCATGTTACATTCGTTTACCTTTAAAAATAAACGCGGCGTGATTTGACCTCGGTCACTGTGATTATTGGCTTTTGAAGGATGCATACATGGCATTTAACTGCTATCTCAGTGGAAAATCAGAGCAAACACAGGCATTTCTATTCGTCTAGAAAATTGTGCAGTGATTTAAAGTCAGTCAAACAATGCCTTTAATCCAAGTTCAAGCTTTTTGTTCGCAAATACTTGAGGCAAACTGCTAAAAAGTCTTTATGCAAGACACCTACCAACTGATTGCTGCACTGGAGCTGGTTCTGACCTTTGACCTTTCTGTGGATTAGCAGGATATGAATAAAATATCATAACACCGAGCACATACATTAACCTCTGCATTTATTCTTTAAAGCCTGATTTGTGATGTCTAAACATGTTACAATCCAAACACATCTTATGTAATATAACAACTATTAACCAAAAAAATACATAATTAACCAACAACTTTTATTCTCATTGTTGATCCACACATTTTGATCAAAATGTGGTTTGAAATGAATATTTTTTAAACATTTAATTACATTACTGTTGACATTAGAACCTAGGCTTTCAAATGTTTATTTCTCCATGATCCTCTTGGTGCTTAGAAAAGAAAAAAAAATCTCTGTCATCCTTAAAAACATCATACCAAACCTGTCAGTCCAACACTTGGCATCCTTTTAGACCACCTACATAAAGATTTGTTAGCCTTTGCTGATAATGTTGATGCAGGGCTAAAAGCACTTGACTGACAAACAGAATAAAAGTATTTAAACTGTATAAAAATTACAAAAATTGAAACAGTCACGTCTCCAAAATCCCCAAAATATCTTTAGGCTCAAGCTGACACAGTGTTTGAGTTAGGAATCCAAATGTATGTTTGCTTCATTCATTCTCTTTAATATTAAAGTTGGGGGAGTTGTGTGCCTTTGAGACTGAAAAGCCTATTCACTTCATTATTCATAGGTGGATAACTAGTTTTTGTTGACAATTTGACCTAAACCCTGGATTTAGTGGTCTTAGATTGAAGCCAGCAGTTTAGTCTAACTTTTGACTACAGCAACAGCTCCAAGATCAAATTTATAAAGTCGCAGATTTTGTCGGATTTTGCTGGATTAGGACCAGACCTTTTAAAGCTTACCCTGTCCATGAATGTAGATTCAGACACGACCGCTCAGATTTGTCGATGTTCAAATGATACATTACAATCCTGTGTCCAACTGAAACACTATTCTGACATAGTGAAACAGATTTTTGGGAATGTTGATATTTGATATAGCACAATTCTAAATAGCCATCTTAGAATGTCAAGGTCAAATCTGTGTCAGTCTAAAGACTTTGAAGCTCTTTGGTCAACTTTCAAAATATGCTACAGAAATAAATCAACATTAATCATAATCAAACAAATGGTCATTATTATCACCATAACCATGTAACTTTGAATGCACAGAGAAGATTTTGTTTTGCCACATAAATAAGTAATGGAATAGACAATAAGGACACACCTAAAGATTTTATTGAAGCTATTTTCTAAACAGGGTACATACACCAGTCAGAAAGCCACTTTTTGCTGTCTGTGGAGGCCATTATGCCACTTACACACTCACATAATTAAAAACTGAGCCCAGAGTGCTTTCTTCTCCTGTATAAAATCAACCTTTATTAGTGTAAAATGGAAATGGCCACCATCTTGACAAAACAAAGACATGTCATTACACTCACAGCTTGAAATTTGATTAACATTACTCTTATTTTGCAGAACACATTAGAGGTGTTTTGCATATAATTTTGATTTGGAATTTTTTTTTTTTGCAGTTCATGATTTATGTTGAAAAATGAGTCCATCCTGGATTCAAACTCAAGATGACGAAATTCAAGTCAACACTTCAGCAAACCATAAAACAAGGCTTTCCTTCATTTATCACAGCCCAGCTCCTGCCAGCCTCTGCACACCGCTGATTAAGTAAAAGTGGTTGCTTAAGTTTCTTTGACTCATTTTTTTGCCATTTATTAAAACTTTTCACGAAAAATGACTCCATCACCATTTGATTAATATTTGCTGCTCTGTGACCACGAGCATCACGGCACGAATTCTTTGTCTTCTCCACTGTGAACCAGTGTGAACTCAGTCTGTGTTTTAAAAGTTCATATCAGGCTTCAATTTGCATGATTTAAGATCGGCTTCGTGGAGTTGCTAAACACTAGATTTATTTGCTAGATATTTTTTCTCAATTTATGCTTCTTATATAAACCCTGCTTTTTGTGCAGACTAGTGTATGGTTTAAAAAAAACAAAACAGAAAGAAAAATAAATTAATAAAAAAAGAAAAATAGTTGATCCCTGTTACACCATCCCTGCAGACAGGGCTCCCCATTTCTTTCGACCCTCCACTGTCAGTGTGGCCTAACCTCTATGATATGTTGTTATCAGAAACACCATAAATTTGTTCAACAGCTGCCACAAAGCCTCACTCCCTACAGCTCTTATTTATTTATCTGTCGCCTCTCCAGTTCTCTGAGGACCAGGGAGGAGGAGCTTTCATGCCTCTGACCCTCAGCGCTCCCTTAGCGGGCTGGCTTAGGCCTGGCCTGCTTGATCTCTCAGCACGCAATCATTAGAGGGGCAGAGGTTCAAAAGAGGGGAGTCAAGCAGGGATGGGTGTTAGAGGGAGAAGAGGGTCAAGGAGCAAAGGAAAGGGGTGCGAAGAGAGGAAGAAATAGATTCACAGGGATTGGAAAACAAGAGAGAAGGGATAAAGCGAGGAAGAGGAGGAGATGGGGGAAATCTCAAGAGCTGAGGCGTCAAAGCAGCAAGCTGTTTCTGTGGAAGGAGACATGGCCTAGATACTTCACTAGGATTCACTGTTAATGACTGCTCAGCGAGGCCAGGGTTTCATTTTGTCAACTAAGCGTCATCCACAAAGTGTTATTACACACCATGTGACCATTCAGTGTGTGTGAGTGTGTGTGTCTGTCTTCGGGATGGGAGGTCTGCAGGGACAGCACCCTGACCGTCGGTTAGTACAGCTGATGTACCACTTGTTGTGATAGAGCATCAGCAAAGATGTGCAGCACCTCTAAAGATATTGGCTTTGAACATAAATCTCACCAACTACTAGATCATGCAGAAAATGCCCCATATTGCTTTGGATATTTAGATGAAATACAAATCAAATTCAATTCTCTGTTGGTCTGTATCTGTATTAGGTAGCTGTTCTTTTTGGAATTCAGACCATGACTGCTTGTATCAACAGGTCAGGCAGTTTTATTTCCAGGACTGTTTGAGTCATCAGTCCTGCAAAATGAACATGTAGAAAGCAAGTGGTTTACCAATCGTGGTGCCGCAGGTGGCCACTAAGCTTGTACTCCAGATTGGGCCTTTAAATCCATCCTAGCAATTTGATTTCTGTGGGTTTCACAAGGAAACTGAAAGAAAGACAACCATTTGTTTTCACGGCTTGACAGTTGGCAATGAATGAAACCGATCCAATCCCCCAGAAACTCTTCCTTCTCTTTTTGTTCCGTCTTCTTTAGGTGGCTTGAGACTGACAAATAAACACTCTTACACCTGTGGAGAATCCAGAGTGTACCCACGTCACTCTGTAATAGATTGAGCATGTGAATCTGTGTGTGCACGTGTCGGTGAGTATGTATGTATGTGTGTGAAAGATGGTGTTCGTGAATGTGCAGGGCCCAGATTAAGCTGTCACACAGACTGTGAGTGGTCCCAGACAGGCTGATCAATGTGGGGCCAGCTTGCAGATAATGAAGTGGTTAGGTCTCCCCTGATGCCTTTAATTGAACAAGTGTCGCTGGCTCGGCCCATCTGGACAGAAGGCATTCTGGGAATTGGGTGTTTTCATGTGGACCGTAGTCTGAATGGCTGGTAAGGAAGAGTAACTTTAGAGCCATGTGACCCGTGAGTGGCTCAGGAGACGGTAAAGGGGTAACATGTGGGAGGACAAACTGACGACATTAATCTTTTAGCTTAATGTGCAGAGTCTGTAGTGTACTGTGAGCTTTCTCAAAGGATTTCTGTTGTGCACAGTGATAGTAAACATTTTATTTAACAGTCCAGACCTTAATTTATCATTTCTCAGTTCAGTGAGGCTTTTCTCACAACTCCCTTGCTTTTTGTCTGTGTTTAATAATCTCACAAAGGCAGAGGGAGGGAGTCGGGTCTCATTTTGTAGTTTTTCGTCGAAGTCAATATTGTGTGACTTCATCTTCATCCTGTTTTTCTGTGTGCGTGCTCTGTCCATATCTCCAGCTCTCAGGACCAGTGTAGGTGGATAGCACTGCCGGCTGTTTAAATTGAGCCCAGCCACCGCCTCTTCAATAGGAAGCGCCACTGTCAGAGCCACAACTTCAAGGAGAAGGAGGTCTCTGGATGTGCTGTGGCCTTAGTTCCCTTAAGATATGAAAAGGGAAGTGTGTGAATGCACATTTATTTACATCCTGGGAGACCAAAGGCATAACCATAAACTGCCTAAGGTTATTGCTTCTGCATGCAGGGAGAATTTATTACAATCGAGGAATTCTTTTTCGTCTATGTGTTTCACCGTTTAATTCTTTACCACTGTCAAAGGTCCTATTGTGGAATCTGCAGGCACTAGAAAGTGCAAGCTGAAAAATTCAGCGCCTTAAGCGAGTGGCCCAGTTGAATAAGATAAGGTCAGCGCTCCACTCCTGATTTAGAGGATACAGAGCAGCTCCCATCTGGACACTGACAAGAGCAGCCTCCCTCCTCTCTCCAAGCCAAGTCAATGAAGAGACCTTCTACCTGCCTTGTTCGCTGTTTCTGCTCTCCATCAGACAGAGCCCCTATACACTATTCATAAACTTGGGCAGAGGGTTGTCTGACCTTTTTGCTGAAATGTTAGGGCAAATTAGTTGTCAGAGTAGTGAACGTGGCAACCATGCTAAGGCCCGGCTCCAGTCCCATACACCTCCACCCTCCTTCCTTTCTTTCTCACCTTTTCACAGGGCACCTGCCCTTTCTGCTGCTGTAGCGTGAGTCCTACCACCTCCAGCAGGGACAGACTTATTTGTCTCTGTTACTGTAATAGTTGTCTGATTGTAGAATAAGCTAGGCAGACATGACGCTAAGTATTTTGAGCCATGATATTCATGCAGATTTACAAAGTTCATGACAAAGAAGCAAAAGTGATTCACACGCATAAGCATATGCCTGCTCTGAGAGAAACCGGCCTTCGGAAGCTTATCAAATGTAATACAAAAAACACCTCAGCCATGTGGTCCATTTCTGCTCAAAAAGCTTTTCCGCCCAGGTAAACTGTAGGTCAGTCCTTTCAATCAGAAATGAATTTGAAAAATTCTCCACAGCACTCTGCCGCGCAACCTTCGTGAATCACTGCCCTAATTCAGTCCATACATCACAAATCCTTGAATTACTATCACCCACTTTTACCCTGAATACAGAACAGCTTATAATGAGCCCAAATGCAAGCAGCACCCTTTTAAAGCAGAGTAAACACTGAGCTTGCTGAGCCGCTGGCCCCCAGAGTCTACGCATATTCATTACCTTACGTAATGGCTTTTTAAAATAAACACCACTGCATTCAGCAAGCATTAGTTAGTCTTGCATAGTGATTAGCTACTCGTGACTGCTTTGTGTGTGTGTGTGTGTGTGTGTGTGTGTGTGTGTGTGTGTGTGTGTGTGTGTGTGTGTTACCGCTGGTTCACTTGTCCAAAACACGGAATGAGAGTGAAACTTTGTGGTTACTCAGGAACAAGTCACATATTCATGTTTCCAAACTACTCAAATTTGTACGATTGCACACATTTTTTTTTTCATGCTGCTGGATTTTATTGCCTTGATAAAAGATAGTAATGTGGCAATGGAGGAGCTCTGTTATTCTTAAGTGTTTAGCAGCTTTGCATACTGCACTAGGAAGCTACTCAGATCTGATCCATCAGCCCTGATGCAAGCAGGCTTTCTTTCCATGTTTGCTCATGATAGAAAATACCCCTCACCTCCTGTATTCCCTTCTACTTGCCAATTTGTCCTCTGCCTGAACTTGATCTTATCTCGTGGTTGAGGGTTAAAACTCATCACCTCTCCCCGTAGGCCCTTTGCCTTTACTTTCTGACCTCAGCCTGACACTGATCCTGCCTTTTGAAGACAAGTGAAGATCAAGTGCGGATCAAGGGGTTAGTCACTCTGGTGATACAGGGTTGTTGTTTTTTTTTTCCTTCCCTGTCTGTGGTTCGTGTTTGTCTGTGCTCTGTGGGTCGATGAGGTCTGCATGCTAAACTCGTGCAGTAATTGGGTGTGTGCCTGTTTGCAGCCGGCTCCAGCTCATCATTCAGTTTGAGTGGAAATCTATGGCAAGGTGATAAACATATTGCTAAGTAAGGGGATTGCAGGCGTGTGAGTGTCCAGCGTTGTGTACACAGAATGGCAGTGCTGCATATGGACAAACGCACACACAACTGTCATCTGAGGTCAGCTTTTTCACCACTGTGGCAACATGTAGCAGCATTATGCACAAGTCAAGACCAGAGTACATAATTTTCCCCCTTTAAAATGATTGTCTAGAAGGTTTTATTTATGATCTATATGTCCTGATACGCTAAGAAGTGAACACACTACAAAGTTTTGAACCAAAAAGCATCCATATCCAGCTTTGAGTCACTCAGTACGATTATAACTTCTCACTATCTTCAAGCAGGCAAACCAGCCAGTTTAATCTTCCTACCAAACAGTTACAGTCACCATGTAACATGCCCTTACTGTTTACTGAAGGCCATGATTAAGTGCCATGATGGAAAGCATCAACATCCATTTCATCCATATTTGATGAGTGAATGTCTCCCTCCCATTACACACAACAGGGGGAAGCTGTAATCAACATTGACACACACTGTGAATAATTATTTACCCAGATAATGGCTGTGTTTATGCAAGCACGGAAAAAGGTTGATTTCTTTCCCCCCTCCATGTTCTTTTTTCTTTCTATGATAAAGAGAACTCTGATTAGGTAATAGCATAAATGATTTCCTGTCATTTTTATTGTTTGGCTTGTTCAGGCTGCCTCCTGATCCGTCAACTAATGTCATTAGTCCCCATTCACTGAAACACCTTTGTCATCTCCAGGACAGCAGCACCAAAATTAAACTTATCAACAAAGAGCCCGGCATGCTGTCATTTGACCACACTAAAGATGTGGTATAATAACTGATCAAATGTCTATTATGCACTCTGCTCACACATAGACTCAACAGAGGGGTAGATCATGGCTGCACTGAGCTGTGCTATGCTCAATTTCAGAGTCACCCTGTAAACCTTAGATTTTTATGAGCTAGACCCCATTTCTGCAGGGCAGCACCACATTAAAGAGAATGTGGCTCCACAAATGAGGTCAGCAGAGCGGGCTGTTGCATTTAGGGCATAGGAATCATACTGTCTGACTCCAATCTATTACAAATGGCACGTAAAGATTAGCATATAGAAATTGAGACTGATTATTATAAATTATATATCAGGACAGGGTCACATTGACACTCAGTCGCCAGTTTATTAGTTACACCCAGCTAAAACTAATGCAGTCTTAGAACAGTCCTGCAATAAATCCTTCAACGAGTGTGTAAAATTTATATAAAACAGAATGTGACAATTTGCTAATCCTTTTTGACATATATTAAATTGACAACAGTACAAAGACAATACATTTAATGTTTGACCTCGTCAACTTCATTGATTTTTGTGAATATCTGCTTATTCTGAATTTGATGGCAGCAACATGTTTCAAACAAGTTGGGACAGGAGCAACAAAAGACTGTGAAAGTTGTGGACTGATCCAAAAACACCTGTTTGGATCATTCCACAGGTAAACAGGTTCATTGGTAACAGGTGATAGTATCATGATTGGGTATGAAAGGTTCATCCTGGAAAGACTCAGTTGTTCACAAGCAATGATGGAGAGAGGTTCAACACTTTGTCAAACACATGACTGTATAAAGGAGATTAATACATGGACTCAAACACTTCTTAAAATAGTTTTCTGTAAACACAGTTTATTTGCGAATGATTGCATTCTGTTTTTATTCATGTTTTACACAGCAAACATTTTTGAAGTTGGGGTTGTGCCTTTTTGTAGATTATTATCTTCAGTTTCATGAAACTGATTTCGGGAGGTGTTGATTCAGCTGTGTAGTCATTTTGGAGGCTGTAGTTTGTGGTGTTGTTGAGCTGCATCACATTATCCAGAGAGGTGTATCTGTTATTTATCTGAGCTTCATTAATATGAATGAGGTGGACTGAACAAATCCTGACAAAAGAAACACACGTTGGTTTAACCATAGTATGATACATATATTGAATTTATATACATAGCAGCAGAAGATAAGCAGTTGAGGAAAGGATGAGCACTGAAACCGGCACACTGGCCTGACAGCTTCATTTTGGCCTGTCATCAACTTCATCATGGAATTAACAATATTTAGCGACAGGTAATACAGGCTACTGTCAGCAACTATTACCGCCTGAAAATGAGAATCTGAATACTTTATATACTGCTACTTTGAGATGAGAGTGTTTTAGCATATAGTACAGTACTATAGTTTAGTTGCAGCTAAGCAACATTTTGCCAACCTGACGTCAGAATTCAGAGTCAGTTGGATCACATTCACACACTCTAATTTTCTCTGAAGTCTGTTGTAAAGGAGAGCAGCACTCCAACACTAGCAGGCTGAGGCGGGCAAAGCACAGTTGGGTGCAGTAAAAAACAGATTATTTTAGCTCATACCCTTCCTTTAAAAGATGCCGATATTGGCCCTGATACCAATATAATTTTCCCAAATTAGGCTGTTGTGAAATTAGGTTTGGAAACATTAATCAGCTTGTTCCGGTATTTTTCTTTTTTTAGTGGTTATTTTCATCCTTACAGTGGAATGAGATTCAAGCCAAGTTCAAATTCTCCCATTTCATTCAGCTCTTTCTGTGCTTGTCATGCTTCCTCATAAAGAGGAGTCACCTGTAACCCTGCTAATAAAAACTGAATGGTATTTTACAGACGTGTACACATTTCCTACAATTTTCTTGACAAAATCATGCCCTCACTACACAATTTGTCATTCTGCTTTTGCTCTTTCTCCTTATTTTCTCATACTTCTGTCATTGCCTGCCATTGTTTAGTAGGCACTACGACAGCACTGACTGATGCAGGTCCAACCAACGTACGACAGGCAGACACATGCCCACTATGGGCCTCTCGCCCTTTGGGCCCTCATCTTGCCAACCTGTTTTCATTTTCAGCAGCCAGGCAGGTGGATAAAATGAATGATCGCAGTTGAGTGTGTGTGTGTTTTTCCCCCCTTTTCAGTGCATGGACTGGCGTTTTGTTCAACACATGCTCCCCCTACCAGCTCTTGAAACCAAGTCCTGGAAAAAGTATCGTTGGCATCAACATCTCTTTCATTTGGCAGATCCAAAGAACCACAGAGCGAAGTTCAGAGTCAAACCGTGTGTCAACAAACAATAAATTTGTGTTCAGATCAAAATCCCCAATGCTCTGAACCTTCTGAACACAAGCTCAGGGGGAAGGGAATGATACTGCAGCGGGACAAACAGTCTCACCTACATGGGAATTTGAGTTGATCGAACGCACCATTTCTTCAGGTCCATATTCTTGAAACACCATTTTATCACTGCGTTCACACTCACGGGAAAGATTAAAATCAAAGTGGTTTTATAGACTCATTCAAAATCGGCTGGATCTCATCTCACTGCTTTCCCCAACATGCCTTTGGAGAGAGATGTAAAGAGCCAAATCACTGTTGAGTGCATATGTACATTCATTTCCCTAAGTAAGCATTACATTTCTGAAAGGCTGATTTGAAAAAAAAAAATCACATAACGAAACTAGAACACGCACAGGGTCATGTGTGGTGAACGCAGCCCATTTGAAACGTGGTCGCTCTTTTGACGTTTACAGCCATTTACGCAGATTTGCTACTCTCTGTCGAGCAGCATATTTAAAAGTGAGAGCGCTTTTAATGTGCAATCTGCTGGCAGGAAAGAAGGAAAAACAAGAGGGTGGGGAAAAACGACAAAGCAACAGGTTGTGTTTTAATGTTGAGGCAGAAACGTCTGCTGTTCTGTCTGTGGATTTTTTTTTACCCCCCCCCCCCCATCTGCTTGGGTGCATTTTTAGCCATGCATGGGTTGGCATCCCAGGTGTAGGGTGGCGGGGGCTGTTGCTCTAATTAATTAGCCCGGAAGTAGTGGCCACAACCCCTCCTTTCTGAGGACTATTCAGCTATTATTTCACCAAATTCATATTGACTCTTGTTCCCTGTAGCATCGATCCCAGATTTAAAAGGAACAGGAAGGACTCTTTGTGCTGCACTTAAAGGTGCTGTGCCATTTTGCTACCATTGAACACTGCTGTCTTTCAATTTCACTTGTCACCTGGTAGTCTCTGTAATGAAAGGACTGCAGCGACAGTATTTTAACACTCGTACCTCTGTTTTCTCTCTGCTCTTTTTCACGTTATAGTCATGTTTGCTATGTTAAGGTAGGACGTCGACTGTTAACAGAGCAGGAAATGGGACGACTGGCCTCAACGTAAGCAGAAATTAATTGGGAATATTACACAAGTGTATCAGAAGGTAGCAGGCGGCCACACTAGCCATTAGTCCACTAAGCAATCCCAAAGTCCCTGAAGAGACCAATTTACCTGCTATTTACTGCCACAACAATCTTAATGGGAGACAGAGGACGCCCAGAATGGCATATCTTGTTATGGCTATTTCCCTGCTTAATTATTGTCACCATTTGGGGGGCCCCAACAGGGCTGTCCTCTCTGGCCCTGTTTTTTTTTCCAGACTTCACCCTGCACTAATCCTGTGTTATTAGTAGCCATTAGCGTTCTCCATAGTGAACTTCATATTCACAGCTGCTAAACTCCTATCAGGACTTTCCCCAGGCAGCACAGATTAGCACATCTAAGGAGCTGGATATTCAAAGTAAAAGGTGCTCTGTTTATCCCACTCATAAAGCATGTTCAATAGATGTGACTTCTTCTCTCGCCGAAAATAACTGAATGTTGAGAAATGTGATAAGCAGCTCTGCTCTAGTTCTGTAGCAGAGGCGCTCCATAGAAACCGCAACATATTGATGAGCAATTTTCTTTGAGCGAGTGTTACTGTACATCACAGCAGTTGTTGTGCATCTCCGGTCCTTTGAAAATTCTGCTTGTGAGCGAAGCACCTTGTTTGTACTCATTTATTTCATTGTGGGCTGTTGTGCGTGAAAGGATCACATAAATAACAAGCATAAATTTCAGATGCCACAGTCTTATTGTAGTCATTCATCGGACCCAGGTCTGTTTGAGAGCAGCATGTGCACAACTACTGTTGGCAGAATGCATAAACTATGCTGGGGCCAGAGCTTATAGGGCCATTAGCCTCCCTGTCAGTGAGTAGATTTGCTCCTGTATTGGAGCTGTTTCACACTGTGTTCTGACTTTCAGACATCCAAAGAGCTGTGTGTTGCCCCCATTAAATTTGCAGCTGCTTTTAAATGACCTGAACTGCCAAACCCTCAAAAAGAAAGTCCCTCTTTTGAATTATGAAGCCAGCAGGTTTTTTTTTGTGCACGTGTGTGTGGGAGGGGGCTGGTATCATTATCAACATGTTTCTCTGTGAGAAATCCTGCTAGACCGTGCTTGGTTTTGGTTTATTTTTGCATTCTGGTGTGCCTGACAAACTAAACACACAAAACTGCAAATATGCGATTCAACATGTGTTCGTATGCATATGATTTGCTCAAACACAAACAGAGATGCGGCTGCAAAAAAACAATGCTATTATACAGTCTAGATGTTTGCACTTGCATGTTCTTTGCTTTCAGAATTTAAAGCAATTTTTTCAGTTGAAAGATACCACGGAAAACACTTAGGAGAGTCATCTGTTGCTTGCAGTTGCCCTGCACCTCCCACCTCACTTTGCAATCTCCACACAACCTTTTATGGTAAATTTCTATCTCACTGCCTTTTTGTCTCCTGTCTTACAAACACATCGCCAACACCTACATGTATTCTAACGACTCCCATTATAATCCATTATAATATTCTCTTCCGGCTGTATAGAACCACTGAGTCTTGTTGTTGTATTGTGTGAGGCACAGAAGTGCTCTTTACCTCTGTTAAAAGTTAAAAAACACACTTCACTCGATATACAGTCTCTTTGCTGACATAAATCTGGTCACATACATACGGTATGCTGCTGGCTCAAGACGGGCCGGCAGCCAGGACAAAGACTTTTTTTATATACATTATAGCGAAAATTATAGTGAAATACAATCCAGAGTCAGAACTGTGTTGTATCCTTCTATACTTTACTGCCATCCCACAGACCAAATATCAAATATAGCAATTGACTATTGTGTTGTAAAAAACCACCTGTATGGTAAACCTGTGGAGCATAAGCTATAGGTAGAAAAAAATATTTTACCATTTACTGGTGAAATCCTGCTCCTGCTTGGGCCACACAATTTAACTGAATTTAACATATGCCAAAGAAATGTCTATTCTTGTATGTACAAACTTTGTTTTCTAATTCCTGGTTTTAAAGTGAGAAAATGAGCAGGTTTGGATGTGACCAGAATTGTACTGGTAGATAGCAAGTGAGCAAATATAAGCAGCTTGACAATGTCAGCCAGCGTGTCTGGTGTTACCGTTTGGTGCATCTTTCTTAAGGAGTAAGATCATCAACAGTCAACCTGAAGTTTGAGGTTTCACAGTATAGGGTTTTGTGGACACACTTGTCACATTCACTGGACTTCTCTTGACAGTCACTCACCGAAGTAGATGACAGATGCCCTGAAACAAGACTGTCATCGTCTTTACTGTCTCATATACATTCAAGTGGGTGTTTAGCCCTCCAACCAGGCAGCCCCAACCCCCAATTGCAGCAGTGGAGGAGGTTGACATCAGAGTGAGGGGGAAGCCGTAAGATGAGTCGTTTTAAGTTGAAGAAAGCGGCGACAGAGAACAAGGAATCACAACTCGGCTTCCCTGCTTATTCATTCAGAGCTCTGTATGGAAACCCCATTGGTGTTTTTAATAAAAAGAGGCATCACTCAACACTAGGTGCTGACACATTCTACCTCCCCTCTATGTGCTCAGTTGTTTTTTTTTTTTGGTCCCTACTTGCACTATTTTCTCTGTCGTCCCGCATCTCCACCTTCCCTTTCTCTCTACAAGAAATGACATCAGACACCTAATGAATATTTCATGACACTTCTTTACCCCTGTGCAAATAATGGATGCTATAAAAATCATAAATACATCTCTCTTCATCCTGGAGTGGGCGTGCGTGTGCATGTATGCGCGTGCGTGTGTGTGCCTACAGTATGTACACGTCAACGAGTAGAAACTTATATGTCTGTCATCAAGGACAGGGAGATTCGAGCATGAAGCAGTGCAGCTCAGTGGCTTCATATTACTCAAGGTATCAAGACTTGAGTACATTGATCCATGTATTTTGGGTTTCTTTATTTCCTTTCCTCTCGGGTTTCATATCCACATACACACCTAATACACCCCTCTCTGCCTCTCTCTCTCTCTCTCTCTCTCTCTCTGTCCTATTTCTTCTATCACACCCCTGACTGGGTGGCCCCAAGCTCACCACATAAGAAATGAATTGGCTGATATGCACAGTGACAGAAATCCAATACAGCTCATAGAGGCTGGTAACACTTCACTCGAGGTGTAGTTGGAGGATCCATAATGCATTATAATGACGCATAGTACAAGACACTATGAATCTGATGTAACACTGAAAAGATGTTACACTGTTGTGTGGCAATAGTTTCAAGAATTCATATACTGGATGTGTTTGTTTCATATTGCTTACTATGTCGCTTAGCCTAATATTCTCATAAACATATGATCAACTTAAAGTGCGAGTCCGTATGCAAGATTTACAAAGCTCCACAAACCTAAAACAAGCTTTTAATAGCATTTTTATTGATTACTACAAGGTGCAGCAAAGTGCATTCAGTTGCACTCTATTTAATTTTCAATATGTTGCATTTCTTTGGCCCCAAGGCATTTTTTTTTTTTGTTTGTAGTATTTTTACACTAAATCGTGGAAGCATAGCTCTGGCTCAAAAAATAAATGTCAGTTTGGCCGCCTGAATTTTATCTGCAAGGGGAAGGAATCATCTTGATTCATTTCTTTTATGTTTAGGTGTTCTGTGCAGCCATTCAGCTCATCACATATCCAGGAAATTGGGCTCGGATGTGAGTCATCAGAAAATGAAGCATCCAGGGCTTTTAGTTCCCAAATTAGCTTGGCTTTATTCAAGGGTGATGCTGGCCAGCTTGAAGTTTTCCTTTTGCTTTGTTTCCCTTTATCTCATGGACGTCGAAGCAGTGATGCAGACAATTATTATAAATGACTTAGCGAGATCCTTATATAAGCATGCTTTTAGCTTTCGTCCCTTGTTCTTCGGTTTGACAGCAGCTTACTTTGAGTGTGTTATTCTGTTGTTTTATTGTCTCCATGCATTTCAGTGAACTTTGATTTGCTCCTAAAGGAAGAAGTGGTTTCTCAAGATTTCCCCAGCTGCGGGGACGTGTGTGGTGTGATAGAAAGTCAGAACTCAGAAGCTATTACAGGCCATTAAGAGGTATTTAAAATGTTCTGGCTTTGTGTCTTTAATGGTACTGGATGGATGACTACCATAACTGTCAGACAACTTTCGCGAGGACTGGATGTAGGCAGTGTAGTTCAGTCTGACACAGGGACAATAAAGACATTCAGTGCTTTTAAATGCACCGTATATAACCTTTTTTTTAAAATTTGAACTTTATTAGTGATAGAAAACACTTAATCGTTGCTGAGGTCATGATGCTTTTGCTCTCCATGGAGCAAGCAGGCAACTTTTCCTCACAGCCCAGAAGTGTCTGAATTTAACAAATAGTCAAATGTTCAGTGATGGAAGCCCCTTAGACTTCACAGGCTACTTTGATGAGTCAGACTTTGGATGGGATTTCACATACAAGGATGCATCACTACCAAGAAATCTTCATTCTCAAATCTATCAGAGTTCTCCAGTCTCCCACCCTGATTACTGAAAAAACAGCCTACATGACATTCAAGCATCAGTTTATTACAGAAAGACAACTGTAATCTGGTTACTGAGGTGATTGTAAATGCGCTGATTCTACACAAGATAACCCTCCTCATGAATGTAGTTCAGAAGTGGTTGCCAATTAAAAGTCTGCACTGCACAGCATCAATGTACATTTGACCAAAAATCAGCACGAAGTAAATGTGCTGCTGTTTGCCCAAACACTGCTGTGGTGTGTTGGCAGGAACAGAGAGGGCAAAAAAGACTAAAAAGAAATGTACACATCACAATTTTTACCAAGAAATTTCATCTTTCCCCAAAAATTTCTTTTGAGTGTTGCTTGGCTTCCTATGATTATAGTGATGAGTCTTATAGATGAATGACATTTGTATTGATCTGGCTTAATGTCCACACAATGCCAGTTCCATAGAGGCAACATAAGTGCCATTTTAGTGCAAGTAAAACTGTGTTATGTTGAATACAGAAGGAAGATGCAATGAGCATGGATATATACTGAATACTAAAAGACAAATGATACCATTTGTTTTGATGACCTAAGAATATCAATTTATATACAATATGACAGTAAACAAAAATTAAACAAATTTTGATTGATTGTGTGACTGTATGTTTTGCTCAGTGAAATTGTCTCTGATATGTTACCTTTGAAACAAAGTTTTCCATGAAATATGTACTTGAGGACTATTACGGCGTTTATGCCAAGTGTCTCTCTATTTCCTCTTCTTACACTGGCCAATCAATAGCTAATGGACACTAATACAAAGAACAGAGCAAATCTCACACACAATGAGCGCCCAATCAGCCGGCGCTTTTCAAATAAAATCCACTTCAGTCGTTGCTGATGGAGGCCTGTGCCTGATTAAGGCAATTATCACCCCTTGTTGCCTTACCTCAAATACAGTGTGTTCAACCCTCTTAGATTGATGGAGTGTGTCCAGAGTCAATCATATGTGGACAAACCTATAGATCAGAATCAAATTATAAAGAATGAAGTCTCCTAAAAGCCCACACATTTAATTTGATTTAAAATATGTGATTATTCATTGTGTGGCTGCAATCAGGCCACACTTAGTCGTTGAATAGAGAAATCACCTCCTTAGCAAATGAATTCATGTATTCTCTATTGTGACTTTAAAGCATTTATTGTCGAAGTGGCTTCCTCTAATGTTTCCAAGTCTGAAAGAGTTAGAGACACCCACGGTGTCTGCATCACTTCTGATTGACTCCTATTTTCCAAACCGACACATGCGGCGCCGTGTCTTTTTGATTGCCAGGCAAATGCAGAAACTCATCCATATTCGTATGGTTATTCAACAGCTTTCCAGAGTGAATACATCTACATTTTTTTCAATTTCATTAATGACACACCATACACAGTGAGGCCAGGCCTTTTCCTGGATGTACCCACACGCTGCAGCCTTGACATTTAACCCAATTTTCTTTGATAATCTAGCAGAACATTTTACAGCATTGAGAGAAAGAAAGTAGATGAGGGCAGGCAGAACACAGGAGAGGTTTCTTCCACTGAGACACAGGTGAGGACTCTCCTTAACCGCCCACCATGGAGGCCATAGAGACAGAGAGGAGGACTGGCCTTGATGGGAGAAGCGGTATTTGGTTTGCAGGGCGAGCTGCTGCCCACAGCAGGATAATAACTACCCCATGTCTTGACAAAGATCAGACCAACTTGGCAATCTGACACACCGGGCCACTGTCAGGTCCTTACGCCATGGGATTTATCCTGCCTTTGCTGTATAAACAGTTTCTTATCGTATCGCTTCCCTGTCGGCTGCAGGCCTGCCCTGACAGCGTGTAGCCTGAGAGGAGCCATCATTAGGGAAAGCTATGCTGTGTTCACACAGTGGCCCAAAGTGTCCCACTACTGATTTTGTTTTCCTGCCGGATGTTTGACAATTGATGTGAAGAGCCGAAAGCTGGACCACAGCAATGCAGTTTGTGCTAATAAAAAACAGAGCCATGCTACTTATAGTGCATGTGATACCAAAACTAATAAATCCGTCACATAGATTAACAATAAGCCATCCTTTTGATTAGCAAACAGCAATATTGTTGGTGCTCATTTCAGCTTGGTGAGCCCGCGAACAGTCAAGTTGCTTGCTTGATTTGAATTTAAGGAGATGCCTCAATTAAATCAAAACCCGAAGGCCCACATCATAATGAAACCATGATTTATGTCTTGATATTTTTTGTCAGTTGAATCATCAACTTATCATAATAGATAAAAAGACATCAAAATATTTGCAACTACAAACATGATTTTAGAATTGAACACCCTGCAGTGTGAACGCACCCTCTCGGCTGGAGTGGAGAAACAGAGCTGAGATGCTGCTACGTGTCATATGAGTGTGCGCCTGTGTGTGCATGCAGTTGCTGGTGTGCTATTGCACGTAAATGCTTACACGCAGGTCTGTGTTTAAAGCAGTAAGAGATAAGGACAATCAGCTCAAGTGCGTTGTTGCTTTAAAAATATTCCACAGTGAAATTAAAAGATAATCATCATGACTAGCACTCGGTATTATCTGCCATGATGTGCTTCAGCATCCCGAAACGACGGAGTGGAAAAACATTTTGCAGGGAACTGCCAAAGCAAAACTGTCTTACCTGTCTGAGCATTTTGCATCGTATGTGCATTTTCCTGTTAACGACTGCTTGTGTGAACAGATGGTAGTTTAGCCTCGCACGAAAATGCACACACATACATATGCATACACCAGAGACTGAGAGAGATTGTAATAGAACTGTCCGTCAAGTCAAATCAGTGACAAACATGGAATGTTTCAATCTATTTCAGCGGTGGAAAGGAGACAGAGGGTTTTCAAGAGAGAACGATAACAGCAATGAAATGTGTTCAAAATATAAATTCACAGCAAATGGATATTTCAGGCCATTCGGAAACATTTGAGTCTTGTCAGTGCTTCCAAAAGTAAATATAGCAGTTGTTATCCTTTTTGATAGAATAGATATTTGACTCAGTGTTGTTGTGAAACTGCAACTGGAAAACACTGTTGTCTTAAGATGCGTTTGCTGCAGATTGAATTACTTAATCGTGAATTCCTGAATCCTCATCAAAAAAACAGAAGTGAAATTGTGGATAAATTCTTTTTTTGGATGGAATGAAATGGTCTGCAGTTACATGATGTGACAGCATTTGAAGATGCTAGAGTAATCCATATGTTTGAAAGTTTTTTTTCCTTTCTTTTTTTTTTTTAAGTTTGCATATTTGTTTGTGCGTGTACTGTTTAACAGTGTGTGTATTTGTGTGTGTGTTTGTGTGAGTGTGAGTGTCTTGTGTCTTGGTCTTCGTCCATGCACCTGCATGCAGAAGGTAAAAGGGTTATAAATCACTGTCTCTGTGTGCGAGCATATGTTTGTGTTTTTCTTGCCTTCTCGGCCCGTTATGAGACGCTGCTCGTCCTGACAGTTGGAATGGATGGCAGTCATTATTTATGATACCGTCCACTTGTCACCGTGTGTTGTCACCGCGCGGGCTGTCAGCTGCCACAGGATGGTAATCGCACAAATGCCATACGGCTAGAACCTGGTAGATAAGTATCTGTGGTAAATAACTGCACGGTGTGCTCTCTTCCTTGTGTGTGTGTGTGTGTGTGTGTGTGTGTGTTTGAGAGTTACAGAGAGAAAGATAAAAAGTGATAAAGATAGGGACGTGGATGGAGTCTTCTCCACTCTGATCACATGCATGTACCAGATTAGATTTCCAATTTAAATCGGAGAAGGCTTCCAGCCCGAGGGTGACGCTGAGCTGAGTGTGGCTGTGTCTCCCATATAGCGTTTCTTCATCCTATAAGTATTGTAAAAAATCGCGATGTTCTGATGATTTGCAGCCTCTTTACCAGTGTGTACATTCACTGTGCTTAACTTTGCTGACAGCAGCTTTTATATGTGGCTGTAGATCTGCTGGATTGCTTTAACCAAAGGGATAAATCTATGTTATCTTCCTTCTTTTTTTTTTCCACACTTTGATCTGCTCTCACTTTTTTATCTGCTTATTTTCACTGTGGCGTCATCAACTTTGCCAGCATGCTGTGAGGTTCATGGGAACATGGCCTAACGCTGTAGGTGAATATGACCAGATTATGGCTGCCATATGCCACAAATCAGTCCATCACAACACACTAATGAACAGCACAGCGATATATGTATTTTACACATCTGTGCACCACATCAAAGCTAGAACAGGTGTGGAAAATATGTGCAGGTAACCAATATATAATTGCCAAATTACAATTACTTACAGTTACAAAATGCCAAAAATGGAACTACCATGTCCTGCATTAAATCCTTTTCACCAGCCCAGTTTGCTTTGTATTTATATCTAGGTGGAATCTATGTAGCATATAAACATGTTACATATCTAGCTTGTTGATTAATGATCAATAGTGACACACAGGCAAGACCAGTATTTCATCATTTGAATGTTTTCTTCCTTTATGAACATTTTTGCAGATGATCTCAATTAAGCATTTCGTTAGAATTTCATGGTTTTGAGTTTTGTGCAGCTTCAATTTGGTATTTTTCTGTGACCTTCCTTCCGTCAGTTTAGGCACTTGGATTCAGGCATTTTGCAGAGTGCCATAAATGCGCTTTTCACCCCCCTTTTGCATAATTACATCATGAGAAACTTTGTGCTGTCACTACTTATTTTGAACAGATGTTTTGAATGTGAACCCTACACTAAGCATCCTCTAACGCTTCCCTGTCACAACAGTGCATTTAGACACCCTTGTGCTAGGTGCTATGGCATACACCAGATAAAGCGCTGTGAGCATGCGGGTGGTCGTGCAGGAAGGAGGAGGTATAACAGAAGAGATAACAGAACCCCACTGAGGTAACAGGGTGGTTTGTTGGGCTTCAAACCCACACCGCTCGCCACTTTCTCTTTGTGTATTTCTCCCTCTTTGTCTCTCCCCTTCCCCTTATGGTGACATTTTTCTGGGCTGTGTGACGCCTTGAATGACAACTAGGGGCTCTTTGGAGTGTATGTTGGCAGAGTGGCCTGGCTGAAGGAGATAAGGAGAGGAGGCCGCACACATGCACGCACACACCCACACACACATGCACATTGTCCATGCTTTTTAAAAAAAAAAAAGGACATGGAGACCTTCATACACAAAATCCAAAGGGAGCCCTGGTATCATTCCAGAAATGTTTTTGTAATTTGTGTAATATGTATATAAGCAGGCACGGCCACACACATTGTGGACATTTCTGCAAGCCTTTTGTTGTCCATTGTTGCCCGTGGTTATGCTAACAGCTGACAGTGTCAACCAATAACCCACTGAAGGTGACATACTGAACACCTATATAGACATTCATTTACAGCGTATATAAGAGTTTCATGTAATGTTGGTTTGTAATTTCAGTTTTAACACACGCACACGTTACCTTTCCCAGTTTTGTGAAAACACCCTAATTGCAGCACCAAGCCTGGGTCCTGTTTCTTAGCTTCTCCTTCAGGATTTGAGGAGAATTTAACAATCACTCTGAATTTTAACACATGTGGATGAGCTACACCACAAACATATGCACAGACACACACACCTGTTGCATTGCACTACTCCAGCACTGTGTGAAAACACTAAAAGCATTTCAACAAGAGTGCTCCCGTAAGCACAGATGCTCATTAATATGTATAACCCTACCCAGTAACTCAGGGTGATACACTCACACACATATATACTCATATTCTCCGCCGGTGCAGCGGAGAGCCCCAGCTTGTCGCCCTGCCTCGGGGATGGCAGTGGCAGATGGCGCCTGTTCAGAAGTGCCGGGTACCCAGATCTGTTGGTTGGAGCCCCGAGAGGCACCGTTGATCATAGAAATGAAGTGGAGATGACACTGATCACTCTTTCGCCTCCTCCCCGAGCTCCCTCGCTTTCAGTAAATGCAGAGGCAACGAGAGATACTTAAGGTGTGAGGAGGGGTAAGGAGAACGGAGGCAATGTGGGAGGTGAATGCAAACAAACCAGAAACTTTCCATGGAGGCAGTGTCAGTGGGAATTGGAATGCAGAGAAGGCAGCGCTACCACCTTGTTAACTAAAAACAACACACCCAAAATGCTTGAATTGTCGGTGATAAGCCTGAACAAAAAAAAGGAAAAATAAAACACCTCTTGATTGATTTTGGTATTTCTGAGGCAGCTCTAATTATATGCTTTTGTTACTGACACTGATGAAATACTCAGAAACAGTTATTGATTTGACTGCCTGACTCCTTTTCCAAGGCAGATCCATTCCACTACAGCTGGTATCAATCTTTATCCCAGTTTCAGGTGCCTTATTTAGCCAAGCAATTAGTTTTAATTACAGGACCTCGTATGGAAATTGATTGATCTGGATCAGTGAAATATGGGCTATTTCTAAGACGCTGCCTTCTTTGTAGTATAGTTCAAAATCAGTGTTGTCTATCCACTTTATTCTTTAAATTAAACACAGTACATCAATCTTGATATCATATTCTTTTACTTTTTATTGCGATGTGTCAATAAGACATTTATTTAATCAAGTTGCAGTCCATGCAAACCTTCATCTGGCCGTTGGTTTGTTAACATTTTATATTGAATACACAGAGACAGATTGTATTATATAGTATAGCACCAAAATCAAAACAGTGTTTTCCAATTTTGAAATGCTGTATTTTTCAGTCAGTTTTCATAACTACATAATGTCATGTTTTGTGACATTTTTTGGTTGGTTTGGGTTGATGTGGATGGCAGCTTGCAGTATATGTTTTTGTTGTTTAGTTGGATTGATCGATGTGTTGACTACGCTGCACATAAGATATTCACAAGGAGAGATGTTAGTCATTTTGGTTTATTTAGCTGGGCCCTCAGATTCTGAAGTGCTGTCATGAGACTGCAGATTAGATGTGTGTTAAAGATCGAGCGTTTTGATACTTTCACAGCATTTATATAGCGCCTCGGCCTGCTCTGTAATCAAAAAAGACTTTCAAATCTCACTTTCTACAATATGGAACCTTTAATTTAAACTGGTAAAATATTCATACCTAAAATGATAAATTATTAATCCTGGTTAGAAAATTCTGCTGAGTTTGACTCTTTGTCCAACATGGCAACTTGGCAAGCAGATATATTCACAGCGGCCCCACGCAGACCTTCCTAAAGAGGCCCTCCACAGAGGAATTCACAGCCAAAGGAGTGTATCCCATTGAGAAAACCACTTCCTTTTTCAATTTCCCCTCCTCCCCTGGTCAGATCAAACTCTTTTCTGTGGTATAAGACACACTGGATAATTGCATATAATTGGATTTAGCAGTTCAGTAACCTTGTGGCCAGTTTGTTGGTCTTGACAGTGGATAGCCAAAGAGAGAGAGAGAGGCCAACTTAGTTAATGTGTGTATATACTGTACATGTCAGCAAGTATGTTTAGGCTTTTGAGATACAAGATTATCCAGACAAGCCATGTCAATCCAATCCCTGGCGACCTGATGTCAGATACTCAGTGGTCTTTAACTAGTCCTGACACAGCAGTGTACATGTCCTGACTCTTTAACACGTGCTAATGCTATCGCTCTTGTGCATCACCAGAATCAATCTTTTTATAGTGTCACATAATAAGAAGTTCTAATAAGCAAAGGAGAGCAGCGGAGGGCCGCAGGGGATTTGAGTTCTTTGTGCCTCGAGCCGGCACATTAGCATTCATAGAGTATCATGGATTAGAGCGGTAATCCTCAGGAAGCTTGTTTTTTCTGACTTTCGCGATATCTTTGGTGCTAACCAGTCGTGGCTTTGGTGTTTTTACACAGAACTGCGCTGCACAGACACTCCACTCATATCAAAGAGTGGAGCTGGTACTGTGGCATCTCCGTTTATGTCATTCTTTTCCATCTGTTCCTTGTACTCTTTTCTGTTCAGTCATAATGACTCTCACTGTTCACACTAACAGTTCATTTTGGTCCAAATAAACTAGAAACAAAACTGAATCACTCCCCGACAAAGGGTACATTCACCCAGCAAAGACCCAAAACTGGATGTTGAGTTTTCATGAACTAACAATGTCATTCATAGGGCAAACATTATTTTTCATGCCAGCGTAATGTCCAACACAAGCCTAACAAGTCCACTGGAAGCAGTGTCTTGTCTGCCCCCTTCAACTTGTAAACTGGTGACCAAATAATGACCCCCCGCCACTACACACAGAAAGGGACAAAGGCACCATATTTAAGAGTCTCTCTGTCATGTGCATTATGAGCCTCTAATCCAGTTTCCTCTGGGCTCCCTGGGGATGAGCTGATCCAGCGGTGACTGGTATTATACAGGCACACTGCTTGGAATGGCTGCCACGGAGGGGATGAGGGCATCGAGTGCCAAATAGCTGGTGACTAAGGCAGCACCAAGCCCCTGTGATCTACCGCCAGATCCCTCTGCGGAGGTGGAGGTAATGGGCGGAGGGCGAAGGAGGGTGAGATCGCAGATTCAGGGAGGTCGGGCTACCCATCTCCTGAACCCAAGTGAAAATATTGCTTTGTGTCAAGAAAGCTGCAGCTCTGTGCTTCCTTTCTTCTTTATTTAGAGAAAAAAAAAATGCAAAGGATGCAAAAATAGCCCAGAGAACAGATTGAGTGGTTTTCTTAAAGAGCTGTCGTGGGGCTTGAAACAGCACGGCGGATCCGTGGATGAAGTCGTGACAGATGGGATCAGTGGAGCCTGGCATAACAGCCCTATCTGATTAAGCAATCCTACACTGTATGAGCGCTAGCCAAAATGACGACGGTGGCGGCGGCGGCGGTGGTGGAGAGGGGTTTGGCGGCGGCAGCAAGGACAATATTTACTCCGTGTACAGTATCAAAGTCCTGAGGGCATTGGCAAAAGTGCACCTTTGCACATGCATACACACATATAACCATCAGGTGTGGCTGTGAGATAACATGGACGTCTTGCACCCGAGGCTTGTGCCGGTCTCCAGAGAACTCCTTGGGCTAACAGGCTACTCCAATCTGTTCCTCTTGTCACTTTATGTGGCAGGTGCCAGAGAGGTGGATATGATGAATGTTTCTCTGCTGTGTTTTATTACACTCGATGCACCGAAATACATGTAACACACTCTAAATATGCTGTTGGTTCCCTTGAGTTAGATTTTTTTTACAACTCTTATTTCGACTTGCTTGTTTTATATGATAGTAATGTAATAAAATGCAAATTAATGCAGGTCTGTGTTCGTTCCCCTCGTCTGCACTTCAGCAGTGTTGTTATGTATGCTGACGAATGCTTACAGTTAAACAATACAGCCTCGGCAATTTGGACTTAATGGGCTACAGGATTCCTGACTATATAAAAAGGATTTTCCCTCAAAAGGCAATTTCGCTGCAGTGGGAAGATTTATGAAAGGGTTTGGTTTATTCCATTGCCTTATACCTGCAATCTCTGCTGACTTTACCTCTGTGGGCAATGAACCAGGAGACTGATTCAAATACACCCTTAATATAATTACTGAATTCTCTTATTCGGTTTTATAACCTTTTTCAAAAGCAAATCCCCCTTGACTTTTTCGAGTTGAGCATTATGCATTTGGGTGGATAATGCAATAAAAACACACAATGGCAAGCTTAATTGCTTGCAAAGAAAGACGCGCTGAAAGGGAGAAGTGAGGCCAAATTTAAAAAAGGGTGGACAAAAGAAGAGGCGATGATGGAGGTTAGGATTAAAGATAGATAAGTACAAAGACGGCATTATGAGAATGACAGGGAGAGCAGAGGAATGCGAAGTAGAATGTGAGCGCACCAGTATGGCCGTCATCATGGTAGAAAAGATACTGGAGCCAGTTGCCATGCCAACGCCGGGCCGGGCTGCAGCATCGCATGCGTTTGTCCACAGAAGGCCTAAAAAGTGATGAGTGACTTTCAAGAGAAACAAAACTTGGGAAGCAAACAATTGTGTGATGTCGAGGGAAAAGAAATGTATTTGTGTCAGTCTTCTCTCTCGCCTCAACGTTCTTGGGCTGGCCACAGTAGCTCATATATTTCAGGGAAATATAGCTGACACTTCAAGGTGGAACATTATTAATGAAGGCAATGACGGGCTTTAGGCATTCCCAGCCAGGTAGGACGATGAACAGAAATATGGGTTCTGCTTCACCTCTTAAGAAGATGCCTTGCTCCACTGGGTACATTTCCTTGTAACCTTTTTGTATTAGAACCCTTTGTATGAACATTATTTTATTGATACCCCTTCCTAAATACACACAGACACACATGCTTGATATTTTTGTTCCTTTTTGTCTCTTTAGCTGAGGCTTTTCTCAGTGTGCATCATACGTGAAGCCCCATTTCAAACAGAGCTGGGCTATTTCACAGCACAGCAGCACCAGACGTCTCCTACATTTTGTTTAACATTGTTGAAATATTTGTTTACAAGGTTCAGTGCCGTTTAATTTTCTTGTGATCAGCTCTCTCGCTCCTCTTTCTCCCTCTCTTTAGCTCCTTCTGCTCGCTCGAACTCAGGAGCCCTTTTGTTTGAATATGCAGAGGACTTCTCTCTCGCTGGTATTTGCTCAGTTTGCCTAATTAGAGTTTGGCGAGATGAAAGCAAGCAGCAGGGCTTTTTGCTCGACGGCTGAAACTAAACGAGATACTGTTGTGTCTCTGGAAAAAAACAACAACTTGAGATTTATTGTTCCCTTAATTTGGGGTTGAGCACTGTCATTTTATGGCTTCACCTTCAAAGAGCTGATTTGACCAGAGAATGACAGTCTTTTTGTGTTCTCTTCATATTAATATTACCTCTCACGTTTTGACGACATTTCCCATGAACTCAACACGCATGTGCTCACATAGCAAAAATTCTAAATATTTTCCCAGTGAAGATTAATCTGAAGAACGCTCTCCAGCTTTCAGTTTCACGACAACCGCTTAAGCACGCAGGCCTGTTAAGATAATGTGTTAAAAATGAGTTAATTTATCTCATTGTTATCTTGCTTCAAGGACTCAAGACTGACAGGAAGCTGACACATTTTTGCTCACTTCAGCTCGCTAATCAGTCTGTTTTAACATCTTCTTCAGCACCATTTTACTCAGCATCGCTCGCTAAAGTAACACACCATTATGCCGTTCTAAGGAGGATGCACCAGTTGGGACTCTCAGTTAAATCAAGCCGCGTATCGTTCCCCACAAAGAGGATTCCGGCCTCAGAAAATAGGCTCATGAATTATGAATACATTTGTTATACAATTTCCATTAATTTTTGCCATAATTATCCAACTCTCTCTCAAATGGCTGAACTTCCAGGAGCACTGCAGATTCCATGGTCTAATGGTGTTTACCCGACCCAATGAGCTAAATGAAGTTAGCGTGTCGTCTCAGTTGGAAGACATTAATTTTCCATTACGGGATGCTGTTGCAGTTACCTGCTGAGACCCACCCCCTGACACAAGACAGGAAGTCGCCCTGACAAAACCTCACGGGAAGCCACATTTCCAGGAAAAGTCATTACGATTTTATTTTTTTTCCCAAACACGAAACTACAGTTCACTGCCTCACTGTTAGTGGAGAGGAACAGGATGTGTGCTCCTGAACGCCGGCAGAAGGGAGAAAATTGTCAAAATGAAACATTAAGCATCAACAAACGCTCAAGGCAAGGTGCTATTTTGCACTAATGTCCCTGTAGATTACTTCGCCTCTGACTTGAGCTTCCATGGCTCAGAGGACCAGGTGATTTTCTTGTTGTTTTTACTTTATCTCACTGACATGGGTTTATTTTTGCAATAGAGGTGACAATGATATATATAAAAAAATCTTCCTGTACAAATCCTTTTTAATTTATTTTGAAGTCGAACATTTCTAGATATTGATAGTTAATAAATGAAAATCTTTCTCAACCTTTCATTCTGGACTTTGGTTTTAAATTAACTTAGATTTAAACTGCATCATCAGACTTGAGGCAGATTACAAGGACATGAAGAGCGAAAGGTGGAGCGAGGATAGGAAATGATGCTTCGGGTAGGTTATGTGTGTGTGGAAGGCTGAGGTAATCTGAGGGTTTTGTACATAAGAGGAGGGGGTTGCATGTGCTAATCGTCCCCTTGAGGACTGCCTTCCTTCCTTCCTTCCTTCCATCAATGCTGCCGCTCTCTCCATCACATCTGACGTTGCAATTACAGCTTCCAACATCCCGAAAAAAAAAAAGTAAAGGACGCCATGCGTTTTTGTTGCTCACTCCCCACTTTCAGCTTCCCTAATGAGAAGAGTCCAGAAGTGGCAATCAGAGGCATTCACTCCATGAAATTGACTGTGGAAAGAGGGCGGATGGACCGGTTGTAGGATGCATCTGTGATGCTGGCAGTTGAAGATTAGGAAGAGGAGAGACAGATGGACAGATGGAGAGAGGACACCGGACCTCAGCGTGGCCTAATGATTGCTTGACCTCATAAATGAAAGGACAGTGGAGGTCAGACATAGAATACATTGTTTCTCCCAAGATGGCTCTTCCAGGCCAGAAACTCAAAATATTTGAAAGCTAGAAAAAATAAAGATAATGGAAGGACACACAGAAGAGAGTTAAAATTTAGGAGATACACAGGACATGAGAAGGCTCTGTTTGCATTGTGCATTTTGCTTTGTGTTGGTAGAGCCCCTCCTTTGAAACGACTGTAGTGGGGTTTTATATATGAGCTAGTAAAACGCTGTAGCTCCTCTGAGCATCTTTAGTCTGTCTTGTGTAAATTAGCATAAGTGAAGAAATCATCAACATCCCTTCTGTGTGTTAGCTCCAATGGCTAAAACCCGAAATCAGTGGAAATTCTCCGGCTCGACATATGGAGGTCCAATTTATTTATGAACTGTTTAATTAAGATGGAACGGCAACTGTTCAGATCTCTACCCCTCACCAATCTCCAAGACGCTCTGATTTATTTTTGCAGCCATATCCCATGACATATTAGCTGTGTTTTAATGAACAAAATGTGCGAGTCAAAGTGATTCACTCAGCGTTATGCAGTTAATTAGGAGATGTGGGGGAGCATAATATCTCGATATGAGATATTTTCCTTTGTAAGTCTTAACTATGATCTTCCCACGTACAGAATAGACAGTTATTAAGCCAATAAACAACAATCAAAGTGTGTGCAATATGGGCAGGCCCTTACTGAAAAAACAGAAATGTTGCTTTGACATTTTTTTTTAAGTGTGAAATGTGCATGTTTTATAGCTTTAATTTTACACAAAGGTTGAAGCCAAACCCAAGGCAGGAATGTTTTGGCTTATCTGTCATGGCAGCGCTGGTATGAATATTCTCTGTCTGCAAACCTTGGCATGTGCAATCTTAATTATGTAGCATGGCTCAGTCTAATTGTAACTTTGAATAGTAAATCACATCATTTGACAGGCTTCCAAACAACTTAGTGCATTGCTCCTGACAGATGATGGCTGTTGCGGCTGCGTAAAGTGGAAAGTGACCATAAAGATTTAATGTTTCACTCACTCAGCTTAAGTGCCTCGCCTGGGGTCAACAGTTCCCCGTAGAATTTCCAAGGAAAATCGAATGCGTGCATGCACATAGACACACATGAGCACACGTGTACACTCAGAAGAGAATTCTCAATTGCTGTAAAAGGAGGATATTTTTTATTCAGCTACCTTGAGAATCTAGGGCATTCTGCCAGAAACTCACACACCAAACCAGGAAACATGCATTTAGTGTTAGCATGAATACTATGAAACCCAACATAGTTTACTCTGTGACTGAGTAATCAACACAGTAATTATGACATCATACAGTAATACTCATTCGCATAAAGTCAGTGTATTGTGTGTTTTAAACCTGGATTGGTCATTATGAGCACATACACTCATCACTAATAACATACCTGAAACTTGTATTGTGCCATGATACTATGTTCAGATTCCCTGTCCACCTCCTGTTTATATTCTATTGACTGTGCAGCCAGATTGAAATGTAATCTTTTTTTGCTCCACCATTGCTGAAATAAAGCTGTACCTTTCGGTTGAAATTCCAATTTTGCACTTTTCAAATTGCAGTAGTAACTGGTCAGTTAAGAAGAGATCCGATTTATGTTGCAGTGTAATCTTGGGGCTTAGCTGCATAGTGTAACATTCAAGGTAATATTCCTCTGCGGTGCTATTGCAGGATAAATCTGTCGTGAGGCATCTGTGTAGTACTACTAGTACTATGTGATGTACCCTGTACTCTACAGAACTCAGGCACAGCCATAGGAGCTAAACGCTGCAGCCAACATGCAAGTGCTTGAAAGCAGTGTTCCTCCATTAAACCTGTGTAGTGTCGAACACCTGTAGGTTTGGATGTGTCTGTCATTTTGAATCCACGTTGAATCCTGGTGTTTTTTTGAAGAGCTATAAAAACTAAAAGTCAGTAGAATTTTTTGAAACCAGTCCTGCAGCTGTTCATTAATTCCCAACACTAACAGATCTTACAGTCAAAACATCACTTAATACACAGCTTTTATTTGTGGTTGGCAAAGTTAGCTGTTTATGTGTGTCACTCTGACTATTTTTTTTACCACACCCAAGCTGCATTGACTTCATTTGCTTATTTCTTATTGCTTATTGCTTGTATTTCACTTTTGCAGAAATATATCAGAACATCACTAAATGGCCACTAGATGTTGTGTCAAACTCATTACTTACTTTTTTCCTCATTTCTAACTTCTTCGTTTGTGTGATGAATTTTGGTGATTGTGCTACAACGGCTTTGCTTGATTGACACGTGGCTTGTGCTCATGAGCACGCTGCATCAAGGCTTCTGACTTCTGACAATTCTGACTTTTGCTCCCGGTAGTTGTCTAATATATCCAAATCTAATGGGTGACATCATGCATCCAAAACAGAAGACACTGTAGAGACCAGCGCTGACAAAAGCGTAACCTGTTGACCATACAAGGACCGAAGCTTTTCCAGCTTTCATGTAGCCATTTGATAGAGGTTCAGGTTAGAGAGCAGGTAGGTGACGAAGCTTCATCTCAGCATGCCAGATTCAGGACCAGCTCAGGTGCCACTGTTGCATTAAAACTGGTCTAACAACACGCATCGCAAAAAGCTATTCTCCGTCTGACTAGAAATGAGCAGCTACCACAGCGGTCCAGTAAAAAGATATAAATTCACCTCAGAGCTACAGATTCGCGAGATGCCAGAGACTACCTTCTACTTTGTATCTGTGTGTAAGTCTTTCATCCTTTATTAAAATTACAGCGAACTGCAGTCGATCACTCCGCGCTGTCAGTAAGCCACAGCGGACCCAATGAGCAAGATTTTCACCTGATTTCACTTGATGTTACAGTAAAGAACACGTCTCTTCCTTTTGAATCTGGGGCAAGCTCTATGTTAATAATTTAAAGCAGTGAAAGACATGGAAGCCTTTAACATCAATCTATAACTCTCTGCGAGATTGTAGAGGTCTTATTAGCCCCTTACCTCCCACTCTCTTCCTTTCTCTCTCTTCATAGAATAGATATCCACAATGAATTATTAAAGCAGTTTAAATCCTGCCACAGTTTCTATATTACTTAAGCTGTGCAAAGACACTATGCATTATAGATCAGCCTACTGAGAAGAATATTATTCACATTCAATCAGAACTATTTTCCGACATCTTTTAAGCAGATGTTTTCACAAATTGCCCTGGTTTGTTTCTGAGGCCTCTGGGGCCGTGCCTGCACTTTTTGGCAACGGAAGACGTACAGTGATGATTACGCTGTGAAACTTTATCTGTGCCCAGGCCTAGTAAAAGCCGCTGATTTGTGGACGTGTCAAACGTTTTGGATATTGTGCAGTTTTATATCTTGTGCCAAGGGGTGCACCAGGCAATAAGCCGCACATAAAACCATTTATTGTTCTTATTTTATACTTCATGACTTTTACACACTTCGATAGTTCTTGCTTTTTGGTAATACCCGCTCCCACTGAAGTCATCAAAGGCACTGTCCTCAGAAATATGTTTTAACTGCTGTTGTGTGACTACCATTTTGGGATGGTAAGAAGAGGCTTTTGTGTCAGTATGGCGTGTGCTTTCAGGAGGTGCATAAAGTGCGCTGGCCATATGCTGGTGAGAGCCCTTGGAGGAGGATGCTATTTAACATGCCATCCCAGCACCGCAGGGGGCTCGAGAAGCAAACACATTCTTCCTTCTGACTTAGTCTGTGTGTCCATCTGATGAACGAGGGATAGAGGAAGTGAGACGAAAGGAAGTGCAGAAGGGGTTGAAAGGGATAATGATGATGACTCCCATTTTTCTCTGTCCCCTCCAATTGTGTGTTGCCGCCGCTGTCCCGAGAACGAACAGCACATCTGTTCACGTGTGCGTGCGTATGCGTGCGGGATGACGAACGTTGTGACAGATTAATGTCTTACAAGGTCATTCAAGAGCGTGCCGCACCTGTTGAATGCTGCTTGCAAAACAAACACAAATTCCAAATTACTTCAACAATTATGAAACACGTCTTTATTCATTACACCTTGTCCGAACATGCGCGACGTAGGATGTCACAACAACTCGAGGTCAAGAACACAGACAAATGCTGGACCTCATAATCAGTCTTCACTCATCTTTAAGTTCAAGTGGGAAATGCTGATGCAACTTTTGTGTTGTTGATGTTCACTCACCATTCAATTCACCTTCATGCCAAAAACCAAATTATCTTATCTTATCTTATTATGGACGTTTGTAGATGGTTGAAAAATTCATTATGCTAAATGCAAATCTGGTGTATCTATGAACTGATATACATAGATATAACCCTGGTTGACATTGTCTGCCTTTGTCTTTATCATGCAATATCTGACATTGGAGCCACCAACAGTCATTTGAATGAAATCAGTAGTTTGCAAAACAGTAGTGTCTTGCATTCGTCAGACCTGAAAGGCGAGCAGAAGAAAGTGGCAGATGAGGAAGAGGAGAGCAGGAGGCAGCTGCAGCTGGCTGACGGGAGGCTCGATGGTGAAGATGGGCAGCAAAGAAAAGGTGGAAAAACAGGGGGAGGGAAACAGAGGGAGTGGGCCAGATAAGACGTAAGCATGTCTCCTCCTAATGGCAGAATTATGACCCTGCTCCATCTGCCACTCAGTCATAACCAGCCAATCGGAGCCGCTCTCCAATCGGCGTTGGTTCCGTTAGGCGCTCCCATCTGTACTCACTGCAGAATTAAGGATGTAATCAAATGCTCAGATGTCAAGGAGATGGGGAGACTCGTAGCTCGGGCTTGGATTTTGTCTTGCTGCGAGTATGTGTGGCAAGCAATAGTGCTTGCGGCTGCGGTAATTTGATTTGCGCTCCAATATTGAGTTAAGAGACATCAAGCTTTTCCTTATGTCTGTTGTGTTCAGATGTCTCACAGTGATCAGTAATTTAAATTTTGAGTCATGCTGCATCTCCACTCTCTCAAACCACTTGCTAGTAAAGGACGTCACATCCTAATCAGAATCTAGCATGTTGGGAGTCTGGCATCCCGTGCTTCTGCCAAGACAATCATGATGTGTGTGATTGGCTGTGTGTGTTTGTGGCTTTTGTGTCTTTCCGTTTTTGGGAGAAACATGTGAAAAGAAAAGTTTGGCATTTTGCACGGATCACAACTTTCTAATTTCCTGATATGATACCTTGGAATGAATTTCTCTTTTTGATTGATTTTTGGCTTTTCTTCGCCGCCGTGCTGCACACCTGTCTGTAAATCTGTTAACACTGGCTGCGAAGATGCCATCTGACATCTTTTCATCTGTGCCGGTTTTCCTACCTCCTCTTCCTCACCTTTTGTCTTCCTCTGCCATAAAATTGTGCCACTGTCTTTGGCCTGCCTGAGGTGGATGAGGCCGGGGTGGGGGCTGGGGGTATTTGAATGATTTGGTATGCAGCGACAGCACCGTTCTGTTTCATTGCAGGAGCCTTCGCCTTATCTCCTTAATGGATTATGAGCAAGGGAACAAAAACAGAGGGAGGCAGAGTGAGAATGATTGGACTCCCTGCAAAGGGCCGGCAGGAAACGGACTGCAGCCAGATAAATAAAACACTCTGCCTGTACATTTCCTCTGCCCCTGAATCACAGATGTTATTAAGAAAGAGGACAATAGGAACAGCTTGTAGTCAAGAGTCATTTGAGCTTCTGTAGTCTTTGCATTCTGATTTACCTGCTTGCTGCTGGTGGTTTAGATGTCTCAGCGAGTCAGTTAGGCTGGGCTTGTGTGCTAATTCGTTTTCTGGGACATTAGACACTATCTTTTTCTTGTTTGTCTGCAAGAAAAAGCAGGCGGCAACTGAATGTTTAAGCAACCTTAGCTGTCAAGCACCTCAGTTAGTCAGTCCGTGGTCTAAATGTCGATGCACGGACGTCTCAGAGACAAATCTCGGCACAATTGTTGTGCATTGAAGGCAAAGTTTTGGCGTAGATTAGCGCTGCTTTAAAAGCTGTCGCCTCTTTTTGCTGCTGCTGGACTTCTGAAATCAGTATTTTAGCACATTCTGTATTGCCGAGGATAAGTGGAAGGTTGAGTCATCATAGCTCCGTTTATGAATGACCACCATGTATGGTGTATCCTTGACATTAACCTGTTGATTTGATCAGCATCAGCTGCAGAAAACGGCAGGGGCTTCTTTGAAAAAGAAGGTCAGGGTATCTTTAGATGAAAACAATACCAGACTACGAATCTTAAGCACTGACACAAAAATTTCAAATATGTCTCACATGTTTAAATAACTTAATTCGAGCGCTGGATATTCATAAACTGCAGCTATCAGTTTTTTTTTTTTTTTTCAAGTCTAAAGGGTTTTTTAGGTAGCAAATAGCTTCATTTTTCTGCATGTTAGACTCGTGCACATGCTGACGAATGATGATGAGTAAGGCACAACACTCCAAAGCCTGCAACACAGCACTTCCTCGACGCTGAAGGGTTATTTAGATTGAGCTGTGTGCTGGTAGTGCCAAGAGTCTTATGTTTGAAATGGTATTGATCAAGAAAAAGACAGGTTGGCTTGAAAAGATTTGACCTTTTGGGGCTTTTCGTGCAACAGACATAATGTTGTTGATATTCCACGCTGCCTGGGGTTAAATCCAATTTGGGTTTATTTGGGAATAAACGTCGCTTTAGGCCATAGTTAAGACCATGTTTCATTTTTCTCCTTGTTCTATTTCTCTGTTCTGAGGTTTGCTTCCAAGAATTCTTTCCACAAGACATGGTAGTGTGTGTTTACTCTTGCCAGCGATGATGTTTGAACAGATATTTTGCTATAATTTCCCCTCCTGTCCTGACATTTCTCCCCTGATGATCCCTGTACAGTGTAACAGATGCTGTATGGAGGCTGAATGTACTGTTTCTGTCTTAGTAAGAGCTTTTACTGTGTTTGTCATTGTGGTTGTAAAAACTGCTGCTTTTAAGTTTCAGAAACTTGTTTTTCATAATGTCGCAGTCTAGACAGGAGGACACATGATTATGCAACATCTCTGGCAGTTCAACAAAGTCTCTCAGACAGTAGAGACAGTGAAGTTTTGTACGGTTTGAATAATTTAAGGAATGACCTTTGATAGGTTGTTCAGGCATGTTGCTTCGTTTAATGGCAGTTTTGACAGCGTGGTTGCTATTTCTTGTGCTGCGACTGGATTGGCTCCAGTTGTGTTTAACCAGAAATGTGAGGTAATTTGGTGATGACTGTGAAGTGCCACCTGTTTTATTTTGAAAAAATCAGGAGCTCACATTTTCCTGATTAGATTTGCACAGATGTCTCAAAAATGTTGAATTTCACACAGTCATAATGTTTTTTTTTTCTATGTGTGTTTCTTATCGATCAATTGATCTGCCATTTGGCAAGATGTGTGCACGATAGCCCGGAGGAAGCTAAATGAAAATCATGGGCTGCTGTTGCGATGTTGTGTACACTCACATCTGCGTTGGAATAATCTTTGGTTTTTACAGGCAACACAAAACATTCTACCCTGTAGCATTTTTCCAGGTTTATCTCTGACCTTCCCTGTGTGAGAGCTCAGATTATTATGATTTTTTTTTTTATTCTTTTATGATTCGAGTACAGTAAGAGACGAGGAATCCAGTTCAAGCCTTTTCTGCCAAACAGTTCTCTGTGTGTTCCATAAGTACTCCAGAGGAAAAAAAAGCATTTGTGAGAGCAATAGCCTTCGGGGGTTGCGCCAAATGAAAATGCTTTTTTTTCTAAACCCCCCACACCTCACTCAAGAAGTGTTTGCTTGTTTTCTGTTACTATTCGCTCTCTCTCTCTATCTCTCTATCTCTCTTTCTCGTTTTTTACCTTTGATTTGAACTCTGACATCCAAGTCTGCCCCAGGATGTCTGTCACAAACTGCAGTCCAACGTTGTGACAATGCTTTTTTTCTTCCCGTGCCTTTTATGACCTTCTTTTCTTCCTCTTTCTGTTCTTTTTTTCTGTTTTTTCCCTTTCAAGGTCTGGCGCACCTGACGTTAAACGACCAAGGTATGGGTTCATTCCTTTTTATTTTGGTTCTGGTTTTTTTTTATAGAGGAATTGACTCAGCCTCTTTGCCCACAACCCCTCAAAACTGCCGCTTTCCCTCACAATTTCCTCCTCTGCTTTTTACCTTCTCTTGGTGCCATATCCCTCCATTTCTTCCCAAATCCTCCCTTGTATTTTTAACCCTTTGCAACATCCACCCCTGTTGCTGCCCCCTTCTTCCTCTCCTTCCACATCTCCTCATTTTTTTTTTTTTTGGGTTGTGACTCCCTGCTTCTCCTCCCTCTCCCTGCCGCCATGTCTTTGTGCTTTTCTGTGACCTCCACCAATGTGTGTCCCACCCCTTGTCCTGTCCTATGGCTCACGTCCTGGACCTTCACCTCTGACCACCTTTGACCCCGACGACCTGACCCAGGGGCTGAAGGTAACACTTTTCTGCTATCCCTTCTGCTTGGGTTAAAAAAAAGAAAAACACAAACAGAAAAAAAAAAATGCTGATTCTATTGGAAATGTGTTTGCTGGTCAAAGCCACAAAAGCAAAATGTGTCCAGACTCCCATTCACTTAACACTTCAAGGTGAAAGTGTTGTCGAATGTGCAGAGTTTCTCATCACCACTCTGCTGACATTCCCATTGTTTGGCATTCAGATTTTTTTTTCAAGTTCAAGTTCTGATTTAAACTTAAATGATTTAGACTTCCTTTTTTTATGGGAAAATGTGTCTGCAACTGTTTTGATGCTGCTATGAACACTGGATGTTGTTCTTGTTGCTCTTTTGTGCACATTTACACCACAGCTGTTCAATCTGTGCCACGCCACACTCCTCTCTATCCCCCACGCTCCTCATCTTTTGACCTTTTGTGCATTTGACATATTTTTCAAAGGTGTTTAAGTCATGAGCAACAGATTTTTAATGTGAAATTGTGTTGTCATTTTCTGTACTCCTGCAGCCAAAACGCACTTGAAACTACACACCAAGCTCCAGTCGGACTATTTACTAGCCCTTACAGTTATGTTCTCCTCATTCTCTGACCTTTCTCTGCCTCTGTCCTCCCAGTGAGGACTGCTCACAGAAAAAAAAGTGTTAAAGCAAAGTTCACAAGAGAGAAAGGAAGTGAACAAGTGCAGCAGGCACTGAATGTTCTGACCTTTTCCAGTGTGGAGAGAGCTTCCCTTCTTCTATCATCATAATCTGTGATTCACGCAGACTTTAACAACAACCCCTTTCCTTCACTCAGCCCTTCACTCCATTACACTGATTAAAGTTGTGTTCCCATTATCTCAACATACTGAACACTTGAGGGAAAGCTCAGCTGTCTTTGGCAAATTCAAAGCGGGACTCATCATGGTTTGACGAGGCACCAAAAACAGTCTTTTTGTTCATTTGTTGGGTTTTAGCTTCACAAAAAGTGGTTAAACACGTAGATGAGAGTTTATATTTCAACATTATATCAGTACTCATTATACTTTATTCTCATTCTAGGTTAAATAGACAACCGAGATTAGACCTTAATTACTGCTGCAAAGAAATTGGATAAATGCAGCAGCAGAATCAAAGTCAATGAGAGTATAAATTTGCTTTATCAGTTTGGAAAAAAAAAAAAAATCTTTGTCAGTTTCTGCCACTGCATGTGAAATTGTACCCTGAATATTACTGGTGGATACAGCTAATTTTTAATAATTACCCAGAAGTCTGCATTTAATTTATTTTGATTAGTGTAGTAAAAAAAGATGGTATGGCCAGACCAAATGAGTATGATCTCAGTAAAAATTGTCTCGCCTATATTTTTTGTAAATTCAATTTAGCAGTGCAATATAAAGTTTGACAATTTTTTTTGTAAGGTTATGAATCTACAGGCCATAAAATATACAAAATCATGACCTATGCATCACTTGAAGATGTTTTCTTTGGGTTATGGCACTTACCTCTAACATTACACATTCACATTAATGGTGTAACTATTCTCACACATTCCTTTGGTGTGACACAGTAAAACATACTGTAGCACCACTGTAGATATGTGCACGTGCCATCATTTTCTTTCTTTTTTAAACTCTATTAACAAAACATTGTTGTTACAATATGCTACCAGTTGCAGACAGTTTATTGATACAGTCACGTTTTTTACTCTTTGTGATTTAAACTAAAATATTAAAACTGAGATTAGTTTTATTATTCTCTATTACTCTGTTAGCATAATTAATAATTAGTTGTCATAATATTTAATGCACTATTACAAAGAAATATGCTTTTGTATATAGACATATTTCAAAGCCCAGCTGTGCTCCAGATCTCAATCTCAATTGTACAATATCCACTTTTAACTCAATCATTGAGCAAGATGCTTACCAGTGCAATGCTCCGATATAGCTCAACACAAAGATGGAATACATCTCTTTATCCCCAGCAGATATTTGCTGCCACCAGCAGATAAATTATAACTGTAATCCCTTCATCTCTATGCAGCCTCTTCTCCGCCTCCTTTTCACATCTCCCACAACGTGCTGCCATTTGACTCTGATCTCTGTCTGTAGTCTGTCCCAAACTGGGCTGACTATTTACTCCAGCCACTCCCTCGTGCAAGAGCACACAGCAACATAATAGGACATACCATAAGAATGGAAAATCTTTGACATTTGAGCACCTATAGCATCTATACATGCCCCTCATCTCCCCTGAGACACGGCCTGATCTCACCATCTGACATTCAGGCTCCGATCCACCGTGTCCAGGGCATCGCTGCGCATTTGCTGTCAGTCCACAAGCATGAGGATCTAAACTTGAAAGGAGGCTGAAACAGAAAATGTCATAACTTTTATGTTTTTTTTTTAAAAAGAGAGAGAGAGAAGGGGGTTTGGGATTGTGGAAGATAAGGCGAGGGAAAAAAGTTGTAGAGAATAAATGGAACCAATCACACGCACATCTGAGCTGCTTAAATGTGCATGTCACTGACTGTGACCCTCTTCCCTCTCTCTCTTGTTCATTGTTTTCTCAAAAACTGCCATGTAATAAAAAAAACAAACAACCAAACTCCAAATCGACTACAGGCATTCAGCGGAGGTAAGATACATAATTCTGTGTTCTTGGAGTTAAAATAAATCTGTAAAGGCATCAATATGTTTTTTTTCCCCCCTCATCAGGGCTAACCCATGCTAGATAAATAAAAGCTACACAATGAAATCAAAATATCACAAGGCGAATATCCTGGGGGGGTGGATGCCATATTATCAGAGGTCAAAGTGTAATGGCTGATTATGCTAGTTTCATCAAGCAATGCCTAGCCAGCCATTTATATCGAGCACCCTGTAGCCAGGAATAATGGTGTTTGTTCCCAACGGACGAGGCCAAAAAAACATCTTAAAAGAGAAAAATCAATAAACCCATTCGGTAAAGGCAAGAATGTGTGACATGTTAGAGAATTAGATGATTTTTACTGGAGGATTTACTGGAGGACCTCACTGCTTCCCACGCATCAGCTTTCCTAACATCAGTGTTCGTCCGCACATGTATGTGTCCGTGTCCGTCAGGACAGCCGCGTTTTCGACAAACGAAAATGTTGTGGTCAGTGTTGAGAATCAGAGGCAGGTGCCTGAGCCATCACATAAAAAAAGGTCCAAGAAAATCAATGTCCGTCTCCTCTCAAACCCAAGGCTGTCCTTCACAGCTATAGGAAGGACAAACCCCAGGCCTCAGTCGCTGCCGATCTCTATCTGCCTGTCCGTAAGACTGCTGCCAGCACTCGGCCACACGTTTGGAAAGCAACAGATTACATTTCACAATAAAACAGCAATTATCATTTTGAGGAAAACAATAATCATCACCCGGCCAAAGTAAGTGAAATAGGCTACATCACCCTAAATGTTTACATCTAAAGAGCAAATTAGAATAAGAGAATGAGAGCATTCTCTCTCCAACACTAATTACAGGCCCTTAGATATTAATCTTGAAATAACATTCTTGTCAACTATCATTTCAGAGGAGAAACTAAGACAACTTCTCATGCAAAAATGTGGGTAAAACAAATGCATTTAATTTTTATTGCCACAACAAATACACTTTGCACAACATTTTAAATTTCACAGATTGGGAGTAATTTCCAAAATGTGAAAATACTTTTTGTTCTGTCACAGTATCGGGAATCCTGTTCTTCCCCGAGTGAAACAACGCTGAGACAAATCCTTGACTTCATGTGCAGTTTGGCCCAGTTTGATCCAGGTTTTATGATCAAAGAAATAGTAAATTATCATAAGGGAGCACTCTCACAAGAACACGAGAGATGACAAGCCCTTAGGGAATGTGCACACACATGCATGTTTTAAATATATAATATATTTATTTTATCTTTGAAATTGAAAGACATGGACCACAAAGGCATCCAAAATAAATCCCATTCTGCTTTATAATCTTAAACTGACTCCATCTAAAATCCATTGAGAGTCCATGAAATCTGAATTTAGCTTTCGTTAACTGAAAATAGCAAATAAGCTCGAGGGGTAAGTAATGTTCACTAAACTATGAAATATTTATGCCTGATTTAATCTATATACTCAATAACTCAAGGACCAGTAAACCGACTAAAATCAGGCTTGATTGATGGAAATGTCCTCATTATTAAATAACATTGAAATTCCATTCCAGGAAAGTAATCCAATGATAAGGTAATTGTCATACGTAATAGATTATATGTTGATGTTGTTTTTCTACTCCTGCAGGCACACTAACCAAGGCTGCAAATAGAATATTACTTTGGTCACAATGCACAACTTAATAATAACTTACTGTTAGTAGTAACAGTAATAATCCAGTGTGTATATGATGGTATCAGCCTCATAAAACTCAATTTATAGTAACATCAGCTGTCCATGTTATTGTGCACTTTATACTGTACTGTATGTAAATATAGATATAGCCTTGGCCCAGCCGTCTCCAAAGGTATTCATGTGTCGCTCTAAACAGTTGCCCTGAAGGTGTTTCAGCTTTAACAAACTAATTAAGAGGCCTTTAAATAAATAAAACTGCCGTTTCCTATAATAGAAAAAAGTGCGCAAGCTAATGGCTCCATATCGCCAACATTTCCAGCCCCTTGGCTTTGGAATTGCTGATGCTTTTGCCCACGGACCATTTGGTTTCTATTTGAATACAGTCCCCCGCCGCCACCGCCGCCTCCTGTTTTGGAGAGGCCAGCACGATGCATACTGGGAATCAAATTAACCAGGCCCTGGGAGACTGTCTCTTGGCAGGTTTAATGTAGATCTCCTTGGAGATACTGGAGGGAAAATGAATGGGAATATCCAGCCTGATCTGTATCTAACCTCGAATGTAATAGACTAGGTCCAGGTCAAGATAACCATCTCTGTCTGAGGCCAGTTTACGGTTTGTGCCACTGTGTTTGGTCTGAGCTACTTAAACACGCCGAGAAGTGCAGTGGAGCTCAGCACAAGAGTGAAACCAACAAGAATTCATTCTTCATATTTTAGTGATGTGTCATTTTATGAAAAAGTTGATGTGCTGTTCTCATCTTATATGATTATAGAACAGTCTGATTAGGTTAACAAATTATCACTGCTCCAAGGCTTGTCTATGTCTTGTCTAAGCACTTCACCTCAACTGATTTGTGTGACATTTTAATCAGAATTGACACAAGTGTGCATGACTTCGCTATCACTGTGTTAACAATGTTTGTCATTTGGACTTATCAATTCAATTCTATTCAAAAAACTTTATTTATCCCCGAGGGGCAATTTAAGGCAGGAAGAGCAGGGAAGCCGAGCAAAAGCAACAAAAGTGAAGCAAAAGCAAGACAATGGCAGCTTTAAAAAAAGTAACACTGCAATGCAATAAATATTGTTCCGATTTAAACAAGTGTAAACGAGTGCTGAATATTAAACAGAAAGTAATCAAGTACTGAATAAGATAAGATAAGAATGAAACAAATGCTGAATCACCAGGCTTCATATTCTAAATGCTTTTTCTAAATGCTAGATGCTTTTCTAAATTGTAGACCAAATTCTGAAAAAAATACATATTTTAAATCTTAAGTTAAAAAATTTCAGTACAAAATATTGTTTAAAGATGTTTCAAACCAAAATAATGTCTCTTTTGGTGCTGGCCCTGAGTCGTGCATATCCAGATCCCTGTAAGTCAGAAGAGATTCTCACCTGAAAATCACCGACCTTTTTGTTTTGTTTTGTTGTTTGCTAAATTTTAAAGTTTCATGTCTACTAGTCTTTTCTCAGAAATATGACTTTAATTGCAAGAACACAGGTTGGTGGGTTTCCGAGAGCACCCTGTTTTGCCCACTGTCCTTTATTTGAATTCAACTAGAGTCAAATTCTGTCCAGACCTCCTTTGAACACCGGAGACTCTGCATGTGTAAATGGAAAACACGTGCACAGACATACAAGCACACATGCAAAATGGGTGTGAACAGTGGGGATAATGGCATAAACACAACAGACCATAGTTCAATATTAAAACTGCTAAAAAAGTGACCTGAAGAGTTGGGATGTAGGCAGCAATGAATTAATTGTAGCAGTGTTATTAGAAAAACATTATATTGACAAAATTCCAGTAACTTGAGACAACAAATAATGTCCTGATCATTGAAAATAATATTTATATTATGTTCTGTGTCTTTCTGATTCATGACCTAAAATATTGATTCATTTTTCTACCACCGTAATATGGGCTACAGGCTTACTCGAGCACTTTAGGGCAAGAGGGCTGACAAGTGAAACAAAGAATCAATAGAAATGTTTGCTTCTAAAATGCACTCATCAAACTAAAAACTGCACTTTAAAATGAATAGTACATAACCAAAACATGTAGTGGATCTTCATTTGGCCAATAAAGAACTCCTCGACCTCTGAGGTCAATGAGGTGATCATATATTAATGAAAACCATTGTCTTGTTGATGGTCTTCTCTGTGCTGCTGTTAGTTATCTGAGGAAGTGTCAGGTTCAGGTTCTCCCAATTGTTAAAGTTCTTTCAGACTGCGAGTGGTTCCCGCTGTGCCTCCCGCCCGGCCCGGTAATTCAAATGGGCTGCAACAGGGTTCAACTCCTCTGCGGCACTGCCGACTAAAGCTGTGCTGCAGCGTGACTTGATCTAAAGTGATAATTAGTAATGATTCAATCAGACTAATCTTACAGCGAATAAACAGAGATTTAAACTTAATCCTCCATTTTCAAGTCTTAGATGACTTACTTAAAGCTACATAAACGGGGAATAAATATGAATTAAACGGCCCCTGGCTACTGATGTTTTAATGCTGCTTTTATTAGTATATATTTGTTAATTTAGACATATGTTACATCATTGAGTTAGTCGCTTATAAAAGCTTATTATTCTGTCAAACCAATATTGCTTTTGCTGATATTGACATGGCTGAGCAACCTTCTCCTCTGGGAAAAATCTTGAATCAATGCATTTCAGTTCAGCACCACTATCACTAAAAAGGTGAGCTATGGGGAGCAATTAACAAATGCATGACAGTGAAGAGGAGCTGTTTTAAGGAAAATAAATTTTGAATGAACGTTAAGCTTGTGGTGTTAAGCACATTTGCATATTTCAGGACTTTTTTTATACTTTGCTGTCCATCTTAAAAATGTTACCTACAATAAAATTTCATCCATATCGTGCATCTCAGGGGATGACCGTTTAGAATTTTCCTGTGACCTCTCCTGCCCCGTTCAGCAGCCTGGGCATGGTGGGCTGTCTGGCTCAAAGCCTGCGAGGCTACTGCAGAGACATTAGGCCAGGATGACAGAAGTCCTCACACAGGCAGCAATTTCTCCTGACACAGCAGCAAGCTAAAATGGATGGAGCTCTACAGCAGCCTGAATCTGCTGCACACGCTCCTCACAGCTGTAGAGAGAAAAACCTGGGATGAGTAGATCTGTGGCTATTGGGCCCGCCACGGCTGCAGAGGATCAGTGCTACTCTACTGTTATCATCACAACTTCACTTTGTTCCACTCCAAAACAGTTATAATATCTATAAAAAATATAAAGACATGCAAAGCTCAAAAGGTGGAAATGGTAACAAACTAAAACTGTAATAGTGACTCTCTTCATGAAGCGGCTATGAAAGAGGATATGTCTAAGCTAAAATGATAAATGTAGGTGATGGCCCGAAGGCTACACAAAGATATAGGTATAAAAGTTACTTCATGATACATATAGGAAGTCCGAAAATGGAGAATGATTAACACTATCCATCAAATAAGATCAGAAATATCAGAATCCATAGTTAAGGTCAACGATGTATGAGTTAATCCCTGTTAATGGAATAATGACAATCATGAGGCTAATGCTGACCGACAGGGCTGGACTGAGGCTACCCTGGCTGACCTTCACTGAGTCCCTTGGGTGAAGCGAATGACAGCGCGAGGTGTGTGACAGTCCCGGTCCCTCTGCCCCCCCCCCCTCCCTCTCTGAGATTGATCAGAGGCCTGCATTGTGTTTCCCAGGCTAGTCACGCTTCGTTATTGGCAGCCTCACTTAGAGAAACTGACAGGACGCATCATACGCACAGCAAACTCCCACTTGACTAGGAAATGGACGCATTCTGCTGTTCACACGTATGCACACGCACAGCAGACTCCCCTATTATAGGCGTTTCCTTTTAGACTTTTAGACCACACATTACCTGCGTGTCCAAACAAGAAAACTCAATCCAAGTGCTCCTCGGTGAAATTATAGTACATTTCTTTTCTATTGGAAATTCTATTGAAATGGCTCATAGCAGTGGGTGTTAGCACTGAAAGAAAGTTGCAATAGAGAAATTAACTTTATTATAGCATGAGAAAGCAGTGCGAAACAGAGGATCATAAAACAGAGAGGCTCTTATCTGTAATTGTAAGAATGCAGAAGGAGGAGTATAACAAAGTTCAATTACCTTTGTTTGCAGGAGCAGCAAAACATCTGAAAGTTAAATCTAGAAATTTAAATGGCACTTTCTCCTTTGTCTTCTATCTCATTCGAGCCAGTCGGTCAACCCAAACTTAAGTACAGTGTGAGTGGCTGAAGGCGATGTTCACAAGCTGGATGTGAACAGTTGGCTCTTGAATCCTCACCAGCGAATTTGTTATAAAAGATTATTGTATGACACAAAGATATATATATATATATTGGTATTGTCTGTGCATCTCAACCAAGCTTCAGTTTTAAGGCCCTTTCAGTCATGCTTCAATCTAAACTTCATGCAATTAGCAAACTACAGTTATTTCCAGCTGAGATTCAAAAAAATGTAAGAAGACGCAGAAAACCCAAAAATAAAGCCAGACTTGACTCAAGCCAAGAGGATTTTGTTCTTAGCCCGATTTATGCAAAAAGCTATGCAGAATCTTGGGAGCCCAAATCTGACAGAAAGCTAATTTAATTTTACCAATGCATATAAGCTTTAGCTGGACGCAGCGGGAGAGTCAACTCTTGTTCCTTTTGATATTATACTGAAACATGTTTTTGCTCTCTCAACACTAAAAGTAATCACAATAATCTTACACACTACACAATACAAACATCTTCATTTGTGCTTATATTCATGTGTAACTATGCATAAGTAGAATAAAGCGAGCCTTTAAATGTAACATAAATTCCCTGAAAGGCCGGGGGAGTTGTGTACCACGTCATGATATTTCATGTGATCTGATTTAGGGAGAAAGTAAATATAAAAAATAAAAATGCACCCAAACTCAACAGAAAACTAAGAGGCATTAGGATGTGAGTGTAATCTCAAATCCCAGGTCTTGAACATTATAGAAAGGACAAACAAAACAAAATTGAAGCACTGAAATCCGCCCACTTTCAATCCAAACAGTGAGAGGGACAAAGCCGGTAAACAGAAGTAAATTGGGGTGTTTTCAGGGCTGTGAGTTTCATGAATGAGTGCAGGTGATCAGGTAAAAAATAAAATAATGATAATTAAAAACAGTATGCATGCATGGTCAGGTCTTAACACTAAAACTTGAACAACAGAAATCCCACAAAATTCCCATATCTTTAAATGCAAACGGCATGCAATAGATTCTAGTCATTCATCCATTTCAGCTTTTTAGATTTTCTTTTTTTTTCTGGATGTCTGGTACATGGATATATTAAATTGAAATCCTATGCAGAAAGTGGACATGTAGAATTAACTGAGTGGACTGTAGTCTGATGGCACAACCTTCCCAAACCTTGTGAAAGAAGAATTTAAGGCGTGAAACATGATTCTGTGATTGGATGATGTATTTTACAACTTAATATTAATCCATAATTTCAATGCATTAAACATATTGTGTTTACAAGGCAAAGACCTCTTGACCACAGATGACATTTGTAACATACAGGACAATTACACATGCAACTATTCACTCTTCACTTATTCACTTATAGGCAGTTGTGTAACTGAGCATTTGTAGAAACTAGTTCAAGTGAAATATGAAGGGCTGTAGAGTATTTCTGGCTGACGTTGGACTCCTGCCCACTTCTTCTTGTTCACTGGCCCTCAGGTGAGGAGTAAATCCACAGAAGAGAAAGGCATAACTTACCATTAAATTAAATATTGTCTGTAGATAAATCTTCCGGCTTTGCACCCAGCTCCTGAGACTCAGATCTACCGGACAGCAAAAGGTAATGTCCACATCAGTTAGGACCAATCTACTGCATGAATTATTAAAACAAAAAAAAAAAGTTCATTCCAGAGAATCGTTCACCAGAACATGAAAACCAGTTGTAAGTCTGAATTGCCATGTCCTGAGGTGCATATCCAGACAATCCAGAGAAGCATGCAGACTGTCTGCACTGGGCCACTCAAGTGTCAAGTCTTACAATACAAACCTAACTGGTATGAACTGAATGATTTGAGGATACATAGTAAATATCGGGTCAACCTTTTTACTTTGGGAAGAGACCTTTAAATATTCATGATGTTTACGAACAACAACAAACAAAAAAAGGATAAATGAAAGTCCCATGACTGGCTAATAAGGGTGGATACTTTCAGGCAGTGATCGACTTTAAGAGTCGCCAAGAAAATAAATCTAAATAAATATAGTGATAACTATTAATCAATTGATGGATAGAGGCCATTAGCACCTTGAATACAATACCTAAGCTCAGTGCAGCAGAGTGAATTCAACTCTTCATATGTTGCTGTTGCCCTCTCTCCCTTTTTCTTTAATTATGTGAACCTTTACCCCCAGTGCTTTTTTTTTTTTTTTAGATGAGTCAATGGTGTGACCCTATTGTACTATCTCCTTTTTTCAAACATTTGTAGTCCTTATTTAGAAGGGAGCTTAATTGAATTTGGCCTATGGGGCATTAATCTTGGGGCTGTGTGGTAGGAGACTGGAAATTGGATCCAGGTCAGGTTTTTACATGTAGTAATTAAGGTTACCAGGGGCAAGAGAGGGAGAGGGAAGAAATGTAATGGGGGTGGGAGGAGGGATGGAGGAGCGCATAAGATAGAGTAGGAGACGGAGGAAGGAGTGAAGGAGAAGTATGGAAGTGGGAGAGGTGAGTAAGGGTGTTAAATAAAGAGCATGGCAGACGTGGAATAATAGTAAAAGATGAGAGCAAAAGGTTAGAGTCTCTAGCGAAAGGGGAGAGGGCAATGGTATATTTACAGACCAGGTGAAAAAGCGAGGGCTGGGAGAAGTCTATGAAAGAAGGATGAGGAAGAGAAATAGGATGACTGTAACATATTTTCACTTGGTATTGGCTGGCCAAAGGCGTTCTGCTATTACAAGCAAGAGCCAATGATTACACAGGCTTTCAAATGTGAGAGGAAACACACCTCCTTTCTTCCTTTTCCCTTTTTGCTTGCACACTTCTGTCCATTTCTGTCTGCTTCCAGCTCATTCTTGTCATCTTTTGCTTTCCCTCTATCTCTCCGTGTCTCTGGCTGCCTCCCTCTCTCTGTTCTTGTCTGCTCCCCTGAGAGACAAAATCAGGCGGTGAGGGGAAACTGATGAAGACAGGGATATGTGGAAATAGAGAAGGGGACGAGGAAGGAGGGGGAATGGAGACATGAGGCCCATCAGGAGATGAGTGTAACAGGAGTAGAATGATAATGACCAGTGAGCCCTCGCTTTCCACTGCTCGGTCTCTCCACAGTTGTAGTGTCACCGGGAAAAATCTGCAGAGCACGCGTGTACTGTAACGTCGAATGTAGTCCCTGCCTACACATTGACTCTGTACTCTCCTCCTCTGTTCAACAATATGGAAGCTGCTATATAACCCTTGAGGGACCAGAAACTCCCAGCAATTACCACAGGGAACCATCAAAGGGATTGCACACTCATAAAATTAATCATCCCCTTCTATGATGCACACACACATTCACACATCCTACTGAGATGAACCAGCCTTGCTTCATATCTTATTTCTACAGTCTTAGCATTGTTCGATGGCATAAAGCTCATGAATACTCGCTCTGTAATAAAAGCATTCCAGGCAACGAGTTTAGAGAGCCAAGAGTTAAAACCGCACTCCCTCTAATGTTCTCTAAGCATTTAAATGTAGACTGCAGCAAAATTGAAAGCTGAATAAGTAAATTTTAGGCCACATATTTAATAGTCTTTTCAGGGGAAAAAAAAAGAAGCTCTGGCTGGCTGACTAGAATGAAATGTAATGAACAAAAATAATCACTCTCTCTTTCACAGTTTCTCTCCCTCTGTCCTGGGGAAAATGATATTTCTGCATTTAGTAAATAAAAAGGAAGAAGGGGGAGCTAATCTCTTTGGTGGGAGAGGAGGACGGACTAATGAAACATGTTGACACATGTATTAGAGGCTGCCATAATTGAATAAGGGGATTTGGTAGAACATTATTAAGATATGCGGGGATTTAAAACGGTAGAGAACAGAGGCAAGGCCAACTGAGTCAAACCAGTGCCTAGAAACGTCTTTTTCAAGGCACAAAGAGAGTTTCAGTCTAGCCTCTGTGTGTCCATATTTTATGGTTACTAGTGCGGTGCCTGTTCAAAACGTGCTTGTTCGCTAAGGCCGATTGCTTGGCCTCCAGTACTGCAGCTTTTTCAAGAACCGCTCATCCAAACAATTTCACACTCAACACTGCGCTTCCTTGAGTCCTGAGCAATACACCTGCCAGGACATAGTTGCATCCCCTAGCAATGCTAGAGAATATGCATCATTTGGGTGCAAAAGCTCACACACATTTTGTGGCCTCATTGGAGAGAAAACCTCATTTTAACTATATAGATAAGCCTTAGATTGCATATATAGTGCAACTTAAGTTGATGTTGTTCCCCAGAGCAAGTAGGCAAACTGCTTCCTGAGTATGTGGAGCATCACCAAGATGGTAGGTCTCCAAACGTAACGCTGTTGTATCTCCTTCAGGTGTGCCTATGAAACCAAAGCACAGCCAACCCTCTGGCATGTGGGTATTTCAAGCAAAAATAGCATCCAACTTAACAGTGAAACTTATCTCTAAGTCGGAAGTAACACACTGCTAATAAATATGCCCTGTAGATCTCAAGAGCTCACACTCAGCACTGCACTTCCTTGGGTCCTCAGCAAAAACACCCACAAGTGTTAAGTCAATCAGATGAACAGTTGTTAAGAAAGTCGAAGGACAGGCTACAGTACGTACATACAGACAGACTGATGGAGACGCCGTCCATTCTAGTTATATTTTCTGTTTACCTATAAATATATCTCTGTCAGCCACAGCTGGTATCTCTAGTTCAATTAAACTTGATGCCATGATGGACTCATTTCAGTTTTATGCTTTCATTGGTGACTGTGACCTGTCCCTGCAGCCATTATTCATCTGTGCACAGCTGAAGAATATATGTGTTCTATATGTTAGAGTGTCCACAGTGGGAATCCAAACAAACACATAAAAAAAAAATGTGCAAAGCAGAAGCTGTGAGTCAACAAATATGAAAGAGTAGTTCAAAGTAATAAGAAGCAACGCTACTTCCTGGCCTCTATGAGGGGCACTACCACTACTTTATCTTTAATTGAACTGTAGCAGTTAAATAACAGCATTCTTTACTACACCTCACTTTGCTTCATGGATAATGCAACAGTCTTTTCACTCTGGCCCATTTACGTAGAATAAAAATAACTTCATCCAAAACTGCAGGTGATAGCAAAGCTGTAATATTCTTGCCCAGTGTGTGGATAAAACCTGTGAATGCTTCCTGGCTAGAGTAATAGTTCCAACCTCTGCTGTATGAAAGCAGAATAGTGATATCAGGGCTTTGAAGCACAGCCAAGTGTTGATAGTGCAGTAGGAGAATCCTTGCCCAACATGTGGGAGGCCTAACCTAAATTCCCAGAAGAACAACACAAATCTTGCAAAAGACCACTGAGAAAACATCTGACACTCTTATGACAAAATGAAATTCTGTGTCACGCAACGATAATGGTTAGAAAGTTCCTCTAGGTGGCGAGTCATAATGTAAAAGCAAAATATAAAGGTTTCTCTTAAAAACAGGACTCACCAACATTAGATATTTTGCTTTTCTCATGTCTCTGGAACTAGAATTCATGGTTGGATATGCCCCTCATATAGCAATTCAGGCTCAAATACTGGCATATTGTCAGTAAGGCTAAATTAATAGACGTCAGTGATGCTCCATTGTGAGAAGAATGTTCATAATCCCTGAGCAACTGCATCTTGTGCTAGGCAAGTTGTTGAGGAGCTCGAGCACCTTCAGCGGATGCTTAAATCCCATATTCTCCATGATAAAGTATGGTAGCATGTCACCAATAAAAACACTCCAACAGCATTAGTTTTTGCTTCAGCACAGTCAAACCTGCAGTCCAGTCTGTTTTTGTCTCATTCCAACATATTTGGGTGGTTCAATTCAATTCAATTCAATTCAATTCAGTTTTATTTGTATAGAGCCAAATCACAACAAAAGTCATCTCAAGGCACTTTCCATACAGAGAAGGTCTAGACCGTACTCTTTATAATATTACTTATAGAGACCCAACAGTTCCCATCATGAGCAGCACCTGGCGACAGTGGCGAGGAAAAAAGTGACACGACATTAGACTAAACCAGCTAAGCCAACTAGCATGCTACACAAACGGATGCACATCCAAAACCAGTCTGGGTGAAACTTGCGCTCTAGAATTTTTGTTCCGCATGTGCAGATACATAGACATAAACTACTTTGACAGTCATCATTTCAATCACAAGGCGATCACAGATAAGCTGAATACCGAACCGAACGTGTTGTACTGAATAGTTTGGGGCCCCCCTGTGTGGAGTTAATTGACGTCACATCACAGAATTCATGGGCTTCATAATTAACTCCCACAGTTGCCAAGTGCAGCTTTAATGGTCACACATTTTTTTTATAACATTGCACCCAGACATTATTCCAGATGTACCATCAAAGTCAATGTAATGACACAGAGTGACAAAAGACATAAGATCACACTACACGCTGACATGTTCTAACCACACATTAGGTGAGATTACAGGATATATGACGCGTCTTCACCTTGTTCACGGTGCCCCGCCTGGCCTATCATGTACCACACCGTGACTGCGCTCCGTCCTTCCCCCTAGAGAGTTTCAGTCATATGGCTAATTAGTAGATATTCACACTCTTCAAAACCTTGCTTCTTGCTCACCTCCTGTAATCCCCCACTGCATGTCATTTTAATAATTAGATACACTAAAGGTGGGAAGATTCATCTTCATGATTTACAGGACAGTAGATGTACGCTTAATGGCTAATGAATGTCCATAATTGACCCGAGGTTGTGAACTGAGCCGCTGTTTGCCGAGCGAGCTGTCGACAAAATTAGTTGACGTGAAATTTCTATTAAACTGAACTGTGTGAATTTACATTTAAATCTAATAATTGGAGCGGAGTAGGTAACAGTCGATTGTATTAATTCATAGACTGGCGAAGACTCATTAAAGCAATGCCTCAGCTAGGAAATAACAAATCCAATAAATAGGTGTTGAAAGGCTTATTGGTGTTTTTTGATAAATGAGCATCAAAGGAACACAAAAACTTTAATGAATGACAAGTTAATATTATCATCAACCCTAATTAAATCTAAAATTTCCAAAAACACACAACATAAAATTATTATCTTGACTCTTTATAACATGCTAGTTTAGAATTTTTAACCATTTCCCCTAAACCTAAAAATGAAGTAATATTTGGAAGACATTGAACTTTAATGAATGTATGTGGAGGATTATGCAAATGTGGACTGAAACCTGCAAACACGATGGCACAGCTCTCCAAGTAGACAGAGAGATAGCTCGGCATGTTGCAGGTCATGACCTTTCCTCAGCTGAAGCAGCACAGTTTTTAATTCCTCTCCAAATGTTTGAGAAACGACTCACAAGGACCTTGTCCTCCAAATGACTCCTTTCGTGGGACTGATCAAAGCTACCTATCTTATCTCCAAATGGGCTTAATTGGGCAGATGATTTGTGTAGTGAAAGGTTTTAACATATTACTGAGGCTTGGTGAACCAAAATAATTCCCCCTAGTTAAGATAAGGAGCCGGTGCCAACTGTCTGGAGCGCTTTCAGTGCTTTCGCTGTGTGCTTTCTGTATCAAGGTGAACTGTCGAATAAGCCAGACAGCAAAGGCCCTTACCAAGGTTACTGTGAATTCACAGGTTTTTCATTTTAAAAAGAAGTGTTAACCATTCATTAGCTGGCTTTAATACAATCGCACATTACACAGCTTTTGTCACAGGTACAACTTAGTACCTTTTTTATTATCTTCATGAATGAAAAAAGACTTTCATCCAACAACATATTTCCCTAAGAGAATGCATACAAAATTTTTATCTTGCAATAATTGAGAAGGAAATCATTTGTCACAGCCTCTCTGAATTAAACATTTTACACCGGGCAAAATACACCGCCTCAATTTTGCCCCTTGCTAATTTTGAGAATTCACAGGGCAGTGGGTGGTTTTGTGCTCGCCGGAGCATACAAGCGGAGGCAATGAGCCAAGTGGAATAACATTAGAGCCCCTTGTTTGGAACTACAAACCACAGAGCAGGTAGACGGGGGTTGGGAGGAGGAGGAGGAGGGGGAGGAGGGGGAGGAGGAGGGGGGTATTTGTGTTTGTGGCTATGATCAAGTGCATAACTAATGACTGCTGCTCCAAATGTCAGGAGAGACGCAGGGCTGCCCTGACGACTTCTTAGCTGACATCACAAAAGAAATATTAAATTACAGCACCTGATCAAAACATGAGCTAATTTTCCCAGCGAGCACCAGGGGACAGATATGTTATGAGAATAAAGAGGGGTGGTGGTGGGGCTGGGGAAGGGGATCTGGATGAGGAGAGGAAAGAAAAAAATAAAGAAATATGACATCAATTGAAGCCATTAGGCAGAAGAGAGGGCCTTCATGTTGACTGGGTGCTTTTATGTCAATTGAGAACAAAAGAGATGTGTAGGATCGCTCACACGTTTTCATGCGGCTGTAGGCTCCACAATCACAGTCATGAATAAGATATTATAGCTTTTTCTCTGTGCACATGATTTGCATTCCCAATTCCCAAAGCCAGTTTGCAGGCATTTTTCATTCCTATAATTTATCAAGTGCATTTTCTCTTTTAAAAGAAAAGAAAAAAAAAAAAGGAACAGAATAACCACTTAAGAATTACAACACATATTAGTATGCCTGTGACATTATGTGCAAACAGAATAATCTATGAGCTCTGAGATCTTCACTTGCAGGGCTCTTCAGGGGTGTCACAATTGGTGATACAGATTACACTCATCTCATTCATTTAAAATCAAAAAACCACACTCATGCAGACACACGGAGAACACGTCTGCTTCCACAAGTAGCTGTGTTTATTTCACCTGCATGGCTCCAAGTGCCTCTGTGTGCCTCAGATTTTTACAACAATGCCCTCCTGAGGAAATGGAGAGTAAAACAGTGCACAGGCAGGGCTCATTCAAACCCTGTGTGCATTTGTACATCAATCATACTCACTGAGTTTCCTCTTTATCTCTTTATATCTGACTGCATCCGTCTGTATTTCTGTCTGGCTGCCTGTTCTATCCAGCTTAATTCTGCATTGCCTTATCATTCATACTGGTTTATCATCAGTAATTATGGACATGCAGAGTGAGAAATTGTTCATTCCCAGCTTCAGGGGAGAATGCATCAAATATGGAGTTAACTACAGCCTTGATTGTCAGGGGGGCAGAGCCTTCCTGCAAAACCTGTTCTGCTGTGGCATCAATTCTTTGCCTATATGTATAATATAACTGCAAACATGTGTTATTTCTTATATAGATGAAGTGATCATATGACTCAAGTTGGATTCTGAGAACACAGGAAAGTCGTCTCAGTTCGAGCCCTGAGCCTTTTTAGTCTTTCTCCACAGGAAAGAAATACTATGAGGACAGTGATGAAGTTCAAAAACAGTATAAGGCTGTCGAACATTAATTAGAAACAAAGAGAAAGTTGTAATTTAAAATTACTGACTTGACATCCATTCTTGCCCTGTCTTAATATTTTACTGAAATTGGGAAATCACTGCTTTCCCAACTCCTACTTTATTCTTTATAATTAATCATCTTCTCACACTAAGCCTGTTTAGAGGATAAATGGGTTGACTACGTTCAGACGGAAGGATTCCTACAGCTTAGATTTTTATCAAGCAAAATGATAACGGGTCATCAATACTAATTTCCTAATCGTTCACAAAAAGGAAGCCAGGTTATTGTGGTTTTTGAAGGCCGTGTGTGATTAAATTTATCTGCGAAAATCATAATGACTCACAGCGATACATCATACTTTTGCTCTTAAAAGTGGCACTAGGAATAAGACTGTTTATCTCATTCCACAATAAATCATTCTCAATTTTGTTTTGACATGACACACTGCAATCAATATGCATGACTAGAGTTTAAACAGTAGAAACAACACCACCAGTATCATAAGGAACACCAGGCCTAACATTAATGTGTGCAAAAGAAGGAAGGAATTTACTTACTAGAAGACAAGCTGAAAGCTACTTATAGTACTGCTATTAGAAATGATATGCATATGCATCCAGCCTTTCTCTGTTCAGAGCCCTATGGGTTAATTAGGAAAATGGCAAACACCTGTTACTTAACATTTACAAGAGTTCTCTAAAGAGAAAGATCAGCTCAAATAGTACGACAGTACTGCACTGAGGGAATCTAATATTTGTTGAACAGATGTAGCTGAAATTACTTTGAGCTTTTAACATGGAAGGAGATCACATTGTGTCTCCATCAGAGATAAATATTCACTTAAATGAAAAGAGTAGGTGAATGGATTTAGATGTGAACTCAAATCCTTTTAAAGAAAAGAAAACCGATGAGAGGTTCGCTTTTTTGTGCCATGCCAAGTTAAAGAGATTTGGGTCGCCTTCTCTCTTTCGTTTATCCCATTCTTCCTGCCCTGCATCCACTTGTCAATTGTTCAGCTTCTGCCCCCCAGCTCCCTCACCCCACTTCCATTTTTTGGCTTCAAGATGAGCTCATCAGGCTTTTTTAACATTAGCTTTATCTAACCCTGTCAGTCTTCTTTTCTTCTGCGCACTTGCACTTTAAAAGGGTTTCCTAATTATTTAGATCCATTAAATGGTCGAATGCATGTCATGGGGTTACAACTTGTGGAAATGATCAAATAAACAATCATGGAAGGGTTTTTCTGCACTTAGCAGGTTACAACAGCTTCTGAAGTGTTATGCAGTCAATCACACTAATTTTTCTGACAGGATAAATGAGCTTTAACTGAGAGGCCCGGCTTTGACTTTCACTTTTTATTTTTACCATTTGCACCATTTTAATCTTGCTAAGCAGTGAGGGAGGATTATTGATTTTGGCTTCAAACTAGCTTTCTTTGTAATAATGGGAATTTCAAGTGAAATAAGCAACTCAAAAGGGAAGAATACTAAAAAGATTGATGTTGGCTCTAACATCAGCAAAAAAAAAAAAAAAAAGTGAAAGACATCACAACAACAATAAAATAACAGTGCAACAATAAAGAGAGAATATTTTCCTGCTTGCCCAGCTTCTCTGTGCTTTACATTCATGCTGTGACACTTCACTCGGAGCCACTCAGCACCTCCACTGAAGCAGTTAAAGATTAAGGGTGTGACCAAGCCTTCCTCGAGCACTTTGACGAACTCAGAAGAATTTACTACTCTTATTTAAGTGAGAACAATGGCCTTCAAATGTGGCAGACGCCGATTAGTGGAACTCAAGATGCCTGAAATTCAGGTCTCAGTTTTCCTCCCTATGAATGGAGCTTATTTGAAGTGAAAGTTGTATTTATTACTGGAAATCATACATACACATGCATATATGAAATTCAATTATATACTGGAAAGCCTGATCACTAAAATAATAATATAAAAAATATAGTATACACTGCTGAAAACACTTTGATGCCTGTCATTACTAGCCAAGCACTGTTTTGTATATTCCACTGAAACACATGTACACTAGAAAATGAAGCAATGTCAGTGGAAACGCACAAAGCCTGGAGCATAAATCATTTTATTGTCATATCTAAAGAGCACCAACTCCTGTGAACCCATGAGGGAGCGAGCTATAGCAGTATGGAATCAGATGGGTCTTGATATTAATGAATGCGCACAGGAGGATTCACAAATGTATTTTGTGATTTATGTATCAATGACTCTCTTCACAAAAACAAAAAAAAATATTTAGCAAATATTCAGCTTAAAAAAATGCACATCTGATGCACACACAATGTTTTTTTTTTTGTTTCAAATAAAAGTAATTCACCTGTAACGAGTTCTGTCTGATATCAGGCAACAATGTAATAGAAATCCACAAATATACGTGTAGAACGGTCTGTTGCAATGTGCGTCAGTTGACTTATGGCGTCCTCGTGATACTAAGCAAACAATGCTAATGTGTAACATCAAAACGTGACAGTTAATGACAAAGCTGACAAAGAGACCTCTTTCGACTGTTATGTGTCGATACAACACACAGAGATAACCAAGGATTGAGGCAGAAGCATTATAATTAGCCACATCCTGGCAAACATATGTGTATTGTATGTGTATATACAGTATTAAGAACTGTTAACACTTTATTGCGACTGGGAAAACGGGTCATCTCTGGAGTATATCCTGACAGGTTATGTCCTTTGTCAACTGAAGTGGGTGAGTGTTTGATATATGAAAGATAGATTGATGATGTTACTGCTTGAGGAGAAAAGACTGTTAACGAAACCACCTCTGATACATAAGTCTTGTTGAGATAAATAGATGTAATAGGTCATTAGCATTCTGACTTCTGGAGTCATGTTTAAGGGTACAACCTCAAGTCCTCACTGAGTGAATATCAAATAACACCACCGCCATTCGCAAAACGGCTGTTACACAATCACTTTGACCCAGCCAATTAATTGGTAGATTAATCAACTTATACTAATATTAAGTGAATAATTTAATCAAGCAGCAGGGCTTGGCAACAGTAACCGCAGACCATTAACTCGGGTAGAGCATTACAGCATTAGTCCAATCACATCTAACAGAACAAGCCGACTAATCATAAAGGAACAGAGCGGAGGCCTTGATAGCGGGCTACTCCAGCATTTACAAAGCACCCTTCTTAACCTCTCACAAAGCAGCAAAGCAGACTGAAATGTCGCTGCTTTGTTAGACCCAGGAGAGCCTTCAAAGTGTCCTTCATGTCGTTATTTTACCCTCATGCACAGACAAATCACACTGTGCCAAATCCTTTATTTTCCATTTTAAACATATCCTCCTCATAGCCTTCCCTTCTCCTTTATCTTTTTCTCTCCCCCGCCTTTGTACAATTGGCTGGACATTTCAAGAAGTCTGTGGCAGGCAAGGCATCCTTGCAAATTACTTATGGCATTTATTTCCCCAGTCAGGTACTTTTCACCCAACTAGATTCAAATGAGCAGGAAGAATGTGGAGCCACATCCAACTGAGCTACTGATTAAATCTGTTTATCATACAGATAAAAACCATCTCACAAAATGAAACTCCGAAAAAGGCAACACGCGTAGATTTCGAGACATGTCAATTATCTTACAGCATGTAATAAGACGCCACCGCAGTGAACAGGGATAGACTGTTTGACAGCCGTGTTTGATGTGTGTATTTTATGTAGTGCGCTTTGCCTCCAGTAATTATAGAGTAATTATATCTGCTTACAGTTGTTTTGTTTGTACACTAAAAAGTATTCCCTGCTCAAATACCATTTTTCTTTTTGTTTTAACATAATACAAATGTCCTCTCGGACGAAAACAGCGTCTTGCGAGATGGGATTGACATTTTAATACCACAGTGTGGATGACATGTGAATCAGAAAATATCTCTCTTGGTGTGCCAATCTCCATTTCCTAAGAAAGCAAAACATTTCAAGTCATATCTAGTGTTTAGCGTCCGCGATTTGCTCTTGACTGACGCGCTCAGACGGCTTCGATGGCAGGTTGAAATTACACATTGTTCTTGTGGGGGCTCTCTAATGGCAAAATGGGGAGCACTTTGGCGTTTTTTGCACGGGAAAAACAAAGCATTTAATGAAATCAGCGATCAAATGTGGATGTTTTTCTACTGACAGCTTTGAAAATGGAGACATAAAGAGGAGCTCATTATAGAAAAAGAGGCAGAAAGCAGACCTAAGCAATGCCGGCTGTAAACGCTGACACTTCATCAACTCCAGCCTCTGAAAAAGATGTCAGTCTTTTACTGCAACCTGAGAACATTATTGTTGACAGTGAATATTGAAGCATTTGGTCGAGGTTTTAGTTTGTATGCACGCAGCATGTAACTTTAATGTCTGTCTGCCCTGTTTTTATGTGGATGTTGGTATGTCAGCATGTGTGTGTTTGTATGTGTACTGTCAAGGAGCACTTGAACCAGATGAGAGGTGTGGGCTGAGGGTGGCAGAAGGGGATTTGGTGAATTACCAGGCTGCAGCCTCAGCATCGAGTCCAGAGGATTATAGCAAGGACTGGGGTCCTGGAAAGAGATGTGCAGACGCACTAGGAGAAGGGGATCAGTGTGTGTGTGTGTGTGTGTGTGTGTGTGTGTGTGTGTGAAGCATTGGTCAAACACTGGCTTCAAACGCTATCCAACAGCTAGGAGGTAGCATGTCATATCATAAGCGAGCTGCCTCAAGGTCACTGGAATGCACAGAAAGCGTGATGTGCCAGTTCACAATAACTGCGCTATAACATGACATACACTTTTAAAAGCATGCCTGATTATAGAGGATATGTGTAAATTCACTCTGATCGGATGAAACACTTAGCGCTCCACACTGAAGCACACAGATGTTTTGAATTGAGTTTTTTTCTTCCCCTGACTGATGTCCTCATCAAAGGTGGAGAAAACCTTCATTGTGGACAAAGGCTGCAACACATATGTACATTCCTTCTGAAACTCATTATTTTATACCCCTTTTAACCACGGCAACATCTCTCAATCCCACACTGCACTCAAACAGGACTATGATGGCTGTTGCAGCCGTCAGTCTTATTTCCTCCTGGGAGAGCCACTCATGCTTGCTGGCCACCAAGGGTCCAGGGGACCAATGGTTCCTTTACAAAACCACTCAAGCTATCAACCCTACACATTGCAGAACTATGCCACTGTTACCTGGAAACAGAGCTTTCTCTCGCATCTGGTAGATGCAGCAAGATACAAATAAATAAAGATGAATTGGTATTGTTACATATATCATTTATTTTGGTGGATTTTTTCCTGTGTCTGTAAGACATGAAGCTTACATATTAATATTTGTTATAGGATTCAAAGTAGTGAAGGGGGAAAAATGGAGAAAAAATTAGACCATAACTATTTTTTTTTTTAAATCAGAGAATTGAGATTTTGCATTTAGCCTATAACTAGCTGAATAAATAAATAAATAAAAGTCACAATATCCTTAGATCCATTTTAGAGTCAGACTTTTGCATTAGACTTATTATAATTAGAAAAGATGACAGATATCAGTAATATCAGTAACACTGCAAATTGCTTTCCCTCGCTCGTTGTCAATTACTTCCACATGCGGTTCACCATTTCTTTGGTTGGTGGGTCTGCTTGTTAGCTGTGCCATCGTTGGTTTTTTTTCACTGTCTGTACCAATTTCTGTGCTCCCTAATTGGACAAATCTTTCGAGTTGAAATTACCGTGCATGTTACTGCCCGTGCATCAAAAACAAACACAGCGGTGTGTTTGCGCGTGTGAAGAAACACACACACCCCACACGTTTAAATTTTGTACCGTACTCCTCTAAGCTAAACAGCAATCAAATTATTTAATAGTACCTAAATATTAAATTTGAGTAGGAGATGTTCCTCAAGCTAAAATGAATTCAAACAGCTCCAGAGCCACTGCATATGTTTGATGGGAGCTATTTACAGTGTAATTAGGGCTTGGACACAGACAGCCCACATGAAAGACCAAACAGTAGCTGTCCTATTTCCAGAGTTGCATTTTTCACAACGGCTCTCATGTCTCCAGCAAAACGGAGCTGATTTACAGTCTCCATCTCCCACTTGTTTTCCTACCCTGCACTGCCAGCGGTGGCGGCACGCAGAGTATTTAACCCCAGTTGACTGCTCGGGATTCCAGTAGTGACCCTGGAATATGATCAAAAGCATAAAAGTACTTATAAATTCCTTGAAACAAGAATTTCAGAGCGAGAGCGAGGAGGTCGAGGGAGAGTGATGCTTGTAAACGTCACATAAAAGAAACATGAATCTGGCATCCGCCAATCCTGTGAGGACACTGCTATTCGCCGGTGGTATGATCATGATTAAGAAAGCTGGGACAGAGTAGTGGGGTCACACTCTGACAAGCCTTGCCTTGGGAAGAGCCAGTCAGTATACAGTACAAGCACAGAGCATGTTGATGGGAGGTATTTTAAATCCCGCTTCTCATTTGTTAATCTCTTGCATACGTGTTTGCTCTTTGTACGCTTTGTGGTTACTTATATTTAATTCATCCTTAATGATAAGAGAATGTTAATGACAATGATCCTTCCAATTTCCACAAGGATGGTTGAATGGTGTGAGATTAATATGTGTGATTAAACCTCTTTGTCAGTTGGTTGTGATGCCTAAGGGCAGTGCAGTGATTGAAAGACCACACAATCAGGAGTTTCAGCAAAGGCCCCTAAACAATACACATTCCCATCCATTCCAACACCTTCTAGTGGATGTAGGTGTTATGATGGGAGCAAGGAAAGAAGTCAGGTGATGCTGATATTTTGAAATGGGAAACAGCTGTTGGTTTCCTGTTTCCAGTCATTACTCAAGCTTGGTTTGTTTTAACCATCATCATGATCACTTCTTTAACCTTGACCAGCGCTTGCAAATCCTGAGACTTTTTTGTATTGGAGTCCATATCCAGCCAACAGAACACAGGGAGTTCCCCATGACCAGTGTTTTATCCCCATCCTGTGTGTACAGACGCACTCCTGTTTCAGCCTCCTTCTCAGGCTGGGCTGCTGTTGACACTTGCTGCGACACAGGCAGAGGGGCCCTTTGTTCAAAGCACCCTTCTCCAGTGAGCCTGGTGCCATGCGTGTCAGGGCCAATTAACTTAGCAGCAGACTTTATGTCCAGAGGTCTGAATCCAGGAAAGTCCTTATGTGATCAGAGAGATCCGGTGCTCCTTCACATGGCAGAAGGTAACTGGTTTTGCTTCCAGGATCACGGCACATTGTTCATTCTTTTTTTCTCTTTGAAGAACAATAGCCTGCCTCTGGGGTAGGATATTATGGCGCATACATCAGTGCTTGTTTTATGCCTTCTCTCCTTTCATGCCTCTCCTGTTCTTTCTTTGAAGGGTTGCGGTGGAGAGGTGTGAGGCTAAAATAGTTGTGCTACTTCCCCCCCAGATGTTGATTTTTTTTAATGGTTCAACCTCCTCCTCAGGACTCAGGGCTATTATTACTACCGTAACTTCAATTCCATTGCGTATTGTCAGAATGTTTGTCGACTAATATTTCCTCATTTGTCAGGATTATAATTTATTACCAAAGTGTGCTAATTTTGTGAGTATGTTGCCAGCTTACCTTTACTTGTGTTGTGCCCCTGTCAGAGAATTGCACACAACTCTCACTGCACACATTGATATCTCCAGACTTGAAAAAAGGAGAAGAGAAACAGCAAAGCAGAGATAAAGAAGCAGAAAGGAAACTAACGCTCAGGAATTTATCTTCATTTGTCTTTTCACTTATTCAAGGAAGGTGTTATTCTCTGTTCAAACGCACTGATTTGAAAGTCAGGGTAGCATGAGTTTTGAATCATTCTCACACTTCATTGTTATGCATGGTATTTGGATAGCATTTTACCACTCACCAGTAGGTACCTATACAGTAAAACCCAACTGAAGAACTTCATTCTTCATTAAACTCACTGCCTCAGCAGGAATTTTCACCTTTGTGAGTGATCTTTTGAATCTGTCGTTGTAGCTACCGCTGCCATGTGCACTTAAGAGGCATGTTCATATTCCCAAATGGAAATCTTGAGCCATGAGGAAGCTTCGGTCCCCATCTCTTTGATTGACACCTGTTGCACCTCTCATGCAAATGGAGTAAAATTGTTAAACAATTTGAGCTTTGAGTGTTTAGTCGTTTGCTCCCAAAGAAAGACAGAACTATAGATTCTACTGTCTTTAACTCACATTCATTTACTCAGTTACACACACACTTACTGATTTAAAGCCCTACTTCAAATACTGTGGCTTATGCACATCGTGTTCTGGATGAACCTTTCACCTCGTGTTGAACTGTGTAAAGCCTAAGTGACTATAGATTATTAGGCATCTATATGACTTTTCATCTAGCACCGGCTGGGGATGTCATGTAGTTCAGCCAGATATCTGATAGCAGATAATGGACAAGCTATGAAGCAACAGAGAAAAATGCAGGGAACAGTAAATTATTTCTGCATTTTGATTTTGTATTGAATAAGTTCATGTAATAAGAATGTGTTGTTTTTATATATTTTGAACACAAAGTCAGTACCTTTCTGTACTTCTCAACTTGCCACAGTGAGACTTTAGGGATAAGTAAGAACAGGTAATGACTATAAAACTTCAATTATATGAGGTTGTTTGAAATTCTATTTGAATATATATATATATTTTAAATAGATTTAATTTGAAGATCAATGACATGCCTGATGTGTATTTTACTCCCATCACTGCCAGTGCAGCGCAGAACAGAAAACAGTTGGGATTACAACTTCCAAACTCACCAAAGATGTTTATGAAGAGTACCTTGAGGGGTTTCTGTTCATCAAATAAAGTGCTCACGTTACTACATTCGTATAAAGTTGAATTTTACAGTTTTGCGTTTCATCCAGGGGATTCGGTAATCTGATGACCGCTTCTCACGAGAGCAGCATTTTATTTGATTTTCAGTAAAAGCCTTTCAAGGTTACCTGAGAACCATTTCAATCGTGTGAACCGTGCACAGGTGATCATTGTCTGCGGTGAACCTCCAGCATGGGATTTCAGGGTATTTTATTCCTTCAGCAACTCAAGAGAGCACAGTGGTGTGAGTAGCCTACTGTTACTATCCATTTACCTCATTAGGTGAATTCCACCAGTAATAAGATCTTGATCAAGGCAGAGCGCCAGCAGTTTTTACTTGTTTGCTCACTGCTGTGGAAAATAAAAAGTCATTCTAGCAGTTGCCCTGTCACCACTGTGTTAGAGTATGAGTATAGATTTTTTTCCAAAGTCTCTTGGGGATTCTGTAAATGCACAATCATCTCTCCTATTTCCATACTTTGCCCACTGCAGAGAGACTCTTGTAGACACATGACATTGTTATCGCTGTGTAGATACCACTGACACAGTATTGTCTAACTTTTATCATTGTATTCACATTGCAAGAGACCTCACCAGGAGCAGTTTAAGCTGTTGTTTGTTGACAGAGGCAGGGTGGTGAGATGAAATATTAATAGTAAAGCGGTTCAAGTAAGAGTCATGCTGAGTTGGAGTTTTTGACTGAATTCATTGATTCCTAATATTCTGTTTTTGTTGTTTCCTCACGCCCACTGTCTCTTAACTTCTCGTGTGTGTTTTTGTCAGAAGTAGCAGTTCTGAAAGCATAAATGATGTTGTTTATTTGTGATTGCAAGTTAACTATAAAGCAAAGAAAGACTTTTGATTCTTTCGTGAATTTGGAAGATGCTCAGCGTTGGTAATCAGCTGTCAACACTTAGATTGACTGTTAGTCGTCTTGATGAGTGAATCTATACATTCATGAGTGAATCAGTTGTGCAGCTATGTTTGTTATCAGCAGGCTTTTCTCATTGTGAATATTTTGAGTTCCAGGGCACTGGTATTGGTTATACTGACATGGGGGCATGGCCTATGAGCATACTTTAATGGAACAGAGCTTTCATTAATGCTATTTGTTATACCTATATCTTTCCTGCTCTGAACAGTGAGGCTGTTCTGACTGTCTCCAGTCATTGTTAGCCTTTGATGTGGTAACCTAACTTAGCTGCAAACTGTAGCTAGCATCTGAAGAAGGCAGCTAAAACAGGGTGCTTCTTTGACCCTACAATGAATTAAGAAATAGCCCAACCAAAAACTACAATGTTTCCCCAAGCAAAAGCTGGTAGGTCTCAAATAATGGCCAGGCCTGGAGGAAAAAAACAAACAAAAAACCCCTGTAAATTAATAAATTAAAACATATAATCATGCTATTGTCAGCACTTTGTTGCATCACAAGATGGCAGTATCTATATTTGAAGTACTCTAATGGAACAATGCAAGTCACTAATTTTTTTTCACAGAATGTTCCTGCAAATATTTTTTTAATTTAAGGGATTCTGTCTGATGAAATGCTATTGGGCTTTTGATTTAAAAAAAAAAAAAAAAGGATACAGGAAGTGTTGAGAAGAAATTAGATATAAAGACCTGTCTCTAATAGAAGCCTGTTTCAAACAAAGGTCTGGGCCCGGACACTATTATGGGACAGACAATAAATAATTACATAAGCATAATAATAAAAATAAAAAATAAAATAATAACAGTAACAAAATTTGTTTCTATGCATTATCCAACAGTTCTTTCCACAGTATCTACACAGCAACATAGTGTGGGTGAGAACTACTGGACTTGTAATCTGAACAGACTAACTAGCAAGTTAACCAAGGCTGACAGCGCCAACGTAAACATTAACTGTAACAAACAGTGGGCTAATTAGCGAAGTTATATCACAGCAAGTTGAAGAAGACAACCAAGCTTACATTGGCTGCTGGCACCATTTTGAACTTGAAAGGTTTCTAAAAGTGAGCTAACTTCTGTAGGTACGTCACATAGCATCTAATAATATTTTTGCCTTCTTAAAACTACAAAATGCAAGCAAAAACAAATGTAAGTAGCTAACAGTAAGTTACATAACAGCAAGCTCACCTGTGTAGTTTTAAAGCTATTCTTGCCCTCTGATGACTAAAACAAATATTTTTCTCCTTGCTGTTTTGCTCACGTGCTTGTATGTGTCTGTTTCTATTTCCTTTTTATTCTCAGGAACCTGACATGTGGCTTAGCATGGTTGCCCTGAATGTGTCCTTGTATTGTTCTTCCCCCCTTTCTCCTTCTGTATCTGTGTGTGTGTGCATATGTGTGTGCGTGTGTGTGTGTGTCGCTGCCCTGCGTCTCACTCATTCATGTGTGTCGTGTTCTCTCCACACTCCTCTCTCTCTGCATTTATGGGCAAGTAAGGTTGACAGCTAAGCGGTGCTGAGAGAGAGGTGTGGACAGCGCGGTAGGAGATGGGAAAGTAAATCGACAGCAGACAGGGGTCACCGCTTCTCGGGCTGTGAGACTGAGTTGCAGAAAAGAAAAGGGGATGGGAGCCTCGCGGTCACAACAAAAGTTCTGTGCATTGTTCGGTGTAATGAGGGGTATCGTACAGTGTAAAGAGTGTGTGGAAATCGTGGCTGGGCTCACAAAAGCCAACGCGGCCTCGGAGCTTGCCAGCACTGTCTCTGCAGCTCACCAGACTTCCAGGCCTCAGTATGTTTGCTTCATGAAATACTGAGCGCCAAACTGTTGCTGGCATCCAGCTGGGGTTATTTACTATACTACAGGGGTCACTAGAGACTTTATAGCTCTGCCCCTGGGTCCTATCAGCTCTCTAGAATCGTATATCATCAATAAAACATGGTCACCCCCAGCTCTGTGCCCCACACTGTAAAGACAGCGTGGCTGCCATAACTTTATATTTGTTCACAGCTGCCATGACATGATATTACATGGGAGCACGTATGGCGCTCTGTACATCTTTATTTCTCTTCTGGTGTGCTGGTGGCCTGGGAGAAGACATGATAGATGAGCTGTGTTTGACCAACTATCTCTTTATGTGCTGCCTCCTTGTCACACACACTCACTCACTTCCTACTTGTTCCCATCACTGGCTATACCTCCATGTGTCGAGAGCGTGTTTGTTGAGCCAGCAGGGCAGTAAGGAGCAGGAGATATCCTTGTCAAAATCCAGCATATTAATAAACAAAGCCTGGGAGGCCGAGGCCTATTGATTGTGTTCATTCCTCTTGCTCCTCTTCTGCTGTTTCCTTCACCCACCAATATGGACATTTAAGCTCTGTCTCAGCACTTGAGCCTGGACTGTAGATCAAGAACAAGGCTGGCGCTGCAAGGCAAAGCGCCCTGTGCTCCATCTGCTCTGGCCGGGATTCACACTCTGTTCCATGCCTTGGTTCTGAAGAGGCTTCCTTTCACCTTGGACACTGAATGGTAGCCATCCTGCCAGAAAGGACGACAGCCTATCCTGGGCCACTTTGTTCATAGCTGGCAGTAATATGCTGTACAACAACTGTAAGCAGCAGCTCAATAGACTAAGTGTATAATGGCCCTCTCCTGACACTGTGCATTTGAGCGAGCCCATGAACTTCCTTGTATGCCTTCAAGCAGAATTTCAAATGCATGGAGCCATTAAAACATTATTAATCGTCACACTTGGTTTAAGGTTCGCTTTTTTTCCCCTCATGTAGTTAAAAACAATCTTTTAAATTTTCCACTCTACACTATTTGTGATTTGTCAAAATCTACATTGCACTGGAGTTCTTTATGCTCTTACTGCTCATTAGTTAGTCAAAAATGTATATGCTCTGGAAATTTGTGCAACTAGTGTCTTGTTCAACAGGTCACTAACACGAAGGCACATGGCCCAAAGACAAGTGTTTATACTTCTCAAAATTTTGCAGCATGCGCATAAATTCTACTGTGTGTACATCTCAAGTTCCCCGAAAAAAAAAGTTTTGCTTCTCACAAGTTAATTGGATGCAGCCTCCACCTTGAATTGATCTTAACATCTACTATACTCGCTTCAATACTTAACACCTGCCAACCGATGTAGCAGCACCAATCTTTAATTAGGAATTTGACCCGACAGCTCGGATCAATATTTCAGATGAAAATTATGCATGCTTATTAAAACATGTTTTTTTTTTTTCTTTTTTGGAATCATTTATTGAACATTGGAAGGACTCCAAAAGTAGTGCGAGCCAGGCTCTGTTCCCTTTTTATTAAGCAGGTGTGGTAGTGGATGGTCCTTTAGGTTTCTTTATCATTTGCTCTTTCTTCCTCTTGCTCGAAACGTAGGTCCATGTGCCATGTCATTCTTTAAGAAGGCGACGAGAGGCTGAATGCTCAGTCTACTGTGTAGTGTCGCAACCAATTACTATCTATGAAAAGTTATTTACATTTCTGAGTCTCTGGGTTTTTTTAATTGGTTGTGTCTCTTTCTGTCTCGCCTTCATTTTTTATATTATTATCATTCCTTTGAGCTATGATGCTTTTATTTAAAATTGAGTAATCTGGTGTTTTAGAAGTCACAAATACAGGCTAAATGCAGTTAGGAAGAATGTATTTTTTAAAGAAGCCCACAACACAGTCTTTTTTTTTTTTTTAATGAGTTTGAATCCTAGGAAGAGTTCCTTGTAGAGTAGAGTGAGGTAGGAAGTGAATGTCAAGAAGTAAGCCATTGCCTGAGAGGCCCTTTTTTGACCTTTAAGAATTTTATAAAGAAAATATGAACGCTGCCTCTCAATTAGCAGCTCCGTGTTGAGGCTTACGTGTGGAATAGCACTCTCGTAGACATCTAATACTAATTGCTCTTCTTCCTCCCCATGTGCTGTTGTGTCTCTTGTTGTTGGGACTATCTTTTGGCGAGCAGGTGTACTCGAGTGACATTTTGCTTTGCTCTTTGAACTGATCCATCTTTTCTTTCTCTCTCTCCCCCTACAGGTGACTCATCTCAAGTCGGTAAGTCGTCTTCTTTCTGTACCTTCTGCCTCCCATGCATGTTCTTATTATACGCACCCACCCCGCTGCTGCTGTAGCGATGGCTGGTGTACGAAATGAACAATTGAACTTCCCTTTCAAAATCTGCTAACTGTTGAATAGAAATAACTGCTGAACTCATTCTTTTTCTCTCTGCCCCCTATTTTCATTCTTTATGCATTGCAGCTATTTGATATCACCTGCTACATTACCTTTCATTTGATTGTACTGTATATTGAAGGAGAGATTAGAAGCTGTTAACTATAAAAAGAGCAAACTTAGTCCCTGCTTTGTGAGTCACATAAACTGCATTGCTTTTCAATGTAAATGCACATTTAAAGGTTTCAATGAATGACTGGCCGGTTTGGGAGCCCAGGCTCAATTCTATATAGTACAACATTGTTATTCTGCACTGACCGCCTGAAGTTCGTGAAGTTTATGAAAGTGTGCATGTAGTGGCTCAGATGTAGTGATTCAGATTCAGGGCCAATGATTTCACTAAAAGACTTATGCTGCTACAGTATATGCATGCGGTTATACAGTTTGCACCCATTATTTGTTGCTCTGCCTCGAGTGGATTTGAACGCCACAATCTTCAATCTGTGCAGTTGAGTGCTTCCCATGTCTAAATGGCACTTGTGGTAGCAATTCAGACGTACAGTGCGTGTCCTCGCTACTATTAACGGCTCACTTTCTTTTAGCTGGCTCTTCCTCATCACACGAAGTTTCCAAATGGCCATTCATGTGCTGTGACTTATGGGAGGGAAATGCAAAAGTTACGGGCAAATTCCATTTCATCCTCCATGCCGTTGTGTCCTAGGCATCAAGTGCTCTGGACCATTAAGGCATTTATTAAAACATGGACAAAGGCTTTGTCTGTAAATATGCTGACTTGTCACAGTGTGCTAGCTTTCTATCAGTGCATCATTTGGAATGGGAGGGGGTGAAAGACATGAGTGAGGAATATGATTCGGATAGAGGAATGAGAGCGGAGATGGACAGACTAATGAGACGTATCAACAACTCACGTTTGTGTGAGTTAGAAAATGAGATGGGTAGAGTTTAAAACTCTCGCTCGCAGCACTTTGCAGCAGCCGACTCCTGCTTTAGTGATGTGTCAGTGTTATCGCTCGCCTCCTAATAATTAGCTTTGTCTCGCTGCAGTACCTGCTATGCATTAGGAATTGCAGAAAGTAATCTACAGCACAGCAGAATGTGTAGCATGTAATGAAAAAAAACATGCATTCATTCTTACACAGTTGTGATAAAAAGGTTTTTAACCAATCCCATTCTGCATATTTTCCCTTGAGAGTCTGTGCTGTGATAATTCAAGCATGTCTTCCGATCCTTCTACGTAAATGTAGTTTTTGGTGAGTGTGCCTGCTTGTCAAGCTTCGTCCAGCGAGTGTTTGGCCCACAGATCTGATGTCGTCTGAATACTAATGTGGCATTTTCTCTGTCTGCTGCAGCTTGGAAACCGCGTGGGGACTGGAGGTTTGGTTAGGGACATGTTCACCCCCAGGGTGCAGTGCAGAGTAGGAACAAATACTCAAATACCACACACATTTTTTTACTACCCTGCAAGAATCAAGATCCAGAGAGGCGAAAGAATAAAAAACTAATTAAAATTTGATCTGGGAGGCCAGTGCAAATTGAGTTTCATCTTCATTAAGACCACTTGGCAAAGAAGAGGGAGATAATTCAGTTTTGCTTTTGAGATACAAGCTGTTTCTGTGTCAGTCTGCAAATTCAACATAGTTCTGGCACGTGTGTGTTTTCGTGCATGTGCATTTTGTAGACCTTTGTTGACCCAGCAGGAAAGATTCCACGAGGCTATCATACATTTTCCAAGCAGCTCATACTTTTACTTATTTTATTGTTGTGCACACATTTTAGCATTAATTGATTATTTAGCAGAACAGCAGCCCTTTGCTTAAAGGACCAGTTAGGGAACGGTGGTTAACAGTAGTCAAGTTTCGGGTGTGAAACATACATAATAAGAGTGTACATCATTTAATACTAAGTGATATTATTAGATTATTATGTAATGTTAGTGTGCAATTTTTGCAGTCATTAACAAGCTGTGATACCAGCACCATCTTTGTCAAATCAATATTATTGGTCAAAGCATAATGCAATGATGAGATGCGTATTTTTTCCCATATTTCTTTAAAAGTGGACCAGCTGTGTAAAATGTTGCCATATCTCACTGGTGCAGTTCATACACACTCACTCTCTCTCTCACATACACACACACTCTTACATCATTCCCCTGAGGTTGTGTCAAAATTTAATAAACGCTGTCCAAATCCACCTGGCAACGGACGTAACATCCAGCTCCACACCAGTAAAAGAATTTGACATTCAATGTTGCAAAATATATCATGGCTGAAAGTTAATATTGCTATTTTTTCTAGACAGTTAAGTTTGTCTTTTTGCTGACAGGCTTATGAGGCAGGTAGTGGCAGAGGTAATTGTTGTCCCTTAGATATAGAGGCAGGCAGGCACACTACAAGCAGAGATCCTTATCCTATTGCTGAATTCCTCTCTGACTCCAAAAAATGGCATTGGCAGAGGCAGAGACATCTTTCTGTGTACATCTCTCTGTCTGTCTCTCGCCTTGTTCTCCTCAGCTCAGATGATTAGCATCTCTCTTTCCCTTTTTTCTCTCTCCCTCGCTTAAATGCCAACCTCGGGCTAGTCAGAGCCAGCAGAAGCCTCTTCAAGCCGATGCTGCAATGGGATTGGCCTGCTCGCCACACATGGTACCGCAAATGCTCAGTGAACCACACATCTACAATTTGGACAAGGAAATGAGGGATTCAGACTCTGTTGGATGGAGGGTGGCACTTTTAGAACATATTGTTTTTTCTCCACACTCACCGTCTGAAATGTTCAATAGTCAGACAAACCCCCACAGAATGTGTCAATGCCTGGAGCTGTTTTTTTTTTTTTAAAACACTCTTGGTTTTTTCATACAACTCCCAAAGTCTAGCAGTATGTTTGTTCACAGTTGGGAAATCATTATGAAAGTTGCTTTATTCTGAGCTAATACAGGCAGGAAGGAACACTACTACTGCAGACTTTGAAACGCTTTATAATTTCCCTCATTTGTAAATTTCTTTCATCGCCTTGATCATTAAAATGCTGCACACTGAGGCAATATTCTGTTTGATAGCAGCGACCAAGCTACTTACTTGAACAAGTCTTACGTATCAGCCACGAAGGTAGAAACCAAGACAGAAAAAAAAAATCACTCTATTAAACCTGAAAACGCAACCAGTACTTAAGTTATTTTCCCTGCCTGGTGATAAACAGCACGGCCTCAGAAGAGTGGCTGTTCCACGATATAACAACCGAGCCTGTGGCCACATTTACATACTAGAGGAGGGTGGTAATGAGATAGCTACCTGAGATAATTACTACTCAAGGCGTCCGGCTCTCATCCCCTACTACAGGGAACTAGTTTAACTCACTACAATTAAATGGCCGCTCATTTGCTCCATTTGAGGCCCCATTTATGCCATTTTATGCTCCACTGTGTCTTAACACAACAGTGGCTTAAATAGCGGAAAAAAACGGATCCGGTAAATGTGGAAGAATTCATGGATGTATAGATTTGTAGATTTTGAAATGATAGTCAGACGTGGGGAAGTGATAATAATTCAAGGCCCCTTGTTCAGATTCAGATTAATAGAAGACACTGGTCTCATTTGTCTGCCTGCTACTCAAATTAAACAGGCTCCCTTTCCCCTAGCGTTGATATGCATCTCACATCTGGAGTAGATCCTCATCTGCTTTAGTTGGATTACATTTACAACTGATGGTAAAACATCTCTTTCTCTTATCCAAATGTTCGTATATGCATTCTTTAAAATGTTCAGTAGACATCTTGTTCTGCTTGTTCTCCACCCATGAGTATTCTGACAGTCTCTTTTTAACAAGGGTGCTATTTTTTTCATCTTATTTATGTTTCTGTTTTCTGCTGTATAATATGTGGATCGGGGATGTAACACATGCCCTCTTTGTCTCTTTCTGTCGGGAGCTGCTTTAGATGATAGTTTCTCATTTCATTAACATCCGTGTATGTATTCAGGTCTTTATCACTCTGGACAGATATTAATGCTAGGTGGAAAAAGAATTGCACGTTTGACCCTTTCTCCCAGTACATAAAGCCATAAATGTCTGGCTGTATATTCAGTGTGTCTGTGGTGGGGCTTAGAAATGACATCATTAACACTAATGACAATAAATCCTGACTTGTAAAATGTTTATGTTGCTGGCGGTGACTCCGTTACTGCTCTGCCGACTTTCCGCCTCTTTTTTGGAGGCCGGAGAAATCCTTGACACGGCAATCACTCAAACCTACTGCCGTTATATTTTATCCATGTCTTGTCTCAAACGAATAAATTAAACTGTAATATCTTGACGGCTGAGAAATTGCATTGGATTGTTATAAATGATGGTGTGTTGATAGTGCGCGATGGTTGAGCTCAGTGTATTCAGCTGAGCGGCGCCAGGCTACACACTAGGAATAAGAGATGGAGAGCACTACTAGATCTACATTGGTTCCAGCATGTGAAGATTAACGGCGTCCACTTCCATTAGCCTCAGAGTAATTGTTAAGACAGCGATGAACAGTCCATAGCTCTAATCCTCAAATCAAAGAGAAGTTGCACAGACCCCCAACATTCAGGTTTGATTTCCTTCACTCATAAAATGTGACTAAATCCTTCCATCTTGATGAGAGATCACAGCAGAGGAGACTTCTTGTATTTACCAATTAGCTTAAATTTGACCCTTGAAGGACTGAGCGTTAAGAGCAATGTGAGCTTTTGTCAAAATAAAGATGTTGATTTTATGACAGAGGTGGTGCTTCTAAGCCAGCCTGGAGATTCTTTAACTTGCAATAAGGGTGTGGCATACATCGCTGTGGAAAACCTGCGTCTCCTGGGAAAGTGACAGCGAGTTTGGGAGTCTGAATATAAAGACGGAAGAAGAAACTCAGGGAAAAACAATAACCAGATGAAAGGTTCAGGGAGAACAAAGCATGTCAAGGAGGTGAGCTCGGTGTGTAAGAGTTGTTATTTGTGCATGCAGTGTGCTCGCACATTCTTGCGAGACACATTTGCAGGATTGTGAGGAAGCAAGATATCAACAGGGAAAAAAAACACACATACAACTTATCCTTCCATCTTTACCTAACCTTTCAGCTAATCCCCTAATGTTTTGAGTAACACAAGAAGACGTCCTATCTCCGTTCATATTTCTTCCTTGGCACCCGTTCACCCGGTGTCCTTTGGCGTTTGTGCCGAGCCCAAGCCTGAACTTTGTTACAATGCTCGGCAGGCTCATTGCAGATCTATTAGGCTGATTTGACTCCATGAGGGAGAAGAGAAGGAGCTGGCATGTGAGAAAAGAAGGGGGCAGAATAATATGGTGATATTATGGGAGCAGCAGGGGTGTTTCCTAAGTATGGGGCCAGGCTGTAGATGGGCCTCGGTGCCCTGTAGCACAGCTTAGAGGAAGCGTTCCTTAACAGCCACAGCTTATTACCAACAGCTGGTGCTGGATACTGCCCAGGGCCAGTGGCATACATTAACACACACCATCGCACACATTCGCATCCGTTCACTTTCACTTTTATGACTTTAAATTGACGACATTCATTCCCTAACTTGGTTACATTCATTCCTTTATTTTGATGTACGTGATGCTGTGAGAGCACAGTGCAAGCAGGACACATGTTCACATGGGGATAGATTTACATCGTTTCTATTGGATGACGCTTCGCTTTCTAATATCTATCAAGGATCCATTCTTTCAATAAAAGGGATACAAAATGATCTGCTATTTTCCGAAAAAAAATTCTGACATTAACCTAATCCTGAATGTAACTTTAACTGAAGTGCTCCTTTGCAGACAAGTGAATCACTCACTCGGCATACATGTCCTCACTCTTACCATTTAAAGCTCAGGCTTGTTTTCTCTTTCTCTCTCTCACACACACACATACTTGGGCTGTGTCCAAAATCACTCACTCATTTACTACTACCTTCCTACTTTCTAGGGAGTTCTATGTATTTTTGCTGTCGCAGGCTTGAAAGCAGTTAAAGCAGGTCACAGGTTGCTCTCTCTCCTCTCCTCCGTCGATTTTTTCATTCAGTGCAATGCATGATGGTATGTACACTATTTTTCATGATGCACTGTGGAATACTTTGATTGCCACTTAGCTGTGTTGCCTCAGAGTCGTGACTGCGCAACTGCGGGTCTGAGGCGGAGATGACAGACAGAGTCAGCGGCGAACCATCCTGCATCCTGCAGACTCTAATCGACTGTGTGCGCACACCTGTGAACTCCACACAGCAGCACTGGGGAGATAAGTGTGTGTCTGACACAGAGGGAGATTCATGTCCAGTTTTTTTGTCCAGCTTCATATAAATGTGCTTTAACTGAGTCCAGTGATAATATTATGACTAAAAGGTTGATGAATGAAATGGAAGGAAAAGTGATGTAAATGAAACTGTGACTGAGAGGAAGAGTGGACAAACGGCCTTTGATCATGGTTAAACACCTGATGTATGACCGTATCAAAAAATAGGTTTGACTATTGATAGACAGCTCTGGCTGATGCACATATTAAGGTTTTAGCATTCTAAATAATTGTAAGTCATGAGTCTATCCCAATGGCAAGTTGCAGTGGCTCCAAAATCTGATAGTTAATATTAATGAAATGTGTGTGAACCTTCCAGGCTTATTTAGAAGACTGGTAAATATTTACAACACATCCTGTAACACTTTAAGCATTCATTGATAATACAAGAAGCAAAAACTGTTGCACTTAATTCATAATTAATTCAGAAAACATGGGACAGGCAGGAAAGAGGAAAACAGGCAAAGAAATTCCAACTTTGTAATCAAAAAAGGTTTTTCATCAAGCCAGGCTGCCAAAGCCTATTAAACCCTCTCAGCTGGCTTTGACATATTTCTTTGTAATTCCTCTCTAATTTGGTCATTCAGTGTGGAGTTTCCCAGAGAGTCTGTATGCAGAAGAAGACCCTTTGTGTCAGATTTCCTAAGCGGTCTGTACACATGGTTTGGTTGTATGAATATGAAACGTATACAGTATTTAAATACATTTTATGGCAGCCATTGTGAAAATGTGCATTTCCGCTGCCACACTTAGCCACACATGCCTTAAATGATTTCTATATACATACTTATGTATATGGTACCTATATGTCTGCCTCACCAGCCCATAATGGCGATGAATAACTGCAAGTTCACCAAATGTCTGTCACATCGATTCTCATGCTTCAGGTTTACACAGCTGACAGTTACCAACATATACTGCAGCGCTCACATTGGCATTCATAAGTCACACATACTGCATCTGTTAATCACTGGCAGTGACATCTCAGTCGTCATCAAATGTCAAATAGCTCGGTTCATAATGGAATAGAGCTAAAGGGGCTCGCGTTGAGGCAAATGCTTCACAGGAAAAGAAAAAAAAAAAAGATGATGACATGATACAAGCTCAGGTGAATGTCTAAGAAACTCATTAAATAATTATTAGATTGCATCTATCGATTTAGTTTTTATTTCTACTCTCCTGCATCACATTGCTTCACTGTGTCCACCTGGTCTGAAGGATGCATCGGCTACATGTGTGGATCATCCCATGCAAGCGACACCGAATGAGACTACAGTGATTTATTTTTAGTCTGGCATAAAAGTGGGCTGAAGTTATTTGAGCAGGCCTGTGAAACTATTAGCATATATAGCACTGGACTCTGTGTATGTTTGTGCCACCTTAAAGAATAACACAGCAATGTAGACAGTTCATAGATCATTAAGACAGACGCTGAGCTTCTGGCACGTATAGCTGCTTCTCAAACACACTTTGCCTGTTCCTCTATCTTGCCTAACCTAAGCCCTGAGACTGGGTATCAGATTATAAATTGCCACAGCCGAGATCTGATCTGACTTTTGCTAATGTAAAAATCAGATTCAGTCTTTTTTTTCCTACTGTACGGACAGAAATGAAAAGATTATTTCTGCCGCTGAAAGGCTGCATTGTGGACAAAAACACAGACGTTGCCCCGATGGAAGGAGGATTAATAACTATTACATAAACACTGAGATAGAGATCATTTGCTCGAGGCGCAGCATTTTAAACATAAACTGTATCATTTGTCAAATAAGTGGAACCTTGGTGTGATTAATAGCACCAAATCGAGCTATGGTGGGAAAGAAAAAACTGATCTTCTCTTCTTGTGGAAGTCATCTGTAAGAAAATATGCTATTTAATCATTTGCCAACCACACTACGTCACATAGGTCAAAATCAGGTTTAGTTTTAGGTTTTAATGTTTTATTGTTTCCTTTATTTTCCTGATAATGGCAACACCCTCATTTCCTGATTAAAGTCAGTAAATGTATCTGATCCCATCTGATGTCTCTCCTGCATTAATCATTGCATAATTTCAACTTCCAACAGCGATTAGGCAGAAATAGGTGTCAACACACCCCCTTCCTGCCCCACCCCCCCAGGCCTCGGGGCCCAGGGATCCCAGCGTGCCGCAGCCACTGTGTATCTGTTAGTGATAACTGCTCTGTGGTTCCCAGGCCACGGTCAAGCAGCAGCCCACAGCCGGCCTGATCGATAGGGAACCCAATAGGAGGGATGAGGCCCATGAATCAACCTGTCTGGATATGAACCAAACACACACACTCATGGCAGGATGCACTGAACTAAAGCACATACACAAGTGCTTTTATGTAAAGACAAATAATCCATGCATAGACTATTGATGCCTGCTACCACCAGCATCATATGCACACACACACAAAGAAATGGCATGTGGAAATGGTGTATATGTTCTGTCATGCTACACAAACCGGTTTTCAGTCTTTTATGATGGCTGCTCATTCCACCACTTAGGTTATCGTTACGCACATTAGTGCAGCTTGTGTTTGCGGTGCATCCTTTCATTTAGGTTAAACATGGGCGTGAAATTCATTATTAAATCATGGCTTTCATAACTAAGATAAATGGGTGCAGCTTTGCCACGCACTGTGCTTGATGTCTGGTAAATCTGTATGTCTTATGCAATCTATTGAAAAGTGGAGTGTGATAGTCTGGGGACATTGTGGTAAGGCTGTTTTTTTTTTTTAAGTAGCCAGTTAAGCCCATTTGCGACTGTGTGGTCGTCAGGTCAGGTCAGAAGCTTAAACTACTCCAGGTGTTTTGAGTGTCTTACCTGAGATGTAATATACTTACTGTAACTCCAGTACCACCACAAATATTGGAGAAGTTGCACTTTGTACTTTCTACACTTTTTAAGTACTGTACAACCCATCTCTATTACCTTGTATGGTAAGACGCACAGGGTTTTTAAAAGAATCTGTATTCCACCATCTCAGCAGCCAGGCTTATGTTACAGTATATCCCTTCTCATAAACCAGCAGAAAAGAACTCCACAGCCAGCAATACAAGGGCCAGGAGCCTAGTTGGTAGTGTGGCTGAGGCTGCTGCATCACTGCTCTGCTGTTTTATGGTGGACTAGCTGGAGTTTGATAGGACCCTGGTTTCCTGGCTTGTGGTCTCGCACATTGAATGAATGTTTGCTGGATGGATGTTTGGATGTCAGTGGCTGGCACAAGATTTCATCACAGTCCCTCACTTCTTTATATGTCTCTCTGTTAGAGAATTATTCAGCGGATGGTCCACAGTCTACAGCACGTTGTGCAGGTGCAAGAATCTAAAGTGATGCTACAGCTTTTGGGCTAAAGACATGGACTCCACAGTCATGCATTCATCTCCTTCTTTATTGCACGTCACTGCCTCGACAAACACTAACTACATGGACATGCATGCAAGAAATGAGGTTCTTTGGAGAAACAGATACTCAGAATTGGTGTTCACTCTATTAACCTGCATATGCATTCTGCCTGTGTAGAGATTAATAAGCATGCTGGTTAAGACTTCTGACATGATGGGCACAACTACCAGCTGTCCTGGTAACCTGAGGCCAGGAGGACCCTCATGATAAGTTTGTTGTCAGTGCTCCCTGTACTTCAAGGCTAAGTTGAACAACCGTGTGGAAAAAAAAAAGCACATCCCCCATTCCTTCAGCTCTTCCTCTGCATTTCTGTGGTGTTGTTGCTGTGGAGTAAAGCATCCGGCGAGCTGGTGCTTGGAGGTGATAAATGGGGGCTGGTAGACCTGGAGTGTTATCAGTGCTACTAAGGCCTGCAAACTAGGAGAACACAGGGTTTCCTCTGGGGTAGGACACAGCCAGGCTGCGAGGCTAAGGTTGATACAGTATATCGCTGCACAGTCACAATAGGCTTCATGTTGTAAGAGCCTCGGTGAACATTATGAGAACAAGAGGGCCAATAGCTGCAAGAGTGTGTGTTTATGGAGAGAGGGAAAGACTATGTAATTTATGTCGGCGTGTGTGTGCGCGTGTACGATCTAAGAGTCGTCGTACATTTTGATATGAATCACTCACACAAAATTTTGTGTACATCATTGAGTGCACTGCGAGGTGAAGTATATTCCACTCTGCAGCAGAGATGATTGAGTTTTTACTAGAACCTCAGTGTGTGTGTACGTGTGTGTGTGTGTGTGTGTGATTGAGATGTGCTTGTTAAAAAGAGGCATGCGGCTGTGAAACGACCGACCAATTAAATCCAATCTGTTCCAGAGGACAGATGACATCATAAAAGTGCGTCATCCTGCCAGTGCCATGCCTACACACATGCTCACACACAGACACACATATACCTACTATGTCAGCACGACAGCTCCTAGTTTCCATAGAATGACATTTGTTCACTTTGCTAAAAATATGTGCTTGACAGAAACAATCACCATCATTCACCTGACTGTCTTCTACTCCTCCTTTCATCTACCTCCTCTGACCCCTGTGTGTGTGTGTGTGTGTGTGTGTGTGTGTATGAGTTAATGTGTGTATGCCTGCCTAAGCATTTGGAATAGACTATCCCTTGGAGCAAACATTTTGAGTTTCACAGTCGGGGAAAAAGATTAAATAAAATGTGACGTATTGCATGTGCAGCATCCAACTTGGACATGTTCAACAGATCTTTTCTGATCTGTTCTTTTTCAGACATGCCACTCAGCAGGCAAGGTTAGTAGAAATATCAGAAAAGAGTTTCAGTTTTCAGTTTCTTCATGCTCTTTCCTATTATTTCTTAAATTTGAAACAGTTCCCCTTTCCTTAAAAAGTCATACTTACTCTTACTACTTTGGACACGCTATGTTAATGCTGAAACACGAAACCTGCTATTGCAACAAAACCCAAGACACAACAAACAGCCAACAGTTTCATTCATGTATTATTTCATCATATCTGTCTTCCGTTCCCTCTCGTTTAGATGTATATAATTTCACTCTGTTGTCTGAGAGGTATTTAATGTAGACCAGAGAGTTATGCAACACTTCTCCTCTTCTCAGCCTCATTGTGTCCCTCCTCCATTTTTTCATGGCTGTTGTGTCACTGCAGATAAAGTGGGCCGTGCTTTAAAAAAAAAAAAAAAGATTTCATGTCAGTTTTTTTGAAAATCTACAGAGCCCAGGAGGCGGAGAGAAAAAAAGAAGCACTAATCCCCACTCTTGATGTCATAATTTGTGTGTACAGGTCTCAATTTAATAATGTGCTAATTACTTAAATTTTATATCTTTTTTTTTTTTTCATACAGCTGCTTTCAAGCTCTGTCTCTCACTCTTTTGCCACTGAAGCAAGGTCACGCTTAAATGAACAATATGCACTGAGTGTGTAGGTTAGCTGCCGCCTCCGCACACAGGACAAAGTCTGATATTGTTCCACATTCCTTGTCCTAGATCGATTGATAAATACTACATAAAGCAACAATGTGGCTTTCGTTGGTAAAACAACTTCAAGTGTGTTGATTTTAGCCTCTTTCACTTTGCTGAGTCTATGTTCACATGTCACTGAATAATCAGGTTTTTTTGTATTAATTATGAAATACACTGTGTGTATCATGGGTACACATTGATTTGACTGATTTGATGTGAAATGGACAGGGTTGCTCTGCTGCGCTGTGTTGCCTCTGCTACAATGAGGTATTTGTTTTAATCACTTTTTAAAAGATTGTGCTTGTCTCTTACACAGTTCTGTGTAGTTTTTACCTGCAAGAGGGTTGTTAGCGTCAGTGAAGGGTTTTATGATAAATGACAGGGCCCAAATACTTTGTGCTTTAGGTTTTGGTATGTCTCACTTTGACATAGTCTTGATTTTAGGTGATTGGTGCTGTCTGTGCTACAACTGTCTATGCTGCCAGTGGGACATCATACATTAAGAGAAAACGCAGTACCATTGTTATGCAGATGACACACACATTTATGTACCATTAAAAACCAGCAAAGACAGAACTTAAGTTCTGAATGCCTCAAAACTTTCTCTGGTTCCTCAAAAGGTCCATCCCTATTTTACAGAAACGTCTTGGCTCCCTGTCTCCAAATGTCAAACCAGCAGACAGAAACCTGGGTGTAATATTTGACACTGACCTGCCATTTGAAAAACAAATTACAAAAGTTGTTCAATCTTGGGGTTTTTTTTTTGTTTTTGTTTTTTTAACCAATGAAGGAGCATCTCAAAAATCATGGTTTTCCTCTCTCGGCCTGATCTTAAGAAGGTCATTTGTGCTTTTATTTCTTCTCTGTTAAATCATTGTAACTCACTGTGTTCAGGGTTAAGCCGAAAAACACAATCATGCAGCAGCTCGGCTTTTAACAAATACTAGACAAGATCATATCATATCATATCAGCCCTGTTTTAGCATCTCTTCACTGGTTTACCAGCAAGTTTTAGAATTGATTTTAAGATTTTGCTGATATCCTTTAAAGCACTTAATGTTTTTTCATTGTTTTTTATTCCTTTTTTATTCTTGTATTTTAATTGGCTGCTTTTCTTTGCCTCAGGCCTGATTTTTTTTTTAAGTAATTTTTTTTTTATAAAGTTTTGTTGCCTCACAGAACAAACTGTGTGTTTAATGAATGGAGCAATGATTAAAGTGGAGCAAGTTGCTAACGTGTGATGTGCAGAAATTTTACCGACAGTGAAGAAAAAAATGTCCACAGAAACATGGAGTCTCTCTGTGTCACAGCTTATCTGTCTGATGTGTAGAAAAGTACAGAACGTCATTTACCATTAGATCCTGACTGATCCTGTCACCATGATGGGATAATTAATAATCGTAAATAATTAATGATGTTACAGCGGCTGTGCCACGTGCATAAGAAAATCTTAATTTGAGACACTTGAATCATTCCTTCTGCTGTTTGATGACTACAGGTATTCAATAATAATGTAAGTAAAGTTATTTTAGTGACCAGTAACGTTTAACACATCACACACTTGTAGAGCAAAGTGAGTGTGTTTGTGTGTGAGACAGAGCTTGATCATGCCACAAACAATATGGAATCCAGAATGAATTACAATTTTAGAACAGGGATTAGTTTTTTTAAGTCTTTATAAAAAGTCTGAGTGTTTATTCCTCGCTGTCTGTGGGTAACCTTCCACACTGCAGTATCAAGTTCAGGACAGTGAGGAGAATATTCAATATCCAATCTTCAGCCGTCCAGCACGGGTTAACTTGATTTCATAAACATCGATTCAGGTGGAGGATTTGCCATTTTATCAAGCACCAGAGCAAAGTCACGGCTGAGATGTGGAGTTAGCACCCTCGATTTTCCCCCTCACACTTTGATGCGTTTGCAGTGATTTACAAGCAATGTGGTCACGCGTAAAGGGATAGATTGTGTTTTCTAAATGACAGAAGGCAAAGAAGAAACACAATTAGAGTACAAGTACACGGTTGTCTACCTGGTAATATATACAGTGGTAGCATTGACCACCTCACGGGCAGACACACACACACACACACACACACACACATATATATACAATACAAACGCCTCCACAGACTAAAACACTCACACGTTTTCTTCCTCCTCCATGGTTGTCCTATTATTTCTTACTTTCCAGCCTTTCTTCCTTTCATGTGTTGTCTAATTAGCACCAGCTCCAGGAGGGGGAGACAGTGAAACACACACACACACACACCACATACATACAGAAAGCTTTATTTACCTTTTGCCACATGAGACAATGAGCCATATGGAGTGCTGTGAATGCTAAAAAAAACCCACAAAGATATGATAATTCAATTAAAATGTGTGTGTGGTTAACAGGCTGCAGAACACCGGCAGTAGCTGAAGACATTGTCTTGTGGCTGTGAGCTTTTCTTATCTGCATGTGTAAATCCTATGCAGTCTGTTTTTCACAGCACGAGAAACAGGAGATCACCTTATTTTGGGGAGTGAAGGATGCAGCTCGACTTATAAGACATAATCCGTATTTTCAAGGAGTTGCTCCAATGGCATCTTTATCTTTATCAGGGTATGCAAGGAATGGGCTTGCGTGTGAGCGTGTGCGACTTGAATCGTACCGGAGTCTTGGCCTTGAATACATATAACACCCCCCCTGCGCGCGGCACTCAGGAGCTAGAATTAAAGTGGATTTAAGGGAGGCGAGGGTTGGAGGAGAGCGAGGGTTTATAACTCTGATTGCCATGCCCACCACTCATAATGAGACGCATTACAGAGCTGATGTTGTAAGATTAGGGTGACTTGAGAGACATGAGCAGCCTTACAGATCAGGAGAGCGCGGGAGGGAGGGAAATAAGGCAGTGGCGTGAAGGGATTGGGAGAAAAGAGAGTAAGTGGTTAGTGATGGAAAGAGGTAGTTTGGAGGACGCTCAGACAAAAGTAAAAAAAAAAAAGGGGAATAAGAGACAGAAAGAGGAGAGGAGCTAAGAAAATTTGGATTATTCCATATCTCAGAAAGGTTTATTTGATTTATCTCAAAGGATGAGGGAGGGGCAGAAAAAGAAGGGATGATGGAGATATGCAGATGGTGGCGTTGGAGAAAGGAGGAGCAAGAGCAAGGGGACAAAAAAACACACAAAGGAAATATCTGCATTCCTGTCAGCGCGTGAGAACGGCAGAGTGGTTCTCAGTTATTAAAGCGTTGACAGCCTCTGACAGCGTTATAGCTCCATTTTGCTCTGGCCCCATCACCGCCTTGACTGGAATTCAAAACAGGCCAGGATGTCACGTAAGAACGCTGACAGGTGTTTGTGTCCCCTTCCCGTTAGAATTCCCAGTAATACAAAATAAATAAATAAATAAATCTCCTGTCCCTTCCCAGCAGCCCACTTGTTCGATTTGATCTTGCGGTAAAGCTGATTCGCCGGGACGACACGTTCCCTGTCATGTCGAGGTTTTTGATACGCACTCAGATTTGCGCGGCTGCCAGCCGCTGAGCAAAATGTGAAGTCGAACATAAATCTGACTTTCGTGACAGTGCTTCAAAGTTTAATAGCTAAAAATGGTTCTGCCATGTTACCAGAGCAAACAAGGAAACCAATCAAACAATGTATAGGCGGTGACAACTTTCATGTCAGTTTGGTGTTTGTCAGTGATTCCTGTCTTCTGTTATGCTGTTTGAGCAAACTGGGATAAAAAAAAACCTGTGGTGCATTATGTAATATGTTTGCATATGCAGTATGCTTGTTATTGTGCATTGTCAAATTGCTTTTTTTTTTGTTGTTGTTGAAGATTTTCACCAAAAAAAGACACTCAGATTCAAACTGGTTCAAAACTCATTCACATTTTATAGCCCCATTCACCCAAAGTTTCCTTCTGCAAGAAGCCACTGTCCGGTGTACCCTAGTTCACAGTCATTGATGAATGAACCCAGAGCAGAAAATGTTTGAGTAATAGAATGTGAAGGGAGGAAATGAGAAGATGCAAATGGGCTGCTGAGTGTGCACTAAAGTACTTGTAAGTAAAAAAAAAAAAAAGGACACTACTCTGCTCATGTTTTGAGTCTTTAAACAGTTTTATCATTCAGAATCAACAGACAATTCACATGTTTCACTAGAGAATCAAAGCATACTTTTGTACATTTTGCAGTTTTTCTTTCACTCATTATTTTCAGTTTACTTATTCTAATAAAAGGCACAATGCATGGACATGGCTGCAGTTGACCTCTACTCTGCATTGTGCCCTTTGGAATGAATTCTCTCCCAAGGACACAGCGCCACCCACGAGGCACCTTTGATAAATGCCTGACGGTGTAACCAAGGACTGTTCTGATTCACGGGGGCCTCGGTGACAAACAGCCTTTACTGTGTAACATGGTTTAATGAGCGTAAGAGTGGACGACCTTCCATACGACTTACACAACATCTTCATCATTGTATGACTGTGGGGTGTGTGATGTGTGATTGTGAGTGTTGCCGGTGTGTGTGTTTGTGTGTGTGGATACTGTGGAGTCACATTTGCGCCTATATTGCCTGATTTCCATTGTCTGTGAGAATGCACAGTGAATAGCAATGGGCACATTTCTGGGATTTTGGTTCTATGGAGGCCGACATCGTTAATCCCAGATGTCCACAATACAATTCAGTGTCTACAGGTTTTGTACAATTTGCATGAATTTCAGTGTATTGATGTGCAGCAGCTAGAGAGGGAAATGCGTAATGCATCTTCACTAGATGGTTTAATGTCAACGATGTACAGAATGGTATGGATTTGTGATACACACCTGACAAATTGAATTGGATGGTGATATAATAATATTTATTTAGAGTATAAATTGGTGTGTGTATTGCAGTAAGACAGGTGGATACATACATAATGCACAGGTACCTGTGGGGCCATTTCCACCTCTTCTGCTTTGTCTCTTTTTTTATCACAAACAATATTATGAATGATACATCATCCGCGTATCAAATATTTTATATGTGATGTCATCTGGCAAATTAAAGGGACTTCGGAAGGTGACAGCAGCTACTTTCCTAGGAAGAGACTTTGCACCAGTGCCTGGAGCAAAATTCATGTAACTGTTGTCAAAATGAAATAGCTGAAATGCTCGGCTTTTTGTTCCAATATTGCAGGAGGGATGTTCTGTATAGTGCTGCAGTTGCAGTTGTACACAGCGCTTCATCTCATTTGTTTTTGCAGCGAAATGTTGAGGCACAGTAGACGCCATTAGTGTCAGTTAGCATCACCACTGAAGCTAATCAGGCTACACTGAGCTGGGTTTGACAGTTAGCTGCTCCCTGTTGTGGCTGACAGCACCGGGCCAACATGCTCCTGCAGAGTGGGCGGTACTGCAGGATTTTATACTGTTTGGTTTTAGATCCATAACTTTCTCACTGGCAGCACATTCATATTAAGGTACATGGTGCAGTTAATTTAAATACAAAGCTCCCAATTTACAATGTAGAGTTTTAAATTCTGAAGGACTTGGGCTAAATTTTATGTCTATCAATCATCACATTGAAATTGTACACACACAGTTACATTTCATGGATTCTTTGGTTTGAGATTAATCTGTTAAAGTCTCTAGAAACTGACATAGAACCCTGATTCCAGAAAAGTTGCGTAACATGTAAATAAAATATATTTAATGTTCAAACTGATAAACTTCACTCCTTCTGAATTTGATGGTTGCAACATGTTCTAATAAAGTTGGGACAGGGACATGTTTATAGCTGTGTTACATTTATTTTAATAAGTCTCGAAAGGGGAATTTTCCCCATAATGCACCACACATTGTCAATGAGAGACAAAAAACTGTCTCCAGTCATGTGGACGTGCTAGGGAGGGAGAGCAGCGTCCACATATGGGCAGAAGTGTCAAACATGATATAAAAACTTTCTTTGACCATAAAGCCTAATGTTACTCTACAATTCTGTCATTTGTGATCAGTGAAGTGGATGAACTACACTGCAGACTGGAGTCTTTGTTAATGGTGACAAACAGACAGACAGATCCACTTTATATACTCTTATCTCCTCCAATCTGTGCTGCATTATTATAAACTATAATGAACTGGTTGAGGGTCACATGTCTCTGCGCCTCCAGTTGCTGTCTCTCTCTTTTCATCTCCTTACAGGTCTCGTGCATTGGTTTGTCATCAGTCCGTTGGTGTTCATTTTGCTGTACAAAATGCTCCCATGCTCGGTTCTAATGCAATGCCACCTGAGGGATTGAAGTTCATGGGCATTCAGAGTTTGTTTTTCAGCCTCTCTTGGTGAATCTTTTGATGACATTATGGATTGTAGATGATGAAATCCCCAGATTGCTTAAACAGTTGGACTATTTGCCCATACAGTTTTTCACGCTCAAGTGTTGAACCTCTCTCCATCCTCGCTTGTGAACGACTGAGTCTTTCCAGGATGAACCTTTCATACCCAATGATGATACTATCACCTGTTACCAATGAACCTGTTTACCTGTGGAATGATCCAAACAGGTGTTTTTGGATCAGTCCACAACTTTCACAGTCTTTTGTTGCTCCTGTTCCAACTTGTTAGAAACATGTTGCTGCCATCAAATTCAGAATAAGCAGATATTTACAAAAATCAATGAAGCTGATGAGGTCAAACATTCAATATATTGTATTTTAGATTGTCTTTTTAGATTTAGGATTAGCAAATGGTCACATTCTGTTTTATTTATGTTTTACGCAGCGTCACAACTTTTTAGGAATTAGGTAAAATACTATTAGGAATCACTGACATGTGTGAGTGTCACTTTAAAATTAGGTAACACTACATTAATTGCTTTTCACACTTTTGAGAAAACAGTACTTAAATTAGAGTGTGTTGGTGCAATAAAGTTAAATAGATTTATAATAGAACAATATCTCCTTTTTGCCAAGTTCAAAAAGGCGCACATCTTGTTGACTCCAAACACTCGTCCACCTCTTGCCTTTCCCTCTGTTTTGCATTCTGAAATTCCCTTTTTTCTATGTAATCACCATCCTAAACAGGTTGTAATCAGCCTGGCTGCCTGGAAGAGACAGGCTGAATCTGAAGCCTCCGCTCTGATTGGGAACAACATGTCGGCCTCCCAGCTGATGACGGGGCCACTTTTATGAATTCCTCCTTTTGTATTCTGCCTCACTCTAGGAGACAAATAGAAATACAGTTGGCTGTATATTAAATATGTTGGGAATGATGGTTTTCGTCATCAAATTATGGACACATTGCAATTCAAGGACAGAGAAAATGTGACTATGTGAAGGATGAAAAAAAAAGTGAACATCAAAAACATGGAAGCAAAGAATAGAAATAATGAGCAGATGAGCTGCAAAACAATGCGCTGCTGGTCTTAATCTCACTCATTCTAAGAGGAAATCCAACACAATGCCGCTTCTGCCTTTGTCTTCATTTATTAACAACACTTTGACAGGAACATCAAAGCGTAAAACACAACCATCATGCACTGTTACACGAGGAAACTCGACAAAGCTAAGGAAGAATTTAAAGAATTCACATCACAGGCTTTAGTTTTGTGTTTTCCTCTTGTTTTCTTCCCCCCCGACGCCGCCGCTGTAATATTTAGAGAGCGCTGTAGAGTTTGATGTGGGGTCTTCCAGCCTGCTCCTTCTCGCCTCAGAGGTGGTGAGCTCATTGCCGTTTCTCAGCAGGAGGTTTCTTGTAGCTGGAGGCTCTCGTGGGTCAGAGCGTGTTACATTCAGGGAGTCCTTTGTGTCCTTTATTGGTTTCAAAGTCAGCTGCAGGAGTATTTTATTGTTACCGTTTTTTTTTTCTACAAGCCACACATCTAAGAGGTAAATATATTCAAATTTAAATCCATTTGTACTGTGGAACAACTTTTACACATGTTTACTCTATATATTCTGTTTGGGAAATATTATTGAACTGGTATTGGAACTGATGCAAGTACTTACTTTGGCAACTGTGGTCCAAGCTTTGGCATTTCTCTCAAACTCATATTTGTTTTCTCGGCACACTTTTCCACCGCTTTTTGAAACTCTGTCTCTTTGCCTAACAGGCAGACACACACACACACACACACACACACACACACACACACCTCGAGAACTCACTAATGTTCCTTGACTATTCACAGCATGCTGTTGAAAGCAATTCCCTTGGAGTTGTTCGCAGCGAGGCCACCTCAGACGGATTCTGTCATCGTCGTCCACAGAAACGCTCCTCTGCGTTTGATACAGCGTTACAAACATTGTAGCTCACTGTCCAAAGGCTTTTAATTGTGTTAGGGAGCCACAGGCCTTTTTTTTTTTTTAATGTCCAATAGGGCTTCTGACAATACAGCTCTGATTGTGGTTTTGGACAAACAATAGCGCCGTGATTTGAACCACTCGGCCAGTGATTGCTGCCAGAGCGGACTTTGTGACTTTGTGTTCTTGTGATGGAGATGGCAGGGTACGACGTCAACATCCTCCTCATGAACCACTCCAGATTGGGGTCGGTTGTGTTTGTCTGTGGGCGGGTGGCTGTTTATGTTTTTTGGGGGTTTTTTTTCTCACTCTCTCAGACTCCAGGTCCATGTTTTTTTTTCTTTCCAGGAAATTCCTTTGTCAACCCTTTTTGATCTTTTGATTTTTGATCCAGGCAGAGCCTGAAAATAGCAAATGTGCAAGCTCACTTACCTCATTGTTAACTTTTCAGTGTTTGCAGTATATATCATTTTAATTCCTGTTGGCTAATAACAGGGCTACATAGTGACTTATTACTTGGTCACAGAGTTTGTGATTACTTGGGAAGCAACTTTTCTTTGAAGACAACACACAAATCAGATCATGCTTTAAATCATCAATGATCATGCAAAGCAATTGTTGAAACACAGTGTAATTTGACCAACAGTCTTACTTACCCTCCTGCAGATCCTGGTTATTATGCTGAATTTGTGCTATGAAGCAGTAAAACTTCTACAACTTCTCAAGATATTAAAATGTTCCACTTTGAATGCACACATTATGAGCAGAGTCTCAGTTCCTGCTCTGTGGGCTGAGCAGAAGTGGAGGTCAGAGTGAAGGACAGGGGGTCTGATGGGTCCGTTAGCTGTGGGTCAGATGAAGCCGACAGATGAAACGCAGCCAGGATCGAGAGCTCGGTATCTGGCGATCGCCCGCCACTCGACGCTGCCTCCACCTGCAGCAGGTGGCGCGACCCGAACAGTTGACACGCACTCAGCCAGACAAAATGATAGATGACTGTTGGCCCTCTTTGTCATGATGAGAACGGGTCAGTTTGAATACACACACTCACAAATGGCATCCCATCAGGGACGTTGTCCTGCCTCGCACCTAACAGCTGCCCCTTTGGCTCAGCGTCACTCTCCATTCAGCTTTCCTTTTTGCAGCCATTTCTAATCTGTTCAACTCCACGACTTGAGCCCATAAAATACTTCTTTCTTCTCATCTGGCCTGACCCAGTTCATTTTTAATTAATAAGCTAATATATGTGTTTGCTAATGTCTTTGTTCTCATTGCGCAAACACAAACATTCAGCCACATCGGACTAAATGCGATGAGAGTCTGAGCTGGAGACACAAAGCTTTTGCGTGGGCGTCAGTGCACTCATGCATGCTCCTGAGCCTGCATGTGTTGAAGTTTCGAGACTAATGAGGCTTCCCTCCAAGCTTCAGCAACATCAAAACACACCGAGACACCCCAAGACAGATGCATTTGATGAATCTGTTCGGCTGCCTCGACAGGCATACAGGTAGCTTTGGCACAGACAATGAATATTCACAGCAAGTTTGCTGTTATTATCACGGTCATGTTTTACACTGTTTCACCTTGCAAAGCCTCCATCCTTTCTCTCTAAAGACAACATCATTGTTTACTCTGTGTGCAGATTTTTCTTAAATAATCAGCTATTCAGTTTTTAGAAAGTGCCATTCAGAAAAGAAGGCACCACATTGTTCAGCAGAAGCGATTATAAAAAAAAGACGAATAAGTTAAAGATAGAGATTTGGGCACAATGAAAAAAAGAGATTTATCATCCTCTCCTTCAATTAGCTGGCTGAGGCAGCTCAGGCTCAGAACAGAAGAGCAACCAAGAGTCTGAATTTCTCTTGGTCCACATCACTTCCTGTAAACTGCGACTTGGCAAAAAAAATCAGTTGATGTGAGTTTTTTGTTTTAAACTTGATAGATTTGTGGCCTGTCAAGTTTAAAGTTGACTGACCATAACAGAGACATAAAAGAGGCCAGCACCCAGTTTTATGATGTTTTAATTTGTGTCTTACAACCCTGATTCCAAAAAGTTGTCACTGTGCAGAGCCCATGTATTTATCTAATTTATTCAATCTTGTGTTCACAAAGTGTTGAACCTCTCTCCATTGTCTTTCCAGGATGAAGCTTTCATACCCAATCATGATCCTATCACCTGTTACCAATGAACCTGTTTACCTGTGGAATGATCCAAACAGGTGTTTTCAATCAGTCCACAACTTTCACAGTCTTTTGTTGCTCCTGTCCCAACTTGTTAGAAACATGTTGCTGCCATCAACAGTTCAATATAATATATATGGTCAAATGGGATTAGCAAATTATCATATTCTGTTTTATTTATCTTTTACACAGCGTCCCAACTTTTTTTGGAATCAGGGTTTAAAAAGTGTAAAAAGTTTAAATTTATTGATCAAAACACAACACTAATATCATGCAAAGCTTGTTTCCTTTATCCAGAACATTATCATACCATGACTGCATACATTATACTACGAATGTAAAAACAAAACAGGACAGCATCTCCTTCAACTATGAAGAAAGTGCTCCGTTCAAACAGTAATCACTGTTGGTAAATGTGCACCTTGTGTGCTATTGTATTACCAGTGCAGCCTTTCAATCACATCATAATGGATCCTCCCCAGAGAACGCTTTTGTATTTGCTACAAATTTGCAAGCATTTGATGTAAAGCAGAAAACCCGACCCACAGGCGTCGGGAATTCATCAAGCCAGATGACGATATGAAACATGCATTATGGCTGGGGTTAAGTGAATGACAAAATCGCAGGTAGGAAGCTCGCGTGGGCGGACAGATGGATGCAGAGAGAGAGAGAGAGAAGTGGATATGCAGAGAGAAAGAGGAGAGGTGGCAGGATTGCGTTGGAGGAGGAGAGGATGGCAGGAGGGTGAGGCGGCTTTCTTCTCTTGGCAGGGTTGAAGAGGAGGGTTGGAGAGCAGCAAAGGGCTGGAGGTGGGCAGGAGAGCATACTCACTATCTGATTCAATTAACGCCACATGTTAGAAACAAATGTGCTGCTGGGCTTTGGACACCACATCATATCGCTTCTGACATTGCTTTTTATTAAAGCTTAGATCATCACCGGTCCTGTCTACCTCTGATATAACCAGAGCTTAAGGACACCAAATTTATGAGTATATATATTTATAAATATTGTATAATTACATTCATGTCTGACCTTAGAAATCCTTCCAGCGTGGTGTAGGAGGATTTGCTTAAACCTGCATTAAACCAAGTCTAATTTACAGAGCCCCTAACAACTATTAAATGAATTTCAGTGTGTTATAAGGAACCGTAATGGTCATTACATCACGAGAGCTGTTAGGCTTTGCCACATCACCAGAGTTTAAATAGTTTAAGAAAAATGTTGAAACCATGCCGTTACATTGGGAGTGATCAGTTATCTGCTACTTCAGTACAAGAATATCTGTGTTATCCCGAATTTCCCCTCTGGGGGATCAATAAAGAATCACCTTATCTTAACCATCAAAATCCCACATCCGTCACATGGCTTATAGAGGGAATATGGAAGGCTGAACACATCTGTATGGAGAAATGCACTGAATGAGCTTTGCCCTCCGCTAAAATTGTGATTCGGCCATGGGAATTAGCTTACTGCCCTCTCTCTACTATGCCTTTTGATTAAGGCGCTTAATGCCCAAATTTTCTCGAGTGAAGCTGCTGAGTCCAGCCGAAGTAAATTCAAAGCCCTGAATATGCAAACCTACTTCTGCCAAGTTAGCTTGTCTGGAGAAATACATGTAAAAAGATGAACTGTCTCTGAATGCAGATCATACTCCAGCCTGCAGCAGAAACTGTTGTTGAAATTTGGGCTTTTCCTCTCTTTACAAGTGCAATGAAAGGCCATAATAAGGCTGCCTCTAGTGTGTGACGCAGAATAAAAATTGCCTGTTGCAGTGCTAATGCAGGATATAAAGAGGACTTCACCGTGGCTGTCATTGTGTATCTGCATGGTGGGATCCACTTTACATTGATAGTAGACACAGAAATATAACTTTGGCATACAACATGGATTCTGGAATTGGATTTTGATGGGAATAGTGACAATGCAACGGCGAAGACTCCCCTACATCTTAAGATTTTCATATTGCCTACGGCCACGCTCGTCCACTCATCCAGCCCGACGGAGCTCATAAAAAAAAGAAAAAAAAAGAAAGAGAAGAGTGTTTGGAGTCTCTCTCTTACTCTGCGCTTGATTTGATTATGGTGTTCTCCACGGCTAAATTTAGCCCTCATGTTTTGGACAGCTCTCACGAATAACTCTGATTGCGTTGATGATGTACTTTTATTCATAAACCTTTGCCCCATTGCATCTATTATTTCTTCCCTCAGCAGGAAGAGGAGGAGAGCAGATCATGCTATAGAGTTATGCAAACCGAAAACCCTAACAAACCTCAACATATGCTTTTATTCATTCATTCATTTATTCATAGATACTAAAACATTGAATATTTGTTATTCTCAAGCTGATGGATGTTTTTCATAGGCGCTTCAGAAGTCTATTTGAAGAGTTTCATCCCAACATTTAATATCCACCATGTGAAAGATTAAAAAAAAAAAAAAAGCCAACTTAAATTCTAACATCTATGATTGTTAACTTAAAGGAAAATGTTGCCACTTCAGCTTGGAATGTCTTGTGGCAATCAAGTCTTGTGCAGGAGGTCTGTCGGCCATTAAAACTATTATTTATTTTATAGTCATTCAGGTTGAGTTAAAAAGAGCCCTAGACCTGCTCAGCAGTAGGGTGATTGTGATTTTGTCTGTCTATTAACCCTTATTGTATAGAAAGCAAGTGATGTAAGTATATAAAAAAAAAAAACTGTCTGCAAGAAAAAGCTCGCATTTCTTTATGAAAATCAAACCTGTATCCTGCCTCCCAGTCTGCAGCTATTAAAGTGAAACTGCATCTTTCAAAAGTTGTCCATGTTCTGAAAGACATTTCTGCTGAAGGGAAACATTTGAGGGTCTCTTCTTGATTTGGTTATGAATATCCTGACAAAATCAATCAGTCATTCCCTGATGCTGCTTTCAGATTGTTACACATTGCTGTACATGTCATTTTCAGTTTAGGTCGGTCAGCTCTTACCCCTTTGTGACGTTGGTATGTGACTATTGTAAACCTGGTGTTTCACCAGTGCTTCCATTGCAAATCGAAAGGAGGCTCTGTCGAGACCAATTTAATTGCTTGGGGATTTGTATGGCAAGACGTCTGCATGGTAGGAATGAAAGAAAAGAAGTACTATCCACAGGGTAAATGAAGTCAAAAATGCTGATGCATTGTGTTTTCTTAAAATCCCAACTCTAGCTTCAACCCATTCTTTTAAAACACATTTTGAGAGTGGAGAACCTCGCAGAGTTTTGTGGGCCAACTGTGCATAAGGAAATAACATTTCGTCAGCAGAGATCATTAGTCTTTGTAGAGCCCATACTGTTGACTCCAGAAAAAAAAAAGTCTGGGCTAGGTTGGATATCAGCGCTGCGTGCCACAGGTGGTCTGACTCTGCAGGACCTGGTCTTGGATCACAAATAACATCCAGTCTGAGGTGCTGCCAAATACTATCTGTAATCACATTACATCCATCCTGCTGAATAAAGACCAAAGCCTGAAGCTACTACTGAAGTCTACTTTACCTTTTTAGGGGTGCAATTTATGTATATATGCATGCATGATTGGGCATATGATGAATTGCATGCATCGGGATGCAAATTACTGTAGTTCCAGAGTGCGCCCAGTTAGTGGTTTGACCTAAAAACTGCCTTTATACAGCGCATGTGCTTTATTAAAATGAGCGTTTAAATGGGATGCTGTGTGTTGCTCCTTGACAAACAAAAGCAGAAAGAGGATTGTTCTGGTGTCTGACTGTGAGTTTATATGCATGCAGTCTTGCTTTCCTGTACATGTTCCTATTTTTTGCAAACCTCCTCATTGCCCTCCATGTCAGCCCATGCAGCTCATTAGGGCTGAGGGCACATCTTGACTCTGCCATCGTCATGGCAACGCTAGAATTACACTTCTCAGGGCATCTCCGGCTGTTTCGGCGCCCTCGCCTCCCAGGCACTTCGAAAATCATGCGGAATTTGTGTGCTTTCTGTGTGTGTATTCACGAGCGCCAGACTTGGAATAATGTGCACTTGTGCTCGTGTGTGTGTCTGTGCAAGGTTGTGCAAATAGACAATATATGCCTCCCTGAACCTGTGGGAAGAGGCTCTCTGTAGGTGGCGATCCAAATTGCCATGACCTTTGCATGGCCCCAGAGCCACTTGTCTTTGCCTTGAAACCCTAATAAAAGTTGCCTGTCTGCAGCAGTAGCCAGAGCCACTTATCTACCTGACGGGATGAGAGCAGAGTGGAGCAGCAATTTGTATGCACAGAAACACTCTGGCTGTCACGGGGTGGGCTAACCCAGGAGATTAAGAACCCGTAGAGGCTTTAGTGTCGGGAAGAGATCATGTTTTGGTCCTAGTGATCAGCACTAGCTGCCACACGACAGCGTGATAAACAGGGGACTCAGACGGCGCATCATGGTTGATTTAAATAGCCCCTCACACTCACCTCACTATTAACGGGGCAGGAGCTGCTTTGAAGGATGCACTCGCAGTGCCTCATGAAATGCCTTGGTTAGGAAAGGCAGAGTGAGGGAAAAGATGACACAGCAAGAGAAGTGATTTTCTGTGATGTGATGTGATGTTATTTTCTGGATGTGATCAAGTGATGTAAAAAAACAAAACAAAAAAAACACTGACTGCCAAAGACATGCTGAGTACACCCATAATTCCTTGCAGTGAACTATATCTTCTCACTTTTTTCTTTTTTGCTTAATGGTTGTTCAATTGACAGCCAATTAACACAAGTCTTTAATTTTGTAATCATGACACTGTGTTTTCTGGTTCAAATAGGCCCATTCAACGAAGGCAGCTTCATTTTTTTCCCCCCTCTGTCACATCAACAGTGGCAGCTTTGTGTGTGTGTGTGTGTGTGTGTGTGTGTGTGTGTGTGTGTGAGAGAGAGAGAGAGAGAGAGAGAGAGACTGCTCGCCATACTAAATTAGGTTTATGTTCACTTTTGGTCCGCAGTTTACTCCTCTGATTTGTCTGTTTGCCAATACGCCTGCTTCGTTGTAAAAGCCCGTGTTCTCAGCGTGGACGTTTTCAACCCAGTTAGCTTTTACTGCTTGAGTGCCAGTATTACTCAACTTGTTTCACCAACCTTCCTCTTGCCTTCTCATAGGGAAAAAATAATATTGGTTTCAGTGACAACATGGCTTTGCTTTTTAATAGCTTCAGAGCAATGCATTCAATAACTCTAATCTGGGTTTTGGGCAGAACAAAGAAAAACATTTTGAGAACAGATTTTTCCTTCAAAAATGTAGGCAGTCTTCTGTGCTTACAGTGGTGGATGTGCTTTGTGTCAGCCCTTTGGGATGTGTGTAAGTAGGCCTTATCCATGTAGTCTTTGTAGGGCCTGCTTTGTTGTCACAAATAGGATTCAGCGTCCACTAGACGAGCACTAATCCAGGGCAACTGTATGTAACTTTTTAGTCATATCAAGATTTACAGTATATTGTTAGTTTCTCGTATTAACCTCGCCTGACTTGTTTTCTCTCCAGTTCAGTTAGCTGGCAGAGAACAAACGAAGAATTGTGCCAGCTAGTGTATTAGGACTTTAGGGCTCTGAGAATATATAATAAGGCTTGCTGTAGCTTTTGGATCAGGAGCTATCAGGCAGCAGAATGTGTACAGCTTATTATCCTGGCTCGGTCTTTTGCTAACTGCCTTCCTACAAGACCTTGTAGCACCTTATGCTAACAAACATGATGATGGTTGCGCAGAGATTTAAGATGTGGATAGAGAAAATGAGACAGAGGGATGACGACGAGGCGATGGAGAGAAATAGATGAACAAAGAAATATGGAGGGGGGGGTGTCTCAGTCGGGGCAACGTAATGGATCTGAACTTAATCAGCAGTCAGCGTTAATGTTGATGTCGCTGTGTTTATTCAAATTAATCATCAAGGACAGGGCAACCCCCTCCCCACGCCAGAAGAGTGGAGAATTTGTCTCCGCCGTGCCTTGCCGAGGAAATTGATGATGAATTACTCCGTTTATCAAGTCGCCCCCATTAAGGAGCCCGCTGACGGCCCTGTCTCTATCCCAGAAGATGTTTTCTTTGGCTTCAGCGGATGTTAATTTGGATCCCGAAGAATTTTTTTTTTTTTTGCCTGCTCGTCGCCTGAGTGAAAAGTGAACCTGCAACAAGCTTCAGTGGTAATGGCTAGGTGCGACGCTGAACCCTAATGCATTTCACTTAACATCTCACCGGTTAGATAAGTGGATGAGTAGCAGCGGAAGGAGCAGTTACACCAAAGTGAGGGAGCGGGGGTGTGCATAAATCCCAGCGTATCCTCTGTGGCAGCTCCGGGTAAACACAGATTAATGTTGTTCGACCGACAACATCAGAGAAGACGCGCGCTTAGATAATCAAGATGTACTTAAGATATTGAGGTTGTGCTCAGATAGATTCTTGTCAAAGAGTCCCTCATAGTCAAGGATCAGCATTGTCTGTCCCTGATGAATAAAAAAAAAAAAATCAACCTAAATACAAAAAGAAGCAGCAAAAAAAGTTTTAGCGAGGCTCAGAAGTGTCAATAGATAAGTTAAAAGCTCAATCAAACCGATAAGAGAAAGTGTTTCTTTAAACCACCTTTGGCCTCACTGAACAAAGGTAAGTAACTTGGCTTAGTTCAGCAAAGATGGGTCTAACTTGTCAGGATATGGATTGAAACTAAATGAAAAACACTGGAGATTCATTAACCACCAAGCCTCCATAAGAGATGGATGGCCGAGGATGGCAAAAAAAGAGGTAGAGAAAGAAAAAGAAGCAATCAGATGAAAGGGTGAAGAAATGCTTGTGGCGGAGGAAAAATGGCCAGATATCGGAGAGCGCATTTCTTGTGTAGGCCATTCGTCATGTGCGGCTGGAATGGGAAGGGGAGAATGGATGGAGGCGCGGAGGGGAGCGACGGAGGAGAAGCGGGAGAGAGAGGTAGAGGCTGGGGAGTGATGAACAGTTGGCCTATCCCATCAAGGATGCCTTCTAACCTGTGCTACAAAGAGGGGCATCCATCACGCGGGCAGGCCGCGGCGCTTTACACAACTGCACAGACGTAGAAACACACTGCTCGCATGCCGGGCTCACGCTCACAAAGGGCACGGTGATCACAGCCAGGGGCCACTGTGCATCACCCAGAAAACTCTATTACACCCTCAGGTGTGGAGAGATGTTCTGTTGCAGCATTTTTAAGGTGCAGGAATGTGCTGCTTTTCATCATCATCTTCATCAATCAGTGTGCTTTCTGTTGGTACATTTTGGTTTATTTATTTTACTTTAGTGATATAGTTTGGTTGCATTAAAAAAAAAAAAAAAAAACATGAATTCAAGTTACAGGTTTTTACATTTCATTGCAAAACGACACATTTTCTTTTCAAGCAATATGTTGAAAAATGACATTATGTTATGTGGCAGTTTCACGCCAATAAAGACATAAGCCAGCCTGTCAAATGTTCCACCTGCACCCAGTGATCCAGAGCGAGCCTTATTTGCGCGTCATCCATCACAAAATAGGTGGTGTATGAATCTTGGTAACGTAGCGGCTGCTTGCAGGTTCTGCAGTCCAGCTAATGCAGCGGCTGCCTCCATTTTGGAGTTTTCTCTTGTGTGCTGTACGAACAGCTTAGAAGTGTTCAACAGCAGTTGTTCTCTCGAGTCAAACCCAAGATCAAGTCTACTTTGCCTTGGTTAGTTCCATTGATTGCAGACATTTGAAGATCAATTCATGTCAAAGTGTTAATGTGGTAAAAGTGAAACAGACCCTTTGTGTTTTAGCGTGCTTATTTGTGCATAGCAGAGAACACTGTCTGTGTGGAAGAGGTGATTTAAAGGCAGTATACTGGGAAACCTTCAGACACCCTCTGCGTGTGTGTTAATTCCTGTGTGTGCACACTAGAGCATGTCCGTGTGCACATATCAGCAGCTTTGTTTCAGTTCAAGCTTTTCATCCTCAGAGGAAACGCCTGTGTTTTCCACGTACAGAAGGGCGAGCATTTATCAGCACAGGCCTGACACTCCTCCAGCTGTGTGTCAAATGAGCCGCATGTATGTGTCTTATGTGTAAATGTGCATTTCACACGTGCGTGTGTGTGTGTGAGTGTGTGCAAACTGAAGCCCGTTTATCTGTTTCTTTTATGGCCGGCCTGTTTATGATATCAGGACGCAAGTGTCGCTCCCGGCTCGGCAGATGTTGGTGCTAGCGCTGCTCGACTGTTCACTCTTAATCATGTGGGCACGCTTCAGACGCCCTGCTGCTGCTGCTGCTGCAGTTATGGATTAGTCTCTTCCAGCTATTGACTGCTGGCGAAGCTGAAGGCTGGGGAGAGGCTGATAAAAGACACCTGAGTGTGTGTGGCACGCCAGGGCCCCGGCTGTGGTTTTTATTGACTACCTGGCCTAATCAACACTCAGAGCCGAAGGGAGAGCTTGTTAGCAGCCATGTACTGCTTAGATGCCTTCATGATGTAGAAGCGCAGGTGAATGGATGGATGGGAGGGTGTGGGTGTGTTTGTGTAAATGTCAATGTGAGTTCAATAAGATAAAAGCAATGGCAGGGAGAAAAATCACACGCAACTACAAATGCAAGACCACACTGGCACACACACACACACACACACACACACACACAGACAGTACATGCTTTTCTCTGTTCTCATTAGAAGCTATCATGTGTCCACTCTGACCTGAACCAGTTTTTGACTTCAGGCTTCCTGCTCTACCTCAATTCCATGTTGGGATCTGATTATATGCATATATATTTAAATCAAAGCCAATTGTGTCCACATTCATAAAACCCCCAAGTGTCAGACCCTGGAAAACATATCAATGCCATTGAATATAGAGAGCTTCCTACACATATGATGGAAGCTTGTTAGGTTGGTCTCAGGTCAGTTAAAATGCAAATATAAAGTTGTAACTAGACCAGTTATGCCCTGTTAGCCAATGAAACTATAGCGACATATCAGATTTTTACCAGTTAAGCACATCATGGGCAACTGGAAAAGTAATTTGAGTGTACATTTACAATGTGGAATGATGGAAACTGAAGGTGTAAAATGATTTTAAAATGTAATGGACTCAATACAATTCTTGTAATCTTATACAGCAAATTGCATAATATAATTGCCTAGAGAGCAGATTTTTACATTGATTTCTGCCAGAATATTTGCACCTTGGACCAATTAGTGAAATAAAGAGTAGTACTACTATTGCTAAATAGAAATATACAGAGACTCAGAAAGGTAAATTCATGTTGAACCTCAAAAATAATCATAATAAATGCATAAAGAAACAGGAACTGTGGGAAAAAAAATGTTCAAATCACTTGTTTCATAGTGCCGTCCGTCCAGAGAGCCTCTGTACCAAATTTGTTTTAACTAGATTATTTCTGCCTCGAGATAAGTTCTACCTCCTCAGAGAAACTTAATCTCCAAACTTTTATCTCCTGTTTTTACCCCCACTAAATCTCCAAACTGTTGTCACACCACAACCCTAAGTGCTGCTAATGCACTTCACAGGTTTGGGCTATATTTGTGGAGCACATAAGAGGAGGAGGACGAGAGAGAGAGCGAGTTCGGTGGGTCGACGGAGAAACGACACCCTTAGTTAAGCATTATTAAAAATGGATGAGGGCATTAGTTGCTTTTTTCAATATCTGATTAAGAGTTAATGGGGGAAATTAGGGGGGGCGGGGGGACTCTACTGTGGTGCTTGGAGCCTTTGTTGCCATGGAGATCAGTGGGGAGGCAATTAGAAATGTGCAGCCCGTGTTTGAATAGTGTATGCATAATTGATTAACATCATCTACAGCGTGGTTATGGTGGTGTTAGTGATGATGATGGAAAATCAATACTTCATTTTGCGGTGAATATTAAAGTGAATGTGACGGGGATGTTTCTCAGTTCGAGCTTAATGCTTCCTAAAGCTCTTATGTGTTTTGGGAAGTTTTTTTTTTCCTGCTTGTGTTTGATGTTTCGTCTGTCTAAACTGCTATTTAAACAGTGAGGAAACAAAGTCCATATAATATTCTCCCACTTTAAACTACTCATCTTGGGTTTCCTCTTTCTCCAGTTCTCAGCATTTCTTTTTTCTTTTTTTTTGAGCAGATTATTGTTTTCGCTATCTTTATGTCAGTCCGTGGTGCCTGCTCTATTTTTATGGTCCAGGAGCGATGGAAACCTCCTTGATGCTTCTCAGTTTTGTTGTCGTCTTGTGGTTTGGTTTACAGAGCTGTTGACCTTCATTTGCACAGCATCCTGCTCTGGGGAATAGTTTTTAGCTGCACAGCTGGCACTTGGCACTCTATTAGTATGTTATAAAAAGTATGTGTGTACTGTATAAAACACATCTCCTTTCATGTTGGGTGAATCTGTTTTCCATGCGTTTTATGTTGGGATTGCTTGAATGCAGTTGGATGCTATATATACTTTTTTTAATCAAAAACAAGTCAGATGATTTTCAGGCATATAACTCAAAAGAAGCAGAAGCACCCCAGTGGCACAGGAACCCCCAACTTGCTGAAAGTGTGTTCCTGTGAATGCAGCAAGAAAGAATTATATAGAATGGTAGAATTATAGTCTTTATCTACAGAATTAGTTCTAGTTGCTTGTACTTCAAACATGAATTTATATGATGCAGCTTTTTGCAATCATCAATACATGTGTGCTTAATGTATTGGTAAATTTGAGTCAGGCATTATTATGTTCCTTTATGAAGAACTTCCTGTTTTCCCTCATTTGTCCACCCAGAGGTTTCTCAGTGGACAGACAAATTTTGAAAGGAACTGTCCCTCTGTATTTAGACAAAGCCTGTGAGTTCTCTCCTCAGTGAGCCACCAGTTTTTAATGCTGCAGCAAAAATCCTGCTTTATTGTCACTATGTTGTAAATGCAAAGTCTTGCGCATTCATTTGTCTTGGTTGTTAAGAAAGTAGATTCTATAACTAATTTTTGTGGTTGTTGTGCGTTTTCAGAAATCAAGTATTATGAAAGTGCTTTGTGCTGCAGACGCAGATTCAAGAGGACAAGACTGAGCAGTCATTAGTGTTCTTAGCCAAAATTATAGTTGCATAATAAAAAAAAACAAAATGAGGTAAAATGTTATTTGTAGTTGTTTATATTTTGATACTTTTTGAAACTTTTATTTTTTGCGTGTGTGTTTAACATCATGAGATTTTTTGAAGAGAGAAAGTTCAAACCCACTCAGCCTTGGTGCTGTCCATGGTGCTGAAAGCGCTCAGTGCACTACACTAGATTGGTGCGTTCCAGTTCCACAAGGGACCTATTTTTGTACATCACTGACACCAACTGATAATTTTGTGCCATGCTGTGCTATTAGGAGTAATTACCAGTGGGTGTGGTAGGGGAGAAGCTGTCATTCATGATTAAATCCCATCCTTTCCTCCACTTTAACGGCAGTCCGCCTGGCACACACAGCATAATGTCATCATGGTTACAACTTTTCTCCACAGCCGATCTACCACCAAATCTTGCTTAAGTTTGAAAGGAGGTAACACATGTTGTCACCATGTTGCTGTGGTATTAGGAGAGATCTTGATATTAATTAAAAGGGCAGAACAGAAGCTGAGTGGAGCTGCACAATTTGTTTGGCTGTAGAGGTTGGGCAGCATCCAGCAGCTGGTTTCTGACAGAGGGTGTGACTACACGAGCTTCATGCGTGTGTCATAGGTCACACAGACAGCTGCCTGCTGGCCGCCATCAATGACACAGTAAAGTCATGGCAAGTCTTCACAGGAAATAGAAAATAGAAGTAGAGAAAAGAAATACATATACAGCACAATCCTGATTCCACAGGTAAACAGGCTCGTTGGTAACAGGTGATAGTGTCATGATTGGGTATGAAAGCTTCATCCTGGAAAGACTCAGTCGTTCACAAGCAAGGATGGAGAGAGGTTCAACACTTTGTCAGACACATGATTGTATAAAGGAGATTACTACATGGGCTCAGGAACACTTTGTAAAACAGTAAGCACAGTTCATTTGCAAATTATTTCATTTTTTTATTTTTTATTTTTTTGACACAGTGTCCCGACTTTTTTGGAATCAAGGTTGCAAGCAAAGCAAGAGTTCCTCCAGTATCTTTATTGTTCTCTTCTGTCAGTTGACCTTCAGTCTTTAGCCTCTCTTCCACTCTTTCTGGGTGTCTGCTCTCTTTTTTAAATTCTTTCTCTACCTTTCACCACTATGCATTTTTCCATGCCTCTGATATCACTCGCCTCCCAGTCAGGACCCTGTCTCCATGGTGATGGGGTGTCCATGCCGCTGCCTGGCATCGGCACTCCAGAGATTTGCTGTTTGTCAGGCTTGCTGCCAGGCCTGCCTCTTTGCAGGTGCCAATGTGTTGCACACTGGAAAACTGTTAAATCCATGACTGACACACAGTAGTGTTTGCGGCTTTGTGGTGAATTTTACACCTGACTTCTGAACATGTTTGTCATTATAGTAAAGACAAATGTGGGACAAACTTCAAGAATGCACTTGTACAGAACTACATGTAAGTCATTTTTTTTCAGTGCTGTAAATGACCTCTCTGTTGCTCCCACATGAGGATACACTTTAGCTAAATAGGAGCAGTTTCCAGCCTGCACTTTTAGCCTTTCATTTTGTCATGCTTTGATTGAAGCAGACATATTTATACATTGGCTCACTTAAAAGAGATGCTAAACACATTTTCAGACATTTGATGCTGTTACTTTTTGCAACCCAAATTCGAAAGGCCCGTTTCAAGTTGTTTAAAGAAGCCAAAATCAAGGCGTAAACACTCCAGGGTTTCCTCAGTCTGCTCGGTGTGAATGCACCATTACAGTTTATATCGGACTGATGCTTCTGTTAAGGCATGTGATTGTTTGATGATTATACAGTCTTTGTAAATTCTCTGCCACCTTTATGCAAAGTGCAATGTGAAATCCATGACATACAAATGTTTGTCTTGGTGTTTCGTAAACCACGGGTTCCTCTGTCATACACCTTGCAACACTTCTCTCAAACAAAAATGATATTTGAATTCACCAGAAATTACTTTGGCTGCAGAATAAAACAGACAACTTTTCATTTTTCATGTTTTTCATTCGTAGAAAAGGAGAAACAAGTGTAGTTCCTTAAGGTCTTTCGCGGAGCGGTTAATACAGCTGTTTGAAGTGTCCCACAGCTGAGGAGACGAGGAGAAGGGAGAAGAGACGGGATGGTGGAAGAGAAAATGAAAGAAAATACTATTTAATATTTGCCACAGTTCACTTTGGGTCAGTCACTTCACTTTCATTTTACATAGCATTGGATCTTTTTTACGACCGTATTGAGATAAACAGACAAAATGACACCAGCCCTCTCCATTAAACCATGATCCACATTAGTAATTAATAATAGTTTAATAACCAAGCATCTTCATAGTTTCGCCTTTATAAAGCTATGAACACACTACGCTACACAAATCCTAACCAAATGTAAAGACTTGGCATCACGTATTTAACAATTGAGATTTAAGTCTTATTCTTACTTTTAAAGATTTATTTGTATTACTGCTCTTCACTGTCTTCCTCAATCATGGCAAACTCATGTTAGAACCGTAGGATGTTGTAGAATCATAAACACTGCGAGATATGAATAGTTTGACTTCATAAACAGGTGGAACAGTACAGTATAGAGTGTGTGGGAGGCTGGACGTTGGGACCAATTGAATTTGACAAAGTAATTACAATAAGGTCATGATACAAAAGTTGTACACTTAAATGCTACATGGGTGAAAAAATAAGCAGAAATAGAACATATAATAGAATATCACATATTGTTCTGGTGTATGCATATGTATGAGTTGTGTTCAAGTGGCTGAATTTGTGGGTGTGAAAATTTAATCCTCCACATATTTAAAAAAAAAAATCATAATTACATTGCAACATTCTACTAAGCAAGTATTCTATTCATTTATATTTAATTAATAAATGACATGTGAAGCCACAGCCACAGCTGAGATTGTGATCAATAATTTGAAATGCCTACAGTAAATATCTCATTTTGCCATGTCAATCTAATATAAGGCTTGGCAGTATTCCATCAGACATGGAGAACACGGTGGTACTCTAATGAAGGCTATGTAAAATGTCAGTTCTTTCTGTGCTGAATGGCTCTGAATAAGGATATAGCAACATCTTAACACAATGGTAGCAATGTCACAGATATCCACCATGCTGTAGATAAAAGAGGTTGCTTGATATTGACTCCATGACAATCCTGTTCACATCCTCATTAACACACACAGAACGGCTTTGTGTGTCGCAACAAACGCGGTTCAATTCCCCGGCCTTTGACTCGGAGCAGGGCGCTTTGAATTTTTCCGCCGTCAGTCCATCTTCGGGGCGTCGCCTGTCCCATTTTCCTTCTTTTCTCCCCGAGCACACGCGCTTGTGTGTGATATGTCATTTACAGCAGCTTCCTGAGGTGAGATGGGCGGATAAAAGAGAAGGCAATTTTCCTCTCATTAGAATCACAGTTTCATTTCTGACATGAATGAAGATGACCTCGGTCTCTGTGACTGTTCCATCTGTTACATGTTTGTCTCCTTGCCTTCCCTCCTCCCTTCCTCCCTTCCTTTTTAACTTTTCCTCAGTGTGCTCTGTCTCTGACTACTGCCACCCTCTGGTTGTGCGTCAGATGCAATCCATCTGATTTCCCTCAGGGTTAAGCTGCATGTTTCAGGCTGTGCTGACATGGTGTGATGTGGCTGTTGTGGAAGTCTTGTTGGATTTTATGGCTTTAAAGACATTTTATTATCAGAAAATATAAAAAAAAAAAAAAAAAATAGATATACATATACAACATCATGAGTCATATACTGAAATGTTTCCATTTCTTTCACTTAAACTGGATGTGGCCTCTCTCAGAGACTTCATCTGTATTTTTTTTTTTTTTTTTTCAATTAAGGACCTGTACAAATACCCAACATTTACTAGTTCCATATTTTAAAATGTGAGGATTTGCTGCTTATCTTTTTCTTGTGTGATAGTAAATTGAATATCTTGAGGTGTTGGAGTTTTATAGGTGAATTTATAATAAAACCCACAAGCCCGCACGGACATAAAATTGATGCAGTGTTGATTTTACCTCAATAAAAATGGTGCTGAATTTAACGTTAGAATTAAACTGAACCTATAGCAAGCTACACAATTTCAAAATGTGTGTTTGAAGATGAAATCACCAGGGAAAACACGTCGTCGCTGTATGTCTAGTCTGTTGTGACAGTGCGTTGAAAGGTGTGGGATAATGCCGCGTCTGCTGACATGAAAATTGGATTTGATCCTGTAATAGCAGATTATGAGGTTGGATTGCATACAATGGCTTGAATGCAGTTTTTGTCACAAAATAGCGATTGTTACCAAATGGTTGAAATGCCTTCCTCCGTCACCCATGGAGCAGCATCATGTGCTATTCTCATAGCTGTTTTATGCTGTCAGAACATTGGGAGTCCAAACCTTATAGGTCAGGGTCATGGATTTGATTGTCTTTCAGCTACAATAATCGTTTGATGTGGGCTGAATAAATATATATGAAAAGAAATGGAATAAAAAACAGCCACATGAACAAAGGCAGTGTCACGTGTAAAGGAAGTTACAATAAGCTCACATTTCATCTCTAACAGAAATCAATCAATGTCACTATAATAACTGTTATCATTGATATTATCACCCCCAGCCTCGCTGTTCTAATCATCACCATCCAACTCATTATTCAAATATCAGTGCCGCTAATGTCGTTGCCACCATGGCTGACATTCATATAATCAATACTTCCTTCACTGTCATTATCATTATCTTTGTCAACAACATTATTATCATCATCAATAATATCATTATCATCTTTAAGGCGTCTTGTCGCTTGCAGCAGGGTAGCAGTGGATTACATACCTCCCCCTCCCCCGTTCGTCTGTTTTCCTTGTTAGACAGTAATTTTAGGTCTGGCTTTGAGTAATGGTAACAACATGATATGTGTCCCAGTCTGTTGTGCGTTCACACTGAAAAAGAGACAAAGGTGGGGATGCTGAGGAAGGTCACTGGCCAGACTGAAATCTGGTATAAATATTTGAGTTCTCTTATACAATACTGTCCCAAAATTCACAATGATGAAAGAGGAGGAAGTCATAGCGGCAAATAATAATCCTTGGTAAAAACAAAAACAAAACAATTTGGCTTTCTCTTTGTGAACTGAACTCTGAAGGTATTTGATTGACACCTGTCAGCACAAGTCTTTTATTATCTGCTGTTTGTACAAAATGGTTAAGGACATTGAGAAGCTGTCTATTTCTTCTCAAATATTCAAGATTATGATAAAGGGTTTGCAATTTGTTTCCTTTCTTTCTGATTTATTTTAAATAAACTGAAAATGTAATACAGGAGGAATATAAAATAACATGAAAGATTTTAAAATATATATATATATATATATATATTATGCATTACATTAACCCAGCCCTTAACATCAGTTACCTCTGTCTTTAGCCATTTTTTGGTAATAGCTTTTGTCACTTGCAATTAACAGTATCCTAAATATATAATAATCTCTAAAGCTTGTGAGTCTTGTGTTTATTTTCCCCAGTGATAATACAAATGTAAGTGGAAGATCTACATATTTTCTATGCATTGTGGCCATTTTGGGTAACAGCAAAGTTTGATATCAGTTCCTTTGTCGCTTTTCTTGCTAAATATATCTTAAAATCATTTCATCCCATTCCATGAAATCTTTGTCTGTTGTCTCCACAGTAACTTTGAAAGTACATTATGAATCACTCCCTCCTGAGTTAATGCTCATAAAGGGAATGAGTCCTGTGCTCGATTGAATCCAAGATACTTTATCGATTTCAATTTCCAGTCAATTCCATATCTCTCTCTGATAGTTTGGTCTGATCTATACTTAAAAGTTAGAATCCATGTTGTTTGTAAACTAATATATAGAAAGATAGTCAGCAATAATCTGACATGAATTGTCATAAGTGCAGGAAGGACGTAGTAGGTGTTGATCAGAACATCATTTGCAAGCCGTGCCATGCTGTACTCCCCCTCAGCGTCTATCTTTTATATTTTCATTTCAGAGGCTGATAATTTTTTTTAATTAGTGTAAGTAGCGTTTTATGCTAAGAGAGAAAATGCAACCCCATGTAAACAGTCGCTCTTTGTTGTATTCCCTGCGCAGACAAATGTAAACATGGCTGCACCTGATGGCAAACTTCTTACCTGCAGATGTTGTGCTTCCATCTTGAGAACTGGAAGACGGGGATTTGATTCATACTGATGATGCTAATAATAATTGTGTGTGTGTGTGCTTATATTTATGTACACCTGTGTACTGTACGCATAGTATACACTATATATGCATACTGTACATGGCAACACTTAAACACAAACATCAACGGCCGGTCACCTTGACATTGTCATCACATTGACAGCTCCGACTGTGATCTCTCTCTCTCTCTCTCTCTCTCTCTCTCTCTCTCTCTCCTCCCAGTGTGCGATAAGTCGCCTAAGCAGCTCATTATGCATATTATGCATGTTGCAGCTCTGCGCGCTTCATACTGTGACATGCTCAGATTGTTAATGGTAAGATAGTTTGTGTGGAGGGTGGCGGATTGTGGGTGGATAGCGATATCTGTGTTGGTGGAGGGAGGGGCTTCCTCCTCCATAAATCAAGTGTGTCAAATTACAAGATTGTGTTACATGATTAGCATCTACATAATGAGAGGAGTTCATTAGCCTCCTTTATTAGCTGTGATTGGGCTCTCCGGATGCCATGTCGGAAAAGCTTACAGAGTTTGGGTGCATATTTGTTTATTGAGGTGATGGATTTGGCAACAGCTTGTCAAGGGTGCGGGAGTGTGTGTGTGTTTTGTGGTTCTTGGTGTTTATTCGGTGAGGTCTTTAAGCATATGGATTTAATCCAGAGAGACAACCGGTGTGAGCTCATGCACAAGCACATGAATTCTCGCGTGAAGAGGTGTGAGCGCACACAAACACGCTTAAACATGTAGGCACGCACATACATAGTTGATGGTGTGTTGTTCATAACCCCCGATCACACACAACCCCCACCCCCCTTCTGTGAAGCATCTGCTCGGTTCGGAGTGTGTGCTCACCTGCCCAGCGTGGCAGCTCAATCCACCTTTGCGAAATCCATTTAGTCCATATGGCTCTGCCACGTCTCTTCTTCAGCGCGCGTGTGTTTGGATTTTTCCTCGTACATGACTGCGCTTTGAAATCCTTCTCAGAGGGTCAGCCTGTCTAAAATCTCCCATGGGATCACTCAGGATTTTCCTTGCACTCTTCAGCAAAGATTGCACATCTGCTTTATTCTCTTTCAACTTGCTTGGCTTTCTGTGGCTAATTGCTACACCATGTCGAACTTGTGAAAGGCGTGTTTCTTTTTTTGATAATTAAAGATGTAGACTTTAACAAGAATCATTTTTATATTATGTTGCATGTGGTGTATTTTTATATTTCTAACCTTATGTCTCATCATCACCTCATGCAAAGTTATATTTATTGATACTGAGGTTGGTTTTTTTTTCCATTTGTTTGGTGCAATGTACTGGTGAAATTACTCTTAGTGCATTTATGTCCTCAACATGGATTTAAACCCATTTAGTATAATTTGCAGTCCTGCTGCAGAGAATAGTCAAGTTAAATCCATCGTAGTGTTCCACAGGGACACACTTGGGTTCAGTGGGTTTACAAAAGTTCATATCACCCTTATCTGAGGCAAGGCCCTTTTTTTCTTTTATTGTGTGCTGATACACATGTTGTGTTTTGACTCACTACCACAGCACTGTGTTTGCAAGATATTTTGGTTTATTTGTGTCTGTGAAAAAAAAAAAGTTTCATATTTACTGCCTCAACACAGAAATACAATACATAAACACACACAGACAGATACGCACACATATTCCCTGAGTGCTCTTTGGCCCTTTTCGCCCCTTTGTTTGTGTCTCTCTCTTGGTCTGTCAACATATCGTGAGCGTGGGATGAGGATGTGAAGTGGTAAGTTGCAAGGCATGACCCTTCCTTCTCCTTCCCTCGCACACGCACACACACAAACACAAATGCACACAAAGTCTCTGCTTCTATCTTGCCTGTCCTATCCCAGTGGTATTTGAGGTGCTATCTCTCTCTAACCTGTCAAGGTTGTCAGGTACTGATGGATGGCAAACAGATAGGGTGGAGGGAGAGACAGGAGCACCAGGACATAAACAATGCTTCCTTCTGCATCCTGCCCTTGCTCTGTCTCAGCCTCCACACACAGCCGCTGGCTGCTGGTGATGGTGGAAGGCTTACTAACATTTGCCAGCTTCTTGTGCTTCTGTGTTGTTCAGCCCGTTCTGACATTTTAGAGTGGCTCTGTAGTTTTGATTGAAATGGATTCATCAGAAGCGATCTTCAACAGATATCAGTTTTTTGATTTACAGTGCCATCAGGCAATATTCTCTGCCTATATATCCATGCCAACGCATACGTCCATTTAGAGTTTCCTTCCTAGTGGTTATTATGTAGTAGTTGGAAAAATTGTGAGGCAGAAGCTCCCACTGAAATCCATGCTGATAAAGTGAGTGAGGCCAGATGATTGATGATTAATTGCAGGTTTTACAGACTGACAGACACTAGAGACTCGGCTGCATGAAACCATGTCCTTCACTGATTTATATTAAAAGGCAAATATCATCAAACTGCTTGCACTCAACCTAATCGAGATGTTCCAATTCATCACAGTGGCATCGGATTGAAACTGCAAAGGTGATTTGACTTTATCAGTGCCGTTTACAGAGAAAGAAGTGTTGGATGGATGAACCCAAGCTGAGACTTTGTCTCTTTGTCCAAGCCGAATGAATGCAAGGACACGAAGAAGGACGTAAAGATGTGTGTGTGTTTACATTCTCACGTAGACATGATTCCACGTCCTATGTCGATATTCAAACACCACCTCCACACAAGTACGGTGGAGAACCCTGGATCTCTACCTTCTGATTTTGTGGGACGTGCCTGTTATTTACGGCGACGAGCCCCTGTCGGAGGTCAGCGCACGCTACGTCTTTGAAATGTAATTATGTGGCGATTGGTGAAGTGTGGATGTGGCTATTTATGGATGACTTAGTCCTAATGGATGGCAACCAAGCCATTCCACCCGGTCTCCTCCCTCACACACACACACACACACACTCCAAGGCCCTGGTAGAGATTAGAATAAACGAAAGATGGACGTACGGAGGTTGAGGCGATGAGTACATGGCCCAGTACAAGGAGAGGGCAGTGGAGGTATTTCTGTGTGTGACTGATCTCCCAGCTGATACTACCTATCTGACTCAGGGTTAATGGTATAGATTTGAAGCTAATAAAAGCTTCACGGGTTCACAAATGGCTGTTTTAGGTGGAAAGTGAGGGCACTTGAGCCACGATATTGCAGCTACCGTATGCTGCAATATCACACATTCTTTTGTTTGTCTGGGTAGAGGAGGATTAGTTTTTCAGTTTACCTGAAATATGCTAAACCTGAAAACAACCTACAAAAACGCCCATTCGCCCTCATGCTTCTAACGGCACGTAGCTTGAGCGCTCCAAGGTCACTCGCTGGGTATCACATGAGGACCAATTCAGCGTGCTGAAAGGGCGCCGTCCTAGCAGGGATTGTTTTCCTGTGGACATAATTAACTGTGAATAGAGATTAGGATTATTTCATTTAGGTAATCTGGCCCAGGAGTCCCCAGCCGGCAGTGGTCGGGAGAGATAGAGGAGGATAAATTGGTAATGTCTTATAATGAGTAGCTACAACAGGCATGCTTTGGCCCCAACCAGACAAATAACCATGCAGTCGCCCCATTGCCTTCTCCCTCCATTGTGACAGGGCACAGAATGGGAAATCATTTTTCCATTTATTTTTTAATCATTTTCTCAATTTCCCCCTCCCCACCGTCCATGCCGAAAGTAATTTAATCTGTGGGCCACTTCAAAAGACACATTTTTGTGCGCATGCTCATTTCTTCGCAAATAACACACGCGTAGGATGCACGCGCAGACACACACTTCCTCTCCTTTCCTTGCGGATATGGCATCGTTTTTGGGAGGCGTGTCGTTAAGCTTCTTTCTCGTTCTCCACTAAATGTTATTATTTACTGTAGATACGCGTTAGCCCTAGAAGGCAATCAGTGGCACAGCCGTTCAAGCGATGAGGAAACATGAGCCGAAAAGAAAACTGGAGACAAAACAAAGCAATTTTTGGTGCCATCATCCCAGAGTGTTTGACCTCAGCTCTGGCACAGACAGCTTTTGCTTGTTGTCACCCAAAAAAAGGGTTAGAATAAAAACATGCTGCTTTATAAAAAAGGAAAAAAAACCCAACAAAACCTTTGAACTACATCAAGCTTCTAGACTGTGCTTTTTTTCATGAAGCCATAGTTGACACAGGCTTTGCGGCGCACACAAGCGTAACAGTTTGCCTGCATTCAAAGCACAGCAGCAAATCCCATCCAAGAGTATATGTTTTCACTCCCCAGCAATCACAGCGGATAGGTGTCTGTCTGCCTGCCACCAAACACGGGTTTGCTTGCAATTCTATAGACTCTGAAGATTTTTGTTTACCCTATTCACGCTGGCGGTAGCGGCACAGAGCTCACAATAACCAACGATGAGCGGTGGCCCTGTAATTTTCTAAATGTATCTGTGTAGCAGACTTCCAGAGGCTAAATCATTTCTGCTGACAAATAATAAAGAAGAGGTGGGGGGATTGTAGGCGCTGGTCCATAAATATTTAAGGACTGGAGGATTATTGCAGAGTTGGGTTTTATGGGAAGCCTCAGCTCTGATTGTAGTGGCTGGGAGGGATTGCGAACGTGTGCCTATATGTGCGTTCATGCTGCTGATGTCATGCGTCGTACATTTTGCCAACTTATTTGTGTCAATGATTTTGTTTATTCCTTTTTACGGCCTCTTGAGACAGCTCACGACCGACCTCCCTGTCTGTGTGATGTGTTTGTGTGATCGCCCTTTTGTGTTTATGATGGAATTGCTTTTCAAGTCTCTTCGCAACGTGTCAGCTGATTTATTGTCATAGTTTTATATTTTGTTGTTTTATTTTTTTAACGCACATTAGCAAAAGAGACTCAAGAGGTTAGGATGTGATATTTACCTGAAATATAAAAAGTTGATGAATATAAATATAATGAGGAAGCAAGAGATCACATACAGAGTGTACAACACCAGGTTCTTTTTTTCCTTTTTTTGTGAGGAATACCTGCATGCCCTCTGCAGTCTCCTCTCTCATCCAGCCCACTGACCCTCAGCCACTCCCCAGTGGTGCAGACCAGCTCTCACCTTCCTCTTGGCTTCTATTGCTCGGTGGATGAGGAAAAATGACTGTGACATTAGCTATCGATTCCACATTAACGCATCGGGCTCCAACGCTGCCCCAGACACATTGATTTCTATTTTGGTTGTCACTGGAGAACACAAAAAAGGTGAGACCTGGACGGCTTTGAAAAATGGATGGGGTGTCCTTCCTAAATGGCTACCAGTTCACAATTTGGTGTTTTCCCAGCTGAAGGCATCCTGCATGGCCAAACTTCATGTAAGCATGCAAGTGGGGAGTCAAATGATTTTTTTTTTTATTCTTCCTTGGCATGCTCTCTGCACTGAACAGTTGCAAATCTATACACCAGGAATCATTGGTAAAAAACTGTTTCCAGAGGTGTGCAGTTGTTGTTCCTGGCTAAAATGCCAGCAACCATTATTATAAAGAGTTCACATAAACAGACTAGGCTCAATAATTCCCCCCCGGTTCTCAGCTACACTTTGAATAGCCCTGCACAATGTGCCACCCTTCAGCTGTGACAATCTTTTTTGCATATGTTGACATAATTAGCCAACGCTATACAAATGGCTGATGCAGTTGCTTGCGGTATTATCATGGTTTTTGTTTAGCATCTGGCTGCCGGTGCAGAGGGAGGCCTGCGCACAGGATAATGGCAGCTGATGGCAGGTGGCGATTTGTGCCGGGCATCTGAAAGCCTTCCTCTCCCATGGTTGGCGGAAGCACGGTCATGCCAGGGTGGACACATGAGAATACGCCAGGCAGCAGCGTCGAGCTCTGCCAGCCAGTCGCTTGGTGCGCTCATTGGTTGGTTGATGTGCTGGTTGTTGGCCGAGTCTAAACACTGCAGGGCAACCAGTCAAGAGTGTTAGCAGCTAATTACATTCTCTACTTTTCTTTCAATTTTCACCTTGTTTTTTTTGGGGGGGCTGTGCTTTTTAGATATTTGGGGTAAAGTCTGGTACTTTGCTGTAAGTAGGCAGTACACTGTTAAAGGTCAGTTACTGCGTGTGTGTGTGTGTGTGTGTGTGTGTGATTCCAGGGTCTTGAATGCTGATGAAAAACACACTGGTAATGTTCATCCACTTCACTGAATTGTGCAGACTGAATTTGTGTTCTGAATGTGAAAATTCCCAAAGAGGATCAAAGTATCAAATAATTATGTTTAACTTGTTCTTCATACCAAACACTAACTGCCGATCTCCCCGTTGTCTCTGTTTTATCTCCGCGCTCACTGAAACTTTCTACATTCACTGAGCAACCGTGTTCAAGCAGCACCTTTCCCAGATTTCTTTTCATTTCACATGAATATTTATACAAACAGTTTTACCACTTAGCTGGTTGTAAATCACATCGTTCTGGCAAAGTGGTAGAAATCCAGCTGGTGCGCACTGGCTGATCTCTGCGTGCGTCGTATTTTTGCTTGTGCCGCCACAAATTCCCATAATCAAAAGAAATGAAGGTGCCTCTGAAAAACACCTACACATGTCATGGCTGACATACCAGGGAGCTGTGACAGATGAATGTGATAGTGAACACCTCCCATCAAATTATACACATGTGGATATTTGTTGATAGATGACGGATAGATTACATTTGAGTTAAAAGCATTTTTCAACTCATACTTGGCTATTGCTTGTAAAAACAAAAATACTGTCCATCTTGAAAGGAGTGAGATTAAAGTTTTTGCTTGTCAGTGTGTCAGTTTCGAACCTCCAGGGCAAAGGTGACATTGTGTTTGTGCACGTGTGAGCTCGTATATGTGCGCATAAGGGAGAGTGTCGGCAAAAGTAAGAGATTGATGACTAAAACAGGCCGTGCTTACTCACAAAGCTTCCCTCGGTCATCACTTGTTCCTAAAGCTGTCCTCCCAGTCAATCACGTCAAAACCACTGAGCGTCAGATGTTAGCTGAGCAGCCGTGATGTACGTGCTCAACATGTGTGGTTTTTAAAATGGAAGAAAGGAACAAATTCAGACATCTAAGCATCAAGCTCTAGTATAGTTTATAAAATTTTAATCATAGTTTCCAGCCTGATTATAATAGAAAAAGAGGCTGTGCTATATTCCAAATGAAAACAATAATCTGTCAAATAAAATGAACTGCTATGATGCTGCAATGTCACTGTCATTGTCTGCCACACAAACACAAAGACAAACGTGAGAATGATTTTTTTTCCTATTAAAGTCACTCAAAATACCAAATTTAGGAATAGAGGATACAAATTATTGCTGGTAGAGTTTGGTTTTAGTGTTGCAAAGTCATTTTCACTCGTCAAAAAGTTGCATAATGTCTCAAAGCTTGAAAGGAAGAGAAGACCCTTTCACTCGAAAGACCAAATGACATCTTTCTTATTCTGCACACACATACACACACACACACTTTACCTCCTTTTTACCTTTACCTTTTCCAGCAGTCCCCTCACTTGTAAGTGCTTCTTGAATCTTCCTGTCTTCTCTTGCATGAAATTTCAGTTCAAAGATAGCTGCCTTCCACTCAGTGCACGCTCCTAACTTCGCCCGCCGTACGTTTGAGTTATATCTTTGTGACACAGAATAAACCCAATCCCTCCATCTACCTCGCAGCCGTTGTCAAGCAGTGGCTGTTTCTTGAAAGCTGACAGTTGGCTCCATTTCTGAAGGTCCAGCTTTTTTTTTTTTTTTTTGCACTTAGAGCTCGCTGGCTGTGATTTTTACTTTTCATCTGGCTGATGAAACAGGTGGATTTCTTTATATAAATTTTTTTTTTCAAGTGCTACTTGCCTACAAGGATGGCACAGTAGATTCGGGACAAAACATAACAGAGCTTCACATCAGATGTAGACAAGGCACAGGCCTACTGGTTGACACTTGAAGTACATGTCATACTGTCAGAATGCTCTGCTGCTGTATACACATTCACACACTTGTACTAACAAGTGCACACAGACACATGCACATTGTGTAATCATTTTATGAGAATGTCCACATGAAGCACACTTCTTAAACACTGGACATATGGCAGCACAGTGAAGCATTCAAGTGCTTGTGGCATTATTCTATATATTCCTATCCATCACTAGACCAACAGGCCTCTGATTGATGATGATCACTGTGTTAGGATGCTCTAACCTGCACTCGTGTGTGTCTGTGTGCTTGTGGAATTGACATTTTTGGTGAAATATGTGGGCCACAGTTTACAGAAGCAGAGGTCTGTGAAGAACTAAAGCAGCACACGTCCGATCTTCTACTTTTATTTATTATTGTATTATCGTAAGTTCTTCTTGCACTTACGGTGTTTGGGACACTTTTTCCCTTAAGAGAAGCTGGAGTTCACAGGCAAAATCAAAAGGAAGTACCACAACTGCAGAGTCGTGGTTCAGCAATGAGCAAGGAGAGGCAATACAAGCAGTATCACGGGGAATGTGAGATCTTCTGCTAATAAGATGGATGAGTTAACAGCCCTGGTGAGGAGTCAGAGGGAATGTCGGGAGAGCAGTGTAATATGTTTCACTGAGACATGGCTATGTGGGGAGATCCCAGACTTCAATGCCACCATCACTGGCTTTTAGACTGTACAAGCACACAGAGGAGAAGAGCAGTAAGAGGAAAGGACAAACAGATGGTGCAACCCTGTCAAGCAATGTGTCTTTATCCTGGACATTGAACTTTTAATGGTGGATCTTTGTCCCTATTATCAGCCCAGAGTCACATATCACTGTTTGCATTCCATCATCCACTCTATCACAGCTAAGCTCCAGACACCCTGATACCTTCGTGACCACCTCTGGAGGCTTTAATCACGTGACTCTTGCCAGCATCTTTGACAAACATCACACAGTATGTGGAGTGCCCCCACTGAAACAAATAAAACACTGGATTTGCTGGACACTAATGAGAAGAAGATGCTGTCCAAGTTAGTTAGCATGCTGAACATCTCCCAACCCCTCCATGATATAGCCAAAAGCCAAAGCCACCGGGCAGCACAGTAGATCATTCCTACCATCCAACTGTTTAAATTATGCCTGCATTGTCGCAGTCAGTGGACTGGGAGGAAGCTGAGACCTTACTGGACTTACTAACTGGACTTACAGCTGTTTTTTTCCCTGTAACTTCTGCCACAGTGCCATACATATTTTTAATTTAGAACTGCTTTGTGTCTGTTCTGTACGTTGTGCTTCATTCATGTACTCCTGCTTTGACATTCAAATAACGTATATATTGATTATATATTCTATCTATCTAGAGCTTTCATGAGAAACATGGTGGGGAAGTGTTTGTACCTGAGAATACTTGTATGTAGACATCAATAGCTGCCCCCTCCCCACTTTTTCACACCCTCCATTTCTTTGTCCAACAGCCCCTCTCTCCTCCCCCTTTCATCCCCAACTCTGTCTCTTCTCCTGATTTCCTTTGAAATTTCCCCATCTCACAGCTCATTTGGTTGTATACACAGGGCTAAATGTGATCAGGTGCTGAATTCATTTACTGCCTCATATCTGGGGAACTTATGGCGCTGGCGCTTTTAAGCTCGACTGATGTGGAGATGCGAGTTTGTGGACAGGATGTTCACGGAATAGTGTGATAATGCAAGAAGAAAGAAGGAGCGGGATAAATGAGGAGGGGAAGGGAGGGAAAATATATACAAGGGTGCCGGAGAGATGGAAGTATTCGTGTGTGTATTTATGGAGAAAGGGAGATGTGGGAGGAGAGAAAGTGTCACGGGTGAAAATGCTAGGGATCCACCACCATGAGAGGAGGAGAGATGATGGAGAGAATGCAGAAAGAGCTATATAGCAAGAGAGATGATGATTCTGGTGATGATGCATCCACGGCACAGTTGATAAAGAGAGAAATGGATGGGGAGAAAGAGGGAAGAGAGGAAATGTCCGCACAATTACTGTGGCTGCCAGAGAGAGGCTAATCAAATGGCACTTGGCACAGCGGGCCTCTGCTCCACGCAGCTGGTGGAGGAGGGAGAGAATGGGCTTTGACAGTGGGGAGAAAGATGGGAGGGAGGAAGCGAGAGCTGCAGAGGAGAGGTTGCAGGGATGCAGAGGGAGCCAGCACGGAGGGATTGGAAACGTAGGAATGTCGTGTCCAGGGCAAGGAAGGGGCGAGATGGGGCACTGTACGGGGCACAAAATTACAAGAGTCAGTCCTTGTGAATATGGAGAGAGGGAGGAGGAGATGATGGAGGGATGCTGGCATGGCAAATAGATGGTAGAGAGAGTGAGTGGGCGGGGGTGGAGGTGGGGAAAGAGGAGTTTCCTGCTCATCATCCTTTGGATGGGCTACTGCATATACTACTGGCCTTTATACTCATATTTACCGTTCCTATACGGCAAATTAACATAAATATATATATGTACACACACACTTACACAGGGTTTATGTGGATGTCTATTGATGCGAAAACTGTAAAAAGAAAAAAAAAAGTGACTCACATTGAGCAGCGTACTGTATCATGTGTAAAAAAAAATGCAAATAACATTCCCTACTTTTAATCTTTAATTACCAAGACGCCCCATTTTTCATTCTCCAGGCGGCGTGATTTTACATTTTGCAGCGTGCGCTAGTACAGTGTTAGCACCGCAGAGGCTTGGTGAGTGTGTGTGTGTTTATCTGTGTGACTGAGTCAATCGCGAGAGCGGAGTTTAATAGAATGAAGAGAAAGCTTAGGCAATCAAAGCAGGGAGAGAATCTTCGCTGGCACTCGGCAGCAACAAGATGGCTAGTCAATGCTAATTTCAATAACTCTTTAATTATTGGTGTCAAAGCTCCTTTGGATCATTTTGCGCTGTGTGAGCAAGCAGTACAGAGAGGAGAGAGGAGAAGGAGAGCCAGCGAGATAGGGATTCTCAGTCCTGAAATATTAATGAAATATGAATGACGGGAGATACAGGAGGTGAGGGGAGGGGGCGCTGGAGATGAGAGGAGGTGGGGTGGGGGGCAGTGGGCAGTGATGGAAATGTCTCTTCTGTAATATTGATGCTTAGAGTTTGGTTTTAGGGGGAACCTTGAATGGGGGAGAGGGAAAAGAGATGGAAGCTTAACGTCTTTCTCACTTACATGCATACTTCTCTCACTGCATCTCATCTCAACTCTCCTATGAACTCCAGCTTTCGTGTAAAAGGAAAAAAATCTCTCTCTTTTTCCCTGTTAACATTTCCCTCCTCATCATCGTGGGGGATACCACACGACATTACATCGTCCTCCCTCTGCTGTGTTTGGATCACACTCATTGAGGCACACACTTGTGATTCTCCACACAGTGCTGTACCATCCATCCATGACACATTTTGTGCACCCCCAGATGCATACAAGTGTTTACCGCATGCTGCTCCATCCACTCTTTCAGCGATACATTATACTCAAATGTAGTTAAGTAATGAGGAGACAAGCAGGTCATCAGTGTCCTAGAATGAGCTTTTATTGGCTTTTTCAGAACAGCTAGCACCAGTCTGGTCTTTGCTGTTTGCTTTTCCAGGGCTGCTTGATTACATTTTGTGGTGATCATATGTAAGTGATGCTCATCACTCAGTACAACAGACTTTATGTCACCCAAGCAACAGTGTATAGTACACATAGTGTGTACACATGGTGAGAACAGTATCTGCTGCAACAGACATTTTATGTGGGTCTAAATAAGATGATAAACACAAAAAGTTTACACACTGCGTAAAACATGAATAAAAAGAGAATGCAATCACAAAATGCCACTACATGTGATTGTTCTTATGTAATGTGAGGTTAAGTTGTCAGGTTTGAAAACAATTTAGGCTCAAAACATGTAAGAGTGTGATAGTGGTGCACCTGAACATGCTGTATTTTCTAAAGCATCAGTGTACAACTACAGTCCACTGATTTTTCCAGTCTGTTTTAATTTAACTATAACATCACAATGAAATAGTAAAATTGAATTGCAGGCTTCTAACAACACCTGTATGAAACCTACTTAGCTCCAGAAACAAGATGATTGTATTGGCTTTGCTTCTTGGATAATGTATAAGAATAAGAATAAAAATAAAGTAAATGCAATACTACTTCAAAAGAAGTTGTAATTGCAACCACACTTTATTTTTGCCCACAAATATCACATGAATTTTTGCACATTAAACAGCAATAGAGTGTCCATCCCTCCGCTGTAAACAACGGCTAGAGTTGTCACAATACACCCTGTGGTGTCAATCGTACCTTATCTTTTTAGCTCCTCATTCAAGGTTAGCTAGCTGAGCCTCGGGGAACACTTCAGATGTCGACGGCGTAAAGAGTTATGACATTGACACAGGAGTCACAGCGGAGTCACGTCTCCTACATTTGACAAGGTTGTGATGAGGCTGCCATCATATTGAGGGAAAAGGCAGGGCGTGCGGCGTAGTTGTCAATGCAAAGCGAGCTCGGGCGGGAAGGAGTCTTCTGTTTGCACATCGTACAAACTCAACAATCTCTCTAAATACCCACAGGCCTGGGGAAACGCATGCACTCTGCAGCACACGCACATACAATAAAACACCTACGCTCGCTCGGCGACTGCCCACACCACTGCGCAGATGAACTGTGTGTGTGTGTGTGTGTGTGTGTGTGTGCACGCATATGTGGTTTCACTGAAGCAGCAATGCTCCTCTAAACCACAGATAGTCAGGGAGAGACAAGGCCCAATGTCTAATTAACTTACTGCCTTCAGAGGATGTGTGTGTGTCCTTAAATCCAAGGCAAATGATGACCACTGGGGAGAAGCAAGGGAGGAGGGGGGAGAGAAGAGGAGGGGGGGTGCAGTGATGCAGGGAGAGAGAGGGTACTGAGACATGGAGAGGACGACTGTATTACAATTCATATGGATGTAGTGTGCAAGAAAGAAGCTGTATCTGTATTTTAATGGAGATCAGCTTTCCCATTTCTCACCTGTATACTAATCAGGGTTCCTCCCTAATGATGAAGGCTAATGATAAAAGAAGTATATCAAGATAAAAAAAAAATCCAGTTGGATGTGATCTTTCACTGTCTATGGTGATCATGTTTTCTGTGTCAGCAGCAGCAACATTAGGAGACGATGAGCTTTTACACAGAGATTTATAGAAAGTGATAGAAGGGGTCCTGCTCCTCCACAGGAATTCTCTTCAGCAGTCGCAGGCGTGGAAAACCTGCGGCAAGCAATTCTGGGGAGAGCGGCGCTACGTGAATGCTGCACGCTATGCAAACACCTGATGGGTATTTTCTGAACTGAAAGTCCCTGTGATGCCACATCTTACAGTCATAAACTCAGTCAAAAGCAAGTGTTGACGGTTAGCATGGCTGCAAAAATCTGCGTGAGATTGAAAAGCAAACTCGCTGAGACACAGAAGACAGGCAGGAAGACACAGAGAGGTAGGGGCAGAGGGAGGCGGCGAATTAGAGTCTTTAATTAGACCAGACATAGAGTGCTGTCTGCGTGTTTCACCCAGGGTAAGCCTAAAGGGAGGAGTGTGAAGGGAAAGTCACTTTCAAGCTCCACTAATATAATGGGGCCCTCATGAGAGCAAGCAGGGGGTAGATGTTTTTTAGGCTTATTTTTGTGTGTGCATGTGTGTGTTCATCTAAACAAAAAGTCTTTCTGCGTCCAACCTGTTTCAAGGTTGGCTCAAACAGCCGAAGTCAGACCAGGAGGTTAATGTGTGACTTTTTTGCCATTATCATCCTCAGCGGCAGCGCAGCCGCTCACAAACAGAGCCTCTTGCTAAGCCTGGTGTCATATCAGTCTTGTGTGGCTAAGCAGGCTGTTCACTGAGTTGTGAAATTGAAATGCAGCCTTGGTTATTAGACAAACAGCCCATCACCCGTACTGCTAGTTCACTGTCAATAGCCACTGTAGCGTCAGCTAACAACACAACTCATTTGTTGATTAAGAAGAGCTGCGCATGTTGTGTATGCTTAGTCCGTGTGCGCGAGTGCTGATGCAAGTTTATGGGTTTGTGTGCGTGCTCGCACCGCCATCAGCGCATACATCACCGAGGCTACATGAGTGTGAAATATTAATTCTTAGCAGCAGAACAAATGAAAACATGACTTCTGGTTAAATATTCCATTTGAATCCATTAACCCGACAGAGATATACAAATATGGATTTACAGTAAGAGTGTGGAGACGCAGCCTACAGGATTTACTTATATGTAAATAACAGTTGTATGCATCAGGTTAAAGTTGAAGAAAACTTGATGAATTTTACAACTATTCTAACTCTACAATCTGCAAAGACATGGCTGAACATTCACTCTTCTCAGTCGGTTCAGAACTGAATCATTTGATTCCTTTAGTTTGGTCCTGTACAGGAAGTAACCCATACAGTGACAAGGTACAAACTGGATGGACTTTACCGCTGGGTGGTGAAGATGACAAGTAAAGAAATTATTATGTTGAATTTCCTTAACTTAATGTGTCTGAGTTTGACCATGTTTATTTTCATATGAAGCCAGTCAGCTTGTGGGGGAAGGATGAGGTCATTTCTCTTAAATGAAGTCTGAGGACAGCCGGAGGCAAAATGTTAATCGTGATGGTCGGGAGACATAATGTTTCAGACTGATTACCGTGGTCTTACTAACAATATTGAGCCTTGCTGCAGGCTTAGCTGAAGGAGCTTTGTGCTCCTTGTGTCTCTACATGCACACTATGTTAAAGCCCAAACCAAATATATAATCAGCTTTTTAAAAGTGGGTATCCTGGTCAAGAAATGCAGTTGCAGGTGAGAAGACACTAATTTAAAAACACAAGCACAGAATCATGTTCTGAAGAAAAAATAAATTGAGACATGTTAAAAACTTAATTGTCATAATTCTGTAATTCTATGTGATAGCAGTTTAAGTAACATGCCGTTGTAAGACCCCCTGCAGGGTCAGTAGATGTAAATCCATTAAACTGCTGCACAGGTCTCCTCACTAAACATACACACACTCAATAATTCAGAACCAACAGCTGTCAAAGCAAAGACAGATGTGCAATCTGTCTCTTTGAGTGGATGAGTAATCGATGCATTGGAAATCCGCCCATTTCATCAAGTCATTTCCTTTTATTTTCAGTTTTAACTCATGTTAACTCAAGTTTGACTCATTTTAACCCTGGATTAAGCAGCGAGAACAATTAATGTGTTCGAGTTGCGTTTGGTTTGGCATTATGTAGTTTGTCTGTCCTCATATCTCCACCCTGTCTTCTTCACAAATACATGTTTATAACTAACTGGCACGACAACCACATGTCATGAAAAACTGTTGCATAAAAGCACATACTACCATCGACTTCCTGACCAGAAAAACGAACAAGGCATTTTCAAATCTATACACTAATTTAATTTGCTTTTTCCTCCCACCCCAAATTAAGCTACAAGCTGTTGCCTTTGTTTTTAAAATTGCAGAATCCTGCGGTGTGACCTCCAAGCCTTTGAAATAAAAGACACAATCTACTTCCGTCTATAAAGCCGAAAAGCAATTTGTCTGTGTGCAGTATTTTTTAAAACAACCTGCATACTGTATCTGTGAGTCACTTGGAATCCACTGGATTTGGAATTGAACCATCACTCTTACAGTCAAAAGACCAATGTTGAGAGTAACTAATCCTGATTTTGGTAACAGTTTATTTGTATTGATTTTGGAAACTGATATTTAGAAGTTAACCTCAGACTAAATGTCGGTCCTTCCGCAGAACTTTCTTTTTTTTTTTGTCTTTTGTACTTGCTATGAATTTCACATGACCTTTTAAGATGTTGATTTTCGTGAGCCTTTTGCTCTAAAACCCTGACAAAAATTCTATCTACTCTTCTATAATCTAATATTGAGGAGCAGTTATCTCAGCAGCTCAGTGCTTCTTTCTTGACAAGCCTCCAGAAGGAAAGGTTAGCATTTAGCAAAAGGGGTTTCCGATACATCAGCAGATTAAATCCTATATAAGCTCATGCGTACTGTTTGTTGTCCAGTGCCTACAAGCTGATCATTTTACCTTCAAACATCAGTGGAAATATTGACCAGGTATGAAAGTTGAATAAAGTTTTCCACAAGTTTGTCTTATATGTCTACATACGTTGTCTATTCCATTTCCACCCACACTCACTGACTCATTGGAACATTTAGTTGTTTTACTTATGGCCTTCGTTAGGATTCAGTTGCAGTCACAGCGGGGTACAAGCTGTTGAGGGGGGAGTCTTTTGCCTTTGGTACTTGTTCCAATGCAGCTCTGACATGTCACCCTTATTTGTATAATAGTTTAACAGTTGTCAGCTACACAATGCACAAATCCTCCCCCTGCTTGTCTGCAAACAGCCATGTTTTCCTGCTCCTCTGTGGGCAGTTACAGTTTTCCGATACCGGGTTCAAGAGGTCGGACGCCTTTAGCAACAAGTTTCGCTCATTAAAACTCTGACTGAGTGCCTTGTTAGAGGTTCAACATGCTGGATTAGTTGTTGCCTCTCTCAACATCAGCATTTACTCAAATTTGACCTAAACTTAGAATGTTCCTTTGTGTTCTCTCTCTCTCTCTCTCTCTCTCTCTCTCTCTCTCTCTCTCTCTGCTGTCAGTTTTACCCTCTGCAGCATATCCCTGATTACCTTTATAATACTGCAGTTCTTTCCCAATCATGAATCTTTATACTGTAATCTCTGCATGCACTAATATTGGAAGGACTACAGGTATGTGCTGCTGTTGCTGTGAGCTACTACTGTAATTGTTTTTGCTGGAGTACATGGCCAAGTTGGAGGCATCACTACTGGGAACTGACCTCTTGTCTCTGTGTTGTCAAAATTTTAAAGGCATCACTGGAGGGGAGTAAAAAAACGTCCTCCTGAAGAAATCAGACCAGATGTGTTTTTTCATCTGGGATGATGTCTTTCTTTTTGCCAAAAATACTCTGCAGCACCTGTTGGTTTTAAAGGACCAGTGTGCAGGATTAAGGGGGATCTATTGGCAGAAATTGAATGTAACTGAAACTAGGAATTGTTGTGTTTTCATTATGAATGAGCCCTTCATGTCATGAGTGGGGAGTGTGTCCTCTTCCACAGAGTCCGCCGTGTTTCTACGCTAACCCAGAAAGGACAAACCAAACACTGGTTCTGGAGAGATCCTTTCACGTTTTGTACGCTGAAGTGAAGGCCGCCGCCTCCTGCTTACAAAAGGAGGTGTCAGAGGAGGGATTTTCAGTTTGTTGCAGTCTGCAACCTCACCTAGATTGGACTAAATCCAACACACTGGTCCTTCAATGTAATGATGGAATGATGGGTACACACACAAACACACATACATCCTTCTATACATGTGAAGACCCTCATTGACACATTGCATTCCCTAGCCCCTTATCCTAACCTTAATCATCACTACTAAATTCCCAACTCTGACCCGAACCTAAACCGACCTTATCCTTCAAACAGCACTTTGAAGTTCACTTTCTGAAATGTCCTCACTCCGTTGGTTAAAAACAGCCCTCACTATGTAGCAATTACAAGCACACACCCCCAAACACACACTAAACTGCTACTCGACTCCACTGCCAGCGATGACATTAACATATTAAGTAAAGCAGTTTACAATGGATAATTCTTCAGGCAATTTGCCAAGGATCCTCATACAATTAAAAGAACCCACATAAAACAACATCAGGCACCCTTCCAAATAAACACTGCATTGTTTGTCATTTTCTCTCTGCTTTAATGAAAGTAATATGTGATAAACTGTGCAATATGCACGTTCATTAAATTTGATGTATGCTTCTCTTTGGGCAGCCGGTTTACATTTTAATACAACTGTAATCTGTTTCTTTTATACTATCCTATACATTAAACTTGCAGACCATATGCTCCTGTGATTGCTATTTATAAAAGCGTCTTTGTGCAAATATGCAAATGGATTTGTGTCTTCTCTGAGACATTTTCAACACAGTTCAATATTGAGGTAATGAGCCAAGTCCAACCAACGCTCACTGGAGCCATCGGGAGGAAAAATCCATACCTCTGTATTTCACATGGCTTCTCTCATGTCGCTGAGGCAAAAGTGTGCAGACATTAGCATTATCGCTGTTCGGCAATGAGAATGGGGAACCAACAATATGATATAGGAAGCGTAGCTATTTTGGAAATTTTTGTTTAGAGCAATTGCAAACCACACTCTGAACAAAACAATTTTTCCATCTGTTGACTGTAGATTGATCCTTAAGTGACTTTTCATAGGACCTGCAGTAGAACCATGCATAGTATTGATTTTAGTTTTCAAAGTTTACTTTTTCTCATTCAAAAAAAAAAAAATATTGAGAACTATGAAATAAAAAAAGTTTTGTCCTCCTCTTAATCCCAATCTTGGAAGGAGATTGAGTCTCAGAAATAAATCTCACATTACTAACAATGGCACTGTAATGTGATACAATGCACAAGATGTGTGGGTAAGTGCAAATTGACAATTTGTGTATGTGTGGTGGAGGGAGGGGGGGTCTCACATTGCTCAGATGAAGGGCATGTTCTAGCTCAGACTAATAGGGCTTATTATGTACTTCGTCTGTCTTGAAGTCAGCTCCCCGTTGGCTAAGGAGGCCGCCATTCAGGAGCACACGAGCCTATCATTAGTGTCAGTTTACTTGACATTTTCTTTGTGTCCCGGTTGAGCCCGGAGACTGAACAGCCCTCTACTGTGATAATAGTCACCTGCCAGACACCCACAGTGGGAGAGAAAAGAAATGACGGAGGGAAAATGAACAAGGAGAAAGAAGAAGAAAGTGCAAATCGAGGAGAGAGAGAGAAAGAGGTGGAGTGGAGTCACGAGGCTGCTGCCATGGTGTCTGATATTGCAGTTACAAAATGCATTGTTTCCAAGGCGACAGACAATTAAAGGCAACTTTTTTTTTTCATACCCATTAAGTCTTATCCTTTACTACCCCACATTATCCTCAGGAAGAAGAGAAACGGAGGACAGACAAAACTATCTCATAGAAATGCTAGATGGAGACGACGGCGAGGGAGGGAGTCAAAAAGGTCAAACCAACAGGCCAACCTTGCTCCTTAACACACAACGCTGACTCAGCCCAACTCGAGACACACCTCGTGTTCAGGGTCATGTCTGGGTTATGCGACCCAAATTACAGTACCACTCTATCAGCGAAGGACAGATTTAATATGCAAATCACGTTTGATTCTGTTCTCACCGGCTCTATGGAAAGACGTGCTTTCTTTTTTTTTTTTTTTTTCTCTGCCACCTGCATGCTCCTCCAGCGACCTTCAGATACTGTCAATCAAAGCGACGGCATAGGGGATTAAATTAAAACGAACCGCGAACTCTTAAAATGTGACCCGCAGCTACATTTAAAGGTGGAGGAGCAAAAAGAATCTAATCAAGTGTCTTTATGCCAAGGGCTCTTAAAATGCATGTCCTCCGCCTGCGCACTTAGTCATGGGCTAGAATAAAGTCTATGGACACCTTGTAGACAGAATTTTTGCTAATAAAGTCAAGTGGGTGATTAGAATGACAGATACATGTACCAGTTAATTCTACACTGCAGTGTATGCGTATGTATCTTGAGCTAGATTTGGACCTATATTCTCTATAACCTTTCTTGAAAAGTTCCCATCGCTCTACAATCCACCTCATTCTGCATGATAAAAATGAGCTCCTTTTCCTCCTGTATCAAGATAATGTGAGGCTCTATCATTCAAAAACCAGGCTCACCCACACTGGGGTATGAATATTGTGTGTCTGGGAGGCTGAAGAGCTTAAAAAAAAATGACATGAACGACGTCTTATACCTTCCCTCACTGTGGACAGCTCATTTGATATTGACATCCTTGCTCTTTTGGCAGCCTCAGAACAAGAGAAACAGTGAATGGTGTGATAGCACATTCACCATGGCTCAACAAGCGCCTCCTAAGTGGGGGAGGAATGGTTGGCGCAACAAAGAACTTTGGCCTCCGGCAAATGAGGTGGGCAGACAGCAAATTATAGTTCCTTCATTACGGGATTGCAATCAGTCCACGGATCGATCCGTACAGTAATCACCAGCTGTGGAGAGAAAGGAGAGGAGGTGGGAACAATGCCCCTCTATTTCAACCTTGTGTCGATGGCTCTACACCAGAGTGGAGGCAGAGATCCATAAACGTATCCACAAATGACCAATATAGCTAACTAGATAGTGTCAAGCCAGGTCAAGGCTGGACATAGGGGAAGAAAAAAAAAAAGAAGTCCCACCTATAACGGAGAGTTGTTGCACAAGTTATGCATTAAAACACAAACCTATTGAGACAATATGAGACATCGTTTCATGGAAAACGTGTGGTTCAATGCTGGCTCAGCATTTGTTGCAATTCACCGCAGCATCTTGCTCTGCCTTCGTCAATCATACCATGGCTCCATAAACTGTTATTGACATTTTGACAACTGATAAGCCTGAAAACTTGTGAATGTATAAGTCAAACTTCCTAGATTGCATTTCATCTTCTCACCTGTGCCAACAGCAGTGCATTTTTTTATCGTGCTATTTTTGGTCCAAGAGGCTCGATTCAGAGCAAAAAAAAGTCTGAATTAAGTGGAAGTCGTTTTGAAGGCCGAATCCTGTTTATATAATCTGTCTGTCTGCTAGATCTCTGGGCTGAAATCTTATAGCATCGAGTCATTTGTGAAGTTTTGCTAGTCAGTGAACAGGGGGGTTGATGACCACCTTGTACACAGGTAGTGCTGGGGTAAAACTAAAGGCGTACAGATTGGAGAAAAAAATATCCTAAAACAGTATTACAGCCCTGATGTTAACAATAAATAGAATCTGTATTTTGATGGTAGTAATTATGAGGCATGCACACCTTTGTATGGCATGCTGCTATTTTTGGTTTGACCCTGCCAAGCCCAGCACGGCGCCAGTAAACAGCAGGTTTTTGAGAGACAACTCTCTGCCAAGGGAGTAAATCATTGGCTCAGAGCTTAGAATACCACATATGCTTTTGTTAAGGACAGCTGACAGTTTAGATTTATGCGTGAGCGAGACAAAGAAGGTAAAATCCGTGAGGAGTGAAACATAAAGTGGGGAGGTGGGCACGGAGATCTGAGCAATCGATCAATCATCCCGCCGCCGCAGTTTCTCCGCACCCCGCCCCGCCACCCTCTGACACTGGAACTCGCCCCACTTTTCAAAATCTGCATCGCCTCGTCCTCTCTTCCTTCCTTCCTTCCTTCCTGTCGCCTGGCTTTCCCTCGTTCATTGTCGCCTCGCTTGCTCGCTTTCGTTATTTCACTCTTTCTGCATTTTTTAAAAATGTATCACTTCTCTTAATGTCTCACCTTTAGGTTATAGCATGCTTCCTGAAAACAGCTGTGCATCCATGAGAGATGTGTGTGTGCCAGAGCTCTTTATCACTGCCTGGGAGTTGAGTTAGTGTATTCATATGTGTCTATCTGTTTACTAATGCTTTTATGGCTTTTTTTTTTTTTTTTTGCAGGCCTGTGTGCAAGTTTTTTTTAACACAGCCCAAACATTTAATAAGCAAACAGACGTTTTTCCCAGCAGCTCCCAGGCCTTTGCCTTTGCCTCGGAGCTAGCGCAGGACACCAGCCGCCGTCTGTGGGCCCAGCAGGCCTGTTTGATTCATGAAGCAGCATCAAAGCTTTCATATGCCCCATACATTCCCCACTGCTCTCGCTCATCTCATTGTTGAATCGCTTCTCCAAAGCTGTCGGATACTCTCTCCGCGGGGTGGATGGCACTCGTCGGAAGCTAATAGAGGATGGCTATATATGCACATGTGGGTGTGTTTTTACGTGTGTGTGTGTGTGTGTAAGAACAGCAAGGCAATGTGATGTGAAGAGTGGATTTGCCAGCATGTGGTCATCTAGATTATAGATGTTTTCACATGCACATTACACACATACACACACACTTGTCTTATTCCATTCTCTCTTTTCTAATTCCCCTAAAACTACCTAATTACTCCCAATATGTAATCCAATCGGCCAAAAAGCAGTACGTTAAGGTTCATTATGCGTTGACTAATGCACCACACAAGTTTGGATGGAGCTATTCATGCAGCTCATCTTATTAAACCTGCTCTCTCTCTCTCTCTCAGTCTGAGCTGAATCCAATTTAATAACACATGCTGCACTGCGCTTTTATTACTGTAATATCCACCAAAGACTAGCCTAAAATGGCACTTTCGGGCCAGCATCGACAAACACAGATTGTATTTGCGTTCTCGTGACATTTTATCACCATTTGTGATGCTTTGTTTTTCCAGCGTGGAGACACTTGTTATCAATACCCACAGATCATAATTCATGACATTGCTGCTGCAGGAAAAGCTGGATAGGATACTTACTGACACGTTCTGATGCTCGTACTTGCTCATGGCTCTCACATGAAACTATAGCTGGATTGTCAGGACTGGATGGGTTACAGTATGTGTGTGCAGGGTTCAAGCATGTGATGGTCAAAGTCAATGGCATTGATTCTGCTCGGGCTGGAATTCCATCCTCTTCCTCCGTCCTTCCTCACCCTCGCACTCTGGCTGTGTAGCTCACAGAAATGAAGCCTTAAGAACAATGAAGCCCAGGGGTTGCCACTACTTGACCCGTAAAGTCCTTATCTGATGCCGGTGGTGTGATTGTGACAGAGGTGGCAGTGGAGGTCGAGGTTATTGCATCCATTTTGTGTACAGAATCAAGGCAGAGGGGAGAAAGAAAAGGTGTTTTTTTTTCTTTTTTCTGTAAACTACGTTGGACGAGGAGTGCTTGGAAAATAAGGTGGCGTGATATTGCGCTGATTCCTCTGCTGAAATGATTTTCCTTTCAGAGAAATCAGATGTCAGCTAGTGAGCAGCACTTCAAGAGTTAGTGAGGGTTTTGGGTTTATGTGATATTTCAGAAAGAGCTGCCCTTACACGGCCACTGCATGAGTGCTTAAACCCTCATCTATCCCAGCCAGCAAAAGTCTAGATTTACCTTTTTGTACTTGAGTCGTTAAATTTTCGAAGCCACTGAACTTGTGGTAGATTCATGTGGGTATATAATAAACAGCAGCTTGCCTCATTAGGTCTGCTTAGTCATGAAGCAATTGTTGGTTAGATCGCTCTGCCTAGATGCAGGGAGTATCATTTTTGACCCCTAAAAATACCCAGCACTAAAGGTCTCTCCACAGAATGCAATGAAATCAAATACCAGAGGAACTCAACATTTAATTAATAATAAAGACTCTATTACGGGTGGCTAAATTTCAAATGAGTCATTTCTGTAATGTAGTCAGGGCCTTCAGTGAGGTTAATTGAGACCTTGACAGCACTTAAGTGTCTGCTGCATGCTTGTGTGTATTGTCTTACCTCTGGCTACAGCGTCTGGTCTCGGGCTTTATGGAAAGAGCTTTGATCTGAGTGAAAAGCGTATATTGCGAGTGTGTGCGTGTGCATGTAATCACAACGGTGCCGCCATGGGAGCGAGAGGATGAGATAGAGATGTACAGTAGATGTAAGAGGAGAAACAGATGTATAGGGACGAGCACATATTCAGTGGAGCTCAAGTGTTCTCAGGAAGGGAAGAAAGGAGTCGTATTAGTTTTTGTGTCTTGAAAGCCAAGGTTGAAGTGATCTTCTCTCTCCCTGGAGACTGGGAGGAGGGCTTTTCCAGTGCTCTGCAATGTGGAGGAGGACTTCCTGGAGCATGCAGCAGATACAGAAAAATGACTTAATCCAGCTCGCAATATGAGATGGATCTCTGTCAGTTTTTGGATAGCACAACCGTGTATTACTGGCTTGTCAATACTGTATTATTAGGGTTCAAACCTCGAGGGGGGTAGAACCCTGTTGTGTTTGTGCTGGTTTATTATTATTATTTGTCTTGGCTCAAATTGCTTTGAGCTGGAATCAGGTAGAAACATGAAACTGGGCCTAGTAACTGGAAATGATGTGCAAATGCTTCCTAAGAAACAGATGGCGGCGCTGTGATTAAGGCCACACCTCTCCCAATGTAAGTATGATTGACATGAAATTGGAGTCAAGTTCAATGTGCTCAAAAAAAAAAGGCCCTTTAGGACCATAAAAGCCTGCTATGATGGAACTAATTAATTAATTTTTATACTTATAGATTGCTTATAGAATTTTGTGGGTTACACATGGCCCCCATCAACCAAATAACTTGACTCATTAACATGCATGAATCCGTGTAATACCTATAGGATGTCTTTGGGAATACGTCGACTTAAGAGCCTGATCCATGAGGGGCATCAGGAACACCAGCAATGTGTACCTCATCGCCCAGTGGACAGAGTTTTACCAATTTAGGTGTGCAATGCTCCTGGGACAAATATTAACCAACATCTGAAGCATCACATTGATTGGTGCAAGTGGGCGTGGCCTTTCAAATGTCCACTTCCTTGTTATGAGCCGAAAAAAGGTTTGAGCCTACAGCAGTTGTATATGCGATCATATGTGTCTATATTGTGTTTTGCTACTTCATGCACTAAAATCAAGCATAAAAAATCTTCTGATTGTGTTAATTTTGAAATAATTCATCAAGGGGCATTTCTGGCACCGTGACCAGACTGACGGATGCGATAGTGAACCCCCTCCCACCCCGTCCTCTCCTGTCACTCCCTGATCCTCTCCAGCTTTATCTCCTCCTCTCAGCCTTCTATTCATTAAACAGACATAAACAAAAGAAAGTTTTTTGTTTGCAGCTAGTGTCTCTCTGTTGCATGCGGCTCCATCTCGCTGAGTTCATGGAAGCAATCACAAGCTGTTTGTTGCTTACCGTTAACAGCCCATACTTTGGGAGGGGGTCCAATTTAATACATAATTGAAAATGGTTGCTGTGGTCCATTTGGTACGCTTTTGTTCTTCCTACATCAGCAACGCAGACACCGCCAGGAGGCTGCTCTTGGGGGATTTGCTTTTTTTTTTTCTTTTTTTTTTCTCGGTGTCATTTTTCCCCTCCATCTCTTTCTCTCTCTCCTTTTGATGCCTTTTCTCGATGACAATTCACACTTCAGTTGAGATTGCTCTAAATTTCGATTTCAGCCAAAATGCTCTTTTAAGTAGCTGTCTCTGTCTGGATGCCATTTGTCCCTCACTTCCTTGCCCCCTTCCACCACATATGCACACACACAAACACCTACGCACACACACACACACAAAAATGCTTTCTTTCACGTGAGTGCATGCACCCATATTATGTGGCTGTGATCGTCTCAAAGTGAGCTCCATCATCTAATGTTCCTAAAGTATAACAGTTAGTATGTCACTTAATGCGACACTCTCACCATGTCTTTTTCTTTCCTTTTCACGTCTTCCATCCAGCTTTTACTTCTTAAATGAAATACTGTAATCAACGTTGCCCTATGCAGGCTCACATGTTGAACTGTCCATGGTCATAGCTCAGTACGAAACCCGCAGCTATCAAACGGGCACACTATTATCCATCACCACTCTTCTCTTCCCAACTAAGATTGCTCCGGTGGCAAACTCGCTCGCTCATGAGATTTGGCTTTCAATCTGTCTGCCAACGGACCACCCCCTCTGGCCAGCCCCATCCTCTCTCCCCAGGGAAATGCACCGAGGTCTTGGAGCGATTTTGCAGTAATGGAACTTCAGGATAAACTAGATTTGATGATCCACCCATACAGGGGCCTCTTGGCAGTTTGAGCTTGCCCCCCCCTTCCTGTTTCTGCCCTAAACCTCATTACCTGAGGCTGATTCTTCTATCTGGCCTCCCTGGGGAAGCGGAGGTGAGGAGGGGGCAAAGGAACACAGGAAGTGGAGTGTCACTTCAGATCACTGTTCATGCCGGGAAACCGGTTGATTTGTATAACCTGGTGAGCAGGGAAGAGTTATTTGAGAGTTGAGAGATCTTGCTGTTATTGGCGTGTTGTGTGTGTGTGTGTGTGTGTGTGTGTGTGTGTGCTTTTGCCAAAAATCTAATTCGTGCCAAGTATCTTAGAATTTCTGGTATTCAAGTATTCATTAAGATTGAACTATTGATCCTGCAGGGAAATGAGGTAGCAAAAGCTTTGTGATCCAGGGGAAAAGACAAGACGTGTTCCAACGAATAAGCATCAGTAGAATGAATAAAATATGACGTATGTAAATATAATCAGAGAAGTTAATTTGAAGAACTCGATGAGTGCTAATCCCCTGCTTGCCGGCATCGGTGTCCACATTTTGACTCGTCACTGTTGTGAGCGTTGGCGCTTTGTGTTGTGACAGCTGCAGGTGTTTGTTCAGTTCCTGACAGATGCACACGGCGTCCTCCCCTGCTGCTGTTAGGCTGCGGTTTGACACATGTCCATTGTGCAAACTGGCTGTTTTGACTGGTAGTGTGTGAACGAAGCTCACCGTGGTGGAAGGGGGCCACCCGCTGCAGACGGATTGACAGACAGGCATTAGCAAAGTTGTCAGCACCTTTTCTTCCCTTTTTGTTTTTGCTTTTTAGCTCCCTTAATCTACTTTGGTCTCAGCATTCATGCTTCTCTTGTTATTTTCTCTATTTTCAAAAACCTTCTCCTCACTAATTCTGACCCAACCGTTTTGGCTTTGCTCTGATAGAAGTAATTTTATTTTACACAAAACTGTATTATTCCATGACAGACGCATCACTCGACACTTTTTATGTGTTGTTAATTTATCTGTGAACTAAAACAAATGCTATTTTTGCCCCGTGAAGCTCCCATGATGAAAACATGTCTTGCATGCATTAGATCCACAGCAGCAATCAATGTTGTAAGGCTGGGAATCGATAACCACAGCTAATTGGTTTCGTCTCAAAATATTTGACCCATGAGAATCCTCACCACAGAGAAGTGATGAGGTGTCTGTGTTTGTTCGCTGCCGTTCAAGTGAAACTCATGAGCAGTACCAGTGTTTAAGCTTTAGTGTGCTCTAGCTTTTAATAGCTAGAATCTGGCTTTATAATGCTTCGATTAAAGTTCCCCGCCAGGCATCTTTTAGGACATGTAAAAATGCTCTGCTTTGAATAATAATTTCAATAATAATTCAGTGTGATGTGGTTTTTCCACAAAAAAGGTAAATCAACCAGTTGAAAATTCCTAAAAGCACAACTACTTTTTCTCCCTCATAAATCCAGAGTCTGCTGTTTGAATATGTAAAGATTGTACATTACAGAAATGTACCTGCTGCACAAAAGCTGTTTCCTGCTCAACTGAAAAGTCCATTTTAAGCATTTCTGAACTGGAGGCTTCAAGTTCCCACATGACTCTTGCGCAGGTTGCATGATTGACCTGCAAACTAGTTGACACAAAATCATGCTTGTACATACATGTGTTAAACTTTAAGGTGAGTGGAAGCATTTCCCTCTCTGCAGAAAAAAGTGAAAACAGCCTTCAAGTGTAAAGTTGCACACTATTCAACTGAAGTATTAACTCAATTGCTTTTTGATTTTTAAGAAAAATATCACCCTGTCAATATAATCAGTCCTTCATACAGTAACTTACCTTTCTTTTTCTCCCTCCCTCCTTTTCTCTCCAGGTAAGGAGGAGTCAGTAGCCACCTTCAAGGGCAATGAGTTCTTCTGCTACGACCTGTCGCTGACACCCATCCAGAGCAGCACCGACGAGATCACGCTATCCTTCCGCACGCTGCAACGCAACGGCCTCATGCTGCACACCGGCAAGTCGGCCGACTATGTCAACCTCTCCTTGAAGAGCGGCGCGGTCTGGCTGGTCATCAACCTGGGCTCGGGGGCATTCGAGGCCCTGGTGGAGCCCGTCAACGGCAAGTTCAACGACAACGCCTGGCATGACGTGCGCGTCACCCGCAACCTGCGCCAGGTAAACACTGCCCGTGTAATCCAGGGCCACCGCAGTCGGAGTGGTGCCTCTGTCTGCCACCCACCCTATCTCTGCTTCACTTGACTTTCCATCTTTCTATCTTTTCTCTTTGCACGCGGAGCACAAAGGGATTGTTTGTGTCACCTCCTCTCCTCTCCTGTTGCTTGGTTGCTTAACAGAAGTTTTATTTTTTTTCCAGGTTGGAGTTGGAACAGAAGACTGGTGCTGTTTTTTTCTCTCCATCTTAGCTTCATTTTTTTTAAAATAACCAAAAATGCATCTCACTTTCATTTTCAAAGGTCATTGAAAGGCAAAAGGTGAAAACACACTGCAGTCAAAGTGAAAACAAGATAATATTCCCAGTCATGTTCAGATTATAATTAACATACACACAATGAAATTAAAGGCAACTATGCACATGTAAGGTGTTACACAGGACATTGTGTTTGTACTGTTATTAATGAACAAGTGAAGAAAGAGCCCCACTCAGTATTTATGCACATAATGTACTCTGCTACACAAATGGAATGCACCCTAATTTATCAAAGGTGACAATGCACTTAAACCCTTTCTGAACAAATTACCCAACACATCTTTACAAACATTTAATCGTAGCTAATGGAAAACAAAAGAGCACCAGCAACCTCAATGTCCGTGTGTGTGTTTGTGTGTGTGTGGGAATTTGTGTGTGTCTGTGCATACCCGCTTGTTCAGTCTTCATTTTTCATCTGCTCATACACAAACAGGCACAGCAAAGTATATTCACAGGTAACACACCCTCTGAATACTGGACTCTCTGGTTGCACCATCATCAATTGGCAGTGAGATACAATCAATTTCACTTACACTTGCACATTTTTTTTTTTTTTTGGTAATTGTAATTGGAATGAATGGCTCGTCAGACCTAATAATGGGCATTGTTAGCAGCCCTGAATGCATAAAAGGCTGATGCATTAGCACAAAGATGGTACATCAACTTCTTTGTGTGTGCCGGCAAAAACATCCCTGTAAGTTTCGGGGGGGAAACAAATAAAGCCAATAGTATCAAACTCTTGTACTTTTAGAAACTGAAGAACTCCCTGCAAAAAAGGACAACCTGAGAGCAAAATGATTCTAAATAACTAAGTGTTTTAGGAAGAAAATTCCATGCCGACCAGATTATGCAATTTCTGTCTTATTGCAGTATTTCACTATTATGTATTTCAGTGTGGTAACTCAGACTTGGAAGTTGTCCAAGATTTGTGGAGCTGATGCTTTATTAGCATATGCTTGCTTTAGGATAAATGATCACATTCGCACCAACACACACAGAAGGCGGCGTCTCAGACACACACACACACACACAGACACACACGCAGTTGGGGTCAAATATGTTATGCTGTAGAGCTATGTGTGATCAGCAGAGTGAGTCTAGCTAAATGAGTTTGGGAAGCCAGCACAATTTTAAAGATTTACAGCACGGGCCAACCCACCACCACCAACCACACCATAATGACCATCAGGCAAATAAGTAGCACATACACACATGCTAAACTGAGACACTATTATCTGCCTGCCTCTCTGTCCTTCTATCCATCTATGTGCCTATATATCTGTACTGGCATTTACAATGAAATGTGCTATAACTGCAAGGATGCTGCTGGGAGTAATACCAGTACTACCACTTACTCAATGATATCTATACAATAGTATTAAATGCAGTTTTGAACATAATAGTATATATGATTTGTCTGATTAAAATTCAAATTCGAGTCAAATAATCTTTTAATTCTTTAATTAAGTTAAATGACTTGATTCATAATTCACATATGAACAAGTGTTGCTTACTTTAAACTAGCAGACACACACAAAAGTGTTAATGTTATTTCAGTCTTGATATTCGTGAAAAAAAAGTCTTAAGAAAATAAATTTTCAATATTGTATTTTATTAGTTCTGTTCAAGTTACTCTGGATAACATAAACAGCTTGATCTCTATAAATCTTCTTGTACAAAATTTTACATTACGTAACCGGATATTAAATTCCTGTGCTCCGTCCATGCCTTGACCCAGAACTAACCACATCATGCTGCTCAGGCAATCTCCATTAACTCGCAAAACGGCTTGAATCCCCAGTGGATCATTCTAATTGACATAACAGGAGGCCTAAGTGTTGAAGAGCTCTCTGGATTTACACCGGACCATCCCCACTGAGAGACACAAGGAGAGGAGGTATCGATGACATTGACCACCTCTGACCCTGTGTTTACTCTCGGGCTGATACCCACCTGATCAATGAGTGCCTGGATGCTTTGAGGCGTTGTGAAACATGCATGTATTTACACAGTTACATATGTGTCAGAGGACTTAAATATTCACACACCTGCAGTTGCATCCATGGAGCCCAAGACCCAAGGACATGTCTCTAAGAAAGCCTTAATATTTATGAGGTTTTTATGATATTCTATTTATTTTACATTGCTTGAATATTAGTCTTTTCAATGAATGACTATTGGTAATTTTTCTGGTTTTATATATGAATTATTCAATATATGTTTTTTTTCCCAAATAATGCATACATCTATTCTATTTTAATTTTTAATTTTTTTTTTTTTTGTCTAAATAATCAAAGCATGGACAAATGGCCTTCTCTAAGTCCTGTTAGGTCACAATTCTTCAACACAAAATAAATTTATCTTTCCCTCCTATTCGTTTAAATAACGTCTTTTTCAGATTGGGTGTGGCCATGCACGTTGACGATGGACAGACAAGAATCGCAGATGGTTGTCCATGAACGCTCGGTGCACTTCAGATATAAATACCGTTAATTGCATCATCTGTTCTTCAAAAGCGCCTGAAAATGTAAACAACACACCCACACAAACACACCAGTATTGTTTATTCTCCTCTTCCCATTGGAGCTCACATGATATCTTGCATTAAAAATAGCCTGCAGTCTACGAGACAAGCGCTGGAATCCAGCTGAGGTTATCACACAGCCCCAGTGGTCTCCAAAGTCTCATCCACTCTCTGTCTGTTGTTCTTAATGGCTCTTGCAACGTCATCCATATCTACCGCTGCATCAGTAAGCTCCAAAACAAGTAAAGCCTGTGAGCTCTCACAAGCCAGTCTCTCGCTCTCTCTTCCTCGGTATGGGTATATTTGCCGTCCTTCTCCACAAAACCTATGAATTTGTCAGCTTTGTGCGGGATAAAATGAAGCAGACAGAATTAGGTGAGGTGATAGGGACTCTCCGCCAAGAGAGAGGAGAGAAAAGGGAAGGAGCGGCGGGGGGGGGGGGGAGAAATGGGCATGTTACGTGCATAACAAATGATCACAGATTCAGAGCTCCCCTTGGTGGCATCTGAGAGTAGTGCATGTGGAGAGTGGTGGGTGTGTGAAGAGTCTGGCTAATCCCTGTGGTGTACAGTTGATAGGCAGGCAAGGACGCTCGCCTTGACCTCTCTTGAGTCTCTCCCCAGAATACACACACATCCCCGCTCGTTCTACCCCGTTCAATGCACACACTGGTTAGCATACGCAGCGAGGGATCACCTCCTCCCTCCCTGTGCTCTCCCTGACATGATGATCTACCATCATGGACATCTTGTAGACTTCAGCGCTGGTGACCATCCTTGCCCTTTCACTCCTCCGGGATCACACACACGCTGTCTATACACACTGCGGAAGGAGGAAGGGCAAAGACAAAGATGGAAACCCTCACGTCAGACTGTTCTTAGAAATGATAGATACATCCAATGCACTACAGCAAAGCAGAACACATAGTGAAAATAGGTCAGATATTAAGTGAACAACGGTGTGTTAGTCAGCGCACATCTAGCAGCAAAGGCGACTCGCTTAATGCATATTTCAAATAAAAACTGCTCATTCACGACTGTGCTGTATGTTCAGTAAGCATTGATTTTCTGATCTTTATAAGTCCTGCACATATTTTCCCAGAAGCCCTGCAGACACATGGACTAATCCACACACTGCTGTATTCCTTGCAGGGGTAACTTTTAGCATTGACAAGTGGAAAAATCAGCCACAAATCAATCAGTCAGTTTGTCTGTCCTGCAAAGAAGCAGTAGGGCAAGTGCAGATCAGAAAGGCTGATGCTCTATAGGCCTCTTGATGAATGTTTGCTTGTTATTTCCTTTAAAATATTACATTCACACACAAGTTCTGATATCGATGCCAGCAGTGAGACAATCAAGCCAACGACCTGGCACATACTCAGTGTTTCAATAGCATTACAAGTTCAACCAGCACACAGAGTAGTGTGAAGACTATCCTGCAGCTGTATGACTTAACTTAGTTATTATTAGACACTGATGTGAAGTTATTGTTGTGCTTAATATTCTTCCACTCCCGACAATATCATGAATTAGTCCAAGTAACATGATTAGTTGCACTCAGATTGTCAGCTTTTATTTGTTTGTTTTTTTCTATTGATTAAATTTGGCTGGTGCAGATGTTTTATAAGGATACAAAAGATGTGAGCAAGAACTTTCTTTAGAGATTGCAAATGAATTGTAGAATTACACTCAATGCAAAGTGTGTACATGTACACCATGCTGTTGGGAGCTGCTTGCCATTACTACCCCATAATATAGTAAAATATTTGTTAAAAAATCACCTGCTATGCATATCATGGGGGATGCTTCACCCTGCTGCTGTGTACTTGAGGGTGGCTTTTGTGATATTTGTCGAACCCATCTGTAATATAGTCAGTGGCTTGTTTTTTGTCCACGGTTTGTTGAAATTAGAGCAATGCAGTGCCAGGAAAAAAAGCTTGATGCCACGCTTTCGATCTTCTAGAATACAGTAATCTATATACTAATGTATTCTTGGAAGGCTAACTTTCCATGTTGACGATCAGCGCGACAATCACAAGGGCCTCACATCACATCGGCCCGACTGCGAGCTTAACAGGCTCTCGCATCCCAAAGGACGGCGCAGGCAGTCAAAGGAAACATGAGACGCACTGGCAGGGGGAAGGAAGTGCGCGCTTGTATGTCTGTATTTTTGCTTGTTCACGGGAAGCAGAGAGAGAGGGAGAGAGAGAATGATTGTGTGCACAATAGAGAGTGGTAAATGAAGTGTGGTGCTGATGCCTGAGACTAAAGGAATATCTGAGCAGTGTGGAGGATGGAGGGTGGGAGCAGTGGGAGAGAGACAACAGTTTGTTCTCTACTACGAAAAGAAGAACAAAAGCAGGGTTCTTTTTTTTTTTTTAATTCCCCAATGTGACTTTACAACCGAAAGATTCAACATCCACTGTGTCACAGAACTGGGCCACTGGCTTAGCCAGCGTCTAGAGAGAGAGAGACTTTTGAACTCAATATATCTCTTTTTCCGATCCTATTTTTTCTCTTTTCTGTCACTTTCACCCTTTCCTTCCTTCAACCCCTAAGTCCCCTAACCTTGCACTCCTCTTTTCCATACTGTATAATTGCACCTTGGATGCAGTTATGGGATTAATAATCAGATCAAACACATTTTTTTCATGTGTCTTTAGTGCTGAATGCACAGCCCGGAGATTCAACCGCTGGCCCAGAGTTCAGCAGGAGAGGGTGAGCTTTGATCTGCATCAGGATCGAGTTCAGCAAAGGTCGCGTGTAGAATAATAATCAGTTACACATAGGCACCGCAGGTATTGCAATTTCGAGAATGTGGATTTCTTGTATTTACTTAGGGACTAGAGAGCCTGAAAAATCTATAGAGAAAAGCATATATACATGTTTGTGTAGCTGTAGCCCAGATTGATATAGATCACTAGTGATTCAACCTTCAGGAAAACCATCATATTTGTTCTGCAGTCCCCTGTTAACAGGAAGTGCTGTGTGTATTTGGCAAGAGCAGTAGGGCCAACATAACATCACTGTTATACAAAGAGAGAAAAAAACGACACAACTGTTACTAGTTTATGGTGTTTTAATTATCCATAGAACTAAAATCAATACATATGAATACATACATTATGGTAATAGTAATGTAAGAGTAACACCACTATGCAAGGGGAAAAGTTACTTTCAAACTTTGGGTCATTGTGAATCCATAGGCAAACACATACTTATAGTCAATAATGAATCATAAAACACACACAAACTTTACAAGCAGCAATACATTAGATAAAAAACCAATAAGGCGCACATAGTTATTCAGCTGAGCGCACAAAAACACCCCATCAAATTCTAAACTTCTAACCTCCACGCATGTCTCCCATACATATCAGAAATTGGTGCCAGCTAATTGTATGTATTAAGATTCAACACACTGTTTTCACCCTAACGCCTGCACACAACCCCTCAGCTACCAGTATATGGTTGTTATATAGAGGCCAAGTCAAGGCATGGAAAAACTTTGAAAATTGACTCTCCATGCACAAAATAGTGTGATTTGAAAAAAAGAAATGCTGTCACAGCTCAGTTGCTGTCATGACTGAAAAATTCATCGGGGGAGAATCATTATCATTTCAGCGTCGTAAGATCTTCTGCATGCGGTGTGATCTTCTAAAAGCAGCATTCCTTTTGAAAATTAGGAATTTCACAATTTATTTTAGAATTTTAAAGACGCAATATTATAACCACTTTAGGTTCTAAACTAGGTTTAGATGCTTTCATTTTCAAAAGGACACATTATTTGTCACTTGGCTGCAGCACCTCTGTTCTTGTCATGAATATTAAATGGTGTTTCCAGCAGCCCATAATGGTGGACATGCGTTACGTACCCCGCCATGTAGCCAGTGGTCCTAGCTTCTGGTCACACCCTAGCTTAAACATGTAAATATGTGAAACTCAACCCCAAATTGTCCCACTGTAGTTGAGGTCAAGGGAATTGTTCATCATGCAATTATAACGGTTTCATGACGTCCGTGGTCAAAAGCAACCACATGTAACAGTTTAATACACATAAAGATAAATAGTTTCTTTAGGTTTGATAATTGGTTAGTGATGTTTGGAATAGTGGAAAGACAAGCCCAGAAAGTTTTGGTGAGTTTTATTTTGCTTCTGTCAAGTTTGAATGAAGCGTGTTTTCTGATGATCTACAAGGTAAAAGTCCTGCTTTTGTCAGTGGTGGCTTTGAGAGCGATATAATGAAAAAAACAATCTCTGTATGGATCCTTTCTGTAATGCTGTCAGACGCTTAAATAACAATCTAAGTCTGTCAGTGGCAAAAACAAGCACTTTTAGTGGAAGTACTTTGATGGACGTAGTTGCCCACAAGGATTATGTTATTGCAGCCTGTTTTGCAGCTGGACCAATCACACATTCTCTTGACTGTCCCTCAATCTTACAACCTTAGTCCAACATGCAGCCTGTGCGAGTGGCCCCATTACCTGCACAACATACTAAGTTCAACGGATTAACCTACAAAATAAACAGCAAAACAACATGAAACATGGCAAAACTTACAGCTTCCTAGTTTGAAGTCAAGTAACAGACAGTCGGTATCGATCCATCCTTGAGCTTGGACTGTTATCAGCCCTTTGCTGACAAAGCAGTCCGGCAAAGTAAAATGCACAGAGACAATTCAATACTTTTCCAATCCTCGTGGGGACAGTTCCAAATAAAGTTAAGCCAGAGTATCTTGACACCCTCAGATGGTGGGAGCAGATGTAGACTTTGTGTTGGTTCTCGCAGTCAATAACAGAGCACCTTCATGTAACATTGTCAGACAGCGAGGTAGATGAAGTAAACCAGGTTTCAGTGGGCGAGACAGTCACCTCGCCGGAGGTGGTGCTGCGTTACATGGTGATGTAGACAAGTAACAGAAGAAAACGCTGGACTACTGATGAGACAGATCAGGCAGTTCAGGAGCTGTGTTTTCTATAGGAGAGACTTTTACAGATGTTTTACACACACCAAAAAGCTATGAACACACTCATCAGTGAAAAATGCAAAAAGCATAATATGGCCTTGTTAAACATTTCAATTATCATTCAGTTACTAGGTTGTAATCCCTGTTACTAAGACATCCCCGTACTTTGGAATCATGTTATAAGCAGCAGGGCATGTTGGAGAAACGATCACATTTATTTCATATGAGACCACAGAATGAAAACCCTCCCCTTGCAATCAATACTACACGAGTGGATGCTCCCCTCCTCTTTCTTATTCTTTCTACCTCTCTTACTTGTTAAGACTGTTTTTCAACCATTTCTGTAAGCCGCCATCAGCTGCACTTACCTCTTCCTCCCCCTCCATTAGTCCATCCCTCCTCTCCTTCCCCTCTCCTCCGACATTCCTCAGAGAGGCAGCCAGAACTCCTGAGAGAGAGCCAATCAGTTCCTCTCCCACTCCTCTTCCCCTCCCTCCCTCTCTCGTTCTCACTCCATCTCTCTCGTCCATTCTTGCTAGCAACTTGTCACTTAGCAACGGTGTCTGCAATGCTGTTGGGTAGTGAATCGTCCCTGGCTGCAGTGCCCCGGTAGTTGAATTAACTCTTTCCATACAACTCAGTCTTCCAGTCAAACACTATGACCTTATTGATTAAAGGATGTCCTGAAGAGTCCTGATATACCAGGTGGCATCATTTATAAACCTGATCCAAGGAAAATGAAATAGGTTAACAAATTAACTTAATGAGTGACTGGTTCCTGAGGCTGTTTTAATCTGGAACCTTACTCATACATGTCGTGGCCACCCCACACATACACCCTGTGGATTAGCTCCAGTCACATGTTGCCGTCTCAATACAGACGGCATAATGCGTTTAGCATAATGACAGATTGAACCTCTTGTGGCCAAATCGAAAATGCCATTTAGAGTGCTCAGCTTTGCCAACACATACAGCGGCGCACTTTTATGGTGACAATGGGAATTGCTATTCAAGGCAGGCAGGGGTAGTGGATTTGTTTGATGTATATAATGACATGCTAACACCCCTGTAATCCTTTCTCAGTTTACTGCCAATGACATTTTAAGTATTCCTAATGTGCTCCAGCCGTGCTGAAAGGAGGTGGGGGGTGCAGTGTGTGAGTGGATGTGCATTTAGGATTTTTTAAATTTTTTATTATGATTATTATTTTGCCCCGTGTTTCTTCCCCCATGCTGGTCAGAGGTCAACGCCTCAAGCTGCTTCTGCGTGTCCATCGCCCGAACTACAAACGCCTCGTGCTAAAAATCGTTCGGGCTGTTTAATATCAACACCAAGAGACTCTGTGCATTTGAGGGGAGAGAGAAAAAAAAAAAAAGCTCATTTGCATCAAATTTCCACTGCATTAGCATATCCGCCCGCATTCCCACACTCACTCACTCATCAGCCTCATTTGCCTCTACCTGCTCCAGCACTTTCATGTTTATTCATCCCCTCTGTCTCGCAGACCTATAATCATATAACAAATCTTTGCAACATTAGCACATTCACACAGGTGGAAACAGGTAAGATAATGCAAGTGAGACAGAAACGGGTGAGAGATGGGAAAAATATCATCTTGTATCAGATGTTAGAAACCTGTATTAAAGTAGCACCAAAGTGAAAGGTGAGAGTGATCTAAGGCGTCCTAAGCTGATGCCTGCATCCAAATCAGAAAGGTGTTGTCCCTCAATTCTGGCGTCAGGCTTCAGTTAGTGACTTCTGATCATTTCCCAGAATCACTCTTGATCACCCCAGAGAACTCCTCTCGACCTGTTGGGAATTGAAGTTATTTCTGGTGGTATTACAATCTGCAGAACCACCGTCAGTGGAGAAATCAGTATCTTTGCTACAATATTTACCAATGACTTCAATGTATAAATGACAACATTTTTGATGTCTCCTATAATCATTTTTTTCCCTCCATTTACTGTTGCTGGATTGTAGATCCGGTCAGTCTGTTGGAGGCTTAGTATTTCTTAACTTTTTAGGTAAAAGTTACTCTCTACTCAAGTGTGTTCAGAAGTACATACTAACAATTAACAAGAGCTGGAGCTACTCTTTCTATTTCATGTTCACTTGCTAAAGCTATGCGCAAACAAACTGGATCAACATTTAGAGATGGAATTAAAAGTTAACTACACTGTTAATTTGTTATTTATTCCTATATGGCAATGTATAGTTTACTTAGATGAAGCATCTGTAAGTAGAAAACATTTTTGCAAGAATGTTCGGCACATCATAAAAAGCTGCTGATTAGTATTTAAATGATATACCATAGCTTATGTCATTATGAATCTTTACTGTAACATGTTAAAGCCTCAAAAATGCAAAATTTGGGTTGACATTGAACTTCTCCACATTCTGGTGGGAGCTAGAGGGAAAGAAGGGCGGCTGTACAAGCAGACAGTCAGTCTGTCAGTCAGAGATGGGAAAATAGAGATGAGGACGATAGGGAGCGCAGCAGAAAAGGAGAGAGAATTATGACCATCTGCATCGCAACACACAATATATTCCACTGCAATTTTCATGCACTCACACATCTATACAGAAGCACACACCCTTGCACGCTGTTTGTTTGCAGACTTCTCTCCGCCGTAATTGCAGTGACATTTATATTTGCACCTGAAGCCTGTCTGCCAGTTTCCATTACTTGGAGCCAGATTTAGAGAGAGCCGGACTAGAGTGAATGGTGGGTGATTGGAGAGAATGTGGAACCAAATGTACCTGAAAGAGCTATTTTGAATCGAAGCCCAGCTCCCCTCCATCTGACACGGTCACCCGCCGAGCGTCTGTGTTCGCGATGAACGCCTGATACGCCACGCAGGCATGAATAACCAGCAAGGCGCACGAATGTACAGAATATGGATGATCTCACTTGTGCAGCTTACACAAATTGAGCTCATACTTACATGTTTACAACACATGCTGAATTTTCATGTTTCTCTCATCATTAATTCACACTGTGAAAGTTTCACCTGATGACAAATAGCTCCCATTCCCTCCCCTCCCACCCCATAATACTATTCCACAATATCAGTTTTATCACTTATGTCTAAAGGCCCAAATTGGAAATTTATAGGAGAATGGTCATCAGTCTTAGAACTTTCTCAGTTACAATGATAAATCTATCTGGACTGGGGATCTTGGCTCCGCTGCACTATCCATTGATCATTTTCACAGCTTTGTCATTAAATATTTATTCAGCTTATTCGCTGGTGGCCGCAGTTCAGTAACGTCCACCATGACGAGTGTGTAAAAGATCAGTAGCTCAAAAAAAAACCCCATCATTTTACATCATGGCCAACTCTGGCTGGCATCCCGCAGGTCTGAGGCACAAGTGCTGTTTCTCTGAAATGTAACGCTACGAAACACCAAGAGTGAATTAACATGTTCTAAGTAACAACATTAGCTCATTTTATCTCTTTTCCAACCCCATCCCACAATATTTAAAATGAAGATGTCTTAGCCCAGGGGGCCCTTTTGAGACAGATGCAACTCAAAGTTGTTTGTGGTTGTTTACATGGCTGTGAGCTTTATCCCTCATCAGCAAACATCGACATTCGCAGCCTTCGTTTTCCCACATGGGTCAATTACAGAGAGGGCGATGGGCTTTCACAGCAGGTGCTCCGGTCCTGTTGAGTTTGAGGCAATGTTGAAACGAGCACAATGCATGGAAGAGGAAACTTACTGTAAGAGAGTAAAATTAGCGGCATGGAAAGGAGTGAGTTGGTCTAGTTTTGATACTCTTGCATTCCTCTCATGTACTAGACTTGTTTATCTCCAAAATCCCTACCCACATTCATCTCCTGGTGCTCTCCGCCTTCTACACCTACACCCCCATCTCACTGAGACAATTTGGCACTCCTGGGATGCTTTCTGAGAAGGATGAGAGGGATTCATCTCACATGGTTTGATGTCGTAGGAGATGTTAAGCGTTTTTTCCTGCATCCATCCCGTGTTCGTGCTGCACACGCTTCCTCCTTGAACATCTGGGAGCTGAACAAAATTGGGAAATTACGAGAGAACCCCTTTAAACCAGCTAGTTACCAGACCGTTCTGTCTACCATTTGATAACAAAAATAGAACAAAACTTTAATTTTCTGCACGATTGATCTCGACAATGGAGCACCAGTTCGGCAGTACTTACAGTTCTCAAGCCCGCAGTAAAAAGTCTGGCTTGTATAATAGCTACGCCTCTAGACCTACACATCTACTTTTCCACATCGCTTGGCTCAGTGGCTCAGTTCACTACACTTCTTTCTAGTCAGGCAGTTTAGTCATTTACTACTTTCTACTTCTTCAAATTATGGCCTCAGTCTGACTCTGTGTGTAGAGACGGGTTTTTTTTAATGGAATAGTTTAGTAATTATGGTGCTGATCAACTGAAAACAAGAAGTCACAATTTAGTTCCAACAACTCACGACACTCATTGAAGGCATTGCCATAAATAAACAAATCAACATGTCAAATGTACGGCCACTTATGCGAGTACACAAAATCATTCCTACATTTTCATTAATTTGTGCACATGTGATACAATTCATTCCTACATTTTGGTTAACTCATGTGCACAAGATTAATGTATACAGAATGCTACTATACAGAATTACCATAGCAATACATCTATAGCTTTTTCTTTATTTTGTGGATAAGTAATAGTGCTGTTGAATGAGTTGTGTTTGTCTTTACACACTGTGGGTATACTTAGATTAAGATGTCTTGTAATGGTGTATTAAAAACCTGCCTGTGCATTCAACAAATTATATACATTTATCCTGTGTCCACAAATTAACCGAAGCATGGGAACAACTTGTATCTCATGCACACACAATACTATTTCAAGTGCTCAATGTGATAAAATGAGCCACTCCGTACATCTGTACAAGTGCAAAAACAAATTTAACACTCAAACAATGAACAAATAGTTGAGTTAGTTCATTTTTAAATGCACAGGTTCAAAATTCATGCTCTTTTCAACTTCATTCTGTTGTCTGTTGGCCAGTCGATATCCATCAGCCTCCATGTCTTAACCTTGTAGACTTAACTCTTCAATCAGACCTGCCCAGGAAAATCAAAACCAACCTGCCCTTCTTATAAATGTACATATATTGCTTTCTCACAGAACCGCGTAGACTGACACACATATTCACTCACTACACAAGATTATGCAGACACCAAGCATGCAGAAGTCCAAATGTAATCTCTTCCTTTCATTTCCACCGCCCATCTTTTCACTCACCGCCATCGCTTTATCGTGTCATTTCAAAGATCATCAGCAATTTTTGAAGGATAAATTTTTCACAGTCGTCCCAGGGCTGTTCTGTCAAAGAACTGATAGAAAGATAAGTTCAACATCCAGACATCAAATGCCTGTGAGGGATCTAAAACTTACAGAATTCAAAATCTTGCACTCGGTAATCTCTTATTTCATTTCCTGCGCTGTATCACAGGCCATCTTTCAGTGAGTTTTTTCTTAAAGCCCACAGTCATTGTCACCTTTGTAAGGGTACATTTGTCTAACTTAATTAATCATTGTCAGGCTCCCAGTTGTCATATCTGCTCTTTGATGTATCAGCTGTTGTTTTTGTAAGTTCAGAGACATGGGAGTACGGTGTGGTGTGCATATGCAAATTCACACCCACCATTCAATCTTATTTACTCGTTAATGGATTAAGAGGAGTCATCAGACAAAGTGGGTGACTGGTGACAGCACTTTACCATGACCCCCGGATCAAAGAGTGGGAGTGCATGAAGCTTCAAATCGGCCGGTTAGCCCCATGGGGGGGGGGACTTTTGTTTATGTGTGCCACTTATGTAGACTCACCTCCCACACAGATGGCAGCAAAACATAGTGATCTATCCCACACACAGACACACCCATAGCACTGTACATACTGCAAGGACAGACTTACAGACTCACCTGCACAGCATTTCAACCAAATGTGGACACAAACACCATGGTGTCAGTTTCTGTATTTCAAGCTTTTTTTTGTGAATTGTTGTTTTTAAAAAGCAGCAGGCAAGATTATAACTTTATGTAAAATCTGGTCAAACTTAACAGTCTAACTCACAAATTGGGAAATGGTTCATCATCAACACAGATTCACCCCAAATTCTGGTGTCAAGCAGGCACAGCAGCTGACACTTTCAACTTTGAGATCAAGATGTAAGATGTCCTCTAGATGTCCACTCTCTCCTGAGGGAAAATCACAGCAGATGTCAGTGATAGAGCTTTTACCCTCTCACTGCCGAATTGCACAGTTGCCCATTCGAGCTGTAATGCCGCATATACAGCAAAGAGGTGAGACGGTATTTTAAGATGGAAATTGCACATGATCTGTTTCCTTGCAAACAAGCAAAAAGGCCAGAAATATAATATCTGCAAAAAAACATATTGCACCATTCTGATTTGTGCGTAACCAAAAGTTTAAGCAAATGCTAACACTACCTGCAACTCTGAGAGGCACAAACTGGGACCATGGTCATCTGCCATTTATGCAGCAGCTGACATATAAAGCACACCTTAGATTCCTGCCAGTTTCACCACAGTTAAAGAGAGGCCTCAGAATTCAGCTGAACTGAACTTTCAAATCCAGGCGGAGACACACAAGTTAACTTCTTTAAGACGGGACCCTGATTGACCTAAAGTTTGTAGTGAAACTGTTTTTGGTTGCTGTAACTTGACATGTTTCATTTAATTGCTTTAACTGAGCTTCAGTAACATAGCCTTGTACATAGTGAGCTTAACTAGCTTTGTACGGCCCGGCAGCTGCAGGGATGCAAAGTGAAGTTCAACCGTATTCTCACAACTCTCACCTTTTTCGTCCCCCTGGAGTTTGCAGGTCTGACTAAGAGAGGCATGATGTTTTGAAGACAGGAAGTGATTGAACGCACAGGTGACACACATGAGACGTGACGTGATCGCTTTCTTCCTCTTTCATGTTCAAGTGTCCCCGTTCTTCTCCTTGCAGGGACTTCAAGCTTTGCTCTGTATTGTGGAATTGGACTTAAAAGACTAAATTAGCATTTCTCTCTCTTTCAGGATGCTGCAGATACTAGAATGAAATTCTTCTTTTCCTTTTCCTTTCTGTCCTTCTCTATCCCTTTCTCTCATGCTCAAGAACATGCTCAATGAATTCTGTTTTCCTAAAATGCCCCTGATGATTTCACACCACTACCTTTAACACTGGAAATGCACTAAAGATTTCACCATAATTGTCAGTTTTTACAATGCAATAATATCCTTTTGGTTTTGTCTTGCATATATCGGCCCCCTAATGGCAACTTGGAGACATTTTAAAGATTTGCACCTTTTCAAGTCATCAAAACTTGATGATGATTGGCCCCGCCCACTACTAAAGAACGCCATTTTGAAATGGACTAGACCCCACCGCCAGAGCAAGCCCCTGACCAGATTAGAGTGAATACTTATACTGATGTACTTTTCCTTCATTCCCTTCCCTGCTCAAAACAAACATCCCCATCAAAACTACCCAAATCCCCTCTGTGGAAGTTGATTTGCTAACTCTTGTCTCTTTTACTAACAACAAGCTTCCGAATTCTTCCAATTTGATTCTTTTCATTAGTGAATTTTCTTTTCCCTTACCTTTTATAATTTCAACAACTAACACTGTGTCATTCACGGAATGTGAGCCATCTGTTGTTTTCTCTACTTAACTTGCGACTTACATACTAACAAATGTATTGTTATCCTTTTATTCCTTTTTTTTAATGCTTTTATTTTGTAGAGTACCCTTTTAAAACAAAATAGTTATACAGTTGCTTTCTTTATTTCTTTATTTGGATGTTTTATATATATATATATAAACAATAGGAAAAAGATACGTTCTTTGAGATTATATTTTAGTATTACATTCAATTTTTTTTGCTTTTGCTGTTAAAAGGAGAAGCTGGTTTTGCGGTTTTTCTTTTTTTCTTTCCCACTTTTTTGGGGTTGAGGTGTGTTTTCTTGAGTTTAAGGTTTGTCATTATTTTTTTTCTTTCTCCTCCCCCTGTTTTCTCCTGAAGCACGCAGGCATTGGACACGCTATGGTAAACAAACTGCATTATATGGTAGATATCATTCTAATTGTCTTATACTTTGGTTTGCCCTGGGTTTTCCGTTACCTCTTTCTATTCTGTTTGCTTTACTGAAAGTACAATCCGCCATCAATTCCAAGGTAGCTGAAAAACTCCACCTCTCTGTTTTTCTTTTAGCCCTCTCTATATATCTGTTATTGCTTTTTATTGCCATCCAGTTCTCCCCTTCCTGAAAAGAATTAACGTGTTCATCCAAAGAGGTCTGCCCAAAAAGTTACAGAAATTACAGAAATCTTTATTTTAAGATTTGATTTGTTTTGCTCTTTATTTTCCGTCCCTTCTTATTATTTATTTCTTATTTCTTTTTTTCTTTTCTTCAAACACTATCCGTATGAAGAAATAAAGAATCCTGATGCAAGATTTTTTTCTCAATTGAGTATTAGAAAAGTATTAAGAGTTTACTTTTTTTGTTAATCCCTCTTTCCTCCTGGTTTATTTTCTTAGAAGAACCCTATGAAGTGAGCGTGCACAGCGGAGTTCTCAAGCAGACAAGTAGCCTACTGTGGCAACTCCAGTGAGAGCAAGTAAAAAAAAGGATTTGTTCATCCGTTCACCGTTTTTAACACCATGAGAGCAAGAACGCTGAGGTGACCATCTTGCTATGCTGCCTCAGTTGGACCTGTTATAGAGCAACCTGTTATCCAGACTCGCCATCCTGCCGTTTATGGAGTCACGAACAGCGTTTACAACTCGTGATTTAGTGGCCGAAGCCCTCACTGTAAAGCAGGCCTCAAATGAGGGCTTGATCCCATTAGTGGCCTTAGGCTGATTTATGATCAAGATGGAGCTGTTCCCAGACCTGCACCTGAACGTGCTCCCTCTCTTCCACACATGTGTGCGCGCGTAATAAAGCGCTTTGATGTGGCGGCGGTCTCCTGAACTCAGGTGCAGAAAATCAAATGAAGAGCACTGATGAAAGCTTGTTATTGAAAATAAAATGGCAATTGCGCTTTCATTAAGCTGCAAACTGGGGGAAGTTTGCCAGAATAACTTGACATTAATATTAAAAAAAATGAAGCCGCTGACTAACCTTTGTAGGATTATTATTTTAAACTGTTATTAGCTGCTATAGTACTGCTAATGCTAATGGTATACCACCCTCATCATGTAGTTGTGATCAGTCTTACTTGCTTTCACTGGACTTTTCTAATCAATAAATGAAGCTCTGTGCCCATTGATGCAGACCATAAAGGGAACTGCCTGGGAAAATCTGAACTGTGTGCGATCGACCCCTCATTAACACTAACACTAACTTATATTTCTTATACTTTACTGGCCTCACCCCTTGCATGAAGACACTTGACCCCCTTCCCAATCTTTTTTTATTTTGTTGTTTTTTTATATACAGATTGCATTGAGTATATATGTATATGTATATATCATGGCTAACATATATACATACATATATCAATTGTCCTAATATAATCAATATGGCCATAAAACATGTTAGCCGCACCCTCTTGCTGTTTTATTTATTTGATTTTACTTTCTTTTCTTTTCCTTTAATTCTGTCAGTTTAACTTCAAAATTAACTTTACTAAAATGAATAATGACCTCACATCATATCTTGCTGAAACAAAAAAAGGGGGAAAAAGTAAAGAGGGGAGACAGGATTTCATTTTCTTGGTGAATAGAGAGTTGATGCCTCGAGGAATAAATATGCCTAATCCATCATAACGCAAGAGTTGGAGAAAAGTTGTTGGGAGTGTATCTGGTAGTGACTCAGTCTTGGACCAAATTTGACAAAATTGATGAAGCAATTTTGAGCACATGCTGTAGTGAAATTCTAGTGGAGGCATAATGAGAACTGCAATCATGACTGAGAAGAGTTTTTTTTTTTTTTTTTTTGGAGAGCAAGGATAGTGATGAAACGGTGTGTCCTACCATTAGAATACTAATTGCTCTATTCACCAAGACAGGGATGTCCTCTCTCTCCTCTCAGTTTTCCCTATTCTTTAAAAAACCCTCTCATTTCCGTTGATGTCATCTGTGATTGACGACACTGGTCCCATCCTGTCCCACCTCCACCTCCCAAAGTATCCAGTGGTTGTGTTCCTGCATCCTGTTTGCATGTTTTATATTGGCTAGAACATCTTCCCATCAGCACACTCACGGGGTGTAAATGCTGCTCTAGCCCAGCACGTGTCAGTCTGTTGTACACGTGTCTAAATGGGTTTTCCTGTTGCATTCTTGTCCAAATCTAAACTTTGTCATTGAAAGCGCTCTTCCTTTCCCCCCCATTTGTCTGGTTGTTGTGGAGCCCTGCAATTAAATGTACTCCCCCAATACTCCCCCCTTTTGCTGCATCTTGCCAGATGGTCTATTTTTTTTTATTTACTTTGGTTTAATACTTGGTCTGTTTGTGTTGTGTCTAATGGAATTCTCCCCCATCTCCCATCCCTCCTGTCATCTCTCCATTTAAATGCATGGCTTGTGTGTCACCCTGTTAGCTTGGATGGGTTCATTTTGTTTCCTCTTAACCAAAACAAACCCTTGTCACATGAAATAACACATTCAGTCCAAATCTGGGCCTGGTTTGAGCAATCAAATTGCAGAGGACTTTTAAAGAATCCTCACCTACTCTTATCACTTTGACTAAATTTACTAAAACAGTGTTACTAATCTACTGTTTGAATCAAACCTTTGTTGTAACTGTACTAACAACCATTTTTGTGTCTGACTTTCCCTTACTTACAAAAGTACTAACCGATTTTGTTCACCCTCCAACCCTTTTAACTCTCGGCATACAAAAAAAAAAACAAAAAAAAAAAAACCTCCCCTCTTCTTTCTATCCTCCATCCCTTTGACAACTGCTGCCAAAACAGCACTCGCCCGCAACTTCCTGAATCCTCCTTCACGTCTTTACTATCCTAGAGGTGTAGAGTTCAAAGGTTCATGATTACCTTACCAAACTACAGATTCTGTATTTAGCGTTGAAAGACAGGTCTCCCTCCTACAATAAATTACACCCAGCTGATATATGTTGACAAGCTGCCAGACATCTATCAAAGTCCACCACTTGATGGGAATCCTTTCTTTCCCTTTCTCTCTTCCTCCCCGCTGGTCTCGAATTGACCTGAGCAAGAGGGAAGCAGTGTGTGCGGTCGATTATGATATGTTTGCTTCAACTGTATGATGCAATATATTAACTCCAAAATATAATGCATTGTTTCTATCTACAAAAGACTGCAATGTTGTGCCAACGTGGGTAAGTGATGCATTTTCAAGGTAAGCTTGTTGCCTCCTCTTTGCATGGATTATGATGTTAAATATATGAAGGCACTGATAGATCATAGTCAGACTGTGCTGCAGAAATTGCTGACAAAGAAACTACAGCCTCTCAGTGAAAGTAAAGATTGGATACTCCGAATCTCGGCCGCCTTTGCGAATTGAAGCCGGAACGCGATCTGTTCTCCTGAATAGAAAATGTCTGCACCCTGCGAGTGAATAACTCGCACAAAGCTATTTTCCATTGTGTGTGTTGAAGGCCTGACAGGATATAGCTTCAAATACCATAAAGCGTAAAATTCCTCTCTTTTTTTTCCCTCTTATATCGGGGATATGGCTAACAGAAGCTTCAAGACTTGCTTTGATGCTTCTTCCCAGCTCAATACTACCTGTGTTCATTCTGATGCACTTCTTTATTAAAGCAGGAGCTGCTGTACTTGTGTTATTTTTGTTCACTTCATTACGTTTTTACCATAGTCAGCATATAAGTTGCTACCAGACTGCTGGAAATCAATAAAGACAGTGTAGCATGGTGCTGTGATTGTCCTCGATATGGGCATTGTGTGTGAGACTTGACATTTCTAAGCACACATGACTTCCAATTTAAGCTGACTGAAATAAAACACGGTTGCAGTGTATACAGGATCTGCTTAGTCCTATTATTTCGAATATAGCGTTATTGTCTTCATTGCATTCAGCGAGACTTTATGTGCAACACAAGTGTGGTCAGTGCAATTCCCAGCGCAGTTGAAAGCATGTTGACCCCTCGGTTTTCTCGCTGAGAGGGAGATCTACTTCATGGAGCGTTGACTTGCCATCAGCCTGCAGTCATGGAGCCAGATATGGTCAATGAGGCAGTAACACGCTCAACTGAGCACACCGCAGGAGTCCACGCAATGAACAGTTCTAGTTCACCATACACTACTGGTGAAATCCTGTTACGTAAAAGCTTTTCCTATGAAGAGCATGCCCAAAAGAAAGACTGATTAAATAGAGGGTGTGTTAATAAAATGACACAATCCATTCCTCCACCACAGGACCATCTCAGCATGTGAATGGGTAAACTGGAATGCTTCTCATGATTTGAATTCAGATCACTCAGCAGTATATTCTGCTGTAAACAGCTCCAGTGTGTGTTTTCTGTGATATGTGGGACACACAGTTCAGCACAGATCAGCCAGGTCTGTTTGGTTTGTGTCTGAAGAGCAGCTGGGTAAAAACCAAGGGATCTGGTAGAAGCATTTTGGAGTCACATCTGTGTGTTGTCCTTTTTAAATTGTCCTGTTTTTTTGTGGCGGTGAGTTTGTTGTGTGTTTTAGGTGTGTATGAAAGGACTTTTTTGTATGAAGGAAGTTCTCACTGGAAAAAGTGCTAGAATTAGCCAGTTATACATTCTGTATCTATCAGGTGTTAGATTGTCACACCAGGCTTGTGCCTCAATATGAAAACTGTGATCACACAATTAGAAAAAGAAAATATTTTCAGGCCATATTGTTGCATCTGCTCAGGTCTCTTAAAGACATTTTCTCCCCAGCAAAACAGATCACAGTTGTTTTCATACAGCAAACAATGAGATAATCGTGTTAATAAATGAAGTATAAGAAATACAAAGACACAAAATTGGATGTTCTGGGAGTCCTCACTCAACACCGCTTTGGCTCTGTCACTTCAATTACTTTGAATATTTTCACAATCAGGGAAACGCAGACACAGGTGGTACTTTAATCAGTGACCTGGATCCAATATCTCAACAACTATTAATTTTACCTGTGAGCTATTATCATCATTAAGTTTAGAGGAATACCAGAGAGAGCTGATGCTGGAGGTTCACCTCTGCAGATATTCGCCTGTTGTGTGAAGCTTTAAAGTGACTTTATGGTTTCAGTGACCTCCATCATATTTACCTATCAGGATCAGGCTGATGAACACTATGACAGATGGATATTATATTTTATGTTTTACTCAGCTGCTTTTGCTTAGGACCACAAGGCCTCCTGCCTTGAATTGGTCGTGTAAAATATCCACAATTGCAACATCATTCATCATTCAAGCTTTATTTCAGCACAGTGAATAATAAAAGGATTTCAGAAAAAAAAAAAACATGCAGCCAAAATCTCTCTGTTAGAATCTGTTAATATTTTACTCCTTGAGATTCATTAACAGAATAATCTGTCTGTCTGCCTTTGGATTTTCTCCCAACTGTGTGGCTCCCAGGCCAGGAGCACCAGGGTATTTCCAGCATCAAACTGTGATATCAGCATGCTTTCCCTCTTCTGGCCGGTGATGCAAGTGTTTGTAATGTTACTCAAAGGAATGAATGTGCAGTCTGGTTGAAGCAAAGAGTAGCTAACTTGTGAATAATTACACTTCCCTTAGAGGAAACACTTGGATATTTGTTTTGCTTTTGTTCTTTTTTTTGGACTAATAATGCATCTGCTTATTTTGGATCTTTGTCATCGTTTCTGCAGGGTTTTAATTGCTGTTCAGGTCTGATCGCACAATGAATTACTGAATATAATATGATTGCTGCGGACATTTTATTTAATACCCTTCATTTAAAAGCTTTGATGAACCATTTAAGTGGTGGAATCTGGGATGATGTCGAGTGCAAGAGAAGAAAAGACAGGCCAAACACATTGCTAAACTCTAATTTTCCCTCTTTAGATGGGAACTTTATAGGTGTCTGGCAGCTAGCCAATGCTAGTCCCTCATGGCCCCCTATGAGAACATCCTGCCTTGAAGATATACAGTCCACAAAGTATTCTCCCAAATCCAACGAGACTAGCTTGGCCATACTAAAAAGTTCCTTAGTCAATATTTTAATTTCAAAAACTTTACAGGTTATATTCTCTCCATATTTCAAGAAGAGGTCACACCATGTATAGATGGTTTTGGCTGTAAGAAAGTTTTAAAATGCTGCACGCTGTCAGACTTCCGGCCCCCTTGTCTCTCCTCTTTAGCCGCCTGTAAGCTCTCTGGGACAAATGAAGTTGCCCTGCTGAAAGCCCCGTCCGAGATCTTCAACGATGACCCCAACACAACAGCACTGTCAGCCGCAGATTCTTCATGCCAGACACATCTGGTCAATAGGATCGCTCTTTCCAAGTAGCAACAGCAGACATAAAAATGAGTTGCCCTCTTAAGAAGGGAAGTACGGCTTCAAAAGAAAGAAAAACGTGGAAAAAACAGTCAAGAAAAAAGAGACGATGAGCGCTCAGCTGGGGCGACCGATCTGTTCAGTGCAGTTGCTAAGGTTTCTTTTTAGCCCTCTGCTTTAGAATATCTGCTGCCACGTTCATGATCCTGCTCTTTATAATGAGTAATATCTTTTTTGTTTGTTTCATAAATGCAATTCCTTTTGTGTGATATAGAAACAAAGACAATGCATCTGTGCTGATAGCCCGTTCTGAGTGCAAAGTTACGTCTAACAAAACTGCAGTTAGGAGTCAGTAGAGAACAATAGTGTAGTAGATTCAACATGCAAAATGAAGTGCTGCCATATGGAAAATCATATTGACAAAATGACCAAAATGTAAAGTTGGACCTCAGATGAAATAAAGGCAGTTTGTGCTGGCGTCACTTTTGAGTGTGCAAAGGTAATGAAAAGCAGATGGCTGTGTACACGGCTCCCTGCAGTGCTGTATTTAAGCTGTGTACATTTATGCAGAATAACAGATGTTGAATCAGCGATGTGAGCGCTTCCCTTTTACCCAGGCCAGCTCTATTAGGATAATTAGACAATAAATTGGTCACTAAATGCAAAAAAGCCTCCCAAATCAAACAGTATTATTTGGCAGGAAGTGTTTAGAGCACATAGCTGTGGCACTGATGGCAAATGCAACCAGGATACAATACAATTAGCCAAATTAAACTTATTAACATTTTCAACAAGTACTACAATTTGCTGCATTGTAATGAGCATAATGTAAAAAGGCAAGTTTTTTTATTTGTGATGACTTCTGGATAAACTGAATGGAGGGAAATCCTCATCCGAGAAGCCTTTTAATTTCACCTGAGGACATCGCTCTTCACTTATCCTTTGAACTGACGAGGCGACGGCTGGAAAAAAAACAGCTGCTTCACGTCATCTCGTCTTTTGTTGCATCAGTAGAAGAGTAGTCTCCACACAATTTAGGTTAAAGCTCTTTTTGATCAGGTTAGACATGTTCCAGTAAAATGAGGGTACTGAGACTTACTATTACAGACATCAAAATACGATTTGAGCTACAAAAAAAACACCCCCCCAAAAAACAAAGGACAGCTATCTCACAGAAAAGCCTGGAGGAGCCTCTATAAATGCACCCTTTATGCATCTGTTTTTTTAAATTATTTTTGGATTATTCCTCTTGTTTCTGCATTTCAATCCACACTATCTCACACCATCAGCTTGCGGCAGCGTGTTTGATTCCGCCCGGCGCTTTCTGCTATGTTAGCGATCAAACGCGCAGCACAGAATGGGTAACCTTGCACAAAAGACGAGAACTTGAGGCAATTGAATATTGAAAAGGGATTTATTTTTACTGGTAGTACCTTGAGTGAGGACTTCAGCAAAGGAGCGATGCAGAATAGCTATGCCAATCACGGGGAAAGCCCATTTAGTACATGCATTTTAAAAATAGCGTTACCTGTAAGATCATGCCTTTTGATTAAGTACGCTTGGTTTGGATAGTGTTTATTAAAGCATGCTTACAAAAGAGTGGCTGTTTGAATTCGTCATGTCTTTCAGTGTAAAATACAGTTGCCATTACTCAATTAAATCAGGGTTACTCATAATTAGACACTTTGCACAGAACTGTTCCACCGTTTTTTTTTTCTTAGCAACTGCACTCAAGAGTGAAAGCCCCCAGTCTGACTGGCATCAAAAGCAACCAACCAAGCGATACCACATAGGGGACGGCCCCACCTATCACTGGTGTTTAATCCACTTTCTTCCTTGTTTTTCCTCCTCATTCCTCTAATTTCTCTCCGCTCTCTATATCTATCTATCTCTCTCTTTCTCTCTGTCTTTCTTCACCTGTCTCTTTTGGGCTACGCCTATGCCAGGTGACCATCTCAGTGGATGGTATATTGACCACCACTGGTTACACCCAGGAAGATTACACCATGCTGGGCTCCGACGACTTCTTCTACATTGGAGGGAGCCCCAACACGGCCGATCTGCCCGGATCACCAGTCAGCAACAACTTCATGGGCTGCCTTAAAGATGTGAGTGCCTCTGTGTTTTTGTGAATGTACTTTATGCGCCTGATCAGACATACAACACACACACTCATGCATCTCCCTGCCTCATGTTAACAGGGAGTAGTTACTTGCTGGGGAAACAATTTCGACCGCACCCGCCCACAGTGTGTAATTAATTTAAAATATCATGCTCAGCAGTCCACAGCATGGACTAAATGTTTACATCAGTTGAAGGTGTCTCAACACTACTGGTATTTTCTGGCATTGAAAAAAAAAATCCCATCAACATCACAAAGTTTCAGCGAGAACACACAACATGTTCGACACATTTGTGTTGACTCTGACACAGTCACTTGAGAATCATCAGTCTGTGCAGATTTAACTCCCATATTTGAGAGTAGGAGGTGTCAGACATGCAGTATCCTGAATCTGTTTCAAGTGTTTGTTCCCTCTGTGCTTCCTCCCTCTCCTCCTAACCACGCTGCAAACCAAACACATCCACAGGCGCCGCACACACCACAGTGGGATGGTAGAAAATCACAAACAGACAGATGCAGTTTTACACTTACAGCCGTGCAAGGATGCTCACACTAATACGCAGCCACACATAACCATGGATGGGTATGTAGAGGACAGTTGCCTTATAAAAACTTTATTTCTTCAACTTTAACAAAAAAAAAAGACTTTTATTTTCGCCAGAGCTTTAATTCACAGCTTAACAAGCTGTCAAGAGGACCAATCACAGCTTAAAGTATTATGCCCTTGTAAATGTAATGAGTTGTATAGAGGCGACGCAACATGGTGCCATCGCATTTCCTCATAAAACCACGCTGATTGAATAAGTAATTACTTTTGCCATCACTTTTAATGGATCGCACAGTAATCGCCCTATCTCTAACTTAATTATGCCTGCAGAATTACATTTTCATTATTTGGGTTGCTATCGGAAGGATCCCTAGTGGGTCTTAAACTTCCCAAGGCATTTAACTATCCTCTCCCTCATCAAGACAAGGCTGGATTTACAGTCAACGTACAGACGGAGCACGGGAGGGGGAGGGCGGCGTGAGCGGTGGAAAAACAGACAATGGCGAGAGCTAACAACAAATAGAGGTGAAAGCAATGTGAGCAAAGTGCTGGAAATGCGAGGTCAGAGCAGATGAGCGGAGAGCAGAGCGTTTAAGACTTGTCGGATAATTTCGCATGCATGGATTCGAAAGAGAAAATGTTTTAAGGAATAATGGTGTAGCATCTGTCGGATACAGATTTGAGTGGATCGCACAGTGCGGACGAAAGTAAGAAAATGAATGAAAGAGTGAAAGTTTTGAGGTAGAGGTGAGATACGGTTGAGAGCAAAGAGGAGAAGCTCCAGACAAATCCAGGAGAGAAGTGGTGTTACAGCGGACGTCAGACATTGGCATTCATGTTTGACCTTCTGCCAAGGGCTGCATTTTTCATTTTAGCAGCTCGGGTTTGGGTCAGCACTGCAAAACATGTCTCAAAACGATGTGTGGTAGGAGTGCAGAAGCTTCAAATCTTGTTTTCTTCAAATCCAAGGAAATGGTTTGCTGACAGCAGTTAGACGGGTTTTCCTCATTCCGACAGTATAGACCTACTGTGGACAGAGAATTTCTTCACTGCACTGTTGACTCTAGGTTTAGGAAGACGGTGAACAGTCTCTATACAGTATGGCTCTGAGATTAGAAGCAAATAAGAAGGTTCTATTTTGAATTTCCTTTCCTTAAAATAATATATTTAAGCCTCAATTCCCAACCTTGGTGTGTTACTTCTTAAAGTTGTGTTTACAGGTCAGAAAGACTTCAGCTCGCTAGAAACAGCAGCTTACTGGTTGTTTTGGTGTTTTTGAGTCTTACGGGCTCAACTCCAGCTGCGGTCAAGCTCTAATGACTTCATCAGCTGAACTCAGCTAGAAAGGTAACCGCGCAGAAAAGCACTGAGAAAAACCCGCAACGAGAGTAACTGAGAGCGCCAGGTAAAGTAGCAGTGGCTGGAAATAAAGAGGAAAGTAAGTGGTTGGGGGGTAGACAGCGGTGTGTTTCATCCTGTGCTAGTTCAGTGGCAGAGCTCGGATTATCAGTGGTGTTATGGTCTGGGGCAAGGCTTTCATGCCGCCACCGTGGTCAAACGCCTTTGATACGCTTGGCCAGTACCCTCCAGGCAGCAGAAATCCAAAGGAAGCGCACAGCAGAAGAAGAGTAAAAAGGCACCAAAAGAGGCACTGAAGCCCTATGAAGTTTTTATTTGCTGGGTGTGTGCGTGCGCGAGCGTGTTCAAAGTCACCCACATGCTATGATCATACACTGTGTGATGTATGTGTGTGTTTTCTAGGCTCGCAGTCAGAGTGGCGAGGTGTGAAATCGCGTCCCCGCTCCTCAGCCCCCCCAGTCTCGTTTCCGCAGATTCCTCTCTTCAGCACGTCACCATCTGTCTCTCCGCCGCAACCTCCACCTCCCCATCCCTCTCCCAGACAGTGACCTTGCTATCGCCCATTTCACACTCCTCCCTCCATGTCAGTCTCCCCCCTCTCCCCTCACCCCTGCTTGTCGTCTTCGCTCTCCCCACCTCTCTCATCACTTCTCTCCCTGCCTCTCATCTTCCCTTTTCTCGGGGGCAGTTTTGTGTAATTAAGTCCATGGTAGCGCTGTTGGCACGCCAGCTTTGCCATCCTGACGGCCAAATTAAAAATTGATTTCTTCGACTGATTCCATGCACTGGATGAATGCTCTCGCCCTCCTCCTCACCCTCGCTCTTTCACTCTCTTTCCCTCCCTGCCCTCCCAACTTCATATTGACGCTCTATCTCTTGGTCTGCAGCTTCCACCTAGTCTCACCTTTGTTGCGCGATAACATCTCCTGGAGTCGTCCGTCGCCTCCGCTCACACTCCACCTATCACAAGTCAGCATTCATTCGAGACTTTGCAGTTGGAAGGGTGCTGCTGCAAAGCCTGCTTTTTGCCCTTTCCAGTTGTGCCTCCCTCCCTGTCACCAAAATAATAGCAATCAATGCAATTTATAGTCACGCTGAAAGTACGCCACAAACTGTAAGTGAATATCACTAAAGTCGATAAATAACTTCATATTAATACCTTAAAGCATTGATTGTTGGATTTTCTATAAATCTATTGTGACACGTGCAAAAGCAGGCTCATGCTGTTTGGTATATGAACATTGAAAGCCCTGAGTATACATCAGGAAAAGATGATTATTTTTTGTACTGCTGACCTGCAGGGTTTTAGATTTGCCAAGTTCCTCAATGACAAAACAAATCAATGGAGTCACCCCTGAGGAGGGCTTTGGTCCTGCTGTACTGCTAGAACAGAGAGCGAGTCCACAGTCCATGTCGGGGCCACATGCATTCTGAGTTCTGAAGGATCAGAAGTTAATCCAGCACAAAAACACTGTTCCTCTGCCACCCAAGTCAGCGATATCAGAAGTCAGACGTGATCATCAAATCAAAACAGGGGACAAAGACTGCTGTTGCTAGACATTCTTAACTCTGCTCAAGGCTTCGAAAATTTCAAAAGCTTTGGCGGTGGAATTTTTGTTAGTGGACAAAGCCAGCGAGCTTCTCTGCGGCAGGCAATTTGGCTCGTAGATGAGCTGTCGAGACCTGCCCTCCCAGCGCCGAAGAGGACATATTACAAATGTCTGTATAAAGCCAGACAGCCTTGAGGGTTTGAAGATATGAAAGAAAGGCATATGGTCTAGGTGCTGAGTCAACACATGCATTTATACAGAAGCTGCCCCCAACTGAGTGCAGATTGTGTGGGTCTTTTGCCTTTTACAAAGGCACATATTATTCGATACACCTTTCAGAGTGCGCCCTGAATGCCTCACACACTTCCCATGCCTTGTTCTGCCCCACTGTAACCTTCCTTTTCCCCTCATTTGTCATTCACCGCCATCTTCTCCAGCCTTCCTTAATGCTAAACACTTCTTCCTTGTGTTCTCCCACCTTCCTTCTGCTTTTCGCTTTTTGTTGCCCCTGGCTTCTCCTTTTGTATTTGTATTCTTTTGCCAGAGATACACTGGAAGACTTAAGCGACTGTGAAAAGGTAGCTTGTCACACACTTAATGACTGGCTAAGGCAGCAGTTTCATGTCTTGCCCTTGTTGAATCGAAACAGAAAGGCGGATTTGGGCACACACGCACACTAAAACAAACAAGGACAGCTGCTCGGATCAAACTAATGGCTCTTAAATTGACACCAGAGCCGGTTGTGTGAACCTTCACAGACGAAAGATTAAAGGTTCTACACGTGATCTGAAGTGGCCCAGTAATAATAAGACATGTTCGCCTTGTACCACCTGCCATCTGAACCCTTGAACAAATTCTGCTGAAGATTACGTACTGCTGTTATTAGCCAATCACAGCTGACATTACAGCAAGCCGATTCTGGCTGGATGCCTTCATCGTTGCTTTAATTGGGGGCAAAAAATCCCTCTGACATTAGAAGCATTGATGTCAGTGACATATTGAAAGCTGTCATGATAATCTGCCCTTGTGACGGCCCATCACTGCCAACTCAACTAGTTTTAAGACATGAATGAGGAAGAGACCAAATCTCAGGGAATTGCATTGTTTGGTGTTGATTGGGATGTTGAAAGACCTTTTGTGATGCCAGATGCAGCTGTTGCTGGTTGTCATGTAAATACAGGTTGTCCACTGTCTTGTATCAGAGGCAGATGTCAAGACTTGTCCAGATTTAGACTTAAAGCCCTGTGAGCAGCCCCTTTAGTCTCTAATCAGCGATGTGTATTTTACATTGAGTTATCTTTTGTTCACAGTTGACATTTTAGGTTAGTACCGAGTGGTTTAATGCTGGAGGAGAGCTCATGCAGTTTCCAAAATTGAGAGGCTCATCTACTCATGACCATCAGTGTATATGTTTACATTTCATGGCAAACTTAGAATATTGATATCTATCAAATTTAAATGGAATTGTAGTCTAGATGTTGGTGCTGAGAAAAGGTCAAGGGGTCATATTTAACATCAGGATTCATCTTGTAGGAAACAATACCGCTGATGAAAGTGTTAATCACGAGAAAGGTTTTAAACTAACAGATATCATTATTAGATCATCCTGTTGGACACACACAGTAAATTCCATGTCAGTGTTGTTTCTTGCTGTGTGTTGATGAAAAGAAGTGACCACCGATGACAATCGGTGAAGTGGCCCAGTAATAATAAGACATGTTCGCCTTGTACCACGTCTTCACTTGTGCATAAAAAGACTTTATTACACAAAAGAGAACAATGTCAAGAACCGGCCGAATCTGAGAGTCTCTGGTGCCAATTGTGAGGTCTCTCCATCTTCAGCCCAAACTGCTATCTTATATAGGGTTTCTTTACCCCTCACAACCACTCCTTTTACAACCAGATAGTTAGTCAAACGTCTGCTGAAGTTGTACAAGCGACATCTAATCTATGGGAGTCTATTTATTTCATCTCCTTACTTGACTTCTGTCCTGACTTTTAACCTGACCTTTAACCCTAAATCTAAGAAAATACATAGGTTCATATTCCTCAGAATAGCTGCAGGTCACATTACTAAAACTGGGAAAGGATAATACACTACATCAGTTTGACCATTGCTTCACAGCATGACGTTGGTCAGATCAAAAAATGTTTAATATACTTCTCGACATCAACTTCCATTGACCCCGCCGATAAGCAGATAAAAAATAGTCATGTTTGACGAAGGCATGCTCGACACTAACCGTCTGAGCGTGAGGAGAAAAAAAAAGAGAGAAACATGCAAATTTTTCATTGTAACACTGATGTTCAAAATCAGCCACTGGAGCCACATTGCAGATATTAACTGGCCTCAAAGTATTCTAGAACAACATGTTTCCTGCCTCGACTTTTCCCTGCATGCCGTGTGATCCTTTGTGCAAAAGCACAACACCAGGCTGCATTTTTGTGGAGACACAGCAGCATGGGTAAACCAAAATAAATACCTGAAAATAAATAAAATAAAAATAATTCTTCACCCTCCTCCCACTGCCTTTTCTCTCTTTCACCTACCCCCTCTCTTTTTCTAACACCTTAAGCCAGGCGAGCTCACGCCTTATTAGCTGCCAGTTTTAGCGTTATCATAGATAATTACCAGGACTAATCTGTGCTAATGACGACATTATGAGGTGTACAGTACATGTGGCAGCGTGGCCAATACGGGAGATAACCAAACGAGGCTTAAGTTCAAGAATAACCCGGCTTATCTGTGTTCTTGTGGTTCGTTCTGTGCCTGTGTGTAGGTGTGGTGTTTGATGGAGAGGGTGAGAGAGAGGAAGAGAGAGAGACAGACAGAGAGAGAGAGAGAGAGAGTGTTTACATATGAAGAAAAAATAGGTAGATCGGAGGGCGTTTGAAAGAGATACTGTGAAAGACAATGAGGAATGACAGCGGCAGTCTGGTGAAATTAGATAGTCGAAAACCAACACAGTGAACCGCGCTGCACAAGACGAGCCTTCCAGTGGTGCAAATACAAAAGAGGCCAATGCAAACAAAAGCAAATGGGAACTTAATGGATAGAAATAGATGAAAATTCATTAATTATTCCTCTTTGTACTTGGGAGAAGCAGAAGTTTACAGGTACAATTAAAGCTATATATTCCTTAAGAAGTGTTCTATTAGTGGCTCCAGATACAAGTTGTGTCTAATTTCACTCTTAAAATTGAATCCTGACCAAAAAAATAAAAAAAGAATTTGGGAACTGATTTTTGGACCTGCTATCTCAAATAAGTTTCAAATCTCTGCAAGTTGATTTACATAGTAAACAAACAGAAATCAATAGCTATCAGGCAGGTAGGAAATTGAATTGAAAATTGTGTGCATTAATATCAGTTTAACAGAGCAGGTAGCAGGTCACTCAGTCAGCTGAACACATCAGCTGCCAGGATCAAACCTGGGACCTTACAGGACGATCGCCTCAACCTAGTAGCTGCGACAGCATCAGAAAACAAAGATTAGAAATGGAGAGAAGGCTTTTTTTTTTTTTTTTTCTCCGTTACCTGTTAGCGAGTATGTGTGGGCGTGTGAGAGAGCATGAAGAGCACTACAATCAAGAGAGAAAACACACACAAACAAACACAGAGACCTGAGCCTCTTCACACTATTACCTTGAGGACGGCCTCTCAGAACGCTGTCTGCAGAGTGTTGGACAAATAAAAGGAGAACTAAAACTATGAAAGACAAGGATATTTTACTTCGCCTTTAGCACTTAATCCATTATGAATGCACACAGTGAGGCATAGACACACACTTTGAGCTGAAACAATAGAGCCGCATTTCATCAAAGGCTGTCGGAGACATTTGCATTAAGGCCGAAGGCAACATTCACTTCTCCGTACGTCTGAATATCCCCTGGAGCCTTTTGATTTTTTTTTCCATTTATTGTGCACATGCTGACATTTCTGAGCTCCAGGTTTCGTACAACAACAAATAGTTTGCACGCTTAATGGACTTCACCCAGAGTTAGGAGGTTATATAGTGGTGATAAGAGCATGCTGTGCACACAACCACAAACACTCACAGACGTCAGTAAAGCCACTGAAAGAAGTAAAGGAGTGATGAACATCTGTAAAACTGAGCACCTATCTAACCTAAATTTGTTAGAGGATCGTAGGTCGGAGATGGAAAAGCGACTCGTGTTGCATGTTCTTTCAATGTTGCTTTCACACTGCTGTTCAAGGGAAAGCAATGTATTTCATTCATGTTTTGAATCATCATTTTCCCACGCTGACAAGATTTCCCAGCAGTCGCCGCAACTGACACTTGAAATTAATTTGAGCAATTAGCATGCATCTGCAAGCTCTCAGGATTATGGACGGAATGTACGTCTCTGCCGCAGCTGCGTTTTGTTTTTAGGCCTTAAAGAAAGTCTGCTTTAAAATATGAACCCATTTCTAGACGCCATATTTGAATCCGCAATTACACGTCACCACGGCTATTTCATCCACATTTATAAGCTTGTAATCCCTTGCTCTCGTCTGTGCCCTCCAGGTGGTGTACAAGAACAATGACTTCAAGCTGGAGTTGTCACGGCTGGCCATCGAGCGCGACCCTAAAATAACCCTCAACGGCGACCTGGTGTTTCGCTGCGAGGACGTGGCGGCCCTGGACCCCGTCACCTTCGAGACCCCCGAGTCCTACATCTCCCTGCCCAAGTGGAACACCAAGAAGACGGGATCCATCTCCTTCGACTTCCGCACCACGGAGCCCAGCGGACTCTTGCTGTTCAGCCACGGCCGCCCTCAGGGCCCAAAAGAGCAGAAGCCCGGCAGGGAGCTGAAGACTGATTACTTTGCCATGGAGCTGCTGGACGGGTATTTGTACCTGCTGATTGATATGGGCTCTGGAAAAACAAAGCTGAAGGCCAGCAACAAGAAGGTCAATGACGGGGAATGGTGCCATGTGGATTTCCAGAGGGAAGGCAGGAAAGGTGAGTGGTGCTTTAAACTATGTTGACAACTCATCTAGAATTTGACTGTGAAAGCTCTTTATTGCAATGTTGTTGGATGATTGCTTTTTCACATTCATCATTCACATATTCACATCAAGAGGCAGATTCATGTTATTTACTTTCCAGCCGCTTGTGAAAAGCTCATCTCTTAATTGGCAGCATGTCGGAAAATTATAAAACTCTGTAGAATTTAGTAGAACGGGTAAGTTAAAAAAAAAAAAAAAAAAGTCTAATTTTGACTGTGGTTCCAAAAAACTTTGTTCCATTCCACTCAATCCACAGTCATCTTGTATTCTGACAGTTCTGTCTACCTTTGTACGACTTGTCTACAAAAATATCCTTTGTGTCTTTTTCTTGTATGCACACTGACTAAAATGCATACAAAACAGCAAGAAGTAGCTCTTTACAACTCACAGCCCTGACTGACATGCATTGGCTGTATTTGTTATTTTGCTTTACAATTTCCTTTCAAACAGCTGAGATATCTGCCGCTGGCTGCACAGTATTTTACTAAACCACAAATGTGCACTTGGACTAAAATGTGCTCATTCTTAATCTATTAATATTTTCATTGTAGCTTCTTTAGGCAGCAGACTGAAAGAGTACGCTGGATTAAGAGGACTCAGATGCTGCCACAGATTTGTCAGTTGAAGAAAAGGAGAATTGGCTGACAATCTAAAACCATCCAGCTCTCTGTGGACTTTTTTATTGAACTTTTTTTTAGTTGTAACCCACAAAAGACAATCTGCAAATGTGCACCATGATCCACAAATATTTCACTAATCACAAACATGCATGTTGTGTAAATTCATAAATCACAAAGATACAGTGCAGTTTGCAAATATGCATAACTTTTAACATTTTAATTTGACATAAAAATATTATAGGTTTTACAAATGCTGATAATATCACCACAAAACCTACATGTGAAGTGATGTACACGTATTTGTGGATCCATTTGTACATGTGAAACAGGTTTTGTGTATTTGTGGATCACTTCCTGCTGCTTTGAGGGCCACGTGACATTTGTGGCTCCCCCTCTGTTTGTTTGTGGATTTCTGTCCATGCACACCTGTAGAAAAAAATCCACAAATATCAGGTGCAATAATTTGTAAGTTTTTATTGGATAGTAATTGTTGTAATCCACAGAAGACCATCCACAAATGTGCACCATGATGTACAAACACCATAATTATATTTGTACATTTGTGGATTGCTTCCTTCCCTCACCATAAGGCTTCGTTCTGACTAGTGTGTCTTCCACTCTCCATTATCGCCCGGCCCACAGGTGCTGGTTGTGTTTACCTAACATTAACATCGGCCATGCAAGTTAACAGTTGTACTAAATCTCTCTGTACCTGAACTAAATGATCTGACGTTAGCTAGCTTGTAAATCTCTCGGTATTTTTGTGGATATGACTTTAGACAAATGAAACATTTGTGGATCGTGGTGCACATTTGTGGATTGTCATCTGTGTCAACTATTAAAGTCCAATTAAAACTTCCATAGCTCTCCTTGCTATGTCAGAACAAAAGCTAAGAAATTGTTACGCATATATTAATGATACATCTCGGGGTATTTGTTACTGTAAGTTTATTTTTCATACTTGTTTGTTGTGTTCTAACATCTCTGCCTGCATGTGGGCACAAACAGGGGCATCTGCATGCTCGAGTGTGTGGCGTCTGATGAATGGTCTGTAGGTGGGCAAGCACCTTGGACATTATATCTCCCCTTAATGGCATCTTATAATGAGGAAGGGTGTGAATGAGCGTTTGTGTGTGTGTGTGTGTGTGTGTGTGTGCGCGCATGCATGTGATCTCACTGCTGCTCCTGCTGTAATTGGCTTTTAATAGAAAATTAAGACGGAGTCGTTAATCACAGAAAGAGAGAGGGCCTTTTGTTTCACCCACTCCCTGCTGCATTCTGCTTCCCTTCTCCTCCATTTAGCCTATTACAGACACATTAGACACACACATACACACACACTCACTCACTTGACTGTCATCTATTCTGCCCGTCTCCTGTATGTCCCTCTGTCTGTGTTCTGTGTCCTTAAATTATCCACTTACTGCCCCTCCCACCCGACCATTCATTCACTTGCCCACTCACTCAGCCACTTGACCTCCCACCAACTCGCTCACCTATCCAGACAACATGCTTCTTCAATCATTCGCGCTGTCTTTGAGTCATTAAAACTGTCTTTAAATCACTCACTAAATACAAGATGCATGCTCATTCACACACAAACATAAACCTAAGTTGCATCCTATATGTATTTACACAGCTATGGTTAGACACATGTATCCATATTAGAAATAATTTTTTTGGAGTTATAATATTTAATAGTTAATATTTGTTCTTCATGTTTCTCTTTTAGGCTCTATCTCAGTCAACAGCCGCAGCATGCCCTTCAGCTCCCCAGAGGGCAGTGAAATCCTGGACCTGGACAGCGACATGTACCTGGGCGGCCTGCCTGAGTCGAAGTCGGACCTCATCCTGCCGCCGGAGGTCTGGACGGCGCTGCTCAACTATGGCTACGTGGGCTGTGTTCGAGACCTCTTCATCGACGGCAAGAGCCGCGACGTCCGCCGTCTGGCTGAGATCCAGAGCGCTCTTGGTGTCAGTAGTTTCTGCACCCGTGAGCTGCAGAAGCGGTGCAGCAGCGCCCCCTGTGGCAACGCTGGTCTGTGCAAAGAGGGCTGGAACCGCTACATATGTGACTGCATCGGCACCGGATACCTCGGTACCAATTGCGAGATAGGTAAGGAGTGGGATGTTGAAGGGAATGGTCTTTCACTACTCTAGAATTTCTTAACATCTATGCGTGCACCTAGTTTGTAATATCACACAATTCCTAAAAGAAATGCATGGATCACCACTAACAACACATGCAGATTGACTCAATAACCTTTCTTACAATCATAATCAAGCCTTCACACGCTGCAGTATACATGAATGTGCAAAGAGAGTCACAGATGGTCAAAAATGTGAAATAATGGAAATTTGCTAAATCCTTAATGTTGTACACTCCGTCCAATAAAGCAGAGCAGGAAAACAAGTGTAGAATGAACATTTGACAACGTGCTGACTTGGATTTGACACAACCAAGCAGCTGCTGTATAGTAGGAGAAAGAGCTCCACGGGGACCTATGTGTGAACCAAATGCCACCCGAGGCTGGGTGGCATTAGGGGCCCGCCGGCTGGGAGGGGCGGGGGGCATCGTGTCTGAAGCAAAGAGAGGCCAGCAGCAGTGTGGCAGAGCAGCCAGGCCTACTGCCGCCATCTGTGCCAGTCACGCAAACCCAGGTGGCGTATATATGCCACAGCGAGGGGAGGTAAGCTAGTCAAATAGCACCACGTACGTCTGATTCATTCCAATTAGCTGCAGGCGCCTCGCTTCATGGTTTGTCTTTGCACGTCCGTGGGGGTGAGTGAGCCATGACAGTATGGGATTTTGAGGGACAAGGAGGGTAATGAGGGAAGGAGAGATTGGATTCAAATCAGGACAGTGGAGGTAGAGGATGAAATGTCTCTATTTTGAAGGGTGATATTTTAACAGTTTAGTCTCTTACTCAAATGATAGTCATGGTTTCAGCGACGCTCTACTGCCATCTAGTGGAGGTATGTGCTACTGCAGGGATGTGACTTTTCTAATAACCAGCCGTGTATTTATTTGTTTCAGTAGGCTGAGTGCATAGATTAAGTGCATTAAGTGATTAAGTGAATGTAAGTACAATCAATAATATTGACTAGAGGAAGAAAACCCAAAGGGCAGATGCCTCCAAGCCACAAAAAATGAAGAACATTGATGGTGTTTTCAGGATGATAATGAATATTTTTACAAATTGTTTTGACTAGAATAATGCTGCACTGGGATTGTATGCATATCTTTATGTAAGTGGAGTCAAAGAAGGTGTGTTGGCCCAATGTGAGTCTACATTGTACACTTTCAATATATCACTGCTTCATCTCTTTGCCCACTAATAGCAGTGACTCATGTTAGCCTATAGTCACACATATCAACCCACTGCAAAATAAGAGCAGCATGCTGGGAACTGCCACTCTCCACAGAAGTCTATTTATGGCATGGCTGATCCTAGATAGACTAACTGTGGTTGTGCCTGGTGCGAATAAGGATGTCTCCGAAGCCGACTGCACTTTTGTTGTTGACATTTTTCTAAGCTTGTGGACAGCTTCCTCTCTTTCATTATAATGAAGGTTTGCATTGTGTGGTTCGGGTGGTAGTCGCCTGATGAAAAGTCCTGGGCATATTCTGCACGCTGCCAAACATTAGCTTGACACAAATGAAGGTACGATAATATTTATTAAAAAAGTGACATGGCACGCAACATAAAGGAGCAAAGATACAAAAAGAGACAAACGCTCAGGGGTGTATGCTACATGCTGTCATCAAACTTTCAAACCCACGTACATGTCTGAGAAGTGCAGCAATGATTGATGTTATCTTTTGATTGCTTTTTCATAAGTGTTTGGTTTACAGGCACACATGGCTTTGATCATCATTCTCACTGAAGCTTCCCTTGATCTTATGTTACAAACATGGCATCCAATTTTTGACATTGCATTAGTTCTGATGAAAGAAACGCTTAAAAGGCAAAGACACAAACAATATATAATGCTAAGGCATATGGCCAAACCTTTTTTGTTTGATATATTAAGGCATATTGAAAATCCACATTCCAAATCTAGTGTGGTGTTCGGTGAAACTGGGATGTAAATATTTCAGATTGATTGATTTTTCCAAGGATAATTTGTTTTAATGTCAGACTGACTCTTAATTTGACAGATGCTTGAACTTGTTGATGCTGTGCTGTCGACCTCCATGCCTTTACCTCTGCAAGCATCCTCTCCTGTGTAACATGTTACCCACTCTGTCACTCCTCTGTCCTCTCCCTCACCCCCACCCAGAGGCAACGGTGCTGAGTTATGACGGCAGCATGTACCTGAAGATCATCATGCCGGTCACCATGCACACGGAGGCTGAGGACGTGGCGCTGCGCTTCATGTCTCAGCGGGCGTACGGCCTGCTCATGGCCACCACCTCCAAGGAGTCGGCGGACACCCTGCGACTGGAGCTGGACGGAGGCCGCATCAAGCTCACCGTGAACCTTGGTAAACCACTGTGATTCATCGTTGATGTCCCTGCTAACCTTTCCCTCATCATCTCTCATCTCCTCATCGTCACTCTGTATTTTAGCATTGCATACTGCTGAACGTAGACGGATGGTTTGCCATGTTGAGCCTCACGCCATTTTTTTCCATCGTCTGATATTTTGCGTGGGAAAAAGCTTCTAAATTTGTCCCTCAGATTTGTTTTGTATGATATTGGTTGACATTGGTTTAAATGAAGAATCCCAGTGCTCAAAAGCTGTTTATTGAGAAAACTGAGGTACAAATACAGAAACTTCTCCTCCACAAACTGATAAAGTGCTTGTGTAGGACGACAAGACTTAAAGTAAAAATGTATCCCCAGTATGCATTAATTCACCCTTCTGAGGGGAGCCACCCTGCAGTCATTCCTGTTCCATATTCTTTGACCCCTGGTCCCACCCCATCCCCTCTACATTCATCTTCTAGCACCTCCTCCTGTTTAAAAGCTCCATCTCTAACGCTACCCCTGGCCTGATCCTGAGCCTATCACCTGTCTCTAGAAGCTTCAAGGTGGCCTTGCTCCTGTGACGCTCTTCCTCACGGTTCTGCTCTATTACATTTTTTTTTTCTTCCTGGAGTTAGCTGTCGGGCTGGTCGGCTCGTCTTCTGCCCAGCGGCGGTGCTAAGAGCCTATAGGAATTCTCATCATAAGTAATTACAGATGAGTTCAAAGAAGATGGGGGTGTAAAGAGGTCTTAAAGGCAATTCTAGTGTGAGACGGTCAGTGAAACCGTAGCGTAGGGTTTGTAAGATGGATGGTTTCACACAAGGGCAAATGCATTCCCTCTATTAACTGGCTGCAGGAATGTAGACCTTTTGACTTATTAAAATTTCATTGCAATGAATATTAGCGCTCAGGGGAAGATGGGTATGACCTTCCAGCTCTGGATACTTTAAGTCTGTCCTGAACAGACACTCAGCAGTGAACCAGGAGGAGCATGACAGAGGTGCACCCCTCTAATATGGGAGCTAAAGCCACCATAGAGACAGGAAGGGGGGGCGGTGGGATAAACAAAGGTGGCCACTCCGCTGTCTTTCTCTTTCTTTTCTTTCTTCTTCTCATTCCTCTCTTTTTCTGTCACTCATAAACACCCCACCTGGCCAAGACTCAGCAGATGGAACTTTTCATCCCTTCAATGGCCTGTATGTCTGCGGCCCTCGGATCAAACAGTCAGAGAGACCGGCTCACAGCTGTGGTTGTCCGAGGTCTCACACACATTTGTCCACGGGGCCACAGCTTGACCTGCTAGCATTTCCCCCAACCACACGCTTCACGATGGGAAAGCCCTCAAGTGAATTCACATACCAGTCCAATTTCTCTGTTTCAGTGATGCTTAGATGCACTGACACCATAGCTTTTTTAAAGGTTTTCATAGCTCTTTTTCAATGAATTGATAAACCCACACTAAACAGGGAATCCTCAGTATCTGTTAAGGCTTAAGTCCTTGTTAAGATAATTAAAATCCAGCTATTGAATCATGAGACATATTTAGCCCCAGTGATATTTATTAGTGATAGATAATGATGATAACCTGTTCAATGTGCAATGTCTCAGTATTAATCCATTTTAATAATATAATAGAAAAAGTTCATTCAATACATTTTATTTTTTCAAAGACGGACATTATTTCTGTGCCCAGTTTCATTAATTTCAGAAAACATTGCTGCTTATCAACACATGTGGCCCATGAATGAGTCTTAATGAAACTGTTTTTATACGACCACCGCCTCTCTGCAGAGTGATGCCGGTCCCTGGCTGTTTGTGTCCACTATTCTGTAGCGGTTGACAGCTCGAGACCACAACCCAACCACACTGCCACATGCACACGCAGTTTCTAAAATAGCTCTCAAATCAAGATTCTCTAATAATTTGATACTTTAGTGATCGTTGTAAAGGAAGTCTCTCTTTACTAACCCCCATCCGGAGTGGTGTTAAAGGTCATCGTTTGCTCCAGAGCAGGATTCAGTTTCTCACTCCAGGACACTTTAACCAGAGCAAATGTCTACGGGCTTCGCTTTGACCTGAGTCTTCCAGTTGAATGACAGAGCATTATAACCAACTCTCCACCATTCTGACAACACAGCTTGTAAAATGATAACACTTTTTCGCTGTGTTCTTGCACCACTTGTAGCAAATAGGACACAGTAGGGTCTTATTTCTTGCGGTTTGTGTGCACCAGGCGTGAGGTGGCTGGGATGTGCAGATCACCCTTTCTTGTCATTTACACTGTTGGGTTTCTTATGCCCAAAGTGCTGCAGAAGGCAAGTGCATCTCAAATTGCCAGGAAGGAGGCCTAAAGTTAAAGGTGCAAGACATTGCATCTGCTCTAGCGAACCGTGCAGCAGCTGTAGGAAAAAAAATTATTGTTGGTACACAGTGTGAGCATAATGGCTTCACTCTGTTTATTTTGCTGATCCTAGTCGAGAAAGTTACCACCTGAAGTTATTTCGACCATCTAATTCCGGCCAAAACATTTTGTGCTGTTGAAATTATCAGGCTCTATCTGACTTGTTTATGAACTCAATCAGATTTCTATCACGTTTGAAGCATTGCACGCTTTATACGACGAAACAACTTTTGACATAAATTATGGAAAAAAATGAGAAGAGCTTTGCCAGATGGTACATTAAATCTTTGATGCTCAGATTTCATAACTCCACCCAGATAGAACCTAATAATTCCAAGTACATCATTTGCATTTTGATGTTACCTGTGCAATCACATGCAAAGCTTTTATTACGTATTCATATGCCGACAATGGAGCACTTTGTGTAAGTTATTTCCATAAATATGATGAAGTAGAAGTGTCATCATTATGTTCTCCTATAGTGGCCAGGGTGTAAGTCTTGCCTTCTGCTGTGCTTTGGGGTTATTGGGTGGAAGGAGGGATGGATGATGGGATTGATGGAGGAAAAGGGTGATCCTGACTCAGAGCCTGTCCCCGGATGGTGGCCCCAGAGCAATGCTTGGTTGTCTGCAGAATGTACTTTGAAGGATGTAAAATGTTTTTTCTCTTTTATCCTTTCTTCTCTATCTTTCTTTCTTTCTTTCTGTCCCTTTCTTTCTCCTTTTCTTTTTATTTGATCTCACCATTTCGCTCTCTCTCCCGCCAGATTGTATCAGGATAGACTGTAGCCTCAGTAAGTGGTTCTATCCATTTTTCTGACTAAATTGTATCTGTCTATCTCATCTTGATTCTGTGCAGTGGACCTTTTCTGCTTTCCCCTGACCTCATGATGAGTGACCTTTCTCATTACCGACATCTCTGCTCTTCCATGTTTTCTTATCTTTGAATAAGTATCTGTTAAATTTGCTTTTTCCATCACATATTATTTCTCTATTATCGGTCATTGCCATCTTTTATTTGTGTTTATTTATTACCAAATTGGTGTGTCTCTCCCCACCTCTTTTCCCATTGCACATTCTAAGTTATATATTTCTTCTTTTCATAAGTTCTGTCACTTTCATTTCCCCTTTTCTGACATTGATTTAATTAATGTTTCACTAGTATAATTATCAGGATTTTTTATCATGCAATCCTCCTCGCTTGTCTGCCACTCTCCACTATGAAATTATTTCATTGCCTCTCCCTTGCCCATTACCCATTCTGTTCCTGTCAACCTTCTCCAAAAACACATTCAGAAAAGGGCAACTTGACACTCCCCTGTTGGATGTTCCTATTTTCTATTATGCGGCGCTGAGTCTCGGCTCCACTCGGCTGCACACACAGGTGTTGCTTGTTTTCTATGTGGGACAAACTGTAGTTTTGGCCCCCAGAAAGCTAATTGCTTATCCATTGAGAGACGGCACCACCTGGTGCACGCTTGTTTTCGGAGCAAGCTAATGTTTTTCTGCCGCATGCTGACAGAATGATAGCAAACTGTTATTTCTATCATGACCACTGACAATTGAACAACTGGCCCACAGGTAAGTGCTGCCAGCCACAGTGACAAGAGTGGAGAAAACCTGATGTTTGCCACAATGCTTGTGTCTTTGTGTGTTTGTTCTTTGTGAGGGTGGAAGGAGGGGGCTTGACTTTCATCAATGTCTCAACAGCAACTAAGGAGGTAACATTACATCCAATTAATGTTTTTTTTTTTACTTTTCTATCTAAAAAAAAAAGTGTGTTTAGAGGAGAGGTTTTCAAAGTGGGACGCGAGGCTCCCCAGTGACTCCAAACAGTTTCAGGAGCGCCTCAGTTAATGGAAGTGAAAAAATATTACATCAGTTATTACAATACTTGTCAAAAGGAGATCACATAGAACAGCCTAAATGTGGGTGATTTGTTTGAAGGGGTAGTTCAGAGATACAGGAGTTTGGGGAGTTTCACTCTTTCCCAGAGTCAGAAACTAATAAATGCCTTCCAATAGACATTTAAAATGTATTTGGTGTTGTCTGAAGTTACGTCAAATAGCAATATATTTAGGCTGTCTTTCTCAATTGTTGAGCATCTATGGGATCAGATAACATAATCATGATCCCATAAGCATCCAGGAAAAGTAAAACTAAGCAAATAAACTAGGGGAGCATGAGAGGGCACCTTTTTCTAAACTGTGTCTAAAAGGAGGTTCACAGCCTCAGACTTTGAAATGCTTTGAAAACCTAATTCTAAAAACCGCCGTATTACCGCTGAGTATGTTTTGAGTCATTGGCACTTATCGTCAGTTTGCAGCCAGAAGGACCAGGTTTGGGCAAGGATCTGTGTCTGTATTCAGCGTTAAGTTAGAAATGTGCAATGTTAGAGTCTTGTTGCGTAGTGGCGATGATTAAAGTTAGGGAATCGATGTTGTCTGTGGAAAGTGCTTCTGCAGAGATGTGCTTGCATGTGAACCACACTTGTCCATGCTCTGTGCTTCTACTGCATGTGTGTCACGTCTCTGCACTTAAAATGCACTTGAACGCTGTTTATGTCAGACTTTATCGAGTGCAATCCAAAAACTTCAGAAGTCTCCGCCAGGCATGGAAGTGGTCTCAGTGTATGACGAATTACACCACTTATTATGTGTGGAGCCACTGGCATGACACACATTCAAATAATGCAGAGAGGATGCCTGTACCCAGGTTGACCACTAGATGTCACACAAGCACTGGGAATATTGTGCAATCTCCCTGCAGTGAGGGGAGATGGAGACTGAAGCTATTTTTTTCTTTTTATTCCGCCACAGGGTCTTAAGTCAATTATTTGTTCGGCTAGACAAGAACTTGGATTCTACTTTATTGTTTATGGTCTCATATGGTGGTTTATATCATGACAGATTGTTGTGCTTCAATGTGAGAAATGTTAGAGCCAGAGAATGGCAGGAGGTCACAGATTCTACATGCTTTTTAGTTTTCATACAATAATGGAAAGACCCCTTTGACTCTTTTTTTTAAATTCAGCTCCTATGTTTTAAATATTAATAGGGTTAATTGCTGGTGCTGCTCAAGCAATAATTCGTTGCAGACTTGGAACACTGGGTTTCAGCAGTTTTTTCGAGGAATATTTTATTTTACCTTTTTGGTTAACTGAGCACCCTTGTACAGCAGTGCCCTGCTTCACGGTCACTCAGTCACACACAACACTACATAAAAGAAAGAGTGTGAGAGTGTACAAAGGAGGGGTGTGTGTGTGTGTGTGAGAGAGAGAGAGATCAGAAAAGAGAGGTAGAGGGAGCAAACAAGGGTAGAGCTTCAGACAACGATTTATTCAATGCCATGACATCTGCCAGTTCCCTCCTCCGGAGCCCGACAGTAACTGAAGCCTTGAATTTGAGTCAGAAAATCGGGCTACCAAAGTCTCCCTGGCTGATCCATGCTGAAAACCGACAGAACAAAAAACTAGCAGGTTATGCTTCACTATTAATGCGTCGCTAAATATATTTCCATTTATATTCCGACTGCATGTGGACTAAAAAGGACAGTGAGTGGTGGAATGAAATATTGAATACTGTATATGTCTAAGATCTGGGGATAGATCAAATTCTAATTGTAATGTAAATATATTGAGCTACTAGCTTTGAGCTGTATCCAGGGCAATTCTTTCAGGGCATATCTAGATAGAAGATATTAGGACAGTACATTGCTGCATCATAACTTGTATGAGGAACTTTGAAGACATTACATTTGGTTGCATTTTGGGACGCTAATGGAGACCCAGCAAGTTCTACTGGATCATTAGCATACCCATTGCATTAGCGCTCAGATAGCACTGGCACACACTGTTTCTCTGTTGTGGCATTGCTACTGCTCCTACTGCTAAAACTCCATCATTTCAACTATTGACCGACAATTGACCTTTGATCTTTTTATTTCTGGAAGTTGGAGTGCTTTGTGAGACATAGGAACTGAGGGATCAGCCTTGTGTTTTTATTGCAGCACATTTTGACCCCGCTTTCCCACCTTAATGCGGCTGGATATGATATGGAGCAGAGCTGTAGCCCTCAGCTCCAGTCGGGTCAGGGTGTCAGGCTGATGATATCTGTTTGGAAGGTGGCCTTTGAGCACCCGGCAGCACCTTCTCTTAGCGCTAGATGAGATGAGATTTGGCATGACATATGGGCAGCATGTGGGGCATGAGGACTCCGTCTGCTAATGTCATACCCTTTGGCCTACCCACCTGCAAGCACTCACTGCAGAACACACTGAGACACACACTGCGTCTGTGTGTGTGGAAGAGATGAAAAGTAACTGATTGCGGTTCAGTATGTCAGCACTTCTAAAATCAAAACATAGAAAATACACTCTTGGAATCATTGGCATAGAAATCACTCTAGATTAGTGGAGATGTATTCCATGTTTGTTATGTTGAATGACGGTAACAGATGCAACCAGACACTGCAAAGCCAAGCAGTTAGCAGTGCATCTTCTGTATAATGACCAATATCAGTTTGCTGAAGACTGAAAGCATCTGCGAGGCCTGGTAGCAATGCCATCATTGTGTTCTGTTCAGTGTGCATGTAGTCAAGTACTCTCACTTGTTTGGGAGGCCTTTTGAGTGACGTTACCTGTCTGCACATGACAGCTATGGTTGGGTTAAAGTTGGGAAAGTTAATGGTTATGGCAAATAAGCTATAGTTAAGGTTAGATGATTGAAACTCTTAGATGATGATGATCTCCCCGAAGTTCCACTGAAGCTGATGCTCTACCGGGACCTCCACATCCTAACTCTCCACCTGGTTACATGTAGGGCACAGGACTTGGTATTTCATGCCACCTGTGAAATCATCCAGTATGGATTTTTTCAGGTGGTTAAATGTGCATATGCATGGTACTTGATAGATAGATAGATAGATAGATAGATAGATTGATTGATTGTCTGTCCGTCCGTTCGTCAATCAATCAGACAGACAGATAGATAGATACAATTTGTCAGAGCAGCAACAAGACAAGGAATACAAGGAATAGTAAACATTAAGACCCTGAAAACATATTTTCTCATATTTCTCATATTTTTTTTAAGTTAAACTCTTAATAGTTATTCAGGGTGCACTGATTAGTTTTCTTGTAAGCGAATGTAATTTGAGTTTATTGCTGTGAACACACAATAAGACACACTGTTAGATTCTTTTCCAGGCTTTAGTAAGAGAATAGAATAATAGTAGCAATCTGTGCTACTCTGTCCTCAAACTAATATTGCTGTTCGCTACCTGCTTGAAACCAGACTCGACACTTTTAACCAGAGAGTGCAGTGTTGTTTCCACTGTTGTCTCTCTGTAACACCCTGTAACCACGCCCAACAATGATGTCATAAAGTCAGGGAGTACACTTCTACATCACTGTTGCAACGGGAGAAGCTCAACCACTGGAGGTCAGCATTAACAAGAATTTCTGGGGCTGTTCAGTTCCTCTTTAAGTTACTTTTCTGAAGGTCTTTTGAGCCATGGCGGCTGCTGCTACTCATGCTGACTAGTTCTTTTTGTATTCACTCCCAACAAAGGCTTCACACCATCACTTTGTGGAGGCTGAAGATTTCTGTCCCAGGAGATGACTTTCATGGTACTGTGGACTTTACATATTGAGTGGAAAGCTATGGCAGAAGGATGCCTTGCATATGAACACACTGACAAGCGGTGCGAGATAGTGAGTGTGGTTAACCTTGCTCATGTGTCTAAAAACAAAACTCGCTGTATCAAATTATTTGCAAAGAGGCAAACCAAGACAGAGAAATCAATACATTTGGAAGCATGCACACAATCCTATTGATTTTCATTTAGTAACTATTTTTATGACTTAGTGTGACCTACTACTCATCCTCTAATTGAGTAATTTTCCAGATAAACAAATTTAGGTCCACATTTTTAGCTTTTTATTTAACAAAAAAAAAACACAAAAACACAGGCCATTAAGAATAGTACACTGATGACTAATAGTACCAGGAGATGAGTACATTTCTCTGCCACAGTAATGTGAACGCCCACAAACACTGATGCACATGTACGCACACATGCATTCGCAGTTGCATGCATCATGTTGTGGGCAGCGAAATGAATCTGAGATTTTGCCCACACACACTCAAGCGCGGCATATCTCTGTCACTGGAGCTGTCACCCTCCCCGGTCTTAGCGGCTTCCACCCTGGTTGTCAGGTGTCACACTCCTCCCCCATGTGTATTGCACAGTCACGACTGCTGAAATATGTAGCACGGCTCATGTAGCCCTGTAACCATTTTCACTGCAGATACAGTACATGTGTTCAGAGACGGCAGGTGTCATGGCCATTTTATATTTGAATGGATGGTTTGTTCAGTCTAATTTGTATTGAATTGGGTTCTTATCTGCGGCCCCAGCTCGTTCTCGCTTGTCGCCAAGCAGATGGCTTTCTTATTTTCTCGCTGAATCACAAATATTGAATTTGAATGAGTTTCCAATCGCTCACTTAAATCATGAGTCATCACATCCTATTTCAGCCAAATAGATGTCAGAGATGGATATGCAGTAGGCACTAGAAGTTGGCCTCAGCGTGCACAACATCCTACAGTTTGTGAAGTTTGAGCGTGTATCAGAGTTAGACTGTATAAAATTTATTTTTGGAGATGTTTGTATTGGGATTTGATTTTTAAAGGCAATTTAATGCTCCAATGGAGGATAGCCCTTTTTTAGTTAATGTTCATTTTATCCTCCAAAACTCCGGGCTAAATGTGATGCAATGAGCCAATAAGAGGAGTGTGTTATTAACATAATGCCTAAGATCTGTGCACCCTCAGAGATGGGTATGTCATTTGATATAAATAGATTTATGTTGAAAGCAATCATCTCATTCAGCGATGGACAACAGAAATGAGTTGCACATTTCCCAGTAGTTAACAAGTTTAAATAGAATTAACAGTTGTCGGTGTGATACTTGTGCTCTGTTGAAATGTACATTAGATGTATGCACCCTTCCTGGCAGTCACCTAAAAACAGTCACACACAAATCATCTTTAAAAGACTGAAAAAAAAACACACACCCATAATTAACTCATCCATGGATGCAACTTCATTTAATTTCCACACGTTTTATCATATTTTGCTTTCTGCATGTTTTAATGGGAACGAACCAAATGTCTCTTAAAATGTTAAACAGAAATGAAGCAATGAAGAAAGCGCTTTGAAGCCTATATGAACATCAAAGGAATATATAATCGGAACATTTCTTTAACCGCAGCTGGAGTGGAACGTGCACGGGTGATTGTGTTCGTGTGGGAACATCCGCCTGTGATTAATTGTATACGTACACATGTGTCGGCCACAATTTGCTGTGAGCTCACTTTGCATGGTGTCAATGTGATGGCGGAAAAATTTGAGTACAATTACGAGAACATGTAATCGGTAGATGCCATATGTATCACTATGCATGACTCTGAAAATGAAGTATAAGAGCTTGGTTAACAAAACATTGAACTCTTTTTTGCTATCTCTTAACTTGCCACCTACAGGTTTTAGAATATTATTCAAGAATTAATTCATCACTTAAAGCAAGAGGCAAAGCTCCAACCTATGTTTCTGACCTTACAAGGGGGCATATGCTGCAGTCATTGGAAAAAGCTCTACTCTCCAATCCAAAGTCTAGATTAATAACCAAGCGTTTACTGCCATCCTTTCAAACTTAAATAAAAATTTAAACGTATTTTTTTTACATGCAGTTTGTAATAATAATAATGATAATAATAATTTGCAGTGGTAGTAGTGTTACTGGTAGGCAAAAGGCATATCCATAAAATCATATAAGAAGACAGATGCAGACCACATTTATGCTGCTGCGAAAAGCGACTCAGACGAGAGACAATCAGCCAAAACATTTCCCCCGTTGCATATAATTGCACAAATGAGCCGAAGAGCTGTTATTGCCAAGTATTCGCAAATGAAAGGGCAATGCTGAAGGACACGCTGGGAAGGTGATGGAACGTGTGGTCGTATGAAAACCGCTGACCTTACAGAGCTCAGTCTTACATCCTTCATTTCACTTTTTTTTTTTTTAAAGCAAGGCGCTCTTCCGATTCAATGTTCAACAGCCTAGAAATTTCGGCGACTGTCTGGCTGTCAAAGGCCCTTTATTCACTGTTAAACCCAGAGGAGAAAGACGTTTAAGCACGGGAGACAGATGAGGGAACCTAAATTGACGAAACGGAGCGTGTGCGGAAAAGAGGTGGGGGAGGGTCAGGATCCACTGCAACAACCGCTGACAGATGAACAAGTTGAAAGAGAATGAGAGAAAGAAAAAATAAGAAATCAGGGGAGGCAGGGGCTATAAGTAACACTGAGCGAGTGAAGAAGGTCTAACAAGGATGGCACTGTGCCTTGTAGTTGTTCTTTTTCAATATACCTCCTCCTCTCTCCCCTCCTGTCTCTGCTCTCTGTGAACTTGAGACACCTGAGGCAATCTGCTCGCTCGGCCCAACCGGGCGAGGAGATTACCTTCCTCCACTTTTAGTCTAATAAGAATTGTCCTCGCCAATGTTCCCCTGTCTTCTTGCGCTCTCGCCACAATTTCAATTCTTTTACTTGGAAAAAGGTAGAGACAGAAAGGTGCATTCTCTTGTCTTTTCACCGGGGACCTGGTCAAGTAGCGGGAGCCGGCATGTTTGAGAACGCCACCTCTGCCCCTGCTGGTCCACTGAACAGCCTGTGCATTGTGTTGGACAGGAGGGTGGCGGGCTTGTCTCGCTCAACGCCTTCTGGGACCTCGTCAGTGAGTGGATTGCAGCTTCTTACATTCAGGGACTTTGGCAAGCCAAGTGGTAGAAGCCATCTTTACCGGAACAAGTTGTGATTTACACTTGTTCAGTCCAACTGTAGCAGTCAGTTAGTTTTCAGTCTCGAGCAATTTGTTCTTTCTTCACAGTTCTGTGGGTATTAGTCTGTATTGCTTTGTTCAGCTTTCAACTCAACCAAAAGTAGCAGAACTCTTATGGTAACAAGTAGAATAAGATCTCATTATCAATTAGACACCCCCTAGTGGTCCCTTCAAGGCATTGCTTTCCTAAAACACATTGCTACTGTTCTACATTTTCTTGTTCTTCTGTTATACTGTAATAATGATGGTATATAGTAAATATAGTGACGATTACTGTAAGTATTCAGAAAATCTTGAAATCTTGAGGTTACGCTAAGTCGTCTAGTTTGTCAAAATTGTAGAAATTTGCAAATGAGATTTAAGAACTTATTATGGATCCTAGAAGTGCAGCTGTTCTAAGCTTTTCATGAAAACTTAGAGTTGTTTGCAACTTTGTAGTATTAGAAGATTAACAAGACTGTGGCACAGAGATTTAGCATTTTAATAGAAGGTAGCACAAATGCGCTCTGTCTCTATTATAGTAAATAAACATTTAACCCAAAAGTTCAATAAAGCCCGGGTGCAAGGGGAGCTCGCAATCACTATTTAAACAAATTAATTCAAAGTTACAAAGTTTTGTTTTCTGCATGAGTGCTCAAGCGCAGAAGTGCCAAAGATCTTTGTACTCAATCATCAATAGGAAAAGATTTTCCGTGTCCACATGGGGAGCAAGCTCCTTTTACATCTATTTTTCACAGAATTTTGTCAACACACAAAACACAGTTATCGGAATTGATCCGATCTCAATGACTGCATAGAGGATGGGACCTTTGTGTTGAACTGGGATGTGGCTGCCTCGCTGGCGTAGCCTCAGTCCATAATCAGTCTGCCTCCTTTCAGCGCAGCATGGCACCGGCGACAGGTTAGATGTGGACTCATTACAGAGGCTCTAATGAGAGAACCGGCAGCAGCCTGGAGCTGTCGAAACCCATACTGCCTTGCAGGACTGATGGCTATCCCATGGGACCATGCTCTCCTCCTGCCACAGCATGATGGGAAATGCGGTTCAAATCATAAATCAGCACCATAAAGGCCCCCTCCTCTTCACCAAAATGGATAAGAAGCAGGCGATGGACGGCGAGCATGAAAAGGGAAAGCAAGCAGGGAGGGTGCAGATGGCAGTGCGAAAGGGAAGAAGGGAGCGTTTGAAGCACTGAAGGGAGCTCTAAAATTCTGCAGAGGACGGGTAAAATGTATGATTAATTTCCCGCTTCTCAAAATCAATCTGCTGTCCTCTCAACATCATCCCAACTCAAATATGTCTTCCTGCAGAGGCCATCTGCAATTCTAGACGCTATCAGCAGAGGTTATCTTGTCATGGATGCTAAAGCACCGGCACACCCCTCCCTCACAGGGGCGAGAACAGTGGGAAAGAGAAAGTGTGTGGCCCCTGATAGCAAGCAGTGAATACAAATGCCTGTGTGTGAGCGAGCATCACACACTCATTTTGCTTCATAGAAAGGAAAGTAGACACACTTGTGTGTGTGCGCACACACACACACACAGGCACAGACTGCCTTATCTCTGTAATTGGCACGGGGGGTCAGAGCGGCAGGCGTAGATAATTGTGGCTGGGGGTCATAATCTGTTTTCAGCTCCCCTCCCTTCCTCTTATCCCTCTTCTCTCGTCGACGCCTCCCTCGCCGTCGTAACCACACACCCTCACACACAGCTCCGTACTCTTACACAAACTCGGCCACCTCCCGTCTTTTTTTGTCCCTGTTTGTGATGTGGCACCATGTGGGAGACGTTTTAGATGTGGCCGCAGGAGGGCTGTTTTGCTGTTGTGTCAGCCTGCGACAGTGTCCTCAACTGACTGCCACCCCACCCACCCCCCCACCGCACTCACTCCAATCTCTTCCATGCACCCACACAAATACATCTCTCCAGCCCCTCCACTCACTCGTCTCCAAGAAATACATCTCTTCTCAGAGATACAACACATACAGTAGATCAAGGAGAGCTACTTTACAAGGGGCAGAGCGTGATAGATTAAAAGTGGAGAAATATAGGTTAGAGTAGGAGAAAGGCACGCACGGGAAGGAACAAGATTGGAGCAACAACGAAATGAGGAGAGAGAATAGAGCCATAGATGGAGGAGGGTCTTGATGTAGACGTCTCCTTGTGTTTTTATCAGCGTTATCTGCTCATATCTTTCATTTCCATCATGGCTTCTTTTGCTGTTAACAGACGGCTGCCATTTAGATGCCACGCATGCAGGCACACCCGCACACACACACACACACATAGAAACACACCCAGCCTTTCATTAGATCTGCATCGATAGGCCCGCGCTCCTTTGAGATAGAAAATATGATATCTTAAGATAGGAGCCAAATGGCATTATCGTCAAAGGAGGTCTTATCCTGATAACTCTGAAGAGCAAAGTAAATCCTGTCTCTTGCCATAGAAAACATATTAGCTTCTTATGTAACTATCTGCCTTCGCTTTTACATAAAAATAACATGTCCATAAGGGTCACTCCATCGTAGAACCCTCGGTCCTCTCGTAAACCACATCCCTCAGCAGTAGGAAAGTAATTTCCTCTTCCATTCCCACATATGATGTGTGTATATAATAATCATTTGGTAAATGATGCTTCAATGTAGCCTGAAGAATGAGGGGATAAAAAAACTGAACATGGATATAAAAAACTCTAAACACATACTAACACTATAATGCATGTAGTTTTGGCCTCGGCCAAAACGCGCTTTCCAATTTAACCATTGCTCGGCTCATTTTTAAACAAGACACTTCCAAATCTGAAAGTCAATGAAGGCAGTTAACACAGTTACTAGTCATGAATCATAAAATGGTACCCCCAGGCCCCTGAATGAGGCATTATTTGCATAGTCCTACCTCTGTAAATTCAATTTCAGCCACGTGTATAAGAAGCAGCTCAGGTTTCTGGATTGTGGGCAGCAGTTTTTTTTTGTCACCATGGACAAATGTTGTTGGAGTTGTTGTTTTTTTTTTACATTAGAAAAAGGGTGTAATATATTTTAAAGCAATTTAAAAGCAGTCAACAATAACTCACTTACACCGTGCATTATATCAGCACGGGCTGAAGAGAAAGCATGGGCAGGATGTAAACTGCATTTGCCAAAAGGAAATTCCATAAATTATCATTGAATGTGTAATTGTATTTTTGAATGTGCCCCGATTCCTCACTTGTAAAATGCAGGGTTTTTAAAAAAAAAAGAAATTAAGTTTTGTCATGTGACTTCAGCAAAGTTAGCCAATTCAAGCAGTAATATTTAGTAATTATTTGATGCGGGTGCAGTGTTTTAGTGTCAAATCCCCTCCATGTTTTCATCGTGCTGAGGGAATACGTCCCTGGTTGTCTCATGTTGGCTTTGTTGTGGAATCTAATTTGTCGGGAACAGTGCCGTTACAGAACTTTGAGACCATTAGGGAGAGCATTTCAATGGGTTGATTAAACACCCTCACATGTTTTAAATGAAATACATTCAATCTGCATCTATTTAGACCACACAACTATATGTCTCTCAACAAAGCTCACATCATCCAGAATTTGACTGAGCACTTTAATGTGACTAATTGATGGATGAGTGGATTGATGTTTCGCATATTAGCACAAACAGTTGAACAGAGCAGAGTAGTAGCAGGTTGAGGAAATGGAGCTGTGCAAACGATAATTAACTTTTTGATTGACCGGCCATAGCAGAAGATGAGCATATCACATATCACATACACATATTGACAAAGTTCTAGTTCATTCAGTCAAAGCAAGTTTCATTTAGTTGACTTGTGCTACTTGACATCTCTCCTGCTCCTCCAAACTGGTTCATTCACAGTATCTCATTTCTGACTTGTTTAACAAATTTCCTTCTGCGTAAGATTATAAATAAATGTGAAGTTTGTTAGAAGCTGCTGTATTTGTATGTCATAAAGCCGGCAGGAGATAACGCCATAATGCAAGACTGCATGAAAAATGAAATTTACCTCCCTGTCGGTAGCCCACAGCTTTAATAGCCGACTTTCCATTATCTCGCCTGCATCCATGCTGGATGTAAAGAAAAGGCCTGTTACAGAAACAAGCTAAAGAGGCTACCCCTCGATAAATACATCTTATAGCCTGCTGGCTCGGTTTGTGTGTTAGCCATTATACCATTGGGAAGCACTATTAGCACATATTGTACAATTTTTAGATCAACATTATTTCACAATGCCATATTCATTTTGTTTATCGTCTTGAGCTCTTTATGACGTTCCTTTAAAGACCGAGCGGAATAAACGTATATTTGAAGATGGTTTTAACAATTTCTAACCTTTTAATTTACAACATCAATATGATATGTCAAATGTTTCTCTAGGGTTTTCTTGCCACTCAGTCACACCTTTATTTCCCCTCAACTTATATTTTAATTTATTATATTATATAGCATCATAATTCTTGTTCTCCTGAGAGTTTATGGTATTTTTCCCATAATGTGCCAGTGAAATATTATAGGGTCTATTAAACTGTAGGCTTCAGTGGCGGTTTATTGTGACACCTCACTCTGCACGCCCGCTCCAGAGGTTCTCCATATAAAGATGAAAAGATGTTTGCGTTGACTGATTGCGCCGCTTTAATGCCACCGTGGTGTACAGATAACTCACGCAGTGTTTGAAGTTGTAACACCTGGACTATGAACTGCAACACTACAGAGGAGTGTGTGGTTTCCTGCAGTTTGTAGTGATTCCCCAAGTGAGCCATGGAGCATAACATTACCTCACTTTCAAATGGAAATGAATGAATGATGATATGCAGTGGAAAGCCTATACTATATCACTTAAAACTCAATGAATAACCATGTGACCTGCATACTAAGTGCTTTTAGAAACACGGTCTTTTCCCACCACCTGTCAAATTTTGTTTTGTCTTTGTTTGTTAAAGGCAGTGATAAACTGATTCCCTCGCTTTTCGTTTTGGAGATCTAACCACAAGAACACTGTGCATTCCTGCCGCGTTGACAGACATCTCTAAGTCCCGTCTGATTTTAATGAGGGCTGTGACGCGGGCCGTTCTGCACGCGGCGTCCTCAATCTCACATTAACATTTCTAATGAATGCTGTTAGCGCGTGAGAGCGATGGCAGAAAGGGCTCTGGTGTCCCGGAGTTGTGGCCCCGCCGTCCAGACACCAGTCGACTGGAGTAATCAAGTGTGAAGGTTGTGAGGAGCAAACAGCCATTAACCTCCCAAACACAGGCCATCATCACCGTCTGCAGAGGACAGAGGGGAGGGCGTGTGTGTGTGTCTGTGCTGGTGTGTGGAAGAGCGAGTGCCAGGGCTGGTGAGTGTAGTATAGGACTGTGTGTGTGTGTGTGTGTGTGTGTGTGTGTGTGTGTGTGTGTGTGTGTGTTTATTGCTGTCTGATGGATAAAAGTGGGTTGTCTGTGACTGTGAGTGTGTCTGATGGGAAGTGTGTGAGTGCACGGTGCGTGTCTGCAGCAAGGACTGTCATCGGTTGGGTAGAGAGTATTGTGTGTGTATGTGTGTGTGTACATCCGAGTGTATGCAATGGTGCTTGCAGCATACAAGTTTGTGGCCCTGGCTACCGTCTGGTAAACAGTCATTGGCGTATGTGTTGTGTGTGTGTGTGTTTTCAGATTTGCACATATATACTCTGGTGTTTGTATCTATTTATTCTGTGGTCAGATCAGGCCACGTATCCCATGCTGTCTGCCTATCCAATGTGATCTCAGCGCACATTATTCCCATATGGCAGTACAGTATGGCTGTGCTTGGCACAGTCAGGCCTGTGACCGCCTGTTTGACATGCCACTGTGTCGGCTGGTGTGATGCCATGCTGAACCAACCCATCTGCTCCAGGCCGAGTTGGCACAAGGGAGAACTCATCGGAGGCAGGCATGAGGAAAAAGGGCATTGGACCTGCGGCTTGGCGAGGCATGGCGTCCAAAAATCTCCTGAACTACTGCCCTAAAAACGGTCCAGAGCATAAACAAGGGTGTGATGGAGTGTGAGGGTGTGTTTGTTTTCAGGGGAGACTAGGCGAGTAAATACGCTTATGAAAAGTGGATAAGCTGTCCACCTTAAAGCTACAGAACAGTTCACCTACAGTTGCAATGTTTTGATGGCATATTAGACTATAAACCTTTTCTATATTGTGCAGTTTTACAATTTTTCAGAACATTGAATATTTGTAGATGTTTTCCACATGCTGATTACCAAATGGAGATTTCTCACCTATTTATATCTCATCAGATCGTCAGATAGAGATGCATGTATTATAGGTAGCAAGTGTGCATGCTTTAGTTGGAGGCCATTTTTTTTTTTTTTTTACTTTCATAATTTCCAAATCCAGAGTGATGTGATAAGGCACACAAGGTTCAATTCAAAATCCAATGAAGTATAATGTGAGAGTTAAGGTCACATAACACTTGCTATGTATTGTTTCTGTTATGTATAAGGTTAATATTAAGGGTTGGGTTAAAGCCACCAAAAAATATTTTCAAGTCCATCCAGTTTTTCCAGAAACAGGCTAAACCACTGGCTGTGTAAAAATGTCTGTAAATATGTGTAATCTTGGGTTGGGATTGGTTATCTCTGTGTGTGTTTCAGAACAATGCTGGGGTCCATTTCAGTGCAATGAGATGTGCAGCATTTAGAGGATTTGTTCATTTGGGTGGGAGGAGAGCGTTCGGCTGTTTGAACTTAAGAGGCAACACGCTGTGAGTTTCTGTTTGAAAAGGAAAAAAAAAATCAATAGCTAGTCAAGCGGATTCTGAGGAGATACAGTTCAGGTGTTTCCAAAGCAGCAATACCTTGGAAAGATGTACGTGTGTGTGTGTGTGTTTGTGCAGTGCAGCAGAGGCAGCTGAGGGTAAAGCGAACACTTTGAAGGAGGAAAGGATTGTTAGAGAGGCAGACAAGGAGACGACAGGAAGGGAGAGAGTGTGTGTGTGTATGTGTGTGTGTGTGGGGGGGTGGTCAGGTCGGGGGGGACGTTCCTCTTCATTACCGCATTACCGATACGAAGGAGCCATGCCAGCAGCACAGATGGCAGAGGAGAGAGGGGGCAGGGGGTTGGCACATAAACTGCAACACACACTTGCACACCGCATACATTCACACACTCCAACCGTCACGAAAAGTCCGTAAATCCAAACAATTAGTCCTCAAAGCTCAATATGTTCCCCGCATAACTGTGACATACATTTGAGGCATAACAAAAGCATATTCACATAGATGTTGTCCCTCAGATTGCCCACACACACACCCACACACACACACACCCACACACCATGCACACGTGTCATCAAGCTATCCCATGGTGTTCCTGTGCCGGTCTCTTGGCCCGGGAAAGCTGACGCTGCATTTCTCTCTTTATCTTTCAGCCATCTCACTTTCTCTTACAAACACACACACACACACGCTGCCCTCCCATTACACTCACCTTCTCTGACCCCTCACCAGCGACGCTATAACCTATTTAAATTTATTTAATTAAAATTTTGAGAGCACTCTTTCTGCTTTTCTGGCGTTCACATACACACTCACACACACACACACACACACACACAGTCTTTACTTATGTCACTTTTGGGGAAATTACATAGACTTACATTCATTTCCTGGAGACTAACCTGAAGGACTACCTGACCTTAACCTAACCCTAACCTTAACTGTTGACCTAAAAATCACAGTTTTCCAATTTGAGGACGCCACTTTTTGTCCCCAAATGCACCACTGTCCCGAATCAACTGGTCTTGAGTCTAGTGTATATCCCCAATTTGGACATAAGTGAACCCACACACACACACACACACACATATACACACAGACCCCCAATGGTCCAATTAGGAGCACTGGTCTGTTTGCACAGCAGGTAAGCAGGGCAGCATGCTTGTGTGTGGGAGATGTATCTATTGTGCGCAGCATGTACTGCTCTCCTCTGCAAGGTTGAACGGAAGAGCAAGCTCTCGCACTTTCTCTCGTACATTCACACACACACGCATACAAACACACACCTCCCACAAATGTAGGAAGCAAGAAAGCCATGCAGTCTCTACAGTGCCTACAGTACACCTAAGAAACGCCTACCATCTGTTCTGAAGTCACTTCATCACATGGAAATCTTGTAACATTGTGCTATGTGTTGAATCCATACACATCATTTAAAATGGATAATTTGCTGGATACGGGCAACAGCACACCACAAACAGACATTGATGAAATATCTATGAATACTGATTGATTGTCAGCTCTCCACCGGCAAAGACAAATATACTGCAGCTGCTATCGCTTTTTCCACCTACATGTTGTGAAGTTAGTTCAATATTCTCTTTCGTCATCTTCAATAACTTTGAAAGCAAGCAAAGAAAAACACAGATCCAGTGGGTTAATGATTACTGGAGGAGCAGCATAGGGGAGGAAATGGCTTTCAGGCGATAATGCCATATGGTTGTCTTATTTTAATACCTTTTTACTTTGTTTTTGGGAGATTTTAATGGAATAACTATTTGAAAGAAAGCATGCTCACTCCATGCAACATCTGTTTAATGTAGTACACACATTTTTAGATCTTTTTTCAGTTCATTTCAGATGGCATTTTTTTTGTCTGACATGTGCTTGGCTGGTGACATAATTAGAAAGAAACACATTAAGGAATGAATGTTGAATTAAATAATTATCTATTATAAGCTTTAATATTTACTGTATATATGTGTATGTTAATCTAAAGAGCCAAAATCTTTTAACAGAAGAATAAAAGTTCACCTAGTTTTCCAAGAAATGTCTCATGCAACACTTACCTGTAGCAATGGCCTATCTTGATTCCCATAGCATTTTTACATTGCATTATAAACATTATTATTAACTTCCAGGCAACATATAGAATAACAGTCCTGCAGGATACCTCCTGTCGTGTTATTTCTAAAGAACAAGCTGTGCATCCCTCTCTGCACAAAGCATATTCAAAGCTGTATGCACCTGCACCAATACACTTCAGTGTGAGCGTGTACAGTACAGTGTGTTCATGTACAATGTGCTTCCCCAGATGGGCTCACAACAGGGGCCTGCCTGAGGTCCATCACCTGGTAGTGAAATGCTAATCATGAACATAAATAAGTCCTTACGCTCATACTGCACATGCACATATTCCCACTTTGATTACAGCATCTGTCTGTCTTGCTAAGCAGGAATTTTATGGAGGCATATTTTTTCTCCCCCGCCCCCCTCTTTTCCATATGAATCCACAAAGAAGGCATTACAATTCCCCCTGGTCAGCATTTGGTCTCTCCAGTTGTGTTTTCATCCTCCTCTGCTGCTCTGCATGAAACATCTATTTCAATCATCCGCTGTCCGCCTTCATCTCTGTTTTCTCTCTCGCCCCTCCTCAATTGCTCGCACCCTCTTTTCGAAGACACTCAGCACCTTCCCTCTTTCCTCAGAGTGGGGCTGCTGAGCCGAGAATGAAACACTGAGGGAGTGTGGATCTTTCTTGAGCCCATTTTAATTGGACTGCAGTCCACTGTTATATTTTCTTCTCTCTCACGGGTGCTTGCGTGCGTGCACGAGTGTGTGTGTGTGTGTGGGATGCATGAATGTGTGTGGCTTCGCAGAAACCCGTGACCTCAAAAGCCCAGAGCGCTAGCTGCTCATAATTATGTTCTCTTACAGGGAATTTGAATCACAGAGCCTGAACTGCCATTCACTGCTGTACCCCATACTTGAGTATGGCAGCTTCTGTCAAACCTCGTAAAAGAGAATATGATGCTGTTGTAAAGGAGGATCTGCTGTTATGGAACTCGACTAACATAGTAGCTCAGGTTTCCCTGTTTAGCTGAGTCAGTGCTAAGATGAAAAAAAGGCAACGTGGCATATTTAGGCCACAGCATTGTGCTTTAATACAACATTTTTTCTGTTCGGTGTTACAATTATTTTGTTCTGTGGAGTTCTGTGGAGCACTGTTACCTCTGACCTAAACCCTAATTTCAAGGCCTTTTAACAAGCAGGGTTTTTTTTTCTGTGAGCTCAGTGTGAGTGAGTGGATTGGAGTATAAACTGTCATATTAGCTCTGCCACATTATCACATTCAGTCCCTCCTGGCAAACTTTGACCTTTTGACTTGCTGACACATCCTGCAGGTGCCCCTGACCCCCAGGAGCTCAACACCCTAACTATATACGCTTGAGCGACCCTGACAAACGGCTGGCTTCGATGGCCTGTCCCCATGTATGGCTGCATGAGTCATGGCTGGTTCTGTTGACATCTACTGTTGCACCGGCAGCGGACTTACCAGGGACCGCCTGTGGCTATCATGCTGTGGCCCTGCTGTTATGGCCATTACAATGGCTAGCAGTGATCGTTCCTCTTTGGCCGGCTTCGAGCCCTCTGGCCAGCATCAGACTTCGGCGCAATCGTTAGCTTAACAACCATGGCAGGGAAGCTCGCTGGGTTTGCTGTGCGGCCAGCATCAGTCGGGGATGATTCCGAGTGACAATGGGGATGTTAGCTGGACCGTGCAATGCTCTGGTTTCATGCAGAATGCAACAGAACATGCCTCATAGTGGTGTTTTAGGATTTTCAGCTCATGTTGGAGCTTTGGGTTGAGGTGATGAACAGGAATGAGAATTCATTTTACTTGGTAATGTATTCAGTTCGTCAGCTGCTCCTTCTATGTTAAGCACCTCAGACTTCTGCACCCAATTTCATCAGCGGTCTTGATCTCTGCTTCGACACAGTCAGAGAAAACAAACATTTTGCATCTCTCATTTCCTGATTGTCTTGAGAAAAATGTTGTCATCATTACCCACTGCAGACTGATGATCAACTTTCGCTCTCTCAAGTTATTTTGATTATGGTTCAGACGTAATAATTACACAACTGTGTTCAATACTCGCTGCTGCAGCAGCAGCCACACAGCCTGAATAGAGCCTGATGGCAACAACCTGCAGCCATTAGCTGTCGGCTTGTGTTCCATTGATCCGATTGCATTAATCAAGGTTGTTTACAGAGAGAGCACAGCGACCAATGATGGATGACTGCTGGTAATTATGCAACAGCCCACAAACATCACACCTCTCATCTATGGTGTGCTGACACAGTCAATGAAAATAATCCACAATCCTGGCTATTTTTACTCTAGTCAAGAAATCTCCCTGACACCTCTTCAGCTCCCATGCGACATGTTTGGAAAGTGCAGGGGAAAGTGTCGAGCTGAAAGGGGATGGGAGCAAAAGAGATGGAGAGATGAAGAGAGAGGAAGCTTCTGTTTGTGTGATGACGGCACCTTGCCCCGCTGATCTCCAAGACAAAGTGAGGGCACGAGTGGCAGGATGAGAATTAATTGCATTTTAATAATCATCAGCTCTTTTATTAATGAGCCCTGCGTCCCCCTTTTGTTTTTCCAGCAAAGAGTACTTCTGTCTGCCAGCAGCTGCATTAAAGGCTTAGCGGCTCATTTAACTCTGGACGGCTAGCACTCAGCTTTCTTGTTTGCAGTGTTACCTGGCCAGCGAAGTGAGGCTTCATTTTGCTGTCAGCAATACACTGAGCCAAACACAATGCGCTTCATCAATATGTGGTTTTGAGGCAGTCATTGTTCTCGAGTAACAGCGAAGGCATTAAGCCAAAGCAGAAACGTGCCAAATTCTCTAAGAGAAAGTTTTAATTTCAGAGTCATACTTTTGATCTCAGCAAGCTGTTGTTCAACCTTTGACCCCCTCAGCTCACCCGCAGGGACAGGTGTGTGACAATGGGCTTCCAAACTTCCCAGTGCTTTTCCTCAAGTTGTTACTGTGTGTCGCACTTTGCCCCTACGCCCTAATAGGTCCCTCACTGCAGTTTTACCACCTTCTGCCCACAAATTTCTGTTGCTCGGCCAGCCCAGCCACAGCAGCATATATATCTTTTGCCCCCCATTGTTAGTGGTGTTATGGCCAAATGGCTCTTGCAATGTGTGCAGCAGTGGCCCTTGCTCTCCTGCGGCCTGTAGCAGCCAAGCCAAATAAATATTACATGGACCCTATTCTAAAGGGTAGCCATTCCCATTCATTTGTGCTGCACTAGACTCTTCTAACTTTTACGATCTTACATCAGCCGGCCGACTCTGCTGCTGCTGCTGCTCTCTTTCTTAGTTTTTAGTTCTTTCTTAGGGTTCTTTTAGCCCGACCCCACATCTTCATCTGTTTTGATATTCCTCCCTTTCCTCCTATCTATCTTTGTATCAGCCTTAACTTCTCTGCTGGCAACTTTCACCCACTCTTTGCTCTTTTTGCAGCAATATAGCAGCATCGTCCTTTATGTTTACTTCACACATGGTGTGATCAAAAGTCTCTCTATCCAATTTCATGTGGCTGAAGACAAAAGGCCTGTGAAAAAAAAACAATATAATAAAAAAGTTACAGGAGTAAATGGGAAAACAATTCTCCAGTGAGCCATGTGTGTGTTCTTGCCAGGCGGGCCATCAATTGATGGGACGTTTTTTTTCCCCCTCCAGACTAAATAATTTCACACACAACTGGGAAGGGGACAATCATTTGGCCGGCCTGAACAATATCATCCACTCGAGCACCTAGTATAATACACTCCAGCCAGTCAACCAGTCAGAAAAGAGCCACTTTCCCTGGAAGTGGAGTGTGATTTCTAATCTTAGATCTGTAATAAACAAATCATCAGTGGTAATGGTGTGAGAAAGCCAGTGTCTTTTGATGTCACGGTTTCTTTATTTACCAGCCACAATGGCCCTTTCTCCACTCCAGAGCTGCCTAAAAGCGCAGAGAGTACAGAAGGTGGCTTAATGGAAGTGACTCGTCTCCTCCGGCAGTCTGCTATTTCAGTCTGCCCTGCTTCCAACGAGGTGGAAGTCTGCCCTTGTTATATTGTTGTTTACAGAATCCTCCTTCTTCCCTCTTATCACTGATTACCTTCACCTCCATGCCATGACACTGTGCACGCCCGCTACCGGCGGCCCTTCAGTTCAGCTTCTGAAGCCACGTGAGGGATGATGTCCTTTTTGTTGTCATATCCCATACTTTCCCACTCATCTGTGTCTATTTTTAATCCTCAAACAAACTTGCTATGTGTCAACCCCAGCCTCGATTTTACCCATGAATCATGTCAACTCATCACGGCGCAGTGAAAGAAGGATTCATGGCTACTGTCTTAATCAAAATCCACACTGTTTCTCCCGCTGTCACTCCCTCACGCCAACAATTTGTTCTAATGTTGATGTAATAAGGCTCTGTCATTGGCAGGATATAAATAGGCTGTTCCCCACTTTGAAAAGACGCTTATGTAAATATGGCTCTAATAAGCATTTCTGCAACCCCATATGCCGTTGCATCAAACTGTCTCCTTCGGTGGCAGAGGCGAAATAGCAGCAAGAGAGGTGAGCAGAAGAGAGGGGAATTGGGAGTAGAGAAGTGGAAGGGGGAATTAGGGAGGAGAGCGGTTTGGGGGAATCAGCGTTTAAACCTTCTGGTCTTGCCCATCAAGAGAGCCCTCTGTGTGCTAAACTGAGACATGAAGTGCTCTGTGGAAGCAGAACACGACTTCATATAACGCTTGTGAAACAGTGTCTCCAGTCGTCGCTGGCTGCCTGTTCTAATCTACTCCCTCTGCTGGTTACGACTTATTTGTCCTACTGTCTTTGATGACATCCTGCTGCAGCACCGCAAGCTTTTGAGAAGACATTCGATTTTACAGTCTGTCAGGCCGGATATTTGATTTCTTTCATTTCCAGTATGCTGGGAGAATCCATAGTGTGAATGTGTTTCGCAAACATGCAGGTTTTCTCCACTTGCACTGTCACCGACTGTGTATGAAATCTGTGCGTGTGTGTGGGTGCGTGAGTAGGCGCACACAGCATTCCCGCTGTGCTGTTTGTGATTTGAATTCCCCCCTACTACAGGCAAAGGACCGGAGACGCTGTTCGCGGGGCAGAAACTGAACGACAACGAGTGGCACACTGTGAAGGTGGTGCGAAGAGGCAAGAGCCTGCAGCTGTCTGTGGATAACGTCACAGTGGAAGGTTAGTTGTGTTCGGTGCGGGGAGGGGTTGATTTGGGGTGAGAGGGAGCGAATGAGATCATAAAGTGAGTGTGAATATGTAATCACAAATCCACACCTGTCACCCCACAGTAACATATCCGCCCACAGAAAGTCAGCTGTCATTTGTCATTAAAACGACTAATTTGAAAGTGGAAGGTGACTAATTATGATGATAACGAATCATAGGCGTGGAGGTGGTAAATAGCTTGTTAATTTATTATTAAACTGATATTTAGGGAATGTGGGAACAGAGCTAAAAAAAAAACCTGTCATAATATTGCTGAAATTTTAATTTGTTCCATTACATATCAGTTAATAACCAAATCTGGTCACAATCTTGACTTACTGTACATCTCATGTAAAAGGCAGGGAATGGTGAAGAAGTTAGATGCAACCCCAGCAAATCCATAAGGACATGCTGTATGAACAGAAATGAAAGAGGTTGTATAAGCATGTACAGACTGTGAGTGAGCACCTATGTACAAAATATAGAGGCACCGAGAACTAAATAGCAAGAGAAGGATAAAAGGTCAAGAGATGGGGTGGGGTCATGGGCACTCGCAGTATTGCGACCTTGGGCGAAAGGAACGGCAGCGCATGCGGACGAGGGAAGAGGTGAGAAGAGGGCGCGAGCTAGATGAAGGAAAGAGAGCGGGCACGCTGGGTGCCAGAAGCAAAGACTGACCCTGTGAATTTCTGACTGGTTCACGGGAAAGAAAAAGGAGGGAAGCGCTCAGGGAGTCCTTGCGGCGCCGGCCAGGCCTCAGCATGGAGGCATTTTAATCTGCAGCTTGCCAAGCTCATTACTCCACATCTCCCAGTAAACACAATGTAAATTGTGGCGTGTAGAGCAATAACAGGAGATTTTATGCAAGATTATGCATGTTTAATTTCCTTCACAGCAGGTTAAGAATATAGGCTCAACCTTTGTGAAGCTATATAATAGAACCACATACTGTACACATGCTGCTTCGTGAGGCATCTAGAATCAATTTCAAGATCAAATAAGCATAATAAAGATATGCCAAAAGATATGCTTATCAGTAAATTACTATGGCAAATACAATAAACTAGAGATTGATATGCATTGCTTTATAGTTAAGTGCATTAAATGATTATTATTACCATAGCTTTTCCAATGATTATACTGAGTTTGACATACAATTTCCAACTTTAACTTTCAAATTAATGTTCACAACGTCCTGAACATTTTCCCAGAATGCTTCATTTTCCTAATGGAGAGCATTGCAATTGATGTATTACCATTCATGTTCTAAGGTAATGCTGTTTTTTTTCTGTGTTCTCCACCATTTCAGGCCAGATGACCGGTGCCCACACGCGTCTCGAGTTCCACAACATCGAGACGGGCATCATGACCGAACGCCGCTTCATATCCGTGGTGCCCTCGAACTTCATCGGCCACCTCCAGGGCCTGACCTTCAATGGGGTGCCCTATCTAGACCAGTGCAAAAATGGAGACATCTCCTACTGCGAGCTGAACGCCCGCTTCGGCATGCGCCACATCATCGCAGATCCGGTGACGTTTCGAACGAAAGGCAGCTACTTAGCTTTAGCCACGTTGCAAGCTTACGCCTCCATGCACCTCTTCTTTCAGTTCAAAACCACCACGCCTGACGGCCTGATGCTCTTCAACTCTGGAGACGGGAGTGACTTCATTGTTGTGGAACTGGTGAAGGGGTGAGTCCTGTGCGATTTCAGCTAATTAATGACAAGATGAGAAAGTGTTGCATTTTATTTATTTATTTTTTTTTCCAAAAACTCTCTGCTGCCCCCAAAGAGATGCTCTTACTTTTCCCCAATTCCCTTTGTGTTTTGCTTTAATGATGACAATAAATACATTTTTAGTTATTTCTCAGTTTAATTCTATCCCAATTTGCCATTGACAGAAAACATGAAAGCCAGTGTGAGATACACTAAGGCGTCTGGTGAATTGATGAATTGATAACACAAATCAAGAAAGCAGTCCCGAACTATCATTTAAACTGCACATTCTTAGCAACAAAACATAAAATATATTGAAACGTAATTTTTTTTTCCTCGAAGTTAATGCTGATCAGTGAGTCATGTAATGCTGCTATGAATCAGGGTTGGCTGGATGAAAGTGACTCTAGTGTATGCTTGTGGGTAATCAGAATCTGTCGTCTTAAAAGCTCAGCTCATACTGCTGGTCGTTATTGGTTGGGAAACAGAAAGCCGAGGAATATCTATGTCTGTTTTTCTTCAAAACATGTCTCTTGGGTGATGGGTGAATTTTATAATCCATTAACTGATAACTTTAAATGCAAAACCACGAGCACATTTTTCTGACTGGCAAAGTATTTGGCAGTTTTTTTCTAGAAAAGCTCGAAAAAGTTCATACAAACCATAAATAAACTGGTCCAACTTGTGAACTGTATCACCTGAAAAGCTGTATTCATAATTAGAGAGTCAGAAAGAGGCTTTTGCTCGTGTATCTCTTTTCCTCTTGTGCTCTATATTCAGCACTGTTACAACACAAAAGCCTGAGCTGCCTCTGCCACATGAAGACAAAAGGCGACATAAAGGAATTGGAATAGAGGTAGAAAAAACAAAACAAACCAAAAAAAAAAAGGCATACCTTGAATGAAACAGCCACAATAGCCTTAACCTAAAACACAAAAGACAGCCATATTTGTGTGAAGGAGGGGACTGTGCCACCTCGTCTGCCTTGGGGCTAACAGGGGCTTTTAGACAAAAGCAGGTTTCTATATTTACATGTCAAACCCCTGAGTAAACAAAAAAAAGAAATCCCAATTTTTTCTGAAAAAATATAATCTTGGGCAGAGGCATGAGACAAAGTAGGGGAGTAGAATGTCATCCAACCCAATCACTTCATCATGACAACTGGTGGTTGAGTGTTGTTCACCTGTTATGAACTATGTTATGAGGAGAAAAATACTGTTTGAATTCTAAAGTGAACCCAAATCAGCGCTGCCATGATTGTTCCCATTTTCTGAAAACAGTGATCCGACTGACTCGCAGTGATTTTGATTTTCTTCCCTTCAAGAACAGCTGCTGCATTGGATTTGTAATAAAGCTCACACGAACGCCTGCTCACACGTTTCCTCCTCCGACGTCTTCCTTCGCAGGTACGTCCACTACGTCTTTGATCTCGGCAACGGGCCGTCGCTGATGAAGGGCAACTCGGACAAGCCGCTCAATGACAACCAGTGGCACAATGTGGTGGTGTCCCGGGACGCCAACAACGTACATACGCTCAAGATCGACTCACGCACCGTTACTCAGCACTCCAATGGAGCCCGCAACCTGGACCTCAAAGGTAACAGCAGGCCGTCCAGCTCTCGGTGATAGATTCTTCCAGAAAGCATTACCACTGACAGGAAATAACTATTCCAGTGTCATCCTTGTGTCTGTCCCTTAAGTGTTGTTGGAACATGGCCATGAACACATGCCAGCTCAAATCCATCTAAATTAGACCCTCTTTCAGGATGGCACTGGCTTTTAGAATAGGTTCACTGTACATCCATTAGTTTTTCAGTCACTGAGGAATTTTTTTTGTGGTGGAGTGTTCCTCGGATTTTAATTGCCTTTGCAGAGCACAATTCTACCTTGGTATTTTTGTATACTTGTACGTATAAAATGACTTACAGAAATTAGCATGTGCTTGCTTGAACATGTACATGAACATGTTTTTTTCGCCTGAGATTTTGGATGTTTCAGTGCAAGGGCCCAGGATAAACAGAGAAAACTGAATAATGCTGCCAAGTGTAAACGCGCTTGCCAAACAAGAGTGGATGTGGGGGGTGAAATGAAACTTAACAAAAGCCTGGCAGCATCTGTGCCGGCCTATCCTCTTCACCTTGAAAGATGATCCCCCCTCCTTCAGCAGATGTTGGCTTTACAGGAACAGGGCAATAACGGAGCAATATCCTTCACCAATTGGTATCCCGATATGACCTAAATCCAACATCACAGACCAAGGTGAAAAAAGAATCATACCAAAAAACAATAACAGCTTATCGCTTCATCCTCCTGCGCTTTGCTCTTTTTTATTTTCGCTCACTTGTTTGTAGCGAGCTGGCTGTCTGACTGGGAGAAACAGTCACATTGGGTACACTTGACTTTTACCCGCACTACGATGACTATCTTTTGATTGAGACACCTTTACTTCTTTGACTTTAAAATACCCTCCCCTTGTGTATCATCTTGAAATAATAGCCATGGTTACAAGGCACTTAAGTGTGAATAGGGATCTGTGGTCTGCTGGGAGACTGGGACTGGAAGCTCAGGTAATTGTAGGCTTTAGACCTCAGAAGTCAGGCTTTCTGCTGTGTTATTTGGATGCTCGAGAGTGGCCACCTGTGGAGCGAAAGAGTGACAGCATGGAAATGAAAGGCAGAGAATGAGATGCTTACATGGGAGAAAGATACGAGGATGTTGACAGTGGATAGCAGAGGATGGAGGCATCAACAATGCTAAACTCTTTCAAGTGCCAGTGTCTCTTCAAATATCAAGATTATGGGGACGTATCAAGATTATGGTGACGGCTGTAGCTCCGGAGGTACAGTGGTCGTCCATCAATCAGAAGGTTGGTGGTTCGATCCCTGGAGTCTATGTGTCGAAGTGTCCTTGGGCAAGATACCAAATTGCTCCTGATGGCTGTTCCATGTCGATGGCCGTTCCATGTCTTGAGTTCTTGAGGGTACCGCAGGTTGTTGTGTAAGAGACATCAGGGTGAGCCCCTGCTTTTTTTGTGAAGATTGACTGATTTATTGATGCACCCTTTTTTTCAGTTTTGTCCTTTTAGTTATGCATGGTGCAATTAAGAAGGATCATAAGAAGGGGGAGGGGTGCTGAGGATTGGAACTATGCCAGTGTCCTTACTCGCAGTAACACACAAGAGTACTACATACAGAAGTCTTCATAAGCCAGAGACATGGGGAATGAAGAGTTTAAATTACAGTGGTTTTCAGCAGTGAGACATGCAATTAGCAGCCAGGTCTCTCTAAATTTCATGGTGAAAAGAACATAAAGTGCGTCGTGTACACTTATTTTGTCATTGTCACATATGCTTTATTCGCTCATTTCACAAGACTGTGATGACAATAGAGGGATCAGTAATTACTAGATATAATGAATGCCTGCTCTCAAGGTTTTTGAGCAGAGCAAGCTGCAACGTAATATGTATTCATTACGCATCGCATGTGATTGATAGATCAAACTAGTCTTCCGTGCATCCATGCAGTCTTTGTAGCATATACTCTGGCGATCTCCTACAGTAAAGTGAAGTAATTGATGTCTGTAATTAGAAGGGTTTGGGTTTTTGATTGATTGCTTCTGCCCAGGCTGTGGAGGAGACTGCTGTCAATCAACTCTGAGATTAGACAGGAGAATCATTAAGAGACAGGGTTTTTTTTCCGTGCTGCTGTCCTGCAGGTGTTGGACCCAAGTTATTTGGGTTTACGTCTTAGCTTCCACCATTTATAGTCATGTCGCACTTTCTAATCAAGCAAAAACGTTACAGATAGATGTTAGATACACATACGCATGAATGACAAATGTAAACATAATCTGTCATCCCATTATTGGGAAGAGCAGTGTTCTCCAAGCAAAACAACTGGTGTTAGCGTTCCCTCACACAGCTCGAGCAATTAATAGACAATTGTACCCCCTTCTTATAAAACACCGCCAACCGAGCGTGCGCCGACAAGATCCCTCAGCTGTCCACTCCAGAGCCATGCAGCAACAATGGCTCCATCTGCATATTCAACATTACAGACGCCCCGTTGAATAATTTGTCACACAAATGAAAGAGAAAGCAGCCGTTTCGCCTTTTCAACACAATCAACACAGCGTACATGTCAGGGGAGTGACCCTCCATCTGTGTTATTAATCTGTGGGCCGCTGTTTGGAGACTTCTTCATTTTCAGGGGGTGCTTTTCCTTATCTGAACAACCCTTGCCTGCAGGGGACGGAGGCTGAGGCAGCTCGGCACTAGTGGGAAGAATAATAGTTGTAAATCTTGCTTCAGAGGACTTTAGTGGTTAGAAGATGTCTCTATCCTCAATTCCCTGGTCTAATTGGGCATTCAGACCTTGCTCTGTAGTTCTGCGGTGACAATTCCCCTGCCAAAATATCACACACAGCTCAAACACTGGTGCCATAAACAGGGGAGCAAAGCACCGGGCCTAAACATGTGTCTAGGTGACAAATACATAAACATCTATTCCACCAAACGCGATATACAGAATTGTTCTCGCATTTGCGTACACACAGAGTACTCTACGCTTTTCTGGCTGCTCAGCACTCGCGCACAAAGCTTTGCAAATCAAACACAGAAGAAATAGCAACAATAAGCCATTTCTCACAATCTCTGTGCTCCGTTTTAACACCATTTCTGCCTGCATTTCAAAGAAAAAAAAAAAAACAATTTTCCAAGCTTTATCTGTGTAATTGCCCAGAGAAAATGGGGAAAATGGGTTTTGTGCTCTCTGTCTTCCGTCTCTTTGTTTTTGGACAGGCAAAAAAAATCTTCAAGGCACCCCTCTTTGTCAGCTAAAGTATGGTGAAGGAACAACACACGCAGCGCCCCCCCCCTGAGGACAGCACTGAGTGGATCTAGTTTTGTCTAGAGAATGAGTCTCAGAAGAAGACATGTTGAACATACTCCATACGGGGAGTGCGGCTCTGTCATTCCTGTTGACAAGCTGCAGAACACAGCGATCGCGAGTTATTACCATATTCTTAGCCTGAAATAGCCTTGTTGAATCTGCAGCAGCATCCTTATCAAATATGCCAGAGAAGCTTTAAAATACGATGCTAAAACATGATAATACAGAAAGATCCTTTAGTAATACTATGGTGAAAAATACCATAAATCATGATTAACTGATTTTTGGAACTAGGAAGCTGTGCTCGTTAATTTAATATGGAAACTATCACACACATCATGAGCAGCCGACTCCAGCATTAGTCTTAGCTGACTAAACTATTGTTCAATGGAGAGAGAGAAAGAGTGTTCCTTAGTCCTTACATAAATGTCTCGCTAGCATAGTGCATCATTATCAAACTAGGACTGCTTGTTCGGGTCAATTTGTTCTCACTTCGGTCAGAACAAATTTCTTTGGACGCCCTGTTACTTACAGAGCAGTATTCAGATTGTCACAAAATCAAGCCGCCTATATGCATCTGAAACAGCTTTTTGAAAAGCTCACAATAAGCATGGCCCCTAACAATACTAGTCATTATTTCCTCAGAAATACGTTCAAGTAAGAGTTGAATCTACAGCAGCTGGACTTGGTTGCAGATGTTTGAAGATGTTTCGCTTCTCATCCAAGAAGCTTCTTCAGTTCTGACATTAAAACACGCTGATTGTGTTCATCAAATGATCTACTATCTATGTCCATCTCAGAATATTCAGCATGAAATTATGACTGACCAAATATACAAAAAAAAAAAAAATAAAAAAAAGCAAATGGATGAAAAGAGTCTTGGAATCTCTTTAGGGATTTTATGACTGCCCATGTTAGCCAATGGGAATCCTCTGCAGTATAAATTCTTGTCTGTTAACAACACCCCTCCCCAGCTGCTACTTCGCACCAGTAAAAATGTTGTTAATTATCACTGAATAAATTCCAACGGGTGGAAGAGATTTCCTTCATCAAGCACATCCCCTAAATCTCTGTGGGAAAAGTGTCAAACAGCCTGTTGTTTGATGTTTCATATTGCGAGTCCTGCTTTGTCTGTTTCAGTGTTTTTGATATTTTGCCGCGCGGACCGTGGGGCATTCTTCCGCGTTTGTGGCGCTTCAGCTCTTAACTGCGGCGCGATCCAAATACCAAGACGTGTTTTGTGCTCGCCAGGTGTTGCTTGTAGCATTTTAACATTAGTAATTACCATGTTTGCTTTTGAGGCTTCGGTATAATTAGCCAAAATAAACAAGTCACCGTCGCCCAGAAGACAAGCGGCCTCCTCTGGGGACGATCGCAGGAACAATTAGCGGCGTCTTCTTTGTGACAAAGCATGATATGATATGTCTTCATTTTGAGGAACACTCACACCAGTGATACCACTTGGGGGTGGACAGAGGCTGGCTGTCTCTATGTGTTCATGCTAAGTATGCCAAGGTATTACAATTAATTAGTCATATATTGATCATTAATTCATTAGTGCTACATATAGCACTTTAAATCAAAGACACTTAAGGTAATAAGTGAACATCCTCTGGCTAAAGCCAATGAGAATATATGTACTGTAACTTTTTTTTAGTACAGCAAGAGTCACACTATCAGTCATTGTTGCCTATTAGCATAACAACACCAAAATATACAGTTCTGAACTTATAATGGCATTACAAATTAAAATCTCAGTTATGCAGCTTTTAGATTCGGGGATGAATTATTAATGTTGAAAATTAGTGATTGATCTCTCTCTCAAGCTAAAGCCGTAACATGCAGAGCCTTAAAACTGGGGCAATAAATGATCAAAGTTAAGTCAAGAAAACAACAGAGAGCTGCATGTTTTAGCGACCGTCTGTTGTTTCGGTGCTGTTCTGTTCATGTTTCTTGTCGAGCTGAAGTTGAAGCGAACGGCGTTGGTCGTGTGGACGAGGAAGCGGACACAGAGCATCCATTTCCCTGAGGGGAATACCCTGCTTTGCTGTGCCAAGAACATTGTCAAAGATAATGTCATTATTAAACTTAAACAAAAATTACACAGTGATGGGAAATGAGGAACAACAACAACAGCAGAATGCATCTAAAGAAGAGTTTTCCAGGTTGAGGGAATGTGGGGAGGAGGGATAATTCGGCGTACAATATTCAGACACTGCCTGTCCCTTCCTTTTGAAGATGCTTGCTAATGAGGCATACTTGCGCAGAATTGTAAAGAGATGACATTGAATATGTTCCATTTTTCAACAAAAGCAGAACAAATTGAAACACAATATGGAGGAGAGGTTTGGCAAGGGAGAGAGAGAGAGAGAGAGAGAGGGAGGAGAAGAAGACAAACAGGTACACACATTTTTAACGAGCTCTGCTCTCGCCAGCGGTAAAATTGAGATTAGCCGTTTTATCACCCCAAAGCATTTCTTTCTTCTTCTTTCTGGTTAATATCAGCGCCTGACAAACCATGCTAAGCTAGTCGCTAATCCTGTCACAATACCAAAACCTCTCCATGCCTCATAGCAGACCAGGTACAACACTAATTCTAACCATCCAGGAAGATGAATGCTTCCTGGATTTCAATTATAAGTTTTTCAGTTGCACAAGTGCGAAAGGCCGAAACATGATCAGTGTTTGTTGTTGTGCATAAATAATTTCTGACAGCTGATTATTTATCATAACGGGGCAGACGTTAAAAGTTGTTGGTGTCATTACAGAAAAAGTTCTTAGATATCATTTCTCTTTCTCCATGTGGTTTTCAGAAGTCTACACAAAATCTTTAAGCATTAGACCTGTTTGGATCTTTTGCATAAGTTAAACAAAATTTTGGCTGATTATCTAAGAGAAGGTGTTACAGTTTGCAAACTGCCAAACAAAGCACCAAATCACAATTGTGCATGTCAATCAATCAATCTCAGCAAAGTAGAAGTTAACACATATTTAGCACGATAATATTTGTTCTTTGATTTTGGCGCCGCCGTCTAAATCAAGTGCAAACAGTGCACGGTGTCAGCGCTGTATGGCATGTGGAAGCGCAGATGTAGCTTTCACAACAGATACTAATAAGGCAATAATATAAGACAAACCATGCAAAATGAATTGGCTTAAGTGCTTTCTATTGCACAAACAAACTTCAGAATCAAATTAGTCTCAGCACACAGCAAAGAGAGAACAATAGTCAGTGTGTGTGTTTCCATGTAAACACAATCAGATGTTTAGCAGATGACCATGATTATCTCCTCTCTCGCCATACTGTTCTATTTGGTCTATGGATTTTACTGCTTACTGTGTTAACACCAGCTGCTTTGTGACACCAGACACTAACAACAGTGACCCAAGACAGAACTGATGAGTGGGTTGCCATTCAGTCGATATTTGCTTCACTGGCAAACACAAAAATTATAGACAAAACATATTTTTTATTTTCCTCTTTAACAGCTATTTACGTCCAAACAGAACTGACTGACACTTCAGACGTTACGATCCTTATCTGACCTCCTGACACTGTTAAGATGACCAGAACATTATTTTGTTTTCATATGATGCACAGCTTATCTAGCTCCCAAATTGGCCATGAGCCATAAAATAAAATAAAAAACATACTGACTAGTGATTCTCAGAAATTGTCAGAATCCTTTTTCCTCATATTCCTCTGCCATCCATCCATCCACCCACTGACACACCAGCAGTTCTCCTTTCTGGATATCTTATCCCCTGACCCTGTTAGTAAGGATGAGTCCAGGCACCCCATGAAGGAAACTCATTTAGCCTACCTTATCTGCAATATAATATTTTTTGCTGACTGCGCAAAGCACATGACCAAAGGTGAAGGCCTGAATGTGAATGAACAGCCAAGATCTTCACCAGACTAAAGTCTGTTTTAACTTACGACTTGAATTCAACTGCTGATGCTGCTGAAAGCAGTTTTCATACTACTACCACTAATGAACAAGATCTCTTTAAACTGGGGCAGCAACATGCTCCCATCTCTGTGCTCACCAGACTAAGTCCTAGGCTCAGATTCACTGGGGAAATTCCTCCTCCACACCTTCAGGCCTTTCCAAGCTCCTCCCACACCTGAATGTTTCCTCCTGGGACCACAAAAGCTGCAGTCCTTCTGCCCTGCTGGTTCCTCTCTGATAATTCAGGAGTCCCCTGTGCCAGTCCAACCTGAAAGCCCTCCATCTTTCGGCTGATGGCATCCCCCTGCTGGTCTCCCTCAGCAGCTTCCACCTCTTATGCTTTATGATATTTAATCTCCAATGTTAACGCCATATTACAGAAAGCATTTTTTGCCTGCTACTCCTCTCTATAAGCGGGATTGTGCTACCATACTCTATAAGAGGATCAAGATGAGGAACAGTACAGCCGCTCTGGAGCTGCTAGGGATTCAGTGTTTTGCTCAAGGACACAGCAGCATGGGATCCATTTGGTAAAAAAAAGGTGATTGTGCAGACTCCGATTAAAAGAAAATGGCTTTAACCTCTCAGGACCCAGACGCAGCCGCTTTATGAGTTTTGTACAGTCTCGACAATGCATATATGTTTTCCACTGCCTTCCTTCTCCTGTCTGCCGTTCGGCCTTGAAGGCGCTTTTGTATGGTCTGCTTCAGTTACTCGTCACGAGAAGCACACTTTCAATATCGGACGCACCATCAATGCGTTAACATTTTCACTCACAGATATTCAAAGTGAACCTTTGTCAGGATGGATGTGAACCATAATCTATTCTTCCTCTCGACATACATACGTTGTTACATCCTGAGGGTTTTCCTGTGCTTCTATTATGTTTTGCGGAGAGGAAATGTCATTACCATAATGCCAGGGTCTACTCCATTATGTAAGAAGAATACATTTGTCTTTTCCCTCCTTTTTGCTTGTTATTATCGCCCTCCTCCATAACATCATGTAAGCATGAATAGCCTTTAAAATTAGCATCTCTGGGGCAACAGTAACAAGAGGACAGTGCAGATCTATCAGGTGAAGGACAAGACAGAGATGTGATCATACAGAGGAAATTCATTGCCCTGCAGTAATGAAATTGAAATCCTATTAATTTCTACTTCAGCCACCATGGAAATGGCACAAACTACTGCTGTGCTCTACAGCACTGCTTACATGTCTTTCTTCAGAAATTTTTCTTGATCTTAATCTTTAGAAGAGTGTACATTTTTAGCTTAAAGGGCTGTGAATGTTCAAATGCTTCAAGGTCTTATTAAGCCTTCTCTCCACATGGAACGCAATCTCAAATGACACCATTGTGGAGGTGTTTCAACTTACAGCTCCTCTAATGGCCACTCAGTCCTGGCTCCAGTGTTGAATTCAGTGGAAAAAATCCTCCAATGTCTCTCTCTTAAATGAAAAGATGATATGTTTTCAGTAGCTAATTTCGCTTCTGCTATGGCAGTTTGTCTTGGCAGCTTCATCAATAGTCTCTCATGACAAAGATACGAAGGCTTAAAGAGAGGTTTGCTGGGGGCATGTTATCTTCATTGATGTTCGAGCCCCATCTCACACATTGTGCAGCCACCTAGGCCTCCTCGCACCCTGCGTCTTTTCTGCCAAGATGGTGTGTTTTTTCCACCATGATTTATGCAAGAGCGCAATGAAAAGCAGACAAAGACAAGCAGGTTGTCTTTTTCAACTTTAACATTCTAAATAAAATGCTTCCAACGTGGCCAATCTGTTGCACTTCCTTGTGCTTGTTCAAAGATTTATCTTGAAACAAATGTTGGTATCTTGAATCAAACCCGCAGATCATAGTGGTGGGAGACTGACAGACGATTGAAATTAGTTTTAAACAGATTTGATAGTAGAAATTGTTTAGATGAATCATGTTGCATTCATAAAGGAAATTACTGGTGTTCCCTTGAGACTAGTTAGCTCAAAATGTTTTTAATACGAACTGGGTGTGGAAGTACGGTTTGGGTTGAAATCGGATGCTGTTATGAAGTGAAAAATGAGAAATGTCAGTATGAGTTTCCTCTTTAAGCTGCCTCACTTTGCACCTGGTGGAGGATTGTGAGTGACAGAGAGGGAGGAGGCAATGTAATAAAGATCTGCCAAAGCAGCGCCTGAATCCATTTGCATAATAATAACTAAACAAATCATATTCAGCACAACTGGATTAGAGCCTAACATCAGATAGTATAAATGTCTCAATTTCTTCAGCCTGTTGCACAGCACCTCTGCACTGGAAGCTTCAGGAGGGTGAAGAAGAAGTGAACACGGATTGCGCCATTTATTTTTCATAATCAGCATCATCGGCACAGTTGGTGATGCTGCTGCTTATCTTCAACAACACCTATTCTTATGCTTAATTAATCAACGTTTAATCAGGATTATAAGACACAGCGCCACAATAGATACGAATTTTAAAGGTAGTAACCTACATCATTATTAATTAAACAAGTGTCTTTTTTTATAAGCCTCCTCTTAATTATACTCACTTCTGAAGTCAATATGTATTAAAGATATACAATCAAATGTCATGTCAACTTGTAGATATATAAATCAGGCTAAATATGTGGGGCCTTCACGCAGTCCTATAAAGCTTCACTTTCCCATCCAGATTCTTTTTTTCCTCCCATGTCCTTCTCTATCCCCTCTATTTTTCTGCTCAGTGTCAGTGCTCTCTCAATAAATGATGGGCTAGGTAGCTTGAGTGCTGCAATAGAGCGGTGTGCTTTAGCTTTTTTCTCCCACTGACCTGTCTTACATTACAATTTACTATGGCATTACTCAGAGCTTTGGCCATTTTCCCACCCTCCCCTCTCCCGCCTCATCGCTCCCTTTTATCAAAAGCCAGCTTTTTTGCCGGTGGTGGAGCCGAGATTGAGACAGCGCTTCCTCTGACTGTATCTGTGTCTACACACACATGCACGTGTGTACAGTTTATGCTCAGGGCGTTCCAAACCTCTCTGCAGACTCAAGTTGTAAAATAACTCCTGTAAAAGAAAGTGTAAAAAAAGAAAATGTATAAAACAGAAATAAATTGCAGAATAATGTAAATTAGTGTTGAAGTCCCTCAATTGAATAGTCAATAACACAAAAATGAACCAACAACAGCAATTTTAATAAGACGTTCATCATTATTGTGAGTCAGTTATTAAGCAAAACTGCCAAACAAATAATGAGTTAATGGAAAAAGTAATCAACAACAAATGCAGCTATGTCAGTGTTGATATGAGTGAATATCATTATGTCAAATGGTCAATTAGGTAGTGAAATATCTTGCTTGTTTATCTTCAAAACACCCAATAATTGGTACAGAAAATTAGGTTTTATGCCAGACTTGCAATTAAATTACACACATTAGAAATTGCAATGACAATACCTTGTGATTAGCTGTAGGATTAACAAGCAGTTCATACAATTCATAATTAGAACAATTTAACTTAAAGACAAAGTGGTACATATGTGTGTATGTGAGGAAATGCAGACTAATTATAGCTCTCACACAAACAAACACTAAATTCTCTGCCATGCTGACAAAAGGCCAGAGAAGAGGATGGTGGTTTTATACAGTCTATGGGTTCAACCCTCTACCCTGTCTGTTTTGTAATGATGTATTTATAACCTCTCTCTCTCCAGGAAAAGTGTTTTCAATTACAGGTAAAATGTAGAGGGTTCTTCTGATGGAAAAAAAATAGGAAGAAAAATAAAGACAATGCAATTAGTACAGGCACTGCAGAATATTCTGCTAATGTACAAAAGATTGCTAGTGAGGCAATAGGTGAAGAAAAAGAGAAATAATACAAGTAAGAAATGTCAAAAACTGACTTGGATTGCCCAACAACAGAAAAGCTGTAAGTGGCATCGATCCCCGCTCTTTCATTTATATGTATATATTCAAATTGTCCCTCCACTTTTCGGAATGATTAACGCAAAACGCGGTTTTAGGATTATTTAAGAGAGATTTGGACTGGTTTTTATCCCAGGTCAGTCATAAATCCCAGGGGCCCCATTGGCTGGCCTGTACTCAACTGACAAGGGGCAGACTCATAATAATGCTTCCTGATGAGTGGGATAATATCATGGGTGCATTTGTGCAGATCCCCTCTTCTGTCATCTTTTAGATTTGACAGAGGCCATCACGAAGGTCCACTAAGAGCTGACATAACGGAACCCATAACAGGGGGATTCTTTGAAGACAGACATATTATGTTTGGCAAAATCAAATCCACCTTGTAGAAAAATAGATATTATGAATGTTATTTTTCAAATAAAATTATAGATATTTAATTTGTCAGTATGAACAAGCCTCTCCTTTTGTTCTAGACAGATTGGAGTGAAATTGCAGAGCTGCTCCATGGACAGTGAATAATAGAATAAGTGCGAGGACTCTGTGACAGCGGTGGATTTTACTGAAGGATATGGGTCCATTGTCTGACGCCCAGCTTGATTCTCTTCACTGAGATCAAAGTGAATTAGATCTAATAACTGAAAGAGAAATTCTGCGAGCACACGATCAGTCACTACTTCAGCGTCAGTGGACCGGCTCCAAAAACTGGCACCTGAAGACATCATCAATTCAAAAGTGCAGTCTGTGCACAACAGGTGCAGTGAAAGCTAGATCAGTAAAACACTCAGATAACAGGCTCGAAGAACTGACCTCTGCTGTCTTTTGTAGCAGATATCCTTTAGGTTGGACTCAAGTAAAACAAAGAGATAGATAGGATAGGAAGGGGAGATAAAGAAAGACAAGGTGAGGATCTTGTGAGTGCAAAGAGCGAGGGTGGAAAATGAAAGGGCAGGGAGATGAAAACAAATACGGGGAAAAGAGTAAAAGACAGTGACCGGGCGGAGTGAGGGAAAAAAGTGAAGTGCAGTAAAACGGAGAGAGCGAAGCCGAGGCAAAGCGAAAGGACACTGAATGCGGAGTGACATTTCATAGAGGGAGAATGGAAGCATGAAAGTGTGTAATGACGCCTGTCTGTGTCACCATACAATCTTTCAGAAAGTGTCACCAGAAAGCAGTGGCACGTATTTGGAGCCATCTCAAGGACTCTCTGATTGAGTTTGGGCCAATGAAGCAGTGTCATGATGCAAAAGGTTGCATCCTATTCTGTGCTCTTTTTTTTTTTTGTTTTAGAGATTATGAATTGAGACAATAGTGCAGAAATAAAGATGATTAGTCTCTGTAGCAGGTTGCTCTATATACAAGAGGTAGGTGGATATGACAGTATGCACACTATGCATAGTATGCATGGTGCTGGCAGATGATATCTACATAACAACGATGTGTATATAAACCATGAGAGTATGTAATAATATAATAATATATTATTTACAGGTGAATGTTTCGTTGCTGGGTTATTGCACAGGATAACTGTTCATCAAAGTGACAGCCTGAGGGAAGAAACTGTTCGTGTGTCTGGTTGCTTTGGCGTGCAGAGCTCTGTCAGAGGAGAGACGTTTGTAGATATATATCCATGTGGGGGAACACGGGGGTCTATTAACTGCATGTGTAGCAGCTCAGAAGTACAACTGAACTGATGGAGAACAAATCAAATAACAAAGCTGTTCTTAAATAGTAGGTGGACATAATCTTTGCAATGCATCACATAAAAGCAAGCTATGGACACTTTAGGCCCTGGAAGCCTACAAAACAAAATTTTCCACTCGATTGGATGCCCTATTAGATGAAAATAGAGGATGAGGTGGAGGTGTTTTTTTTTTCTTCTTTACAGTTAAACCAAGTTTCGCTTTTGAACAGCTGTCTGCCAAAATCTTATCTTTGCTCTTAAGGTATTTAAGGCTAGACAGATTAGATTGCAGCTGCTCGAGAAACAATAACGACCTGATTCATAATCAATGGCAGAGCAAGAACTCAATTTCTTTCTCTCCGGCTTGCTCCCTCTCGCTGTTTGCCTGTGTTAAAGCGTCCATGTGCATTTTGAAGAATGAATTGCAGTGAGTCATTTGAAGCATTGTCACGATAATTGCACAACGTGCCGCAATGCAAAAAGGGTGATTAGTGCATGACGAAGACAATCACTGGTAGCTCTGTCATGCTTAAGTAAAGGCTGAGTAAGACCATTGCCTAAACATCCTCAGTCATAAGCAAACAAGTGAATATTGATGAGTCAATGGCCAATTTGTGAGGTGAAGGATCCTTGATTGCGACGATATGCAAAATATACGCAGTAAATTTTACCACGCTGCAGTTGTTTAATGTTGTGGTTCCACTCATTGTTACTGATGAATCTGTTTTTCCTGCCTCACTTAGCTGCCTACAGCGAGACAGTTAGTGAATGAGGGAGGGAGAGGGGAGAGCATTACAGCACCTGTGGTGACAATAGAAGTGAGAGAGAGTGAGCCGACGTGCACCTGTTAGTGAAAACATGTCACAACAGTATCAAATAATTACAGTTGTAGTTGCCTCCAGTCTTTATTTTTGCTGAATTCAAAACATCTCCTGCTATACCGTTTGTTTTCAGATACACACACAATGTAATTATGCAACTTATGATTTAGCATCAGCAATTAACGCAAGCAGTCAACATTTATTCTCTACGCCAGTCTTGTTGTGGTGTCTTAGCAGATCGGAGCGCCTCTGTAATTAGCAATCACACAATCCCAGCATCTTCCTGCTGGCTGCCATTGTCCCAGCCCTGCATATAACACACACACAGCCACTGCCTAACAGCCAGCCATTTGCACAGCCCATAGCATATGTGTGTGTGTGTGTGTGTCTGTGTGTTTGCATGTGTTTCTCATCAGCAATCATTCAATCTTTGTCAATTAGAGCCAGCGTGAGAGCGATGGCAACATGAGCAACGGAGAGAGGAGAGAGAGAGAGAGAGAGAGAGAGAGGACTGGAGAGGGAGGCAGAGATTCTTAATAGAGCATTTAATGAAAGTTAATGGTCGGCTTTGTGTTCACCAGGGAATTGGCAAGAGGGGGCTGATTATTGTTTCGAGATGAGACCAGGCATTGTGCATTCATGGCCTATTCTCATTATCAAACTTCTCTTAGTGATGGATATAAATAATGTATATCACAGTATTGCTAGATGTGGGAAAAGACTGCAATACCATCACTTCACTTGGGAGCCAATTACAGGCAAGGATGAAGCACAGGTCTTGTCTTGAGTGGTGTACCTACCGAATAAAATGAATAGCTCAACGCTGCTATTGGATTTAAACACTTTATCTCCAAAAAAAGTAAACTTTTCCACCACAGAAAAATCCACATCTCCATTATGCTTCCATAGAAAATGTTTGAAGTGCTATTTAGATGTTGAGATGGGTGTCGCGGGTCTTACACTCATGAAAATCATTCCCCTTGCAGATAACTCAGATATAATGAAAACAGTGGAATTGGAGCTTCAAGAGGTTCTCTTGTGTGGCCGAGGCTACTTTTTCCCAACCAAATAATATATATGGCACAGCTGAGGGATTCTCACCTCTAAGAAAGTAAACTTAAAGTATCAAGAAAATATTTTTTCAGCTCCTGTTTGCTAGAGGTTGTGAACATGGGTCCTGAGGTCACCCACCCATCTCTCTGATAACTCAGTTTTACAGATCAGCAAAACTGATCCGACTGAGGTTTTCAGGCTGTAGAAGAGAAATGATAGCATCATCACAGAGATCTATATTTTCACTTTAAAACCAACTGAACGTCCAGTGTAAATGTTAAGTCAGTGCGCTCTTCCAGATTGTGCTGTCAGAGGCTCTCTGGGGCCCCGTATCATAGCATCCCAACTCCTCCCAATGGCCCCTGAGAGGTCATTATAGTAACCGTAGAGAAGCGGAGGTGGTGGTGGTCTCCTGCGATGTCTGCGAGGCTGTAATTGGTCCCGTCTTGTGGATCGCTCTGAGCTCTTCAGCAGCCCGGGCATTCATCACTGCTGGGACAGCAGAGCCAGACCAGGACACAGTTTCTGGCTGGGAGGAAAATGGTTACTCATCGTTTTAGCCTGCCCACTCTGGACAAGTCTCAAAAACTGTAAGACATAAAATGTAGATCAAGTTGTACAAATGGCAAAAATACGTCATGATGCACATTAATATCTTATCTTGTCTTATCCCATTGTAATGTTACTCACAAAAGTTATATCAACACTTGTTTCAATGCTTAACTAGCACCATCATGTCTAATAACAACATACATAGCAACTTATAGATGTGGAAAAACAAACCTTAAGAGTATTTTCTGCAAATATAAAAATGGTAAACATAAAAAAAATGTATTATTCATTTTGTGAAATAAATGTGCTCTCCAAAATAAATAGAAAAAAAAAGAATAATGCTTAAAAAGTTTGGGTTGGGTCACTCGGTGGCATGAAATTATGCATGTAGCTCCACTCGGATCTGTGTTAGGCTCAGTATGACATTGTGAATTTCCCACATGCTAACTTGCCTCCCCAGCAAACATCCCTACATCCCATCCCTAGCGACACTGCAGCCACATTTAAAAACCAGGTAGATAAGCTGTAATGTATGCTGCGGAACAAACAATTCACGGTCCAAATGAACAAGGAAGTGAAAACTTTACCCAAAGAAATCTGTAATTCAAATTAAAGCATCCGACTCCAAACTGAACACAATGAGAGCCCAGTTCTCTGAGTGGGTTTGTGTATGTGAGCTGCATATTGATTCATTTTCTGTAATCTTTACTCCACTGAAAGAAAGCACAAACTTGCATGACTAATTTTTACAGTACATCTGGTGCAGCCCTCCCTCTTCTCTTGCCTACTCCAGTTACGCAGTCAGCCGGTGGAATCTCGAACATGCTGTTGACTTGTGCAGGAAATGCACTGTTTGTTCTTTTGAGATTAACTCCGTGCCGATAATGTCATATTTGCTAAATGGTTCTTACAGCCGCGATTTGAGGACATCACTCAGTCAGACAGCTAATGAATTTGTTGTATTGATTATAATGCCCGGGAGCCCCGGCTGGGAAATATGAAGTGTCAAGTGTTCATTAATTCTAGAGAGAATTTGGCAAACATCATTGACTCATTCCATTACACAAAGTCCACATATAATTGACCTCGTGGCTCATTGCTTCTCAGAGTACTAAAGTTGAAAGTTGTGGTTTTCAGCTGTGAAAAGGTATATATTTTTAGTTGGGTTTTTTTTTTTTTGAGTAGGCAGGCTTTCTGACGGTCCTATCTTTGTAGCAGGATCTCGCCCCTGTGTGAAAGGTTTTCTGCTGGATGTTCATTTTATGCCTACTTAAAGATAAAGGGTAAAGTAGGAGTTTTGATGATGAAGAATGCCTGCAGCATTTCAAACCGTGTTTATTCATATGCGCTTACATCAAAGGCCTCTTTGTGTTTTTCATAATTTCACTTGGCGTTTTCCCCCACAACTCTAGAACAGAAGCCTGAGAGAGAGAGAGAGAGAAATAATTGGGCTTAAAAGTGGATGGATATTTCCTTTTATGTCATAATGTAAAGAGACCTTAATTGTGCTTGAGCGCCGAGATATCCCAGAACTCAGCTTTATCATCTCGCTGAGGATACACAAATTCTGCTTCCTTCGTGAGAAAGTGCTGCCGTGCATGTATATTCCTTCTCCCAGAAGAGTGCTGTATATTGACAGGCTCACGGAATAAATCTTCCTAAGCATGAAATGTCAATTCCAGTGCTTCGGGCTTTCTGCTGCACAGTCTATTCATGTCAACTGTAAGCTACTTCTTTGAATCACGTAATCGTCAAAACACGTTCTCCGCGCCCCTGCAATGACAAACGTTTTGTCAGGGGGCGTCTCTCAGGAGCCCGCGTCCCAGCATTCACACTGCCTGGCTTTAAAATATCAATCCTCCATCCCGTGGTGACTGTAAGGTTTACTGTCTGCTACCTGCATCAGGTATTACACACCTTTACAGCAGATCAGCAATAAACTACACTCTGAAGGTGCAATATGTCATTGCAGGAAACATGTATAGCCACAAGTGGATCAAAGACTTTAACACTGGCAGCACTAAGGAGACATTTTATATAGAACAAATTACTGAAGTAGCTAGAACAAAACAAGCACAAACAGTATTGTGTGCCATGTGCAGTATCAGTAAGATAGATAGAGATATCATTATTTCGGCGTGAGCTCACCCTTGTTCCCATGTTTATTGGCACTCTGTGTAGAATACATGAAAGGTCATGTTATTTGCAAGTTCATTAACATTTGAAAATGAAGTCTTTATACATGAATGTGCCTCATGATCAAAAGGCAGATTATCACATCTTACAGTGCAGTATGTGCCCGTGCACGCAGCTGCAGTCACGTTAATGAAGAGCATGTTTTCCTGTCATGTGGCCTGTTCGTGTGAGAGTTTGAAATTGCTTGAAATATGTGAAGATTTATAGCTTTTTGTGTGTGTGTGTGTGTGTGTGTGACTTTTTTGTGTTTCAGTGGTGCATGAAGTAAAGCTAACATCAATATAGACAAAGTTAAAGAAAAGATGGTCAATCACAAAAAGGAAATAATGTGTAAAATACCTAAAGACCTGCTTCAAATCAAGTTTTTAACCTTCTTAACATGTCTAAAGGATGTTTTTTTTATATATATATATATATATATATATGCCATGTGACATATCAGGAGCGAAATGAGCCGTGAGTGCCATGGCTGAGCATTTCCACTTGGGAACTGCAGTGTAAGTCTCAGTAACACATTTAGACAGTCACAATTACAAACACCACATACCGAAGGAACCAACCGCGTCAACTTGTGGAGTGGAGCTTTTCACATCCATAAGGCTCATGATATTTCTTATCATTATGTTTCTAATGTTGTAGGGAGCGATAATTAAAATCCATAACCATCCTGATACATCAACTCGTAGGTGACCCTGTACAGTTCACTCTTCTTCGGAATTGGTTTCTGGTTCAAACATATCTGAATTTCTCCTCTATTACCACTTGTCATTGTGTCGTGAACAGTAGTGAACGAAAACAGAAAACAAGCAGAGGTCTGTGTGTCTGGTGAACAGAGTCGAAGGTGAGCAGGTGCGTTCGAGCCGCAGGCGAGTGGGGGGGGGGTGGAGATAGAGGTGGGGATGACTATTTGCATATTCATACTCCGCGCATACTAAATGAATGCAAAGGTGTACATCTAAGCCACTTTGAGGCACAAAGGGATTTTTGTCGTGGAAAAAATATGTTATTTTGATGAATAGAGATGAGTTTTTAGGGGTTTAATCAATGCCAGGAGAGAGAGTTCTCTACTATGAATCCTTTTGTGCAATTCTGTGAGTACAATGGAAATGCTGTTGTGGAACAGTAAGCTTAGGTGGTCACATAGGATTGAAAACATTGTATAAATCAAAAGAATATATGTTGTGATTGTCATTTCAGTGACTAGAACTGAGTGAATGTATCCATGCAGATAACTGAATTAAGTGCTGCCTGGAAGAAGGCTTGAGTCCTGGTCAAATAAGAATGAGTTTCTCTCGAAAAAAACTGAACCCAGTAGAGATATTTGTTGTATTCCATGAATTCATATTCTTCTTAATATCGTCAGAATTGTGGATCAAGCCTGGGTTTGAGGCAGATGCATCCATGCATCCATAATCCTTTGCTAAGATGACGACAGTGCACTGAGTGATATATTACAAAAACAGTTTTACATTTTTCTAGCTATGTCCAGCAAAGGTCCATTTACAGTAGAGTATTTGAAATATTTATTGTGCAGCCTTGTGAATTATAGTAAATCACATGCTTGCTGCAGCAACAACAAAAGGATGAATTATGCTTGAGATTGCAGTGATGGGAGGTGGAATATATTAAAAAAGAATAAAGACTGTCGTATCTTTTGCATTTTTCTGCTTCCTTACCCTGATGTTTTAATTTTTATTTGTTTTGATGTTGAACTTGCTTATTCATTATCTTATTACAGGGTCGTTTTATCTTAGCCTCCCTAACACTGATGTGTATATTATTTTTGTCTCTGTTTAAAGTTTAAAGTATTGAATGAACATGGTTGTTATTTAATTCTCTAATTTGTATTCGCACGCAATTCAATTTGTATAAAAAAAAATATATCATGTTGTGCATCTCAACACCTTTCTGGTTCTCACACGTGGTTTCCGTGTGTGTGTGTTTTGCAGGGGAGCTGTACATCGGTGGCGTGATAAAGAACATGTACAGCAATCTGCCCAAGCTGATTGCATCCCGGGACGGGTACCAGGGCTGTCTGGCCTCCGTGGACCTGAATGGGAGACTCCCCGACCTGATCGCAGATGCCCTCCACAGGGTGGGGCAGGTGGAACGAGGCTGCGATGGTGAGTGGGGGAAGCAGCTGTCCATCACATACAGACTTTATGTTTCAAAAATAACAGTGATTTGCTTGATACACAATGTGCTTAATTGTTTTTAGCTATATTCCCATAATTATTTCTGACACCCATCTCATGTTCAAAGACAAGGATAAATAACAATTATTCCTCCCGTGAATCAGCAGGGGAAATCAAATGGCATTGATTTCAAGCGTTTGTGTTATCATCCGGTGTAAAATCCAGTGTTATCAGCGACAATGATTTGTCACAGAGAACGTCAACTTTTCAGCGATTTCTCATCAAGGACAGCTCAGTTTGAGAAGATGACAGATAATTATAAGGAGAGCAAGTCAACAGTGGGGTCGGAATCTGTTTTTTGTACAATTTAATTTTAATCTGTCATTTAAAGACAAAAATAAGATCTAGTGTTTCGGGCCCTAACGTGTCAGATTAGATGATATGTTGTGTTAATTGTGGTGAAAACACTATTTCTAACAAGATCTCACAGTACAAAAGGATTTTTTTACACGCCACCTGGATTCTCTGTTTTAACAAGACCCTGTGCCTTTATCTCTGGATGCGTTTCCCTCTATGGCCTGATTACACACTTGCACAGAGTTTTTGGTAATGACATACCAGTGCAGTAATTCCATGCATTTGTATGTTGCTGTTATTCCCTGATATACACCGGTAACCTCATCCAAATTCTCACAGCTCTAGGTAGTCTTTACAATCTAAGCCCCTGTCCTCTGTATATCCTCTCTATTGCCCCATAAAACCTGCATGAGGGAGGTATCTCTCTCCTCTAATGTTATTGTCAGTGTGGCTAATCTCAGCGACACCCCACCCTCATTGGCTTTTGCCTCATCAATCTTGCATTTGTTGTGTTTTTACCTCTGCTGTGTGCAGCTCACCGCAACGTCTCAGGCTGCCCGGCTCCAGTGTCGGGCAGTTAATCCTGAGTATAACAGTGGATTTTGACTATAGCATTTCCCCCCTTCCACACACCCCGCCCTTTACCCCACACCCCCCACCGCCACCACGTCTCCATGGCGCGCTGAGTGTCGGAGAGCACTGACTTGATTTCCCCGAGGGCCACACTGGCCGACTCCATGCGGCACTGATCCAGTTTTTTTTTTTTTTTTTTCCCCCTCGATCCCTAACGCTTCTACTTCTGCCAGCCAGCCTTATTACCTGCCTACAGTTACACACCACAATTACTTCGCTCCAAACACAGTTCAAAACTGCATTAAGCTATCATATTGACTCCCGCAGGCGCCCAAAATGGATGCTAATATTAGTTAATGATGGGATCTGCCATGAGCTATAATTGACCAGTTTTGGAAGGACGGACCTTTTTGACAAATAATAGTGTACCTAACCCTGAGGCTGTTGCAAATCCATGTATGCTCTTGTTGATATTACAGGAATACATCAAAAACAATTTAGGCCACTTATCTAATCTACTATAATCAAATTCACAATATTATTCCATAGCAGGGACTAGAGAAGACATCAAATCAGGTCGATTACAACTTTTATATTTAATAGTTTTCTAGTGTTGAACTCAGTTTCTGAATTACTTGGTTCCAGGAGCAAAAGCAAAAGAAATAAAGATGACTTTTATTAAAATGCAGTGTTGTCCTGGGTATGGATCATTGCCAAAGTCCTGACCGACTTGGTTCTGAGGTCATTGTTAGCTCATGGACCAGGGATGCAGAGTGGTCAGAGGTGGCTGCTGGCCCGGTCTCTCCAGACCTAAGGCCAACCAAAGGGCAGAACAATGAGCTTGTTCTTGTAGCTCCCCACTGACTCAGCGGATCACAAAAACAAAGAACAAGACGGGGAAAAGGGAAGGAGACAGAGGCCAGGAGAGTTGAAGTGCAGGTACATAAACAGTGTTGCTGACTCACTGTAGCTCGAGAGGCGCAAGGAAACAGGACCAAAAAATGTGAAACAACATTTATATGACTAAAATAAATGCCTCCTTTAAACATATATTTCTTGACGAACTGAGATGTGCATTTGAACACTCTGGCCCACTCCACACTGATATGGGGCAGATGTTTCAGTTGTACCCAGCTGTTACTCATAGACGCAGGTGACAGCCACGAGGGAGTGGAGAAGTGTGTTCACTTTGGGTTTTTACAGTTTGTGTTTACTGGCTCCCTATACTGTTCAGGATTTTGCTGAACACTTGAAGCAAACACAGCAGATGGAGTGTAACGCTCCGACAAACCCAAGACACCTAATAAAGGGTTCTCAGGCAGCCGTGCTGAGGTAGAGTTTGGCCGATCAATAGTTGAAGGAAGAGTGGGGAAGCGATAACATGACTTGGATATTAATTATGACAATATGCTTAATTAGCTCCTCAAGGGAACCTTTTATTAGTGAGTAATTAATGGGGCAATTAGCCTGGTTAGGAACTAGTAACATAACAGGCTGATAGAAAGGAAATGACATTGAATTTAAGTGGACATTTGGAGCACAAAGTAAGAACTCTCATAGATCGGTGATCGGTATTTATTTTTTATAATTTATTTTCTGCTGGTTTGGGGGGGTCTTTTTTAATTGGGCCATTTGTAAATGGCACAGTGAGATGTCTGTTTATCTATGCGGAAACAAATTAGTCTGGCACTGAACCATGGGTCTTTGGAAATGTTTGTGTTTAATTGAGATTTTAATGAGAATCCCCACCACCACCAACACGACAGCCACCGCACGTACTTATTTTTAGAACAATTCTCTCGCCTGAGACTTGATCTGCATCCTAATCTTGTATCTATCGTTCAGCTTTTTCCCGTCTAATTTTGTGAACAAATCAGGTTTTGTTGGGAAGAAAACTAATGATGATCTTCTTTCATTTTCATCAGTCATATTAGCTTCTAATATTACACAGGCAACAAAGCAAACACTTGGTAAATTATTTTCCATATCATGTCTGTTCATATGATGATGCCTGTTGGGTCAGTAGCATGTATAATCTGAGGAGGAAATATGAGATTTCAAAGCACTCTGTCACATTACCTATCTGTGGAAGTGGCTCGAATTCCACTGAGAAATTACAACAGTGGAGTTTTGTAATTGACAATTTAAATGTCTTCAGTCTTCCATGACAGGAGGGAACAACAGGAGAGACCATCCTCCCATCCCCCAAAACACACACACACACCATACACAGTATAAGTAGAAAATAGGAAAGCCAATGTCATTACCTTAAACCTGCATTGCTTCAAATAGCCAGCGGGGGGTGGTTTCAAAAAGAAGTACGATTGTATGTAAGCTTACTTGATTTATTACCTCACAACATTTTCCTAATAAGTTTATAATCTCAATCACTAGTTTCAAGTTTTCTTCAAAACAGCATGATGTATTTTTTGTAAATTACTGTCCCATTTAGAGTAAAATACATGATAAAACAGCGTATGCTTTAAGGCGTGGCTGTCTTGTGATTGACAAGATGTTAACACCTGTCAATCAGGTGTGTATGTGTGTATGTGTATGTGTGTATCCTCCCCTGCTCCACCCTCTTGTCCAAATATGGTCACTTCTGGCTCCAAAACAATCAAGATAATGAAAAACTTCCACAAACCAATGGATGACGTCATTGTGGGTTTGCGATTGACACAGACATGTTTGAGATGCCAAATGGAAACTAACTCCACAACTACTCATTTACAATAACACAGTGATTACAACAGGTTTCAACCTTAAATACATATCAAATTTGATCTGAGCACATCGCTAAGCAACACTAATCAAATCACTTTTGGTTGGTGAACAAGTTGGTATTTGTTTGCAGTCTTTGGGTCTTTTAACAAAGGTATTAAAAATATGAGATTATATTTTAAGCTTTCACACCACTAAACAATGCTTTAATTCTTATTGTTAAAGAATATGTTCACAGTTTTTTAAGGCTGTCCTAAAGCCATAGTCTGGTGCCCATATGAACATTAAAACAGGTTTAACTTGTTGTCAGTGCTTCCAATGCACTGTCAGTGTAACTGAGGGGGACAAAATCCACAGTGATGAAACAAATTGAGTGAATATCTTCCAAAGATGGAATCTTCCCTGTTTCCCTGTTGAGCTACAGCAACCAAAAAGTTTTGTTGTAAAGAGGCTAGAAAGATGAACCTGTAAATGCAGCTTGGCACAAAAACAATGATTTTTGTCCCCCATCACTTAAAGTGGAAGAATGTTACAGTAGGAAGCGATGATTTGATGGCCAGCATGAACAGGAGGAATGATTATAGCGTGAAAACCCGTTTCAATGTTCAACCAGGAACCCAACTATTGATTTAAAGACAGACTTGAAAAACTGTGTCCTTCAACTCACATTAAGAAAGCCTTGATAGATCAGCTTATGAAGGTCACATGACGAATTGGTTAAGCAGTTGCCTCCCAATACGTCCAGCAGAAACGGAGTAGCATGACAATCCCATGGGAGTGTCATGTTTGACTCCTTTTAGCCCTGGTTTGGCTCACCAGGTTTGATATGTACATCCCTCATGTTTGACTTTATTCTTCACCACGGCACTGAGCTGAAGGCTGCTGAAGGCAGTGACTCTCTGTGAGACTGACAGTACTATTACCAAAAAACCTTTCAAATTAGAGCAGGCGCTTGAATGTGAATATCATATATTTCTAAATAGACCTTTTAAAAGTATCCCCGACTGTCATTTCCGAGGGAAGTAGACTGCCAGCAGAGCGGCCCGGGGGTTTTGTTTCTGGGTCAGCTGAAAATGCTACAAATAGTATAACACACGCTTCACTAGACATACTGAATGTCTTTGGTTTTGCCGACAGGACCCAGTACCACCTGTACGGAGGAGTCCTGCTACCATCAGGGGGTGTGTCTCCAGCAGTGGGAGGGCTTCACCTGCGACTGCACCATGACGTCCTATGGAGGTTCATTTTGCAACGACCGTAAGTGAGACTTTGTTTTAGTGGGTGTGTATGACTGGAGTGAGTTGTGCAGGTGGAGATGTAGGTAGGTGGATACCTGGTGCTCGGGCTTACGGTTGTTGAGTTATCGCTGCACAGGCAACTTTGCTTTTCTGTAGTTTATGCTGCAGTGCTGTTCCTTCATCAAGGAGGAATCCATCACTGGCGAGTCCAGCACGTTAGACTCTCCATGGATTGCTTTAAACTGCAAATGCTTTTGTCCATTTACTGTAAAATGTGTTAACATATTACTGCCACAAGTTAAATATCAAAATCAAATTCGCTGACAAGGCCTCATTACCTCACACAGATTGCACTGCACCCAACATTCATTTCTCTACTAATGTTCTAAAACTCACACAGTATTCACAGCAAAACTCAGAGTTCACCGAGCGATCGGCTCCTTGGCAGCTGAGGCACAGCTAACACATGCTGCGAGCGGCGAGTTACATCCCGTGTCCCTGCCATGTGGTCACCTGCTGGGTGGCCGGCAGAGAGGGAGTTCAGGGAGGAAGGTATGAAGGGAAGAATTAGATTTATCGCAAGTGTCTTTATTCTACTGGTTTGAAGCGTTTCTTTCCCTGGTTGACAATATGTGCATATTTATTATCAATTATCTTATCAATTATCAATTATCTACCGTACTTCATGAAAAACGAAAATATCCGGACTTCTTGCCAGGTAACTGTTATTATTTACACTGCAACTGAGAGGTTTGATCAACTTACGATTTTCCATTATGTCAACATAAGCTGAATTTTGGTACTAGTGGGTTGATGTACCTCATATTTTTGAAGTGTTGTGATACTGAGCGAAGCCACACTTGGCGCTGTCTCACCTCGTTAGTCGAGATGTTCAGTTGTTTTACATGAGGCAAAATGTATGCATTTATTAATTTTTAAGACAAAGTATGATAATGAAAGATTTGTTAGGATGGATGTAGAGAGTAGCAGAGCTCAGCTTGGTAACACAGAGCTTATGTACAATTAGCATTCAGCACTCCTCACAGGCTTGATTTAAACAGGGGCAGAGGCAGGGTGACAGGCTAATAGACTTGTTTGCACAAGTCTTTGTTTGCTTATTAAGTGGTGGGTGCTGAATTAAGCCGTATCACCCTCACCTTCTTTTCTATTTTTTATAAACCGCCCGATGTTTCATTTGTGATGCTGTTTATCTTTGATTGTTGCGTGTTGTTGCCGTTGTTATGTCGGCTGCCATGTTAGCGAGACGGAATATGAGTGGGCATGACAGTAAGAGGATGATTAGCAAGGTGCTGCTTTGGCTCTTGGAAGGCTCGAGCGGGGAGAAGGCGATAATAATGGCTCCGTCGGCATGACAGCCGCGCCGAGATAAGCTGAGACATCCCTCGCTCCTTGAGAGAGGAGAGCAAATGATGAAGAGAGGGGAGAGGAGAGGGGTGATGAATCCCGCTTTTGAGTTGTTGCCTGTGGGGAGCGTCAGCAACTTTACTGCGCTGGTTTCAGAGATGACAGGTAGGAGTGCGTGGCACCAGGTGTGCTCTGTGGGAACACCTGGGAGATGTGTGTCTGTTTTGAGAGAGTGTGTCGAATTGGGAGGGAAGGACGTCACCAGCAGCCTGAACAAAAATATTGTATAACCGCTGACACAAAAAAAAAAGAAGCATTTAAGTAGAACAACCATCAGTCTGCACCACAGGCAGGCTTGTTAAGCAGTCAGCTCGAAATTATTTCAAACTCCATGGAAATCTCAGACATATGAGACTATCAACGCTGACGCTGACTTGTTATTCTTTTTGTTTCTGAACATTCAATATTAATATTACAGGTTCATTGGCTGCTGTCTAAAGTTCACTCCCCCCCTGCTGTTTGTCTTCTTGCAACTTGTGCAATGTTTTCTTGCTGACGGGGGCTGCCATACTACAGTATAACACTTTCACAATAAAATAGCACATTTGGCCAACACTAATTATATCTCGATGTGGACAATTTCAAAATAAGAGTGCACAGGCAAGCCACAGTCAAAATTCATTTAAACCCTATATGCAAATTTAACTAAATTGTAAAATTAAATATTGAACACTGTCCAATTAACATGTATGCACACGTTTATCTAAATGTGTCACGCAACAGTGTGTCAGCCTCTTTCACAGTGTGCATGTATTGTTAGAGCTGTTTTCTATCGCAGCGTGTTCTTTCCTTCCTCACAGTAGCTGCACATCTCCCCACCTGGCCTCCTGTCTTCATTTCTGCCAGCTTGGAATGTCAAAAAAAAACCCACATTTGATCTCTTGACCTTGAGAGCCTGCCCCGAGTTTAACTCCTGGCTCCTTCCCCTTCATCGCCTTCTCTCTCGCTTCTCTTTGCATTTTCGTACTGTTTGCCCTCACAAACAGCCTCCTATCCTTGAGCCTTATATCCTTGGGCCTCGTATCCTTGAGCCTTGTATCCTTGGGCTTGCACAATCCCAGAATCAACATTTTTTTTGAACATGCCAACCTTCAGGGAAATTTCCTTGAGCCTGCTCGGAAAACCAAGGTAGGACTTATTATATTGGGCAGCATTTTTAATTTGTGTATGAAACTGATGCTCAAGGTTTTTTTTTTTTGGCAACTTGCAGTCCTAATGACAGGGCTATGCTCTCTCTTTACTTCTCCATTCCCTGCCATATGTCCTTGATTTGTCTTCTACAGTGCTGAAATGGATAGCTTTGAAAAAGGGGTTTGATTCCTTGTACAGTTTTCCATGTAATTATCTTGCTGTAGCCACAAAAATGCAATAGCTTGTATCCTACTTTTCGGAGTCTGCTTGTGTAACGAAAATGAGACCCGGGACGAACAGGTGTCGGGGTTGCATCTCTTTGTAGTTTTATAAAAGGTTTGGATGCATGTCATCAAAAGAAGGGGACCGAAATAGGACCAGTAAAATGAATCACAAAGAACCGGCTTGCCATGTGATCTCACACTTTATCTCTCACGCAGCAGCCATCCTGGTACAAAAAAAAAAGCACAGTACCCACGCTCACACACAGCATCTATGCAAACTGCCAGGCACACACTAGTTGCTCACATGTACTGTTTACACTTCCCGTCACACACATGCATGTCCTTCCCTTTTCATTTGGACAAAAGTGATACGAAAATTATTTTAATTTTGCTTTCAAAGAAGAATGAAGGAGTTGAATAGAGTGATTGCCACTGCTTTTCATTCTCTGTGGGGAATAAAAAATTAGCATAATTATTCTCCCAACATTGCTCACGCTGCTGTTTGTGGTTGGCCTTCTTTGGTGACCATGACAGAGGTGCTTAGGTGCACAGTGGGTGTATGTGTGTCCAAGTGTGTGTGGTCTACACTGCTCTATTGAAGCAAAAGAGACACTGTAACATGTGAAAGACTGACACACCTACAGTAACATACAGCCATAATGAGGGACTAAGAGTCAGGTTTCACATGTTAAAGCATAGTTCAATGGAGAAGAGCTTAAGTTTGAGCCAAGAGTCATTTGTTTCACTCCGGGTGTCAAAATTATTGACAATACAGTTATTATGTATGAATGCAGAATCACAGTTGAATGGAGTAGATGTCACAGGCACAGAGAAAAGGTTCGATTGCGCAGCATTTCTCGACATCGATATTTCACACCAGATAAACCAAAGTCATTTGTCTCTATTGACTTTTTATCACCTGCTGGACATTCGCCAGTCACGTTTGTTACCTGTGATGCGATGAAGGTTATTACCCCTGGGGTGACAAATCAGCAATAGCTTTCTATTTGTATATAAAAAGCAAATTATTTTCTTATTGAATCCAGACTCGCATAATTGAATGGGAGGATGAGTCAGTTGGCCTTAAGTCGCTTCTTACTTAAGACTTCCATTAGCTGTGGTTTCAATGGAGTTTTAGTGTGACACAGTTTTTCTAAATGCGTTTACAGAGGCCTCTCCGCTCTGCCAGGAAAACCTATTCAATGATCAAACCCACTTAATGTAATAACTTATTGCATCTGAAAGTTTTTGGAACGTCTCCAAGCTTATTGTTGTGTCTGTCGTCCCTTTGAAAAGTCGCATATTTTAGTGGCCAGAGGGGAAGACAGGGGACAAAAGAAAGTATGATATGTGGAGAAGCTGCCAGTGAAAAGAGATTATCCTGGGGTTAACTGCTCGGGTTGATAGTGGTAATAATAGCCGTGTTCAGGGCTGCGCCGATGTCTTTCTTTCAGGCATTATTTAAGGCTTGCTTCCATGTTCTTTCCCCTCTCATCAAAAATTCAGATCTTTGTTGGTTTTTTTTTTAGCAGTATTGTTATTGTTTTATTCATTTTAAAAGAGGTTTGCCTGCAGGGCATCCACGAACGGTTAAGAATGGGTCTGATCGCCGAAGCTGCTTCTTGTATGCCGAAGCATTTTTAATTTGTTTTTTGCAGTCGAAATTGATATTTAGAGAAAGAATTGGACACTGTGAAAATGCATTTGAAAAAAAAATATATTTATATTAATCCTGCCTGCAGTACAAGATTGGGTTTTTAACTTGAGCTGCATATTTTCTTACCCCCTATGTTCCCTGGTTGAGGAAACTATTTTTGAGAGCTCCCACACAGCCCTCCCTGGATTGAAACCAATTGCCTTACTCTTTTTTCACCCCATTCCCAAGTCATACTGGGCTGCAGTCTTCTTCTTTTTTTCACTGGCATTGCTTATTTTTCAGAGTCCACCTGACATGGCAGATAAGAAAAGACACTATTGAGACATCCCAGTAGCCTGATTTGCAGAAAGTTTATATTGGAAGTGATCGCCTTAGCCCAGGGTTATAAGGGTTGCTTTTCACCTGTGGATAAAGGGAAACTGCACACCGCTCACTCCTGTTGAATAAATTTGTCAAGTTCTTATGTAGCAATGCTGCCGAGCGGCGCGGCAGCTCAAACTGTGGTGGGCCGGCGTGTATGTGCATCTGAAGTAATTTAGAGGCTCCAGTCCCAGCAGAGACGCTCCCATTTTGTTGAATGCTATTGTTTGCTCCTCTTTGACCCCCTCTGTCCGTCAGTTTGCTCTGAAGGGTCTACAGCGCTGCGCTCCGGAGAGACAGGTGTGAGGCTAATACATGAAGCCCGGCTTGGAGGAAGGAGCATGTACAAATGAAAATTGGCATTCCACACAGAAGGAGTTGACTGACTTTACCATGGCAGCCACATTTAAACACAAGCACTCTCCAACCAGCATTTTGCATCAAATGTATCCCATTTCTGAAACAACGTCTTCTTTTCTGCTCTCATTAACGGCAGAAACATCTGGTGCTATAACACTGAAAAACACATCACTATCAGTTGGAACTGGGGGTTGTTTGCACATACTGTACCACTATGTTTTTGCACAAAGATGCATTCAAGGCACAACAAATAGAAAAAAAAAAAAAGCTGTCTTACACACACACGCACGCGCACACACACCAACACCAGAGAGCATTTGTTATTCAGCAGCAGCCTGCGGTGATTGACTGGTCTATTTGTCTCTGCGTAGCGTATAAGTGGGCCACTTGGTATTCTGCCTTATTCATCTGGAACCAACTCAGACAGAGATGCTGTGTAAGTGCGTGCAGTACGAGGGCTTTGTTTCTCTCTCGCGCTCTCGTTCTCTGTTTATGTGAACGAGTGAGCAGCTGAGAGAAAACAAGGTGGAGAGGGACGGAGAGGGAGACGCTGGGAGGAGAGGGCTGTGTCTGTGTGATTCTTTGTTTAACTGCATGCGTTCGCTGGGCGTTGGCACCACGCGTGCATGTGTACAATGAATCCAGCTGCTGGTGCATGGTGCTGTCAGGCATACTAAGTAAGTGCCAGTGTGTTTGCACCACTGCTGATTTCAATCTCCCAATCTCTCGTCTCTATTTCATTTTGCTCCACCACCGTTCCCACACACACACAAAAACTAGTGATCAGTAACAGTTGGCCTGCTATCATGCACCTTTAGTTCAGATGTTTCGTTGGAAACGTTGGAAACTGGGGTAGATCAAAAGGTGGCCCCCTTATTACATCTGTAAAAATCTGTAAAAATTTGCCTTTCAGTACAAAGTTAAGCTCTTTGTTTCTTAAGTCCTCTGTACCATGTAAGGGCCATAACTCTAAGCGAAACGGCTTCAACATTTCTAAAGAACTAAGTGCAGCTCACAAAGTGTTGTACTCCTTGCTTTTGCTAGCTTACTGTTAATTCTTGATAAGCTTTATAGGTTTCAACAGGCATCGGTCACGCCTCGCTCCTCTTGCAATCTCTCTTCAGCAAACTTTAATGAAACCTGATTACCGAGATGCATTCGCTCTCATCCTCTCCAGCGACTCCGCAGGTGATCATTTGCTTTGTACATCGCTTGAAATGCAAAAAAAAAAAAAAAAAAAAAAAAAAAAAAAAAGACGGCTACCGGTGAATCCAGCCTCACGTTGTTTGTAACGTGCTTGCTTTAGACTTAACATCGATTGTGAGGCCGCTTGTTGTGATGAAGGTCACATCGGCTTCAACATGGACTCGGTGCTCAACACAGCATGGATCAGGACAGAGTTAAGGGGAGGCTTCAGCCCTCTCAGATTCTCATCACCAGAAATCACTCAGCTCAAACTCAGGAGGAATGAGTAAGCAGAGCTGCAAACCTCTTAGAAAGAAAAAAAAAAAAAAATCTCCCCTCAAACCCCCTGATCCAATAAGGGAAATCAACTGTTTTCACCCAAGAACCCGTCTGGGAGAAAGACAAGCATGGTCACGCATAAAAGCCGACTCGTGGAAGGTGTCTGACTTGCTTTTTTGGCTCACATTCTCTCTAACTCCATTCTCATTTTTGTTGATTGTTGTTATTCACTCCTCCCACCTCTTCTGCAGCCCCCGTCTCCTCTCTGCACTGTTTGCAAGCCGGCCCCAAAGAGCTGCTGTCCAGACCCAGCAATTAACCGCCACCTCATTAGGCCAGAAACGCAGTGTGAATCCTGAATAATTACTTGGCTTGCCTTTTTTTTTCCTGCCCATAAACATACGCACACACACGCGCACACACACACAAACAAGAACCCTCTCTGCTTCTCAGTTGTGGGCTGCTCCAGAAATGAGATGGAGAGCGACCGGGGAGGTTGTAGCTATCTTCCCATTTGCAGACACTGGGAGTGAAAGCACGGGCAGAGAAATGAGAGGACGGGTGGAAAAAAGCGGTGGAAAGAAGAGAGCGCGAGTGAGGAATGAAATAGTGTTTGAGCATGCAAAAGGCAATTTTGGCTCCCCCAAAAGAGGGCAGTGCTAAGCCCATTGGACTTTAGAAGTCACCATGTCAAGAGCTTGAAGGGGATTGGTTGGGGGTGCATGGCCTGTGGTGCAGAGGGCGGTAGGTGAAAGTAATAGCTTGGCTCAACACATGGCTACATTTTTTTCAATTAATGTGCCAAATTCCAACACCTACAGTGCAGTAGCTGATGAAACAAGGTGAAGCTACCTCACCCACAATAACAGTAATGGTTAGATTTGCATTATCTGTTTAACTTTGAGTCCTCTCACGCTCATATTTTTAAAACCCTCTTTGCTGAAGTCTTTTAATTTCAGGTTTCAGTGCACATTCTGTTCCTCATCTCTTTCCCCCAGAGTGCTTATTTATTTAGGAGCCTGGTAGCTTTGGCAGGTAAGCCACAAATCTGCTTGTTTCTGTGGGTAAAAATACCAAGAGAAACTTTCTTGATGTTGGTCTTGAGTTTTTGTGTTGTGTGGCACCAGTGCAGATTTTCCACTCTTTGCTCGGTTTTTAATTAAACATCAGATTGGCTTTTAAACCACAACATGCATTGAAGGGCAATTAATGGCACTTTGTAATTGCTTCGAGACCACTCCAGCCACTTGCAAACATTATCAAAAGCCTTTCACTGTACACTGGAACAAGAACAAGAGGGATGGAGGGTTATTTGCGCGTGTGTGTGTGGACTCGGGAAAGAGAATCAAAATATAAAAAAAGGGCGAAAAACAGGGGAAAGCAATTATTTCTCACAGGCGCTCAGTTCACACATTTCATATTAGTCAATTCCTTTGTTGACGCTTTGTAAATAGCGGCGTTGCTCATCTGACTAGTGTCAATATTCTGGACCTGATTGAATTCAGTGGTGCAAATGCACTCGCAAACACCGTACACACCTTCTGCAATCAAACTGACATAAACATGACTGGGAGAGACGTAGCCTTCGCCGCGTGTGACGCGTGTGCGTGTGATGCATTTGGAACGCTACCAGAAAGTTAGCACGACGCCAGTGGTAGTCACAGGCAGGCGCTAAAAGGCTTTCCACCATCTCATTTATTATCCATTTCCAGGCATTTTTTTTCCTGACTTGTCCTGACTCACAGTCAAATGGGATGGATATGTTAATCTATGAAAAGAGCTTTGCATTTTTTTCACACTATTCATTGCCCTCGGCTTTAATTATAAGAAAATGCAGAATTTGCCACACTGTAGTAAACATCCATGTTATTATAAGGTTATAAGAACATTCATCCCCTCTGCAGCTGCTCCAAAAACTTGTCAAAGAGCCGTGAAAGGTGTCAGGCAGTACAAGTCAGGAACTTTTTTTTTTTTTTTTTTTGGATATGGAATGTGTAATTTTTAATATACAAGCGAGAGAGGTGCAATGTGTGACAGATCGTGCATTAGGAATGACTGTGCACTTCTCACTGTGAGCCCTTTTCTCCATGCCCCGTTTTTTGTTGCCACAGTGCTTGTACAGTAAGTAAGAGACGGGAGGAGAGGCTCGTCTTTAGAAGGAGGTATCATCTTTGCTATCGTGAATGACAGCTGCAATACAAGCAGAAGCGGAGTTTATCATTGGGAGTGCTGACCACCTGAAATAATAGCCGGTGCTTTGGGGATGACTGCACTCCCAGAATACATTAAATATTGGATAGTACTGTCCACACATAGGATTTGGTGGGAGGAAATACTGCTATGTCAGACAGTCTAATTCCCTCATCCTCTCTCTCTCTCTCTCTCTCTCTCACGTACGCAAACACACACACACACACGCAAACACATAAGAAACTGCTGAGAATGTCAACGTTTCCTTAGGGCATGAGCACGGAGAGAGACCTTTACTCAAGTTGACATGGTAGATCATCAGGACTGACGCGTGCACACTCACACACATGCACACATACAAACACACATCTTCCTCGTGTTTATCCCTGTGGGGGCTGAGCTGTCGATAAGTTGAGCTGACAGCCTCCTCTTCACCTTGTCTTCCAGCTCCGTCCTGTCCTCTTCCTCAACTCCTGTACCTCCCTGCTCTTTATTCCCCGTACAAGTCCCATTACTCTCTTTTCCACCGCTGCTCCCTCTGGGCTGTGGAAATCCCACATTAAGCATTTAGAGTACGTGAAATTTGAACACTTGAACTATGATGTTAAATTAATTGGTGGTCTTTCAAGTCAAGACAGACTTTCAAGAAGTTTTCAAGGCAACAAGTGTGCAGCAACCTTCCTTCTCTTAAAATATATTAGATTGTGTCCATGATTTTCTTTTTTGTATAGATGATCTTTAAAAAATGATTTTTCAGGAAAATCAGCCTTTCGCTCTTTCCATCATTTGTAAATTCTGAAAATCTTTGCTTTGTTTGTGACACAAGAACAGCGATACCTTCTTATCTCGTGCAATATGTGCAAGGTTTGCCAAAGGTTTTTCCTTGTCGTTTGTATTCATGGTGATTTCATCTCCACACGAATGCAGTAGTCAACACATGCTAACACTCTAAGCATAGCTCCATAACAAAAATCAGATTAGATGAGAGATGTGGATAAAAGAATAGATTGTTTCCAGCTGGATAACTTAGCAATGTTTTTGCACGGCCTTTCTGTTTTTAATGCATTTTCTGCATCATCTCCACATTGTTAGAGATGAAGATGGTGATGATGATAACATTTGAAATCACCAAATATGAATCAACTTTTCTGTGGATTTTGGAGGAAAAGTAATCCAACCACAAACACAAACTGATATGAATCGAGGTCGTTGTTGAAAGATGTAATCTTTTGCATGCTGCGTGCCTATGAACTCTCACAGCATCCTAGAACAGGAATCCTCTTACATGGAATTCATCTGAAGCCAATATTTAACTCCTGAGACATTTTCTTTTCCTCCGCGGTACCTCTTTCAAAAAGGGAAAAAAGGAAATCAATGGCATGAATGATTGCTGTAATGGAGTAGTAGCAATACTTTCAATGAACTCTGGCAGCAGTTAAACGGTTCTATATAAGTCTGACTGAAAGTGCTCCTTCACAGAGAACCACATAAAAGCATGTGAGCTGGATCTGGTTGGAACGCATAATATGACGCAGCGTGTCTTTAACAGCCAGCACATTTTCTGTGACAAATCCCCAATTGTTCATATTTTTTGATGTAAGAAAATGTCTACTCCACGTCCAATGTCCATTAAATTAATTGAAGACTATGAAATTAGTTCCATGAAGCTGCTGTGATTATCGTGCTCAATTGGTAATAAGCAGCAGAGTTCACATCCATGTCACCGTTTTCTCATGTGTCTTTATGTAAGAAGTATATTTATTGTGTATGCTCATGCTTATAATCACAGAGCATCAGTGTAGAACAAACTGACTTCCTACCCTCACACATCCTCCCCTCTGTTCCCAGGCCAGTAATAGAACTCAGGAGGCGGAAAACACAGTGGCCATTTTAAAGCGGACCTGAATCCGTTGGCCAGTGAGGTGATAAATGATGGCGACCGAAGAGGGCGATAAATCAGGAACGTCCCTCATTCCCCTTCCCTAAAGAATTAATATACACAGAGGTGCATTTCACTGCATAGGTTCAAGCTGTGACATTTTGATAGTTTCTTTTTTGCTTTTCCCCAAACCTCCTTTGTTAAAGCCTTGGAATCTTATATCATCTTGTGCTTATCACTACGTGTCCAGAGAGGGCTCTTATTGATATCTTCTTCTTTTGATTCACTGCTTTGACAGAGAGCTGCATTATAAAACCAAACCTTCAGTGTATGCGCTCCAGTGTTTGCTGTTGATCAAAACCTTTCAGCTCACAGTGTTTGGTTTAATGAAGATGCGCGGATGTGCTCGCGCGTGAGTTCGATGCTGTACGGGGGATGCCGTTGAGAGTCTCGCTTCGTTTTCGATGTCTTTGATTCCCACGCTCCGACGCCTGACATGGAGATGGGCCGAGCACAGAAGAGAGGAACCGAGAGACAGAGGTCATAAAGAGAACATGGCAGAGAGAGAGATGGCACCCCCCCCCCTTATCTGTTGCAGGAAAGTTTGACTTTCAGTTGGAATATATAAACAAGTCAGCCTTCTTATTTCCTTTTAAACCAACTCTCGACTATCTGACACAAGTGAAGGCTCGTACTTCTACATTTTATTCCTATATTATCAAAGTGCTGTTGCTTATAGGCAGTGAGTCTGACGTTGTGAGGCGCCATTAATACCATTAATTATCGCCGTACAAGTGTACGTGATGCTTCCTTAAGGAATCTAGATCAAACATGTACCCACAGCTGCATCATATCAAACCCGCTGTGATCAATGCCTTCATTTTCCCCTTACTGTATATCTCTCTTTGGTCATTCTTCCCAGTCCTCCTTTGCCATAAGAGACGTCATAAAAGTACAAATTCTCTTTTTTTCATTCTAGTCGTGTTCCCAGTTATCAAGAGTATGAATATTAATGGAGCGACACCTGCACCACAGCATTTGTATTTTTATACTCTTTATGCAGATGATCTATATCAACACCTCAAAAGCAATTGTCACAGAAGTTTTCAGTTACTGATAATTGAATACACAAATAACACAGATTAAATACATGCACATAAATGAATATGTGCAGTATAATGGTGCCAAAGCTGGAGGTAGCATGTGATTTTTATCGATTCTGGTTCTGATTCTACCATCAAGGTGGTTTTGTTTCTTCATAGATATTAGACATGTATATATGTTTTGTTGAATAGGAGAATGCATTATACTGAGCTGCCGGTTGAACATAATTAAGCTTTGAAATGAGAGTTGACTCTACTGAATGTGTTTTACACTTAATGTTACCACCAGTCTGCGTTGCATTTATTTTCAAAGATGCATCATTTCACCTTGAGGGAGGATGTGTATTGTTGGGCCGGACCTCCGACCCATCGGCTGTCAAGTTCCCACCTGAACACTTATCATTCATCTTGATGAATTATCTTGTCTAAAATGGCTTCTCTAAGGTCTCCTGGGGGCACTGACGGAAACCAAAAGCAGAGCCGATGCTCTACCTGTTCTGCGTATATCATCTACATGTGTGGCCTTGCTGTTCTGTCATTCCTTATTCTGTCCTCCGTTCCTCTTGTTGCCATGACTTCCCCGCTTTGGGGCCGGTAGCTGTGTCTCTATAGCTGCTACCAGCTCACTGCTGGTCATAAGGAGCTTATATGCATTCAAAAACCGTATGTTTGCTCTGACATTGCTAAGAGAAAATCCAAGGTGGCATGAAATGCAAAAGAACTGCAGCTATCATAACTCCTGTTTGCTTCCATCTTGCTTATATCGCTGTCAGTTTTAGTTCATGTTCAGTTTTCTTTTTTAACTCTTTCACGTTGTTCCACCACAGCGAATGTTTGTATGTAGGTTAAATAAAGAACTTGTGAGGACAAGTATTACATATTTGCTACCAGTGCACATTTTTAGGACTCTGCTATCTTATATGGATCAGATATTCCAGTGTTTGGTGTGTTTAAAATGAAAATCTTATTATCTCCACTTCTTCTGATCTCTGCTCCAGCTTTATTATAATGAGTTGGAAATCGCTCTAGACTTTGTATCCTTTGTACCTTTACACACACACACACACACACACACACACAGAGTCTTTACTTATGTCACTGTTGGGGAATTTACAGAGACTTACATTTATTTCCTGGAGACTAACCTGAAGGACTACCTGACCTTAACCTAACAATAACCTTAACCTAACCCTAACCTTAACCTAACAATAACCTTAACTGTTGACCTAAATATCACAGTTTTCCAAATTGAGGACACCACTTTTTGTCCCCAATTGCACCGCTGTCCCAAATCAACGGATCTTGAGTCTAGTGTATATCCCCAATTTGGACATAAGCGAACCCCCCCACACACACACACACACACACGCATACACACATAAGTCTACCCCACAGTGAATGTGAAGAGGGCCAGGGATCGATTGAGGCCAGCCATGTGAGCATAACAAAGTAGACAAGTGTCCTTGAGCGGAGCAGAAACCACATTAATAACCCTCAGTGATGACGGCCCGCTTCTCTCTGAACGCAGCCATTCTGATTGGCTGAAAACGTCTCTCTGTAATATTGATAATGCATGCCGTTCCAGCGAATTTGTTTTCCGACACTCATCAGAGAATCACGAAGAATTTAAATCGCGTCTGGGATGGTGGGGAAGATGCAGCTGGAGCGTCCGACCTGTCTCCATGAATCATCTTGTTTCTGAATGCCCGGCTCAGCGTTCTCCCTGCTTGAAAGATAACTCACTACAGATGTATCTATCTTGTGCTTTCCGACTGCGTTTTCTTGCCTGACCGACTAGAAGTAAAGCAAGAACCTTTTCCCGTTCCCTTGTCTCCAACCCTGTGTTTGGCACTGCCTGTATTATTCATGGCGAGGCTGTTCTTTGTAAATAGAGTAGCTTAGGCCGCCCAGTCAGCTGGCGTGTGTCGGAGGCGACCAACGGCAGACCTGACAAAACATTCCCACTGTAAGAGCTTTTTAAAGCCAAGGTGGGAGGGAAATTAGCAGGAGAATGACAAAGTGAAACAAAACGCTGTATCAACATTAAGGCTACACCCCCACCACATACACACACATGCACACACAACCAGGAGCCTTAGCCAACCCTAGTTATACAAACAAGGCCGGAAAGCTCATTTTTACCCCCCACTCCTTCAAATGGTAGGAAATGTGCTTACAGGAGCAAAGCTTTTGAATGATTTATTTGGGTTGCGTTTGTCCGTGTGTGGTGCTTTGTTGTCTTAATTCATTGCGTTCACGTAGGATTAGCAGGACAACTTATCTGTGTTTTAAAATTCAGGTGAGTTGGGAGAATGTTTTTTTTTGTTCTGAGGATAGTTAGGTACAAATGCATGATGGGACTTCTTTTTTAGGCCATTCATCACGCGGCAAACTGGAGCCATACTTTCCTTCTGAATCATGGAAGTTCTCAACATCAGTCATCTGAAACTAGTTTGGATACATTACAAGAGAACAACATTCTGATAAGCCAAATGAGTAATGGATGGGATCTTGTTTTTAAATCTACACAAAACTGCTAAGCTCATTATTTTATGTCTGTTATGAAGCTGAACAAATTTCCGGTATATTCCACAAACATCAGCGTTGTTCCATCATGGCTGCCACTGTTGTTGTCTCAAGCCTCCTCTGTCCCCTCACAACCGAGAGATGACCCCCTCTGATCTGGAAACCCACTGAGCGAGGTTGCCCTTTAGCTTTCTTTTCCATGAATGAACAGGCTTGAGAATAACCATCCAGTCACCTCGAGGGGAAATGAATTGAAAATCACATGCAGGTCTGGGATTGGCCCGAGGGCTGTTTAAATTTCATTGAAATGCTGCGAAGGAAGAAAGAGAAGAGCTTGAATTGTTTCTCTCTCTCCGTCTCTCGCCTATTACACCCCTTCCCCTCTCCCCCAACCCGCGCACACACACACACACACACACACACACACAGACAGACACGCACACACACCACTCCCCATGGTAGCTACAGTTAAATTTAGCTGTCCTAATTCCTATTGTCACCTCTCCACTCTCTGCCAATAGCGCTCGCTTGCTTTGTCCTCCTCCCTCCTCACCATGTCTCCTTTTTTATTCATTTTAGTTTGGCACCTGCGTAAATGTTACCCATTTAACCTGTGCTGTGCATGTGTTTGTTTAAGGTGACGTAGTTCATTAATGAAGGACCTGTGTCGCTGCATACTAACCTTTCCCACTCTGTCTTTGTATCAGTAGATTATGCACTATATAGAAAGCTGCATGTGAAAAATATGAAATACTTTAAAGTAATTCAAAATTATGGTAGATCAAGGAACGCATCTTCTGTTGCCCATCATACTGGAAGTAATGGTTGGTATGTTCACCCCCCTGCTCTTACTAACACTTGCAGTTGTTTGTGGAGCATTAAAGTTTTATTTTTCTGTGTATTCTTTATGGAAAATCATAAAATACTACTGCTGCTCAATAAGAAATATCCCTCTGCTTTCCCTCAATGATTTTCTGTTTTATGGTGAGCTTGACTTTCCAATAGATGTTTTACAGACTCCTAAATTGGCCTATCTTCGCTACTTGCCACAGATGGGGCATGCATGAGTAGTCTGCATACAGGCATTTAAGTGTGTTTCGATCTAAAAGCCCATCAGTGTGACTCTCCCCAGTGTGCAAATATGCATACAAGCTCACGTCCATACTCTCCCTTTGCACACACACACGGCCTAATAAATATTGCCTCCCCATTTTGTGTCATTCCACTCCCTGGAGAGAGGCCCGTATTGACAGGCAGCACAGCTTTGCTTGATCAATAGTCTCTTTCTCTGCTGCTCCCTCTCCGTCTCTGTATCTCGCTCACCACACATCTCGCACATATCTCAGCTCCCTGTTCTGCCTCTGATCTTCTAGCTGAATTACTTCTCATCTTGAAGCACATGGCCAGAAACCGCAAACGCTCTGATCAATCTCATTTGGCTTCATTTTCGATCAATTACCCAGTATCCTGCATGTTGGGAGGCGGCGGGGAGGCGGATGAGTAGGGGCGGGGGGGGTGGTCTCCTGCATTTGATTGTATATCACAGACATTTTCAGTGGCAAGGTGCACAGTGCCTCACTCCTGATTTGCACAGTCGGCCCCCGTCAGCAGCAGTATAATGTGCTGCTGGGAGGAGGCCAAAGGGTCACATGAAACCATTTAAGTCCGGCTAGATTGAATGCAGCCGCAGTGCTCTGTTGCTTGCACCCTTATGAATAGTGTATAAAACCCGAAGCCCTTTAGTTACATACACTTGCCTGCAGACATACATAGTGGGGGATTCGACGGCTCCCCTGGTTTCATACATATTCAAAAACAGTCTTATCTCATGATTCATAATGCCCCCAGTATTGAAATGCCTTGATTCTGTAGAATCCATAATAGCAGCTGAATTGACTCATTTTTTATAGTCACCCTTAATGATTATATAATTGCTGCTTCTACAGCTGCTAATGAAAACACTAGAAATAATTGTGAAATGTATCTCATTGGAGTGGCCATCAGAATACCAGTAATCTGCTTTAAAGTCCCTCAACTGTAAAATCAGTGGTTGTTCATTTATTCAGTGGCAACATGTTGCCAAGTGTGTCTCCGTGAATCACCGGACTTATTGGCTTTCCATCGACAGCCACTAGTAGTATCGATCAATACAACAATAAATACATAATGAAAACAGAATACATTCGTCCTATCAGTGGCGGACGCACGTAAGTGACCAATATGTGATTTTTAATTAAAGGCCAACAGTGGCGAAATGATTTAATGGCCTAATTTTGGATTTAGTACATGAAGAAAGGAGGGATAAGGGAGGGAGGTGGAGAAACAAGGATGCAGAGGGAGAAGTGCAGGCCTGTGATTCCCCCCTGAGGGCCACAGCCACAGCTTTGTGCAAATACATGGCAGCAGCGCACAGCAGAGAGGAGGCTCCAGCTTTGAAGCAAAGAAATCTGGTCATTTTGGGAGCTAAAACAGCAGGAATGTCATCTCCTCCCATCCCCTTTTTTTTTTCACCTTTTGAAGTCACATCGCGTCGGGAATTGTCGTGGATCAGTTTCAAATTTGCTGGTAGTGAGATTTACAAGATCGACTGCATTTGAATTAGAATCAAGATCTGCAGGCACGACAGACTCATGCGCGTGTGTGATTTTTGGAAATGATTTCTAGCATGTACGTGCGGTGGATGAAAGAAAGGGGCGCAAAAGGTAACAGGAGGGAAAAATGAAACAGAAAGAACATAAAAAAGCTCTATAGTTTCAGTGTCTTACACCCCGCCCACACTCATCATTGGTGGCATTTGGGGCTGTCAAGGACTAAAAAAGGGAAGAAAAAAAACTAACTTCTGATGCCTGGCCTAGCTGCAGTGATAAAATATTGAAGCAGTTTTCAGCTCACGGTGCAGTCACCGCTCTTCAGATATTCTGCTTCAAGATAAAAGGCTGACCCCCTCTACTGCTGCGATACTTCACCTCACCCCTTCTCATCAATTGCTCTCCCTTTGTCTTACTTGTTCTCTCCGTCTCTCGCTCACCTTGTCTCGTAGTTGTTCTTGTCGAGTATTTTCCTGTGCGTGCCTGCACGCGAGAGTCAGTGAAAGAGAGTATGATTGCATGAATTATACCATAATAAGCTATGGCAGTACAGTTGGAGATCAAATGGATGGTTTGTTTCAAAGCTGGTTTGTGAGTGTGTGCATTGTGTTCATTTATGACACAGTTCACCCTGAGTGTTTAAGTGCATCTTGGCCGATCTGAGCACACACGTGGTTCACTCTTAGAAAAACGTGTGCTTCCATCCCAGACAGTTAACCGACATGCTAGGCCACATTCGGAGCGCGTGTCCTGTAATTAAAATGTGTCTCTGGCCACATTTGACGGTCGCCCAGTCAACTGTGTTTACAGCATGACAGGCCTCGCACAAACAGTTGGATGTCATTATCCAGCCCTTCCCCAAGCAATTTTGTGTTTTAATGGAGGGTTTTGGATCTTTAGCCGCTCTCAGACTTCTCTCTGTATGTGCTGCCAATTAAACATGGGCATCTTTTGGGGTAATAACAAGATGCAGTGACCTGGAAGCTACGAGCGTTGAGCAGCAGCAGCGGCTTCCATCTGATGGAACTCAATGTGAGCTAATTAGAAGTGGACACTTGAAATGCCAGGTGTGGTCTGTAATACATCTCAGGATGGATTACAAGGATGTGGGTGTTCCCAGATATATAATAGGTGACAGTGGGATTCTAAGGCCAAGAGAAGAGGCTTTTGTTTCTTTCTATGTTATATGTCTTTCAGTTTGTGTGTGTGTACCATCCCTGCAAATACCACATACATGCACTGTATGTGAATCAACTGCCATGTCCAACCACTGGAACCAGCATTCTCAATTCCCCTCATAGCCATTCATGTCTATGCTTCTCTTTCCATCCATCTGACTCTCAATCTCTCTGTCTCTCCCTCCCTCTCCACCCTCCTCCTCCCATATGGCAATGATTCATCGCAGCAGTGAAACTGTGAACACAGGGAGACGAGCCAGCGAGTAGCGTATGGTAACTACACTTGACAAAAGAGGAAGGTAGAGGATGGTGGGTTATAGCATTGTCTAGGAAATTTAAGTTCAGGTGACCTGTCGAGTCAGATGAAATAATGCCTGGCTTGTTTCCATGGTAAGATGAATTCTCTGTCGTCAAACTTGCCTATGTTAGTGTTCAGTCCCTGTCCGGCTGTTTTCACTGGGAGCTAGTGGAGTGCTGTTTGGCTCCATAAATTTTTGTATATCCTGTAAAAACAATAAGCTGGGAGGGCGGGATGAGCATAACCCACATTCAGTGGCCATTGGCTACTGTAAATGCCAATCAATACCCCTCCTTCACCGAACCACTTCTTGTAATTTGCTACAGGTTTTTTTTTTTATTGCTTAGAAAAAAATGTACAAATGCATTTAAAAACTCTCTCCCTGACAGCACGGCCATATTTTCCGTCCCCTGATGAGAGGGAAAAGTGTTTATACTCAGGAAATGGGCAATTATTGCAATTTGCAACATGTGCAATATTTTCAAAATGAAAAATAAAAAAAAAAGAGTCAACTGCTTTCAAAATATAATAAAATGATATGGTAAATATATGAAATGGGATGGGTGAGTAGCATTTCTTTTGTGGTTTTTAAAAGTCATTAAAACCACAAATCACATGATTGGAAGCCAGAGAAAGCAGATGGGAGGGAGAGAAGTGGGAAAGAGAAGAGGCAGGAGAGATCCATACCGCAGGTGGAGATCGTTTCCTCGCCTCTCGGGCTCTCCAGGGAATGAACACATGCGTGCACGTTCTGGAGTGGTTCTAGATAACAAGCAGATAAAGCTTTAAGACCTTCTCCAACATTTTTTTTTGTGATGCATCCCCCTGATTCTCTTGTCTCCCTTTTCCCACCTTCCATTTCTCCACAGCTCCTTCCTTTATCCTTACTTTAACCTTACTCCTTACTTTTTTTTTTTTTTTACAGCCTCACTCCTTCCTCCTTGCCATCTCCCCTGTGGCCCCCCTCCCTCTCCCTCTATGACTCATTTCCACCTTTAACACTTTCCTCCTACATTTTCTCTTTCAGTCCTTCCTCTGCTTCCTTCCCATGTCCCATGTTGCTTCTATCCTTCCTTCTTTTCTTCTCCTCCATTCTTCCCTCCTCATTCTTTCTCCCTGTCCTTCTTCTTAACCCCCCTTTATCTTCCCCTTCTCCCCTTATATCCTTTCCCCCACTCTGTCCCTACCTGTATACATTAACAGTCACAACCCTCTCTAGCAGAGCTCACTCCGTCCCCCTTTCACTCTTTTTAATTTAAACAATGCACCACATCCAGGGGCCCCCGGGAACCATGAGGTCTTGTCCAATTGTTTGGACAATAAAAGGGAAAACGGGGATTTCTCAAGAGAGGGATGGCGATGACGGACAAGGAAGGAGAAAAGAAGGCATTAAAAAGGGAATGTGTGCATCACTTTATTGAGTATTGGTGGTCAGGTCTGTGTGTGCGTGTGTTACGGAAAGTTAAATGTCAGTGTTAGAAAAGCTCGAGAGCAAGTGATTTGAGATTAAATCTGTACGCTCAGCTCTGGGAAATCACTCAGGCTTTGAACCCTGTCTATACCCTAGTTTCCTTCATAAGGGAGCTACATGTATGTATGCATGTTTTTGTATCCTGGTGGGTACTTTAACCTAACCGTACACCAGCCTATGGGGACTTCCTGTCATCATGGAGATGGAAAACTGGTGGATTGCTTTTTGAGGATTAAGTCTTGTTAATGTACAGATTAGGTTGAGGTTATGGTTAGGGTTGAGCATTCATTAGTGATGGTTTAGGTTAGGGTAAGAGGCTAATGAATGAAATGTCAGTGTCCCCATGGGGATGGTGATACAACTGTGTGTGTGTGTGTGTGTGTGAGAGAGAGAGAGGGCTATGAAGAATTTCAGACAGAAAAAGGAAGTCACCTTTTCAAGAACTTACATAGGCAGCCTTGCTTTTAACTTGACATCTCTACAATTTTAAGATTATGTAACTGTTTTTAATAAAGGTTTCATGTGAATAAACAAACATTCAGTTGAAGCATTTGGTCACAAGGGAACAAAGCAGGAATGCTTTTGATTGCTTTTTTGCTTTGATTTGATTTGCTCCGAAAAACATGGCTTATGGGCTTTTTGTCTTGACACCTAATGTTCTTTATCTTCCTCTCACTCTCATTCTGGCTGAGATTGAATGATGAGTTAACAGAGGAGTAAAGTTTTGTAAGATAATTGCAGGAATCTGATAATAACAGCTTATTAAGATGCAGCTTTTGAGAAAGGTGGTGTTTTGAGTAGGTTCCCCCTCTGTCTGAATTATATAGTTGGATTTTCAACTCATCAGACTGGGCAGGATGTCTCCTGTTCCCCCTCTTCATTCACAGAAATAATTAAGTTCACCTTTTCACCTTACTGGTATCACTGACCCTCTGACACCTGCAAATCCCCATATATATATATAAATACACACATTACACATTAGCTGTTTTGGTAATTGATTTGGTCTCCTCTTTGTAGCTCATTTTACTGTTGTGCCCAAACCCTCATAATAGTTCCAAGGAGGCTTTATTTGTGCATGACAATCAACCCTAGAGGCAATTAAGCGGCAGCAGGATGCCAAGTCCTGCCCAGCAAACAGGTAGTAAATTATTAATAATAGGCCTAAATGAGACTGTTAGTCATTGGCTGAGAAGCAGAGGTCCGTGTGTGTGTGCTGGCTCGCTTTTGTGCTTTCAGTCACTGTGGGGATAATTATTTAAAGGGAGCAAATTTGGAGAAACAAAGAGAAAATGGCTGCAGAAATAGAGAGGGATGACGGTGCGGGGAAGGAAATTGGGATGTAGACAGCATGTGGAGAGGATGAATTGCATAATTAAAAAAGTAGCCAGTGCATATTGATTGCACAGATCCTGGGATAGGATTGTGGAGGAATGTCCTGGGAGCGCACTTGTCCCCGGGCCAGAGTGAGATATAGCAAGGGCAGGGGGCAGGGATAATGAGCTTCTACAAATGGAAACCGCTGCTCATTTAATACACAGTTATGTGCTTCATTTTGATGCGCAAGAGCATGAATACTCATATATCCGTACATTAACACACGGAAATGTAAATGCAGATATTGACGTGCCGCCACGCAGACATTCAGCAGATACACACATGCACACCTGCAAACAAGATTAGTATTCTCATCCTACTAAAGGCAGCAATCTCCCCATGCACAGATCTAAACAGAGATATTACATTTGTAGATCCTGCTTCCCATGAAAAATGTTGCCACGCTGTCCCTTTATTTTCTGTTACTTCCGATTTTGGTACCACAGGCTGTCGAGGAAGCCAAATAAAAAATAAAAAAAAAACACTGCCTGTGCCCCCAGGGATGGAAAGTGAAAGTAGAGAGAGGGAGAGAGAGACAGCAGTCTCTTGTTCAACTGAGTCAATTTGGCTGCTGGTCCCCTCTCGGTGTGTTTGAAGTGTGTTTGTTGACCTGTGGACCTACAGCGCTAACATCCACCCATGAGTTTAGATTTACCATGCTGGCAATTGCAAGCAAGTGGATGGAGCGCAAGAGAGTTAAAGAACGATGTCCAGAGAGCAAGAGAGCAGCAGAGAGAAAGTTGTGATGTTTTTCATGAAAACTTTCAGTTTTGCAGCTCTTTAGTTCCACTGTTACAACAACAAATGAGCCGACATAGAATCATGAAATGGAACATTCTGAAATATGTTTTAATTTGTGGAATGCTTCTGCTTGATCATTTTAAGAATTGCAATTGAATCTTAAGCAGGTATCATTTTTGTTATATTCTCTGGGGTCAAGTCAACAAGTAAATCTAAATGAATATATCATGGGAAAAGACTTAAAAGCCGCTCCTTATGATCAGCACATAATATATTCTTATTTTCTCCAATCTGCACCTGTGATGTCTTCCAAAATGTGAAACCCGTGATTGAGTTTTTAGATGTGAAACACAATGTCGAGCACGTCATCCTCCCTTAAGTTAAAAGCAGATTGCATTTGACCTTCCTTATACTTAAAAAGATTATAATGCATCGTGCTTTCAACTGCACTTCCACACCTGCACCGTGCCAACATAACACCAGAGATCAGAATAGACCATTTTAAAGGAAAATGTTCTTACTGAAAAACCAATGAAATAGAGCCTAAGACTAGAGCACACACAAACATACATACTCAGGTGGTGTTGACAGTGATGGAATGTAACTAAGTAACAAGTCATTTCCTCAAACACTGGACTTAAGTATGTATTTACTCATGCTTTACTGAAGTACTTTATTTTCATACTACTTTACACTTCAGGTAAAAGGAAATACTAAACTTATATTGTATATTACACTAAATGTGCTTCATTTACAAGTTACTAGTTACTTTAAGATTTTGGAATATAAAACACATGGTAAACTTCTAAACACGATGCTTGTGACAGATTAACTGACCTGACAGTATAAACAAGTCGAGCTGAAACAAATGAATCGATCAGTTGATCTAGCTGAATTATTTTTTTATGCAAAATGCCAAACATATAATGGTTCCAGCTTCTCCAATGTGAAGATTTGCTCTTTGCTTTTTCTTTTAATTACTTCAATTATGCTCATTTATGTACATTTATATTTAATAAGAAAAACAAGCATTGAGTAGATGGCACTTCGGGCTCTGGAAGTGTCTATAAAGTCAATAAAGATGATGAATATAACAATATATGTAGTTAAAAATTGGCTCCAACAAATTCAGAAATGAATGCATCAGTAATAAATGATATACTGTAATAGTACAGGCACAGGAGCTATTGAGTACTTTTGACCCTTTTGAAGTACATTTTCCTGATTCTACTTACATATGTTTAGGAACATTTTAAATGCAGGACTACTTGTAATGGAGTATTCTTACACTGTGGTATTAGCTTAAGTAAAGGATCTGAGTATTTCCTGGGTATTGGTATACTGTATGTATTCTGCAGTTACATCTATTTCCATCCACTTCTTTCCACCCTGCTGTGCACGGGGACATTTCCACGGAGCTTTGTCTTACATCAAAATGTCATCGGCTCCATTTTTTTTTTTTTTTGTGATAGTGCTTTGTCACTTGACACACTGCCTTCAGAGTCAACACGACGACAACAAGTGGTGTGTTGTTTCTGCAGCTTAAATCTCTAAGTTTAAGTCGGTCAAGTTTACCGTCGTGGTCTCCCACAGGTACCTCCGCAGCGGGAAATGTCGGGTGACAACGTCAAAGACTTCAAAGGAGTGCGCATGTTAAAAAAATCCGCTTGAATGCTGAGGGAGCGCAAAGCCACATACAGAGGGACACATACTCAGGAATTCATAAACAAACACACCCTTGCTTAGACGTGCGAGCGTAGATACATGCTCACACACTGTCTCACATGCGCACACGCACTCTCACAAACACACACGCACGCTCATTCGCTCCTGTGTCCTCTGACTCAGTCTTTCAGCTCGTCTTTGTTGAATTTATCAGCATAATCCTTCTGTCTTTGCTTGTTCAATAGAGAAATGGAAAAACTAAGCCAGAGGGGGGTGAAGGGTGCGGGAATGAGAGACAGACCCAAAGTAGTGGGAAAGAGACAGGGCATTAAAATGCATGGGTGCCCTTGCCAGTTCCGATAAAGCTCACAATACACCGGCATCAAATCTCATCAAATAGTCATCACCGCAGACGGTATATAGCAGGCGGAGGTTCTTAGCGCCGCATCCGAAAGCCCTGTCCATGGAGCCACACGTGCATATGTGAGAAAGAGTGTGTGTGGCCCTGACCTTCCTGCAGGCCAGTCCGTGTCCTTGTGTTCAGCGCTGCACCTTTTGACCGGCGCTAATGGCACAAAGCGCAGCCGCTGACACCAGACACACACCTGGCCTGTTTGCTCTAATGCATAATCCCCCATGGTCAATCCCAAACAACCCCACCTCCATCTCTTTCTCTTTGATCACCCTCTTATCCCTCCACGATTTTACACTCCTCTTGTATTCCCCGCCGCTCTCTCTCTCTTTCACATTCCACCTCTATTCTCTCTCTCTCTCTCTAAGCCTCATTGCCTGCCATGTGTTGTGCCTGTCTGGAATCCTAAAGGGACGTTACAGGAGTGTCACCTCTCAGCAACACGCACCCACACAAAAGGACACGTTCACCAATCAAATGTGGACGCTCTCTCTCTCTGCTCTTGATGAACCTGGCCTGCAGGGGTGGACAGTATGTGTGTCTGAGAGAGAGAGAGAGAGAGGGTGGAGGTTAGAAGGTTAGTGGAAAGGGGTGGGGTGGAAATAAGCTGTCAATACACGCCCTGGGCGGAGAAAATGTCAAAGACGTACACGCCAGAGGGATTGAGAGACACTGGGCGCACCCTTCACGGTGCAGTGCCTTGAAGATCGATCAAGAATAGCCTTCAGTCAACGCTGCTTCACACATGTTAAAAATGCAACCTGCTGTGGAGGTCGACCTTTGCGATGCAGGCTTTAGTGTACAGTATTTTTTTATATACACAGACGAGAAGATAATACCATGTACAAACTGTAAATGTGAGCTATGTTTTGCAGGTGTCAATACTTGCCTGAGGTGAATATGATCAAACATCGAGATTAATTTAATATTCCGATCTCTCTGAGACGTGACTCCTTTGGGCTGTGTGAAAGAAAAGTCAATAGCAAATTGAAACTGACACCTCGGGCAATGCTGTATTTCTTTATGTCCATACTGTGAAACCTTTAAAACGTGACTGCTTCTTTAACATTAGTTTAGCAAGACAGGTGCGAACAGCTGCACCTGCCGTGAGTGCATTGAGAAATGTGGACATGATGAACAGAGCTTAACTTGGAGGTGTTGAGGCACAAGATTCAGAAGCCAGCATTTGGATAGTGACATTTTTACTTGGTAAATAAGACCAATAATTAGCTGGCTATCTGCAACAGGTTTTTGCCCTTTCACGGTGGCACCCAAGCAGCCGTAAAGCCGGGGCCAAGTTCAGCTGAGCACAAATATCAGAGCAAGAGGCAGGGGAAATAAGCGGGTTGAAATGTCTCTGCGCTCTGCCTTTTTCCTCTCCGATGATTGATGGTGGACATTGTTCAGTGGCTTTTAGTCACAGGCCTGTAATTGCTTTTTGATATTGTTACAAATGAGAAATTACTCTGTCCCATTACGAGCGCAGGAGATAAACAATAGGGGAGGCTTCAGCCGTAGCACGATAAGACGATGTTTACAAAGGGAAAGTACCAGCGCTCACCGCCAATTTATTTGAACGGACTCGCAATGCACACAGATAGAGTTAAAGTTTTAGAGCGCTGAAAGTTGGATACCTTGGGATGTAAATTACTGAGAGGTGTCATCCTTTTACAAAACTGCGATGGCGTTCTCAGCCACTTCAAAAATCAAATCATGTCCTTAATGCTGCAGAACACTATCATTATTATAATTTTTTAAAATATAATAATCCCCATGTGCAACAGGATTTTTAGTGGACCAAATTGAAAGGTGTGGTGAGAGAGAGTGAATGAGAGTTTACTCTGCGTGTGTGTGTGTAGCCTCAAGGAATTACATTAGTGGCCCCTGTCTCATCACATGTCAGGCCTTGTGTAAGCAACGTCCTGGAACATATCACCCACTGCTCCTTCTTGCCGTCTTGACAAGACACCTCCCACCGCCTCACCCCATCTCCTCCCAACACCCATCAGCCGCTCCGACGGGGGGGAAGCAATGCTAATCACCCATCACTTATCAGATCCATCACTTGGTCACGGTGCGCCATGGCGACGGGTGACACGCGGGATGGAGGTGGTTCCTGATTAGCGCTCAGTTCGTAGAGATGGAATTCTAATGCTTTGAGGGACCGTTATCCCTATTATCACAAGCGCGGACACGATCCTGTTGACACTCGTGACATTTCCCATATATCACCGAGACAGAGCGCCAGACCCGGTGGAGAACACATCATGTGTATTAAGAGCCTGTGTGTCAATACTAGCCTCCTGGTTGGGTTGTCGATTACCTCGTTTAAATTGGCTGCGTTTACATCATAGCTGTTGTTTGGGGCATGTCCCAAGAGTCCAGTTGATGCAGACAAGTCCAAGTCAGGTAACAAGTCTACAGAGGCAAATTGAATACTGATCATTAAAATGACCCAACATTCAAGCATGTATCTTGTACATGTATGTAATAGGTAGCTACACAATGATTATATGTATGATTGCATGTATAGAGGGTGGATGTAGAGGTAATTATATCAGCCATGTATAATAGACTCAGGGGAGGATAGATGGAGTGTTCATGATTGACATTAAGTTCATTGATTAAAGAAAAGGGGTGGGACCATGTCGCAACAGACCACATAAGTATTTTACTCCTCTCTTTCAGACATGTAATGCTTATTGAAATGTGTTTATTGGGAATCTGCTGTATATGCTTTAAGTCTCAACTCAAAGTCTATAGTCAATTCAAGTCAGAGTCAAGTCCAAGGTACGTCTTAAAACCTTATTTTTGTGACTTAAGTCTGACTCTCGTCCAGGTCTTAAGTCCGCAGATCTGGCTTACATTTCCAAAGGAGATGTCAAACTCACTCTGAGAATGTCCTATTAGGTGCTTCTGTTACTGGCAGACACTCCTCTCCTCATCCTCTCCCCCACTCCTGGCCAGTCTGTCTTTAATTTCCCTCTCTTCCCATCATTACCATCTCCCTTCAGGTTAAAAATAGATGAATCGAGTGTCTGGCCCACCACTGCATCAATACAACAATCCAGAGACGTAGAACTACAGTTTGCTTGTGAGGACTTGTGATCTGACTTGGACTCACCCCTAAGGACTTCACTTGGTATTTGCTTTGACAAGATTTACATGATTTGAACTGATCTCGTTTGACCTCAGACTTGACTTGGTTCGCCAGGTCGTGTCAAGTCGAGACTCACAGACAGCTCTGCTGCGGTGTGCAAGGATTTACAGAGGGAAGCCCCCTGCAGTGCAGATGGACGGATGCCCCAATTTTAGGGAACTTGTTCTTGCATTTTTCATCATCTTGGTGTTTTATTTTACAGATGGAAGTGATGCATATTTATGATTACATTTCCTGCCCTTGAATCGAACTTTTTTGGGAACAACAACAACAAACTATACGTTAGCTTCAGAAAAACAAGCAGCTTATATTCCTGATCATTGATGTGCCATTGTTTTTGAAGTTTGAGGACGTTGTACATCCCTGATGTCTGAATCGTGTGCATCACTTCAGAAAGGTAAATCAAAGCCCATCTCTGCTTATAACACCCTTTCAAGTCAAGTCAAATCAAATTACATTTTTATGGCTCAAAATCACAAATCATAATAATCAGCATATACAGATTATGATGACAAAATTTCTGATGCATGTATGCGTAAATACAGATCAGAAGTTGGATGTGAGCCACATGACCTCCTCTCCACCTGGAAGATGACAGGCCACACAAAGGAGATGAGCAAAAATCACAATATACTGTATCCAAATATTGATGAAAAAATACAGATATACATTGACTGTAAAACATAAGCAGAGGACATTGACTCACTTTGGGTAGGTAGAACCCGAGCCACACGATCTCCTCTCAGCCATGAAGACGTGAAAGGAGGACAGGGCACACAAACACAAAAGAGGCCGCACAGCATTCATACATACAGATAGGAGAGACAGACAGACACGCAGAGGGTGAGAGAGACAAGATAACATACCATCTAGTGAGAGAGGAGAAAAGAGGAAAGGCTGAGTCTCCTGGGGGACGATGATCCCAAATATGTGGATGAGGGGCTGACAGCCAGAAGAGAGAGAGAGAGGTTACTGACAGCCGGTGGTTGAGCAGAGAAGAGAGAAGCAGGGGGTGAAAAACTAGAGAGAGAGAGAGAAGAAGAAGAGATGCACACAACTTGCAGCTTGTGGGAAACAGGAACAATAGAAGAAGAAGTTAGAGAAATGCAGTGTTTATGAAAAGTTTGGTTTCAGCAGGACTACACGTAATAGAGTCAGAAGATTCACTGAGACTGAAAGGATAATGGCAACAGGTGAGAGGCCTTACTTATCGAAGAATGAGCACTGATGGAAAGTTTAGGCGAAGAATTGAGTTTTAAGTTTGAATTTAAAGACCTCAACGGAGTCAGATTGTCCGATGTCAGCAGGGAGGTTGTTTCACAGCAAAGGGGCAGAAGAGGAAAGACTTCTTTCTAACAGACAGGAGCTCTGTATTCTGAGAGAGTAATGTACACGATGGGATATAAGGTTTAATGAGATCAGACAGGTATGAAGGGCCAAACCCATTTATAGTTTTGTAAGTCATTAGAAGCACCTTAAAGTCTGATCTTACATGAAGGGGAAGCCAATAAAGCGAAGCTATTAGATTAGATTAGCGCAATATGATCAAATTTTCTAGCTTTAATAAAGAATCTGGCAGCAAAATTTTGAACCATTAAAAGACTTTTATTTCTAGCAAAACATTACAGTAATTAAGTCTGGATGAAACAAAGGCGTGAATTAGAGTCGCTGCATCAGTCATGGACAGGAGAGACCTACTTTCAGCCATGTTGCATAACTGAAAAACAGACTTGTGTTGCTCTGTCGTGTGTGTTCTGCTCAATGACATCATAGATTTCGGTGCTGATATTGAACATCCAATGATTTTTTTTTTTTAAGATGGCACCACTACATCCCCATTATTTGTTTTGCCAGAAGTTATTTTGTAGCTCCCTATAATCACTGCCCTCGAGTGTTTTGTGCCTCGCTTTGATTCATCCAGCCGCAAGATGCTGAAAAACTTGTTTGCGAGTTGTAAAAAAAAAAACAAGGCATCTCTCAGGGGTAGCAAAGATCCCTGTAGAATATGTTGCAGCCCCAGTGACGGAGACAAGCTGACGTGCAGCAAGTCCCTACACTCAACACAAACATGTTCCCTGTGTGTCGCGAGCTTCCCACGTGATTCCCACCCTTGCCCTCGGACATGGAAAACAACTTCCCTAATTGACAGGAACATGTCATGTGATGCAGGCTGATGGCTCAAAATCAGTGTTTGCTGCCCGGAGGTGCTGCTTTCCACAAGGGTTTTTTTTTTTTTTTTTTTTTTTTTTTTTTTTTGGCTTTGCATGTTGCAGGCTAAGGTAAGCCACTGATTACATGCCAATTAGCCTGTACACAAGAGGTCCACTGCAAATGCGCATGTGCTAGTGGCTGAGAGAGGCAGACAGAAATGGAGGCAAAGAGCACAGTTTGTGGTTGCACTAGTTAGAGGAAGCCATTGTGCATTCTCCAGACATCCTTGCTTCCCAGATTTCCCCCCTTTCTCACACAGAATACTAATAAAACCCCTGACCACACACAGCAAAATCAAGGAATCTGGGGGTGAAATATGCAACTACAGCCGTTTGTTTTGGGTGCCTTAAAGCCGAGGTTGTTTGTCATCTCATGGAGCGGAGGCTTAACTGACTCTGTTTGCCATGTGCTCATAAGAACAAAGATTCGTCAAGGGCGAAGAAGTCGGGTCATTTCTCTTAACCTGGTAAAGCAATAAATGTGGTTTAAGTGCTTTTCCTTGTTCCCATGTATGTACAGTACACGTTAGCATGTGCATTTTCTTTTTATTTTATAGACGCCTCACTATTCACATTTGTTTGCCTAAATATAGAATGTGCTCGAAAGCTTTGCACATCTTTATTTAGCTGTCTCCTTGTCACAGAGGCAAGGTGATAATGAAACAGAAAATAAACAGTAGCAACACTAATATACTTCGGTTATATTTCATAAGGTATCACTTCTTAATGATCCATGCTTGGCTATGAATAAGAACAAGAAATTTCAATATAAAATGCACCCTTCTCTGCAGGTACCAGAGATTTAGGTATTAGGATGACTCCTGCTCACACACACACACACACACACACACACACACACACACACACACACTGCGTCTGTAAGTCATGTTTTGATCAATCTTGTGTGTAGTAGTCTTTGTGATTTATTCTCCAGTGGATGGCATATCTGAAGTGTTTAATCACTGATTATTCTGTCACTCAGGAGCAGCTGGCTCAGTGAGATCAGCGTGTGTGTGAAAGAGAGAGAGAGAGAGCGTGCAAGACAGAATTTGTTGGGATGGGAAGAAAACTTAAAATAGGTTGCCAAATCATAGAACAGCAAGTCTGCAAAAAAAGGATATCTCTTTCTTTCCATTACTCAACCACATGCATATATACATTGAGGTATCAGGCTTGCATGCAAAGTGAAACTAACTGAACGTGAATTGCGACTCTCATTAATGTCAAATGAGGTTTATTCATTCCTTTAACAAACCATTAACAAACATCCAGCGAAGGGACAGAGGAAACATAAACATGTAACAGTGCCACAGAGTTCAGGGCACAAAGAGAAAATAATGCCCGTTATTTGTCTGTGATTTGTTTTAATAGTCTGTTTTTGCTTAAGTTTTCACATTAGCAAGAATAATTTGTTTTGCTATTGCCATTTTGTCCAACAATTTAAGTGGTTAGAATACATTTTAAAGTGGACAAGGCTTTAACTGAAAGAGTTTTCTCTCAAGGTTTGAACGTCCAAAATGCCATTTTGTATTACTGAGATCTAATATAAAAAGCGCTAAAACTGAGGCCTTAACCATCACATCAAAATAGAGCCATAGCCATAAATGATTATAAAATCATCATGCAATATTCAGACTGAACTGCATTTACAGAAAAACATGAATCATAATTAGGAATATATGAATAATTGTAATTATTAAATTATTATAATGAATTTCCTCGGTCTAAATTGTACAGGTTGAAACTATGATTAACCTTTCACCTCAAGCTGGCAGAAAATGAAGAGTCCATTACAAACATCCTCATTATGAACTTCCTCTCACGGTGAACTGCAAATTATACTGTACACATGTTAATTTGAAATTTGGTGCTATGAACTTTATAATAACCCGCCTTCCTACACACCTGCAAACACACACCCCAGTAGGAAAATCTGAAATAATGTTGCTGTGTATTATGATTTTTCCTGAAGTGCTGTTAAACTTCAGGAAATGGGGGGCTCCTGTTTTTGTTCCCTCCTTCATAATTGATCCATGTTGAACCTGCCTTTGCTTGTGAAGAAATGAAGTGAGGGAGCTGTCCCTGGTGCTGAATTCAGCTCCACAGTGACAGCCTCTTGTTGGTTTCGGATAAGACTGAAGTCAAGATCAGATTGTGATGTTAGGAGGGAGGACGGCGGTGTTGTATGACTCAGAGAAGGAAGGTGGTGGAAGATTTGCTCGGGAGAAAAAGACAGAACATCAACGACACTGACACAAAATAAAGAGAGAGATGAAGAAGATGCTGGAGGGAGGAAAGGGGAAAGCATGGCGACAGAGAGGGAGTGGGCATGTGTTTGGGAAGCGTGGTTTTCTAGTAACAGTTGAGCCAGCGAGTGTGTGACCTCTGCCACGGTGAAGGCAGCGCCGAGGGAATAGAGCAGATGGATGACTAGCTGGTGTCTCAGCACCTCTCTGGTCCACTACTGGCATACTCTATCCATTTGTCAGCATTAGGAGGAGGAGGAGGAAGAGGAGCGTGCAGGAGGTGCAGAGGAAGCTTTACTGCATGTTGTTACCACTCTTGCTACTATCCCTCTCTAGATAGTGCGATATGAAGCAGTCAGACATGTTTTTTTTTTTTTCTGTCTGGGATATTTTAGCATTTATTCCAGCATTTTTAAATATTTACAATATATTTACCTGATACCTCAACATGCTAGGACCTCACAGCTGAGAGGGGATTATATAGGCAGCTACCTCAGAGTAGGAAAGATATTAGAAAAAAAAAAGAATGGCAAGAAAGTTGACACTGAATTGCAGCACATTAGAATAAATCCACCAGGGAAGCCACTTGAGCACAGCTGAGGGACGTGCGCCTGCACTCGGATGAGAAATACGCATAGATGTGTAATGTCCGTTTAGAGTTGAGCCCCACTTGGATTTCCTCTGAGCTGCAGACGTACAGTACCTGACTCAATGCTATAGCTATGAAAGCATCAAAGGCCATACAGCATGTCTTTCTGTTGCTGCTTCATATGTCACACTCAAGCCCTAATTTATCTTACCATGAATATATTGACTCTCGTTGAGTTGAACGGAAACAGACTTGTCATGAAATGCTTTATTTACGCGTGGTTTCTATTTCTGTCGGACTGTGCACAGCCATAGCTCTGCATTTCTGAACTTACTCACCCATATGAAGACTTAGATTTACCTCATCCGCATGTCATGGAAATGGCATCACTATTTCAATGATTTAACAAGATGCTATTCTGAAGGAAAAAGCCATGCCAAACACGCTTTTCTGACCCAGAAAAAAAAAAGCAATCTCATTCCGGTAAATAGCTGTCACAGGAAAACAACATCAACTGATGAACATGTCTTTGTCTAACTCACAACTGGTCAGACTGCTGCAGTTTTCTTATAAACGTCACCCTGCAGGAGCCAAAAGAAGAGGCTCAGTGTTTCCATATCAAGACCATCTCTTAGGTCAGACCACCTCAGCAGGTCAGAGTAGCCCGAGAGCTGCAGCGTGCTTTAGGCTGTGCTGCCATCTTAGAGCGAATTTGTGTATGGGTGCATGTGTGTGTGTGTGTGTGTTCCGTGGTTAAAGGTGCATGCCTCCAGGCCTATCATTTGAGTCTGCAAGCTTTGTGTGCAGCAATTGTATTTATTGTGCTACAGTAGTTATTATTTAACAATACAAATCACAGTTCCACATCAAAACATGAGGTAGCATTGCCATGCCTTCAGGGTAATCAGCAGCACAATGGCACAGTAGAGAGCAGCTCTTCATGCTCAACAATGAAACGCTTTAAAAACAGCCCTTAACAGCGGCGTTGTTTTCTTTGAAATATTTCCACGTGTGACACATTAAAACTGTCGTGTGCAATGCTGTGTGAATATCTTCCGGACGGAACCGGAGTCTGTAAAAACACCTGTGTCGCAAAACATCATATGTGTTATAACCCACCCAAATCAGTCTGCTGTAGCCTTTCTGAATGTGCCATCCACTCAAGAAAAAGATTTGAACGATAGTCATAATCCAGACTGTAGAAGCAGCTTATGCAGTTTCTCATGTTATTCCCAAAAATGCAATTGGGAACTGTGAAATAATTAAATGTGATGATGGAAAGCAGGATGGTTCCAGGCCAATGATGGCAACTTCAAGAATCTTATTATGAAAAACTCCATTATGCATGTAAGTACAGTATGCAACATTTGTGTGTGTCTATGTAAGATTATCTATGTAGAGGTGGAAATTACACATCTTTTGGCTGATTTGAATTGTTTCATTCAGTTCATAAGGATTCGTAGTCACTCTATAGTTTATCATTTTTTAAGCCGATACACAGCATCACCATTCAGATGCACATCAGTATATGTGACATTAAATGCCGCTTCTCACAGTAAGTAAGTTCAATGTGGTTCTGGATTCTGTCAGTTCAGTACAAAACTAGGCCTTTATAAGCAATGTTTATAAGGGTATTAGTGCATTTAGTCACCAGTAAGGGAAGCTGCAATGTTAAAAGCTATTAAAAGGGACAGCGACCCAGTTTGACAGTTTGGTGTTAAAGATTTGTTTGGTCGTGTCCTGAACGCCTCATTTTGTCCATTTAATGCATTTATTATAATGCAGCAGGTGTTTGGTCGCATCCAGCATCCTGCCTTCACACCGTAACAATAGAATACTGCAGGGCGAAACATGCTCGTATTTCTACAGCTGGTCACAGACTTGGGTCTCACATATTGTCACTATCCTGCAGAAACATTATTTATTTCTCTAAGTCCGGCATCTTTCCGACTGGGATTCACACTTTTTCCCTATTGTTGCCGCAGCATTTGTAACAATATTATCAGTTTTCTTGGCTCGGTCACAGAGTAGTGAAAGCGTTTTCACACATAGAGCAAGATGCCCTGTTAAACCGAGATAATAGGAAATGACAAAGACAGGTTTTCTGCAGCTCACAAACTCAACTGAGTCACCATTCCGCAAACTTAAAAACATGAGCGTATGTGGGAGGTGTGTGTAAACTGTTGTGTTGCCATATTCTAGTTTGTATACTGACTTTAATTTCTCTCCTCTCTTGCTCGAACTGTGAGCATTAATGGCAGAAGTGGGAGGGCAGATATGTTTTCTTCTTTTTTTAATTCTCATCTATTTAGTTCATTTATTTATTTTCAACAGCTCCTGGAGAAAACACATTTTTGCTCCTGGTATGATTCACACTTGGCGCCTCACCTACGTTAATTAGAGGGTGAGTCAGTGGGTTTAGAGGCAGATAGGGTGAATTGTATTAACCACACGTGGACAAAGGCAACGCTACAAATTTAGTCGTGTTGCTTTGAGGGAGGTGATTGCAGTTTAAGGAGTGTGCGAAAGCGCTAGCAGAGCCCGACAGAAACGCTGAGTCACAACAGCACAGATGGTCACTTACACGTGCAGCAAGACTAACACACGCGCGCCACTGAAGTCATCCTGCTTGTAGAGGGACCCTCAATAACTGCGAATTAAAAGATGAAAGTGTGCCGCGTGTGTGCGTGTGTGTGTGTGTGGGGGGTGAATATATGCTTTTCTTATCTTCATAGTTTGTGGGTGAGTGTGCGCGCATGTATTTTTGATTATTTTCTGGCTCCCGTCTCCAAAGTGAGAACAATTGGTTCCTTGGAACACATGCACACAAATTTCCTTAGCCAGACATAAGTCTTGCGAGCAGCAGTCCTTGTACCATCTGCTGCGGACTCACAGCAGTTAGCAGGAGTCCTCCAATGGCTGATAAGCCTCACTGTCAGTGTGACTGATGACTTTTACAGCTGTTGCGTTTGTGGGTGTTTACATTTTTCAGTCCGACAGAGCTGCGTGGAGTCATTTACCTTAAGCCGTGTTGAGGGTCTCTTCAGTCGACAAGCAGAGGACAAAGCTGCCAGCTGTCGTCAGCTGTCGTCAGCGGCCTCACGGCGGAGCGGAGCGCTGTAACTCCGGTGACTCATCAAAGAGGACTGATCTTAGTTTTTGTTCAAAGGTGGGTTTTGAGTTGGAGAGAGAGGTGCTTTCATTAGAGTTATTTGACAAGATGGGTTCAGGGGCGTGATTCATGAAAGGTTTCTTACTCCAGAGGGGCTGCTAACGACTATTGATAAAAGTAGTGGAACTAAATAGTCAATGGCGGTTGGACTTCTGAGCCGGCGATGGCATTCAGAGGAAACCGATCCATTTCATAACTTTCTAGAAAATTATGGGGGATATACCACAGACAGGAGCACATGGAACACATTTTTGATTTAAAAAAAAAAAAAAAAAAAAAATTATTTAGATTATAATTCACAATATTTTATATATTTATGTTTTATATAATATGCTTGTTAATTATATGTGTATGTATCATTTTATATTCATTTATTCAAGAAATATGGTCAGAACAGGTTAAATGTCATGTTACCTTTTGTATCAAAAAACAAACTTTTTTGAAATTAGCTACTTCCTTCACTTTGCTACAGGTCACACCACCGTTTTCGGGGAAGTCATGTCCCACCACCACATCAGGATGTTTAGTATACGTCGCTTAGGGACTTCATGAGTTAAGGTCAAGCATAGCGCTGTATAAGGAAGAGTCTAGGGCCTTCAAAGTGTTTGTTACACCTGTGTATATATTAGATGATTTACCAAAAAAAAAAAAAGGCACATTATTGTTATCTTTCAGCAAAAGTCCAATTTACTGACTCAGACCTTATTCTAACATTTAATACAATTATAATGACACTTGTGCATATGATGATTTTGCAATCAATTGTGATTTATTGAATATCGTGATAATGGTTTCATTCATATTACAGAGCCCCTTTCAAAGATCACTACTTAGTCATGACTCCATTTAACATTGCAGTTGGTCAAACTTTGAGTGACACTGTTATTTCTACTTTCGACGCTCCCTGTCTCTGGCTTTTTGTCTCCATGTCTCTCCCTTCCCCTCGCTGTTTCTATGTCTTTCTCGTGTTTCCTCTCCCCTGCTCTTAAATCGATGGCTTTCACCAGCCAAACCCATCTTATTGACATTTCTGTGCTCTCAAAGTAACAGAACACTAGTCAGAAAAGAGTCATCCTCCGAACTCAGCGCGGGATATAAATAGAGTTGTCAGTCCGAGACGTCACCCAGCTATTACAGTTACAGTGTCATGTTTCAGACTTGCATTATTACGATCAGTAAATTGCCTGTCACAGTTACTTGAGTTCTTCAAGCTTATTTAAAGATAAGCACTTTTTCATTCTCCAGGGCTGCTTGGACTAATGGATACTGAGCGTGTTAATATTTTTCTGCTCGTTTCATTGCGTTTACATGTTGCCTCCTCAGCCTTTTATGATAATGAGAGAGGATCCGATTGGGATTTTTAAAACAAAAAAAACCTCTGAACTGACAGGATGAAGTCAAGCTCTCCTTTTATTTTGTTTCATCTATTTATTTCTTTGAGCTTTCTTCAACTTCAACTCTTTTTTTCTTTTACCCATCACACCTGGCACCGTTGTAATGGCGCCCTCCTCAAAGCAGGTCGACACAAATAAATTCAGCCTGTCACTCAACTGCCAGGAAGTCCACCTTTTTCTTGCGCGTGCACGGACGCACAAACGCAAACAGGGGTGACGATACAGTCTGTAATGGCCTTTTTTTCAGATGTCGAAGCCTCTAACATTTGAGTGTGTGGAGGCAGGGAGAGAACAGTGACAGGTATTTTGTGGTAAAGTGTCGATAAACACACAGGGGGCGAGGTGACATTGACAGCAAGACTGTCAGCCACACACACATACTGTAAGACAGGGAGCAGTACTTCACCTACAAAATCCAATGACACACTGTGGAAGCTCATGGAGGAGTGGGAGAGAGAAGAGCTGCAGACTCACTGCAGCTGAGTGGCCTTGTGGGAATATTGCTTTTGTTAACCTTTTGCCCTCTCTCCGTGTATTGCCTTGCATGGATACTGAAGTGGAAACACATCTGCTTTTATTAGCTGGTCAAGTTTCATGCATCCATTCATCAACCTCTCGCTGCATAATTTATGTACATGTATTTTCTTCATCATCGCACCATCGAAGCCTCATGATAGGTGGCCACCATTTTGGTGATTAGTATTCAAAAAATTAAATATTGTCATTTTCAGCTTTAGAAATCCAAGGCATCAATTTTGTAGCAAACAGCTTAAAAGAGCTTTGCCTCCCTCTTTTCCCAAGGTCTTTTGTTTTGCTTTTTCTTTCATGGTCCCCGTATGTTAAATGATTAGAGCACAGAAATGCCTCCCAATTGATTTGGCTCTTTTTATTTTTTCCCTCTGGTACAATCCTCCCCGCCTCTGCGATCATGCCTACCAGCGGTGAACCGAGGCCGTTTATTTTAGACGGTGAAAAAAAGAACCGCCGCCTGCCAAAATCCGATTGGCCCGGCCAAGTTTCCGAATGGCCAGTTACCTTTTGAAAAGCCCTGTAAAATAGGATACAGGGCATAAGTCACACTTCTTGGAGTGACCCAGAGTCGATCTTCCGTGTCTGTAATTAGTGTTATTGTAGTGATTCCCCCCCCCCCCGGCAGGCGTGGAGACACTCTTCTAGCTTTGATCATTAAAAAGTTATTTGTGTATTCTATTGAAGATGAATCTTTTTTGATAGTTTTACTCTCATTGGTGATGCAGCGTTTCATCCTGCCAAGGTATAACGGATGGTGCTGAAGGCGAACTCTTTGTCTTACTTTGTCTTACAAGGGGAAAAACTCAGCTCGGGCCGTCACTGCTGCTTCTACCCCGGCTACACATTGAAAAATATCCTCCAGCAGATTATTCACATATTTGCATTTTGCTTACGATAAAGCACTTTCAGGTAGCCACAGTGGAGCAATGCCTGGGAACTCCATTAAGCATTCAGTGGCCTGTCACAGTCGAACAGGCTTATGGGTTTCAACCTTACCCTTGTTCCCTTGTCACTGATATGCACACATACAAATTGCAAGGCCTGTGCTACACTCACAGGAGCCCACCTCAATCTCCTTCTTCCCCATGGCTTCATTTAATGACTTCATCACTCATCGGCGAGATTTTTTTTTTTCCTATCATTAGGCGGGCTCTGGCCAGCGATATGCCTGGGATTGGTTTGACTTGCCTGGGCAGACGGTGAATCATGCAAAGGGGTCTTGGGAGTATTGGAGATCCAAAGCTCCATGATTATCCCTTTCACTCAGGCTGGATGTAGGCTGAGCTGGCTGGACTAAAAGCCCAGATCAGTGCCTCTACAAATGGGACCCGAAGCCCCTGGGCTGCTAACCCTTCTTTATTCAAGCTGGCTTACTGGCAGAACTTGGTATGTGGTGGTGTAGATACACAATGTCGGTCTCTTTCTCTGTCTGACCCCATTTCTCTGTTCCCAGCAATGGAACACCTAAAAATTATTAAATAGGAATAAAAAGGATTTGGGTACATCTTTCAATGCCAGGATGGTAATTACGTTAGCCAAACTAAGAACCGTCATTCATTCTTTTTTTTTTCTTCCTTTTTTTTAACCATTTTTTCACAAAAGGACTAATCCCACATGTGCCACAGTCCTTGTCACTGCTAACTCCCTCTTTTAATGTATGCATTACTCTCAATTCCCCATCTCACGGTATACTCAGTGACCATCTTAGGCACTATAGCCTCTGATCATCTCAGTGAAGACTTGGGGATATAGAAAAGAAGGGAGAATTTCCAATATGATTATCGAGAGTTAAGCTATCTTAAATCCCTCTCTGTCTGTCTTAAGAGCTTCCCCTTGAGAAACTTGTCTGAAGTTAACTGGGACACTTGTGAAATTACTTAAATGTGGCTGTGAGGGGATAAATGGAATAGCTACTGTACATACCACCTCCCCACGGACTCAAACTAGCAGTCTACCGTTTTATCGGCGCAGCTCTTCAACTCTATAAATCTCAGATGTAAGCCCTGAAGAGTCTCTATTTCCAGTAAGGCACTGGTTTAATGCCACTTGCAGCCTTTTAAAGCTGGAGTTTTCCACCTGCTTTCCAATAGTTAACACTGGTGGCACTGTAGTAAAAAGCTGAATGAGGAGTGCAACTCTTTAAGCATCCTTCTCAGACACCTTCCCTGTCTGCCACATCCCTCATCTTTTTTTACCCTCATGCCATTTTCAAGCTCCTGTATATGCCGCAACACATTTTGTCACCAAGAGATTCATGGCTGCCCCCCCCTCCCCTGCCCCAGCCCCCTCAATCGCAGAGAAAATAAAATAACTCAGAGCAGGACAGGGGAATTTGTGTCTGTCAGGGCTGTGTCCTAAGTTGTCACACCTCGTGGCTGTGATGGCTGCAGGCTAGATTTACAGCCACAGGGGTGGTTTTGGTTTCCCCAAGAGCTGTCACAGCAACCTCCTCCTTTGGACGTTCATAGGGGCTTTGCTGCAGTAAGAGTACATCTCTGCAACATGCACAGGGTGGTTCACCTTATCTGTTTGCCTCATTTATGTGTGCAAACATATGCACGCAGTGATGAACACCCACCGACCGTGTCCTGGTGCAAGCTGTAAGCTCTGTATTCTAAGCATCATCTAATTGCTCTGCCTATCCTCTAATACCGTTCTAGCACCATGTTTGCTTTCCAGTGATTCCTATCCCCTACTGTGCCCCCCCGCATAGCCATCCTCAACTAAATTTGTTTGAAGCTAGTCTCCCTCCCTTCGCTAACCGCAAGCTACAGCCGATTTAATGCGAGTCTCTTTAATGTGTTCTTGGCAATCTGTGACCCTCGGAGTTGATTGTGATGCAATTATGTGGAATCGTTGTCATTATGCAGGCTGTCATGGCATGATCGCTGTACCTTGTGTATTTTTACAGTATCGACCAGGGTCATTGCTTCAGTTAGAGATGTTGTGATATTTAAGTAAATGTGAATTAAAGTTAAATGTTAGTTTTATATATGCATATATAATATATATATACATTGCATAATTACACAATGAGAATGCAATGAGATAGTTTCAGGTTTTTAGCGAACATCTTAAATTGCAACATTCATGCTGAGCTGATTTTTTTTGTGGTTTGGATCCACTATTTGCACACAAAACTTCACACACATCAGGCACTGGTAAATGCAATCTATATGACTGTAAATCATCCACCTACCGTTCACATTTTGTAGCAAAAAACCCCCCTCTTTTTTTTTGCTTTCCCATAACATGACCGAAAGTGTTGCACCAACTTTATTGTAATCTCATTTCCTTCAATCTCTATTTACAGATTATTTTCAGTGTTCAATGCCAACATTATTTACTTGTATCCAACTTTATTTACATCTACTCTCAGATGTACGTCATTTTGGATAAAACTGTCTGCTAAATGCAATTGTTGAATTGTAGAAAGTCATTAATCCTACAGTGTCATCACATGGTATCTACAGTTTGGTAAAAGTATAATTAATATTAGGAAACTCAAACTTGAGTTAAACGAAATATTGTCATCACTGTTATCATATTTTAAAAAGACATACAGTCATGTTGGTCTGATCAGGATGTGAATTCCAGGATATGACATCACTGGATATTATAAATGATGTCCACCAGATTTGTCCAGTGTGAACCAACTCTATGTTGCAGTGGAGGTCTTGGTGTGTATTGTGAAAACTCACTCTCTGTGGCTTGCTGTCAAATTCACCAAAACAGAACATGTTGAGAAATAATTCCTTGAGCACTGATGTATATTAGCTGCCCCTCTTCCCCACTGGGTCACTCATACGCTTGCTTGCACAAATCCACATGGCTGGTACTTAAGCCACACACCTACATCCATGCCCACCCGCACTTATACATGCACACTGTGTGCCTTCCTAAAGCCCAGATGGACAGGCGAGTTTGCAGTATAGAGCAGCCGTCTGCAGAGCGGCATATGTTTCACACTCTGTGCTTGGACTACATATACCATCACACATGCACAATCACAAATACGCATACATACAATATAGACACAGCTGACACAGTCTTCCTCACAGAGCTGCAGACAAACAGTCAGTGGGTCTGTGTTAGAGGCCCAAAGGCAAACTAAAACAGAGCATCTGCCAGACTGAGACACAGCAACAGTAATCCGGTTTCCTCTAGAATCACAAGCACATGCAAGACAAGCCTGAGTGTAGAGATACACAGAATGGTATAGAGTGTAGACTCACAGATAACCATGAGAGACAAGTAGCTCCTTCCACGACCAAAGTGATTGACTGTGTGTTTTTCAAAAGGCCCTTTCAGATTACCTAATTGTTCAATATCGGCATTTTGAGCAGATGTGTTGCTCTCTTTTACAACATGAAATAAAAAGGGAACAGGGCAGCGATCGACTATGCAGTTAAGGCTGATTTGAGTCCAAATAAGCCAGTAAAGTATTTCTTGTGCTTGTTTTTTTTCTTTTAATTTTTCTTGCTCTTTTCCTCATCTTGTCCATTTTACTGTTTTTTTTTCATGTTTAACTTTTTAAGAAAGATTTTAGTTTTGCTGACTTGAAGGCTATTTTTCTCTTGGCTTTATTTTTATTTTTTTTTTCTATTCTCTTTGCTCTCTGAGTCATATCATTTATATAGTAGATGTATGATTTCAGGGAGAACATTTATTGTTGCTGTTTTATTTCAGCTATATTTTAACTGCTTCTTGTATTTATACACCTTTTCATGACTAATGCAGCAAAGGTCACTTTGCATTTGACTTCATGTAACGTAAAACATACAACCGTTAGGCCCTGGATATCAGATTTTGGACATTCTGGATTGAGGCAATTGTATTTTTCTTTGTTTGGAGTTTTGCCACTATGACCTAGTTCTTGAAATAAAGTGCTGGCAAGGTGTAAGGCACTGTTTTCTATTTGTTGTGGATTGCCCCTTAAAGGCAGTGTAGAGCAAAATGATAAATTACTGCAAACATTACTCACACTAAAAGACACCTGTCCTTTCATGGTGGAAAATAGCAGCCTATTCCCGATTCAATCACACAGAACATTTGAAATACTCACTCACTGACAAACAAGAGTTACCTTGAGTGTGTTTTTAAGAGACACTGACCGATTCACTGAATATATCTGCGGCAGTGAGTCGCTTTTTTTTTTTTTTGGTTTTCAAACCAGGAAATCTTAAATATCCTACGAGAATTAAGAAACAGAGGTCAAACAAACTCTAGAGACAATTGCAAAATGTGGTATAAAACAACTTTTCATGTACAAATAGTGATGGTCCAAAAATAAAAGTGCACTACAATTTTCAACCAAAAACCATAAATATATATATTTTATTTCTTTGTCCCTGTTTCTGCTAGTTAGGTCTAACCTTTTTTATTTTTTCCTGTGCTTTCAAAGTTCATTCCTGCCTTGCAAATGAAGCGCAGATACAGTAAAGCCCTTCAGCGGAACCTCGTCGCTTCAGGCCTGTGGTTAGATTCCATCTGACTCTCAGTGGTATTTTCGCACAGTGATTATGTTGATTAACAGAAAAACTGTTAGTCAATATAACGCACTCAATTTATACAACCAAAAAGGTGTTTTGCTCAGAGGATTGATTATGCCAACTTAACTGCTGGAAGGCTATTTACTGCGAATGCGCGTCTCTCTCTCCTCGTGGCTGCCTGTTCAAGTAGGTAAATGACTGACCTGTCGAGATGGATAGCGCAATCAAAACCCTATTGAAACTCATTTCACACAAGCGATTGCTCCAAATTACCAAAAACATTATCTCTGTGCAGATTTCTGTTTGTTCTTCGGGAACCGGCAGAGCTTATGAAGGTACAACGCCGTCGCAGCAAAAAACAAATGTCGTCTGTAACAGAGTATGCATGGACGACGAGAGCGCTGTCTCCAGTCGGGTATCAGCGGAGAGCAGGTTTTCAACACTGGCTCTGGATATCACATCATCATCTATTTATTGATTAAATGTTTTCTGGGTTGTGTTCATCGGGACATAATTAGAGAGGCGTTTTTATCTGCAGGCAGAGAGCGTGTTTAGAGAACAATGGACTGGAACAGCTAGTTGGCATGCAGGTAGGCCCTGATATTCATCTTCTCTAGTTTGATGACTGGCCTCTCATCCGCTGCAGTTCTGGGCGCCCGTTGGAGCCAGACATGATAATGAACCCGTAGAAATGGTGGTGAGAAGGAGAGATGGATCTATGCCGAGGCTAAAGTCGCAAACGGGGGAAATGTCAGACAGAGGAACAAGCGAAGCTGTCACTTCGCCGCACAAATGTCAGAAGCACAGTTCACCAGGTGTTATTAGGAGAAAGGTGGGCCAATTAGTCCTGATTAGACGGCGGGGTGTTCAGGGGGAACGGAGCCAGGGTTGAACCTGTGCAACTCTCTACTTTTATCTTTATTCGAAGACATTAAGAGACCAGGAAGAACTGCGAGAAGCCTGCATTTTCTTGCCTCGGCCACAGAAAACTGCATTGTTACGGTAACATGTTTAGTTAGCTCACAGATTATCTCAGCGAAGCACATTTTTTGAAGGGCAATGTGGGTAATTTTGATTTTTATTCTGTCAGCTTCTGCAATTTTCATCTCTAACAAAGCATCCAAACAAATAAAATGGAACTGGTTTTCTATTCCTTGGTGTGTACATACATTTCTTTTTTTACTTAATTGAACCAACAGGCTGCCGTAGCCAACTCCTACCGCCATATGTGACAGCTTTGTTCATTTACAAAAACGGTATGCCCTCCCCGCTTGATTTTTATTCGCTTGTATGGTTTGGACGTCCACATATTCCCATCTGTCTCCCCCAGCTTCTGTTGCTTCACTGCGTCCTGTTTTATTTAATCTAAATAATTAACCAGAAGTGTCCCCGCCCGTGCCGTAGCTTTGGCATCACGTGGCCCCCCTGCCCTCTTTTGTTTTGGTGATTTACAGACATGTGAAATGAGATCTGTTGTGCAAATGAACAAAATAAATTGATGGATTGTCCCCACCCTCAGTTCACATTCATTCTACTTCCTGCAGAATCGCTAAATGTGAACACCACAATATCAGCCATAATATAAAAATGTTAACCTGCAATGCCAGCTGTTCCAACCTGTATTATATATTGCTTTATCTCCTTTTTATTTTTCTACCCATCCTTTCATATTCCCAGCCTCTCCTCGGCTCGTTCATGTGATCTGTATGCTCCTCTGTGTCTCACTTTCTGGTGCATGGCTTTCATGATGATTTCGCAGCTGCACTGTAATCTGTTCCAAAGCATGAATTATGACAAAACAAACACAGCGCGGGAGCTGAATACAAAAAGCTATCAGCACAACGTGCCATCGCCGCCAGGAATGGAGGACGCTGGTCACTCCCTCCCAAGCGTGGAGAAGTGTGTCCTGATCTGTCGTCCCTCTGTGTAAATCCAAAAGGGACAGGGAGGGCTTTTCATATCATATTTTTTTTGTCAATAGTGGTTCCACGTTTGAGATTGACAACGTGATATAAGTTGACACTGTAACAGCCCCTCAATCAATGTCAGCGCCCTTCCTGTCATTGGAGAGTGGCACTGCAATCACTAGCACTGCTATAACTCCCACCCAAGAGTGTTCACAGTGGATGAGAAAGGATGAGCTTTTTACTTCTTCTGGTTTCTTTCCTAGCTTTGCAAACACGACTGGGTTGGCTAGCTTTCACAAATTGGCGACACTTAAACGTCATAATCCCTTTGTGCAAATGTCTTTGCATCATTATGTGCAGCATAAAGTGAGCAAAAATGAAAGGGACTCAGCAAGTGGTGGAAAATTCTGTAAGCATTTGAAAGCTTAATTTATTGAATTGCATGTGGTGCAGTACACTATATCTCATCTGATGGATTGTCTTTGAACTCCCTCTCTCTCTGGTCCCTGCTTCCATACATCTGCTCTATTTCAGCCTACCCCCTGTGTTTCGCTTTGTAGTTGTTGCATGTTTCGTAGTCACACTCTCGTGGCCCTGTGATAACACTAAATCACTTTAATGGCTTTTGTGTGCTCCACGGATGGTCTTGTAACGCAGCAGGACAGCTCAGCGTGCCCTGGGCGGAGCACAGATCGGAGGGATGAACCTTTCCAGCGCGCTCATTAACTGATGGATCTCATAACAGGAAAGTGTATAAAGAGCGATGTCAGAAATGGAGAAACGACTTGATCTGATGAGAGCATCTGCAGGAGCTGGGGAGGCATCTGTTAAGCCTAGGGGTAGTCATCAAAATGAATCTGTGTCAATCCACGAGCTTTGCAGATATGTTCTTTAACTGTTGCTGACTTGTGCTTTTTCTATCTGTTGCTTACCTCTGAGTATTTCAAACGCGATTTTGATCAATTCGTGACGTCTGAGAGTAGTTGGACTATGAAAGCACTATCTTAAGTACTATGAATATTTAATGGAGCGTTCATTTAAAATTTTCCCAAATCATCTCATGATATTAAGCTGGAGAGGATTGAAAGCGAGCTGCGTTGGCAGGGGAATTAGTCTTGTGGGGTCTCGTGGGGCCAGTAGGCTCCAGAGCTGGTTTGTGCCTATTAGACATAATTTGATACCTGGTGGATTCAGCCATGGTGACTTTTCCATAACGGCGTAAAAGTCTCCATCCTCTTCACACCGCCCTGCTGTTTTCCTCTGTCGGCTGGTGTATCCCAGCCTCACCCTAAACTTCCCTCCATCTGCCTTTCTCCTTCCCTTTCCTTACCTCTCTCCATCCCTCAACTGTGTCCTGCGGGAGTCAGGAAGCTAATGGCTTTGAGCTGAGTCCTCACCATTAATCAGGCCCCCATTAGCCAAGCCCATATAAAGCTTTGGACTAATGGATACACAGCAATGAGAGTGTTCAGACAGAGAGGCCGGACAGGGGAGAGAGGGGAATTACAAAGTGGGGCAGGGACAAGGTGAGGTCACAGTGTGTGGGAATATACTCCCAAACAGATGCATACATTGACAGTTGTGGACGCCTCACACGCAACATCTATACTCCTTTCTGGAGTCAACTTGGACACACGCTCAGACATATGCTGTACTTTGTTGTAGCTCAGTGGCTGCACAGATAACTCTGCGTGGCCACAACAAATCGGAGTTAGGGCGAATGTCCGCACATAGCATCGCTGCATGATGATTCAATAGAAAGATGCAGCAAAAGATAGGATAAGATAAACCTTTATTCATCCCACAGTGGGGAAATTCACATAAAAAGAGATATCGCTGAATATATATATAAAAAAAAGTCAAAACTACCTATACTATTCTGCTTTTGTTGAGTAGTTAAGTATTGTGCAATAAATGACAAAAAAAAAATAATGTAGTCAATAAAGTTGAAAACATGACATATGTTACATAATCTAATTTAAAAATTAATTTGCTATTGAGCTTAATGACATTCAGCAGTGTTTTAATTTTATCTATGTAGATAATATGCAACAATAATAGCCAGGTGGCTATTTCAGTATTAGCCTCCACACAGACTGAAGTGAAGCTAAATAAGCGTTAATTCCACATTTAGAAAGAATAGTTTGAAATGCACTTATTATATTTATATGTGCTATACCAAACTTTCCACTTCAGTTAAAATCTACCAGGTTAACCAAGGCAGCTTTGCTCCTGCCGTCTCGCAGGTAATCAATGACCTGTACTCCTTTATGTTTCCTTGGCATTAGTGAGTCCACGCGGATCCTTTGATTAGCTTTGGCGCTCTGAATTGCTGTTTATGTCTATCCGACTTGCCGACGCTCGCACACAGACACGCATGTGCACAAACACACAACTTTTCCTCATTATGACTCAGAGGAATCTGCTGAGCTGGGCGAATCCAGACGGCAATTATCCGAGCCAGAGTGTCAGCAAGCAGCACTACACCGGAGGAAGGCCTGTTAGACAGAGACGACACCGTGTTCTCAGAGCCGGATAGTCCTCATCAGAGCCCAAGCTGCTCCGTGACTGACTATCCTGTCTTTGGTCGCAATGAAAGAGAAGAGGGAAAACACTAACAGGGCCAATTTAATAGGTTGCAAAACGAGAGTATTGGTGTGTGGGTGGAAAAGAGAAGGAGGTATCCAAAGGCGCTGTGATGTGATGTATCACTCTGCCAATAGTAATGGCAAGTTGGAAGCTGAAATGATGGTGCACAGCTACATCTTTAAAAGTATCTGAAAGGCTGCCTTTTTCTTCCCTAATAGAATGAAAAAAAATTACCACTGCCTTTTTTTTTTTAGCTCACATATGCTATATTCCAGGAAGTGGTGACATGTCTCATCTAATGAGGGCACATGGAGAAAATATCCCCCGCACACCCTTCAATCTTGTGTTAATCTATAAGTATTACAGCAGATACAGGCTCTTCTATATTTTAAAATGAAAATGTGACTTTTTTCCTAAGCAGGATCATTTTCATTTATGTTGTGTTGTGTTGGCATTGATATGTATGTAAGTGAGCAGGCCGAGTGGCAAGGATCAACAAGTAACTTGACCTTCTAGCCAGGAAGAGTAAGGGCATCCTTGTCTGTACCCAAAACCAGTCATTTTCCATTGCTGCAGGTTTTCCCCACAGTGGCAAGCTTTCTGCTTCTTGCATGACATAGGCTCTGCCAAGGTTTGAAATATATATGAGGGGTTGCAGGACGGCGCGCCATTTCAGGACCTCCCATTATGACTACGAATCAAAGCATTCTCCTCGGAGCTGAATAATTCATGCGGAGAAAGTATCTGCTTAGTCAGATTTTTTTTTCCTTCTGCCTAATGTAGGGTATGGATAGAAAGCAGTCAGCACTTGTTCTAGAGTAGCCTGGGTACAGAGTTGCCACTGAGATCAAGTTTGAGTCGAGGGACTTATAAAGAGAAAATAAAAACTTTAATCTTTGCAAATGGCAGATAGAGCTTGAGAGAGAGAGAGCGAGAGAGAGAGGTTGTCCCTGAAAAAAAAAAAAATCTATTTTCCATGAAGTCTTATTAGAATTCAGGAAGTGTATTTTGATCCCCTGCTGCAACCTGCAGCATTTGAATTGCAATGAGAGGGGAAGGGAGCGGGTGAGGTGGAGGATGAGTTGGAGCAGGAAGGGCTGTTCAGGGCGTCCCCTTTATTTATTCCAGACGCTCTCAGTGTCCCATTACTCACGCAGCAGCCTGAGAGATCTTACTCATTGAAACCCTGTTAAAGCCCTGCATCAGCAACGCGGGCAGACGTCGAGTGAGAGAAGAAGAGAGGGCAATAGACAAAACAGAGGTGAGACAAAACACTCGTCCTGCTCTCAGCCCCATTTTTCCTGAGTATGTCTGCCGGTGGTTGCTATCCAAACCTCCATTAGCCTCCATGAATAATGAAAAGGAACAATGAGTGTGTTAGCATTGAGCTATCCCCCCCCCTTTACTGCTGGGACCTACACCCCTGTGAGCAAGTGGGTGGGAACGTGGGCAGACAAGGTTGAGAAATTAGAAAAGATGTGCCAAGAATGCTCAGACTGATCTAAAGGAGAAATTAGAGTTCCTTCTGGAACCGCTCGCGCTATCCATCTTTCTGCCGGATGGGTTTGTGTCAGGGGAATCATCGTTTATGGACTTCTTATCTGTTTAAGGCGAAATGGCTTGGGAGAGAAAACTTTGTTTTGATTGGTTGAGAAAGTTTGCGATCGAGTTAGGTTTCACCACACTTGACTTTATCTGACTGGAGAGCCTCGGGTACTGAGAGCTCAAATGAGTTATACTGCTGTGATGTTTATTTTGCATTACACATTTTCTGTATTCTGTAGCTCTGTCAATATCGTGATTCTTCCACATGTGATTCATACTGTCCAGAAAGACACTAGCACCGCACCTTTGCTACCAATTACAACTCTATACTGTATATGATACATAATGATATGCTGACCAATATTTGAACTTCAAATGAGTCATCCACAATTAGAAGACTCTGTTAATGTGTATTTCAGGAAGTCTTTTGAATGCTTAAGTCTGTACCAGGCACGCTGTCCTTTGGTGGCCTGAAGTGCAAGTTTAAGAGACCAGTAAAAGGACTTAATCACTGAGCATTTTTGCAAAGTGACATTGAAAATGTCCGACTCTGACCTCCAGAATGGATTGATGGTGATTGTAGAAAACCAATGCAGCTAACTGTCTACACAAGCTTTCATCACTACACTGCAGTTTGTGACAATGTTTTTGTCTTTTAATCAATCGCCTCGTGTGTGCCAATAAGTCCTGCCCACCTAACCTGATTTGTGAAATTAATTTGGACAGAGCACGCGCACTATGAGTTAAAGGAAATGGTCCTCCATACTTGAATTTTCCATGTAGACATAAGATATATATTTCTGTCAGCCTCCAACATTTTGCTCTGCTCTGTGATCCGCGTCCCTCAGCTGTTAGTGCGCACACACACCCTGCCGAGACCATCGCTATCTCCTCTTGTTGTTGTGAGAACACTTGAAGCGGCTCAAATCAGACAGCAACAGCTGGCCTCAGACCTCTGCTCGGAAAAAATGTCAGAGAGCAGAAGACTGGGGGGGGGGAGCAGTACAAAAAGGAGGCAGATTGAGGCTGAATGAGAGAAAGCAAATGTAATAGTGGCTGAGAAAGGTAAAGACTGGCAGTGATGAAATAGAGATGTGAAGGAGACCAAAAAGAGAAGCAGAGTTGGGAGAGCGAAGCTGCGAAAACAGACATGAAAGCACAATATATTTATCATGTGCCCTCGCTCTCTCTTCAGCTCCTCCGTCTTAACGACAGCAGGAAGAGATGTTGGAACGAGGAAGCAACGCGAATTTGACAAACACGCGACACCCTCCCGACGTTGTGTCACTTTGAAGAGATGTCAATTACTCGTGACATGTGGCACAACTGCATCAGCCGGATCGTTTCGCATCTTGAAGTTGCTTCTGCATTCATGTTTTGTTCCATTCACCTCCCGTAACGTGACAGATGTAAAAATAGGATGTGAGATATCGTGTGTATTTACCATAAGAATTCAACTATTTGATGTGTGGTGTCCCAGAGGTCGACTTTTAGCAGAGATTGTGTGCGTCACCAAATGAAATTATAATGCAACAAAGATAGTTTTAAAGATGCGGATTGAGCAGGATTGAAATTGCGTAAGAAGTTTGCACACACATGCAGCCTTAGAAGTCTAGATTTACACTGTAGAATTTCATTCATACCTTAACAAAAGCCTTGAATTCTATCTCTTTTGAAATGAATGTACTGTACTATGCAAGACACTAACCTGGCCATGGAGAGCATTACTGAGGTTCACTGTTTTGCTCAATGACACTGTGACATGGATCGATGGAGCTTGTGATCATACCACCAGCGCTGCAATGAGATAACATTAGTCATGCTTTAGGTGTATTTGCATGAGTTTTGTATTCAGAAGATTAACTGGGCGTCCAATTGCACACACACATTTGCAACCCCCCCGCGCCGCCCCCGTGACCCTGACTATGTCGTATCAGTCGAACCTGAGCTGCAGCCTTGCTCCTCACCTCGGGCCGGCTCTGTAATCTCGTTGCTCTCCGGCCGCGGCCAGTGGCGACGGTTAGGATCTGCGGCAGGATGTCAAGCACCGCACTCAAATACTCATCTCTCATGTTAGACAGGGCAGGGGTGCACACGTGTGATTTCACGCTCTGCCATGCGTGCTCCCTCTCAATCCATCCTCCCTTATTTCTTCCTTCCTTCTCTCCATTCTTTTCTGCCTCCTGTATTGGTTTGGTCACAGGGATGGGGCAGGGAGAAAATGCAGGTGAGGGATTCTGACAGTCAGCACTGTCTCCTTTGTTTTTTTTCAACTTTACTTTTTTCCTACTCCTTCATCTGCTTTCACTCCTCTGCCTTCCCACTCAGGCTGCGTTGCTTTGGTCCTCTCACCTTACCTCCTCTTTATCTCTCCCTCCCTCACTTTCCGTCATGAATCTAAAGTGTGATTTTTGTTTTGGTCTGTGATTCTCAGCGTTTGCTTCCATAGGAGCTGTGCTGTAGGTAGCCATTTGACGGTGCGCCGTGTTTACATCCGATTCCAGCTGGTGCTTAATATTTTAGTTTTTCGGCTTCATAGTTGTGTTTTGATGCTGACAGCATGGGGACAGGGACGCTCTGGTGCATAGCTTAGCTTACACACACCCACACACGCACATACATGGCTGAATAAAAACACCTCTTGAGTCTACTTTCTTCTTAACGTTTCACTTCCCCCTCTTGGAACAAGTCTTGGTGTAGCTACAATTTCAGTGCTTCTCTTTACATTCTGTGAAATGAATCAGATATTTTTTATTAAAATGGCAGAATATATATGTGAAGGTTTATCTTTTGTTTTCTTAACACTTCCCGTTCTTGGCAACTAAAACATGATTAACATTTTAATGATTTTAATGATTGTATTTAGGCAACTCAATGCACTTGGTTAAGGTCGAGAGCAATGTCGGTCTTGGTTAATTACGTAAACATTAAATGCTTTTAGGAAAAAAATAAGGAACAAGACATGTTTTTTTTTCAATATTTTACAAATTTCCTGAAGATTAACCATATTTTTTAAGTAGCCTAAACCTTACATCATGTGGGATGTGAGAGCCCCAGTATCTGAACTCTTTTTGCACCTGTCCAGCCGTAAGACTTCTGTGCAGTTCAAGGAAGCCAGAGTCAAAGAAAAAGAATGAAATGAAATAGAATTTTTTTATCCTTTTTTTTTTTTTTTTTTCAAGAGTTTCAAGCTTTGTGTACAGTATGCTTGCTGGAAGAGGGTAACTCAGTATCTTTCACTCCCAACACATCTCTCTCTCTCTCTCTCTCTCTCTCTCTCTGTGTGTCCCTCTCTGTGTGCCTGCCCTGTCTCTGTCCACCAGTCCTTGGCTTTGTAGTGCAGCATGTTCAAAGAGAGCCGGGATAGAAAGAACATCTTCTGTTTGATTGCAGAGGGGTCACTGATGATTGCTGCAGCTTTTTAGTCCCCCTGAAAAATTGACAGAAGTAAGGCACAGTGTGCATCTGTCTCCATGTGTGTGTAGTTTCGGGTTCTGCAAAATGTGTGCACCCAAATTTCTGCGTAAGTACTGGGATGCTGGTGCATATGTGCGACTGTGAACAGCTCCTGAAAGAAAGAACCTTAGAGAAACGGACAGCTGTGCTGAGGTCTGCTCTGAACTCTCCTCCTGCCTTATTATTTGCCGGGATGTTGTGCCTGAGCGCTGAGGCTGGTTATTACCACCTACAGTCCTTTACTTGCGGCCAATTTTACCAAGTTCTTCCAAAGCATGACCCAGACAGACATGGCGAGAGCAACAGAGAAGGGAGGGTGACCTGTGGCAAAACAGTAGCTCTCTTTTGTAGCTGTGAATCTAATGTGAACTTTCACTTAAGGAGCCGATGTGAAAATTGGCACCAGTCATAAAAACGGCGTATTCACCCACCGAGAGAGAGAAGGGCTGTTTATTTAGCTGTGAAAGGGGCAATGAAAAAAGATGGAGAAAAAAAAGTGCTGCCATTGATTCCCAGAGGTCAAAGGGGTGAGCTCAATAGATGTACTGTGCCGATGGAGGCAGATGATGAATGGCAGTGTAAACAACTCACAAACACGCTATGACTCCTTTAAGGAATCAGTGTGCGTGTGTGTGTGTGTGTGTGTGTGTGTGTGTGTATTCAGCCTTATGATGAAGTGCAGTTCTCATCATATGTTAATGACATACCCACTCCCAACCTCTGTCACCCCAGAATAACCCTCATCTCCAAATTCAAAGCCACCGCTTTTCAGAGTTGCCCGTCGAGAAAATTCTCCAGGCTGCCGCTTCAGCTCACCAGTCTAATTTACGGCGATAATGATCGAGCAAATTTAAAGCGGTCGCCATCAAGGGAGCTGGCTGGAGCAAGAAAAAGTTAGAGGGGGGGGGGAGAAAAAGACAAAGAGGGAGAGAGAAGTGATTAAAGGTGTAATGGGTGGGCGAAGGCACCCGGGGGAAGGGGCGTTCTTGATTCCTGGGACAGCGCGAGGCAGTGAAATATGAAGCCCAAAAAGCAAAGTGACAGAGAAAAATGTCTCTCCCCCTCTCCGGCTTCCCTCGCTTATCACTGCAAATCAGCCCTGTGTCGTCAAAAACTCCTCAGGTGCATGCCCCACCTCATGAACACTACTAAAGAGGCTTGGCGGACAGGGGCAAAAGAAGAAAAAAAACAAAGTGATTACTTCTGGCCAGCCGTGTTTAATCAGTCTTCCACTATGCTTTAGATAACTTCTGACCCAGGCTTGATAGGAAATTAAAACGATTTCTTTGGTGATGGAGAATTCAAGGAGTAGTTTCCTGAAGGACATTCATGTCCTTAATTATAGTCTGGGCAATTCTCCATTACAGGGTCAACACAGGCGGCCGTGTTCAGTCAAGAACCAGGAAGTGAATTACTAGCATTCATCTTGTTATTGGTTCCTCTGATGCCCTGTGACCTCACCAACCTTCCCCAGGACCCAGTGTCCCCATTAAAGCCCCACCATGTATTAAAGAGCATAAGTGGTCATAACACACTTTAGACGGGACAATGTGACTTTTTCGCAAGCGTGTTCCGAACTTTTTAAAAATTAGCCTTTATCTTAGAATAGCCTAGAATAGCCAGGCTGCTTAATGGTGTTCTCCACAGAATAAAACGCTTAACAGATGTGAGGGGTACCCACGTGTGCGAACTGTAGATCACAGAACAATGCAATCAGCCATCTTTTTTTTTTTTTTTTTAATTGTAAAGCAACCTGTCTCTGAGAGCAGGTTTTACAAGGTTTCTTATTCACACTGTGGATAAACACTGCTTTGTGCTGACAGCATCTTTCTGCACTTGGCTCTGGTTAGCATTCAGCCACTGCAGTCACTTCCTTGGGTCTGATGTCTAGACAGTAATTTCATGAATAAATACGTAGATATCAGCCCCGTTTGGCCCTTCTGATTGATCTGTAAGCCCTGTGTTGATATGATGAATACCATGGAAAGAAGTGCTGTGGAGCATCTATCTGACTTGACTCGAAAACAATGCAGGAGATAGCTGTGCGCATGCAGCGTGTCCTCTCCGTCAGTCAGCATTATGCAGAGCAGATGCATACAGGAGCGGAGAGATTTACACACTTGCACTTTTGCACACAAAATGCACCGCTGCATTCAGGCAGGGATTCTTATGAAGACACGAACAAATGTTACGAACAGACACACAAACTGCCCGCGCGCACTCACACGCAATCATGAATGGAGTCAGTAATAGAAGTAGGTCAGACTGGGACCGAGAAAGGGGCATTGATTTTATACATCTGCAAGACTAACTACCTCTTCACTCATTGCGTTTCATCCGAGCAGCTGCATACATATTGATTTGGCTGGCCTCGGTGCGTGGAAACTTCCCAACAACAGCATTTCATTTTGATGATACGTAACCACTGTAAAGTCAACATAAATAAGAGCTATGATATGGTGCTCTCCCACACAGAGAGGTAACGTTCTGGGCTTCTCAAGCCAGCTGGGAAAGGTCTTCATCTGCCTCTGGTGTAGAAGACGGAGAAGAGGAGGACGGGGGTGGCGAAAGTCACAAAGAGGACCGGGAGCTTCAGCTCTCGTGTCCACGGGGCTTGAATTTCTCTCCTCTCACTCACTTATCGTCACTTATGTTACAGTATGGATTGTATGTGTGTGTAGGTTGGTGTTCAGGACAGCATGGAACATGGCTTAGGAGGAAACACGCTATATCTGTGAATAACTGTATAAACCTAGTCGCATTTATAAATCCTAAAAAAAAACGTTGCTCTACAGGATTTCTTAATATTCAAAACCAACCATGGGTCAAGTCCATCACTCAATACTCATAAATATGTAAAAACTGATACAAAAAACCCCCTAATTCAAATAATAGTGCATACACTGTGCTTATGTATGTCAATTTATTTCACTTTCCTCAGAGCAGGGGTGGGGAACTTCTTTCCTATCAAGGGCCATTTCAATTTTTATAACATCCTTCGAGGGCCCTTCTATATTATTGAACGCATATATCACACTAACCTCTAATACAATGGTTGGAAATGTTTCTCTTTGGCAAGGCATCTGATGTTAGATAGTAGCGATGATGATGCTAACTTAAGTCTTTGCAAGAGCCGCCGCCCACAGTGTTAGGTTATCCCAAACAAGGATGCAAAGCTCATCATTGCTTTGCAGCTCAATCATGTTGTAGGTCATCAGGCACATCAGTAGGTAATCGGTAACTAGGTAAATGCACAGTGTTGTTCCAGGTGCACTTGCCACAGCTTTAATTTCACATCAGTTATTTCACATTTGAAGGCAGAGAGCTGAGAAGCTGGTTGGGACCTTGGAGCTTGACATTCACCTCTGAAAGGTATTTGGTAATGTCCTCCATGAGGCCGAGTCACACAGCCATTTCCATGACAGGTTTCTCCTTCATCTCCATGAATTATTTGAGACAAACTGACACTTTGACAATTTTACTTTGCTCGGTGCTAGCAGCTCTGCAGTGACAACAGGACGCTCCACCTTCACAAATTCACCTACTGAGTGAGGTTTCAGTTTCTTAGCTATTATTACTCACCCCAAAACCTGCCTGTGTAACACATTCCCTGCCAGAAGCAGTCTTGTGAAAACTGCTTGTTGGGCACCCAAACTCCACCGAAGTGTTCACTTTATTCAGGCGCATTTGTCCTTGCGAACCATCCAGTTTAGCATGTTTCGAGTTTTTCATCCCCTCTTTGTCTTTTACTTCAACAAGAAAATAATTGTTTGTCCATTCGTCTTGGAAACCTTTCTTTCCTTGACTGTAGCCATGATGCACATCAATGTAACTACCACCACTACTACCATCTGCGTCTAGAGATTTTTTTTTTCTGTATTTATGAATTGCCTTGCGGGCCAGTTGAAACAGTCTCACGGTGTCAGCCCAGAGGCCAGACGTTCTCCGCCCCTGCCTTAGAGGAAGGTTAACCCAGCTTGTGCACTAAGTGGCTTGGTGGGCGTGCATGCCTTGATAATTCCTCTGATCCCTTTGATTAATGTTCGACCACTGTTGAGCCGAGTTTGATTGATACTATGCGATGATGGAAACGCACAGGCCCCAGCCAAGTGTCTGATTGATATCACAGACAAATACTCCACAATTACTATTTGAAATTTGGCTGGCTGGCCCAAAATTACTTTGTCATTAGTGTGACATAGCGACTGCCCCGTGTGAGCTTGGTGGCTACATGCGTTTAGAGAGAGGAAATGGAAGGAACTGAGAGAATGCTGGCAGAGAGAATGAAATGAAGAGGACTAAATGCTTTAAATCAGAGTACCAATAAAATGGGGCAAAAAATTGTGTTATCAAAGCCATCTCATCCTTGTTCCCATTAAGATTAATTACTAGATTGAATAATACATGATCATAGTCTGCATAATATTTAGATAGATTGCAGGATTTTTTTTTGGACACAGGCTACACATCCTAATAAATGTATTTAGATGTGGGCGCAGACGAGTGTAGCACATGTGTGTCTGCCACCTGCTGAATCTTCTACACACAGTGGGTTACCTGCTGTGATAGATCACATGGAGAAAGAAGGGTGGAGAGAACATTGTCTACCAGCGCTGAAAGATGAGAGTGGCAAGGTGAGGAAATGGGCTGGAAAATTCTGAATAGTGTCATACCATGATGATGCCCATTTCCTGTAAAACAAGATGGAGTGTGTGGCAGCCTTCGAATAAAGGAACGGGAGAGAGGAATTGTCTTCAGACTGATGGGGGAGTTGCACTAATGGTCACAGAGCCGCCAGTGCGAAAGAACAGAGGTAGCAAGTAAAACAGCATGGACACGGTGTAATACAATGGGGAAAGGAAGGATCTTTCAAATTGTTTTCATTTTCTCTCATCTTGAAAGAGACTGAGCGAAGTGTTCTGTAACAAAATCTCAAATCCAATTTCAAACCTCAGCGTTCTTCAGTCACGCATGTAGTCTGGCATTTAACTATCCAAAGCCGTTATCTGTACATGTAAAATAACATGGCAATGACACAGGATGGGCTAATGTGTTGAATTGCTGATGCAGTTTCAGCTGCCCATCTATTTGGCGACCTGTGTCTGTGTCTGCTAAGGGAGAAAAAATTCTTATTCTTCAAACCAGCTTCATGACTGTAGTGGTGTCAAAGGTGGTCACGATTATTTATCACAACTAGTTATTTAAACACCTCATATAGGATTTTTTTTAAAAAAAAAAATTGAAAAGCCAGGGTCAGATGTTACAGTAGAATATTATTTTGAGATGTTTAACACTTTTAATATTTAAATCCAAGTCATTAACTATGTGTTTTGGTTGCATGATTCAATGCCCAGATTAACCCACTAACATCCACTTCTCTTTACTGACTCGACTGAAGAAATAGAATGAGGTTAATCACTAGACCTGTACAATGAATTTGGATGTGATATTTATTATAGTTGGATTACTAGAGCAGATATTACGCCATGCATTTTCCCTGGATTATTTTTCCAATGAGAAAGTGGCCATGAAGACCATTCATGTTACATGTTCACATTAATGTTACTTATTTTCGTAGTAGCACTCCACGAAAGTTCGACATAGTGCCTATGTACTTCAGGCAAAACAATGTGTTGTTCACTGACATTGTCTTCAGTCATCGTGTGCGTATCCCATGTTGACGTAAGTGCATCCATTATGTATTTTTTTCTGCAAAGCTGTGCGCGTCTGCTCTGGAGAGAGGACAGAGCGGCTGAGGTTTGCCCGCCACTAAAGGAATAACCACATTTTATTCACTCTCGCTGATCAAGTATTCGGCGCAGGTAACCGCATGGGCCTCGAGTCATTTCCAGATTATAGCACCTGATACTGAAATCAAATTAAACAAAATTAAAATGAGCCTCTTATGGGCCTAATGAATGGAGAAACCAATGGCTGCTCTTTGCTGCAGGGTGCCAGAAAGTCGTGAAGAAAGGGAGAGGCTTTTATGTTCTAAAATCACAGATTAAATCAGAAAACAGTCCAATCATAAAGGGCACTTGGGGGCACGCGAGCGAATGACCACCAAAAAATGTTTTGCGTCAGTGACATGCATTTACAGTTTACCTGGACAGTTCCTGAGGCTTTTGTCCGCAAGGCCACATTTCCTTTCCTTTCCTTTCAAAAGTGTTGATTGCATTTTAAAGACAAAAATTAAAGACAAAAAAAAAATGAAGACAAAATGTCCCATGTGTGACCACTGCCCTCTCTTTCCCACCCTCTCCTCCACAAAAGCCATCACTCCAGGCTAGTGTTAAAACTTCAGAAGACGAGTCATGATGAGAGCAGTGTGTGTTTGTGTGTGAGGAGTGTATGCGTGAAATGCCTGGCACGTTCCAGCATGTCTTAATCAGTGCCAATAGCTCAAGCGAAGCCCCGCAGCTCTGGTGGGCCGGTGGCTGGTTGTCTGGGAAGGAGCGAGCGCACACTAACATACAGACACTGACACAACTGTGAATGCCATCTGGCTTTTGCAGGCCCCCGCGGAGAGGCTGGGCCCTCGGAGAGACGTGCATATAGGAGTTGGTGATCAGTGGAGTAGGAGAGGAATAGTGTAGAGGGAAGGGAGCAAAGGATGGAGGAAAAAAGGGAAGGAAGAGTGTGTGAAATTGCAGAGTTATAGGCCTCCACCTGCCCACTACTTATTGGTAATTGACCATCAGGCTGTTGATGCTGTGCCAGCACAATAGCACGATGCCAGCGTACAATCTGACTGCCATGTTTTCCATCTCTCTCTCCGTCTCGCTCTCTCTCTCTGTTTACTCACTTGCATCCTGCTGTCCTCCCTTATCCCGTCATTGGCTTCGAGCCCACAATCTATGGAGACCGCATGTAATTTAAGAGTAATGTGATCCTGAAATCCTGCAGCGAGAAATAAACACCACACAAGACAGCTCACGGCCTCCTTTTTCTCAAGAGTGACCGTCCTGCGAGGCTACAGTGAATCTACTGTAAATGCAGTACGTCGCTGCTGCTGTGACTTGGTGTCCTTCCACTAGGTTAAGCAAAGTTTCCCATGTAAAAACAGCATTGTTTGCTCTGCATGCTAACGAGGTCTGTGAGTGCATAATGTATGGGTAAGCAGACCTATCTACAAACAGCTGCTGACTCTCGCTGCCCGGAAATGTATTTCTGAGCTCCTGTTTGAACTGTAATTGAAAGGCGGTAAAACTCGGCTGTGCTCAAAGCTTTTTTTCTGGTTTGGTGTTTGCAAAGGTCTGTGTGCGTTTGTGTGGTTTTGCAAACATACTATGAGTGCATGCATGTCAGTAATATGTTTGGTAATCAGGTTAATGTCTGGAAACGTGGTAATTTGGTGCCACAAAATAAGAGTTGGTAAATGGAGTGACTTGTTTACTTGTTCATTTGAGCCGTGCAGAAATTCTGAAGATCGACGTGTAGCCGAGGTCTCTTAAAAGAAAAGTCATGTTATTTATTATCAAGCTGAATTGAGTTTTATTAGCAATGTAGTATTTTTTTTACCATCACGCACATTGTTTAGGATAGTGACATTGTTGAGAGAGAGGACATGGCAACCTTGCACAGCTTGAGTCCGGGACAAGCAGCACGAGCAATCAGACAGTGTTTTTATGAGGACTCACCAACTCAGTTAACATAAACTGTCACTTAGATGTGACACTAAAAGAGGAGACACTATTTTGGTTATAGTTAGCCATTGCATTGTCTGTGTGCACAAATACAGTAAGTGCAATACTGTTGGCCCAACCAGGACATACCTCTGTAAAATGTGCACAACGGACTGTATGCATTGCAAACATTGATGTTAATCTTTAAAATGTGGTTTAAAAATTTTGTGCAAACTGGGGAGCACACCTGGGTGGCAGACTTTAGTTTAGATGGTGAAGGTCTTTATGTTTTATGGTGATTGTTTGGGTGTATGTAACAGATTTTTTTTTACAGCCTGATTTAGTTTTCAAATGGCCATTTTCTCTCTTTGAGAGATGTAAATTTGAAATGGAAAGGCCTATGATAACCTCATCAGTTCTTTTTATTTCTCTCTACAGTCCTGATGTATAATATAAATCTACAGTGTAAGCAAAACAGTGCCACATTATAAAGCAGGCTTTGTGTCACTGAGAACAATTGGTAATGTAACATATACTGTAGCAGAGTCTGAACAAGTAATAGAAGGTCTATTATAGCTGAGTAAAAGCAGCTTTGATTAGAAATGAGTATGGCCACTTAACCGACAAATGGTGACAAGTGGTTTGGGGCAATTAATAGCCCTTTATTGAAGAGCTAGGGGAGGAGTAGCTAGTATTAAGTTTGCATCGGCTAATGCAAGCAAGGAGAAAGACAAGAGGGTAATCGTCATTGAATCAAAGTTCTGGGACATTTTTTTTTTTTTTTTAACTGAGGGAGAGAGGCAGAGGAGAAGATTTGCCCCGGGGGAGTTGAAGCATCAGTGAAAAAGAGGAGAAGGCAGAGGAGGAAGAATATGATTATGTAGCAGGGCATTGCAAATTGAATTATTTAAATGTACTCACTGTAATCATGGCCAGGGGAGTGAAACTAAAATGACGAGAGAGCCAAACAAATGAACCACAATAATGGAGACAGAGAGGAAAAATGCATGCTAGCGTGTTTGGTGAGACTTTGGCACATGCTGTTTCAACCATGCGTATATCAAAGCTCTCTGTCCCATATAAGCGAGGTATATTATTTCAACAGAGTTATTTAAAGTGCGAGGTTTGTCCATCCTGTGAGGTAGAAAGGTCATAGGACCATGAGCTGCGAATGGATTTGAACCTGCGGGTTCTTACTAGTTTCACTCCTGGACGATCAAATCAGGCCTCATTGGCTGGAAAGGCAAACTCCATGTTTCAACTACAGCAGCCAAAACTATAATGAAAAAATAGCATGAGGCAACATTAAAAATAACTGCCATGGCACAGCCTGGGTTGTCAGTGTTGTTTTCGCAGATTCATTTATGTAATCTATACTTGGAGCTCCCTCACAAGCCAATCCCAGAGAGCCAGAGATCCATTTCCTCCCTTGATTAAATTTCAACTCAGTCGTTTTGTGTGCCATTAATCCTATGTGCTTTTTTTATATTACCCTCTGTAGTTCCAATCATCCTAGATTAGCGATCCTCCATTACATGTTCCTCTCTCATTTCCATAAGCATTCATCCTCTCGCGTGACATGCTAGCTGCGGTGCCTGTCTATTGGCTAACAAAAGGACATCCCTGCCCGTTTCCTATTATCAGCGTGAAAGCCTAATGACTTTATTCAAGCCCTTGTCACAGGCTGATTCTGTAAACCCTTGCAGTGCATGTGCAGGACCAGACACAGGGCAGAGCTGAATAAAGAGTGTAGGGGTCTTTAATTAAATGTGTCATCTCAGCGTTTGATAAGCACAGCAGGGTGCTATGGCTGCCAGTTATAGAGCCCGATGGTGGCAGAGGGGACTGAAAGCCAACTGTCCCTATCTATGATCATCCATGATCACTACCATAAACAGGCAAAAAAAAAAAAAAGTAATATATTTTTCACCTTTCAGATTTATAACACAGGACTGGAATGTGTGATCTTTCACAGCAATAATGAAGCGACCCACCAAGCAATTAATAGTAGTGGAAATAGTCAATTCATTTCATTTAACAATCATTCATCTGCAGACAAAGATGATATTGTAAGCAGAAATAAAAAGAAAATGAAGAGAAGATTTGAAAAAAACAATGCAGAATATGGCAATATTGACTATTCTTTAATGCTCATGCATCATGTGTCAATTGGGAGTTCATACAAACTGTAATATGTTTCGGATCACTCGTTGTCCATTAATTAGACGTCGTGTAATATCCTCGTTGTGGTAGGCAGTGGAGATCTTTCCGCTGTAGTAAATGCAGCGGTGTCAGCAGTTTAACTCACATTTCAGAGTTGAAATCACCGGACAGCATCTGACGTACTGTACATGTCTTCACCTAACCTAATCTTCAAATATGGATTGCTCCTGGAAAGTGCTCACACAGCCCTCTTTCTCTGTCTAAATTATTGAGTGCATACATGCGATGTGTTTACTTGGCCTGTGTCCATATGAATAAGTAATGGCGTGTCACGCACAGAGCATGCAAAGAGATATGAAGGCCGGAGGTTTCCACACAGCAACGGGAGGGTGGAGATGTTTGGTTAGTGGATGTCTAGAGGATGTCAATCCTCATAAGAACAAAATTTACACACCCTACTTACGCACCCTCTCCACAATCCAGTGGCAAAAAAAACAATACATCTGCTGTTCAGCATCATGTATGACATTAGTCTGAGAAGGAGTATGTCTGTTAGCTGGGTAGAAGATCTGAGGTGTCTAATGCTTGTGAGCTCGATGGATGGCTCCGGTCGTGTAATTCCATCTCCACCCCAACCAAACAGACACAATGTCAACCTGCTCAATTTCCTGTTCACCACTGAAGCACCTGAAGATTTTTTTCCTTCGCCTTTACTCTGTAGCCCTTCGAGGCTGATGACCTTTATAAACTAATAGGACGCTTTCTTTTCTGTTCCAGCGAAATCAGTCAGGGATCTCACACCATGCCGTTGCCAGCCAGTGAAAATATTAATTGCAATCCACCAAGTATTCATCCAAAGTAGCTGAGAGCTAGTGTTGTTTTCTTTTAATGTAGTGAAAGGCCACATAGATAATTTTGTCCACAGTGCCTCACCAATAAAAGCCAAACAGACCATAATTATCACTTACATACATCGCTTGGCTGGTGTTTGCATAATAAACAGTTTATTGCTCATGTATGCTCAATGAGCGTGATCATAGACGCGTCACAGCATAAAACACTTTACAGTAGCGGTATGACTGTACTGCGTGTTTGTTTTTCATGTTGCGTGTATTTGCATGTATTTCACACGGCAGCTCTCTCGCTCTCTCTCTCTCTCTCTCTCTCTCTCCCTCTCTTCCTGGTGGCTTGAAGCGACTTAATTTAATAACCACCGATACAGCCACTCTAGGTCATTAAGTCTGTGGGAGAAGGAGACGACAGCTTCATGACTAATTATTATGTTGGCGATGTCACCTCGTGCCTTGGCTCCTTGCTTGTGTTCATATTGTGCATGAGGATGAGAGAGGGAGAGAGAAAGAGCCGCATACGAGAATTACCCGGTCAGAAAAAGAATAGATTAAACTAAAGGTTCTACCCTTGAATGCATTTACCCATCAACTTACTAACTTTGTTATTGTTTGTTAATCATTTCACCTCTAATTAAAATCCTATCCTGGCCATTACAATGTGCACTTTTTTTCGTCATCCTGATTGGCCGCAGCAGTCGATACCATGATGGAAAGTCATGTTCACATATTCAAAGCAGGTATTCCCATGTGCCTATTGATAACCTGAGCATGTTAACCCTTCAACCTTGTGGCTGCTGCAAGTCAACAGATAAGCTCTAGGACTTGATGTCTCCATCAGCCTCGGCCCTAATGAGCTCTCGTGTAGCCACTCGATAGGAGGCCCGCACTTACGTGCTCAATGCCCTCTGCTGAGCTGAAGCACTAGCAGCTGTCAGACAATCATGGACATCCCTGGACCTCTGTCTTTATGTGTCTCCTGCTCATCACATAGTAGAGTTATTGTAAAAATCACCCTAAGGTATGATCCACTTTACCTTCTGTAAATCCTGCATTTGATTTCAAACAAGCTTTCAGGATTAAAGCTCGAGTCCACAATCAACTCCAACCACCAGAGGGTAGTCCACTTGTTGTTATTCTTACATCTTATTGCCTCTACGGAAGAAAGCCTTGCTGTGTCGATTGATTTGTTAGCTGCAGGGATTTGTGATATAAAGAAGCTGTAGGGTTGCCAGGTTTGCCATGCAGTATAGATCCATAAATTTTGTTGCCTTCTATATTCCCAGCTCCTGACCTATAATAGTAGGTGTGAAAAATCCAGTCAGGGGTTGGTTGCGAGTGTGGAAGCCTGCCTTTGTAGTGGCCCGACCCGGGTGACTGAGTCCAAGGTCTTTGCTGTCAAACAGCATCAACGATTTAGCACGCTGGGCACCACGGATTACTCTGTGGCTTTGATATAAAAAGCACTACAAAGAAATGTAACAGTGTGCAGTAAATAAGACTAGCAGGCATGCTACATGAGGAAACACATTCTCAAGCACACACACATACACAAAGACAAATACATTGCACTTACACATAAGCAATATCAGTTTTTCTCAGGTCGCAAAAGGTTGGAAGTGGAAGACAGGAACAATGGGAATGTGTTGATTGGCCTGTGTATTAATTAAGAGCAAAACCATGCAATAATCAGGCACAGCGGAACACACGACACCTCGGACCAAAATGATTTCCTCCATATTTTGGTTTCCTCAAACACATTCAGCTGCTGTGTCGCCCTGTTGCGGACAGTGGCGGCTGTGGCTTCTGTGTGCAGAGCGTGTAACGAAGGCTGACACGTTGAGGAGGCAGCAGTCACCCTGTCCATTAACTCTGAAATCCCGATTCCAGTCAGCTATGCTGCTGCAGAGCCTCTGCACTTCTGCCGCACTCACAACACAGAGCATACACACACGCGCACACGCATCTGCGACACACACACACAATCAGTCTCAATGTAGGCACAAATTCAGCCAAAACATACCCTAAAAGGATATTTTCTGCTTCTGTTTTTTGAAAAGTTGTACTCTGCCAGAGATAAGTGAAACTGTATACAGGGAACTGGGAGGAAATATTTTCCGCTGAGGGAAGAGCAGTGGAAAGTGTTTATTTCAAGGGTTTCTCCCTTTAGATAAGAGATGACACAAGAAGGAGCAAACATCAGAAAGGGGGATTATGACCAAACTGCCTCCCAGAGGGAGAGAATGATAAAGACTAGAGTTTTTTTTTTGTTTTTTTTTTTAGAAAAAAAATTCTGAGCTGGTAGTTGGTGTTGGGGGGGAAAGGATTAAAATGACAGGTATGAATATCAAGAGATTGGGACATTGTGGTGAAAGGACACTCGGTGCCGAGAAGCTGTGCAAACTGATATCTGTGCAGACAGGAATCTACAAATACTGTCTGGCATTGCATTATTGCCTGGTTTACTCTCCACTTATTGCAGCGTTTTCTGCAAGATAAACTGTTTCAATTCTAATTTAGCTTCCCATGTAGAGTCTCGTTACTGAAGATCTGAATTATATGTAAACTACTTATTTCAGTGTTGTATTTCTTTGTTACTCAGGGCCAACAAAGTTAATCAGACAACTTTTTTAATTTGCTGAAATATGTCTACAAAATATACTCACAAACCGGCTCCGACAGGCAGTGTAACATTGCTTCACATGATCCCAGTTGAATAAAGACTTATTAAGATCTGAGACTCAAATCATGTCCAAGTACAGTTGCCTAATTAGAACAGCAGTGTAGTTTCAGCTGTGCTTTATTGTGTGTCTGATTTCATTAGATATTTCATCCTCTGAGTTTACTTATTTGTAACTGTAAGGCTTGCAAGGTTTTATGTGGAACTTTTAATCCACCCTTTTCATTCAATTAGCATAACAAATAACAGATCTAAGAATTCTGTATATTTATCCGTGCATGACAGATTCAGAAACAGAAAACAAAAAGGACTGTGATGAATGTTAATTGTAAAGACTGTAAGCTAAAAGTAATTAAAAGAAACAATATTATCTTAACAATTCATCACTTTCAAGCATCTATAAAAAATAATTATCTTGCTTAATGTGTTCTGCAACCCAGCCGGAGCATTGAGCTTTAGGTTTGCTGTCTTTTATAAAATTTCAAGCTTGGCTCAGGTGTGATTATTTTCAATTGTAATTTATTAAAGCTTTTTTATTTCTGCCTCTCTCTGACTGTGCCAGTCGTCTGCATCACTGCCCAGTAGGGAAACAGGAGACACGAACGAATGGTCTGTAATTGATTAAACTGAAACGGTGTAGTCTCAGATCCGGGTCGGGTTTAGTCAGGTAAATGGTACACCTCCACTCTTTTTGTGTATTAACTGAGCAACTCTTTGAAGGAAATAGTATAATGTCATGCTCACTTAAATCTCCAGTGTGAGACACTTTTATGCACAGGTTGATGTTTTTACACACATAAATGCATGAGCTCCTCTGCAGATATTTAGTAAATACAGCCCAACATGCCCGGCGCCTTTGTCTGTGTTATGTTTGCACATCAGCATCTATGACTGCGTTTGCAAGCCGTGTAGGAAGCTATCAACCATAGAGGAAATTGCATCTCAAGCCATGTATCTCTTACATGCAGGATAAGGCCAAGAGAATTCTCTCCCCAATCTGTTCCCTGCAGATTTCTCATTGTTGTTGTGTGTTAATCTCTGTGATAACAGCGAGGACTCAGCTCTCCCTATCTGGAGTTTAAATCGATAGGCACTTCCATTTATCGAACACAGACCCCAACGGAGCATCCAAAACGGCTTATTCCTTAAATAAGCCGTCGTACAGTGTGTTCTGTCTGTCTTTCTCTCTTTTTTTTTTCTCCACCCTCGTTCCCACACATACGCGCGCTTACATTAACTGCTGTTCCTCTTCACGTAGGCTTTGGATAAATTAGATGTGATTCAGCAGGCATTTTAAACACTGGGGCGTCTCATACCCTAGAGCTCTGCAATCTGGCTCCCCAGAAAGATGATGACTCTTTCTTTCTTTTGCTCCTGCGCTCTCCCTCTCTCCTCCCCGAACTTTCCCTCTCGCACCATGCTCTGTCCCCCTCTCTCCCCGGCGCTATTGTTGGGCCTTCATTGCGTATAGAAATTGTATTTAAAATCCTTAAATCCTTGTCAAAATTTCTCCCTGTGTGCAGGAGATTACTGTGAGCCAGTATTATTCTGGAATAGCTTTAGCAGGCGCTCTCCCTCCCCACCAACCTTTGAGCATGTACCCCAATTATTACCTTCACAATGGCAAGCAGAAAGGAATCGTTTTCAGGTCCCAGTAAACCTGTAAATCACCTTCTGAAGTTGTTGCAAAGCAAAAGAGTAATCACTTAAAAAAGAAATGAATATTTCAGTGCTCGTGCTAATAACAATAAACAGCCATTACAGCCTGGAGTTTCAGCACAGTGTGAGTTGCACCAACACCTCATTTGTCTATGCACTAAAAACATCCTTTTTCCATATTGTTCTGGCTCAGCGAGAGTAATGCGCTTCAGGGCCAGTTGTCCGTGGCTTCAGGTTCGGGGGGGGGCCCTCATAGACATCATGGATGAGGGAGGATGAGGTGGAGATGAGCCCATCTGGCCCAGACAGCTGGGTCCACAGCTGGAGGGACAGACAGTGACAGCTGACTCACCACACAGCGCTAGGCTGCAGAGATGGATGGATGGATGGCTGGAGGGGGGAGGAAGGAAGCAATGGAGAGTAGAGGTGAGAGAGAGGGAGAGAGGTGGGAAGAGCTTGCCAGGCTACCAGCAGCGATCTTATTTTGCATTTCTGCAGCAGTGGAATTGAGGTGGAAAAAGAAAATGTATTTCTTTCTTTGCAGGTAAGAGACCAAGGAAGCTTTGCAGGTGTCAAGGGTAAATTTAAATGAGAATTTTACACTCAAGGCGCAGATTAGTACTTTTGCTCTTGAATTAATGTGCACATGAACTAGTGACTGCACCCTTAAATTACTGACTTATGTCCAGTAGTGTATTAATTTAAGGGATTTCAATGATAGCACAACATTGTATGTCCATGTATCTCTGGTTGTTGTTGTCATTACCACATTGTAAAAACCCTGCAACTAGTTAGCAATTCATGTACTGTTGGTCTCATACTTACATACATTTAGGAGCACAACTGTATTAAAGGTTGGCAAGAGGAACAGACAGACAGACAGACAGATAGACAGATAGATAGATAGATAGATAGATAGATAGATAGATAGATAGATAGATAGACTTTTTTGTCCCATAACTGGGAAATTCTTGACACTGTAACTGTGGTATTTGCAGTTACTACCTGACACTATTTTGAAAGCACAAGTGCATAAGTAATTCATTGCCACAAATTAAGTAATTCAAGAGCATGAATTACTGACCAACTACACTCTGAGATCTGCACATGATTACTCGGTTAAAAAGTGACCAAGGAGCTTGTTTGGAGCATCGACCGTGGCCCTGCCCCGGGGTGAACCAAGCTTCATCTGTTCCCGTGTTGTCAAGACAGTAAATTATTTCGACTGTGGCTGAGGAAAAAAAAAGCTGATTCAGCCGACGAGACACTGTTACAGCACCCCGAGGGGCGAGCCATACCTGTGCTGTTTAAATATTCAACATCCCGACCTACTGATAGATATCAGATCTTTGTAATTACCAAACACTCAATTAACTAGGACAGGGAGAGTTAACATAAGATTGGCAGACAATGTCATTCGGCGCATGATCGTTAATGGAATCTCAGAGAAAATGGCTTTTATGGTGATGGGGAAGGGAAGAAGGGGGGGAAAGAGAGGTGTAAGTGATTTATTTTTTTCCTGATCTCCTTGCTGTCTCTCTGTCTATCTCCCCTTGAGGATATATCATTTCCCATGATTAAGATGTGTGCAACCTGCTCCTTCATCCGAACAAAACAGGAGACCCCCCCCATGCTAGTTATCTTTCCTTTCCACCTAGCTGAGGCTTCTCGCGCCCACAACACATATGTCTTCCTTTAATCCCCCCTTCTAATTGCCGAACATACGCTCCTTACATGCAGTTCCCATCTTTCATCCCAATCTGTTCTTTTTCATCTTACCCATCTCCTTGAATTCCTCCTTTCCCTGCACCGAGTCCGGCGCATTAAACCTCTCTTTCATTATCTCACTTCCTGTAACCCTGGTATGATTATACACCATAGAGATGCATTCATTTAACAAGATATTCGTAGTTTCAAAGCTGGTGAAGCCACAATGCTATTAGTGGGTTCCTTTGTCCATAACTTTGTACTCTAATGCACCCATCAGCTCTGTATAGATGATGATATTTTGCTTTCATTCATTGTGCTCTGTTTTGCGGCTTTCTTTGAAGGCACTGTTGGGTAAATGTATGCATCTGATTACTGGCAGGGTAATTGATGCTGGCTTGGTGGAAAACCAATAGATTTTAATTACCAAACCTCCCTGAGAGCAGCATATTAAAGGAAGTAAATAAACAGTATGAATCACATTACAAGCCACATCAGGCTGCTGGCCCTATACTGCACAGTGGCCAGGGTACTACATATGTTACATTTACTTAAGATGGCATTAACATGAATGTTTTATGAAGAGGAATGTACAGTACAGTAAGTACAGTGTGTATTTGAGAATGTAATGCCAGTCTTCGTAGTTCTTCTCCTGGCATTGATTAAACCTGTAGAAGCTCACCTCTGTTCATCAAAAATGCATGTTTAGAAGTTTTTCCATAAAAAAAAAAAATCCCTTCATGCCTTAAAATGGCCTTCAATCCCTGAAGTAACGTACTATGACGTCAGCATCGGACCACTAAATCCCTCAGAAAGGAGGTTGCGGTGGGTGGTTGTGTGCACAAGGTGCCCTACTTTGACACCAGTGACCACAGCTGGCATGCCATCTAGGTTTTTTTTTTTTTTCTCTTTAAAACCATGACCTTACCTGTGATCTTTCCCCTTAGAAATTGCCCACATTAATCATTTTTGTAATGGCTATTTTGGAAGACACTAACAATGTCATCCTGAAGACAGCAGCGCCAGAACAGAAATTGCTCAAGTGGGTCATATTGGATTTACTGTTTTGGCATGAGTATTTTTGGGAATGAGTTATCTGATGTTCATGTCTTACTATTTTGAAAGTACACTCTCGGACTGGTAGAAAGCTTTCAGTAATAAGACAGCTACTGTATTCTGTCATGTTTTGTCAGATATCATCTCCCAGAAGTAGACTGTGCTTTTTCTTGGATGGTGTGTGTCTCAATTTGGCTTCAGACTCTTATCCAACTGTAGATTTTTGCCGTCAGATGAATTTCTTTCTTTTTAAAGATAGTCATCTTTTTCAGAAATCAATCTATCTAAAGACTATAAATCGGTGTGGCCTGTGCAGTTCCACAAAAGGCTTTGAAGTGATTTTGAATAGCCTGCCTGGTAGATGGCAGCTGACAATCAGCCACGCTAATGGCAAATCACTTTTTGAGAGTCTTAGCTTGGATTCCAGACAAACAGGGTTATTTCCCTGTTTGTAGAATCCAGCAGTGCACTTATATAAGTGTCCAACATTGGGGCTCAGTCTGGAGGAAGTTTCCCCAACAGTGCACTTACATAAGCGGCTAACATCGGGGGCTCAGTGCGGGAGAAAGCTACTGAATAGCACAAACAGGAGACGGGAGTTAAAAATTGATGACTTGCTTTTTGTGTTTCGCCTTCCCCCGCTGCGTGAGCAAAGAGATTCAGCTTGTCCTAGTTTCCTGACCTCACCCAGCGGAAAAATCCAAGCCTTTCCTCTGCTTTCTCTTTGGGTGTCATGCATTACTGCTGGCACCCTTTGAATAGATCTATACATTAATGCCCATATAGCATCTCTATCATAAATAAAAATCCCCTCTAAATTTGTATTTTCTCATCTTTATTTCATATTGTTGAGCTGTGAGCTCTATTTAATTCGGTGTATAACAGCAAGAAGGTTTCCACAGGATTAGTCTGTAAACGAGAGGTTTTGATCGCACGTCTGTCAGTAAACGAATCCCACTTCCTCCATCTATGACCTCACTTCTCCAGAGGGATTTTGGGGTTTGTAGTTCCACTAGGGGAATATTTAGCGTCTTGAAGTGCAAGACTTTTCACCTCTGGGACACGAGCATTGCATCATGCAGAGGCAGCACCGACATGAAAGCTACAGCGTGGAGTGCAATTAGTATGTGTGCACGTGTGTCTGGACTGAATGTTCACCTGTGTGTGTTTGTGTGCTGTGGATTCCTTGTTTTTCCTGTGCCGGAGGGGAGCGGAGCAGCAGGTGCTGGCAGTGCTCAGTGTTTTTCATCGTAATGAGTTCCCAGTCCACACGCTGTCCTCTAAAGGAAACATCTATAGTGTCAGTGACAGTCTCATAATGAAACAGCACATTTTACATGTACTTAAAATACATTTCCAGATAGGGCTCATAATAAACATAATAAGAAGTTGGCAAAATAATTTGTTACATATACATGATACTTCCTATATGTATGCTACTATACACATGGAAGCACTTTATTTGTGATCAGTGCCACTCTTTTTTTTTTCATTTCCTTACTTTTCTCTAATGGCAAATACAGTTTTATTCAAAATAGCTTTGTTGCCCGATCAAATTAATCAGTCCAATCAAGATCAGTGTTACCTGTTCATAAAATAAAGTACTACAAGACTGAGACATATGTGCAATTGTTTGGCAAGATAGAGATGATGTAATGGTTAATTCACATTGTATTAATCAGCTTAAAACAAGGAGTGAAAAAGAAGAAAAGAAGGAATGAGTCTATCAACATTATAAACTGACTCTGTTCTCAAAAATGTGTCTGCAAATAATTTGCAACCACTTCTTCTGGATTCCCTGCAAATTATGCAGAAAATTAAAATCCGTCTGTCTCGGAACAAAGAGAATATGCGGACAGAAAGCATCACATGCTGGATTTGCAGAAACACCTGTACAATATAATTAAGTTGAACTGAATAGACTGAGAAAAAAAAAACTCTTGGCAGACCATTACGTCCAGACCAGCGCACTGGAGGAGTGTGAAATGAAAGAAATCAACTCCTACACATCATCTTCATTACTGTTAATTTTATAAATATGCTACATTTCAGAGAGACAACCTCCATTATAAGGTTTGTTCAATTTGACCATTAACCTGTCTGGCCAAAACGGTCACATTCAACAGCACTGTAATAATACTGGCTGTTAAGTAGATGTGTTCTTAAGTACATGCAGTGTGGGAGGTTTATAATGTTATAATTTAGTTGAGACTTGTGATTTGTTAAGAAGCTGTCAGAGCGCTGTTGATTAAACGCCATAGCATTGTTTCAGACCATCATTTCTCGATCGTGTTGTCATGTCGGATTGCATTATATTATACAAAGCTGTTGTTACTTTGTCACCATCTGTTCATGCCGTATAACTAACAAGTTTAAAGACAAATATGAGAGTTACCTGTTGTGTCGCAGTAAATATTTAAAATAATTTCAGTACTCTTTCAGTACCTCAAGGACTTTTGTGCTGCTCCTGCCACAAAGTGGGATTTTCTAAACATCTTAAAGTCCCAAAGCAAAAAAAAAGAAAGCTGAAAGAACGGGCACAAGCTTTTGTTTTTGGACAGCATACATTTGGATGGATTGTGAGAGGGGGGGGGCTTTTTTTTCAGTTCAGCAGTTCAGTCTTGGTGCAAGATCAGGACACGTGTCCCGGTCACCCTGGGTGTCACATCTCCCTCATACAGACAGCAGCAAGCACAGCATCTCTTGTCTCCCCTGAGACGTTCCCACCTGGCAGAGGTTCTGTGTGTGTGTGCCTTTGTCGATGTGTATTACTGTGTATTACTATGTTGTGGAGGCATAAATCCGTTTAGACAGTCACATTGTGGGGTCTCACCTTCAAAATGCAAGTTCCTATCACGTAAATTGTTGTAATTTTAGGGTGAAGACTTGGGTTAAGGTTAGTTACAGAATGGAGGTGTTGGTTATGGTTAGGGTAAATCTCCAGGTAATTAATGTAAGTCTGAAGTGATGGAACAAGACTGTGTGTGTGTGTGTGTGTGTGTGTGTGAGTAAATGAGTAATAGTCCGGACTCTTTTCTCTCCATCAGTGCAGAATACCTGCACTGGCTTTTCCTGTTTTGGCCATTTTTCTTGCTTCTTGTCTCCAGCACTGAGCTCCTGTCCCAGCTGAGATCTCTATCGGCCATGATTTATCTGATACACAATCTCCCTCCATTTCTCTCTTTCTAGCTCTTGCCCTCCATCTTTCTATCTTTCTCCAGTGTTCCCTCTCTTCTCTTCCAATCCAGTGTCTACATTAGTTTCTGCACCGCTGGTGTTTTTCTCCTCCTCATTATTTTGCATTCCTTGTTCCTCCCACTCTTCTTATGGCCATGCCTTCTTGGTGTCCCCACCTGTCACATTATCTTTTTATGTCTTAGCCGAACCAAGTGCCCCATGCACTTTTTTTAGTAGTGGTATAAAATGAGTACATGGTGTGCAAGCAGAACAACATATAGAGGATCCAAGGGGTCAAAAGACAAAATGAGGAGAGGATGAAAGGTGGGTCATTCTGGAGAAAGACAACACATAACAAATACACCCCTTCCTTCAATGCTCCTTCAGAAGCTCCACCCTCAAAACCCTCGGACCCGTAGCCAAGATGCAGAGAGGACACACCAGCACTAGTCCACATAGCCTCACCTCTGTTAACATGTTATGCTGTTAGCATGTGCTGTGCATGAGATTTTCAGAGCTTAGTTAACGTTAGGCCGCGATGGCTCTTTTGGACTTGATTGCCATTCCACTCGAACAACACAGGCAATGCCCCCTTCTCAGACGATGAAGTTCATTCAGAGTTTGGATCAGATCTTCCGTTATAAAATGCCTGACACACACCCTGAACCTATTCATGATGGTGAACCTCTCCCTCTGAATTTTGATTTCCCACTTTGCCCCCAGCTCAGCATCACCTGGCTAACCACATCAAAAATGCTAAAAACACTATATACATAAACAAATGTTATATATTATTAACAATATGTACAAAGCTAACTGCAAAAAATGACGGAACTAACTTAACGAAAAAGCACTGTGGATCATGAAAGATGGAGGCGAAGGTAACGTTCCTGTGGAGTTGACAGGAAGTAAAACAGATATGTCACACTACATTCTGAAAGTACAGAATTAGAATGTATCTATGTATGTATGAAGAAAGAAGCGTGGATTCATGATACAAAACATTAAAAATGTGTCCGTACAGATGATAAAGGGGAAATATCCCTTATCAAATTTGTCAGTCAGGTAATAATTCAATTGATGTCGGGTGCTCGCTGCCTGTCTCATGACTGCGTGTGTTATTGTTTTTTTTTAGAATCTGTGTATTTTGTTTGTAGTCGTACCAGTTGTGGCATTGCTTTTCATACTCCAGAGGATGTGCTTGCTGGCAAACAAAAAAAAAAAAAAAAAAAAAAACTGTGGCTAGTGTGTGTGTGTGTGTGTGTGTGTGTGTGTGTGTGTGAGAGAGCAAACAACAAACCCCACATACATGTGTGCCTCCCATCATTCCTGCGTGCGCGCTCTCCTCCTTCAATTCTCTCTACTCATTCCCCTCCCACTCTCTCTCTCTCTCTCTCTCTCTCTCTCTCTCTCTCTCTGCTCCGACCAGACACACAAACACTCTCTTTCTCTCTCTGTCTCTGCTCTGCCCTATGTATCATAGTCACCGTCTGTGCGTTCAAAGGATCCGAGTGTGTCCACCTTTTCCCTCTCGGCTCTATTTCTGCCACTGACTCCTGGTTTTTGCCCCTGCCCGGCGCGGCACTGCGAGTGTGTGCTGCCGGGGCGGTTGGCTGACTTGATCGGAGGAAAGGGAGAAGGGAGAACTGTGCGGGCAGGAAGGATGCGCTCGTTGCTGCAGCTTCTGATTCAATTAGCATGAATTTCACAGCAGAGGCAGTAGCGGCAGCAGCAGCAGCGTCAGACTCTCTCAGCAAGCCAGAAGCAGCACCCTGTGTCGGAGCCCCGCCGAGAGGACCGGCGACTGCTTCTCATCTGCCTCCCACCCTGGAAAGCAGTGTTTGAAGGGGCAGAGAAAACGGATTCTTATTCTCAAAGGGTGATCACAAGTAGGACGGAGCTTGGTTGCAAGTCTGAGGATCGGAGGATTGTTGAACTGGACATCAAGCACTCTGATGCTGGTTCAGAGCTTTGGTTATGGTTTAATCGTGTTAAGGTGTCTTCTTGGTGCTGCTCTTCATTCCATGGCCCGTATTGATTTATTTTGTCAGAGAAGAGGAGAGGGAATTCAACATTGCTGCACTTGGAAATAGCCGACCGTTTTGTCCTCCTTCTCACCGACCCTTTTTTCTTGCCAGTCCTGTATTCTATTTATTCACTCTTTGTTTTCCCGCTCTCAGCTGCAGACTGAACGGGTTTGGATCTCCTTCACAGATTCGAAGCCCCGAAACAGGATTTGGCTGCACCCTTGCCTCTGCTCTTCTGTCTTCGCCTCTCCCTTTTGCACCCTGGTTTTACTCCGATGTATTTTTTCTATCCGACTGCTCTCCATTTCATTTACCTTCAAAGAAGCTCCGAAGGGATGTCGGGGGTCTTTTTCCTTGCGATGGAGGCTTGGATTATGGGTGGAGAAACCCTCTGAAGATCTCCCCAAGGTGAAGGAAAACCCTGTCAAAACAAATAACTCAAAGAGCTGTACACAAGATATTTTTCAAGGAGCTAAGATGGAGTCATGTGTTTGCTGAATCGGTGCTGCTGAGCTGTGATTATTTGTTTCAGGGTGCCAAGGAAGTTGCCTGTTAAACAAAAGAGGTTAAGTTTTATACAAAAGGTTTAACTAATTTAGGGGAGGAGTGGGAGTTCTCAAGGATCCAGTCAGAAGCGTTTGGATATCGACACTAGACTGTTGGAGGATTTTTGGGGTCTTTCTTTTCAGGAAGGATTTTGTAATTTTTATTTTTTTTCTGCCACTCATTTTTTTTTTTTTTTCCAGTCATTTTTGGGATTTTCAAACAAGGATCTTTTTTTCCTTTCTTGGCTTATTTTTTAATCTGTATTTTCTTTTACATTTTTTTTTCCCTCCCCGGCCTGGAAAGCAGGGGATCATGGGCCCTGGATTCATTTGAGATGCTCACTTCCTGTTTGGTTCGTATGAGGGGGAGGGGCCTTTCTCTTCACTTCAGGCCCCACCCCCATGGAGCAGGAGGTGGAAGTGGAGGTGGACGGAGGGTTGCTGCTGGTACCCAGGCCAGTGGCGGCGTCGCCCGTGGTGTGGGCCAGTCCGGCCTTTCTGTTCAGGCTGGTGCTCTCTCTGGCACTGCTGGTGTTCCCCTGCCCAGCTGTAGCCGCCAGAGTTTCCTCCTCCCTCAGTACCACCCACCACGTCCACCACTTCCACAACAAGCATGGTACTGTGCCCATTGCCATCAACCGGATGCCCTTTCTTACACGTGGGGGCCATGGTAAGATCACCTGTTTCCATTGCTCTTTTCCCACACTGTTCTGGTACTGATCAGCTAATGATTGACCAGTGATTTTGCCAAGTAACACGCAAACGTACATGTGTGAGTTTGACTTAGAGGAATGACATGGACTCAAAGGGTCAATGGGAGTTAATTTTCTTCAAGGGGTTGATTTATGGTGGCAATGAGCTCTAAGTTGAGTACATAAGCCCAGGCAATTGGTTCATCCATCTATTGATCTCTGTCATCTCTGGAAAGACTGAGAGGAGCCAGGCCTGGGCGACCGACCACACTGCCTCAGCTCCCCATAGGCCAGTGTCTTGATTCATGTCGCCGAATTGGCGGATGATGTTTCCAGAGGCTGTTCCCTTCTGGGCCTTTTGCAGCACATCCCCAGCCAGCTGGGTCCTGCCACTTGCCTTTCAAGCTCAGCTACAATCTTGGGTCTACTGATGTATTGAACTGTGGCCAATTTAAATTTGTGTAATCACCAACTGTAGTAATTGTTGACGCACGATGGCAGGCACTAAAAGAGAATGGCCTTTACGGGTTGTTGAGATGCTAAATCTCACATGTTGCGTGTCATGGAACATTGTGTACTCAGGAAAATCCATTGATAATTGCCTGAACACTCCTTATTTTGTCCTACTTTCAACAGTATATGTCTTTGGCTCAGTGCGCTGTAGTGCATCAGTTGCTGCGCTGTTCTTAGCCTAAGCTGTCAGGGACAAGGCAGAGTTTCACACTGATGATTCCTTTGATGTTCCCCAACCCGAGCTTTTTCCACTGCAATTTTTCTTCTCCCTTTTTCCTCTGTATTTATTTCCCTTGCCCCTTTTCAACACCCCGTGTATACATTACTTTGACAGGAGATGTTAATAGCATTCATTGATTCCTCAGCATGCTTCTGCTCATGTTGTTCCATTTGCATCCACTTAGTGTTTCTCCAACCAGCCTTACTTCTCTCTGTCTGTCTGTCTGTCTCTGAGTATGTCTGTCTCTTTCTACCTCCTTCCCTTCCCTCTTCCCTCTGGCCTCAGTACACCTGTAATCTGTATCAATCAGTCGGGTGTCAGATGGGCAGACGAGCCTCGCACAGCCCTCTCTGGTCGATTGGCTGTGGTGAGCCTCTATAGACATTATCAGAGCACAACCTCTTCCCCGGCGCTCAGCACTGCATTGGATTTATGGCTCTCCATGTTCTCCTCCCAGCCCACAGCTACGTGCGCACAAGTCCTCACAGTCAAAGTGTGACTGAGCACACAAATGAGGAGATATGAAGGAATGTTCTCAGTGTCAAGGGCACAGATTCATTTGGGGTGTAAAGGTTCATCAACGCCTTGAATTGATTTGGCTTTTGATTCTGAGGTCAAACTATAGTTCTTGATTTTCTCTGTTTTTCATCTTTAGAAACAATTAAATTAGGATATATATTATTGTATCGTATTGGTCTTCATTGCTAATAATAATGACAATTTACAAGCAGCGCTCCAGTTTAAACACATCTATAACATAGCATAGATTCAAAAATAACAAATGAATGAATAATTAAGTAGAAACATAAATTGCACCATCATGCTTTATTAGTATTAATAGAGGCATAGCCATCCAACTTTGTCCATCATCTAAATACAAATATGAAACGTGTTTGTGTTCTGAAACACTGTAATAACTCAACATCTCATTAAAGAAAATAAATTACATATGTAGTATATATATAGAAAAAAGATATAGATATTATTGAGTTTTGCTAAGAGATGAGTCGTGGGTTTAGGTTTGAATGCAGCTGAGTCTATGTGTGCTGCAACATTTAGTGAATTTGATTTAGTTAAACCTATTTTTTTTCCCCCTACTGTCGACATGAGGGAAGCAGGGGGCTCTTCAGTCTAGATTGTGTCTCAAAAACCTTCACTAATAGCATGTCAGATCAGCTTGTTAGCATTTGGCCTCTTTCTTATCTGTGTTGTTTCATCCACATCTCAGCAATGGGAAAAGAATGTGAATTATTTATTTTTTCCGATGTAATATTGTACAGTATTCAACCCCAATGTACACTTTTTATTAATGTTGTTATTTTAAAGTAAACTCCTAAAAGCACAAGATAGGTCATAAGAGAGAAACAGCACAAAGGCAGTTTTTATCTTATAAAACGGCAGCTCAAACTGGTGTCGTCTTCTTAGTGCTGTTTTTTTTCCCCCTGCCTTCTCTTCCGTCTAGCTTGGATAATTGGATTGCACCTCTCACATCTTGAGTTGCTAAGCTATTTAAATTGACATAATTAACATAAAAATGTTCTCTGGCTCTCTCAGGATTTATGGCTGTCAGAAGATATTGGTCTGTGAGAGAAATTGTCTGTTTGCCCTGTGAAAAGGAAAGGCTACATTTCCATAGCAAACTCAGAGCTCGAGCTCAGGCCGGCATGTCGCCCGGCTCTGCACAGGCCTGCCTGTCAGTCGTCTGTGTTTGTTCTCTTATGCTGCAAGTTTGACAGTCGTAACGTACATGTTGGGTGGAAAAGCAGCTAAGCTACAGCAAGATGGAGAAGTTATTTGGTTGGTTGGTTCATTGGCTTTATTTGCTGTTCTTTTTTTTTTTTCTTTTCCTGGCAGTATGCTGTAGCAGTTACTAATGTACGCCTACACAGAAACACTGCTGTTTCTCATTCGGTTTGTGTTGTTTTTAGTAGCACACTTCCAGCATTTTCATTATCTCCTACAAGACAGCACACGCACATTAGAACACTGCTCTTGTGTGGGTAGTCAATTTCAATCACCATCATAAATACTTCCATTGCAGCCTGGCATATCAAGTCCTTGTCTGAAATACCAGCTCTCCATGTATTGTCAACCAAGTGGTACAGCTTATTACCAGCACTAATACCCCACTCAGTGATAAGAGCCCACTTGCTTCAGAGCCTTTTCGACTGGGTGTCACTGTCACAACACTGTAGTAGAGCCTTTGCCATCATAGAAACTCATATACACACACTACCACCGCCTTGGTCAGACCTCACGTCAGCTCCGAAAAGCCTCCGAAAGCCCTCCGTCTGCCTGCGTGCAGTATGCCAAGCGAGTCTGGCTGTTTGCTAGGACGGAAGGCGCCTATCATCCATTAAGCTGTCACCGCGGCCCTGAACCCGCCCCTGGGTTGCAGCATATCGGGTCTATGAGATTCAAGGCTCAGGCCCTTATCTGCCGCTCTCTTCCCACAATGTCGTTATTATGCTACATCTGTCTGGATGAGCTCCTGCAGGGCCGTGCTGCACTCACTTGCTGGCACACACCCATCCATCTATGAATACACACATGCAGCACAGCAGGTAAAATGATTGCAGTCGTTAGCAACATTGAAGACATGTAGCAAGGGGCGTTTTCATATTTCATATGGACTGAAATGAGAATACTGTACATTGTCCTTGCATGTTGCATGTGTGCCGTAATACAATAATTAAACTTTTTTTGACTAGCTTGTGTGTAGGTGGAACCATTTTGGATGAGTTTTCTCTCCACATCTTTAAAGGGATCGCGAACTAGTATCAGTATTCAGACAGAATGAAGGGGCCACAGCCTGGGACCCACCATTTGCCACTGATTAAAGATCTCCATTGTCACTATCATCCGCCTGTGATGGATGAAGAGCTGCCCGATTTAGAAGGCCCCCTCTGTGTGTCCGAGACAGCTACCAATTGCAGCCTTCTATATGTAAAGCAGTTCATTACTGTCTATTCAGATGCTGCAAAGTCTCACCCACATTGCTCTGATTATAGCTAATTGGAGGGTCTTGACCGCTGAACTGTGGCATTTCCCTGGGCTGTCTCAGCTAGTCTCACACTGGCTTCTTGCTTAGATCCATGGTGAATGTGATAGCTCTTGTTGTGAGGTATGACTTTCTTGTCATACCTTGACAACTCTTGTCTTGAGTCTTAAATGCCTCTGAGTCTGAACCGCATTATGCTTTATAGATGTGTTGCATTTAAAGTACTTCCTATGTTCCTTATATTAACAGTACATGCATGGATACACTGCAATTCAAGGGAGATTGAACTGGTGTGAACAGCCTCCATCACTCCAAATATAAACCAATAAGCTTTGCCCACGGCTTGTTTATATGTGTGATCATCAGTCTTTCGCACCAGTGGCATGATCGCGGCTTTTGTTGGTGTGCCTGGCTTCGTTCATTGCTCATCTATCAACACATCTGTGCTTGCAAATATGCACACACCTATGTGCACTTTTCATGACTCTGGATTGGAGACAGAGAAAGGATGTGTTTGCCATGCAAGGTAATCCATACCTGAACACCCCACTGCATAGAGCTAAAGGGATTAAAAAGCTAATTTTGATTCAGGCTGTCTTTGATGTTTTAGATGGAGAGCATCCAAGAGATTTTACTGCTGGGTTGATCACTTTGTCCTTGGCAGTGGACAGGATATATCCACTCGGGGGTTTCAGGAGTGGGACTGGTGTATCCACATGCGTGTGTGGATTTGCCTTCTAATACTCACAAAATTGTGTAAATATGGAAAGGCTCTTAAGGATCCCACAGTGGCTAAGGGATATGTCAAGAATCATCAGCATCATTGTCCTCTTGCCTCATCCATCATAATGGGCCATTAAGGAACAAAAAGAAGGAAGGACCGAAGGCAGGAAATAGACGGTTGACCTTGATCACCTCAAACCATCAAATAATTTAAAAATCAGACAAGGTAATTACAAGTGCTCAAACATTACCTGGGCCTTCTCTCAGCTTTACTTTTAGTTTGTGTGTTTGTGCAAGATGCTTTTGCACATTACACTAATGTTTTGATGTTCACACCTGACCATCAAATGAAAACACGTCACTGTCTCTGCAGCAAATCTTTGTTTACAGCATGACATGGAAGACAATAATATTGTTTTGTTGATTTATGCGTTTGTCATATTCAAAATGGGAATTGCATCAACAAAATATACCTCCGAAACTGAAAAGGGAAAAAAAAAAAAATGACACCTGTATTGATTGCATTGAAGTATAACGTGATGTTCAAAATGTGAATGCAATAAAATATGATCAGTTACAGCTGTTTAAATGATGGCAAAAGTGTTTTTCCACATAAATTATTGTGTGAAATAACCTGCAGCCCTATGGTCTATACTTGGCTTGCACTGTGTGTTGATATCAATTACAGGGTTGCAGTGGTGGAGACAAGCCTTTGGTAATCATGGCAACTCACCACGCATTGCCCCTAAAGTAATTGGAGAGATACTGTATATTCACACATTTTGACCTCCCTGTATAAATTCAATTCACCATTGTCATCTCTGGCATGGATTTCTTTACCTTTCATAACTCTAATTACCATAACGATTCATTCCAGTGTCAGTGTTGTTTCTGAACCGCTCTATTTTCTCTCCATTGTCATTTTCCCTCTATCTCCCCAGCCACCTTCAGTCTATATTATGTTCATCCTCTAGACCTCCTCGAAGATTTTCTTTCTTTCTAACTTTTGCATTGTCTCTTCTTTTGGAGCCATGATTTCTGCATGCCCTGGTCCACTTCCTTCGGGAGAACAGTCACTGTTTGTAGTCCTCTGTGCGTTGTTGTTTGCTTGGCTTGACCGTGCATGCATACAGATGAGGTCAGCTGCTGCCTGCGCCCATCCATCCGCCCTACTCTGGACAGGCAGGGCCACTAGGTGGCAAGGTCTAAGCCCCATCTTTGCAGAAAACCACACAGTGTGTGGCCCTCTCTTCTCAAGTCCTGTCCTTTTCTTTCACCAATGGCCTATATCACTAGTTGCTGTGCTAATGGCAAGCTGCTATGTTTGATAATCACCACTTTATCTCTGGGCTGCAAGAGGAGGTCAGGTGCACTGTGTATGTGTGTGTTCATCTGTGTGTGTGTGTGTAGCGATGTGGAGGGGGAGAGCTGTGGAGCGCTCTCCTTTGAGAGTCAAGTCACAACCCTTCTCTTTCAGAGAACACCATTAGTATTCATTATTCTCCCTCCACACCAAGTCCAAGGCGCACAACCACATGCATGGACACGCACATCGTGATGAGAAACAGAAAGGGCGCCTCAGGTGTTCTGGCCAGTTAAGATAAGCTTGCTGGTTTGACATTTTCTGTCCGGCTCCCACACCCCTACCCTCCCAAGCCCTTTCTACACCTGAGCGTTTGTGCTGCTCTGAAAGGAGACATATATAAGCCAAGTGTGCCAGGCTACACTCTCCCGAAAAGCTGCCAAGACCGGAGCGAGTGTGTCATCAACTTCAGTTAGTTTAGAGATTTTTGAGTGTTGAGCCCACCCATTGTGGGAGTTTAACAGCTTTTTTCAATAACTTCTCAGTCTCTTGCTTGGTACTTGGTTTCAGGTCGGTGCATTTTTGACATTTTTGAAGTGTAATTCATGAGTGGGCATATCAAGCAGTCCTCTGCTGCAGTTTGAATCCACATTCCCACTGTCTGATACCACAAACACACTTCAGCAGCACCCTTTAAAGTTTATGCTGCCTAGTTTGTGTATAGGTGTGTTTGCTGGCATGTGAGTGTCTCTTTGGTGGCTGTCTTATTTTCCCTTATGACTGTACTCCTGTGACACCACCAGGCTGGAGGCTGAAGTGGGCCCTGTGGGCTTGTCGTCCTCTTGTTAAGGCTACAGTTGTCTGCAGCACAATGGAAACCTCTGTTTGCTGCTGAAATGTGAGGTCAGCACACCAACAGGCAGCCAGTCTGCTGTTGGGTGAGCATTCAGAGGCCAAGAAAGTATATACAGCAGGATGTGTGTGAGCCAATTTATGAGTCTCTCAAGAGCTTAGGTAGATTTGTGACCAAACATACAAAACTGCCAAATCATTTTTTTGGCAGAACTTGACAAAGACTTTTTGGTGGAAATGGCTTTTATAGCATCAGAGAAAAAAATGTGATGTCATCTGAAAATCTGCAAGTCATACCTTCAGTACCTTTGTGTGAAAATCATCTTTGTCACATTTTTATTTCTAATTTTTTATTTGCTTTTTTTTGTGTTTAAAAGAAAATCCATCTTATCTGTTTAAGGGTATCTTTAATTTCACATGCTTCTATCGGTGCAAACTGGAGCGCGGTGAAGTTGTTAGGACAAGATAAAGCTCTGAATAGTTTGACATACACCAGCATTCCGATCACCTCTCCAGTCTTCCGGCATGCAGCTAGCCAAGCACATCTTCCTTGCCTGCCAGTGAAATTGATTTGCCCTGTGTTGCTCTCGCATGTTTGGGCGCCGACATGAAATAAGGTGTCATACACGACCACGGGGACCAGATGAACGCATTCCGCCCAACACAGCCATTCAGAGCTTTTTCTATTAAAAGACTGAGCGAGGAGAGGAGAGAAAGCACTTTGCCTGGCTGAGGTGCTGTGAATCCTCCTCCGCCTCAGGTTTGATTAATGCCCCTCCAAAGCAAGGAAACCCACGTACCAATCCATATGTCACAAACTAACAGGTATGAATGGGAATGGCATTCGAGCTCTTATTATTTGCAGGTTACCTATTAGTCTATGGCCTTTTTATTGTTGATGCTGTCAGTCACCTTTGCCACACACAGAGTGATAGCACAGAACATGATTGAAACTGTGCTATTGACACTATGTTTTTGCTGTCTTGAATAACTATATTGACATGCTACCTTGTTCTCATGAAACATATTTTGAAACCACTTTTTGCTCCTCACGAGTTAAATTGCCGCCTCCGTCGGCAGCAGCAGATGCAGTTCAGTCGCAGATTCTCTTGGGTTTTAAGGATAAACTGTTTCCTCCTTGTGATTTTAGCTGTCTGAAAATTTGTTAAAAGTTTGGATTTAGTTTTGGGAAGGTGACATGGTTACTCTGTAGTGTGTGGCGGGGATGTTTTCTCATTCCCACCCACCTTCCCTGCCACGGCACATGAAAGCACCGCAGGCACATCAGTGGGAGTGCATCACACTGCTGTGGGCAACGCCTTGGCTTTGTAGACGGCAGAGACGAGGGGGCCAGATCTTCAGAGGGTGTGGTGATGTAAGCCCGCTTTAATTATTTAGCCATCAGATATTAAAGCGGTGCAACTTGGGTGCCCGCGCCAAGGATTTGAGTCTCCACTGGGAGTGCTCACCATTAATAAACAAAGTGGCTTGTATTATGCATGACTGATGCTTTGAAAAACCACCACCTCTGCCACTCTGCCCAACCCAAAGGAGTTTTGGGAGGCAGAGGAAAACACTTTCATCAGCTTTGCAACTATGTGAAGTGCAACCCCAGCTCCCTGTCCCACAGCTGACATTCCCCACCTACAACCCTGAGTTTCCAAATGAAGCTGTCCTGGAAGTAATAGACTTTTTTTTTCAAAATATTATAGCATGCTTGTCATTGTCCAGATCTGTGGAGAAATTCCAGCACATGACATCTAGTCATCGCAGGTGGTGCTGAGGGACAAGAAGCCGATGAACTTAGCTTAACACGGGTCTGTTTATTAGACACAGCTTGGCATAGCAGGGAGCAGATTTGAGGCAGTGTAAACAAGTGTCTTTGTCAATGCCCTTTGCATCAATATTTACCAAACAGCATACTGATACTCAAAATGTACCATGATATCCTGACTAGCATATAAATAGCCCCTCAAATCTACATATAGAATATGCAATGCATTATATATGAAAAGACCATAATGTGAATACTGGATATGACCTGTTGCATCTTAGAGAGCATTCAAAAGGAAATGACACATTAAAATATGTGCAATAAACCTGACAAAGAAAAGAAGAGGTGATTTAGAAACTGCCTTCCATGTGTTTGATTTCACCTTCTTGCGAGAATTTCCAGAGTCTAGCAGCTGCAGACAAGCATCACAGCTTCTGTTCACAGTATTGTAATTCACCTGAATGATTTTCCATAGTTCTTGACACATGTTTAAGAATCCTGACAGTATCCCGTGGTGGTACAAAAATCTATCAAAGAGAAAATCTTAAGAAAGGCTTTGTCTGCTCAAGTTCAGTGTTGATATTTTACTAATCACCCCTGCATTAATGATACTTTCTCCCCACCTATGGTGAACGCTGTATGGCCCATTAAACATTTATCTACAGAGCTAGCTTTGATCAGCTGGTCTCCCACTTGGCTCCATGCTGCATTTCATTCAATGAAAAAAAAAAAAAAACTTGCATGGTTGCATTGTCTTCAAATATTTAAATGTAATTTCCTTGACTGAAATAACTGGGATGTCAACAGGGGTTTCCTTGTCAGCTTTTGTTTATTCCATCTGGTTGACAGAGGAAGCACCCCATGGGACAGGGCAGTGTATTGGCAATGCTTGTTCCATGCCCATGATTTATTTTTACCGCAGTCCTTTGAGAGCACCGATTTCTTGGCTTAATTATCCTTTGTAGTTGCACGTTGTTGTTATGGAGGTTCAAGTGTACAAGGCAAAATGAGATGTATTGCTTTAGCAGAGATGTGCGTTTTCACCGTTTGAAATAATATGTCAGGACATGAAAATGAAGGTTTGTTGAAGGAGCTTGACAGACAGCAACCTCCTGCTGCATACGCCGTATCACATAAATACACATATACACACATGCGCACACCCACACATGTTCTACCGGCAGAAACTAACTTTGCACAGCTCAAGCAAACTTCAAAGATCGCAGCTGATCTTCATCCGACACATCTGTGTCAAGGCTCTGATGACTGACAGATGCGGCATCCATCATCATCATTCCCCCCTGCCACTACCCCTAATGTGCCCACAAGTCATCCCTGCATGCAGCCTCCATATCAGAGAAGGAAGGAGGGAAAGATGAGATATCTGGTGGAAATGAGGAAGAATGGGGGAAAGAGTAGAGATTAATAGAGGAGGGAAAAGAAGGAGAGCTCGCACAGCAGGGGAGGCAAAGGAAGGTTGGAGAGTGAGAAAGTAAGAGAGAACTACAGAGAGTGATAGAGTCTCGGTATGGTGTGTGTTTGAAGCCCTAACTCATCTTCTTGCACACAGAGCCTTGACACACTTAAATCTCCTCCCCAGGGCCTTTGGGGGGGCTGTAGAGATGAACCAAGGCACTACTGGAGCAGAACCAAAGATAGGCGAACCCCCCGCTACTTTCCACTCTGCTCCACTCCACTCTGTGCCGCTGCCATCTTATCCCAGCCCATCAGTCATTTCACTGCGGAAATAGGTTATTCAGAAGTGCGCCCAGGTGATGGTCCCATTTGGGGCTAACCAAAGCCATGCTCAGCTTCACAGTTCTGGTCCAAGGAGCCTTAAACCTCCGCCTTTCAGACCAGTCGCTCTTCTGCCCGTGGCACAATTGAAATGTGCATTGACATTTTTTCCTTTCCATCACTTACCACTCTATTACACAGAAGTGATGGAGAGGGCCCTGACTAAAAAAGAGCACTTTGGATAATACAAAAGCATTGACTGTGGAGCCATTTGGCCAAGAATTCTTCCATCTGTGTGTTGCATTGCCAGCAAAAGCACAGGGTTGACTTTCCATAACCAAACCATGAAAGAGGATATTATGCTGTAGCTTATTTGCTGCTATCTGATTGTAGGATGGGACGTTCAGATTGGGTGTGGACCAGGTGCAGCCTGTTCCCTCGTGGGATGGAGGAACGGCGTAGGTCAATATCTACTCGCTGAGAGTCAAGTGAAAGCGATAACTCGAAGTGGCTGTAAACTAGATTGATTGCAGTGGAGAACAGTGCAGGCTGAGAATTCCTAATGGTGGTGGCACAGCCGAGGCCTATCCAGCGTCATCCTGTACTTACAGAGAGAGCGGAGTCTATAATCTGTCTGCAACGATAACTGTAATGTGGGGGCCTTTATCTGCCAAGGGGGAAACCAAGAGGCTTATCTCATGGCCTGTATGTAAGGCAAATCAGTCAGTCGCCCATCCTCTACAAGTTTCACCCTATCCACCTCCCCCTCTTCTTCTTCTTCCACTTGCCAGCTAATGTTTCCTCATTGGGCAGATTATTGACCGCCAATGGCAGGGCACGTGGGCGGGCTAAGAGGCTCAGTCTGGCAGAGAATTTGAAAATGGATTGCTTCCTCAGAATCTCCCATTTTAAACTGCACCAGCTAAGTGTAGACTGTCTCCCTGAAAGATAAAACAGGGAGCGACATGACATTTCATCTGCTTATTTGTTTATGCTGGAGGACTAAATTGCCCCTTAGCCATTAAACTGAAACTGGCATTGAGCACTTCTCCTAAATGCTGAAGATCCACACTGAATTTGACTCTCCAAAGTAATGCAGGCTCCTTAAAATCTTTTCAATTACACTTGTGTATCTTGTGTCCTGAAACCTTGGAGCTCTCCTCTAGAGCATATCTTACTGCATATTCATCTGTCAGGATAATGGCTGTCCGGTTCACAAGCAGTCCTGCCCTTTTCAGCCTGGATAGAAGGCTACATTTACACATAAACTGGCTTAGATTACAACTAACTGTCATCATGAAACTAAATCCTGCAGGGACCAAGTATTATTGCTCTGTTAGCGGGCCTTGCATCGGTTAGGTTGTATTTTTAGTCATGCTGGCTCCTGTAATGATCGGATTACAGGCTTGCTCGCTCTATAGTTACCAAAACAAACACCCTGGCATCATGTCAAAGACACAAATTACAACAAGATTAATTCGGGGAGGCAACAAAAGTCATTTGGCATTTGAGGAATTACACCGATGAGATGCACGGTAGCCAGACATATCTAGCTCAAGGTAGATGGATGGTTGGCATGAAGCTAATTAAGGCTACATCCTGGCACTGCCAAACAAACGGCCTCCACCTGGACACCATTGCTCAGATGCTGCTTGAACGTGCTTGACCTTCCGGCTTGTCTCCATGTCCGCCTCTGTCTGCATTTGAATCATTTCCTGCACAGGAGCCTTGATCCCCCCACCCCCACCCCCTCACACACACCCCACCCCCATGAACTTCAGCATTACTCTTATTATTGGTGGCTCGCTATTTTAATCTCCACTTTCTTTCCTTTCCATTATTGAGGAGCAGATAAAGAGAGCACGTTTGCAATGAGTGGCCGGAGTGATATATAGCCATCTCGTGTGCCTGGCTGCAGACAGAGGCAGAGTTCCCAGCACTGCACTTGACTTGAATCATCTTCCCTGTTGAGAGAGTGCGCTCCCTATCCGTCAGTCATCCATCTTGCTTTGTCAGTTTCCTCCCTTCATTCATAGCCCCCATCTTCTTTTCTGGACCGACTCTGGTCTCTCGTACAGTGCAGAGAAACATAAAGCTCTCCAGGTATTGATTGTTTTTCACTCACAGGTAGAAGCTATTGTCCATAAGTCGTACTTTGGGGATCAAAAGGTCAGAACTATTGAAGGGTAATAAACAGGATTGATGTTGGTCTCTGGTAGAGGCCTTTCCAGTAAGTGGTAGATAATGGATGTACTCTTGTACAATTTTGAACAGGAATATTTTAAACGTTTTGTTCTTACACGGCTTTTCTATCCCCCAACAACCCATTATTTTTCTAGATAATTCCTCACATGAGGAAGATGTGGGATTCCATTACTATTTATACTCTGAGATGCCAGTGATTCAGAGAAGCTGAAAGTATGCAGATGATTCACAAGTTATGATGTGGGGAGACTGTAAATGTACTGTAGTCTGTCAATCTAACATGACTCATCGCATTTGCGCAAATGTAACTGTTGCTCCAGCAGACATAAAAACACTTCATCATCGTGTCCCCTCCCACAAATAGCTTCAGAAGTGCAATTTAATGTGAGTGATTTTCTGTTAAAACATTGTACAATGAGGGTGTTAATCACATTTAAAAAAAATACCTTTATGATGAAGTCCTTGTCATACTAATTCTTCACCAATTGAATTAATTACGCGCAGTAAATTTAACTTGCAAAAGTTTGTCGTGTGACGTCAAAGCTCAAGAGCACTTACAACTAGGCATGGGCATGCTGGGTAATAAAATGAGAGCCCTGATATGCTGCTCACACTGAGTTTCAGTAATCATGGAGGGCGATGTTGGTTAGTCCATGTCATGATCATAAGCACCGGCCATGTGAGTCAATTTGCGCTGATGGCAAAGGTAGCAATATGTGTTATGGGTACACTTTTACCATGTGTGTCACACAAGGCCAGATAGATGGAAGGACAGGAGCAGGGAGAGGAGGAGAGGATTGATGAATGCAGGCGCATGTGGGCGAGCAGGTGAGAGATGGAGAGGGTTATTTTTCTCCCTCTCTCTTTTCTCTCAGTGCCGGGAGGTGACCTCTAGCTCAGCGATATGAAGAGAATGTCACGCAACATTACCCCTCCCTTCGCCCCAGACGCAGATGAAGTTTTATTTTTTGCGCCGTGCTGTAGAGAGAAAACAATTCTTTTCCTCCTTGATTAATGTCTGGTATGAGGGCTGGCAGTACACAAGAAGGCTCTAAAGAAAGGATTTGTATCTTTTTCTATATTCTTTCTCTCTGATCTGCCACATGTATTAATCAGACTGTTGACAGGCTCAGCGGAGGACCGGAGTGTCCAGTGCTACCTCTCTCACAATATCACCTGTGATCCTTTCCTATTGGTTAGCTGACCTTTTTTCTGAAGGGACTGTTATTTCATGCTCAGACATTTCAAGGAAAATCTTTATAGGAGCTCTATTTTTTTTTTTTTATAAGGAGCAGGCACTAAGGTCAAGAACCAGCAGCCGCATCATGAACACATAATATGTCCAGTGAATCACCAAGGCACACATGTGATAGATTTCTTCCTCCCACTGCTTCCATACATGTTGAACTGAGAAGTCAATGTGACCGTGGAGCCACATGCAAAATCTGTCAAGATGGCACAGAGAGACTTCTGCATGGATGTGTGGATGTGACAGCTCTCCAAATAGTACACCGGTGACATGTCAGTGTGGTTGATTACCGGACAAACGCGTGTGCGCGTCTATGAGTGCTCCTCAGTGTGGTTAATTACCAAGTAAAAAGAGAACCGCCCCCACAGCTCAACCACCACTTCCTCTCTGTAATTACCTGTCAGACCTGACCATCAGATAACAACACTGGCTTGCCATTTTGTACAAGACCTTCCGTTTTCCGTTGGCAACCAATTGCTTTTTGTGGCTTACACCGAGTGGGAGTCCTCTAAATCACACATTCAAGCTTTACAAGTAGCAACGAGGCATGGATGGTGTTTAATGGTAGCAAATGTCAGATTTGACAAAAAGTCCCTTTAGAGGGGAGCTGTCAGAAGCTTGTCAAGTCCGACACGTGAAAGGCAAGGTGACACGAGGTTGAACAGTGGGTGGTGGCGAGCCGGCTGGACAGGGACCTGGCGTTTGTTATTCCTTTGTCTGCGCCTGTGGAGTGCTCCAAGGTCTGCTAGTAAATAACAGCACAAGGCCAGAGTAAATATGTACTCCACAGAAAACTGCATAGTGTAAAATGTATTTGCATTGTGGAAGTAGCTTGAAAGGTAAAGAAAAGCAAGTAGCTGCAGCGCGTGGGTTAGTGTGCATCTGTGTCGGTGTGCATGTTAGCACAATTTGTGAAATGAAATCTGTTGCCAGGCTCATTAGAAAGTCAACACAAATTATTGTGTACGTTTAGAAATGCCCCGCTCAGTGTCATCTCAATACCTTTTGATGAGTGGAAACTGACAGAAGGTTCCTCGCACTGTACAGAGTAGGAGGCATGAGTGCAGTTATGTATAAAGCACGTGTATGCATGTGTTTGCGCGCGCAGGCAGTGTGCATTTGCGTGCCCGCGTGTGTGTGTGGGGGTGGCGGAAGAGCTGGCATTCAGGCATCTGGAAAGGTGACTTTCACTCCAAACAAACAGTCGAAGCTGAGGTTTGATTGGCAGAAGAGTACCCACTCCGCTCTGTCTGTGTCTCATTGCTATTTGATTACGAATTAAGCTCTGCACGCTTGGAGTGAACAGATACCTTGTTACAGGTGTGGCAAGAGATAGCTGATAATCTTTTCCTCATATTTACTCAAGACTCAAGGGCGTCTCACACAATGAAGAAGCAATAAGACAAGGGATTACTGTACGAGAGAATCACAACGCTTGGAGGGTTTCTCTTTTATCACATGACCAGAAAGTACTATAGAAAACTCTGCTGTACCTGATCTACATTTAAATACTGTTTATGAGTGTTTTTGAAGTTTTTGTTATTGTTCTCATTCCATACCAACCTTTTGATTTTCCATACTTTTTCTATGTACTTTTATAACTTGGTCTTTTACTCATGGTTGAACCCATTCATTCCATTCCTCAGCTTCTGCTGAGCTCAGATCTGGATTTATGTCTAAGGATGAACAATGTAACTTTCTTGCACAGCTGTACGGACGGATGTTTTTTTCTTGTCAGAGAATCCGGAGTGTCCCAACATATATGGAACTCTTTACAGACATAAAGATTTATACACATAGACATCTACACACATCCCAGCTCACATGGATGTATACACATCCACCCCACACACAGAGGCATCACCTTCTATGCACCTACACACTGTTCACTATAAATAAAGTCGGGATCCCTTGTTCTGTGCAGATTCTGAGTTGTGTTTTGTCCACTCTGGCTCTCATTATGTGTGAATAACCAGACTAAACTAAGAATTGGCCTGACTGATTTCAACTTGCTCAGATCCTCAGCTTACAAATCTCCCTGTTCAGTGATGTTTACACGTGATTGCATGACTTATTATGAGCCAGTTACATGAATTATTCTAAAATGGGCCATTCTGCATATTGAGTACTTTGGAGTGCACGGGGCGCTCCTGAAGACCTTCTATGACTCTGTTGTGGCATCAGCCCTTTTCTGTTGAGTAGTCTGCTGGGACAGCAGCATATCAGCTGCAGACAGGAAGGGACTGGATAAACCGATCGAGGTCAGCTCTTCCCTGGGTTGCCCCCTTGACCCAGTGGAGGTGGTGGGAGAGAGGAGGATGATGGCTAAGCTGCCATCCATGTTGGAGAATGACTCCCACCCCCTGCAGGACAGGCTTTCAGCACTGGAGAGCTCCTTCAGCGATAGACTGCTTCACCCAAAGTGTGTGAAGGAGTGCTATCGCAGGTCTTTCCTTCCTGCAGCTGTCAGACTGTACAGCCAGCACTGCTCACCGTAGATCACACTCCTGATTAGGTCACTATGCTATTTTTAGATAATCACTATACAATATTTCATTTCTGCGCAATATTCTTATTCCATGCAATATCTCATTATGTGCAATGCTTTATTCTGTGCAATAGTTTTATTTTATTGCATTGCATTTCATTGTTTTTATAGTGTATATAGTATTTCATATTCTCATATTTCATATTCTCTGTTAATTCATTAATACCATCGAGCCTGGTTTTTGCACTGTTATACTGTATAGCCTACTTGTTTATTTCTATATTTAATTTGTCATTTCTTTTAATATAGTTAAGTGTTAATATTTCTAACCTAGTTAAATTTTTGATACTTTTTATTCTAGTTTCTAGTTGAACTGCTAACACTTTTTTATACTTCTTGTAAATTGACCCACTATTTATCTGTAACACTGCAAATTTCCCCGTTGTGGGACTAATAAAGGAACATCTTTTACTTTTGGCACTTTTAAGTCAAATTTGATGTTAATGCTTGTGTAGTGTTGCTTAAGTTAGGTTTTGAATGCAGGACTTTTTAATTTTACAATGTAGTATTGCTACTTTTTGTAGTTTGGATTGTGCTAGATAGGTCACTGAAAGATCAGCATTAAATCTGTTGTTTTTGGTGCAGCTTAAAACTCACACATTTTGGCTTCTGTTTGCACATTTGTATTTGCATGTAAAAGCTTTACATACAGTAGGTATTGCAGTCCTGGGTGTACACTTATGCTTTATTTTACAGAATATTTAGTACCTGCAGGCCACTTCTATTGTCAAATAAGACCTTCGGCCATTGCCCTTTATAAGGAAGTGCTTGGTGACATTCTAGTGGTACATATATCTACCGGAGGTGTGCTGGCATGACCTGTTTCTGATACATGACACAGGGAGCTTTTCATCCCAGTGCCAGCCCACGGGTGGCTGCCAGTGCGACAGAAGCCAGTGACACCTTGGTTGGTCACCTCCGTCAGTGATCTCCAGAAAATAGCCACCATCTGAGTAAAATAGCAGAATGCAGTAGAACAGGGATATAACACATGCACTTCCCCGCACAGTCACAGCCCTTAATCAATTAGTGGGACCAAATAAAATACACAGAGGCTTTGTGTTGCATTAAGCAATCAATGGTGAAGAAAAGAAGGCATGTGGGAATTCTGATGAAAAAATAGAAAAGCTTGGTTTTTTTCTTAACCCTCTCTTAGCAGGGATAGCAGTGCTATCCCTGGCAAGATACTGTATGTGACCGTTAATGCTTTTAATAGGACCCAGGAGCGAGACACAGACAAGAGAATGGATGAAAAGGATTTATTGTAGAACTACAGAAGTAAACTGAAAACATGCTGGCAAGTGGGTGCTGGTGGTGCGGTTTGTGGGGCTCTGTAGAATAACCAGGGAGATGAGTGAGGAGGGTTTGCCTGTCCAGGTGGTCTGAGTAGAGAGACGTTTGCAGGTTTGAGCTTGGAGGCTGGGCAGTGGAGGTGCTGGGGCAGTTGGCTGGAGACAAATGAGAAAATACGTCTTGGTTTGGTATAAGTAAAGGCTGGCCGACAATACCATGAGACGAATGGAAACAATCTGGCAGCTTACAGGAGGATGAACAGGGTTATAAAGCTGCTGGTGATCAGGGGAATGAAGCTCAGGTGTTGCTGCAGAGGAGCCCAGCACCTGGAAACCTCGCCCCCAGCCTCTGACACAAAGCCTGAACACAGACAGCACCACCAAAGAAAAAACACTAATGCAAAAGAAGAAATGCCAAAACCAAAAACACTGGAGTTTAAGATAAGATATAAGATAAGATTAGATAAACCTTTATTCGTCCCTCGGTGGGGAAATTTAAATTACAAGAAACACAAAAACAACACTAGAAATAAGGCAAAACCCAGAACCATGACACTGTATCTCACTTTGCAGAGCTCCATGGTTATTTAAGGCAAGCACCCGAGAAAAACAGGGCAGGGATTCGATTCACTTTCTACAGTATGTAAGCGGGAGCACAAGAACGTATCTTTTGAATGCATAATCACTGCACCAGCACCGGCCCTGCTGAGGGTTATCTCAGAGGCCCCAATTAAAAACTTCCCCTGATTCAGTAACATTGTTGTTTTTCTGAAAACATCATACTGCTTACTCTCACTTTCCTCACCTCAGTGATCTACTCAGTCAAGAAGATGACGAACAGTTTTGTGTTCCGCACTCTGTTGAATTACGAAACTGATTTGAAAAGTGAGAGAAGGAGGAAAAAAGATTATTTAGAAAGACTGGTGGGTTTTGCAGCGCTATATGGCCAGAATCAATGAAAGTAGCACTGTATTGAAAATAGAAAAAGGGACAAAATATCAGAGTCTCAATTGCAGAAACAATTTAGTGTTTTCCTATCAAACCAGTCAAGCTTTCTCTTAAGCACAACATGGCTGAAGTTTGGGAGATACAGTACTTCGTGGCATTCTAATTGTTCAGTTTCTCTACAAATGAAGTCTGAAGTCAGAATCTTGTTTGGTCAATGAGAAGAATAATCAGTAAAATTAGAATGGATAAGATGTCCATCTTTGTCTCAGTTCCACATTTCTGTTTAATAGAAATGTCCAGTTATATCTAACTCTCCCTGCACAGCTGAATTGACTGTACACCACCTGTACAGGGTCACACTGTAGTCCCCCCCACCTCCCCATAAAGGTTTCCTCTCCAACACACCGTGATCTCTCGGTGCTTTCGGGTTGACTGCTGTCTTTATTGATCCCTTCTCCCTTTCTGACTCACCCTGTTCCATCCCGTCCCCTCCCAGCCAGCTCTGCAGTATTTCCCCGTCAGTGATGTGGAGCTGGGAGGCTTTCGGGGGCTGCGGCTGGAGCAGCTGTCACCGACACAGCGGACACTCTTAATTGGCTCCCCTGGGGCTGCCCCCTCGGTGGAGCAGAGAGGAGCGGTAACTGCGGAGGCATGCCGAAGAGAACCAGAACCCATGCAGACCTAGTTTAAATGCACTGAACAAGCCTTTGGGCTGCATTGCTACGTTTTGTAATGCTCATATAGTTGTGTTGAGAAGCATGGTGAGTTTACTAAAAGGTGTGTTGTTTGCTAAAATGGGACATATTCTATTATCAGATGTACCAGGCCACTCTAATAGGAATCCCCCAGCTCATAATTCCCATAGTCATTTTAGAAATCACCTCCCTCTCTGGTGTTCCGCACACCTTCGATCAATCTTTGCATTTGCCTTTGTCCCCATTTCTTCTGTTTCATATCATCCTGTGCCTTAATACATCTACATATCTATGTCTTTTTCTTCTCTTTTATTCAGTCGTGCTAGCTTTGTGCAGCTCATTGCCAGGGCAGAAGGATGAGTCAGTGAATCAGACATCTGCTTCCCCCCTCTCCCACTCTCTCATTTTTATTCCTCAGCCCTCAGCTCTGCCATCCGGCGTGCACCCCCTTCATGCCACATGCCCCTGATGTGCTTAGATTCCCCCTCTCTATACCTTCTCCTCATTTTCTTCTGGTTTCCTTTCTGCCGCGATCTCTTACTCTACAATCTCCCTTTCATCCATGCTCTCTCTGTCTGCTGCTGCAACAGGGAGGCTTTATCTTTATGTTCTGGTCCCCTCATTACAGCTAATGCAATTCCAGCACTTTTGATACCCCCCCCCACTCTGCCTCTCACCCCCTTTAGTCCAGCCCAGACTGATTAGGTGGCATTGTTATGGAACTCCACACAAATAAAAGCGATTCTGTTTCTCCTGCTATTAATTGAGACGCTAGTTCACAGAAGGATAGACAGATGAAGGGAGGGAAGAAGAACGGATAAAGTCAGGGAGGTTTGAAGGGGATAACTTGAGTATCACAGAGCATTGCCAATCTCACTAATGGCTGTGTCTCAGCATAACTCAGAAATTTCCTCTTTGGCAGGCGCAGTGTTTATGATTTTTTTTCTCCAAAGTTTATACAGCTAGCACGGCTGTCAGCATGAAATCTGGGGTCTCGGCACTTGCAGTCACTGGAAGCACACACACATGCTTTTTCTGTGTTGACCTCACTTGTTCATTTTGTTGATCTGACTTGACAGTTGATTTTAGCTCCGACAGAAGGCATCAGTGTAATCCACACTGATATCAGTCACAAGAACATGACTTAAACGGCGGTAGGACATAAGAGCCATTGAACAATAGAACAAAGTCTGAGTGTATTAGTTAATAATTAACGTTCATTAATTGGTCTATTAAATGGTACCCAATTAGTGTTGAGTAGTGCCAAAGAAGCAAATCTACGGTGTGATATTTTCATAGCCTCTGGTTCCCTGGCATTTTCAACTGATTTGTTAATTAAACTTAGATGGGGGAAGGGGGGGGTGGTTGACCTTTTAGCTCAATTTGTTTCCTAGCTACCACTGGATCAGGAGTGTATTTCCCTCTTTTCCCGGTGAGTAACCGAGTGAAGAGAAAGGGCCGCACCCTCGGGTATCCTGCAGTCTGAATTATACAGTCACTGGGCCTGGCTGTTTGTACATGTACTGTACAAACACACACATATTCATAGCCGAACAACGGAGTTATGCATCCGTGTCTGCTCTTGTTAGCAAACAGTGCACACACAGCAGGTGTGCACCTGCTCTGACGCACCTGCATTTAAAAACACAACAACACAGAGCTGTTGTGGCAGCAACACAAACGCAGAACATCGTGCAAATGCAGTACAGTGGTTTTAATATGACGGTAGAGGATATGTTGGTTCAACACTCACATGCATGATTTTTAAAATAGCATGATTTACTGTCTCACTCTTACCTTGTCTGTTATGTTTGTTAGCCTTCCCACGAGAAAAAAACTGTTTCTCCCAGAGGCACCATTAGCTGGTCTTACTCCTCATCTTATGACCTGACCAAATATTATACTTTTCTTACATTGTTAAACACTGAAAATACCTCCTATGGTCATGCACATCCTATGACCCCTCTTGTTACATATATTATTATCTTGCTAAGCAATTAAAATTCATTCAGGTAAAGGTTACATGGTACAAGATCCAGAATATCCAAACGTAGTGAGCATTGGAACATTTAAACATGTGCAATAAGATATTCAATCATGTTTGTGTTTGTTATATGTGTAATTTTTGTCACATGGCGATGTTCCAAGAATCTAACCTTCACAGTTTGACACATTTTGCACAGATAGATTTATTTTGTCCAGCAGTCACAGATGTCAGAGCAGACCATATCCTTAACTTGGAGCCCCAATTAGGTTCTGGAGAATAACAGCTACTATTGTTTGTGCTTTGTTTATTGGCAATGACACACCTCAAAAAAATAGAAATGGAATCACTCTAGGCAAATTGTTAGATGTTTTGGTTATGTATTTCATTTAGTACACAAATTTAAAGTTTTACACTAAGCTTAGCTCTACCTCCTGATCCCCAAGCTGTAACATTGCAACACATGCAGAGAAGGTTTTGGGTAAATCCTGAACCAGTATGGATTAAAGCAGCACTGTTTGGGATTTTTTGTTCAGTGGATGATCCATCTCTCTGCTCTGCTCAACCCCAATGCCTGATCTTCCTCAACCGCTGGGTCAACTGCTCATTATCTGTCCTTTAGCTTGTCAACTACCACTACAAGCTGAGCCGTGTTGTGTTGTGTACAGCTGGATAATGTGTTGTAGATGTGGAACATTTTTGAAAAACACTTGACTGGTCCCAGTTTACGCGCATTAGTTTCCTAAGCGTGGATACCTGGAGACATAACGAGCAAGGAAGTGGAAAAAGAGAACGAGAGCTGTGGAGTGATGGAGGGTCTCAGACCAAGGCCAGTCCAGCCAGTTAGCGGGTTAGCTATAGGCAGCTTCCAGGGATCTCCCACTGAGTCAAATGAGGAGCGATGGCTGGTCCAGACTGACAGGCACAGTGACCACTGAGATTGATGAAAGGCGCCATTGGGAGACAGATGAGGGTGTGATGGGAAGGGACACATCAGATGGAATGGCGGACGAAAAGGTCAAAGTTTGAGGCACAGCATGAAAGGGAATTCGTACTCTGTACATTGTGATCAGAGAAATGAAAGCTACTTTGAAGCGGTGCCTCGTGAACAGAAGGCTTTTCAACTGTGAAGTCGACATGCTGCTTGGTAGACGCCTGGAGAAGTGGAAAACCTGCCTGGTGAACCCGAAAAACACATTGTTCATTTGTGCTAAGAAGAAGACTTCTTTCTAAGCTATAGAAAGAAATGGTTAAAGACATAAACATGTAGTACATGTCCAATAAATAATTGATGCCCTGTCCTCTACCAGTAATCACACACTGTTTCATAAATTGAAACACAGTGAATTTATTGTATTGTTTGGTCAAAAATAGTGTAAAAGTCTATGATCATTTTATGACTTTTTGCCTTTATCACTGGCCATAAAAAAAATAGCAGGCAACATGGGAATACAAAGAGGGCATAACATGTGACAAAGGTTCCCGGCCAGAATCGAAGCATTGTTCTTACTGCCCCATAAGTCATTTTAAATTGGACTTTTAATGTCAGAGTTGTTTAGGTACACCTCAATAAAAGCACCCAGGGGAGTTATATTGACTCTCTTTAAAAAAAATATATCAGTAAATTGAAATTGTGGTAGGGATTGTAACTGTGGAAATGAACCCATGAACCCGCATATAAAAAACATCCTAAATAAAATATTAGTTAATTAATTGTTAACATGGATTGTAAAACACACTCAGTTGTTGATTGATTCCATTCCTATATGTGGTTTGCGCTACTGTATTTACACACGCATTACTAATTTAAAATCATGTGGACCCTGTGAGTTCTATGTTGAGTCCTCCTCCAGATGTGGCCTTATGAATAAAATGTGATAGAGGGAGAGTGGGTCCCCAGTTATTAAAAAGATATAAGCAAGAGAGAGATGTAGCGTGTTGTTCTTCTGCTGGATAGGACCCTCCCCGAGAGACCACCCCTTGTTTTAGAGAAGAGAATACATTAGCTGGGGTTTATAGCCCAGCTGAAACACAACAGCAAAAGGAGAACAAACAGAAAGGAATATGCCGTCATTATTGTGTAACTGACAGAGCGAGGTGGAGGAAATAACCAACTGGATGAATGGGAGTCAACAGTGAAAGTGAGTAGGCGCAGGCAGTAACCTTGAGGTTACAGAGGCTCGGTTGCGTTAGAGAAGCAAGAATAACAATGTTACGAGGCAGCCAAGGCACACAAACAACTGTTGCAGTCCATCTGCACAGTGACCAGCATTAGCAGACTCTGATCTTTCGGGGCAGCTCCCAGTAGAACAGTATGAATGTCAGAGCGTTGCTGTAAAAGAGCATGCATGCTCAGTTGACTGTCCCTGCATAAATAAATGTTTAACAGGACTAAAGGTCTACAGCCCTACTCGCAGCCCCCGAGAGGCTGTGTTGTTAATTACACCCAACACTATGCAAAAGTTTTGCCAAATTTTGCTGTTACCGAAGCTTCATCAATAAGTGTGGTAGGACGTGTAAAATTTGTCCTGAGGGCGGCGGTAGAGGTCACAAGTTTGGCTTATTCAAATCCAAAGGATTCATCTAACTGGGAATGAGATTGTGTTCAGCAAGTTTAATGGCAGTCTGCCACCTACATTGTGATATGATTGACCTGAGAGCGGTGCTAGAAGATTACAGTTCAACGTGGAACCTCTGGTGAGCATGCTCAGTGTCTCTGTACAAATAAAAATGAATGTCCTCATGGTTGAACTGTAGGAAAGGTCAGGAGGTCAGTTGAGTCATCCTTCGGAGGCCATGAATATTCACAGCACGTTCAATTGGAATAGTTTTTGTTATTCTTTTTTTAGTACCAAAATTCTGATTAAGGGTAAAAGTTGATTTCACTTTTACAGTGGAAGTAGACAAACAGTCCTGAATTGAATGGTATGATCCTCTACGGGAGCGTGAATATTGGTAGTACATTCCATGACAATCTAATCAATAGCAGTCAAGATGTCAAGCTCTGTACCAAAGTTTTGGACATTTTGAAGCCTCACTGCTGGGTAGGTAGAAAAAGAGCACAGACCATAATGCAGTGCGTGTGTGACAGAAACTGTAGCAGAGGTAGAAACAGATTGAGAGAAAAATACTCCCAACGACTTCCTCCCGTGTCACGTTAATGAAACCGGGGCGTATAATGACGTCATCTGCTTCCACACACTCATATGCAAATCCACCCTAGGAAAGTCAGCTCTCACTGTAACACATGTTCCCTCACCTAAAGCACAAAAGCCGTAGCACGTCGGCCCGAGAGAGCAAGATGGATCATCTCAGTCAAGACCTCAGACGTTTCTATTCATGCCACCTCTCTCTAGAAGAGAAGCCAATGGATTTTCCCTGCAGCACATCTTTATTGTCTAATGCACAATAATGTCTCGGATGTTTTATGAGCTCGACCTAGCGAGCAGACAGAGAAGAAAGTAACGCTGAGGCTGATCGATGGCTAGGTGGTTGATGGATATAACCATATGGAACAGGGAGGTTGATGGGGGAGATGGGGAAAACACAGAGATGTGGTGTGGAAAGCTACATTAGATGCCTAATGCTGTTGTGCAGAGAGACATCTGGGCTTAATGCACAGGACAAAGATTCTTGCGTGTTAGCCGTGCTGAATTATGAATATGGATATGCAGCTTTGGCTTGCATACTTTGATATATTTGGACAGAAATGGGCCGAAGGGTTGTAGTAAAATCTGGTGTGGTTTTTCATAGACGTGGCATATTTCTTTTCTGCTCCACTTTATATTCCTATCATTCAAATGCTTGTAGTTTTTTTTTTTTTTTGGTCTCTTCTGATTTGCACTGCCCAAAGTTTTACCTTAAACTGACAGCAGATAGTGACAGTTCAGCTCTGACACTTCGCGAGACAAACAGTGATGGCATCTGAGGAGGACAGGTCACAAAGCTCACGGAGGTTTTTACGATCAAACTAATAAAATTCAAATTGTGCAATTGTAACACAACATATCATTATAAAAAAAAACTATGAGTTTATAATGTGGCTTGTCGCAATTTGAGATATGCAATGCACTCAAATACAATGCATGCCCATGTGTGTATACATGTGGCTTGGAGTCAGTCTTTGTACAGAAAAAGATGTAAGTTCAGCAGTGCATTGCATGAGGAGATGGTTCAGCGCCCCTGAGGGAGTGGATCTGTACCTCTGTCTTTTATGCCTGCAATGCTTGGCTGCACTAAGCGCCCATCTGTAGGAACACATGGGGTGAGGCAGAGATGGGCGACCGCTGAAGAGAGGATTGGTAACAATTTGATGTTACAGAGAAAGCGGAACCCGCACAGTCAGAAATCCACGTTACATACGAGGGAACAGATAAATACCTACGCTTTAGTTATCCTTAGGCAATCAAGCACATGAATAGTTGTCCCATGGAGGCCGAACAGGAGGCTGCTTTGCATCCAAGGTTTCACATTTGCATCTTTGAGCTGCTCGGTGCAAACACCTTTCCAATTCAGGACACCGCGCATCCCTTTGAAACATGATCTAAACTACTTTCAGATTAGTGCTACCTCCTCTTCCCCACGCAGTGTCACTGCAACAAATGCAGAGCAGGTTTTGGTTAAATCCTGAACCGGTGAGGATTTAAGCAGCACTGGCGAAGTTGGCATCAGTCACTTTCTTGACACCATAAACACTCTTCTAATTCTGGACACTGCACAGCTCTGGTGCATGTTTTTATACTAATCCCGTTCTTTAAGCTTTTCTCCTCATTCCTCCATTTGAACTTTATATGCAATGCAAATGCCATTTTGAAGGATATTATCTCAGTTTCTTTTAAACGTAGAGTCTCATCCCTGTACTCACGGCGGAATTCACTATAAAATGATATCACCTGAGGAAATGGTGTCAGAGCTAAAGGTGAAGCGCTCGCCTTGATTATTCCGTTATTGTCTAACTGTCGAGAAGAGCCCACTCCAGCCATTTTGAAATCTTTAAAGATGAAAACATGGTGGGGAATACTCCGTGGCTCTGCACAGAAAACGATGACCTTCCGCTGTGGATGGATCAAGGCAAAGGCCTTGCCTGCAGATAAAGCGTTACTGAGCGTGCTACCAGCCGACGCTCCACCGCTGTGTTGGATAGCAGACTTTAAAAGATAGCGTGGTTATTAAACTCTGGTTCTCTCTCACTGAGAGCTCCACTGACTTGGCTCTCTCTTTCTTTCTGAAGCCCCCATCAGAGCGTATGCAGCCTTCAAAGTCACTGGTCTTTAGCTAGCCAATCCTCTTAGCACCAGGAAGAGGATCTCCCTTTGACACAATGCTGACGTACGCAGCATGAGACCTGTCAGATGTGTGTGAGGTGGGAGTGTGCGTGTCTCTTAGAAGAGAGGAATCATTTTTATATATAAAGGTATGTGGGTTTTAAGGGGAAGGTGATTCCTTAGTCAGCCGTTATCAGCTCGGTATAATTAATATTACAGTATTTTGCATTCATAATGTATAAAGCATGTGTGTGTATTTGAGGGTCCACCAGCCGAGGCAGCCCTCACACATGCCGCAGTTTGTCTGAACCGCTCTTATCTATACAAACAGCCATATAGTGCTTGCTGATTATGGCAGGCCAGATGGGCAGTATGTCTCTTTCAACAGGCCCGGTAATCTCATTGGCACTTTTTGCCAGCGTTTTAGTGACGCTGTTAACTCCTGATAATGACCACGAGTCAGCTGGGTTTTTATTTATGGCCCCGGTGGTCAACGCTGAACAATCAGTCTCTCGACAGTTGACGGCCAAAATGTTATTTTTCAAATGTGCAGGTTGCACACGACCCTCAAATGTGAGGATCTGTTCATGGGTGTTTCTTTGTCTGAGTGTGTCTGATGGCTTTAAGTGGCAGTTTTTGTGATTTAGTAACAGCAATATTCACAGTGGGTCGGCGGGGGGGGTAGACTGTTTATCGGCCTCGGGATAGCTTGAACAGAGCTCACTGTGTTTGTGATGTTGCTGTCGCTGTGCCATACACAGACATATTTGGGGGGCAGCAGGTGGGGCAGGTAGCAGGATGGGGTGTGTGTGTGTGTTCGCTTGAAAGACGTTTTGTCATCTATCCTTCAATACCACCCTTGTTGTTTATTTGGCTCATTCCTCTGGATGTATTGCTTTTTAGGCTTGGGTGAAAGGAGGAGAGATGGGAGGAAGCAGAAAAAATGATAGATAGATAGAGATGCTGGAAGAGAGACAAAAAGAGAGAAAATGGAAAAGTTGCAAAACACAAAGAGGAAGAACTCAATCCATCGTCCGTGAGAAACAGAGGCGCCGCCTGGGGAATTCAAGAGAAAGAAAGAAGTTGATGATGGAGAGGAAGAGGAAGTCTTTGCTATAATATTCTCCTATATTATGTTTAAATGAAAGAACCGTGGCCTCAGTCCGGCTCGATAGATTCAGAAAGAGGCTCTGGGGAAATGTAGAGGAACCAGGGAATGAGAGTTCTTCACTCAGAAAAGACTTTCCTTTCAACGCCATCCATTTTTCCATCACTCGTTATTTCAGAACAGTTGGGCAAATCAATGTATGTGTGCTTATGAGCGTGTTTAAAGCACATAGATAAAGGAACACGCAAAAGAAAGGGGCACTTCAGCCTAATGCTTCACGCTGCCCGGCCCGATGAACGCATTTCACACGTCTCCACAACTCGCATTAGACCTGCATATTTCATAAGTCTAATGTTTATTTTATCACATGTCTATCTCCAGCTCTCGCTTCGTATCGACTTGGTCCAGACCTTCTGAGCTACTGTATAGCTCCTGTTTCCTCCTATGTTCTTTTTTTACCCGTCCCTGCATTCGCTTCTATTTTCTGTCCTCATTTAGCCCCATTACTTCTCTTACACTTTAGGTCACGCTACAAAATCAGCTCACGCAACGTTTCTTCTCCTTCCTTAGATGTTTTTGCCGCTGCCTTCTTCGCTAAAAATGAATATGCTGACCAACTATAATGCCCAAATTATCTAGATTAAAGTTGTACAGCGCAGGATTTGTATGGAAATTTACACCTGTGAGATCAGCATAGTTCACTAAGCCGGAGTAGGAACACAAAATTGGGACATTCAGATTTCAAATGAAATTTTTTCAAAGTCTTACAAAAATACAATATGTCTGTCAATTATGTTCAACAACTCCTCCAATGTACAATGTGTACTGATTTATTCCAAAAGATGAGATGCTGTGTAAATCATAAATAACACAGAATGTGACAATTTGCTCATTCTGTTTGATTTAATAATTGAAGACATTATATTTAATGTTTGACCTCATCAACTTCATTGATTTCTGTAAATATCTGCTTATTCTGAATTTGATGGCAGCAACATGTTTCAATGAAATGATCCAAAAACACCTGTTTCAGCAGATTGAGTACAGTTAGTTGTTTCTGTTGTTCCTTTGGCTCAGATCTAAAGCAGTCACAAACCGCCTATATTCATGCTGCTGCTAGAAACTGTCACCACATGAAGAATCCAGTAAGTGTCTGTCTCCCAGTGCTGGTACTTCTTGCCCAAGTCTCATTTACGTCTTCCTTGAAGAGGCTATCATCATGGGAATATGTTAACACCATGTTGCGACCAATATCACTTTGGCTAGACTTTGCGAAAGCACCGCCGCAAAGTGACACGTGATCCCCTATGGATGGATATGTAGCACTCTCTGATGCTCACTTATGTTTTCTGACATATCCAATGTGGGTGATCTGTCTGTATGTGTGCCTGATGCTTCTTGCATCTTGGCTGCTCCTACATGGACTCATTTTGCAGCAACTATTTCCGTGGAGAAAAAGTAGTAAATAATATGACGTGCAAAAATAAATCTACATACATGATATATAATAGGTGTTGCATGTAGAGTTCTATATATTTTAAAGGTGCAGGATCACATTGTTAACAGGGCTATGATTTTAGCTATTCGCTATTATTATGAAAAATGCAGATCTTACCTTTTTTCATGGCGGATGTCTTATTTTAGAACTTGCTTTAATCTCTGTGTAGCTAAAAGATATGTACTTATGCACACACACACACACACACACATCTAACATTCACACTACTGTTAACAGTCTCCCCTCTGTCTCAGCCAGAGAGTGCATGTGATGTTGGTGGGACCGTTGCATTGCTCAGGGGCCATTAATTTCCAAGCTGTGCTTAACGCACTTGGCGCTCTGTGGGGAAGATGGCATGTATATGTATGAGTTTTCAGGGGCCAGGAAAGAAGCAAGCAAGCAAGCAAGGGAGGGAGGGAGATACGTGGAGAGAGGAATGAAGAGCTAGAAAGAAGGGGTAGAAAGGGAGGAGGCGATTATGGAAGGAAAGACGGAAGTCGAGGCATCGCAAAGGTCCAGTGGGACGAGGGGAGGAAGAGAGGAAGAATGGAAACATAATAATAGGCATATGCTGCATTCCAGACACATATGGCTCAGAGAGGTGCAATGAAACTGCAACCCCAGGTTAGATGCAGCGTTTCAGCAAGGCAGCATGCACTGAGAATCACAGACGCCATTATTTTTAATGTGTTTGTATCAGTTATGATACGCTTCGACTTTTCGGCACTGCAGGGCTTCAAAGTTGTTAAATGAGGTGATTGGGAAATGGTTACGTTTGCATTAGAAAACTTCACAGCATGCACGCCACAGATCTAAATTTCCTCTTAGAGGTGAAATCGTTTGGCACCAGCTTCAGTTAGTGACTATAAGATAAGATAAGATAAACCTTTATTCGTCCCACAGTGGGGAAATTCACATCTTTCTCTGCTCAGGATTTTTGCTTACCGCTATTTAGAGTAGTGTTTTCCATATGCTCCAGTAAATGTATTTCCTAAATGTATTTCCACTATAACAAATAGGGATAAGAGTACTAGCATTTTAACTGGACCAGTCAGAGTTTGAATGTATGATTAAAATGTTAAAAAACAGCTTACATACGAATAAGCTTTTTTTTATTATTATTATTATTAATTGAAAATGTCAAAGGTCAGCTCATTCAATGGTCAGATCAGGATAGATCAGCAATTTAAGTGTCATAAAAAAAATCATACCTATGGACAGCTTCAGGAGGGAATGGAGAAAGACTTTATTAGAGTATCACTGCTTCGAATATGAGATATTGCAAAAGAAGAAATTTGAACGCTGTTTCTACGTAACTAATTTGCCTAATTTGATCTGACACCAAATCCATGTTGCAGTGGGTTTTTGGTTCCGGTGGTTGAAAAGTGTCTTATGTAATGAGCGGGCTCTTCTGAAGGAATGAAAACAAGAAGCAATAGGAAACAGGTGTTGCCTCATCTGCCAGGACTCAGAGGGGGAAGTGAGAGTCTCACCAGCCACGCCTCCAGCCACAGACACTGAAAAAGAGAGAGTGAGGAAAAAACAAAAACAAAAACACAGAAACCCAGACCGTAACAATCCACACCAAAAATGACATATAGATCTAATTACTCATACAAACTAACCATCCCATGAGGGATGATGCACTGACCAGAACAAGCTCACACACATACAGTACAGGACAAGACATTAAGATTTTAACCAGATTTGTTTAGTGATTTATTTTATATAATTCATACTAAAGACTATTTATCAGTCTATCAAGTTTGACCAAGTTGAAATTGTCGTTTTGAGGGGAGTTCATACGGTAATGTGTATGTTAGTTCATCTTGTCTTATTCTCAATCAAACTTGTTTAACCTGCAGTAGCATAGTGTTATAAGATAAGATAAGATAAGATAAACCTTTATTTGGATATGAAATTCTTTTGCCAGATTGTTCCAGATAACTGAATATCACACTATGCTACCGTATAGTGCAAACATACGTAGTTTTGTAATTGGTCAGTCCAACATGTATATGCCACATGGCAGTTGTTTGAGCACACAAAAACACGTACAAATGAGCTAAAGTGCCCCCCCTACTGGCTCCGCGCTAATAATGCCACACAAGGCGTTATTAAAAATGAAAGAAAAAGTGGCAACTGTGACTGGGTGGAAGATAACTGTGATGTATCAGGAACAAGCCTACACACCTCAGTCATCAACAGACTGGTCTGCATCAAAGCGTCATTCGCGATCCTCCGGCCTCACTAACAACCCTGCCACCAAGAAAAACCGGATATTTACCACTGTACCATAATCAATACACTCCTGCAACACAGCAGCACGAAACACAAACCAAGATCATGGCGGCTCATTATTGTGTTAATTTCTTGGTACCCACATAGGAGGGATACATTTATAGCAGTGTCTGCCTGACGAGAAAGCCCCATTATGTGAAATTGAGCTTCCTCAATATTTTTTCTTCCTCTATCGCCCTCCGAATGTTTTGTACAGGTTATTCTCATTTTAATGAGTAGTGCGTGTATTTGCCTTGGGTAGGGCGGCCTTGCTTTTGAGGTCCTCTTTTGAAGGCCTCTTCTGGCTAAATATTTAGGCCACGGAGCTGCTGATATAAATAAATATGGAGACGTTCTCTCTCCAGTAAGGCTTGCCAGTGTCTGTGCCTCCCTCTGCTCTGTTCTGTTATCTGTTATGTGTTGACATTTGAGAGAGATTCCAAAGACTGGGAGTTTCATCTTTTCATTTAAACCACACACATTCACGTATTTGGTCATGATGGCAGCTGCATGTGATTTCAAGTGTTGTATGTGTATAAAAATCATACCCACATTAGACTTATTCGTCCAATTTCCATAAACAAGTTAAACCGCTGCCAAAACCATTAGTGGCCACTACCCACTACAATGTTAATGGAGTTTTATCATTCATTCATTCATTCATTTCCCGGTCTTATTGCTTTACAGCTTTTTTTCTGCTGTACTTTAATTCACAAACAGGAAAGAAAATTAAAAATCATCTGCCATTTAACAATGAACACTTAGCATTTTAAAAATCAATGAATCATCTGCTTGGTTTTAGCTTTTTAAATATAATGATTTCATCGGATTTCTCTGTTTTATGTGTTTGCAAATTGAATATATTTAGGTTTAGGCCATTACATTCAAATCTCCAAAGTTGCAATAGGCATTTTTTCTGTTTTATAGACAAAGCAATTACTGAGTGAAAAGCAAAAACAGTCACTGTTATTAAGTAAGTTATCATTAGTTGCAGCCTAAATCGTCCTTTATTTGAGTCTAAGCGAGATGCAGGCCGAAGAGAAACACATACTTTTCTCTCTCCATCCTCAATCTGTCTCTCAGAATCCTCAGTGGACGCTGAATGCATGGTGGGAATGAGTGTAGAGACGTTTTAGGACATATTTTAATTCTCTGCTGACCTGCCTCTCTCTCTTTCCCTCTTTCCAGTTTTCTGCCCTCTCTTTAAAACATTCTCTGTCGTATCTCTCCCCCCTCCAGTGACTGTAGTCAGGTCTCTCATTAACCCAAACCCAGGCTGCAGGGCGGGGGTCACTCCCCGCCTTCTTACCAGTCCTGTACCCATGGTTCGGTCACACGCCCTCCCACGCCTGCTGTTCCAGCCCCTGGCACAGGATTTCCCGCCTAGCAAGCTCAGGCTTCAGAGAGGCAAAGCTTTCCAACCCTGATCCAAATTAATTGTGACAAGGATCTAATGCACCACTGAGAAACTCCTCTTTGCTTTTGTGCGGCCGCTCCATCACTCCTTTGCTTTGTTTTTCTTTATTGTCGGTTTATTCAAGTTGTTTGTCAGTGGGCGCAATCACAATGTAATTTAGGATAAGCTACAAAAATCATCTTGAGTGTATTAGAAATATTGATTTTATATATTTACATGCATCATATTTGTCTTGGTAATATGAACAGTGTTGTTTTTCAAATTGCACCACAGACCTTCAGGGGCTCTTGAAAAATCTAATTCCATCCGCGTGTGTGTACAATATAGAGTTGTGTGCTGTGTGTTTCAGCTATGTCTTATTCATACTAATGTAAAAGCCATGGTGGTGTCTATCGGTGCGTATCATTCGGGTGTTATTTAGCCAAGTTTTGAGTTATCTCTGTAAAATTTCTGCTGCCACCCCGGTACAACTGAGATGCATGAAATTTAATTTGCAGCTCTCAAATTATTTAAATTTTATTTTTTAAAGTTTTTTTGTAGTTCTTGGTTCTTCTCTTGTTCTCAGTCTCTGATTTATTTTCTTCCCTTTCCTGCCTGTCATCTACCAGCATATTTATTATGTGTATCTGTTCACTTTAGGTTTAATAGTGCAGACATAATGTAAAGTAAGATTAAGGAACAGTTGTAAATCCTATTTAATGAGAGTGGAAGAGGCCAATGGACAGAAAAAAAAGAGGACAAATGAGACTCCACAATGGAAGGCAAAGTGAGTTCAGGTCATCATGTCGGCACCTGTTCAGAAAATTTGCTGGGCCTCTTAGTAGTCCCCTTTGCCACCTCTTCTTCCATATCCCTTTCATCCATCCATCCATCCCATCTGCTGCGTCCAACTGAGAGCGATGCCATCTCTGCCCCTGCTCTTGCCACCATGTCATCCACACTCTCCTCTCTCTTCCAAATGGCTGCTTGTTTTCAGGCTTTGCAGCCTGCCCGCTCAGCCGTGTTAGAAGGCACCTGCTGAGGCCGGGATTGAAGAAGGTGGAGAAAAAAAAGGAAAAGTAATGGTCCAAGCCTTGACATGGGTTTGGCACACCAGGGAGAAAGAGTATTCCAACAGATCCTGTTACTAGTCAGATTGCATTTGGTAGCCAAATCTCCAGGAAACCCAGCTGGGCATCTGGGTGATTACACAGGCACAGAGTGGATTTTTGAGTGTGTGTGTGCGTGTGTGTTGAGAGGAGTTGGCTTGTCTTTAGACAGTGTGCATTGTGGCGTATGTGTGCCCTTCACATGCCTCCTCTCTGTTTCATCTTCATGCTTTACTAAAGTTTTTGCCAAATCGAACTTTGAGGTGTGGTCTTGCTGTCATGCAAACTATAATTGGGCTGGTGTGTGTGAGATGTGGGGATGTGTGTGTATGTGTGTATTTGTGCTTTTATTTGATTTCCCCAAAGTTTGTTTTGATTCCAGTTTAATAAAAACCTAAAGCACAGATACTGTAGTATTACTAGATTTTGCTCTGGGCATAATTGCAGCAATTGCAGCTTATGGTAATCATCTTTTTTCTCTGTACAAAAATGAACAAAATATTGCCGTCTGAAAAAAAAAAATTGTCTCTTCGTAAAAACACATTTAAATTATCAATCACACCTACTGGCGCCTAATCTCTGTATGAGCCCCCACTTTGAATTCCCTCAAAATTAAATAAACAAACAACCAAGCAAACAGATTAATAAATAAACACATAAACACATAAATAGATAAATATCTTCACAGCCCATTAGAAGTTTGCATCTTACCCCCTGTGTAGCAGCACAGCTCTACATCTTATCCCCATCTTTTCAATTAACCCTGGAAGAAGTTGCTCCTGATATGGAAAGAGGAAAGGTGACGAACCTTATATCTTCCTCCAGCTCTCCCCAATCCCCTCATACACACACACACACACACACACACTCCCTCCCTGTCTTCTTCTTTATATTCTCTCACCATCCTTTCCCCCCTCGTTCCTTTTCGTTCCTCCTCTGAATCTGCTAGCGCCGATCCCCACTCTGATAGGGCTCGGTTAAAATGGAGGTCAGTGGAAAGAGCGTAGAATGAAAAATCTCACAGTCTGACGCACACACTCCCACGCACAGCTCATTCACACAATGCCGTACCTATGCGTTGATCAATCACAGACAGCCACAGCAGGTGCTTTCATGGAAACTGATGGGGTGGTGCAAACGCACCACAAGTCCTTTCATGTGTCCAATTAGTGCCTGGCACAAGTGTCTTTTTCACATAAGCATACCTTTACAGCCAGAGGGCAGTTTGAGGATGGATGAGTGGATGTTTTATACCTCTTATGTGAAAGATGATTTTTTCAAGATGCAATCCCGCTTCATAGGCTGCAGCATCTTGTACAATGCATTGAGCAGTGTACAAGAATGTGCAAGTCTTGTTGTTGAAATATTTTGCATGCCTTTTTTTTTCCCTCGGAGAGTGTGAGACAGGGTTCAAAATTCCATATTTTTGGGTAATTATAGATTTACTTTAGTAGTTGCCACAGCACCCACCTTGTTAAAATTCAGTAGTTTATGTTTTCACTATATGGAACACATTTTCTCTCATTACCACCAGTATGTGTAAGTGTAAACAAACTCTTTGTGCTCATGAAACAGCTACTGAGTGGGATGTCTCTCCCAGTGGAATATCTTTGGGTTAAATCAAACACTACACTGGGCAAGAGTTTGTCTGCAGCAGTGATCCTCCAGTTTTCGGTTTGCTGACTTACAAAAGTAGTTGAGCATTTCATGAAGTTAAAATTTTGAGAAGAGCAGAGAGAAGAGCATTGCAGTTGTGCTGAGTTAACAACTGGCTGAGGAGAACACTACAAGCAATAGCTCCCCAGCCAACACCTGATTACACTGTGTTTCTGCAGTATGAGCTGGGAGGACAGTCAGAAAATGGACCTTCTTGTTCATAACATATTATATTGTAATAATCAGATAGAATTTCAAACTGTAGATTTCTATAATGTATATATTCACCTTCTGAAGTTCACTGTCTGCCACTCTTACTAGTTTTCCAAAGTGTTCCTTTGTGTGTTTGACAAAGTGTTGAACCTCGCCCCATCCTCGCTTGTGAACGACTGAGTCTTTCCAGGATGAACCTTTCATACCCAATCATGATACTATCACCTGTTACCAATGAACCTGTTTACCTGTGGAATGATCCAAACAGGTGTTTTCAATCAGTCCACAACTTTCAGTCTTTTGTTGCTCCTGTCACAACTTCTATCGAATTCAGAATAAGCAGATATTTACAAAAATCAATGAAGCTGATGAGGTCAAACGTTCAATATATTGTCTTTCTACTGTTTTATGAGTATATATCAAAAGCATTAGCAAGTGATCACATTTGGTTTTGTTTATGTTTTTGCACAGCATCCCAACTTTTTTGGAATCAGGGTTATATATTCATATGCCGCATATGCCTGAGGCTAAATGTCTGTTTACAGTGTCTGTTTATGTCGATGCAGGACAAGAGTTCTGGCTGTATTCACAGTCGGTTTTGGCAGTAAATGCATTCTAAGGATGATACATCACACACTGTGTTTACAGGTTTCACAGGGAGAAGGCACATTCACAGCATTCCAAAATACCGGCCTTTGCTGCAAGACACATGCACACTGATGCCCACTCATACTGTACACACACACACACACACACACACACACACACACACACACACACACACACACACACACACACACGCTCAGGCTAGAGGTTAGGTCGTAATTTCCTGTAAACGTGACTGACTGAGCCCCTGTCCACAATTCAGTGAAGCCTCAGCTCATTCATCCGTCTCTCCAGCAGGTTTATTCCTCCACGTTCTTGCACTGTCACTCTTTCTCCATCTTTCCTCTTACGGCTTACATCAAACTGGTCATGCCAAATCATACCTCTGTTATATCAAGGCTAAATGTTGACAAAGAATTGTCACAGTTAAATGGTTATATGGATAGATCCAAGTCAATGCTTCAAAGTTTTAAATATACATCTGTTTTAAAACAGTTAAGTTGCAGAGCTCTTTTCAAACAATGTTACAGAAGTGCTGTATAGAAGAATATTCATTGAACATTCATTGTCTCATTTTGTGAAGGACAGCTGCTGGACTGGTATAATCCTGTTTTTTGTTAGACCCAGTGTTTTAGTCAGCTGGCATGGGAATTCACAAAATCTTTTCAAATGCATGTTTCAAGTTAAGATCAATATGACGATTTGAAAAGAATTGTACTTTTTCAAAAGAGAAATACAATTGGAAACTGAATGAAAAGATTTCTCACAACGTGGAAATATCGTGCAAAGAAAATATGCAAACACTGGCTTTCCATGCTTAATCTATCTATTATCTATAACTAACAAAATAAATTGTTGTCAAAACACACATTTTGACTGAAGGGTGAGTGAGCACCAGTCAATGTGACATGAGCAAAGAGGACGTCAGCATGGAACAAACCTGATACACAAAATAAGGCTTCTCTTGCTCAGTCTTGTGACTAAAACATGAATTTGCAAAATCAATTCATCAACAGTAATAAGGGCACCTAAACTGGGATTACTCAGTATAACATGAGGTAGTGCTGTTTGACTAACGAACAGACCGATCTGATTTTAGCTCATGATTAGTATCTCTTGAGAAAAAGGTGAATTTATTATTACTCTATTACTCACTTTGTCACTTTCACCTCTTTAGTTTCCGCACTTCTCTGTTCTCTGCAGTGATGTTCATGGTGGCAATGATGGAGGAATGTTTAAAGGCAAACTTTTATAAAACACGACCACTGCAAAGCACCGCAAAATTCCACTTTTTACCATTTCATATCGCATATTAAAAGACGAGTAGCATTATTATTTCAACACCCATTTAACATAAGCGTCACTTGTGCCGTTCATTACGCAAAGTAATAGATTCCTTTCTTACATTCAACAAAAATAACACTCAACTTATTCATTTCCAAGACACAGCAGCCGGACTGACATTCAGCCTATATTACTCAAATATTGGATTTGCCAGAATGCGCGGCAGACTAATAACCTACATTATAATGGAGTATACCCATGATATTGCTGTTCATTCGTTTCTGATATAGTCAAGCTTGAACCCACCATGCCGCACCCCGTCTCCCACATATAAGTTATTACTCTAAGCCGATGCAGCCAATTTAGTCTGTTATTCTCATCCCGGCACATATCGAGACACGCACACACAGGCGTGCCCAGGTAAGAGAGGCAGTAATATATGTAGGCCACTATATGTCGTGCAAAGACAAAGCTGCTATTAATTTAGATTGGGACGTAAATAGAATGTCTTCCTTCTAGCGACATTTTGCTGTATTTACTTTGAGGGCAGAGAAACAAATACAAGTACACTGCTGTATGTCTTTGTTGGCAGTTCTCATCTGTAGGAGGCACGGCAGCATTAGCCCTCATTTCCCAGTCTACCGGCACGTGCAGCGGTGCTACTCGATAATGGCGGTTAAAGAGCTGTTCTGTGTTTCGATAAAGGCAGCTGAGGAAAATGGAGAATGTAGTTTATGTGTGTGAAATGGATTCGCTCTTTGAGCTTTGCATTAAAAGGGGCCTAGAACATTTGGATATGAAAATATTTCCCACTGCCAGGGTTGTATCCTTCATTTGCTGTAATGCACATTAGCTGCGCCTATGCAAGATATTTTGTGCTACAAAATGCCTTTGGCAGGTACGTGTATGTGTGTGTTTGTATGTGTGTCCTTGTCCAGGTCCTATTTCAAACGTGTACCCGGGGCTTCTGCCAGGAGCAAGCCAGTTCAGGTTCGTCTCAGTTCAGCAGATCTCTGTTGTCAAATGTTTTTTTTCTTTTGTGCTTCAGCCACCAGCAGTTAAATTGAGGGGAAAAAGTGAACCTGAAACAAGAAAGCGGAGAAAAAAATCAAAATGTTTCTCTCGCTGTGTTTGCCACCGATGTAGCTGTCATTTCTTTCTGTCTTTGTCTTTTGTTATTTCTTCTTTTCTGTCTCTCCCATCAGTGTTTTGATGGCTTCAGACCCCAGGATAAAATGTGGTTGTTTCTCTTGTCAAAAGAAATGCATCTCTTATGACACATCTTGTCATGATGAGCCAATGCCAGTCCCATCTAAGGTCCTCTGAGTGCTCCAGGTGCTGCTCCGTGGGCGTCCTTATGAAAATATCAATTGCCTCATTGACCTCTTTCTGTTCATAATGTCCTACTTTAAGTGGCAATTTCTACTTTGCAGAAAATGACCATAATATATCTGCAGGGGTCTGATGGGGCTGTAGATCAATACCAATTACTTAACGATTTCTTGGCCATGTGGAGAGATTTCTTTCAAAGCAATTTTTCAAATTTGTACACTGTTTGATACGTTTGGAGGGTCAAATTTAATCCTCCAAGTTCTTAAACAAGGATAAAATAATAGCCAATAGTGTAATTCAAGAATGAAGCTATGCTGTTCACTAAAATGTGGCAAAATACAGAAGGCAGTGTTTTGCTGCCTACCAGATCATACTGTCTAACAGGATAGTTGTTCTAGAATCTCTATAAAGCAGTAATGTCATGTTAAATGTCAGAGAGTTAAGAAAGAAAAGGGTTTTTTTTACCCCCTTGTGAATCCTCCGCTAATATACTCACACAGCTACTCTGCCTCTGAATGTTTCCTCCAGTCCGCTGCCTTGCCTGAGGGTCCTCAGCCCTTGTGGTCTTCACGAGATCAATAAAAAGAGGGGGACTTTCGATCGTCTCCTCACCTCCCTCCCGTGCCTGCTTCACATCAGAGACAACCGTGGCTCGCTCCATCCACTGCCCCCCCGCCCCACTACATTCACACACTTTACCCTTTAACGTTAAACTTTGCTGTCAAACCTCTCGCGGGCCGCCCGAGCGCAAAGACAAATGTTTCCCGTCGAAATGAGAATTGATTTTTCCAATGGCCTCTGTAATCAGCAGTTCGTACATTTTCATTTCGATAAAAAGTGACTAGGGGCATCGTCGCAGTAATGACTGTCCCCGTGGGGAACTGAAGGGCAACTGGGGGCGGGAGGGCCGGGCGCTGGCCGGTGGAGACCAAACATCATGTTGTTGCTGGAAAGGTTAGGTTCCAGCAGGAAGTTCGTTACCTTGTTGATGAGATCCTGCCACTCATTAGCACTAGTGTGCCCTGCAGTCCATTTGATCAGAGGGAGGTAGTGGCACTCTAAAAAGGCCAATTCCATTATGCCAAGAAATTATGGACCTATAACTACTATTTCTACCGTACAAAGATGTGACCTGGTGCTGCCTCTCACATGCAGAGCACATAAATGACACTAGAATGGGTTGAAGAGGAGTCAGGGTCAAGAAAGAGAGAAATCGAGAACAGACAGAGACAATATTATGCAACGAAAAAGTCGGATGAGTGACAGTGTGCGCCAGTCAGGCAGATTTAGTGATGGGGAGGAGATGGAACACAGTGGATGTGGAGGGCAGGAGTTGGAGCCAAACTTAATGGCCTATGCAGCGGCGAGTAGCGAGGTAAATCAGCCTATAAATCCATGTGCTGATGCACCAGGCCAAGGCTTGGAACAGTCCCCTGCCAGCAGTTAGCGGTTGCTTTCCACCTGACTTCCCCCATTCTTCTGGATCTTATTTCTCTCATTCTGCCTCCTGTCTTATTGTCCCTGTCGTGACACGGACATCTGCGCTTCTATTTTAGCGATGCTAAATAGAGATGGTAGCAGAGGGAAACTTTGATCTCGCTTTAACCTCACTGCAAGGTATGCAGAGATATGCTTTTATTGTGAAAGCTTTGACGATGAGAAGAAAAAAAAAACATTGGCATGTGTTGTTTTTCAGGCTGACCCCGTGGCTTGGGAGGCTTTTACCCACAATGCCCATAATTTCATCCAGCTATGAGCCTTTGTCATATTGCCCCCTGTCTCTCCACTAAGAGATAAAAACATCTTTTAAAGTTTATGCATGCAATATCATTACATGTATATAATAAATCCAACACATCTGACAGCTTTATTGCAACACAATGCAGCTAATTTAATTTAAAGTGCCATATATATGCTGGTGGCAAACCTGCGCCTCCTACACATGGACATCAGTTTACTCTAGAGAAAAGTGCATCGCTGCTTTGGAAGGATACAAAAACGAGGCTCGATTTGTCATGACTGATGCCAAGCCTGGTGGTGTTTGGCCCTGCAGCCCAGTGGTAATGTGTTCAGGTTTTTTGCTTGCTCTCAATTCTCCCCAATTTGGTATTATCAATTCTCATCATTTCTATTAGACCGTTGGCCTGGAGAGACTCATAGAGCTTTATAAACCTCTGACGGCCAAATCAGCCATCCTTTCTGTTACATGTTGTCCCTAAGATATGTTTAGGAATTTAAAGGTGAAATCAGCTCCTTCTGAGCAGTTCTTGTCGTGTTCCTGAATGCACATGTTAATATGTATATATACTAAGTGCATGGCCTGATAGCATTCTAATGCTATGTGTAACCTCTCTTTCACAGTAATGGATAAGCAGTTACTAAAGGCCCAAGTTCAAGAGTTGGAGATACTGAACAAAAATACTCCTGTCTTGCTGACGTTGTTCTTTAACAGATGCAAAGAGGGATCACTATGCATCATCTCGCAAACACAGTACATGGCTATGCAGATGCAGATCTGACGACCCTGTCTTTTTTTTTTTTTTTTTTTTAAAAAGACGGTATAGCTGTTTGACATGTATATGGGGCATCGTCCTCACACGTCATTGCGTATTCGTCTAACCCAAGGCAATGTGCTGCACGAGGCATGTTGCATTAAGACACACAATGCCCGTGATCATTGCCTGTCCACCTTACTGGGGAATGTCACACTATTCTCCAGGCCACTTGTTCTCATGAACCAGCCGTCAATTACATGCTGTCAAAAAATAACAATAATTTGAATGTAAGGACTGCTGAGATTGGAATGTACAGCACATGGGTATAACTGTGTGTTATAGCAGTGTGGGAAAAGTGGGTATATGCTACCTCTTAGCCTTTATATCCCTTGACATTTCCTTCACAGTGGCCCGGTTTGCTTTTTCTCCCTTTCAATTTTAATCAGGAAAAGATCCCTGTGACACAAAGGACAGAAAGTGACAGAAAGGTACAGCGCTCCCCTTTTTTTCCGCTGTATTAATCAGCTTAATTCTCCCACTCTCGCAGGAAAATGAACTCCTTTTATGGCCTTTGTGATGCTAAGCTTTACCCAGATCTATCACGTTCACAAAAACGCGGAAGACTCACCCCTGTGGCTTAATGCGGTGTGTATCTCTTGGTAGGCTGGACTATTTAGACTAATTGAAGCTCAGCATGGTGTTTGATAAACAAGCTGTTCCCCCCACTGCATGCGACTAATAGAATCTCCTCAGTTGAATTAATAATGGCACAATAATTTAGTCCATGTTTATCTGTGACACCGGGGACTGAACAAGCAGGGAGGACACTAAGCTGCAAGAAGGAAATATATTCAAAATTGAATTTGCTTATAACTCAGTAATGACTATTCAAGTATTTTGCACCCAATCTTAATATGATTTAGCTATTTTTAATTGCAGATAATATGTTGTGGATGTCCTTTTCTCTGACTGCAAGATTAGTCTAATATTATACTTAACATTTATAGTTTTTTTTTCTTGTTCCTTGCACCAAACACGGTGAAAGCCTTGTTGCCATACGGTAGTTTGGAGTGGATTTTCCCTTCAAGGACTGCTGTTTTCGGCCATAGCGTAGCTTTAAGTGGCCGCCATTGAGTGGCTAGTTGGGTACAGACCGCCAAGTGCCACTTCACAGATTATTCAGTGTCTACAGCAGAGCCGGCCTGTAGCAAAGACGAGGATAAGAGTAAAACAGGATAAAAACCTGTGGCAAACGGATGCATCTTTTCTCCACGGATGGAAAAAGCTCGACTCTGTTTATTGGGTTATTGTAAATGCTCTGTCAGTGGAAGACCAAAGGCTGTCATTCACATTTGATTGAAGCTGACATTTTGTTGGCGTTCATCTTCCCACCCTCTCCTTCTCCACCTCCTGCCCGCTCTTGATACATGGAATCAGCTGGTTTGCTTGTCAGATGCTTCCCATTAGCTGGGCGGTTAGGTGTATTAAAACAACTCCCTGGTGGATTACACTGTTGATAGTCTGTCAATCTCTCACACTTTAAATGCCAGGCTTCACAGAGATATCTCCTTATTTTCTCGAGTTTATCTATCACAGTCCTTTACTGATTGTTCATGCTGAAAGCCTCCATTGTCTACACGGCAAGAATTCATCTCACAGTAATCACCTGGAACCTCGAGTGTGCGACTCTCCGTGTTTCTTTATATTACGCGAATGTGTGTCAAATCGCATTAAAGTGGGTGATATACTCTGGAGTGATTTGTCACACAGAGCCACGAGATCATAAGAATGGATGTGCTTACACTACTGCAGATAGTGAACTATAGGTTGTGGTGACTTCAGGGAACACAGGGAGCTTATTTTTTAGACTTTCCTAAATGCACGATTGTAAAGCTGCTTTTAAAAAAGGATCTTCCTGGACATGACACAGAGTTTGGGGACAAAGCTGGTGAGAATACTTTTTCAATTTTACTAGGTTTCACAATAAGATAAGATAAAATAAGATAATTCTTTATTGATCCCCCATAGGGGAAATTTAGGTGTTGCAGCAGCACAAGAGAGTGGCACACAAAATAATACAAATAGATAAAATATAAAAGTATATATATAAAGAAGAAAAGTATGTACAGCTAGTTCAAGTGGCAATCTAAAGTGACATAGTGAAAGTAGATAGAGCCAATAGTTCTCAGAATTTAAGTCATAAAATTAGATGATTTATCCACAGACACATCACAGTAAGAAAACACAGATAAGCCGATCTTTTAAATGACAAAATGCATCCTCTCCATATCTGTAGGCAGCAGTAATGCTTCAGCACTAACAATAGCTAACCAGGATTACAACGAAAAAGAGGCATTTAGGAGCTGTATGTGTGGTAATTCACTGAAAACATATTTTCTCCTGCGGCACATTTGTAGTGAACACATTTAGCTTTATATGATAACATGTTTTACACATTCAAGTTAACGTGTTATAACGCATATTATTGGCTGCTCTGAATCACAAATACATCAGTAACCAAGTCTGCAATGTCAGACAAGATATGAGATGTGATGTGTGATTTGGGCAATCCGATATCTAGTCTGTCAAACGTCACTGAAAATACTGTATGACACCCGCAGCACATTGTTGCATTTGTAGAACTGACTGCCAGCGAGATCCAAGTTTATCTCTTGAAGGATATTACTCTTGCTGGAGACCATAATAGCAACTGACGTGTTTATGAAAATCACGTTTTTCCCGAGATCCTAATATTGATAACCCTTGTGAGCTCTGGCACGACCTGTCTTTTTTCAGGATCTGTATTTCCATATCTGTATTTACAGTTACACACAATAAAAGGTTAAATACCTCTGGGATCGTGTTTCTTCAGCGGCCCAATGAGCATGTTGGATGTGAAGAAGAGCAGGCTAGAAACGCAGCAATGACCCAATCTGTTTGAGGATGGAAAGTAATTCAGTTTTAAGCAATTCCGGTTGAGTGACAGACCTGGCGAGAGGCCTTGATTTCCCCACAGGGCTGTCGCTCCATCTTAAAGCTAACCTCATACATAAAAAGACCACCAATTAGGAGTTAGTCAGGGCGGCCCACCGTCCTGGATTATGATTCCATAATTGAGTGTGCTAGAGGTCACTGCGCTTACTCTATCTCTGCGGGGGAACTTTATTTGGAAACGGTCTTGCCAACAGAAGGTGATGGCTTGCTAATAGCTGCCAGCTCCAGGCAAAATTGCCTGTCAATGAAGGTAATTGTGCACATAAGCCATTGTGTACACTGTCATTCCATCCACATTCAGACGCTCTGTAAAACCTTTTTTTTTTTTTTTTTTTTTGTAAAGGCAGGCAGTTATATCACCATGCTGGCAAAGCGCACCTGACATGTTGGGGTGGGAGTAACTCCTGGTCAGACAAGATTTCTGCTTTACACTGCATTTGTCCGCTGTAATATAGGTATCTAAGTGTTTAACATTAATTGTCAGATGCACTGAGCTCAGGTGTAATTGGGAAGCCAGTGCAAGTAGGTGTCTTTCAGCTGAGGCTAACTTTGGGGATTTAGTTGGATTAGCCCCACTTTGTCACCACACTGCACAACAGTATTCAACTCTGGCAGTTTCTTTAACACATCTGTCAGGGCCAGCTGGCTGATTAGCCTGGGCACACACATTTTCCCGGCTTTATTTTCTCTTCCCTCAATTACTTAAATTTCTCACTGAAATCAGCAGCTGGGTGATCACAGGTGTCCAGCACTGCTTCATTCCCATCTCCGTCCTCTTTCCTCCACACCCACTCTCTGCATTCAGTTTCTCGCACGTCTCTAGCCCACCGGTGACGCCAATCGGGTCGGGTCCGACAATCACAGAGCGAGGCTATTGAAGGGAAGCTGAGAATAGCAGCAAACAATCAATAGGCAAGCAGTGAAATTCAAGAAGAGGAAGGAAATGCATAGCAAATCCAATTGGTGCTTTGGGGTGCTGGGAGGCGCTGAGGCAGTAAGGCAGCAGCTTAGGATCTCATATACATTATTACACAGGTGTAGCTTTTTATGATCAAGCTCATAGACAAAAAAACAGCATATATGAATGGATTTGTGTGGTTTCGCTGCAGGTAAGAACAAGCGCCGACTTTAATATTACCTGGAAGTGAACACATTTTCATAAGAGAATCTCTAAGTGAGAAATGAGCGATACAACCAGTTTAGACCTGAAGGGGTTTTGATCCGATACCAGAGAGAGAGAGAGAGAGAGGAGAAACGAGAGGGGGCTCTACCCTTCAGCCATACTTCACCTTCATAGCTCCCATAAACCAGGAAATGTTCCAGCATAAAAAAGGGAAATTGATTTGCAAATCGGGAAAACTGTAAAACCGGAGAGGTAGCGCTGTGTTCGTGGGAGCTCTCTGCCGAGTATGAGTGTGTACATAAAACACAGCGGGAACTCAGCCACGCAGTTTGAAGACACATATATAAGCACATCATTGAGCTGAGCTCTCGAGAGCTGCCTCCCTCACTGTCCTCCTCTCTTGACCCCATGTTCCACTATATCACACCTCTTTCTCTCTCTCTCTCTCTCTCTCTGCCGGCCGCTCTCTTTCATCTCGCATCTTCTTTTATTTAACATGTATCATTTTGGCGTGGGCCTGACCCGGGACCGTGTCAGCTGCTGATTGAAGCCATCAATTATTTAGCTTAACGCAACAGAGTTCTGGCCAAAGTCCCCCTTCAACTCCTGCCACTGACTCGACTCTGAAGCTGCCTGGTGAATTATTCACTAGTGCCCTCTCTTCCCCTTGGCTACAGACCTACAGAGCTACTTCACTTTTGGACTTCATTGGTTTTCAGCCTAAGGTGGCAAATAAAGCTGTAGCTAATGCACACACACCACTGTAGGTTCGTTCTGGTTTCACTTCCCATGGGGATTTATGTTGGCTGTCATTAGCCCAGCGGAGCACAGAGGTAGCATAATCTCATGAATAATTTTAAATTTATTCATATGTGGGTGCAAAGTGTAGTTACCAGGTGGGGAGTTAGCCGGTACAACAATGCCATGAGATTGATCGCTCAAAGGAGAGACAGAGCCGGATCATAGGACTGATAACTGATCTGAGAACAGCTTTGGAGATGTAGGTGGTGATGAAAAGAAAATTTCAAATGGAGCTTTTAGAAATCAATATCTGGAGATGGGAGAAGAATCAAAGTTGTGCATAACCTCTGCAGAGGAGGGCTATCATGGGAGATTTTGTCTATAATGTCGGCTTGTATTTTCAAATCAGTTCTTGCATAGGAACAACATCAACTGTGCTTTTTAAATGCGTAGGTTACAGCGCGGTCAGAGAGCTCAGAGGGCTGGTGAAGGGATGTGTGGTTGGTGGGAGATGTCTGGATTTACCATTAAAGTCAATACCGAGCACAACAGAGGGCACAGTGCGGTCTCTTTGTGTTGTAAACGTAGGTGGCAGGTCTTTCGCTTTCCCCAGGACTCGACCGCTGTGAGGCTCCCTGAGGCTGTGGTGCCGGAACAACACACACACACACACACACTCACACGTACACATGCAGAGTCAGACTGCACGACTACACCCACCCGCCATATAGTGCGCTCAGATTTTTCTTTCTCTGAAGCACATACAACATGCCCACTCATTCCCAATATAGCTTAATGGCTGCATCAGTTTTATTATTCCAAAATTAGATTCATTCATTTTGTGTTTCCTGTCAAACATATTTTTAGTCAGTTGAAAGCAACAACTACAGTTCTATCTTTTACTTGATAAAAAAAAAAATCAAGATACAAAATAAAGGCACCAGTCTGCCACGGCTGATGCTGTGTAATGAGTTTTCAGTCATCTCAAATAAAGTTACGGGTGCTTGCTAATCGCTGTGTCTTCAGACAAGCTGTTGAAATTTAGACAGTTTTTTTTTTTTTTTTTTTTTTTTTAATGTGCCACCCGCAGCTGAGCAGCAGAACAGGTAGCTTTCAAGTTGAGCATTAATTAAGGACACAGGCAAGTAAGCATTTAGCTCCTGACAGCTGCGTAGCGTCTCTCCTCAACATGAAATGGAACCCGAATGAGATGAATGGGAAACCTGGAGGAAGTGGCGGGATGATTAGGTAGAGGTCAAATCAATGATTCAGCAAGAGTGGCAACAAGAAGATTGAAAGCACAGGTGCCCTGCTTATTAGTTCCCCACAAGCCCATCTCATGATGATGTGTGTGTTTGTACTTTGGTGCTATGATGTTGTAGAGGATGTGTTTTGTATTCTAATCCAGACCTGTCATTTATGAGCCAAGTGCAGCCATTGACCCGCTCGCAAAGTAACATCAGCAAAGGCGAAACCCCTTGCAAAGCTTACCGCAAATCTTTGTCCCCTGACAAGAAAGTACAAGCTGTGGATAGTTCATTACGCCGCTTCTTCCCGTCTCAATTGACACCGATCTGAGAACTTGGCTAACATTGATTTTACTGGCCAACACAGCTGGCTAATGTTGGCTACACCCATCACCAATATTGACCAAGTTATTAGCTTCCCCTAACTGATGCCATCGCAGGTATGAATGACTATCGGATTGCCGGAGAAGTAAATGATACCGCGTGTGGAAGAAAAGCCAGTCATCCATGTAGGTTTTATTGATGTCCTAACATGGCAAAGATGGAGGGAGGAAAGTGAGCTGCAGCGAGGAGGAGGAGAATAGGAGGAGATGCAGAGCCACAAATGAAGACTTATACATGTAGTTTAACAATAACTCCATGTGTTGCTTCCCTATCAATTTCTAACTGCATTATAAAATTTGAGGTTGTATATTAAGGGATTTGTGACATCTGGTAATAAAAAGAAAATACTTCTCTTTCCATCTCTTTTATTTCCCTCTAAAGACCATCTCTCCTCTGCTCACAAGGACGCTGTGGCTCCCCAGAGCGCAGATTTCCGTGTCTGTCAGTGCATTAAATGGGAGGGGAGACAGAGCAGTAGTACTCTTCGATTTGGCTGAGGTCGTCCCATTGTTGTCGGCTGCGTAGCTGCACGCCAGATGGGCCCGGCCCCTCTGTGAAATTAGTAACGTGCTCGTCCTTGGTGGCATCGGCTGCCTTTCACCGACACATGCATCTTTTTTTTTTTTTTCCCAAACGTGTTGTGCAATAGATTTGGGACAAATGATTAGCTGGGTCTTATTGAATTATAGCAGTATAATGCTTGTTTTATTGTTTAAGTGTTTTCTCTTTGGAGAGTGTTGCAGATTAAGCGTGTGGATGTGTTTTCTTCTTTGTGTGCATGGGCATGGGTGGAGAGTTTGTGAAAATCAGCACCAATATTTTAATAGTTTTCATTTGAGGATGCCTTGCCACTGATCCTTAATGTCTTAACTTGTCAAAAAGTTTAAAATATCAAATGGGTTTCCCTTTTGAAAGTTGTCTCAACAGGAATGAAATAGTGTTTTTGCCAAAACTAAAATTCGTCATTGGAACAAATGCACATTGAGACAGATGTCACTGCAGGTTTTTGAAAACTGACGGCCGCGCATTAGGATTCTTGTGTCTTGGGTTAACTTCTTTCCTGACGTGCCACTGAAACTTCACTCATTCACACTCTTAATTCCAGTGTAAAACAAATGTAATAATAATTGAAATGTCTCGCTGTCTTTTCTCTCGCTGATCCCACTCTCCATCCTGCAGCCTCCCTCTTTGGTTTTCCTTGAGCGCTCTGCCCACTCCACATCCTCCACCGCGTCCTTCAGGGGAGGTGGAGGCACTGGAAGCAGAAATAGCCACTCATGCATCACTACAGGCACACAGCCTTGTTCGCTCTTCGTCTCTCACTCCATCTCCTATTTGTCTTTTAAACAAAGGGGCATGAATATCAGGGAGAGCGTTAACCCTCTGAGAGTACTGTGTTGACCCACTACCTTGCAGCTCCTCCCACGCTACTTTCCACTTCTCCTTGGTCAATTTTTAGCTCCGGCATGGTAAAATGTGATAATAGCAGTAAGAGTGTGTGTATTCATGTAAGCTGAATGAGAAATACAGGGCACTGATTGCAGAAGGATTGAGTCTGAATTGCCCAAGGATCCTCTTTCAGAAAAAAAGAAAATTCACCTTTGTCTTCTCTCCTTCACTCCTCCATTCCTCTTTCATCTCTTTTTGGTTTTCAGGTGTGGGAATATGTTCTTCTAGGCCACATGTACAAAATCTATGAAAGCATAAACATAAAAGTAGAGAATGAAAGCGATGCATACTATAGAATACAGACTTGATTTTAAATGTCTATCTTCAGCCTGAACTTACAAACCAGGTTTTTGTCCCTGAAATAGCAAAATAAAAAAACTCAGGCTGGCGTCTTTCTTTCTGTTTGTGCAAGTAATTAGGGTTTGACTTACTAAGGCAGCGGCTAATTACATTATCAGCAACAAGGACTGCTTTCTAGTTAATGCTATATTGGATTAGCACCTCAATGAACGTCAGGCTCCGGTTCAAGTTTAATGACAGCGCAGCCACGACTCTCTGCCCACATGTTGTTTGGTGTTATAAAATAGTCCCATAATGTTGATTTATTATTGGTGGTCTTTTTTTCTTTCTAAGAAGCTTGACTTTGTTTTCACTGCTGCTCCCCTGCGCACTTCTGTGGTACACTCACCCTTTTTCTATCGTCATTGAGATTTATGTGGAATGCAGGTTGGTTTTAATTCCCCCTACCAAACACAGCATCTCTGCACATATTTGCACCTTTCTTTTTAGAGGCAGGAATTTTCCTCCCAAAGCTCTGACTCTTTTAAATTGCATAAATCCATCAGAAAGCACACTAAACCGCACTGATCATATCTTCTCTCTTTTTGCACGATTCTCCCTTTAAATGCATATAAATGAAGGTGCACTGATTGCACGCACTGCTCCTCTGCGCCCGCTTGATAAATAACACACATTTATTTAGTTGAACAATGCATGTGAAAAAAAGGACAAATGTGGCCTTCAGTGTAAACAAACAGTTACAGTAGCTACAAGCCAATACATACACACACAGTTAATGCAAATGATGTCGCTTTCCTGCGGTCATGCAACTTCACTGTGCATCTGTGCAACAGCTTTTAAAGAAAAAACAAATATGTACATAAGCACAGGCAACACACACACACATTAATCACACACATGGCCACAGCGTGCAATACATCTCCATCACTCTGTGTTCTTCCAGGTGGAGCTTCAGAACACACCTCTTACCTATCCTTCCTCCATCCTGTTGGCCTACGTGCTGTTTGTTAGTGTGTGTGTGTGTGTGTGTGTGTGACACTTCGCTGGAAAGACCGTGATGCGTGAGAGTGGAGGGGAGAGATTGATCAGGTGCATGATCAGAGCGGACAGGCCACTCATTGCAGACAGTAATGATCACACATGTCAGGTGCTCGGCGCAAATACCCACTTAAGCTCACATGCACCGTGTTGGAAACACACACAAAATACACACACACTCTGCTCACTCGCTGAGACCAGGTTGAACACATAAAAACAATGTGGTAAAACTTTATGAAACTGGTGCATAAAACGAAGGATATAGACTGTGTGTGGGATCTGAGTGGCCCATGGCAAAGATAATGTGTATTTGGTGAATTGAATCTTTTTCTTGAGGACATAACTCCCCAGCTAGCTACATGTTCATAATCATATAAAACCGCCAGCCTTAAAGAATATATTTACATATTTTTAACTATTTGCTCAATATGAAATTATGCTAATTAAACTTAAGCACTGCATACATGACACCTGCCTTGTCCTATGAGCATGCATAAGATTATAGGTCCAAATACACTTCACATGTAGACCCACACAGGGAGAGAGTACAAAAGAAGGCATTGTGAGAGAATGAGAGAGATTTTATTTTTTTTTGTACTTTTACTCTTGCAGCTGCATTGCATTCTGCCCTACTGAACTTCTGTCAGAGGAAGAGGTCCATTTCTATGATGGGTTTCTTCCTGCACATGTTGGAAGATGAGGGGGGTGAACTGAGGGGCTGATTTTTTTTTTTTTTTATCACTGTAAACTTGTTCTACTATTTAACTCTATTGTAGGTGCGCTGAAAGTAAGATACAGCATTATGCCATCTGCGTTCAGTCAATTAACCAGAATCAAAAAACACAATGAAACAAGAACATGGGTCCAGAAATGGGAGATCAATTAGAATATGGCAGTTGTTTAACATGCAGCATTTGAGGGATTTTTTTGTCATCTATTTTTTTTTTTTATCACTTTAAATACCTCTGCTCAAGCTTGACAATTACAGCAAGCTTGTCCATTTCCCATGCTACCCATACATTATTCCCTCCATTGTATAAACATGTATAAATCCATGGCTAAAATGCCACTGTTACACACTCAAATCTCCAGGCGCTCACAAAAGCTGTGGACCGAGAAGCTCACTTTCCTTTGAAAACATGAAAGCCCCCTAAACATTGGGATAACTGAGCTCTAACAGAACAGTGAGACTGTATTTTGACTGATGTGTTGTGTGTTATCGTGTGTGTGTGTGTGTGTGCTCTGTATCTCCAGTCTTAGAAGGAACCACAATAACAGCCCGGGCCTAATAATGATTCCTAATAGGGAGCAGTAATTGGAAATAGCAACTTCATTAGTGAGTGACAGCAGCAGGTGATAAGACAGGGGAATACTGTGTAGCCAGTGATGCTAGAAACTCATTATCTGCAATGCATGCCCCACTCCTTAATTATTTGAGAGGATCTTCACACTCTTCAGAGCCACTCTCTCTCTTTGACTGTGGATTTTTAAGTAGTTTCTTTAAAAGAGATATTTGGGGTGCCTCTGTTATCTGTGTTTGGGAGGTGGATGGCCTTGGGATGAAAGTGATGAAACGGAAGAGGAGCTGTAATGAGAATCTCCGCGCCTCGGCCTTTGATGCAAAGCAGATGCAGCTATCCATATTTCCTTTTTTTGTGGGTTAGCCTCACTGCAGACTGCCGCAGTTGTTTGATTTTTAATATGCCCGACATTAGTCACCAGCATTTTTCATTAGCAGCTTATTATTGCTACCCAAATACAATATGTCACCGGCAACACAGAAGTTTAGCTCCAGCACGCAGCCAAAAATGTTTCTCATTTTATTTGTCCCGAAAGCAAGCATCATTAAAATGAAAAGTCTTGTGAGAGCACTGTGGACAGTAGGAAAAAAAAATGTCTGACCCTCCCAGCTTTCCCATATACGTCATGTGCTTGACCCTCTGACCCTTTATGGATTTGGTCTAACCTCAAAACGCAGCCTGTAATGGTCACGGTCAACAAGAATTAAAGAGAGTTCAAAAGCTTTGGCTTGTCCGAAAAGTAGTAGAGGCTCAAAAGGCTGAGTGTGTGTTCTTATTTGTACATAGTAAGACCAGCTGTAGGGTTTGATTACCTTACAATAGTTTCCTCTCATTTGGCTGTGATTGGCTGTCGCTGGTGGTGGTGGAGAAGTGAAGGAGACAGAGGGAGAAGAAAGAAAGAGGGAGAGAGAGAGAGAGAGCGAGGGAGAGGAGCACTTGAACCCTTGAGTAGAGTTGGTGACGCTAATGCGCTGTTCAGAGACAAAGCGAGAGAGAGGGGGGAAGAAAAAGAAAATTGAAATAGCAAAAGTGATTGAAGGAAACAGGGGAGTCGGGCAGGCTAATGACACTGAATAGACAAGATCACAGTGATTGAGAGAAGAGATAAGATTATCTCTGATTATCTGCACTTGCATTAAGATCAGAGGGAGAAAAGAACTGAGAAGTTCGTGCACAAAGCATATCGGCTTGTCGGCTCCAACAGTGCGGTGGGAAAAAAAACTCTAAATATATGCTTTTAATCAAACAGAAGGGGGAAAAAAAACATGGTGACCAGACATCACAGGCATTGTGCCAGCCAGGCTTAAAGGTCAAACACATCATGCCTATAGCAAAGCATGATCTAGCGCTGCATTCCCAAGGCCATACACACTCAATAACACACACAAGGCTACCAGTCCTCCATGTCACAGCAAGATGTAATTGGGGATGATTAGATCCTCCCTTGTGGTGTCCTTTGTGTCATCCTCATGCCAGTTCCACATGCCTGGCGGGGCTCCCAGCTGTTAGAGCAGTGTGGAGGGGCTGGAAGGGGAGGTTATGACCAATTGCAATGTAGCATATGACCATGCAACCGCCATCATACAGTCGATGTAGTTACAGTGTTCAGGAGTATAAATTTGCAAACATTAGAAACACTCTTAAGCCGTGTAGATCCGTCGAAGCAAAGGCACGTATTTCAGCCTGGAGGTGAATGGCGCGGAATGACAAACACACACACACAGAGCCCAGGTATTCTGGTTCTAATCACTGGATGTTTTAGAGGGAGATTCCAGCTTCTTGCGGCCGTCTGCAGTCGTGAGAAGACTGACAATAGCGTGTTTACTGCCGGGACCAGCCAAGGCAGCAGCGGTGCGGCAGCCAAAGAACTGTCGCATCCGTCCTGATTGGAATTCAAATGGATCACCCTCGCCGGGATCAATACTGCATGATAATGATGTTGTGACATTTGGAGGGGAGATTGTGTGTGTGTGCAGATGCGCGTTTGCAAACCCCGTAGCATGTCTGCGCAGGAAGTTGTCAGTGTATGAAAACACCCGTGTGCCTCACAAAACTGGTCTTTGATTTCTCTTCAAATGCTTCCGGCCAGTGGTAAAAACAAAGCAACATTCATCACTTTAACTAATTCATTACTCATCTAAGTCACTTTGCTTTTGCATCAAATCATCAAAATTTGTAATCTATCTTCCCCTCAAAATTTAGGATGAGTCATAGTGTGATTTGCTTTCCCGTGGATCACCAGGGAAACCAGATATCTTTGATGTGCAACATTGTTCTGATCTCTTTCAAGTGGATCAACTAAAAAATAGTGAGAATATGTCTCCCAGACGGAGACAATTCTACCGTCTCTCATCTTATTTGGCCTTATAACGCAGTGGAAATCAAATCAGGGAATGGCATAGCGTTATAGGAAGTAAGTAAATCATCTTTTTCGCCATTGCTGGGAAATACAGGAATATTGCTATAATATGCTCTTGTATCTGGTTTCTCAACACTATCCAACACCTTTTGGGACTTTCAGACTAAATAAAAGCCTTGTATATCATTTGAAAGCTTCTGATGCATTAACTGCGATATAGCACTGACACACCTCAGCTTTCAATTCTAGGATTTTTTCAAACCATCTTTAGTTTCTTTTCAGACTTTTTTTTTTTTTTCTAAACTGAAATATATTTACCCCCGTGTCTTCCAGCTGACGCATCATTGGCCTCAGACCACCAAAGTCCGCTGGCCTTCCTTCCGTGCTGAATTAGTTTTAGCCGCAGCAGCTAGCTTTATGAGCGACATCAGCGATCTATCAAAGATGTTGAGGACAGCCCTTTAGCACCATTGATCTCTCCACTCTGCAGAATGTGCATATATACCCCCTATACATCACTGGATAACGCTTTATCAAGAGAGATGGATGAAACACGGAGGCAAGCTTGGTCTGCATTAGAGATACTAAATATTTCTGAGGGTGCTTGCCCTGCTGATTAATGGCTTCATAAAATGTCCACAGCCACCCCTCATCTCTAGGCAGCTTTTCAATCACGCGGTCGGCTTGCAGCTTTGGAAAAGAGGCAAATTCTGATTTGTGCTTGTTTGTTTTTTGCGTTGAAACATTTATATCTGCATCCTCCACATCCAGCGATTAGTGTCAAGAGGGGCATCCGTCTGGTTACTATTTTGGTTCCTCCTGCTGCGTCCGTCGATATTTTCTGCTCATCCCCGTCTCCTAATCTCTCCCCGCTCCATGCACTTCCCTGTTTTTCAGCTCATCTGGTCCGTCCGGCTCCTAAAAGGATTGGCTGCATTGTAGTGAAACACTATTAATTACCTTGTCATCCCCTGACAGTTGGCAGTGACAGGTTTTAGACCAGCTCTCTGAGGAGGTGGGCGGATACCGGCGCTAAATTAAAAAGCTGGGAGAGCTTGTCATATCCTGTCATTCGTATATTTAATGAAAAACTGAACATGCGTGTGTGTGTGTGTGTGTGTGGATGTGCATTACTCATGTTGTGGGGACATGTTTACACAGTCACATTGCGGGGACTCGCTTTCTTATGGGGACAAAATGTAAGTCCTCGTAATGTAAATCACTCTATTTTGAGGCAAACACTTGGGGTGGGGTTAGGATTAGGTAAATAGTGGTTAGGGTCAGTCTCCAGGAAATGAATATTAGCATAATGTCCTCTAAAGTGATGGAAACATGACTGTGTGCGTGTGTGTGTGTTTTTAGTCAGGCGAACCAAAGGGAGATAGACGTGCAGAATTACAAACAGATGGGCAGAGGGAGAGAATCAGACATGTATCGACTAAGCGAGAGACCAAGAAACAGCTGGTGGTTGCATGAACAGAGGTCTGGAGACAAAGAGAAATGAGGCCAAAACAAAGTGTATAGGCGACAACTAGAGCACATCAGAACAGCAGCCTCTATTACTGTTAAAATGCACAACACATGCTGTGGTATTTGAAGCATGCACAATAACTTATACTTTACTTCGTTATCTCTCTGTTATTCACCCAAAAGCAACCTTCTGCATATGCCTGTTCTCTTACCTGATTGACATTTCTGTAGCTTCTCTTAAGAAGAACAGATGTCTCCTCCATTTGGCTGCTATTTAAAGTTATAGATTCTTGCAACCTGGCACTTTTCTACAGGGAATTTTTTCTATCATGATTACATCAGCTAAACTACTTTAACTACACCCATTTTAGAGGTAAAGCTAATGTGTTTAATAATCCTTTATTGCACTGAAAAACTGTACAAACTCACAATTGCAATACAGTAAGCATGGGAGGTATTTAAGTAGCTCATTTAAAATGCTATAAGGCTCAGTGGTTGCATTTTACAGGCGACACTCTTTTCTTCATATTGATGTCATTTTGCATTAGTGCAGCGTTGCTTACAGCATGACTTAAAAATTGTGCTATCCTGCAAAAGCTGCTTCCTGCAAAGGTTCAGCTGAACCTTCACTGAGCTTTGCCCTGAAGAGAGATGGAGATTTGTTGTTTCTTGAAAAACCACTCTACCGCTTCAAATAATGGAAAAGCCATGTCGTCTTTCCCGGGGCCTCGTGCACGCTGCAGGACCACGTAACAGGCGTGCTGGGCACCAGGCTGCAGTGGTGAAACACCCGGAGACATGGCCAATCCTCCACGGTGTTGTTTACCCCGGTCCAGACCTATGTTTGGCCTGGCGAGTGTGAACAAGCTGCAGCAGCCCGGGGGAGCTGTCCATGGTGCTGAAACCAAGGATCTGTCCTCCACTGCTGGGACTGCTGCTCCTCTGCTGCTTCGCTAGCCGATTAGCCGACATAGAGGGATGTCTCTAACCCTGGCTTCACCCGTGGATGGATTGTGTTCATTGCATCCATCAATTTAAGTGGAAACTGCTACTTAAATTGGTATCACTTCTCCTTTTTAATTTCATTTCTACGTCTTTGTCTAAAAGTGTAAATAACTTCTCGGCTTCATCGCAGCATAAAGTATTTTCTTGAAAAATGACTGCCAGTGTAAAAGCATTGTTTTAAATATAGATTTCAAGTTTTGTTCTACTATAAAAGAATTTATCAGTATTGCCTAAAATGTTTTTTTTAAATATATTTATATATGCACCCAGAAGACAACCAACCTCGCAGTAATTTTCTTTACGTTTGCTTCGTTTGACATTTTCAAAATTGATATGGAATGTGCAGAAGAGCTTTATGAAAGGTCACAGCTCTGATAGGAAGATTCATAGTAAAGGATTCATATTAAAAGTTTACTGAAATATTTTTACTCCATCTATTCTCTGATCCTGCTCAGCGGAGGAAAGATTAGAGCTGTAGAAAAGCATCATCCTGATTGAACTGAGCTCAAAGTTTCCCTTGAAGAAACTTGAGTCAACTTGAGGTCACAGGTCAAAAAAGACTTTGACTTTTGACTTTGTATATTCGCACTGGAGTGTCTAGAAGCCCTTGCACTGTGAGAACCAAAAGGCATAGACATTGAATTTTCCTGTTTGGTTTGCGGTCACTGAGATGATATCGTAACAAGTGATAGCAGGCCTTGCTGCAGCAGCATATCTTTGTCTGGCGCTATTAAACACAGCTTGAGTATTAAACGTGGGAGAGAAAGCCCATTGGGAAGATCTGTTATTTTCAATCCTGCCTGCTGAAGAGGGTATGACGTTACTGCGGTATTATATCTTGAAATAAATGCTTAGGAGGGTGAAAGAACCTAAAAGCAGGGGGAGAGAAAGAGTGAAAAGAGCCCTGGGAAATCTCCCGCCCCATCTCGCAGGCACCTCAGCTTCCCTGTTTCTCTCACTCACCTCACTGACTTTCAATCGCTGCAGCCAATTTGCTGGGAGAGAAACCCCACGCTGGCAAGAAATGAAACCGCCTCGACTCCTCGACACACACCTACCCCACAGCGCCGTCCTTCTCCTCCTCTCCGTCCCCTCCACCGTTCTCCTCTCTCCAGTCTCTCGGCACATCAAAGGCCTGGAAGAGAAGCACGGCGACTCGCTCGGCCACCTCCCCGCTCTTCATTTTGTACCTCACTCCTCCCTCTTCTCGCTCCTGGCTTTCTTGTGCCAAACGTGCCTCTGACCGAGAGAGGAAGAGGGCGAGTGTAAGAGATGGAATAGTCTTTTTGCTGCAGTGGTGTCACAAGAAAAGGGGGCATTGATAAAAAAAATTGAGGCGCTCATCCTTTATGGCCACTGTAATTCATTGCCCATTTTTTGCTTTTGCTTTCTTCTTGTTTCGGCTCTCCATTATTTGTCTCTCTGACTCATTGTTTCCAGCGAACCAACATCAAGCTGCAGAGATGTGATGCTTGGGAGGCAAATACAGTAAAAAGCAATATTCATATTTAATGCACTGCCCTCCTAAAAAAAAAGCTGATTTTGTTACTTTGTGCAACCAGAACACTTGAACAAATTTGTTTGAAATGCATGGCTTCAGTGTAATTTTGCAAGAAAACATGAAGACACTATCTGCTATGATACTTTCAACACCAGTTGAGGGGAGATTACGTTGTGGGAACCATTACATTAGTGGGAAGCAGACAGGAAACAGAGTTAGCAAAGGTACAAAAGAGAGGAGGGTTGTTTGCCTGAGGCAGTGGCTCTCCCCAGCACAGTGGTGGCATTGTCAGGGGTTTGAGACTGTAAATAATTTACCGTCTCACCTCAAAGAACACACACACACACTCAAGCCCTCCACCCCTCATAAAACACACACTCTCATGCTTTTCTCTTTGCACACACATGCACAGACAAAGGCCATTTTAGTTCCATCTCTTACGGGGGTGCCAGCCCCATTACTATTTCATTTAATGCTTTTGAGTATTTTCTTTGCTGCGTAGTAGAGAGGTAAGCTGGGGGCCAAAGTGAACTCAAATGCTCTCACCAAGAATCACTGCCCATGTTGGTTTCTACATTTCCCTGTCCACCTTCTCCTTTATCCTCCTTTGGCAGTTACCAAAGGTCCCGACGCATGTTCAAATAACCTCACCTCAACAAACAAAGCTTGGCCATGACACAAAATCACCTCTGCGTTTGTTATTATCATCTTAGCATTTAATTGCATTTTGAATCCCCCGAGGGAGCTTGGTGCACCCTTTTACCACTGCATTGTAATGGTTTTATAGTTATTCTGTGTCTGGCATGAAAACACCATTACTTCCCACAAGGCTACTCCTGACATTTAACGTGGAAGTGTTGGGTGAGGGGCGGGGGAAGGAGTGGTGGGTAAAACGGATAAAGATGTAGATGTGTGTGTTTGGAGGGGGGTGTGTGTAATGGGCGCTGTAGAACGGGGGTGTTCGTGAAAAGGCACGTAAAATGTCAGATGTGAGCTGCAAAGCGGGCTGAGAAGAGAATGTCAAGAGGCGACGGACAGCTGCTGAGCAATTTCCTGGTCATTAGCAAGATACCAGTGACCTGAGGCGGTGCCGGTGACCTCAGCTCGCTAAAGGCGAGTGTGAACCGGCCTGTCAGTGACTGAGCCACAGGCTAATAAAAAAATGTAGTGTTGATGCTGTGCAGCGTACAGACACTGGAGACCATGCAAAATGTAGGTTCTAACTAGGGTGTCATGTAGAAATGGGCTGGTAGCACGTTTTAATACTATGATTATTGTGGCCAGAAATACCAGAATACATGTTATTATCATACTTCTAATAATGCTGACATATAGGTTCAGTTGCAAAGTAAAAATGGTGCGATGTCATTTTGCTGAACAGTGAACTATACATTGCTTTTTACACTTGACTTGTTTGTTGTTACAAGTTTAGGACAGGACATTTTGTCGCCTTTGCTTTGCGATGAGGATTAATTTTAATTTGCTTTCATGCATGTTCTGATTTCATTGTGGTCTTAAGGATGTATAATTTTAAAAGGCAGAACATTTGTAAAGGTGCACAGAACATATAAGAGATCAGCTGTGGCACAGATATTTCCCAGCTTTGATTGGGTTCTAAGACACCAGACACCCCTCTGCACATCTGAGTTTTCCGAGCTAGAGCTGACCCAAAAGCCGAAAGCCAAACTTTGACGAAGGACACAATGTGTCCAATCTGGAGGCGGTGAGTTTCCCCTCCGTTGGTCATCTAAAATTCATGCTCTCCCTCATACTTAATGTTACGACTGAGCACCCACTAACCCCGTTCCAGTGGGTCAACCAGCTAATGTTTGCATAGCGAGCCATGGCCATAGCAGTTAAAGCAAGACAAACAAGCCGCCTGTTTCGTTTGGCCCTGCTGTGGCTGCTCTGCCCCCGGTGAAAAGGCTCATGTCATGGTGATAGAAATTGTTCGGTTGTTACCGTCAGAATGTTTTCAAGGCAGTGTGTTGTAAAACCGCTCTCCCGGCACATTTCTAGTGCAGATTACATATAAAAACTGTTTCTTTTCTTTGCCTGGTCAAATTCAATGTACGCCACCAAAAAGACTCAATCACACACGGGATTGGAAAGGAGGTTGTGAACATAATACATGCAATTACCTGTCCACCAAAGTATATTTGGTAAAGAAAATTGGTCATTTATAAATGTCTATATACTTATATTTGAAGGGAAAGGAAATTTCCCCTATTTGTTTCATCCAATCTTTTGGTAAAAAATAAGCGAGAAAATCAGTCACCAACTCAGGAGCAACACTTCACATCATTTCCTCATTCTGAACACTAAACAACATCCTGATTTGCATGCTAACCGTGTATTACCGAGGCCACCCCTCCCCTCCCGCCTTGCTCTCTCTCTGAAATGCCAGTAAATGGTAGGGGCTCTGCAGAAATCCCAGCATCCCTTATGGTCTCATGTTCCCTCCTGGCATGACACAGATGGAGAAGGCCGTGCCCCACCGGTGCAGCTTTGTTTGGGCGGTGTTTCGCTGTGATTTTGAAGCCTGTGGGTGTTGGTAGGGACACACAAGCCTCTCCTGGCATGGAGTCATATTATCTCTGCAGGGTGATAAGTAAACTTGCGGGGGCGTTAGTTGGGAGAGGCAAATGGAGATGTGATGATGTGATGTTGCATAGACTCCATATACACTACACAGCATATGGAGGATGTTTTTTTGTTTTATTTTGATTATTTGTTTGGTATCAGAAAGTCTTTTTTTTTTTTCTGGAGAATACCACCACCTCACAGCCGTGCTTCTATCTACCTCGATAGCAAGTCAAAGCAAAGTCTTATCTGCTCTTCCTTCGCATCTCGGAGGATGCACTCCATCCCTTCTTCCCTTGATGACTTCCTCCCTCTCTTCTCTTTCCCACCTTCCCATCTTTGTGCCAGTGTGTTACTAATCAGGACACACAGAGCCAGAAAGTTTGTTTGCAATCCGATAAGAAGGATGGGCCAGAGGGAGGGAGGGAGAGAGGGGGAGAGGCATTCTGGAAATATCAGCAAATTGGATTTAGCAGGAGAAAATAGTAGGTATCTGATAGCACACAGGCTTGATTCTATTAATGCAGGCGGAGAAACGTAAAGCAGGTGGCTTGTGTGTGCGTGTGTAAGATTGTGTGTAGGTAATGGTGGTTTTAATTAAGGAGGTGCAACATGGAACAGTTCCCCCTCCGCACCCTCTGTAACAGAAGATAGGCCTTTGAAAACTGGCACTCGCTCCATCTCTCAACATGGCTGCCCCCACCCCTCCCCAGCCTCCCAGCTCCCCCCTCCCTCAACCCACAACCACACCCCTCCTCAGCCTCCGTCGAACAACCCCCCCCGTCCCCACACCCACAGTTTCGCAGCTCCCTTGAAAGGAGGCCAGCATGCTCAACAAAGCAGTTGTTGCTCGTTGCGTTTGATATGGAAATTTTTAAGATAGCTGCTAATAAACAATGAAGTATAACCTCCACCACTTGCCAAATTTTCATTTGGAGAACTGTCTCTCCCTTCTTTTTTCAATACCCTGTTCCATCTGCACACCGTTTCATCACGTCAGCAAGGAAATGGGAAGCGATCAACAACCGCAAAACACGCGCACCCTCCACGCCACCAGCGCCTATGCTTCTCTGTCTTTTTACCTCCCCGCCTTCCTCTCAATATCTTCCTTGGCTGACCTAGATAGTGGAAAGCGAGGAGATGGAAAAACATGACTTCAGCAGAATCAAAATGCTTTTCAACGGTCTTGCAGACTAGCCTTTTGTTATGCAGCTCGATAGGCAATTGCATATTCCTCCACTTGCAGATGGCGGTATTTATAGCAAAGGTTGCTGTTGTTTCAAACACTCATAGACTCTTTTCTTCCTTTTGTCGAATGACTTGACTTTGGAATTCCTGGTTTTATCTCACATGCGTTTGCTCAGAAACTGGGACAGAGCCGTACCTCGCTTGTATCTTCAGGAGGGAGGAAATTGCAAAAACTATCATGTTCAAACTCATTTTTTTATCCCTGTGATCTCACCTAGAAAGACCCTCTCGGCACAGTAAGGCGGTGTATTTCCATCACCGCACACTGGCAGCATGTTTCAATCTAATCGTCAGGCATGGAGGAACGCTGTCAGAATACACTTGTGTCCTGCTTTTATATCACTCCGCCACTGCCAAACTGGGTCGTGAGACCTTGAAAATCGGAAATATGAATAGTCTGTGCTGAATGAAAAAAGTATGTTTGCCTCAGAAAACATGCCAAATGTGTTGTTTTTGACCCAGACAGAATTTTAAGAGTATGCAAGGTGCAAGATTCAACTCGCATCCCTGTTCTTAATTCTGAAAAGGTGATTAAGGATGTTATCAGTACAAAAACGCACACATATTCCTGTTTATTTTGGATGAAAGAATTTTCCATCACGTCTCGCGGCTGCCTCTGGATTCTACGTGCCGCTCTTGATCTTTGCCTCGGATTTCTCTTTTGTCCTGGATGAATGACTTTGCGTAAAGGACGACATTTATTACATCCTCTAAAGAGAAGCCGTGGCTAAGTATGATAAATGAGTGATGAATTTATCAGTATGTGATGAATGTACAATCTGGTTGAGGTGCATTTGAACTAAAGAATTTTTTTTCTCTCCACTCTCTCTCTTTCTCTCATGCTCTCCTCCTGCACCCACTGACGCCTTGAAAACAACTGAATAGGTAAGTGACAGAATTCCACTTTGCACACTAAAATGTCAAATTGAGTTATTTGGTTCATTTTCTTTGCTAGAAAAGGCAAAGGCTGTACGGCGCCAAGCTTAGGCAGCAGGTACAAAAGAGGTGCAGAATGGGCTTCAAGGATTCTTCAATAGCGAGGCATTTCCACCGCCTGATGACTTTAAATGGGATTCTGGCCCTTTTGAATGAGAATAACAATGGCTTACACACTGTATCAGTGCACCTGTGAAGCGAGGAGAAACTGGTAAAAGATCAGCCATAAGGAAAGCATATATTTTTAATTACAACTCTGCTCATTGGCCAGTTACTTCTATACTGTAGTTTTCTGGAAAACTCAGTGCTGCCATTCTCAGCAGTGATATAAGTACAGGCAGCTGCTTGCTTTTAATTACACATTTAGCTCAAATGGGAGGGAAGTCTTGACTATGAGTTTCCAGAGAGTCTGCTCTTGTGGCTTAGAAATTAGGTGTTGCATTAAATTTTTAATAGACTAGTGGATTGCAATGCATCTTACTTCCCTCCACCACCAACTCATTTTTTACTTATTCCTCCATGTATCAGATTTAATAGTCAGGGGACATTGCAATATTAATACGTATGGTGATTTACAAAAGGGACCACATTTTTGGAAGCAAATTACCTCCTGTATGTGTAAATGAGGTCGGCTCATGCCACCACCTCGGTGCTGTTGATGGGCCAATTTATATCAAACCAGTTAGTGGAAATTTGGAGTTTGCTTTAACTTTTTTTTTTCACTCTCTGCTGGCTCCTTTTTACAAAGTATTATTGGCTCGCTCATTAGAGCTCACAGCGGACTGCATTAGAGGCAGCACGTGATGCTTCACTTCTCGCTGGCTTCGTGTTGTCTCGCCCTCTCTCCCTCTCTCTCTCCCTCCATTTCCATGTGCATTCTGCCACCACCCTCGTCTTTCTCACCAGCACAAAGGCAAATTGCTCATCTGTCTTTCTGGCTTTATTCCACCCTTCTGTCTTTTCATTATTCCTCCACGTCTCCTTTTGTCCTTTTCATAATAATGAGAGCCATCTTTCCTGTCTTTTTACACTCCCTCTGCCTGCTCCACGTAGGATGCCTATCAGAGAAGGCACGTCCTGTGCTGTTATTCCGCTCACACCTCATAAGGCAGGCAAAGAGAGCAAAGATGGCGTTTGCGTTGCTGCACATCGGGAGCTCATGTGTTCCAGTTTAATTTTCTCATTTGATCTTGTCAAACGACTGTATTTGCAATACATGAGCCTGTTTAAATTCATGAGGTCAAATGGAGTTCCTTCTGTAATTAGAATCATTTACACACTTTCTACAGGAGGCCCTCTTAGCTCATTGCTGACAACATTATGATATCAGTGTGAGCGAGGACGAAAATGGCCACCGCGCTCCATACCAATAGAAATTCATAAGCAGTAACATTGTTGTGGCAAGGTTTGAATCTAAATGTTTATCACATAGTCAGCTCACTGCCCTCTTCTGAACAGCAGATCACAGTATCACATCAATTTACAGGGCTTGGGATTTGGCCTAAAGTCTTATTTACAAGGAGCAGCTGCTGTTGAAGCCACTTCGAGTTGCATTTCAGCTTAGTGTCTTGTCTGAAAAATGTGAACCCAAAGATAAGAATCAATCCCGGGACAGGTTAGGATGCCAAAAACCACAGTAAATTTCTCATAAAGAGGGAATAGTGATCGGGCCAAGCTGCGTCCTCTTAACTAAGCTATTAGTTAATGCATGTGCAAACATTTGACAAACATCCAATAGTACTCTCATTGTGCTCTGTCTCGCCAGCTGTTTGTCAGTTTATGTACAAGTGAAGTGCACATTGTAGATGATACTTCAGAAGTCAAGCATGCTCATTGTAGGCTTTTTTTTATTTCAGTGTGTAATGTGGCAAGACCTGACCTATTTGGCTGAGATATTTGTCAGCGCAAAACTTAGCAACGCTGAACAGACATATTAACCTAGTAATTATATTCAACGTGAGTGCTCATCTCTGAAGTACCATTAGATATTTATCAAGTGGCGAACAACATCGCTCTTACTCATCTATGGCGAAGGTAGATGAAACCACACGCAGCTATGGTGACATGTTAGAGTTGAGAAATCAGCACACAGGTACATAATGATAGAGCAGCGCATTGTTGCAAGTCAAGTGGGAGACATCTGGGTTACAAAAATATGATGAAAGCAGAAGTGGCAGCAGGAATGAGTTGAAACAACAGTATTATTTTTTCAAAGGCGTATATGTGCAGAGATAACTGAATAAAAACACTACAGATACAACCTTGGAGGATCACATCTTCAAACTGAGAGAGCAATCATAACTTTTGATTACTCCTCTGCATTTACCCAGAATGCTCTTGCCGGTGTAGGAGAAAGGGGTGAGAGATCGTTGTGGGATAAAGAGGAAAAAAAAGTGGCATGCTGTTTTCTCTCCTTAAACCACTCACCTTCACTGGTTGTCGTGTTTAATCCAAAGGCGTTACCACATTCAAAATAGTGCCTCCTGTGAATGTGAACAATGATCAAAACACAAACGAGCTCCACTGAAGAAAATTACAGATGCGTATCAACTGATTCAACAATGTGTCGACTGGCTGCGCTAACTTAAAGTTTTTGTTGTAATAAAAGCCACAAAATACAGCACTTATCGCAATAACTGCTACATGTCCTGACTATAAAAAGAAGTTCACTTTACCTGTCACTGGCAGAGCTTGTGCATTTTGGAAAGACGTCAATGAAGAATTACATTCAGACTGGACAGCATGCAGTAAGGAGGTGGAGGACAGACGTCCAGCCTGTCTGACTTTCTTGTTTTGTCTCTCATTTCAATCAAACTGTAACCGCAATCTTTTCCTCACCAAGTGTTTTAGCTGTTGGCTTTTGGCTCATGTTGTTTTTTTTTCTTCCTGTGACTGATAGTCTTTAAAAGGAAGGATTAGTTGACGTAGTTTGTCATTGAGCTGAAAAAAGCTATTAAAGATAATATTAAAACTTCACATTAGATAAAAACAACTGAGAGAGAAAAAAAAAAACTCCAAGTGAAAAAGTCAAAAGAACAAGCATATTTGTTAACAAACAGTGACAACTTTTTGCTTGTGAAATTTTAGATTATGCTGCAGCGTTATTAGCTGGTGAGTCTGTATGTCATTATCTAACAGATGCGTGTGACTCACGTCTCAGTCTCTAAAACGGACTCTTAAAGTATGAAATGGCATTTCATGAACCTTGTCTCAAAACTTGTTTTCCGCTTTATTTTTTGTGTAATGATGTTTTCGCCTTCAAGACGACGCCAGCGACTTGGCTTTCATCAGTGGACATGCCGTGTTTGCATTTGAAAGATGTCTGTCATAAGAACGAGCTGCAGTATATCCACGGCTCTCTGAATTACGACGCGTACTACAGACATTCCAGAGGTGGCAGCGAGATCCAAGTGTTCTCTGTTTTGATCCCGCGCTATTGGATTTTGCAGCGCGACTGACAGTCGAAAGGAGCCTGCTTGCTTTGATCGGCCGTGAAAAGCGGTCATACAGTCAATATATGATAAATACAACAATGCATATGGTCACCGATGCTCTGTCTTCATCTTTGATCATTTGTTTCCCCGTGGAGGAAATATCTTTTGAGACTCTCCAGTACACGCCCGCACGCTCGAATCCCATTGGCTTTCATCGTATCCTGACTTTGGGCGGTCTAAAGTTTGTCTGGTCAAGAAACCATTTGTGATTGAATATGAATCAAAACAACCCTGTGAATTACCTCTACAATATCATGCTTGTGCCAACATAGAAATATCCAAAGCCAATGATGTTGCCATAAATTCTGTGACTTTTGAAAGCCCACGCACATTTTTCTTGAGTTATAAAGAAAAAACTGTGTGGGCTGCTTACATCGAATTGCACCAAGGTCAGAGGAATTCATTGGCTCTATATCTTAAGATGACGTTAAACATAAAGATGTAACAGTTATCCATCATCTATTTGATCAGCAAAGTTTGAGCAATGGATTCACAACTGGGAGACTTATTGTTTTCTTTGCGTTTGCAGTTGAAAATGAAACAGGATCAGGAAAAAATATATAGTATGGGCATGGCAAAAAGACTCAGAGTGAGTGCAGAAGAGGGAGGTCGAGGGAGGGAGCAGACGAGCGAACACTGTGCAGAGACAACGTGTGAACAGAGGTTCAGTGCTGCAGGGAGTGGAGCTGCTGGTTTCAGTGGTGCTTTAAATGACCCTGCTATCTCTTTTGCATTAAACACACTGCCCTGCAATCTGCACTAAGCCTCAAGCCTCACTCTGTGCAATCCGCTTACACTTGAATAGCTCTAAATTAGCAGTTGGCTTTTTCACTTTATGCCTCTGAAGGGCCAGAGGCGAGCGGAGAAGTTTGTTTTTTTCCTGTTTTTTTTGTTTTTTTTCCCCAGAAGTAAAGACTTAATGCAGCCTGCAGAAAAATGTGTTTTTAATTAGCCTACCTTAAGGGTGGTCCCTATCCTGAAACCTTTGATTAATTAGATAGGACGGTTTCAGATGACGGAGCCTGTGGGCGACCCTGGATGCTTCACTCCTTCTTTAAGGGCTTCATTACCCCAAAATCCTTTAATGTGACATCAATAAATTGTTTGCTCCTCAAACCTAAATTTTCCTCTCAAAGTCTGAGGGCAAAGGAGGTGTTGAAGAGGTTTATTTTTTTCTTCTTAGGAGATGCAGAGCTAATGTGGCTCAATGTTTGGATATTCCCTCTTCACTTGTTTTCATCCTTCCTTGTCCTCACCTTATACCCAAGTGCATGTCCATATTCCCTCTCCTCCTCCTCCTCTGTCGTATCTCAAATTGGTGAGTCACGTGACAACACACTGACTCAGCGACTGATGCAAACTAATGCCACTAGGCCGGTGTCTTTTGGAGCAATGCTACATTAAGCCTCCCATCTGGTGGGATTACAATTACAGGTATTTAATTTGCTGGCGCATCATTACTGCTTTGTTAGGCTGACTGACACAGTCAAGCTTCTCCAATGACAATGACCTGCATTAGCAGAGATTAGATGAGAGAGCTGATTGAGACGATGGCACAGGAGAAAGGTAATTGGGTTTGTATGGGCGTAAAATCTCAAGAAAGGGATAAAACAAGGAGAGAGAAATATAAAATTGAATAGACAACATGAGAAAGGAGAAAAAAGACAACAAAGACAGATTTTTAAGTACAAATAAGTCATTTTATCAGCTTTAATCCCAGAGTCCCCTTTATAGACACCATGGATTTGCTTTAATTACCCACTAAAATTCTGAAAAACGTCTCGATGCACAATAAGGGATTAATAAAAAAGCTAAACTGCACCTAAATAGCACGAAATGAGTCCTTTATCCAAAGACACACCTTTAGATCTTCTGCTTCCTCTGTCCCATTGGTGTACTTCAAAGTACAAAATTATTGCAATTCTAGTCTTCTTTAATAATGAACTTCCCTTTATTATTCAAGACTGTTTTAAACAGGTTATGTCTTACCTCGCGCTCCTTAACTTTTAATCTAACCCTAAACTCGCAACAGAGTCGAGCATCCAAGACTGTGTAAGAACTGCAGAAGCATCCTTCCGTTCATTTCGCACTGACTCTGACACTTGTCACTGCCATCGCTGTCCTCAGATCTGAATATAACATATAAAAATCATGCTTACGTTCAGTGTTACTCACAAAACATACTGAGTGTATTGAAGGCATTTCTTTCCTCATAAAACATTTGCAAAGCCATTTTCTTAAGTCACTTACATCCAGTGTCCTTTACGTCCATGTTTACTTGCTGGCAGTTGTCTTGCTCCCTGACTTTGCTGGTGCATTGCAGCATATCTTGTCATGTCACTACCACCTGAAGATCAATGCAATGGTGTGAAGCCATTGGCAGGAACGTGGATCGCGTCACTCTGTCACTGTACGGTAAATATAAAGCTCTAACTAGCTTGCAGGTTAAGTCACCCCGGCTCTGCGTAAAGGTGAAAAAAATCCACCTCTAAAGCTCACAAATGAACTTTTTTATATCTGTCTTTAATGCATTCAAAAACCTAAATGCAAAATGACAAGTTGTGATTATGTCTTCACTGACCAGGCCAAGAAACAGCACCAGCCCTTTAAAGATAATCGCCTGCCGCTTCTTGCTCCATAACCAATGCACCGACATGAGAGAGGTACAGATCTGAACAAAAACGCTAATGAGCATATATCCCAAAATACCCAACCATTCCTTTAACGTGCTGACTATTTGATGCGGCCTATGGAGATTATGCTTCACTTTGTGCACAATGGAAAAAACAAAACTCAAGCGGTGGTGTGTTTATATCATCACATCACATGTGTGTCCCTGAGTTGGGGTTGATTAATGGTTCTGGAGAGAGGAAAGTGTATATAGTTCATGAGATGGGCAAGTGATGAATCTCTAATACTCATAAAAAAAAATGCTTTGCTGTTGTTGAATATTTCTCCAGATCCAGTTGCACTCTTCAAGTTCTCTACCTCTGTGGCTCAAGCTGTAAACAAAATGGAGTGGTAGAGCGAGGAGAGTTTGACCCGGGTCAACCGTCTGATCAGAGCCAGCAGTCACTCCGGATAATTGATTGTTGTCTGTCCACTGTCTGCACAGGTAGATTTACAACCGGCTCCCATCGCAGCAACATCAGCATCTGCCGTTTAACGCGCAGCGTCCGGCCGGACACGAACAAACACACACGTAGACGTAGAAGAACTGTTTAATAACTAAAGTAGACGGCTGTGGGGGCAGCAGCGATTTAACAGCGGCAGAGAAAGACGCACCGCATCTGTAATCTTCCTTCTTCTGTTGAGCCCTGCTTTCTTATGTGCATGTGGTGTTTTGTCAGATTTTGAGTGCATGTAGGCCATAATCAAAGTGACACATGCTCAGATGGAGAACTGTCTGGTCGGCGTGCCCTGGCTGCAGTTTCACAGAGATGATCTCCTTGTGTGTTCGTCACAGTCGATACATCATGCATGTCGTTTGCTTTCGGTTTTTAAAGCACGACTCAGCACCTGTGATACTTAAGCATGAACCGAAGGGCGTTTTTTTCCCCCGTATGTGCGACGTGTTTTTGCCAAATTAAAAATTAAACACACTTACGAAAATATAGGGAGCCATTTGGCGCCATTGATTTCCTCCCGTAGCAGCCTCCTGTCAGAGCAAGCTTTTTAATCAGACGCGTGCAGGAGTCTGTCTTTGTCGAGAATGAGAGGGGCTGACTGGGGGGGAGGAGGAGAGGCGTCGGGAGGGGGGTAAGGAGGAAAGGAAAAGGCGCAGAACAATTGGCATGAAATGAACTGTCGTCAAAGCCGCTGCTTCGCTGAGCATAAAACAGTCAGGAGGGGATGATTTATTGTCACAGGGAGAACAAGGGCTCGGCTCTGTATGCATATTGTATGTGTTCTGATGGAGTTGTGGCCCCGATCGAGGAGTATTTCTAAAACATGAAATCATAATAATACTCTGAGTGGGGAAAAAGTGGTTGATGCTCGCAAATTGAAACTTCAGACTCTTGCTGCGTTTTCCTTTTTTCTCCTCTGCCGTTCATTCTGTCGAGTCTTTTCCCATTTCTATTTTTTGCCCGTTCATTCTCTCTCACTTTGTCTCCATTTCCTTGTCCCTGATTCACATTCTGTTTATTTTCCCCTGCTGCCCATCTCTCTCCTTCTGAGCCAAGATGCTTCCCAGCCTCTCTTTCTTTCCATCTCTCTTATTTCCCAGTCACCCCTCGCACCCTTCCTTCCGTCCCCTCAGTCCCTCTCTCCTCCTTGGAACCAAATCAAGACAGCTCCCTGCTTCCTTTCCCAGATACAGGAGCGGAGGAGGGAGGGGGGGGGCAGCATCGAGGGGGTCTTTGTAGTCAAATTGACTTGTGCCGTGTTCACCAAACGGATGAGCCCAGGCAGGTCTCTGCCCGGGCTCAACAGTATGCATGACACACTCATTTGTCATGCATTGGCCTGTGCGTCTACTCCTGCCAAAACCCTGTCCTGGCTCCCATCCCGACTCTCTCCTTATTCACTCGGCACTTAGGCTTGGGGGGGGAAAACACAGGCACAAAATGGCTGCCACTGTCATTGCACTGTTCTTTGAGTGAGTGAAGAAGAAGCAGGAGGCTGTTTTAATGTTCTATGAAAAATGAGGTGATGCAAGTTTTAGTTTTGCTTTTCACTGTGGAGGTAATGTCAATGTTTAGTTGCTTTTGAGCCTTTTTAATGAGCATTACTGATTTAAAGAGGTCAGAACTGATCGTGACTGTGTTTTTGTTTCTGTTTTTTTAAGCTAAAGCTTTTGCCATTTTCTTTGTCCACTGCCATTTTTGTTCCTGTGTCCGTTTAATGAATCCATTGAAAGTGTAAATTCACACAAAATGAGGCTCCAGGACCAAAGTTTCGTCCGAGGTGATAGTTTAGTGACCTACATTTATTACTTCAACGTGATTTATTACTTTGACCTTAATAATATTTAGTCAGACATTAGTCACCGCGTCACTTTGTCCCCAGAAATTGAGTGCTATAAATTGGCTTGGAGGCTTTTGAGGCAGCTTACACACAGAGACTCTCCTCTAGATTAGAGGCTTACTTGCATCAGCCACCATTTTCTCACTGACAAGCGTCCCCATTTTGGAAAGGTCAGCTGTGGTTTTTGTGCTCTCTTCGATGTAGGGTAGTCCCTTTTTCATTGTTCCTCTTCCATTCTCTCTTTCTGTTTTCCTCTCGCCTTCTCTGATTACGCCGCGGCGTGGACACGGCAAACACTGTGTGCCGGTTATTAAGGCCAATTTCCATCACTCCTTCTCCCCTCCTGTCACCAGAGAGCCTCCGCGAGGGAGAGAATGGATTTTAATGGGCGGCGGTTGATTAGTGCAACACTAACGACGAGTCAAGTAGTGCGGACGGCTGTGGAGAGTGAGGTTGATTTGGAGAGGCAAGGGGCACAGAGAGAGAGATGAGATGAAACAGAGAGCGAGAGAGTGACTCTGTTATTGACTGACTGCCTTATTGATTAATTGTGGCAATATTTTTTTTAATCTATCTCGCTATCCAGCATTTATCCATATACTAACTTTTAACATTCATAACAGCCATTTATATTTATACATACTCAATGCTTGCCAAATTGAAACTCCTGACTCACTCTATTTGACATTTGTGTCATTAATGCTCTCTCATTCTGTCACCATCTCACTGTGCATGTCACTCTCTGATTCACACGCTGTTTGTTTCCTGCTTGTTGTTGAGCAAGGGACCAGCCCACTCCTCTTTCATCATTTCAGCTTCTATGTCAGCTTTTCACGCGCCGAGCTTGTGGCACAAAACTTTTTTTTTTCAACTGCCCACTGACATGCTTTAAAACTGATTTGTACCCCAGGGGGATCATCAGCAGTTACCAGTGAGTATGTGGAAATGTTATGGACTAACTCAGCTAATTTGATTTGTTAAAAAAATGGATGAGAAGCTGATCTTTACAACATTTATATGCCGCAATACATAATAACTTACCAGCTAATGTGCGTCAGGCTGGCTGCTCAGTACACGATTCCTGTCAACCTGAGTCACTTTTAACACCGTAATACCACCTGCTGTGATTGAGAGAGCATGAAAACTAGTTAACGAGCAAGCAGAGATATCAAAGTAGTTTGCAAAAAGTCATGGTTAGATGACAGAAAAGCTTCTGCCACTCGAGGTACTCATGCAAATGCTAACTTGATCAAGAATTATGGTGTTATATAAGAAGAATATAGCAACAATGTATAATTAACAGTGTTGAAAAAATAGGATTTCAGGAGAACTTTTTTGGACCAGAAGTGTTGATGAAGAGCTTCTTGGGCAGCTCCCAATAATGAAGCTGGTTTAGCTATATGAAAAAGCGTTGATTTTCAACCTGCTTTAATTGAATTAGCTTTCCATGTCCGTGTCAATATTACATGACAGAAAGCTTGTGAGGAGCAGAAAGGCTTCTGGCTGTTGCAACAAACCTTATGGAAAATGAGAGTGAGCTGTGATGCATTTATTAAAGATCTCTCTCCCCTCCCTGCCAAACCAAAAGTAGGTCAGTGCAAAACCGTGGACCACTGTAAATCACTCCTTCTGTGGGCTGTAACTCCTGTTTCCTCCGTGCACTCTCTCATTTCTGCATGTTCACCTGTATAATAACACTGCCGGCGTGTTTATATTTCAAACATGTCAGCGCGCTGACTTGTCAAGGGTAAGGATCTAAAATTGCATTAAGGGGATTTATTGCAAGAGGCTGCAGGCGAGATAGGGAACAGGCTGATGTGGTGCCTCGCAAATTTCATCATGTTAGGGAATTGGGGGTGTTGTTATTAACCATGGCAATAACAGCTAATAAGACTAAAACCCAGTTTGTTTTAGCCTGGTGGATGAGCTGCTCTTTCAGTTGTTCCTCAAAGATGAAGCAGAATAGCCCTGTGTTCTAACGCCCCCTGTGGTCGCTTGGTGCAAGAACATGCAGGTTTCGATGTGGCGTTAGCATCGTTTAATGCCTTCGAGCCAGTGTTAAAGAGACGGGTGCAGCCCAGCCACCCTGGCATGTGTAACACAACCGGGGGAGTGTAACTTTTTTAAAGCTCCAGATGCCGCAGGGATGGGTGACAGAGCAGGCAAAAGATGCTTTCAATCCCCCCATTTGCCTGCCAGCCGCTGCGCCAGTTTACCAGTGATCTGAGTGGGCTGCACAGCGGTCGTCCGAAGCTAACAAGCTCCACAAAAAAGAAGCGAGGGGGAATCAGTATGTGAGGGAGAGACTGGGGAGAGGATGGGACACACATTATGGGAGGATTTCAAAGTCAAGCATTCAGTGTAGAAGACAGCGTGTGATGGCTGCAGAGTGAGTGGTTTGCAGTGTCACTATTTCCATGTGCCGGCTGTTCACTAGGGGGCAAATGAAGCAGAGGGAGAGCAACACACACACACACACACACACACAACCCTCAGCTCACTGTGGCCCCTGATTGCAGCTCTCCTCTCATCGCTCTCATTAATGCCTGATCTCTCTTTCTCTCCGCTGGTCTCCAGTACAGAGATGCTTTCTTTAGTAGTTGCTTGCGTGAGCAGTTACATTATTCAACCAAGCTATTCCACTCAGTCACACACACTCACACAGTTTGCGCATGATCACACGGATCACATAATTAAACACTGTTTTATTTAACGTCGCAAGCCACCTGATATTGCACACACAAATTCACACTATAATAAACAGCTTAATCCCGAGGATTTCAAAATACATCTCACATCTTTATGATCTCCCGAAATGTAATTTAGCCTATAAGTCTTGTTGTGTCTGGAAAGCCAGGCAATAAAGGGGTATCTCAGCGCATTCCTTTCCAGACATTTTCAGCAAATAAGGTAAAATAAAATAGATTACTTTACTTGTACCAAGAAAACAGCTCTGAACTCTTGCAGTAAGTTGATTTGCAGTGGAGCATCAGCTGAAATTGTTTCACCTTGTTGTCAGATGTTTTCCACTTATTTTAAGGAAAGATGCATTTCAGAGCACAGATTGGCTTGTTAAGATGGATACTTCCCAAAAGAAAAACACTAATCTTCAGATATTTCTTCATTTACTCTCTCCTATTTCTCTTGCAGTAGAAGCTACAGTCAGTTTTTACTGAGAAAATCACCCCAGTTGTGACATCTGTTCACTGTCTGCCTGTTGGAAGACTAGCTTTAAGATTCATTGATCAATTTTTCAAGCGCAATTAGGTCTTGCCCTCAAGTTATATCATGTACTTGTGAACCCACTCTGAGCCAGCGTGCAGCCTCAGATCTTTAACACGAGATGACTGGCTTTTGGCTACGTGCCTGAGGACTGTATTTTTCCTTGTACTGTCCATGTGTCAGCTTTTGTTTTTCTTAACTCACGTCATGTAGATGCTGCTGCCACCAAACTTTCCATTTTCAGAATGAAAAAACTTCACCTGACGTGACTCGACTGCAGTTAGAACCTCATTGCCTCTCCCTCTATATTGCATCTCTTTTTCTATATCATGCTTCATCTCGTGCTTCATCTCTTATATCCCTTCCTCCGAATCCCTCCATCCTCCCCCTCCTAACTCTAACCTCTCCCCGTCCGCCACTTTGTGCTGGTGTTGCTGAAGGCAAGGGATGCGGCGGATGTTTGAAATCTCACAGAGGGTGTCTCATTAGAAACAGCAAGGCCTCCTCCGCATACCTCGGACGGGCCTGCTGGCAGAGCTCGGCCTGCGTCGGCTTCTGCGGAGAGACGGGGAGAAAAATGAGGGCACAGATTGAGGGAGGTGAGGAGAGAGGCAACAAAGAGAGAACGTAGCAGCAGCAGTTGAAGGGCAGGGGATGGAAGTAATAGGCGGAGGCAAAGGTGTCGGGTTAGCAATCTTTCATCACTTCGTTCGCTTCTCATCATCTCTCCTTCCTCTCCGCTCTGTTTTATCCGTCTCTCTCGATGCATCTCTGTTGCTCTCCCTCTCTCCTCTCCTTTGCCTGCTGGTAGCAACAGCTGTGGGAGGAAATGGAGAGCAAAATGTCATCTTATTGCTCCATCTGCACCCCTACGAGCACGCTTGTGTCATGGCTGACACCGGCTCGTTCTGGCTCTCCCTCCTCATCTTCTCCCCTCCCCATAAATCTTACCTCTGCGTATGACTCTGCTGCGAGTGAGATGTCTTGTTTTGTCTCTACTCGCCGAGTTCACCCAGAACTTATACGCATTTTTCTTTACTCGTGCTCCATGTCGTTCCCCGACTGTGGGATGTAGAAATATACTGTATGATATTTTTGCATCTGTAGCACAGCATTAGGACAGAGGTGCACACCTACATCTATACAGTTTCAGGCAAACACAAAGCCAAGCTTGTAAACTGAGCTGAAAATATCTCACAATGTCTGCTTTCATAACATTTAGTCCTTGCAACAGAAAAGCTTCACTTGGGAACAGTTACATATGCTGTAAGTGAAATAATGACTTAATTATAGGATAAATATTACTGGATGCTGCAGATTGAATTCATCTACTTATTATATATTTTAGTGTATTAATTTTACCCTATTCATACTCTTAATACTGTTCTTAGTGTATTTATCCTAGCGTATTCACACATAGCCCTCAATGTTTTTTGATATATATGTCTATACATCTCTTTTCAGAAATTGTGTTGTCTCAATACCTGTACTCTGTGCAATGATAGTAGTAAAGTCGAATCTGATCTAATCAAAGAAAATACTGTCATTTGAAACCACAAGATCTTTTATTTGCCCAATTTTTTTATTTGTGAATTAAATTTACTTTATGGCCCTCAGTTTTGAATGCTTGCATTTAAAGCACTGCGTCTTTCAAAGAACAAATGTCCCAGTTACTTTGGATAATACATAGTTTTCAGTGCAACCACATGCTTCTGAAGAAATAGTCCATCTTCACAGCGAGGTCAGTTAATTACCTTTTACTGCCATTTTTTGCAGGCGCATGCTGCTCTGGCACAGTTACAGCTTTGTGAAAGATAAAAAAAAAAGTCACCCAGTGTGACTCACCTGTGTAGCTGCCTTTTTTTTTCACTCCCTCAAATAAGTCTTGCATCAATGAACATCGGTGCAGTTTCGCTGAATGAGAGGTAGGGGGCCTCGGCTTAGTTGCATGCACTGAACTCCTGGAGTGACGCAGGGGGAGAAAAAGAAAGAGAGACAGAGAGAGCAGAGGATGAGGAGGTCCATCTCTGTATCCTCATAGCCTCATACAAGGAGCTAACACTTCTTGATATCCGTGAAACCTTTTTTTTTAATCTGCTAACTGAAAGTGAGAGGGACAGGAAATGGGGAAGGAGAGAACTGCAAGAGTTTTCTGTGTACAAAAATCAGCTCCAGTTTGGAAATTATCCTCTTAGGTTTTTCCCTCCGAGTGTTGTCGGCACGTCCTTTGGTCCTGCCGAGAGGGGCATTCATCCGTGATGTCTGTGCAAATCCCTTTTTTTCTTACAGCAGACATCATTTATTGCAAGTTTGGAGTTCACATCACATATTATAAACCCTGTAAAAGTCTATGCCCTGTCTAAGTCTATGAGCCTGAAGGCATATAGCACTAATTTAGAGCTTAGCTATAGATTCACTATCTTTGTACATGTACTCCTGGTGCATCCATTTGGCTACACAACTGGATGTCATGTATTTTAGGTGCTTCCACCTGTGCTCAAGCAGCTAAAACAGAGAAGAAAGAAAGCCTATAAAAAAGATAGCGGGGTACAAGTCCCCACATGAGTTAACAAATATGCTTTGAAAGCTTATATGTCATACATCTTGAAGGCTCTGGAAGAACGCTGTGATCACTGTAATCACCAGCTCCTGTCCGTGCTTTGGCAGGGAGGCTTTGCTAATTACAGAGAAAATGTTTGCTGTTTGTTTACCAGTGAAAACTGGCTGAAACAATATAGGCCCTTGCCATTGTGAGGCCCCCCAGACTGGCTGCTGTCTGAGATGTTGTTGACTCAAATCCAGGGTGAACTGTACTCGTTATTTGTCTAATTTCCCTCATTAGCCACAGTGTACACACTAAGTATGAGCTCGGGAAATGAGTTTGGGTTGTTTGAGGTGCTGGAGTTATTGTGGTGGCAGAGATGCCATTGGGGTGTGTGGACACTGGAATGGCTGCTTGGTTGCATCAAATCACATTTCTGTTTCTGTTTGGGGGCAAGTGCGCCGTTATCTGCTCACTGCTGCTAATAAGACGAGATGAAATAAGATTTGTGCTTTATTTGCCTTCGAGCACCTCTTTCAGCCATCTTGGCTCCAATTCATTTCTATAACCTGTCTTATTTCACTTGGAGAAAGAGTGTGTGAACAGTCCTTTGTACTTAAAGGCACTTGAATGAGCATGGAGAAGTACAGTTTGGCCTTTTTCAGCATTGAATTAGTTCTTCCCCCTTTACAGAAGTACACCATCGTGACATTCAAGAATTGTAAATGGCTTTGTAACAGCCACAGCCCATCTCGCCAGTGCTGCCATGCATTGTCCTAACATTCTCAACAGGCTCCCAAATAGCTCGGGGCTAAACACTTGCCTGTGTTTTTCCCCACTGTTCCTTCCCATCATGAAAATGCAGTGTCTTTGTATTCATCGACACTGCTTAGGTTCAAGCACCCCTCTGGGCTGAGAGCAGAGGAAATTACATGTGAACGTCTCGGTTTGAAGGTTAGACTGCCCCAAGCATACTGGGCAAAGTCAACAAAATCTGTGAGAGGGAAACATCAAAGATGAACACGTATGTAAAGATAAATGTGGTTTAATGCTGCCAAAGTAATGAGCAAGGACTTTGCAAAGTTTTTGACACCCTCTGCTGTCGACACACAAAGAGGCCTCTTTTTTTTATCTCAGCGCCAACCTATTGTTTATGCCTCTAAAATACGAACTGTGCAATTTTCAATTTAGAAGACAGCTTTTGTCAAAGGTACACCTGGACACCCTGGAGTGTCTGCTTCCACCACACCTGCAACATCCTTGTCTAGTCACAGTACGGTGAGCACTGTAGTTGCATTCAATAAGGTTGATAAGTCTTATGTGGTATCTAGAAAATGCTCCCCCTTTATTGTCACTTTCCCTCCTCTTAGTCAATATGTCTAGAATATGTTGTATGTAACTACCCTCTTCAGCTTGAACACTCCTATTAACAAGACAACAACATTTGTCAGTGCCTTCTGAAACCTTTACAAATGACTGGACAAATCAAACTGTTTTCTGATCTGACATCACCTTGTTCCTTGTTTTGCTTTAGGCCCAAAAATGATTTCATATCCTCATAGTTTAAGCAAAACTACTTCAACAAGTCCTAATTGCACCACTGTAATTGAGGTCAAGTAAAATGTTCATGACACAGTTATAATGGTCCCATGACAGCCAACGTCAAAACCAACTGCATGTGATAGTTTAGTGTAATATTAACATATAAAGCTAAATTGTTTCTTTAACCCATAAGAACCCGAGCGTAACAAACACTTATAAATACAGTTTTGCGACATATACTAAACATCCTGGCGTGGTGGTCGTGTGATGGTCATGTGACTGTGACAGGAAGTGACTTCCCCTTCTCGTGGCCTGCAGCAAAAGTGGAGGAAGGAAGTAGCTCATTTCAAAAAGTTTGGGGGTTTTTTTATACAAAAGGAAAAACATCAGAAATATGTTCTGTGTGCTCCACTTGGTCTGTGGTATATCCCCCATAATTGTCCTTTAAGGAGAAATGGGTCTGGGTTCTTATTGGTTAAGCTTAATAATTAGCCCTGCTATGGCATGTTTATGACAACAACAACAAAGACTGTCAACTCAGTGTCCTCTCCAAAATGGCATAACTGACTGAATTACATTTAACAACAAGTCATTCATTAACGTTCATAAAGACTCCTTGGTGTTCATGACAGGTGTCACGTCAGTCTTATGCACACTACTTCAAATGAAGTGTTCCCAAGGTTTTTTCTGATCCAGATCAAAGCTTTAAGGATAGAGGTTGTTTTGCTGTATAGACAATAAAGCCTTCTGAAGAAAACTTTTGGTCTATAGAAAAAAAAGAAGACTTGACTTATTGGACCTGTTTAATTTTGTCCCACAGACTCAACATGCAGGGCTCTTGCATATGCAAAAAGCGAAGACATGTGCATCTAGTAAATCCCTCTATTAAAAATGTATACACAGTTTCTATTTGTAACAGTCTGAACAGTGTGTTTATGTACAGCACAAATTTGGGATAAGTGTCAGTGGCTTCAGCAAAACATTATTAAACCCAGCAGATTGCTTGAGAGTCCAGTTGGCTCCTCAGTTTATGTGACGCACCAGCAAAGAAGAACACGAGGCCTCCACCAGTAACCCCAGTGTTTGTTTTCCATCCTCTTTCAGTCTGTGTTTGTTTGTTTGTTTGTGTGCACAAGCGTCTGTGAATTCTTATTTCCCCCCCCCGTTAAGGGCCCGATTTGCTGCTTGTGCATCGACCGCCAAGCAGTCTCTCAGCACCCGCCAACAAATGGATTGTTATGTAACGGCCGCAGCTTGCTATGTTTGACTGCCAACCTGCAGAAGAAAGAGGGGATGGAGGGACAAAGGGAGGGTTAAAGATTAAGGAAGGAGAATAAGAGAAAGGGAGGCAGGCGGTTAGAGAAAGAGAGGAGTAAGTGACGCGCCTCTGGCTAAATGTTGTGGTTCCAGACACGGCACAGCAAATCTTCTTTTCTCTTCCCTTTCTCTCCCGTGTTTGGGTTTTGTCTTGTCACATTATTGGTTCGGCTTGATTTCTTTTCCATTGAAGGGCTCTCAGTAAAGTACAGACAGTCATTTATTTAGTATCTCCCGCTCCTTGCCTCGTTCGTCCGTCTTTCCAGCCCCCCCCGCATGTGAAATATCAGCTCTGTGACAGGCGTACTCAGACATTCGCCCCTGTCCAGGAGTCCCCCCGGGCCCGGTGAGACGAGGGAGGAAAGATGAAAAGAATACAATCGACTGTCTCTGCTTTATTCAGCCACTTCAACACTGATTCGACATCAGAGAACAGAGGCACCAATGACATTTCAGACGACTACCCAGGCCCCTGGGAGAGCTGGCTTGTGGATATTTTTTTTTTTTTTTGCAATTGCCTTCTCGCTGCATCTGCTTGGTCTAACCCATTCTTAGCGTTTAGCATTTGGCCGTTCAGTTCAATAAGCAGTGTGTGGTGGATTTTAACTTTAAGTCTCATGAGATCAGAGGGAGTGTGGACCACCTTTGGTCTTCAAAGACACAGGCTTATATTTGTTCTATTTTTCCTCTCAGGCTAATCTTTATGGATGCAAGCCCATGATAGCTGAGTGAATAGATAATGGGCCTTCCATGTGGGCAGGGATGGATGTGCAGTCGTTCAACATGTGTGTCCCCCCCCCCCGACAACAGCTTTCATGTGTCAACAACAGCCAAAGCTTCACAAGATCCCGAAATCCTGTGCGGACTGACCTGTGCCAGCTCATCTCACATGTGTGTCAGAACACATTCAGCGCACATGCACACAACATTTAATGCATGCGCCTCACACATCCACTACAGTCTATGTCATTCTTTCATCTCCCCTCTTCATCCGCCTCCGCCTTTGATGTGGGATACCCTGGAGTCTGAGGAATACAGTCCTGGGGAATGAAACAGAGTATATCTGTGCTGTTGCTCCTCAGAAGAGGCTTGCCATTGATCCCCGTTGCATCTCTCGGTCTCTCTCAGCCTCTTTCTCTCGCCTTCAATCACTCGCTCCATCGCCTCCCCCACTCTCCAGCATCTCCCTGTCCTTCCACCAACACCCATTATAACCATCTTTTCTCCTCATCCAGGATGAAGGTCATTACAACCTGAGCCGTGCACGCTGTTCTTTGTTCTTTCAATGACTCCTACACTTCCAGTACTACAGTAACAAGTTATCCGAGCCCGACAGTGCTCTCAGCTCATTTCATTAAAGAACCATTTAGAATGTTGCTCCAACCTCCAGTCAAGCGGGCTGCAGGGGTCTGTTTCATGTTAGACTCCAAGTTAGGAAAGCGGAAGCTGATGTTTGCTTGGACAAGGTGTTGGCTTGCTCGCTCTATTTCTGACAAGTGGTATTTCCAAGATGCCATTACATCCATGTAACAGGTCGGAGAGGTGAAGTCGGTGGAGATTAATTTCATCCAGTGGGCAGAGCTGACAGAGTATGGATGCTCTCGTTTGCACTTATTCAGGTTTTCTGAAATGTGGAAACAAGTGCTCCTTTGGATTTGGTTTAACTTTTCTGAGGAAGGACACAAGGAGACGAGGACTCGTGATCACTTTAATGTTCAGTGTGGAAAGAAAGATTTTTTACTTTTTAAGCGAAGATGCCAATAATCCACTGGTTTCAGCTAATTCAGTGTGAGTTTGATGTTTAAACTGTTTGGAGAAATCAACGAATTTGAAGAAGTCAAATTGTGTTGGGCATTTTTCACTTTTTCTGACATTTTATAGTCTAAACAATTCATCAGTTATTTGGCAGACTGATCCAAAACAAAAATAATTTAGTTGCTATCACTAATATTATTCATAACTATGCTATCTACAGTATATGCTGTTAAATGTAAAGGCATAACAAAGGCATTTCTTTAATAGCATTTCTTTGCTCAAATTGATATTTGATTTGAAAGCATTTCTATTTTGTGTTCCTTGTTCCTTGATGTGAAATCATCATCAATCAAACCTCTGTTGTATCAATTTCACATCTGTCCATTAGATGGCTTGTGAGCACGGCTCATGCAAAAAAAAAAACATTTAGGTTGTGTGATTTTACAATTTGAGCCACCGTTTCATAAGGTCACCACTTCAGGGATGGAATGGCTCACACCAGCTTCAGCCTGTGTTTGTTTATGTGCTGTGAAGGCCCCTCCAGTGTAATTAGAATGATGTTAACACTAATGGGTCCGTGGATATTAAACATTATCAAGAAGTGCACACGCTTGCTTGCACAGTTGTACCCCCTCGACACACACGCAAGCACACACCTGTATTCCCATAGATCTGGCAGCAACAAAGCAGTCTGACCTTTTCAGAACATCACGGCTTAATAACCCTGTGTGGGAATTAAGGTTGTTATTCCGAACAGGTCTGTTATTATTCCTTCATGCGGCACATGTCAGTGTTTGACAGTGCCCATTTGCAAAGTCTCCACATCTCTTCAGACCTCCCTCGGTCTCATCTCTGTGTCCAAGCACCTGCTCCCTTTCTTTTTTTTTTCTTCATCTCAAGCACGCTACCTCCTGTTCACCGCTATATTTCAACATAGACGCCAGCTAAAGTCTTACTAACACGGTGTGTCATCTGCTTTCACCATATTTTGCAGGCTTAGCATTTGGGGGCGTGGTGGTGGTGGGGTCAGTGTGGTGATGCATACCCTCCTAGCATGGTAAATAATTAAACAGGGCCAGAGTCCCAGGGCAGAGCCTCAAGCTGAAATATTCACACGTTGCCGTCTCCTGCTGCCGCCGTTTGATTGGCATGTTATTAGAAGAGTTAATGTGAAAAGATGCTGCAGTTACTGCTGCGCTGTGTGCATTCATGCATGTGTTTCTGAGCCGAGGCGTGTGAGCGTGCAGCTTGTGCTCGTGAGTAATCGGCATTAAGGCGTCAGATCCGCCCCTTGTATGAGCAGAGGATTGAAGAAAAATTGCATTCATGCAACACAATAAAAACAATCACTGCAAAACTTCACAAAAAAAAACAAAAAAAAATGGCCAAATTAAATCTCATACTGATGTGCCATTCAGGCAAACAGTTATTGCAGACAGTTGTGTGTGTTTACAAAGGTCTACTAATGTAGAAACTGCCCTCAAATTTGCTGGATTGTCTTCTAAATACAACATTTGATGCACGTCCTGTTTGTTTGGGTATAGCTCAGGTGAGTTTCTATTCAACTTGCAATCCATTTCTGCTGGACTAGATGTGCAAAAGTCTCAAAATCAATGCTTCATGTTTCAACTCAACGGGAGCCTCAATCTTTTCCTGACATACTCAAGAACAAGTCTGCATTTCGACTGCTTTATTCTAGGTCCCGCTTCAAGTGAGCAACAGAAACTGAACTGAAAGTTATTTTCTAATGCTTTCACTATGGTTGTGTACAATACTGAATCAGATGAAAACAACCAGAAAAAAAAAAACTCTGATCAGATCCTGACAGTACTTTGGACGCTGGGATCTTTTCTTTTTGGTATTTTCACTTTCCACCTCTGCACGTCTTCTCTTTGTGTAACCGTTGATTCAAACATCGCAGTTACACAACAGTACGGTGATTTACAACGGTGACTCAGTGCTGTTGCTTTGTTGTGAGCAAAAATTACTTCTTAAACCACATGATTCCTTTTCAGTCCTCTCCACAGTTCTTTAGGCACGGTCGAAACACAAAAACATTATTAGCTAAAGTAAATTTAGTCCTGACATTTGGTTCCTTATTTTATTTGACCAAACAGGCCTCAGGATGGAATAATTACTTACCTCATAGTATCAAGCGACTCCTAATTCTTGCATAGTTCTGTGAAAATGCAATGTGTAAATCAAAAGCCTTCGCCTCAGTATGCTGTGTGTGTCTGTGCTTTTCATCAAAATAAAAATTGCTGCTTTCCCTCTCAGCAGCTCTGTTGGGCATCACTGTCTCAGCCTCAGCAGACTATTGAGCAGGCTATCAGACAGAGGAGGGTATTCTGGAGTGATCAATAAGCTTTCTCGATGATATATATGCAGTTCAGATTCGCTGTCTCACCTAGAAACCTTTCTAAAGACGATTCTCTTCTTATCAGAGTGTAAAACAATCTAAAAGCGTGACCCGCTGTCACCATTTCCCATGGTCTCCTCGCTGCCTAACCCCCGGCTCCTTTCTTCTGCTCCCTCTGGATCCTCCCATTTACAGATATTTGGCAAAAAGACAAGGGTAGCATCTGAGTCGGAGCTGAGGAATGGTATTTGTACAAAATTCACTCTCTGATACTAGCATCCCCTCCAGGGACATAACAAGCATTTTGAAATGTTTCAAACAAACCTCCCAAGTACATCATTGGTGTCAAAAGCAAAATCCTCCTGAATTGTAAAAGCTGTGTATCAGGTCCCCGCTGGTAGACGTGGGGAGGGGAATAATCATCAGACATCTCAAGTTGGCAGAAGTGATTTCTGAACAGTCTGAGCTGTTTCACAGAAATGTGCGCTGTCGACTTAGCTCGCAACTGGTTCAAGGTTCGTTCTGCAACACGGGGCTGCACAACGAAATGCAAGTTGTGGCATGCGACACGAGACGTCGGCAGAAAATATTAAAGAAGATGCTCCAGTGTTAATTAAGTTCTTTTCATGTTTTAAATGAAGCAAACCAAATCACTCAAAACACACAAACCATTTCTGTTCTGTTATCTGCCCCGATGTTTTGATCTTTAAAGCCAGGCAGAACAAAATGTGATTTTTAAGAAGTACTTTCAACTGATCTGTCACTGGAATCAGTCCCATTTTGTCAGCAGCCTATAATTTGATTCAGAAAGAGAGGACTAAGCCATTATCCCCCTGTTATGACTATCATCTCAGAAACAAATCACCAATCAGCTTCAAAGAAATCCATCACTCCCTCCTCTTAGCCTCCCTGATAATTTGCTGATGACTCTGCAGGAGGTCTGTTATGTTGATATTTTTCTTCTGTCCTTAAATAATGTATCTTTAAACATACATAGATGAAAACAGCAGACACCAAACGTATCATTTACATTTTTAATAGTTCTGGCCCCCAAAGAAGAATCATTAAATAATTAAAACTTCCATTTAGTGGATGTTCCCACAGTGTTGCATGATGGGGGGAGAAGACTGTTTTTTTCCCCACAAAACACTTCTGATTTTTTTTTCCAGTCCAGAAAAGTGTAAGTGACTCTCGATCATTATTGAACCACAATGGTGCTGCTTGGCTTTAAACATTTTGGGAACCCATTTTTTCTTTCTCTTCTCTCTGCAGTCTACTCAGGGGTTAGACTGAAAAGGTTTAAACTGTGATTTGTCAGTCCATGTTATGTTCAGCAGATGTCCTGTGATCCAATTCCAATAGCGCTAACCATAGATTAACCTTATATTTCTGTTTTGAAGTTTACAGAATAGCTTTGCTAAAGTAATGCGTCTGTTAATACCACATTGTTATAGGCATTATTGTGCACTTAACAAAATAATCTCAATTTAAAGGTCCAACCTAAGTATGAAATGTTGGTCATGTGATGCGATAGCTCTTGGTCATACCGCCAGAATGGTTTTTGCCATCGGATGTGAACAACCTCTTTGACTCTTGTTCGATGACTTTGACCCCTTTCCGTTGATACTTGATCATTTTGTCTGGAATTCACGAAGCCCTTGACCATGAATAACCTCCAAAATAAAATCTACAGTAAGCCAGCCACAGCTGCTTAAATGCCAGACCTAAATGGCATCGAGTGACCTCTTCGTCTGATATATTACCTTTTGAGGATGAAACAGCTCGAACACTCCCACTGACATGTTGTCAGATAAATTTTAATTAGTAATATTGTCACTTTAGGAGATCGTCATAATTTACAACCGCAGTTCAAAGGAACATGTTTCATCTCCACATTTGGTGATATAGTCAAGGGTATGTGCAGCATATGAAATATGTATAATCAGTCCAATTATTTTCCAAGTATAAGGTCAGTCCAATTACTCTTTTCCAATATAGTCCAGGCTACAGAGGTGCACTGTCCCCGTCTCCCAGCTAGTACGGCACAACTCTGCAGACCCAATTACGGCTGAAGCTCTTATCAGTCTGTTGAGATCAAACTAAGTCTAAAAGCAAGAAAGAGTTTGAATTTCCCTGAGGTATGAAATGGACAGGATTTAACTAAATCAGAACAATTATATTTGTGTCAAGTATGATAGAAGAAGTTGTCAGTTATAGAAACTTTGTCTGTCTTTACATGGATTTCTCACTTCTTCTATTACAGACAGTAGATGCTTGAGAGTCACAGGAGCTGTGTTGAAACTGTAGTCCAGATCTGATTACCATCCTGTATGAATTCTTTAGCATGTTTAAATCTCCAACAGATACATGTATTTAGAAAAAAAACTGGTGAACACATCATGTGTTGTCTCTAACTGGGCTCTGGAAAGTGTGGGAACTTTGATACCACCATGATCAAGTGTCGTTTCACCTCATCTAACAGAAGGTCCCTCTCATCCTTCGAGGCAATCTTGCAGAAAGCATAGATAGAAGAGGAATGTTATCCAACCGCATCAGAGGGGGATGACTTGCCATTTCCACTCTAGATGCAGCCAATCTTTAGGATGCAATTTCTACATTTTCTTATATATCACCACAGAGAAATAGCTATCAGAGCAAAGGCGGCGATGTTGACGAGGTTGTTAGACTACGAAAAGGGGGTGTTTGCATGGCGTTCGTGCGTGTGCCCGATCAAGTGAGGGGAGGAGAGGAGATGGAAAGACCCTAAAATGTCAGCAAAGTGTGTGTGCTCCTCACCAAGTTCTTCTCAGGGTGTGTATGTAGCTGGGCAACTTCAAAGATCAACAGCTGTCTGAAAACTTTTGGCAAATGTCTCATCTCAGTCCCTTTCTCTCTCTCTCTCTCTCCCTCTCTTTTCTTCTCCCGCTCTACGCCTCCCTTTGCAAGTGTCTCTGAAATATATGTTGTGTCAAAAAAAAGTAGCAAAAAAGGTTTCAGTCTTCTCGTTTAAAAGGAATCAATAGCTCTGTCTCTCTCCTTAACTGCTTCAAAGAATCAGTCTGCACTGATGCAATAATACATGAAGGTTGGAGGAACCATCTGTGTGTTATTGAGTTATTGTTTGAGAGCCTGTCTGAGAGTTTAAAATAAGAAGTGTGTATAAATTTACGTGGGTGTACAGTCCTGCTGCGCCTCGAGGCTTATTGCCTCTCAAGAATTGACTTCATCACCACCGTCGACCCTGTTTTTTTCCTCGTGGAATTTCCATTTTATCGCCGGTCTGTCATGCAATTTTCACGCTGTCAGCTCCCATGAGGCCTTGCAGCTGGCGTTTGACACTGCAACATTGACCGCGGGCCTTAATGAAAAATCGTGGCATCTGCTTTCTCCAATATGACCTGTTTATCCCCACGGTAGAATGGTAGTGGCCTAGAATCCACTATTCCAAATCAATGGCCCCTCGCAGAGAAAGAATCCCAAGTGATAAGCTCAAGCCTAAATACACTCTCCTCTCACCCCAATATACAGAAGAAGAGTGAGGAATGGGGGAGGGGTGCGAAAAATCAAAATCAATAGGTTTTTCATTACCGCCTTGATTCATGGGTCTTTTCTGATTATTTTTCCACCGGATCTGTGAACAAAGGAAAGTGTTTTTTTTTTTTTTTGTCCGTTCTTCTTCAAACCAAATTACCAGCCGGCCCATGTGAATGGAAATAATAATCAAGGGGCGTCCTGCGATGTTGTGATTCATCTCTTTGCACTCTCGCCACCTCTAGCACCACAGGTAGGATTGATTGGCCAGATCGATGGTGCCAGAGCTAATTGGACTAAAGTAATAAATATTTAGCCTCTTTTTTTGAAGGTGGGGGGGGCTTATGAAACACATGAGTGCAACATATTACTATTCTAGCAAAAGCGGGCGGGCAGATTGCCTGATTAGACTACGGTGGACTGAAGGTCACAGAAATCCATAACCGGCCAGGTTTTTGTTTGCCAACAACTCCCAAGGCGGCACCAATTTACTTTTAACTCACAGTTTTCAATAAAGGCATACAGTTGCTGTTTGGGAGAACTTGGATGCAGATTCATCTATCTGCCTTGTTCTCATAAACTGTTGCAGACACACATTTTCATAAATAGATTACAGGTACACATGGAAGTGATAATACATACATACATGTACGCTAATACACATACAGTACATGGCAAGAAGCCCCCATACCTAACAACAACAAAATAGGTTGTTTGCTAGTGTGGCCACAAAAACAGATCATTATCAACAATTATCACCTAACATAAAGCCACCTGGCTAAAGTTACCGAGAAATCATGGTCATGGTTTGAATAATCCAAAACACTGATTGTTGGTATCAAACTAAATCCAAAGCCAAGCACCTAGTGTCAAACTATAAATCCCAACACAAGAGGTTTTGCACATCACAACATCAAGTTACTGCTTAGCTATTGTGAGAGAGGATAGTAATTCCTCACTTGACCACAAGATGTCACTTGTTGGGAAAACATCACCATAGGTCGTACATGAACAAGCCAATGACATAAAGTTTCTATTTCGGACAGTCTTGCATATAACAACTAATGACAATCGTGGTGGGGTTTTAATTATGTTTAAACATATAAGCCACTGCTGTGTTACATTATATACATTAGTGTTGACCAATTTGCAGACCAGACCAAAACATTTGATCGATTTCCAGGTAGATGCATTTTATTTTAGTCAGCCATGAAAATCAACCCTAAAACGCTGTTGAACCATATTTGACCGCTGTGAATAGTTCAATGCATTTATTTGTTGTGGTGCAGTCACCCGTTAGAGAAGTCACAAGCTCTTTTGACTTCCTGTCTGTCGATGTGTTCCAAGTCCCACTGTACACAGAGCGTCTTAAAATGTATAGATGTTCCATGATAAGGAAATCATTCTCTAGAAGACAGCCGGGGAAGAATGTCCTCCAGACGTGCCTTCTTGGGCTTGATAAACACCTTTTCTCTCTCTTTTTCGCTCCAACACGTTCCCCCATTAGTGTGTGTTGCATTGCAGTGTGCAGCTGATTCCGTCTCATCCGGAGCAGCAGGTGTTTGCTGGGAGAAACAGTGACACATGGATGCGCCCTGTCAGACTGCTCATTAGAGACTCTGCACCTCCTTTGTCTCCTCATTTAGAGGAGAGAAGAGTGCACGTACACACAAACACATGCACGTGGGTATACAAGTGCACAAAGCGGCAGGTGGCCACTATCAGCTGGACAAATCAAAGCAGGCAACTCAACACCAGCTCATTGGATGGATGTAGGAACGAGAGAGAAGTAGAAAGTATTTCCAAGTACTACTAGAGAGTGGAAGTTTTTTTTTTCCCCTTTTCCTCATTTTTGGCACTGTTTGTTCATGTCAGTAAACTGAATGTGCCAGCTGATAAAGACAAAGCAAAAAAGTGACAAGTGTGATTGTGTCTGCAGTAGCGTCAGGCATGCAGCAAACTCTCTGGGGAAGACAAAGCATATGGTAGATGCTCTGCATGAGAGGGGTGTTAATTGATGACAATTAGTTCACTGTGAGTACACACGTAAGCAGGGACGATACGTGCTGCTTGTCTAATTCGTGGTAAATGAGATATTAGAATTACATTTATGTAAGGGTCTTATTTCAGATATTTCTAACTATTACATTATCGTAACTATCTCCTGGTTCCAAAACTGATATTGAAAACAACAAAGATGTCACTTCATGTTGCTGCACCACTTCAAAAAGAATGCATTTGTGTTCTCCATTGTTTCATCATTGAATATTTTTGTAAGGCTTTGAGCTTAATTAGAATTTAAAATACAGCTCTGTGGGTTCATTGCACTGGGTGAAACAACACGTGTGATAAGAGTTTAGGTAGCTTAACAGGGCACTTGTGGGTTCAGTGTCATATTGAAGATGGATCACAGTGACCAGCTGATGTTTCATTATTTAAAAAAAAAAAACACAGCATATTTGACCTATCTCACTGGTAAAGTAATTTATTTTTATCAATTCATAATAATTTCTCCCAGCGTTTGATATGTTGTGTCTCAGAGTTGAATCCCTGCTTATGTCTTGGCTCCTTCTTCAACTCTTGGCCCAGACAGAGTAGATGAACATCAGAGACACGTGAAATGATGACGGAAGTCACGCTTTTGACATTGTCTGATGCTGCAGCGTCGTCTTGTGAGTAAACAGCTGGCTGACTAGCTGAGTGAAAACGTCCTTGAACAATTTAAATGATTTGTTATTCACAACACAGTGATGGAATTACACACTAGAGTAGCTTGGCGTGATGTAGATGTTGATTTTATAGCGCTCTCATTGTGGTTTAATTTGACTGTGATATACCTGAATGAGTTTTTCCTAACATATTCTTAATTTATTACCCAAAAGTTAAGACATGATTGTCTTAACTTTTTGTCCTTCTTATTGCTATAGCAAGGTGCTATAGCTTTTGACTATTACATTTCTATAAAGTTGAGGATCTTCCAAGAGACAAATTTATGAAAGAAAGGCAAAATTTATGCCTCTGACTAAGAAAACTGACTTGTAAAATTTGTGGAGCTGCAAATTTACGTTCCATCTGTGTGCATGGCTGCTAAATTGCTTCTCTCCAACTTCTCTCTCTCAGCTTTTTCTCTCCGTCGCTCAAACTCTCTTAATACAAGTGCAATCACGTGCATTAATGTGCGCTCAGCTTCAATAGACCATTCTCTCTTTTTCCCCAACATGGCTCCACTCTCATCCATCACAACATGGCTCCCCTCCCTCCCTGTTTGTCGGCCATTTTAGAACTCTTTCCTCTTCTCTTACTCCACAGCTGTCTCTCGCTCGCTTTCTGCGAAGCTCCGGTGCTGCGCTGTTAATAAAACACAGGAAAGGAGACAAAAAAGGAAAACGCCAACTTTCTTCTCCTCTCCACCATCCACAGCTCGCACTTTCCCATCCTCTCTACTCCCTGCCTCTGTACCCTGTTGTGTTTCTTCATCCTCTCTTTCCCCCCCTCCTCCTCCAGCACACAGCCTCTTTATAGCCCTCCTTGCCATGCTGCGATAATTAGTCAGCGCTAAAATAATACAGCCTCGAGAAAACAACAAGAGCTGAGCAGAGGGCTTAGCTCCGCTGGGAGGGAGGGAGGAGAGGAGGAGTGGGGAGAGGGAGGGGGGGGATGGCAGGAGCCAGAAACAGAGAGAGAGGAAGCGAGAGAGAAGGAGGAGAGTTGTGTGTGTCAGCCGATTTCAAATGGCTACCAGCGGATTGTTAGATAATGAAAGTGTCGGGTAGCTGAGTGAGTGTGTGTGCAATAAGACTGCATGTCTCCATCCTTTATCAGCTTGCCTTTTCCCCGTGTATGACTAAGAGTGTGTGCGGCCTATTGCTGTAGATGTTGTTTGAAGGCCCGTTGGCCCTGCAGTCATCGCAGCATCTGCTTTCCATCCTCTCTGGCTGGAGCACACCTAGAGAGAGATTTGCAACGCATGAAAAAACAAGTGCATTTGTGTGTCCTGTGCTAACATGCGAGTGCATGTGTTTTCATAGGTGAGCGTGGGTACAGTATGAAAACCTGTGCGCTACTGCATCCAGGCGTGATTGTGTGGATGTGACTCTAGTGCTGCAGTTAGAACAATTAGTTCATGGATTGATTAGTCAATCAACAGAAAGAAGGCTGCCTGTTAATCTCAAAAGTCAGATTTTGCAACTTTTCTTTGTTGTAAATTGAAAATCTTTTGTGGGAAATTTTGATGGAATCTTTTTAGTTTTCTGACAATTCATAGACCCATAACCAGGGGGAGAACACGCGTGCCCATTGTTGTTACCAAAATTACATTATCATTGACTCATGTGTTATGTGAGCAGCTTCCCATAGCTGTGATTCATATCCATACATTAGTGTCTGCACATACAGCCTGTGTTAATATGTATGTGTATTTATGACAGACAGCCACAGGGTTGAGAGCAGTTCACTCTGGTTTCATTACTCTATGCTAATCACAGCCAACGCCCGTCATTTCTCATTCACCACCGGGCTTACTGGAGCCGGGCCAAGCCCTGACTCTGTTACAGTTCAAACATGAAATCGCTCAGTGTACGAAGCGGGTAGATTTTTTTTTTTAGGCTGGAGCTCAAAATACTGTTGAGGCAAAGTTCCTTTGACAGGGAGATCTGAGGAATTTCTTTTGTTGACATTGAGGGGTGGTGGTTATACTGACAGCATAGCCAACACAAAGTTTGTCAGTTCGCCCTAGTTTGAATGCAACGCAACTGCAGGCAACTGAGGGCAACCGAAGCTGCAGTGGCTCGGTGGATTAACATTTCAAAGGGGAGTGACAGCCAACACTGGTGCTAGTACTCATGCTAAAGCTAAACATGACTTCATGATATACGCTGCCACATAAGACATGTGTTTTATTACCCAGAAAGAGTTGCTTTCTTTCACATGCATAATCATTTTAAAACAGAATATTCAGGCCACTGAATAAAGTTCTAGCTGTTTGTAAGTGTGTGACTTGTCACTCATATGTCTGTTTGCTATGAAATACAATTTTATTTATCATGCACTCTTTAAATAGAGTTCAGTTTTAAAAAGGAAGCTATAACCTGCAGATTATTTTTACAAACTGCAACACAGCAAATGTGACAGAAAAGAATACATAAATGCTAAATATATGAAATGTCAGTCAGCCTTCCACTTCTTTGCAGCCAACTTGCTTCTTGTTGTTGGACCGAATATATCCTGCATCTGTATTTCCAGCTTTTAAAGCATTATTATCATGATGAATAACTCGATCATAACTCCAATTTTTCTTTGTCTTTTGCAGCTGGGACAACTTACATCTTCGGGCGAGGCGGAGCCCTCATCACATATACCTGGCCACCCAATGACCGGCCGAGCACGCGGGCAGACCGGCTGGCAGTGGGCTTCAGCACACAGCTGAAGGAAGCTGTTCTGGTCAGGGTAGAGAGCGCCAAGGGACTGGGAGATTATCTGGAGCTGCACATAGTAAGATACCGCCTTGGGGATACTGAGGGGGGATGAAATGGTGGGGGAATGGGAAAGTACCTTAAGCTACATTACTCAGATGAATCACTGGGGAAAGCCTATGAAGAAAGGATTGGGAAGTACCTGGACAGGGAAGGAGGAAAGGCATAAAAAAGATGCCAAGACTGGCAGAATACTTGGGGCTATTTAGACTAGTCACTGGAGAATGAAAAAGAGAAGTGAGAAGTGAAATAATGAATGGAGGGAAGAGATGCAAGGAAGGATGTCAGAGATGGTGGAAAGCTGGTCTGCACCAGGGGACGGGGAATTAACCAGAAATGACAAATAGTAAGACGGAGCCTGAAGGAAAGTGAAAAATGTAATAGTGGTGTTTTAGGCTGGTAAAAGATAAAAGCTTGATATGTACATATTAATATTTATGCTTGGTATCCTTCTGGACCCTTTGAGCTTATAGGCTCTAGTTTGAGTGAATTTGTGGTGCTTGAGGGAATTCCAGTTTATGTTTGGAAACTGGGTTTTTAGTAGTTTTGGTCATAATTTCTTTGGTTTGTCTAAAACCTGTGCGACTGAGAAATAAGTAAGAGTGGTCCCCTTACTTCTTTTTAGCACTGTCAATCTATGGTCCTAGATCTCAGAAATTAACTTACTTAAGTACAGTGTGATGGGAATGGCAACTAAAACAATGTAAGACCTAAGTTGCATTAAAAACTGGAATCATCTTTTAAGGTTGGACTTGTGCTGACTCACAATTTTCAGGTTTTATTGGCTCGTGTTGGAGGTGGTGTAAAATTCCACAGTTCTACAATTTCATTTAGCAGAGCAATTATCCAAAGCGATGTACATCTGAGAGTAATACAACACAAGCAAGGAGTCTCTGGGAGCATTTTCTTCAAATACCATTTAGATTTTTTTTGTGTCTGTGTAGTACTTGCAAGGGTCACTTAGAGGAATCTGTGTGCAGGGTTCAGAAAAGGACTAATCACCCAACAGCATTTCTTTTTATCCCCTGTCAAACTAGTTATTAGCCTCTTCTCTGCTTTTATTACTTTCATATGTTGGGCTTAAAGGTCATTTAAAACCACATCTGATGATACCTTTAAATGCAATTAAGGGACAGCAGGCATTTAAAAATGCATTTACACCGCCTCTAATTGCCTCGTTGACCCCTGTGCTTCTTCTACCCAACATTACGTTCAAAGCTCATTTTCATTTTAATAGGGGCTTTTCTGTTCATTACCAACCAAGACCACACCTGGTGACTCTGATCCACTCATCTTGTAGCTGGAGTCACAAAGTTAAACATTGTACATGGTCAGATTCACAACTACAGCGTTTGTCGAACCAGCTGGTGAAAAAGATGCTGCCGTGTCTTGCAGATCCTTTACACTCTCTTAAAGTGTGCAATGATAAGACACTATCACTGTTATCTACACTTATCAACACTCAGCCATCTGCGCAAGTGTGTGTGTGACCACACCACTCCAACATCCCGGTGACCCCAATTTGTTTGGGCTGCCCGTGCCTGGAAGCGACAGGAACATAGTTGACCCCGGGTCACTTCTCATCCACTGCTCCGTAAACTGAGAGGGATGGAGGGAGGGATGATGGGAAAGAGGGAGGGATAGGTGAGGGAGAGCTGGTGGGTAGACCAAGTAGGTCAAGGCCAATTTGAATACTTTGAACATCGGTGATAAGTAATGATAATGACTGTAAGGGTGAAAGATTGCGTTTGTAAATGTAATGGACACAACAAATGATGCTGTGGCTGAAGTGGTGATGTAGGAGAGTTTAATTGCAGTAACTTTGAACTTTAAGGGGTCAATACCTGTAATTTTTTGCTTTTTAATATGCAAAGGATTGCTGGGAGAGAGTCACAGATGATTCAACCATCAGCCCATAGAAATATCACAGAACATCATAGAATAACGAGAACAAATATTTGTTTCCTCCAAATTGCAAAAACACATCTCCTCATTTATCTCTAATGGTATCTCTGCATGCAGGTTTTCAGATTTCCATCTCTGAGGTTTCTGCAGCTACTCCGATACAATGGAATTGAATGGAATTACCTTAGTTTCACAGCACTGAAAAAGGAAATTTAAGAATACAACAGCGGCATCTCTTTCCAGAAATGCTATGCTAATTGCTGAACAAAATCTACAGATCTCACTGGAACTACTTTCAATTGAAAGAAATAGTTCCCATTAAAACCATGTGTTCTGTGGATGATCCTGAGTAACTCAAGACTGTTTCTGGAACGAGGTGTCGCTGGTGAATTTTAGATGTAATTTCAATCCTTGTGAGCACTGCAACAAAATTCTATTTGCCTCAATCATATTGGGTTGTTGCAAGAAATCTCAGAGGCAGATATGTCAAAACCTGGGGAAATGAAACCACAGCTATCTTCGTGGCTAGATGCCACCAGAGGTTGGCAAGATAATGTCTTTTTATGTAATTTGGATGAACTGATCCTTTAGCTTACATTCAACTTTGTGTTGAGTTTTAGGTGCATTCGTTTTTTATTCTTTATTCTAATGGCTCCTCACCGTTCATCTCTGCCCGTCACTCACGATCAGTCATCAGTCATTGTTTTGCTTGCTCTTCTCTCAACTGCATATTCTCTAAACTTCTGTGTCTTTCATTTACTCCCTCATTCCCTCATGTCTGGCCCGTTCATTCTCTCTCTCCCTCCCTCTCGCACACACATCAGTGACTCCGACACACCAGCCCGGCTCCTCTGCTCCCACTGCAATTACATTTCATTTGCTGCCGTTCCTCCCGAGTCGCTCCCCTAAATGACTCTGTTCAGCCCGTGGTGGGTGTTTGGGTTCTGTTAATTATGCCCGTCTCTCTTTGAGGAGAGAAGTACAGGCAAATTAGACCTGAGAACCCAGGAGCCGTGGCCCCATATCATCCCACCTGATGGGGGCCTCACGGACCCAATCAAACTACAAAATAGCTCCACGTTCAAACACTGATGGTGGTCTTGAGGTCCAATACCTGAGGCCTTATTTGTTAGCTTTGGCTGGTGGTCCAAAAATAGCACTTTCATTCCAGGTTGCCTTGTTTCATTGACTCTCTTGGATTTCAAAGGTTGTAATGCTTACTGACATATTTGAAAGTGGACATTTCTACAATTCTAAGAAGATGTATCATCTTCATGAGATTTCCTGGATTTTCTGAGACCATTACTCATGAAGCAATTAATTAACATTAATGTTAATTTAATGGCCTTTCGTAGCCTGAATCATTGAGTCAGTGGCCCACAGACTCTGATTACAACCATTTATCCCTACAGCTGATAATATGTCACCAGGTTGTGATAGAGCATTATTCCTTATCTCTCACCAACCACCCATCTCTTTATATACCCTTCCTCCTTTACCAGGCCTCTACCTCTTTCGTGCCACTCCCCTCCTCCATTTCTGTCCATTTGCCTGACGGAGGGCAAGACATCACTCCCTACATCTTCTTGACATGCTGTCATCAGGCCCCAGGGTGGGAGATGTAAAGTCAAGGTTGTGGAATAAGGCGCTCATACTGAATGTGCTGACTATGGCTGCTTTAAAAAGGACACACCTTATCTTCACAAGACATTGTTTCTTGCACTTGCCTAATTATTTAATGTGAGTGTGTCTGGAATTGCTGAAACTTTATAGTTGACATATCGAGACTTGTAGATGAAAAAGCTCTGAAATGCATTATTTCTAACACACCATAAGAATGAATCATCACTGAGCAGATCGTGACTGTGCATATTGCTGTTGCAGTGCACTATTGCTCATATGTCTATAAAGATTCTCTGTCATCTAGGTCAGAATATCAAGCAGTAGTATAATCAAAAACAGCTGGATTAGCTGTTTGCTGCTGTCTAGTCTTGAAGATAATTAGCTGTTCATCCTGTAGACTTCATCAGTTCTACCGACTGGTGGGGAGTTCCTCTGTATTTAATCACCCAGAGAAGTTAAATACCACAGAACTCCCCAAGAGTCAGTAGAACTAATTAAGCCTGTTGGATGAATGGTGAAACATTTTCAAGAAAACTCACTAAGTCCAGTCTCGTTTTACTCACTGAGCTCAGATGAACATGCTCGTAGCTCCCAAGGTATGCATTGCTTTGAATTAGTAACTGATTTTGAGGTAGGCATTCACTTGCTGTGGGATTTTCACATCATATGTCACGTTGGTCTATACAGCTATCATGAGCTGTTGCTGCTAATCCAGTCTACTTCATCTTCTTTTCATTCCAAACAAAATGCTGTGGTTGCTGCTGAGACTTTTTCTTTCCTGAGAAAGACCTGCTTGACTTTGTATGTTTAGAACAGCAAAGGTATAGCCCTCTCACTTAGCTATTCCCAGGTCCTTCAACCATACCCCACAGCCTTCTTCAGCAAATGGAGAAGAGACAGGACCTCAGTCAAGTGATAACTGGCAGTTCTGTATAAAAGGGGAGATCATAACCCCTATCTCTTTTCAAGGACGGTCTCTGGTGTCAGATGTGAACGTCTTCTTGGTCTTTCTCCAGGCTACCACTGACTCCTGGTGAATGACTTTGACTCCAGTTGATGCTGTAACCGGTTTTTGTCTGGCATTTTGTGAACACCATGAACGAGGTCCAAGGTACTTCGGTCAAGTCGTGACACCTGACCAAGTTCCATTTGATGAAGAAGAACGTGGGATTCATTTGAAAGTAAAGCTGACCTTATGTTTAGAATATTCACCATAGCTTTGTGCCCCCAAGGTTGAGAACACATCTCCAGACTATAGCAAGTGTTAATGTTTTGATGACCTCTTTATAGGTGGAATCAGTATTGGAAGAAAAACAGAAATTAATCTCTAAAATGTTACAGAGGCGTTTGTGAGGAATTTTAGTTTCCACAACATTGAAAATGTTCGGTTTCACCACTCACGATGTGAATTAAATAGGAACAGACGCAACTTTTATTACTTCAGTGAGCATTTCTGTTTTCTTCAGTTTAGTAGACAGGATGTCCCCCAGTCCCCACGATGTCTTTCACAGGATGTTAGTGCTACAGAAGTAAAAATGGTCATTTGGGAGGGCAGGACATCATTTTTGCCAATCTTCATGACATTTCCACCATCAGGGCCTGAGGTGTGAGATTCAGGGAATGAAGGGTGCAGACAGATATGGAAGTGGGCTGATAGCTAAATCTCCCATCTGTGGCTGCTGGAAAAGGTAGATGTCCTTTGCAAGACCTTGGAACCCAGTCACAAAAAGAAACTGGTTATAATGTATATGCAGTAAAAAGAAAAAGATTATTTGAACCAACAGCCAAAACAAATTTTCATCATTATCAAAAATAAGAATGTAATTTGTGTCCCCATGGTGTGATGCATTCCTTTACTTTATGAGACAACATACAGTAAGTTGATAACCCAGCCTGTTTGAAATCACTTGCTACGGCAAAACCTGAATCTAGGTGTGAACACTCAAACTTTTTGTCAGAGTAGCCGGTTGAGTGCAGCTGACAATGTCTGCCTATAGTTTTATGTTGGCAGCAGTGATACAATTTAAGAACTTTAAGAACAGGTGAGCAATCGAGCGGTACCATTGTTTAGGCAGCACACCAGTCAGTTTGAGTGCTGTCATATGTATACACACCTGCTTCAGCCTTCCAGACGGAGTGTGAAAGCTGTAGTTGTGTAGCCTAGTCCGAGGTGATTTCACACAGTCATATCTCAGTGCAAACAAAAGTACAACATCCATTTGTTTTGTGCTGACGCGATAGTCTGAGTCCATTTTGTCTCCTGTACACAAGCATTTGCAGTTTGAAAACTGGGCACGGGAGAAGTGTCGCCTTTCATTTCAGTCTGGCTGGAACGCCTCGTCTTTCACCAGTTTCATGCTTTGCTGTCCCTGCTACCTGGCTCAGGTGACGGCGCCACGGGCAGCCTCCCACCCAGCGTGGCGAAAAAAGCACTGAGGTAGACCATGTTTGGGAGACGTCTCGTATTTCCCTCGCCCAAAAGTGTTTGTTGATCACAATATGGAGAAAATAGTTTGTCTAGAGGGGCCTCACAAAACTTAAACTATCTTCAACTTTATGACTCATCAGGTATTAACAGGAATTACCATGCAGGTTCTTTAATCTAAGCAGAAGTAATATTCCTTGCTTAAGACTGTTAAAATGTGGAGTCTTTTATTTAAGTGTTTTCACTCAAGGCAATAAAGGCACAAAAAAACTGAGCAGCAAATTGGGGTTATTTGTTATGCACAGAGGGATGAGTCATTAATGAAGAAAGGAGCAAATATCAGAGCCATACTCTTCATGAGCTGCTCATAAACTTTCCAAATGGCCTGACAGATGGCTGTGTAAAGTTGTAGCAGTTTAGATGCACCTTTCAAACTAGGACTAGCACAATCTTTTTTAATATATTTTTTTTTAGAGGTGTCTGTTTGTATTTATTGCTGTTCTCACCGGCACCACTCACGTTTGACAGTCATTACATTTACAGCTGGCGAGTTGTCGCGCTAACTGCTCTGTGGGAAGTGTCTCATCTGCAGTTATGGGCCGGTGCACAGCGCGCAGCGGGCCTCCCCGAGTACCTCCATCACTGGCTGTCCGGTCCCGGCTCATAGCATTAAATAAGGGCTGCCTCTGATTACCCGTTAGGGAGCCATCCCTCACCACAACTGTCTACTTTGAGCGGGGGTAGAGAGAGAGGGGGAGGAGGGGGGTAGCAAAAGGGACATGGCTATATTTTCTCCTCTTGACCCTACTGTTACCCCTCTCTCAGCATGTGACAAATGCTGATTGAGAAAGGAATAGAGAGAGACATGCAAGCTTTTTGTGATCAGCATCCTTCCCCCCGCCCCCCAATACTGGCTAATGAGAGGAACACTCCTTCTTGTGGACGGATGTACCACCACCAAGCTTTTTTTTTTTTTTTCATTTTAATTTTCCGACAGCCACAGGTTATCCGTCAAGGGTGCGAGCCAGTAACTGTTTAATTACGGGTTGGAAAACGTGACGTGACGTTTGACAGCAGCTCGGGATAAGATGACTGGTGAGGAGAACAGGGTGGATGGAGAGCTTTGAGGGTGCAGCGGGGAGCCAAGAGATGCTGGCGTCAGATAAAGGCAGATGGTGATGCGGATAAAACTGTCAGAGAGAGGCAGAGGCTTTTATCCTCTACTCCCCCGCCCCTGGTAACACACACACACACACACACACACCACGCCTTTACTCCCAACTAGCTGTCACTAGAGTCACAAACTGCTCTCAGGTTCCAGCTAGCTGCCAGAGTTGCTCACAGACACATTTGCAAGGACACCTTCACATTCGCTTACAAGACGTGTATGATTAGCCCTAGTGCACACAATTTACAGCCCTACACATTCACTCCCACACAGAGTGGTTTTGTTATTTCCTTATTTATAACCACCCACATACACGCACCTTTCTGTTCTTCGATGGGTGTCACTTCTCCAACCTACTACTCTCCTTCATCTTGTCAGGGGGGTAAAAGCCAAACATGCGGGGAGGGACAGAGGGATGAAGCGTGCAGAACAATCGAGAGAGAAAGGGAGGCATTGCTTTGATGAATGCAGCTGCCTCGCAAAGGGGAGCGTGGGCCACTGTCAGTAATGAGATCGGGTCCTGGTGGGTTTGCCAGGGTCTCTCTCCTCAGCTGGTGGGAGCCTGACAGTATATCGATTAATCCTTCCCTTTCACATCACTAATGAATTGTCCCCGTGGGGGGGAGGGGCGGGAGCTGAAGAGGGGGTAGATTCTACCTTAGAGGTTTAATCATGGGTGGCTAACTTTGGGTAGGTTTAGGAGCTAGACCCACCTCCTTTACAATGATTGGTAGCCTCCTTTCACATCTAACCATTAATAACTAAAATCCATCCATTTGACTGGCGATGCTTGAAGGGGCCAGTACACAGCGTGTGTTTAATTGCTGCCTGAGGGTCTCGCAACTCTTTGGATGACCATTTTAAAGCAGCGCCACTGCCGCTACCTGTTTGGTCATTTGTCTTGATTTTTAGATGCAAGGCACTTCACAGATCCAAGAAGTAACTCGCTGCTGCCGAAGTGGGCAGCTTCACTTCGCTCCACTGTGTGGCTTGGTTAATTTGTCACATCGAAATGTAAATGGCCTATTAGAGGGTCATTTATTTTGTCAACTGTGCAGCTGCTGAAAGAATGAAAGGTTACATCTATTCTGACATGCACACAATCAGAAAGTCCGGCCTCGCTGCATTGGATTGAAGCATATAGAGCGGATACTATATTAAGCATGTTCCATCCGCACGTCAACCTCTGATGTCACAACAACTGTTTAGACAGCAGATGAAAAGCACCTGCGCTGACATCTCTGATTGATGTGTGGTCAGAAGCGCAATGTGATTAAACACGTCCACAGAGAAGCGCAGCACATATGATACAGTGTTGGTTTGCTCGTGTGGAAGATGCACTCAGGACGTAATGGATGGAATTACATTGTGTTTTTAATATCCTCTGTTAAATGTAGATCTGAGCAATTGATCTGCGCTGTGCTGCAGCTGCAAGGACATCAGTTTAGTTCACTACACTTCAGTGTAATGTAATGCTTCCGAATTGTGGACTCACTTAGGCTTGACTCAGTCAGCAGATGTCCAAAGGGACTTACACAGTCAATTTGGGAGTTTTGTATCTTCCTAAGAGACGCTTCAACATGTGGACAGGAGCTGGGAATCAAACCAATGCATCCCGAAAGAATGATCTGAAAGCTTGAATAAGGCGCAGTCAGGACCAGGCTTCTTGTTTGGTGGCTTACACTTAAATATTCCTCATATTTACACATTTTGAAGTTTGAACTTTAAAGTCTTTTTGTTCCAGAATTGTAGTCTGTGAAAGCAGGTTTCAAAGCTTTACTGGTGAATGTAATTAAGATTTTTCAAATGTGTTGTCTTTGTCTTTTTGTCTCTTAAAATGCACATGTAATACTGTAGCTAACTCATGTTAAGTCTATAAAAACATAATCATTTTGTTAACAAGATGGCCTTGACTGTCTTTACTGACTGTAGGTCAGTGTACTTGTAGCTCATGCCGGCTACGTGTCCTGTCAGAGCAAAGTGGTGGATGGGCTTTCTGGATCAATAAGCTATTAGGGTCCAAGAGAACAGGCCTGTCTGTATGGTTTCAGTCTTGCCTTTAATAATCACCTGGGAAGGCAAAATTACCCATTTCTATTCTTCCTTGTCATTGTCTGCCATCTCTTTTCTTCCGCCTACCTCTGTCCTCTGTCTACATCCTCATAGCGCATGCGCAATGGACTCATCGGCTTAGTACAGTACGACTGCACAGTGTGATATATGCCGTCCTACCAGCAATCTAATATGAAGCATACATTTTACTTTCATAATTTTCCACATGAACGATGTTATCGGCATCGTGCTGACAGTGTCGTCTTCACCACTCGTGCCGTTTTGTTTAAAATTTAATATGCAGCATTTCATATTTGTTGTGTGGATTTGTGATACGGAATATTAGGATTTAACTCAAGGAGTCTGATGTGTGAGGGTTCACATTATGACATGAATTAGGTTGAAACCGGAAAAAAAGAAATTGTTATTTCAAGCTGGTCCCAGCAGTCCCAGTGCTCAGCAAAACGGAGAAAGAGTAGGAGCACAGAACTGGGTGGAAGAAGGAAAGAGGGAGGAAGAAAGAAAGAAATTAAGAGCGTGTAAGAAGATAGAGAGGAAGAAAAAAGTACAGTCATCCAGTCTACTTGGTTTTTAGTGAGGTGCCCCGAGGAGATGACCACTGCGAGGTCCTTTCCAAATATCACTGCTGCACATCCAGCCATCACCCTCATCCCTCTGGATGCACTTTAGCCGATCCCCCCTCACCCGCGGCAGCGAGCACCGGGCCGGCACAGCCAGGGCAACCCATTTATTCAACACAACTCTAAATTCATACAACATTACTCATTAGAAATGATGCCTTCATTTGCATTCTGATTCATCCACACCTACTATTGCTGCCACCGCCGCCTCTATTAACGATTCTCTGTGACTAATACACTCATTTTCTGTTTGAATGCACAGGTGTCTGCACTATTCCGAATGGTCTCATTAAAACTATTCTCTCCCATGATTAACTCATAATGCTGACACATGCTTGAATTTCAGAGTGGGTACGTCACCCTGAGACAAACACCGATGTCGTACAGTTCTTGTGTGCAAACTCCCGATTTTCATATTTAACACATTCCGTCAGCTTCCGGCTGTGTGTTATAATTGTCTACTGAGAGTCATTGAAAGCTGCCTGTTAGCATTTTATCTAATACTTTGTGGACTTTGGCTGACCCTTATATCTTCTCCGCTCTTTGATTCATCACTACATCCATAATTCATCCTTGCCCTTTCCGTGAAAGTTTGTCTATTGACTTTCTGTACTGTTTTAATAAAGCTTATGTCTTCTATCGATTGTAAAACCGCTATGAGTCAATGCCCCCGTTTAATATATCAATCAACCTCCAAATGAGCATCCTGCATCACTTTTGCCCCACTTTCCTGCAGAAAAAATAATCTATATCTTCTCGCCCAAACACTATGACTGTTGTGTTGTTGCGAAGAAAAGCAACAAAGTATTGACTCCAAAAACCTGCTTTGAACTTTTTCCACTCCTATCTTAGAGTTATGGTCAGCTTAAAGCCCAAACACTGTTACCGAATCTTTTCTTGCTCTTATCGCAGTGTACTTGTTGACTACCTTGGGGAGGATGTTTCTACCTTGAACGTAGTCGAGACTGAGACCGGAGCGGGAAAAGAATGATGAGTCGAAAGAGAAATGGACTTAGAGGCTGAGGGAGAGAAAAGGATGAGCAACAGAGCCAGAGAAAGATGGACTACGAGAGAATGTCTCGGAGGCCGAGGGAGGCAAAAAAGATGTTTACATCTGCTCATCCATGCAGAGCGCACATGTCTATGTTTCCGAGCCCTTGGTGATCTACTCAAGGCAGCAATGATGAATGCATCCTTTCTCAGTCACCACTCTTAGCTTTGTGAGTCCATCAACCATTCCGCTGTTGGCAGACCCGGAAAACCCGCTTCATTATTCAATGCTTTTGTTGTTCTGAAAATGAACGCCATTAAGAATAAATGTGCAAAGCCGTCAGCGTAACTTTTCTCGGAACTGAGAGCGAAGATCTTAAAAAATGAAGTAAAGATAAGAAGAATACTTTTTTCTAAACTGTAATTCCTTTTCAGGAGCTCTTAATAAACGCCACAGCTGGTGTTCAGCAGCGAGTTAAATTCCACACAGCGTCCCTCAGAGGCTGAAAAAGAGTGACTGTAATTCCTGTGAGGCCAGGAAGATAGCAGTGACTGTGACATGATGCTTTTCCATTTATTAAGTTCAGACTTGGTTGCACCTTTAGGTCACTGGGGCTGCTCCGCTGATAAAGTCTGTGTACAACAAGCGCTGTTACACGCAGTGTGTGAGTGTGTCGGTGGTTGATGTTCGAAGTCCCGGGGCCAAGTATATTTAGTCCACTCACCGTAACTTGAGCAGTTGGTCTGCTGCCAATTAATTTCCGTTGCTTGGAGGGGAAGCAAGAGGCCGAAGAGGGATGATTAGACAGATGACGGTGGAAGGACGGAGGGAGGTTGAAAAACAACAAAACAAATCCTGGTTTATTGGGTTGTTTTGTTTTTGTAGTTTTGCCATCATTTCTATCTGTCAAGATAACACTGCATTGATAAAAGCGGCCGCTTCGATCTGGGAACACGGCAACATCGACATCAACAAGAAACACGTGCAGAGCAGTTTAAAAGCTTAGCCAAATGATCTAAATCACTTTGTTAGGAGGTAAAACTGTTGGAAGCATGCACAAAATGCCACATGCTAATTAAAGTAAGGATTCATTTCCGACTTGCAAATAGTGCTAACATTCAAGCTGCAATTATGATTTGGAAACTCAGATTCCAGAAATCTCTCATATATCATGGAAGTGCTTATAAAAGAAAACCATATGAATACCTTACATCATCCAAGGTAATTAAAGCCAAATTGAATGGATATAGAGCTATGGGGTCAATGCGTAGTGTTTTTTCATTTTTCATTTTGCCCAACCAAATCTGCAATCATACAACTGTAACATCTTTCTCATCTCTACCAGCCATCTCATATGATGTGAAAACAGCATATTCCCTAAGTGACAGGACAATTGCCTCTGCACAGTGACAGTCAATATGAATGGCTATGAACAATGACCTCTTCTAAATATGTGGTGGTTTGTTTACAACTTGTCTGATCGTCTGACTGTTCATGATACTTCCCTCAGTGGACTTTTTTTTTTTTTTTTTTTTTTGCCATCTTCCCAAATCTGAATTAGTTGGTGATTCCAATGTCATTTTTCATAAAATGGTCATAATGGAATTTTTTCTTCCAAGAGCAAAAATGAAAATGTCCACTCATCCTTCACATTTAGCCCATCACCTCCTTCTCTCTTTTCAATTTTTGCTACTTTATGGGTCGAGGAGTAGTTTCACCAGTAATTCATCCCCGCTGATATGAGTGACTGAGGTTTTAGCTCACTGAGCAGCGAGAGAAGTCGACTGTCCTGCCTTCCTCTCTCTTTCCCCAAGAGATGAAATCCTGTTGTCAGGGCGGCGATAACCGATGCATGATGGGGCCCCGAGGTCTGTGCAAACCTGTCGCAGAGACCGTCCTATGGATGTTCCCCGCTGAATCTTTCATGTGCTATCACCCTGCCGATAAGGTGTAAATAGGATTCGTTTGCTGCAGCTGCTGTATTGCTTTGGTAAATCTGCAGTAAAGACTGTTTTTTGGTTGGATTTGAAGGGAAAGCGGTGATCGAGTTGGAGACAGGTGTTTACAGAGAGAGTGAAAAGAGAGAAAGAGGACAGAGAGGATTGTGTTTAGCTGCAAACATACAAACAGATGTATGTGGTTTAGTTGCTGGTGCGTAATGATCCCCCCCGAAGATCCCCCTTCTTCTAATCCAAGCCACGTATATGCTCTCACTGTTTAAGTATCGCAGCATTAAAATATCAGTTATTGTGACAACATAAGTACACACACATTTTGCTGCAGCTTAATGCTTTCTACTCTCACTCAATCCCCCTTTCCAGCAACAATCTGTCCGCCCGTCAGTTTGCATGGCAGTATATACGCATCGACCGTATCCTCTTTTGTGTCTTTTGTGTCTCTTTTGTGCCAGAATTGGCTCTGAATTTGATCAGAGATGGAAGAGGAAGGGTGGGGAATAGGAGAAAAAATAGTATGGCTCTCACTCACTTTGATTCATTTCGGCTGCCGTTCAGCGTCTCTCTCTCCTGGGAGGGGGTCAGTTGGAGGGAAATACACAAGCAGCCAAATCTGCAGATGGCTTCAGCAAACAAAACAAAAAAAAAAAAAGAGCTTTTGTTTCCTTCAGCTCGCATTCACAAGAGCTGTGTGAATCGAGACCTGAAGAGGGAGAATATCATTTCTTTTGTGACGCGTTTATGAGATATGGGAAGAAAAAAAAAAAATCCCAAACAAAACAAAACAAAAAAAACTGTGTCAGGCTGAGAATATTCAGAGAAGTCAAGAATCAAGACAATTCTCAGGCTCTTTGATTCTCACTGAGCTGCACCGTCTCGCAAGTAAAGTAAAGCCACAAGGGAGGAACCTCTAATAAGTGATTGAAGGATTGGTGCCATCGTATTGTTCCTGCACAATTTAGGAGGAGAAGGAAGTTCATCATTCATTCATCAGTTGCCGCTGCTGGGAATTGGGTGTGCCGCCGTTTCTTGGGTTCATCCGGTTGGGTTCGGGACAATCAGATGCAAGAATCAGCAACAACCTTCAGCCATTTAGTTTGTAACCACGTCTGCTTTGACATTTAAGTTTCACTCTTTCTTGACTTCATGCGCAAATGCTCGAGTGCAAAGGCAGAGAAAGGGTAATTTCCCTCCTACCACCATTTCATCATTAAATGTGTTTGCAAGCTCCTTTTTAAAATTTTAATTTGGCAAGCAGAATTGATAGCTCCTGCAAACAGGTTGAGGCTATTCTTGTTTGTTCTCTCATTTCCTACCTCTCTGTCTCTCTAATTCTTTTATTACATCTCTGTTTTTTTTTTTTTCTCTTTTCCACTCCCTCTTTGCTGAGTCAGTGCTTGTACTTACACAGAGCCGGGCTTCAGAATGAGATGCTGAATAAGTACCCTCACAGTTGTAGCTGATGTAGCAAAAGACTGAGGGAGAGTTGGTGCAAACAAGGACGGGAGAAGTCGCCAGTTTGACTATAATGAGGGTGGGACGTTGTGTTTTTATTTAGTGCCCGAAAAAGGGAAATGTGCTGACATAATTTCAGCGTAGGCTATGATGTGAGACGTTTAGGGACATGGGCGGAATAGCAAATGTATCTACAGCAGCAGAGACTTTAACATTTTCCACCATATCTGTAAGTTAAAGAGGATACTTGGTAGCGGCACAGTCTCATTAGGGTTGTGCGAGAAGTCACTTAGAAGACAAAGAGTCCACCAACTCTGACTATTATCCTCTGCATTTTGGACATGCGGATCCTTCCCACTCAACTAAGACTGGGGCAGTAGCCGTCAAGCTGTTCCTCTCCTCTGCAAAGAGCTGGGCCAGCTCGAGGAAAAAAAAGGCTTGCTCGTTGGACGTCTTCCCAGAGCAATTAGCTGAACCCACACGCCTGTTTGATTAATACACAGATGAAAATTAGCTTCTCACAGCCACTCTGCTGAGCCTAAGCCCCTTGCATGGTGACCAGGTTGGATGTCAGTGTGCACAGTGTTACTGTTGACTCATCTACAGAGCATATGTAGGCTGCAACATTCAAAAAAGCATGTTGGATTTGTAAGATCCACATCACTGCTACTGAGGGATGACAAATGGACCGAGAGGCAGACCACAGTCATCTGTGTTGACAAATGAAGCCTTGTCTTGCTTACCCCACCTGCTCACCGGTTTACATTGCCATGCAATCTTTGCTCAGTCACCCGGGCAGCAATCCATACATATGTGACAGATAGGGCATAGTTATCAAAGCTGGCAGTCCCAATAATTAGAAAAAGGCAATAGTCGAGACTGAGGAGACCATTTCCCTGATGGATTAACAGCAATCGCTCGCAGCGGCGTTCCAGAGCTGTTTACACTGGCAGTCATAAGGCAAATGTATTGAGCATCAGTAATGCCCTTCTCTGGATCCACTTGATCAAAAGCAATCGGCTAGCTAATCAACAGATGTAATGGTGTACGATGGTCTGTTTCCAGAAGCAGCAGATGTATTATCATCAGGGAGAAAATAAGATGCATAAACAACAACACTTCCCCGGCCATCCAGACTCGATTCACTCAATTGTAGACACACGTGTATTTACGCACACATGCAGTCTACCTGGGAAGGATGATCTGAGCACTGACTGTAATGCCAGTTACACAGAGAAGAGCGAGGACACCCAGGAGCTTTTCTGAGCCCCCACCTGCTGTTTTAACAAGGCCCGGATCAGTAAGCCTTCTCCAGGTCAGATGGCCGGTGGTGGCGCCTCTCAGCTTTGTTGCACCCCCCCTGCTAGGTTTGCAGCTGTGTGCAAGGGCTCCTGCTGCACTCTGTCTGGCTTTCATGGGTGGGCTGGAGGCTCAATACTCACTAGCCTCCATCACACCTATCTATAACTGAAAACGCTGTGTGCTGACATCACCTCCACCAGAGTTGCCTGTGATGACAGAGGCATCCCAGGGGTCGGAAGGTTTAGAGGGGAAACAGGAAGGAAAGTTTGTCACCCTCACAACATCACGTACGCACACAAACATGCATGCAGACACATGCTTCATAAATCTGTCCATGCTGGAGGCTGTCACGGTGGGTGTTGTGACGCCACGCTTGCCATGATAATTAGCAGCACATCTGGCCTGATGATTGAGAGAGTGGGCCAGACAGCTGGTACAAGACTAGCAGTGTTTAATGTGTAATTCTGGAGAGTCCTTGAACACTGAGAGTGGACATAGGCTGAGACGGGGGGGTCAGCAAGTTAGCCACTGAATCTGATGTTAAATGAAAAGTGCGGCCAACAGATTCCTGGTAGGACTGATGCCAACAGAGAAATACTGTCAAAGTTCGTTTCTTCGCTGTTTAGTAAGCGGTGAATTTGATTTACCACAAGCTCACAATGTAGAGGACTAAAAAACTGTAAGTAGTCACTTCACTCATTAGCAGACCTGTTCAGTCATTGGAGTCTTTAAACCCCTGATACTATAACAGGATTACATATTGTATTTGTGCTTATACAAGATGTGACAAGCCCTGATCAGAACCTTATTAAATGCAGAACAGTACATTACTGAGGTGTGTGCGATCCTAAAATCAATTTATTTGCCCTCTTAAGCTCAAATCATATAGAATATCAGAAAAATAACTTTAGGCAGGAATTTTATAAAGCGTGAGCAATAACAAACTAATGCAGGCTCTTAAAACGGTTAAATATCATCTATAAATAGCATTTACCATCTCAGAATGAGCGTACATCCACAAAAAAAAACCAGCAAGAAAAATATTGTGCCTACAGATTTTTTTTTTACTCACTGCAGCTGGCTGCTTGAAGAAAAACATATTCATCTAGATAGTTCAAGGGTATGCATTCAAACTAAACGCTTTAATGCACATATGTGAATTGCAGTCACAGCCATCGCTTTATGTCCGTGCTCAGCTGGGTGAAGCAGATAGCGGGAAAGGTTATTCCAGTAATTGGCTTGATGATTAGTAAAGCATGATGAGGGATTTAGGAGAAGACTTTCAGACTGACTGAATCATATTTGTGATGTAGAGGTGAACCACACTCATGACCCCACATTTCCCCCACAGTGGGTGCAGCTCATAAACCAGCAATACATAGCATCTTAATGTAAGTTAATATTTTGTTATCCTACTAAATGGTTGTATTACATCATTAATGCTTTTTGATATGTCAGTTAAACAAGACTGATTTATAATTATCACCAATGTGAGGAACACACATTTACAATCTTTCATTTGTAACTAATGCTTTAAATCTATTTGGTCAAAAAATTAAATTGGGTTCATCAGGCAGCTGATATGAGATTTGAATTTACCCTCCAGGCCAAGTCCTTATATTTTTGACATGCATGACTTACAGTGTTTCAGAAGGCAGTATCTTAAATGACAGACATGATGGTAAGAAAAGAGGGGGCAAATAGCCCTTGGTCCCCATAGCTCTGATAGATGAAAGTACGAACAGAGGCAACAAATTAACACTAACTTGGCCTGTATTTCCATTTAAGGGACGAAACACCTCCTTGGGAAGCTGAGAGGAGGGGAGCACCCTGGCGTCTACCCCCCCGCTAACAGCATCACAAAGTCCCCGACTCTTAATTATCCCCTGGAATGATGAAAATGAAAAAGCAATAGTAAAGACGGAGCCATAGCCGCGGAGGCTGGTGGGTCATTTAACCAAGCATTTATAAAAATGAGTTCCCTCGCTCGGTGTGGAGCCGTATTAGAAAGTTTTAATGCCTGTCTGGAGAGATAAAGAGAGGCGAGGTCGCCCTAATCTGCCAGTTATACAGGGCGAGGTGTCGTGACAGGCGCAGAGGGGAGGGTATGGTCACAGACACACGCCGACATCCCTCTCAGACGGCTGACTTGTTCTCACGCTTATTTCGCTTTCTGCCAATCTCTCATGTCATCAGAGTGAGACAGATGGTGACGCAGACACAGACAAAACACCTGTTTGTCTTTTTGCAGTTTCTGCCGTTCATATCATCCCTGCTAGTCATATATATGTTATTAGCAATAAGTTTGCATGTGAAATAATAATGTCAAGAGACAGAACTATGATGTATACAAAATAATGAAGCATTATTTTTTTTCCTCTTTTATAATCAACAGCTCTCAGAGTTGTACAGCCCTACAAAGCAGCAGCTGCACAATCTATACACTTCATTATGGTATCCTCCAGGTACAGTCCCATACACTTCAACTAATAAATGTATGACGCTTGTTACAGCTGCTTTTATTCTACAAGGATATTAACAGCATATGCCAGTGTCTGCTAGCTGCCGTGTTTAGGGATGCAGCACTCGTCTTCCGCGCCCTGTTGGCTAGTGAGGGAGAGAAAGCGCCAATTCCCTCATCAAACACAAAAGTTAAAACAAGCTTTAATTAAACTGTAAACTTCGTCCCATGTGTCCTAGAGCATGTTCAATCTGTTGCTTTGACACCATTAGCCATGATATAAGAGGTGTTTGTTACGATGTAACTGCTGTACCGTTATATCGTCCTTGTGCTCTCGGACATTTGTCCACAGCGGCCATTTTGCGAGCGCAATGAGAGGGAGAAGAATGTCAAGAGAGTTGACTTTGAATCTGATGGGAATCGTGTAATGTCACCGCTGCCGTGTTCAGCTGCGTCTGATAAAGCGGCGGCTCCTGAATGCATTCCCCAGTGAGAGCTGGGCTTGCCTTGTGCCACCCCTGCTCACACGGGGGGATTCAGCATGCGTACGATGGGACCCATCAGAATGGATTCTCGTTTTATCGCTTTCTTTCCTGCTCGCATCCAAATATGAGCCGACTAGACTGTCAAAGTCGGGACATTACCTGTGTTTGAGAGGGACATGATTTGGACAGTCTCTGAGCGGTGGAATATGGTGCATGTTATAGACATAAGCAGACAGACACACACAGCCCGGATCAGCATCTTCTGCAGAGCGGCTGTCGGTGACCTTTATGTCACTCGGGTGTGTAACACATCATGACCCAGAGTGTCCTCAGGCAAGGCCTCGTCCTCGGCCTTTCTCACCCTGTCGGTGTCACTCTGCATGGGTTAGTGTCAGCCGAGGCCAGGGTGTCATGTAACCTTTCGCTCCTTATCAAAGTCAGGATGGATACAACCTGCCCTGAGTCACTGACCGACACACTGTCTCCCCACATCTGGATCTTTCGCTTTGTGTCTTTCTCTCTCCAGTTGTTTTGCACACTTCTGTCAGTTTTGATCTGTTCCATGTTTCACCTTACTTCAAAGGTCCTCCCTTTAGGGTTTAACTCGAATTTAGTTCTCTCCTAGAACCAACTGATATTTGCGTTTGCTCACAATTGCATCCAGTGCTGTGATGGCCGTTCGTCTTCACTGTAGCTAATTATCCAGAAAACCTACAACCACTGTTGGTGTATTCAGTCCACTCTATAACAATAGCAAAGCATTATTATATTGTATATTTTTATTATTGAAAGGAAGAGGGATTTGGAGATACAGCACATCAAAAATGCATCTTTTGCCTCCCAGGATCTGAGTGGATGTGTTTGACTGACAGCTGAGCCGACCGGGACACGGAGACACAATGTAAACAAACTTACAAGATGAGGACAGACAGTTAACACTTGTATTAAGGAATAACAACCACACCATTTACAATCTAAGGGGACCAATCTTGACTTTTGCAGTCCTGTTTTTAAGCTTTCATCTGAGTTTCCTGTGTGCTCTTCATCTGTCAATGTGTCACAGGCCGGTGATGTTACTGTTTTATGCAAATACAGTTTAAAAATTCACTTCTTTTATTGGCTGTATGCAAAGAGTTTCAGTGGCATTCAGGCCAGATTAATGCACACTGAGGCTGCACCATCATTTAAACCAAAAAATACAAGTTTGAATTAAACTCTTTTGGGTCCTTCAAACACATTTGCTCAACCATCGGAATGGACTTACCTCTGTTCTTCATCCCTTCCTTCTGTCCAGCCTCCTCATTTCCTCTTCCTCTTCCTTTTTTATTCACCTTCCTCTGAATGGTCAACTTAATGCATGTTGAAAAAGCCTGGACCCTGCCATGTATTTGTTCCAGTTAGACAGGGTTTAGCCAACTCTGTAATTGGCCCGAGGTTAATCCCTGCCTTTCTTTTTAGCCACTTTCAATGGAGGGTAAATTACTTCTTCGTCTGCCTGTGGCACAAATTGGTTTATGGAGTGTGTGATTGTGTGTGTTCGGCACATTGTGAAATAAAAATTATGCCACTCCAAAGGTTCAAACATCGGAGGCTCGGCTGCAGGTATTCTCACATGTCAATAGCAAAACAATAAGATGGAATAAAGTAAAAGAAAAATTGGAGTAGTTATAAAAGGCTGCTATGTAAAATAGCCACAGCTGTGCACTCTGCTGAGACAATCAGTGATGGATGACATGCATGTTATTTTTTAACAGCTTTGGGAGACTTGGGGGAGACTGTAAAACTCATGCACAATTAGCATCCTCTGGGTGGGAGGCTGTAAATCTCATGCCGGTAAAGCATCTCAAAGTGTGAGGCACCAGTCTGGAGGCCCATGCAGTATGGATCGCTGTGCAGATACCTGCAGAAAGCCAGATTAATAGTGATGGGAAGATGAGATGCCACAAAGAATTCATTATTCCCCCTCTTAAATAAATGAGCCCTTGGCTGCGACTTCATTGCTGCCACCTCAGATATAACACATGCTTTAATAAGAGCTGTCAGGAGGACTGTGCCGTGAGCATGTGCACATCCGTCCTCGTATGTGCATGCATGTGCCGACCACTCTTTTTTTGTTTGCGTCTGACATGCACCACACGCACGGCCCTGTATGTGTTGCAACATGTAAAGGAATAAGGCGCGTGTGAATTGAATCTTGACTTTAAGTGAGTTGGATGTCTGAGACGACGGAGGATCCTTTATTACTTCCAAGAACGCTTACAGTGCACATCCCACTGCCGGCCTGCCTGGAAACGCTGGTTATGGACATCTCATTGAGTTTCCCAAACGTTCACTCTATGGATTAAGCAATCATCGTCTGATGTATAACTGTCTGTGTGTATCTACTATGCTATATTTTTTCACTAACCATGCAATAAAACCCTTCTGAACTGCAGCACTGTGAAAATGTCAGCTTTACAATCTAGCAGAACATGTGACATAATTTACCTTTTTATGTTGCTAGTTTTCATTCATGTAAGAAACAAACGTATTCAGTGTTTGGCTCAAAAGATATGTGACACCTATAAGGCCATAGTGGGTTTGATTGCCTTAGACCTTACACAGAAGTAGGCTATTGAAGTACTTTGACAAAAATATTAATCTTTGACATTTTCTATCATTATATTTGATATGGCCTTTATATGTATTCAGGTTTTGCAAGCTGCAGACTATGTACTATTTCTCATTGTTTGCAGCCAAGTATGCTACTCATGCACAAAATGAAGATAGACATAGGCTACACTAAAATGTCAAATGTGCAAAAACAAAAAGAGTCCAGCTTGCCTGCAAATCACTAATGTCAGCTCATTAATTGATTTGCGCGATTCAATAGATGCAAATAGTGTCGTGGTTTTCAGATCTCCGTGGTGCAGCGTCCTTAGCTCATGTATATGTTTGTGTGTGCATGTGTGTGTGCCATCCAAGCCAAGAGCCCACTGTCACTGCAGCGCAGGAGAGTGTCAACACTAGGGCCTGATGACAGAGCCCTGCAGCGTTGGTCTCACACACACACACACACACACACAAGGGGAATGTACAAATACACAAACAGAAAGTCCAAAAACTGACATCAGAGTCTTTGCTACTGTACAAAATGATGTCTCTTTGCCTGATATGACATCACATCTTTCTTTATTGCGAATTTATTTTTAACCCAGCTGGTCAAGTTCTATTATTCTATTCTGTACTATTCAACTCTCGTCCAACCTTTATCTGTGTGTTCTAAATCTGTCAGGTCCATTCTCGTGATTGTGTGGTCTGTCACTGCCCCCCACCACCACCACCACATCCCTCCACCCTCTTCCTGGCTCTTATTTTCTCATCATTCTGTTTGGCGCCGTCTGCCATGCTTTTGTGTCCCATCCTCACTTCCAGCCAAAACAGAAGCATCTGGCTCCAGACTCTTTAGCACCGGCTGTAGGATGGTCATATTTACCAGTCCAGTAATTGGGGTTGCAAAACCTTGTTGCTGGTGTGTGCCTCAGGTGTGTAGAGGATGATGTGGACTGATTACTTAGCCCTATAGACACCGTTCTCTGCCGTTCCTGCAAATTGCATATTGAACAGGTTAATTGATATTTAGTAACCACCTATTTGCTCATGCATGACACATAGTGTATTTTTAGATTTAATCTAAATGTAAAAAATGCACACTATTCTAGCAAAAATCAAATCACCTCCATTTTTGGATCGTATCACATCCTGTCCGTGACTCAGAATAGATGACTGAATCCCATGACGTGTGGGCAGAATGACTAACTTAAGCAACTTTTATTTTATCACACAACAAAATGTCTCTTGTCTAATGAGTAAGAGCTATTTACAAACCGTGGTATTCCCCGTCGCTTAGTGGGAGGTTGTGGGTTAAGACTTTTCAGAGAGGAAGGCTCTCGTAATGCTCACATTAGCACTTCAAGGTAGGTTTGAGTAACAGCAATGGAGGAAGTGTTTTGTGTTTTTATGCCCTGCATAAAAACCGCATGTCACTGCAGACTCATCTTGGTAAACTCTGCAGAGCAAAACAGCTCAGCGGGCCCGGGGCTATTCTGTCTGGAACACAAGTAAAAATTTGTAAAAAAAAAAAAAAGTTTTATGCAAAGCTAAAAGCCACTAGAAGTATACAAAGAGACGAACACACACATCGACCATAAGAAAATGATTTGCCAGCATTGTCAGGGAAGCCCGTTGATGTGGTCACTGGTTGCGTGGTTTACATCAAATGGTGTTGATCATTCCACACTGTGACCAGTATTACCCCCAGCACCGGGAGGACTATTGTGCCAGTTCGCTCTCCATGCTTTTGTTTTAAACTGCTGTCCTTTCCCAAAGTCCTGCCGTGATGTACTTTCAGTATGAACAGCTGGATCAGGGTTCACACCCACACCATTCCCCGACCGCTTCTAATTTACATAAACGATGACTGAGTCAGGTCAAGTGACCGGAGTGCCACTCACTCCATCTCTCTGAGGACTGATGAGTGATTTACTTTTTCATAACGTCTCACTTTGCCCCAGGCGCTTTGTTCTTTATCATCTTTTCTCCCACTGTTCTCTCAGTCGGTTCCCCTTCTCTCTTTTCACTTTTTTCTTTGCTTTATTGCCCTCTTTTTCATCACCCCGTCCTTTCCACCTCTCCTACGGGAGACATGATTCTCTGTATCAGATTGAGTCTGTCAGAGTGATATTGCTAGTCTGATCACTGTGGCCCACCCTTCCTCTGAAGGACATTGTGATAGGATGGGTGCTGTGGTGCATGCCAGGCCTAGAAAAGGTGCCCTGATTTGGGTCATTGGCGTCACACCACCTTTCTTTACCCCCCCGCCACTTACTCCTCCACCCAACGCTTTTGTGTATTCAACACAACCTTGCTTCCCTCAAAGACCTATAATTCAACCCAGGGAACAAAAAAAAAGCAAATGCATTTTATCATCATTTTCCTCAATTTAAGTCACCGCAACAAAAAAAGAGCCTCCAAGACCTTTCAATTAGTGATCACAGTTCTTTTAAACGCCACTCTCCCCCTGGCTACAAACACCTGGCCCTCCATCATTTGATGGCTCCGGCACGAAATGTGAGCACCATTAATAAGCTTTATTACAGCACATTGACATTTCAGTGATGTCTTTTTAACTACTTTGATTGATAGTTTTGGATAGATGAATCCAGGGTGGTGGGTCAGGAGGAAGGAGGCGGGGAGAGACTCTCACGATCCATTCAGTTGTGAATCAGTAACCTTTCCATCTCTGAGCTTAAATGTAAATGGCACCCCAAGGGTGATGATCATACTATATATATCAATGCCATTTAGATTCACTTGGAAAACGAATGAGCCCTTCTTACTGAATATTTCAGTTTTTTCCCCGTCTGTAGGTATATATGGAATACCTGAATTTCTGGTCAAGGATGATAAATATGAAATGATTATGGCAAACACTAGCTGGAAAGACTTGAAAGATATTGACTAACCCCAGCTGAGCCCGCCAGTTCCTGTCAGATTACACAACATGGGAAGAAAACGATTCTTTAAAAACAAAAGATTCATTGACTCCGAGAACATCATTTCTTTTGCTTCAGATTTGGATTAAAACTCTCATGACTGCAATCCCAAATAGCATAAGGAAGCAGGTGACAAATTGCATATGCATGTTTGAAAGGGAAGTCATCAATATTCAACAAAATGAACCAAATCTTTAATCTCTTGCCATAAATGTGCTTGTAATTCTGCGCTAAATGAAGTAAAACAGGTGTACTGTTGGTTTAGGATATATTTAAAAGCCACAGTAATCAAGGATCAGGACAGTCAAAGTGGCACAGTGTGTGGATGGCCTAGAGAGTCTAATTACAGAACCATCACAGGTACAATTTACAAATTTCTCCAAACTGCTCAGTCAGTGGAAAATCGCACTGGATAGAGGCTTCTGCTCGATGCCGTAAATGTAAATGAAGTTGTTTACGATCCTGCTGTGTCAGCGCGCTGACAGAAGCACTCCCCAAAGAACAAAGACAGCGGGGCTGGAGGGGGTTCTTGTCTGCCCTGTTTTACTCCAAACTACTTATCAGACAAGATTGCAGGCATGTTGTGTGTCATAATGATAAGCACTGAGATAGGTGAGGGCACGGCAGAGCTGCTCTCATTTCCTGACCTAAAATAATAGATGAACGAGGGCTGGGGTAGAACTAGCCAGGAGTGTTCAGAGCTCATTGAGAATGTTGTAGCACATATTAGGTGCAGTGACATCTTTTCAGTCCTGTTCAGAAGATGAGAATGGTGCACACGTTTTACTGCATCCTCGTACAGTATAACAGTATATCCTCATACACACACATATTCATAACCCATTAAAGCCATGAGAAGAAGAGAACAAGTGTTAATATTTATCTGACCCAATGTGAAGATATTAATATCCATTACTCCACTAAAATCCAGATGTTAGACATGTTTGCGTTGCTAAATTGTCTTGGAGTGCGTCTGTATACTTCTAAATGGTTACTTTGAAGCAGGAAATTAACATGTCAAAAGCTTAACTGTCTCGCATTAAATGCTGTCCTAGAATATCTTTTTTCACTCCTTGCATTCCTTTCATCACTTTCATCGAAGGACACTTTACATTTCTGAGCTCAAAATAACTTTATTATAAATTTAAATATGTACACGTCACACACAGTCGTCTTTTATGGCTGGTTTATTTCAAACTGTAGCCGACCAATGTTCTCTTCCGTGCTTTAAAGGAAACATTCGCCATTTCACATGGACGTCCAATCAGTGCTGATGGCAATTTGTAGTCAGCTGAAGCAATAAATTCCTTAGTGTGTATGATATTGATTTAGAAAACTGATTCCTCCTGCTGCAAAATCGGCATAATCACGTACAGTGACCACGTTGGCGTTAAGGAACAACTACGGGCTATCACAGCTTGGATTTGTCACCACCTCTGGGTAGACAGGGGATGTCCCGCTGCTCAAAAGACAAAACTTGAAACTAGCTCTGTTTGGAAATAGCATCCCAAAATATGAGTGCAGAAGATGTTGAGGATGAGAATGCATTTTACAGTTTTACAGTGGTCATCAGAAGGTCATGTGCAATGCATCCTGGTACATGTAGGCAAAGGAGAACTCTGCTTTGCATGCTTCAAATTACGAAATTTACCATTAACACTGATTGGAAAACTAGAATATCACATTAAATAGCCTTAATGATAGATCACAATTTTCTGTCATGACTGGCTGAGCCAAATCTGTAGCAAGTAACAAAATATAACAAATGGCCTAAAATAAATTCAATAGGCCTATTGGCTGGACAGAAAGCAAGGATTTAGCCTAATTATAAAACAGCAATGGAAGCACGTATTTAGGCCACTGTAGGCATTAGTGTCAGAAAAATACAAAACATATGAGACTATAAAACAAGAAGGCTAACCAAATCAAATGGCAAACAAACAGCACTAATTTGGTTGGCTTTGCTTTGAAAATTTGGCCATATTCACTACAATCTATTTTTCATTTAATCACCATTTCTCTTCCCCATCTGCACTACATACTGTAGGCTGTGAATAATGGTTTCATTTTCACCAGTCAGCGGTGACAGCTGTGCTGACTAATTCCAGCGACATGAGCCGAGCGCTACATCCTATCACCTCGGCACAGCAGCTGCCGTTTGCCGGTTCCATAACGGAATTCACTCACTATTTATAACGGCGTCGAAAATGATATCACTGGGATTTCAAAATATTGATATGAAAATATTGGGGACAATTACTGGAGCTTTTACCACACTCCCATGTCAGTGGCACGGGGCTCGGTCTGAAGCACTGCAGCTCTGCTCTACATCAGTGCAGGCTGATGGAGGCTGCAGACCAGAGGCAATGACTGACTTACACACCTGTATATTCTTCTTTTCTGTCCGAGTCGTGTCCATTCGCTTACACTGAAATTTGTGGATTAAGGGTTCCAGTGATGACCTTGATAGTAAAGCTCTTCAATTAAAACCCATATAAATGAAGCCCCTTAAATGAGAAGGCTGCATTTTAACACAATATATTTCCAGTCATATCAGCTATACTCAGCATTGCCTCCATTAAGAAGTGACTCAATGTTGCTCTTTGTGATTTTTTTTTTTAAACTCATTTTCTATTCAATTTCTCTGCCACACTTTTAAATTCTCCAACCACACTTTCCAGGAGTCTTTTGCTGCAGTTCATTGTTATCCCCCTTTAATAGCTTCCATTTTCAGTTTCCTCTGTTCCTCCTCACCTCCCTTTGCCTTTTGCCATCATCACTTGATGTCAAACAATGTGAGCCTCTTCTCTGAAGGGCGGTTTACTTGATTGGGATGAAAATCAAAACCTCAAGTGGCTTTGCACCTTGATGAGAATGTGCTTCACGCTCAATTTTACATCTGCTTTGTCTCCTTTTATTCTTGAAGGTAGGTATCCTCGCAGGCAGTTTTTTAAAGAAGTTGACATAATTGACCGTGGAGTGGGAGGCCTTTCAGTCCAGCCACAAAGCATTTGACACCCTTTAAAATATGAGAAGCTGAAATTGTTAGAACTTCTCAGCAATGTGCCATAATTTCAGGTCAGTGGCAGAGAAAACCATATTTCTGACAAATCACATGCAGTGCACCTTCCTAACTGTTTCACAGCGCTGCTATCTGTGACTTAGTGGGGTGTTTCTGCAATAATTCACCTCAACACTATACTGCACCTCCACTATTCTGACCCCTCCCCACAAACACACAATGAAAATAGTCCAGTTTAGTTTTTGATCTATTAGGCTGTATATGTTTTGTTGAATTCTATTTCCTACCAGTCACTGTTCAAATACGGTATATCAAACAAGGAGAGTGTCTTTTCTCTCCCAACAGTGTTTCCCACTGAGACGTCGGTCCATGCTGTTCTTTTCTGATCTCCAAAATTTAATTTAGCTTTAATTAATACAGCAAAGCTTCAGAGACACTAGGAGGATAATGTTCAGTTCTCACTCAGGAAAGTCTCTCTCACCTCGCAAAGTTGCACAAGACTGTTTTTTTAAGTTTGGGACTGTGCATAAGACATCGAACAAAACGGATCAGCTTTGTTCGATTTGTACTTCTTAGGAGACTCCTGCATTAGCTCGCCTTAACAGCAGTGAAGTCCTCGGTTGCATTCCGAGCTCTTTTCGACGCGGACGGACCCCTATTTCACAAACACATGCCAAATATTAACTTCAGAGCCACGCTGCAGAAGAGGAGATGGCACGATCATTGTTCAAGCGATGCCTGAAAATGCCATTAGCGGCAAGATAAAGTGAGAGAGACAGAGTGAAAGAAAGATATCCATCTTTTATGAGCATTTCCCACCTCTTCCACTGGGCTTTCTGCGGCTGAGTGCGTCCAACCGTATACCCTCTTCACTAATCCCATTTAGCAAAAATGTAATCAGAAAAAGCCCATTGGACTTTCTATTGCCCCGCTCTCTTCCTGTGTGGGCTCTGCAGCGCAGTCCTCCATCGTCAAGATCCTCATTTTCTCTCTCGCTCTCTTCAGTCAGACTCACCTCTCCTTGTTGTTCCAGCGGTGCTCTGAGAAAAAAAAAACACCCGTGTGCTGTCCATTTGTGTTGCAGTTGATCGCTCGTGTGCCTGTCTCTATAGGTTCGGCCGCATATTCGTTTGTCATTGTTTGGTATGCAGGGAAAGTCAGCCATGCTCTCTGTTCTTTTTCAGCTCTGCTTCACATTTCATGCAGTAGCACGCAGTCCTTCCTGGGAGATGACCAGCACAGTACTTTTAGTTCATTACTGTACAACTTGGGTCATGATTTTATACACTGACTTGAATTGATTTTTGTAAATATCTGCTTCTTCTGAATTTGATGTCAGCAACATGTTTCCGACAAGTTGGGACAGGAGCAAAAGACTGTGAAAGTTGTGGACTGATCCAAAAACACCTGTTTGGATCATTCCACAGGTAAACAGGTTCATTGGTAACAGGTGATAGTATCATGATTGGGTATGAAAGGTTCATCCTGGAAAGACGATGGAGAGAGGTTCAACACTTTGTCAAACACATGATTGAAATACTTTGTAAAACCATTGTTGCTGAACACAGTTTGTTTGCAAATGATGGCATTCTGTTTTTACTTACAATTCACACAGCATCCCAATTATTTTTTTTTTAAATCAAGGTTTTAATTTCTACTTACTTTGTACATTGCTAAAAAGAACTCACGTGGGGGTAAGACAGTTGAATGATTGGACATGTAGTAAACAGGTTATGCAAACTTGTTTGAAAGAAAAAATGAAGGTTAATAGCAAAATGATTATTACAGAAATGTCAGGTGTCCTGTGTTTGAGTTTGACCTCCAGTTGTACCTTGGTTTAATGGTTCTTTTCGAATCAGACTTTGCTGTAAAAGCACAGCTGTGTTCCCTGATTTTGGCAACTACTTTGGCGAGTTCAGCTTCCACGGTATGACATTGAAGTAGTATTGATGTGCGTGTGCTCAGTGAGGGACCGAAACATTTGTTTATGTGATACCGCTTCCTCCAAACAAGGCGTATATCATTCATAGAGATGACATGTTTATTCCTCTTACTGCCTCTACAGTAGATTTTATAACTCCCCACACCACCACCACTGCTCCACCACCAACATTTTTTATGGCTTCATGGTGGTTTGAGGACAGCCAAGCGAAAAAGAAAACATCCTAATCTAGGGCACGAGCTGCATTCCATTAGCTAGGCCTGCCAACCCTTATCCATTGATCTGCCCGGATTTGGGAGACTTTCTAACTTTATATTTTGAGGAGTTGTGTGGAGTGGGACTAGCGCCTCACTGATCTGACAGATAAAAACAAAGATGAAAGAGCTGCATTTAGGCACAGGCCCGGGACAATAAGCAGAGACGAGCGAAGGGGGATTGAGCCGGAGATAAAGGGATGAAGTGGAGGATGTAGAGGAATGTGTGAGAGGCAGAAGTTTGCCCTCTAACGCTGGTGAAGGTCATAAGGTTTAGTGTAAAAAAAAAACAAAAAAAACAAGAGATCACGAAAAGGTGCATTTCAGAATAAGCATTCATCGGTGCACAGAAATGGTGCATGCACTCCCTTTAATTAAATAATAAGCTTTGCACTGCATGTCTTACATCCACTGCATCCGACTGTCCCCTTTTCAGTGAATAAAAGATCAGACCATCAAAATCCCTCACCCCCAAGCAGCCCGTACTCCTCTCTCTCTAGAATCACGAGTTTTGACAGGGGGCACGGCTGGCTTGACTTCCTGTGAGGGGCTTTCAGCCACTGGTTCCAGATCACTTGAAAAGAAAAAAAAAAAACTTGATGGTAGAAGAGGATGGTTGAGATACACGGTGGTTGAATTGTGTTGCAGTGCGTTACTACAGATGATCGAGACAAACGTGATTAGTTCTTTGGCCAATATTTAAGTGCTGTCCTTCCTTCTTCCCTTTCCTTCCTCCCTCCGCCATTCGTTCTCCCTGTCTGCCTCCCGTGCAGCACACGTTGACCTGGAAATGCATATTTACCCAAACACTTCCTTAATTAAAAACTGTCGCTCCTCTCCTCTCGGCTCGGTGGCCCGTCCCAGCCCCTTAGCCCTCACTGACAGCCATTCAGAGCAGAAAATCTGTGGACTGCATCTCCCTGCTAGCGGCCTAATCTCTGCCTCTCACACCCCGTTTCTGAATTAACTGTCCTCATTATCGCATCCTCCCAGAACCTCTCCCTCTCTTCTCTTTTTCTATCATCCCTCTCCTCCTCCTCCTCCTCCATCCTCTCCTCCTCCTCTTCCTCTTCACCCTCCTCCCGTCTCATGTAGCTCTTTCCTTCTTCCTTTCCGGCTCGCCCTCAAAAAGTAGGACGACAGGAGAGAGAAAGAGAGAGAGAGAGAGAGAGAGAGAGCTTTTTTTCTCTTCCCTTGCCTAAAGTTGAGAAATTCTAAATAGCATCGTGAGTGGCCACAGGCGAGAAAACGCATTTTAGTGTCAAGCAAATGATAATTGCATTTCAGCTGTGGTGGTGGTGGTGGAGGAGGGTGGGGGGCACATTACATAAGCACAACATGAGAGCTCACCACGGTTGGGGCGGGAGCCGTCACAGAGGTGTTCTGAAATGTAGCCGAGGGAACGTGGCTGCGTTACCAGAGCCCAACCACAAAACATTTCGACAAGCCTTGTTCATTAACCCTCACTCACCTCCTAATGATGCCATGCAGTCGTAGGCAGCCTGCTGTAAATGCTCTTGCAGTAGTGAGTGGTGTAAGGCTGGATGTCAAGAGTATTATTATAATCAACTCTAAAGCAGTAATTGATTAATTTTCATTTTAATTAAACATTAGACTGTTAACGTAATATACAGCTATATCAAAACCATCTCTATCCAGGATGCATGACATATTGCATTCTACCAATAACCATGAGGTCATAGCATCACCTGTGAAACATATCTGGCTCTAGTAGCTGGTTCCACTATGTCAACTATTTGTTTTTTTTTTACAATGGATGTGCATGTACAATGGATTTTAAAGCCTGGTCTCACCAGCATTTTAAAACAGCAAAGTTTTGCAGCAGAATTGATTAATTTCAGTAAAATCTAGTTCCGCAACTCACTTTTTTTTTGGTTGCTTTTTTGGCACACCAGCATTCTGATTGAACGTGACAGTGTTAACCTAAAAGTTACAGATATATGAACATGTTCCACACTTTGATTGTCTGGCACCTACGACAGGCCCGCCCGCTTTAATGCGTCGACTGTGAGACTCGCAATTGACACTTTTCACATGCTCTCGCAGAACAAGTCCATTTTCCCACGCAGCGAAAAACAAATTTATAACTGATAACATCACGGCGTGAAAAGAGGACAGCACAGCGCAACAGCACTGCCGTACAGCAATCCACAAATGCATTATATTGTAATTTATTCCCTTGTATGCTGCTCAGAATAGTCAGAGACTCTTCTGGCAGCAGCACAGGCCCCCTCTTCTCACGCAGGCAGGTATGAGTGAGTTACTATGATTACGAAGAGGCTCTCTGTCGCTCTAAGACTTTCTCACGATTCTCAATAATAGGTTTTTAGACGAGCGTAATGCAAAATCACGAACGTAATTGTACCTCAGTGCTGAAATCTAACAGCATTTCACATTTTTGGTTAACAGGGTTGCCAACACGCTCTCGTCTCTCTCCAAACTCATCTCAAAAAACATCTTTCATGTAGCTAGAGTTTGGCCTCAAATCACTCTTTTGCATCTATGACAAACTGAAATGTTCTTTAAAAAGTAAGTTTATTAAGTAGGATCAGAAATAATGTGACACTAATACCACTGTTAGACTTTCAAAATCAAATCATCATCATGCCTTGGAATTTATCCTAGCTCTTATTTATCAGACAGCAACGATGGAATACCTCCATTTAGCTGTGAGAGGATGGACTGCCTTTGTAGTCTTATCAGTAAAGATGTGTGAAAGCACCTTCCACATAATCAATAAGAAAAATATGACAAATCAAAACAAAAAAGTTCAACTAAGAACTCCTTCCTTCTCCTCTACTTTCAGGCTGGCTTTCTAGCTTCATCAAATCTAGTTTGTTTTCTGGACAAAATTATTTTCTGGGGAAGGGCTGCAGATACCCTGATAAAATTTCACCTCCCAATTTAGGCTGTGATGTCTGGAGGTTGGCAAGTACACTGATCAGTCGTGCTTATTCATCATTGACCATGACTATAGACTTTTCTTCTAGAAATGCTTTAAAATTGTGAATTTGGTCGCTGAACTTTTTTAACAAAATTCCGAGGGGTTGAGGGATGACGAGTGAGGAGTGGCCGACCCCTCCCGTTGGTAATGTCACAGACATTAATTCTTACTCCAAACTAAATTTAAAAAGCAGCCCTGCCTACTGCATCTAACCACTAACTCACTTTTATTTTGCTTAAGGAGGAGTAACTTCTCAAATGAAGCATGTTTAAGTGATAAACCTTACTGATGATTCCAGTGTGTATCACTTATCTTTCAATTTATCATTGTATCTCTTACTACATGCAGTTGCTTCCAAGTTGAGAAATTAAGTATTACACTAACTAAATTTGTTAGTTCCTACAGTGTGAAGTTTGCCTTTGTATTTCAAAGTTTACATGTTCTCTAACAATTACACAACAGAGTTGACAGGTGCATAAAGCTGCTCAATAAATAAATGCACCAACACTCCATTAAAGCTTAAAGGATTCAGTTACAGTGGTTTTAAAACCAAAAAAAAAAAAAAAAATCAGGTATGGTATTAAAATGATATGCAAAGACACATTTGTAATTTTACTACCTGAAATTGTGTCCAGGACGAGCAAGCAGCCTATATTTATGACATAAAGCAGTGATAAAACGTACTGTGCAGCCTCTCTGTAGTGGAGACAGGTACAGTGTATAAAAGTAAGTCCGAATGGGGCTTAGCTTGCCAGGTGATCTGTCTTTTGCCAATTCCGCTCTCCTTCACTAAGAGTACAATACAGACACTGTAGGGATATTCTCCCCAGTGGGGATTCTTGTCAGCAGCCAGCGCTGGCTGGTCCTGCAGATTCTGAAAGCGCCTGTGTGCATAATGCCAGACGTCGCTGGACTGTCTCCGAAGCATGATTTATTGTATACATTAAGTCCATCACAGGAGTTTCCCAAAATCCTGAGCTAATTTTTTTCACAGTATACATGCACATCTTTTTACTAAGTACATGCAGTACAGTAATGAGTGACAGGTTGAAGGCTGGAGCCAGCTCCCAACACAAAGTAAAGGTGTCCAGGAGTAGAGCACAGCATGCTCTGGCACTGATAGCACACTCCATCACTTGTCGACAACACAGCAAGCCCTTTGATAGCCAACGCTTTAGCAAGATGGACCATTCCATTGGAGAGGATGCAGTTAAGGGTCCTGGAGACTGATGGACAGACACAGGATGTCAGGCTACAGCGAGCCGGAGGCGGAGGACAAAGATGAAACTGAACAGAGAAAAAAAGGGCTGTGGGAAAGGCAGGAGGCAGGAGAGGAAAGAGGTCTCAGATGAAGACCTCAAATGCTTTCATTATTGGCTGCCAGATGCCAGCACGAGATAGAGACCGTCCTCAAGACGTTGGGTCAAGACTCCAATCTCCAGCCACAGCAGAGCGAGACGGGCCGCGGAGGAAAAACAATTCAGCACCACTGCTGACATGTAGGCAAGGGCAAAATCTTCAGTCAGACCAATGGAGCTTTCGCCTTAGTTTCAATATTTGGAAATAATTCCATGCTTTGTTTTGTTTTTTCAAAATGAAAAAGTGATTATATTTTTTTCCATTTCACTTTGTTGAATATCATTTCATTGCTGCTGTAACTGTCTCTTTTTTTCTGTCATAAGACACTTTTGCTATTTTGCTCTTTAGTTAATTAGTCTGTCCAATGTAACGTTACTGTAAACTAATTACATCGCTGTGGCGAAGCCGATTCACTGGATCTATTTTGAGGAGAAAACATTTTGGTTATAGCCCCACTTCCTACACTACTTTATGCTGTTTAATGGTTCGTTATTAGAATGTAGGTTATCTACATTTATGTGAATTATTAAGTTTAAAATACCCTCTGCTCCTGGAAGTCTTTTGAGTGGACTTACTGTTAAACCAAACTCTATTCTAAAAGTAGTCTTTTTAAGGTAGGGCTATATTTTTCACAGCATCGCTTTTGTGATGACCCCTGTGAAAGACCCTTCTGTGATTTGCTCAATCTACAGGCACAGTTGGCCCACATGCCATTTTCTCAGTAACATCGTGAACTAACCTGTGATGAAGTGTTTGCCACAGACGTACACACACTGACGGAACTGATCCAACACTTTACCCTTTTTCATCAACTCTGTTGATGCCACAGACCTCTTCTTCCACTGTCCTTCACTCCTGTTGTTTGATGTGCAAAATGCAACGCAAGCTTATAGGCTTGGTGCCACTATTTTTTTTCAAGTTGACACCAGACTTTTACAGCGTTTGTTTTCACCCAAAAGGGGGCGTTCTCACAAGAAGGAAGTGTTGTATGGCTACTCTCATATATGGGCACAACCAAGTGTACAACTGGGGGGGGTTGCACACTTGTGTTTTCCTTAGCAAACACTGAAGCTCAAACTGAACAGAGATGCACAGGCTGAATGGTGACAGCGCACCAATGTGTGTGTGTATGTGCATTTGAGTGTATGGAGAAGCATCGCTGAACATACTGCTACAATCATGTAGACACACACCTGCACTCAACACCAATTGGAATTGACAAGAAAAACCAATATCTCCTGGCAAAAATCCTCCTCAAATGCACCAGTGTATACATCACATATACACACACACAATGCGAACATAAAGCTCTCACTCAAAAACAAATCCAGAGTCTTTTATTCCTTGTGAGCATCATTCAAAGAGGCACATCAGTGCATTCCTCTCAGGACACTACGGCCTTTCTTTCATCTCCGAGCTAATGATGTTCCCCCGCTCCATTCACTGAGGCCTTTTTAATGACACGCGGAGGAGGGGGGGAGGCACGTTGACCTGCCTTTTATTGAGAATAATGGAGTCAAAATGGCTCCCATCGGCTCTAGTATTTCCCAGGTGGCTGTTCATTTATCACCGTACCTGCACTTCCCTGGAGAATCATAATACAGACGGAAAAAAACATTCAACTCCCCATTAATGGCCACTCAGCCTGAGCTGAAATGTCTCAGCAGGAAGAGTGACATCAAAAGCATCCTTTTACATCTGCAGGCAGGACGCGCTCTGCCTTTGTCTTACTTTAGTTAAGCATTTCCATTGTGCTTTCCTGCTGCAATATAACTGTATCCAATTTCAGACAGATAGTGTAAAAATTATTGCGCAACCTTAGAAGCTAGATTTTACCCTCAGAGTCTTTGGAGGGTTTGGCAATTGTTAGTGTTGAGAGCAGGTGTGAACAGCAATGTTTGCATTCCAATGAACCAGAATCCCTAGATTTTGTGTTGTTCCCTCCAACAAACCAGGTTGTATGCTCTGTCCAACTCATTCGATCCACATCAGGATTCAATCCAACAAGAACGTTTCTTAGTGTAACACTGAAGCAAAACACATCAGTTGCCCTGACAGTTTTACTCATCATATAAAAAGATTCTAAAAAGTAAGGCAAAATGGCCTAAAACAGGACCATCTAAAAGTTGTTTAGTGTGCAGCAAGCCAACGTTTTACAGCTGTACTAAAATATTCATCGGGCGGGAGCTCATCCCACACAGGCAGCATCCACAAGAGTGGATTTATCTATTTTGTCAGTCTCCGCTTATGGCCGAGATGTCTTCACAAAAAACATCTCATCCCCCAGGGGATTTAAAGCCAGCATTTTTCACCTCTTCTCCTTTCCTCCTTCCTTTGCATTAAAAAAATGAGGTGTTTTGAAGCATCTGTCATCCATGAAAAGGGTCACGCTGAAGGTGTGCACCGTACCAAAAGGCTATCTAAACCAAAATCAAAAATGTGTTCTTTCTCTGCCTTGGGCACTGAATGCCCTGGGTCTGGCTGGAAGGCAATATTAGGCTAAGGAAGAACCTTCTGAATCACAGTAATGTCAAGATCACTTTGGCCCCTGTAGGAGGTGGTAGGGTGGGATTACAACTCAACCTCCACTGAATACAACTTGTTTCAGCCCTCCAGCTTCCCTCTGTCACTGAATAACGGCTCAGTAGTCTCCTGTTGCATTTTGACTGTTGTGCACTGTGCAGAGAGATCATTACAGAACCGGGGCAAAAATTCACATAAGTGCTCTCCAGATTGACTTTAAGAAGACATTGCAGGAGCTTTGAAATCAGCCTTTATTGGCAAATCTTCAAAATTTTCTGAATATGAGTGCTATTTCCTACAAATATCCTTTCATTCAACGTCCTTGCTTAAAAATGTCTCAAGTAGTCACTGCAGCCATTCAGCAATCCATGTAGGGCAACATTTATAATTTATTAGCCTGGGTCTTATCTGGTAGTTTTGGTCATCATTAAAATGATAGGATTTTACGCATTACACTAATTTCTTAGATCAGGGCATATGACACGACAATGTTGCTATGAGCGCATGCAGTCAAGTTGTTAAAAAATCTCCGGTTTAACCGTAAAATCAAAAAGCTTTTTCCAGAAAAAGTGAGAACACCTGAAATGTGATTCTTGTTTACGAGCTGTCCGATTGTCTGACCACTCTTATGGATCATAAACATAACCAGAAACTCACTTTAAAATTCTGAATTTTGAAACTTAAAGCAGCTGAAATTTTGCTTACATCCAGTCCTTTAAATGTTCACCTCGCAGCAATGATGTAAACAAGGACCACTGGGTGTGTCAGTACGCCATGACATCACTGTTGTCCGTGGTTACAGATGCAATGGCGGCGCATTTGAGATCTCAAATATAGATAAATCATTGGTTACCCATTCAGCTGACCAGCACAGCATTGGTGGTTAAGTTTTGTGGCCACACACACTCAGAATGCCTTAAATGCTTTCAAAGCACAATGCATAAACATTGTTGATCAAAATGCCAAATTATGACAAACTACAAATGAGGGCTATTTGTTTCCCCTTTTCTTTGACAATAACAATGGAGCTGAATAATCCCATTTTCGTAGCGTCAAATCAGTGAGCTATCTATGGCCCATTACCTTTGCTAGATTGCTGTCTGTTGGATATGAAAGGGACTTTAATAGAGAGCTCAGTGCCGTCGTCCAGCGATTGTTGATAGTGTTTGATATGAGGAATCAGAACCCCCCCGGCTTAGCTTATGCACTCTAATCCTCACGGAGAGATAAGGGGAGAAGGCCTTTTAATGTGACACACACTCACGCACAGAGGCATGTACACACATCGCAGCACGTACAGTACACGAGCACGCGGAGTGAAGGGCACAAACACTACACCAGTGCGTTTACATACACAAACTCCTCTGATATCCTGCTGTCTCAGTATTTGACGTTATCTCTGACACTCGAACAAAGAAGCCAACACGTGTGCACAAACACTCACACAGGCACTGTCAAGACACTTACATTATGGTGCCAGATCTGAGGCATCTGGGTTATCTGGAAATAGGCCTTTTATCTTGTGCTTGTCATCACCTCACAAAACTACGGGTGAGTGTGTGTGTGTGTGTGTGTGTGTGTTGTTGGCAGTGGCCCCAAGTGTCATTGTCGCCATGATGAGTGCATGATCTTGTACGTGTGTCGTTTCATATTTGGATGCACGGGTCGCTTCATTTCCTATTCAGACAGATTCAAAGCAGAGGCGGCAATCAGTGGGGCTTTTTTTTTTTCTCTCTGCCTCTTCCTCTGTGCCTGCTACTTTTCTGAAAGTCACCGCCTCACCGAGCAGAGCAGAACGGCCAAGTATCAAACACGTACGCTGGGCCTCTGACGTGTAAACATCTCTCAATAAAGCGTTTTCCAGCGCGACCCTGACAGACACACGCTAACCTCTCAGATCAGTGCCGCAGTAATCAATCTCCATTATGCGTTATCACTGTGATCAAGGAACGCGCAGACCCGCACACTCACGTACACACTCATCATCATCAATTTAGTCTGTGTTTATTAGACCAAATGAACTGTACAATGCACACTGACAATGCAAATCCATAATCGCTAAAAGAACGTCTGCTCAGTCTGCTGAGGCCAAATAAAAGCCACACTGAACACACACTGACAGACCTCATGCTTTCAAGTTAAATATACATCGCCTGCTATATGACGTGCTATTACCCGGGCAAGAATGCTGCTTTTACACCAAAGTGGGCAGGGATGAGTAATTATTTAATGTTTACAACGCGGGGAGTGACCGAGGCAGAGGCTGCAAAGAGAGATAAATAGAAGAGGACAGAGTTCAAGAGAGACGCAAGCAGTAACGAGAACAAAGGGAAGCAGGGAGAGAACTGCTGGGTGTTATTTATGCAAATTTAGATTTAGCAATCATATAAATGAATGAGGAGAATAGAGACAGAAAACGTTGCAGTAGAATAAATGAACTCAATAACACAAAAGAAATGAATGCTTAATTGGCATTGAAAGGTGTTTTGGTATTTACAGTGTGACAGCCAAAGAAAGGCATTTGTTGAATACATAGGACATGGACAGTTCTCTGTAATAGTCAGGGCCACAAAGATATTTTATACATGCTGTCACTAGTTATGGTTGTATGACAATTTTTGGCCTCGAGGCAAAAATAGAATATGGCCAAAGACTTCTTCCTACAGATCAAATTAAATAAATATGTTTATTCATATCAACCCATCTGATGAAGATGCACCTAATTTCAATTTTGCACTGTGTCTAAAGTTTGCTTTGAATTTGGTTGCCACTTGCACGAGACAACACTAGAGAGGCAGACACAGGTGCGGTGAGAAACAGAGACCCAGGCAGACAGGGGAAGAAGTGAGAAGACGGGAGGCTGGAGAAAGAAAGGGAGGAGGCTCATTAGGAGAAATTCGGGCAGAAGCAGTTCTGCATTTTCCTTCTGCTGTGTAATTAAGAAATGGATTAATGAGAAAGAGACACACACGTCTGCCAATGCCACCGCAATTAACAAGCTGAGGAAAAGTTTGTTGTTCCGTGGATGCTCGAGAGGGAGCAGAGTGCGGTCATGACGTTACGCTCATTGACTTCTTGTCTCTTTGCATCCTTCTCTGTTCCCTTTTTCATACGCTCTTGGCTCTGTTTATCGGCCCCGGCTCTCGAAATACCCTTGTTCCGCTCTTTGCTGAAGCTTTCCCATTAGCCTTCACCTTCTCCTCAATATGAAGGCTGCTTGCAAGTGGGGCAAGTATGTGTGTGCGCACACATGTGTGTAGCTTTGCGTTCTTGTTCTATAATACAAGCCAAGATTTCTCACAAGGGTAGAAAGTTAATGGAAATACCATAAAGTCTCTAATAGTGGCCTTTATCTTTGTGCTTTATTTTATGTGGTCGTATTTTAGTAAAGTGCCTCTCTGATTCTTCCTCTATGTTTAAATGTTCGCTGTAAATTCAGGATGCTGTGTATTTCCACAGAATTAATTCAGTCTGTACAACTACACAGTGTTGTTCCTCTGTTCTACATTTCTCTTTTAAACCAAAATACTGTTCTCATTCAATAATTAGTTGTAACTAGCTCTTCTTTGTCATTTTATATTTTAAAGATTATTATATTATTATATTATGCACATTTTCAGGTTCATACTTTTATTTTTTTTTGGGGGGGGGTCTACAAGAATAGGTTTACGTGCAGTAATCTTTTCCTCACACTGTCCATTGCTGCAGCACCTCTATTCACCCTCTGTGGGAAACACTCTGTCAGCTCCTGTGCCTTTAGAAAAGTCCAGTGTGCTCTGATTGGTCACCCAGGGAATATCACCACAATAACTGCTTCTAAACCAAAAACTTCCCCACTGCGCATGTTCAAGAAGGAATCTGATCCAAATTGGCCTCAGCCTTTACAGTCTGAGCAAGAGGTCCCCTTCCACAAAAAGTAACATGAAAAAACAGTTATTGACATTCAATTTATTAAACCATTTAGTTGGCTTCAAATGAGGCAACCTACAAAATACATAGCAAAACAACATAAAACATGGCCAAACTTACAGCTCAGCTCAGTCACAAACAGCCAAACCACGGTGTCGAACAATCCTTGATCCTTAGCACACACATATATGAGTTTTCCAGTTGTTGTGGCGACATTTCTATCAAAGATAAAGTGAAGCCAGTCTATCCTGACATCCTCAGATGGTAGAAGTAGATGAAGACTTTTGTGTTGGTTCTTTCAGCCAACAACGGAAAAACTGTCATGCTTTCCTCCACACCTTCATATAACAAAGGCAGACAGCGAGGTCGATCCATTCGTTTTCAGTGCGCAACGGTCACCTCGCTGGAGGTGGTGCTGTGTTACATATGGATGTGGACGAGGAATGGAAGAAAAGGCTGGACTACTGATGAGACATATCAGGCATTTCAGGAACAGCGTTTTCTATAGGAGAGAAGAACTGGCTTTGGTGCGCACCAAAAGCTGCATAACACACCAAAAGAAAGGGAAAGACTCAAAAAGCATAATATGGCCTCTTTAATTTCAAGCTATTGTCAGCGAGACACAACACTTCCTGCACAGTTGTTTCACATGAGAAACCTTTCAGCATTTCAAAGAGCATAATCCCTCCTTTTCCAGGCAGGATTTTAATGTGTTGAATTTCAATGACACTAACATCGACTGAATGGCAAAGCAGAAGCAATTTAAAAAATAATAAGAAGAGAGTTGTGTTGTTAAAGTTGATGTTTTGACATGATCTGCTGATTTTACCACATGGGCTATTAGAATAATCGTATATAGTGATAATATAATATAAATAATAATGGTTTTTATTTGAGAACATACAGGCTGCTGTAGGAGTTTCAGGGTGCAACACGTCGCTATGTTATTGATTCTCATAACACGCTCCCAATAATTTGCCATTCTTTACAAAATGAAAGCCGACAACAGAAGGTCCTCATACGTACAGCGAAGCTAACAGGCAGTCTGTACGGATGTGTGTGTGTGTTCCTGTCTTAATACATCAGTGTGTGCGTGTGAGCAGGCAGCAGGTGGTGTGTGTCGAGGGTGGCTGCTGCAGCGGGGGGGGCAGGTGTCAGGTGCGCGAGGCTCAAGCGGAGGTTGAGGCATTGTGAGGTCTGTGTGTAAGATAGGCGATGATGCGTGCTGGCGAAGTTGTCGGCCCAAGTCTATTCCCACTTTTTTTTTTCTGTCTATATCTCTTCAGCACACACACACAAACACACACATGCTTATACTGTAGATAGGTAGCTATCTAGGAGGGTGTGTTTCTCTTAGATGAGGATCAAAACTGAGCTCATAACCCCAGTGGTCACAGGATAGGTAAACAAAAACACTGAATTTTTAGATTTCAGCGTCTAGTTTGCATCTTAACTTTTTTCCCCTTACAAAACATGACTGTTATTCCTCTTGATCAAATATTACCTCAGGCTATACCTTCCATTTTTCTTCCAAGTAAATTCAACTCACATGTGGTTCTGCAGTTTACACTTCTTCCCTTGGGATCCATACTGCAGCTGTTATTCTTTTTGGCGTCATTTTAAAGAGCATCGCTCATCTTCTTAAACCCTGTCACCTGTCATAGGAACTCAATGGGCTCAACTGAGTGTGTTATAGTGCGATGCATCACAGCTGACATTGATCTCATCTGAATGAGAGTGCTGTATGTGCTCTGTACTTTTTTCCAACCTACTACCACTTCATTCAGCACACAGTGTACTGTACTCAGTGGCCACCACATTATCACCCGACCATGGCCTTTGGTATTACCGTAGATGTACAGAGAGTTTGTCGTATTGTAGAATATTAGGTATTCATGGAGCTCTAATTCAATTACTTCTGGGATGTCATGCACAGTGCCTGTGCCCTCAGCCTGTGCACAACACACAGCAGTAATGTTGGCATGTTTGGATTTCCACACCGTGGAAGCACAGCCCAGATTAGCACGCAGTCGGCTGTGGCCTGTCATCGCATCTGTGTTCTGTGTGTCTGAACGCATGGAGATGAGTTCTCATACAAATCTCTTGTAAAGGAAATTTCCACATGCATGCTTACGTGTATTACATGATCTCAGTCAAAATGCAGTGGCATGAAGAGAGAGCACAGAGCATAAACCCCAGCCAGAGGTTTTTCTATTTGCCTCTTTGTATGGCTTCTCCTGCACAGGGCCATCATACATAAAGAAAATTACTGTACATTTAAGGGCTATTGCCAGAAACTGCTGGCCATAAATAATTTCAAAAAAAAAAAAAAAGAAAAAATGTCTCCTTCACTGGCGAAACACTGCTGTACTTCCTTCACTTTGAGATGTCCTTAGTCTTCATTTAGTGCAGTAGGAGACATGAACATGAATGGGTTTAGAGGTGAATGTTCATTTCAGACTTTAAATCACTGGTATTTGTGGACTTTCTTCTGTTAAGTGGACTGAATGAAAGTTTTAAAAAAGCAATCCCTCTTACTTTCTTTGTCCTTCTGCCTTCAGCATCCTCCTCCTCGTCTGATTTGCTCACTTTACCCTCCCTCTCCTCATCCCCTCTGCTCTCCGCTCCTTCCCTCCATCCATCGTCCCTGCGCCACCGCCGAAGACATTTATTTGGGGGGAGTGATGAGGTGTGTAGTCTGAGAAAGGTTTGTCTGCTTGATTGGCTGATAAGATGTCTGGTTAGGGTTTTCAGAGGGGAAGGCGGCGAGCGGGTACTGTCTGAGTATCAAGTGAGGAGACTCTCGTATGCGCTCCCACGCTCCTCAAAGCGGTAATGAGAGAAGTGGAAGGCGTTGGGGTGCCCTGCGATTGATATTTGATGTGTGATTTCTTTTTTTTTTTTTTTAATGCAGCTTTTTTTCCCCCTCAGCCTTTGAGCTAGCAGAGCGGCGTGGCGTTTATGTTTTATGCCTCCGAGCTGTGTGCTGAAGTAGGCGACACGCAAGGAGTGAGAGTAAATAGGGCCTCATGTTAAATCATCTTGGATTTATAGGGAGGTGGGTTTTGTAGCTGCAAGGTGGGTGGGAGCAACACACATGTACAGTATACACGCACGCACACACACACACATATACCCTGACATTATAGTAAGTGGTTCTGCCCCAGCAGTGCTAAACAAGGCCAACAGTCCGCAGTTATGGACAGTAAATAGAGCAGAGCACCACCTGTAAATAACCAACAACACAACCTCATAAATCCTGTGTGTGTGTGTGTGTGTGTGTGTGTGTGTGTGTGTGTGTGTGTGTGTGTGTGTGTGTGTGTGTGTGTGTGTGTGTCTCTTTCCCATACTCACACATATAAACACGAGTCCAGAAGAGCTGCTGTGTGTGTGTGTGTGTGTGTGTGTGTGGGTGTCCGTGCCTTTGCTGAACTGATTAATTTTAATCAGTCCTGACCCTTGCTTGAATCTACACAGTTCACTCGGTGGCCATATGTTTCCGTACATATATCATCATGTTCCTTCCTCCATGTTACCTCTCTGTGTGTGTGTGCACAGTGCAGGGCCAGGCCTGAATAGATATCTGAGGCCAGAGGGATGCGACCTCTCTCTGACCTTCCTGCTTTTGCATCCACCGCCCACCCCCCATCCGTTCATCCAGACTGCTCCATGTGCACACAGGTCAGGTGGGCATATGTGCACACAGTTGACGCTGGCATCCTTCCAGTGATGCAACCAAACTGGCACAGAAGTCAGAAGCCAGCCACAAGCAGGGCGCACAAGCCTACAACAAAGCTAGAAGCCTGTTGGCAAAAGATATTTGCTGGTGGGGGTGTCCCATGTGGAGAAAATTGCACAAGTTGTTTGCAGAGTGTCTTGTGTTTGAGCTGAGAAACATTTGCAGCTCACCAGGTCATGGACGAACGAAGGTGCCGCTTTTCAGCAAAATTTTAAAAAATGAAAATAAACATAAAAATGCCCCGTACTGTTGCCCCTTTCCACTGTCAACACTTGGGCTGTTCATGAGTTTTTAGGGTATAAAAGAAGGCCAACAAGATGTCAACTGACGGGAATAAACATCATTAAAATTTCTGTCTCCTTTTACAGTGTTACAACGCTGAGTTTAGCAAAAGTCGTGGGAGGACAGTCTGAAGGTGCAGATGATTCCATGTTAAATGGAACAGATTTGTCACTCAAGATTGGACTTTGTATTGGTTTGGGATAAGGGTTAAGGAAAGACTTTAACTGCAGATATTAAAAGAGAGAATAGCAGTGCATGCATTTGTATGGGCTGTTTGTATACCTCTGTGTGTACCTGCTTTATCGGTAATAGAGTGTGTGTTTGTGTTGTCTTTGGAGAGGGTGTGTGTGCAAGTGTGCGTGCCAAAGACTGACACTTATGGAAAATTGTTGCTGCTGGTTGACAGCACAATCAGAATGATGTTTACACTCATTCCCTGCTCTCCATTTTTTAGCGTAACCATTAGTTCTTCTACAGACAATATTTAGGCACGCAGCCAGAGTGTAAATGCATCTGTGTGATGGGAATAGTTCCGTCATGTCCAGACATACAGTATGCGTGTATGCAATGGACAGGGTTATGAAAAAAAAAAGGGGGGAGAAGGGAGAAACAAATTGAAAGCTGGGCCGTTAGTGCTCAATATCACTGGCCTATCATTTTCTTGGAACATGATTCATCACAGTTGACGACCATTGCCAGCGGCGCTCTGAACTGGCACGGTGAGGTTGCCATGGTGACATAGCAAGAGAAGGAAGAGCACCTGCGGCCGGCGAGGCAGCAGCGTTTATCACCCGCTGGGGGTGCCGGGGCGCACCTGGCGAACTGACCACCCACATGTGTAGGAGCACACTTTCATTTGAAGGGAAATATCTTGTAAAATAAGTAAGAGTAAGAGTTCACGAAAGTCAAAGTCAAAGTCCAGAAGGCGCTACTCGTCCAGCTGTTTCAACTCCAGGGATACCTCTTTCACTGGCAAGTCTCCAACTATCAACCTCGGTATCAGTGTGTAGTCACAGATAAACAGTAAGTTCATTCACGCACCAGGTGAAGCTGCTGGTATGGCCAACGCCTCCTTTCTGACCATGAAGCCACCTCCTCCAGCAAAGCTAATGCAACTATCACAGCTGATAGTGAATGATTGCAAATCACCAGCTCCCACACAAACTCTCCATGTACAATGGCACTGGAAACTACAACAACCCTGTGGACACAACCTACTGCCTTTCTGGTGGTAAAGTAGCAGATGTCATCACACTCTCACCCTGATTGAACCTCATCACTGACACTGAATCATTGGTATTAACTCCTAAAAGTCTGGGTGTTCCTCCCATCATCACAACCAGATCAGAATGTTTCAGCCATCGTTTTTTGCCTCCATATGTGGTTGCAAAACTTCTATATAGCAGCAAGTTATGGTTTTATCCCCAATTTTAGCGTCTGCTCAGGCCTGCGAGAACTGACCAATCAGCGCAGACCAGGCTTTTCAGGAGGGCGGCCTGAAATCGACAGGCACCAGAGTGGCACGTCAGAGAAAGGGTGAATAGAGGTGCTGCAGGGAAAATGAGAAAAAATAATGTGTTTTTGAACATTAAAGCATGTAAGCCGATTCCAGCAGACACCCATAATAAAAGTATGAACTTGAAAATGAGCATAATATTGGACCTTTAACAAGGCGACTCTCGGTATTGATGTTTTAGGAAATTATTTGGCCTTCTTTAGAAATGAAACTAGACTATACATATTAGTGACCCATTTTTAAAGATTTATGTCTTCAGTAAATGGGCCTGAGGGTGAGAGCTGGACTTTTCCAGACCGGCGAGAAAAGTGAAAAAGTATTGAGAGAGGAGAATATACATACAAGGTGCAAGGTGTCGCTGGGACAGTTACAACACGAGGCTCTGTTTTTGGTAGCAGTTGCTAACACAAGAATTGTTAATGACCCAGAAGGTGTGAGCAGGTTGTCAGCGGTGTGTGTGTGTGTGTGTGTGTGCGTGTGTCCGGTCTCGACCTGTCACTTCGTATCTCGTGTCGTCTCGTTCAGAACAACGTGCACCCTGACATCACCCCCGCTGTAAGTCTCAGGGAAGAGATGGAGTGAAAAGCTTTTTTCTCTTTTCTCTCCGTTTAGTTCAAACTGAGGTCTTTGAAGACAGTGATGCCTCCCTGTAAACAAAAAAATCACACGCAGCCGTCGCTGCTGGAGACGGCCTCAATGCTTTATGAGCAACTTTGTAACTGTCACTTGTAAAGAAATACTATGAGGTTGTTTTTTTTTAAGCACAGTCACAAATGAGATTAGAGACTGTGTTCTGCTGTATTTACCTCTGCCTCTGAAAAACGAGAATCACATTCGCACTCAGCCACGTCTGGTACAATATTAATGTATGTGCTTCTCCTCGGAGTGGTTGCAACAATACAGTAGTGTTATTTTTGCAACCACATCATGTATGATTGTGAAAGCACTCACCCCAGTGAGACACAGGGCGAAGGTTAGAAGTGATTCATATGTTTAATTATTCATTATCTGTTGCAATTTGCTGCATGATAATATGTTTCGTTTCTCAGCTCTGAGCTTATATGAGCTCATGAGCTGCTATTTAATATATAATGCACTGTTTGTTCACAGCAAATGTGCACCTACCCCGTAATGTTTTTCTCTTCAGCAATCTGTGAAATTTATAGACATTTAGATGAAACATTCATAGAGAGTTAATGCAAATTTGTGGATGGTCATTTAATTTTGCTTTTCTACTTTACATCACAAAATCTCCCCAAAGCTGGAATTGTACAATTAGTGTCATTAGGCTTTGAACTAATATCATACTGTTATTATTCTATCAAGTCTTTCTCGCTGTCTCAGTATTCCCAGTGTAATAGCTCACTGAATTTTCATATGCCTCTCTAGATTTTAACAAGCAATTTATTTAGATCTAGGAGCTAGAATTTAAATGCTGCCACAATCATCTACAGCAGTGATTAATAATCATCACTTCGGTTTGCATAAAATAATGTTGGGTACAACAGCACCTCTTTAATGTCACTGTCAAATTACCTCTCCCCTTTGAGCAACATTTTGGGAAATCAGAGTAATTGACTTCATGAAGCAGTTCACTTGCTCATCGTTTATTTCCATCCTTATCTGCAAATCAAATTTCCCCACACCTGACAGGAAATATTATTTTTTAGATTAATATCTACTTCATCCTGTTACATGCATCTTATTTTGATTTTATTGATCTGAGTAGCAGTATTAGTTGGAATATGCAATGGGAATTACACACACAAACAAATCGTTATACAGCCAATCACAAACCATCATTAACATTGCATAAATTGTTCATCCTAACGAGTCAGTCATGCTTGTAGTGAGTTATGTTTCTCATAGAAAAAGGCAAGAGAGTGAAGGAATTCCACTTGTTTTTAAGTACTGTCACTTGTTATAAAGCCCACGCAGCACAACACTTGGTGTGGGAACCTCTTCACTTCAATGTTATCATCTTTATTTCCTGGTTCAGGTGCTGGGTTTTATAAGTGTTTGTCAGTGTTTGGTCACGCAGAAAAAAAAAAGGTCCAAATGTGGAATGCCAATTTCACCCGGGCATTGCCTTTGCTGTGTGATTAACATCATTAAGGTCATTAGGGCTGTGAGACGGGGACTTCTGTGAAGGGTTGAACAATGCAAGGACGACAACAGACACAACTTATCATTTACCTGTTTTTGTTTGTTTTTTGTTGTTTTGTTGTTGTTGGGTTTTTTTTTTACCAAAAACCTCCAAAGAACTTTTTCCAAGCGAGAAAGATGATGAACATTTGTTTGCAGCGCATGTTATTTTCAAGCAAAAATATGAAAGTGAACATATTTTGAGATACATTTTGTTTGGTTCATTGAATGAATTCGGTGCATCTTATGGTCTGATTCTTCAGGTGCAGCCTAAGTTGTTTGCTCAGCACAAACAAACTTTTAGGGTTTTTATAGGGTTGAACATGGTGAACATGGTGTTGGGGGATCCTCTGGCTCGAAGGCTCAAACATACACTAAAGTTAGCTGGTATTTGATGTTTTCTGTAACTTCAAATGCTGTATCTCATGATCTCATGTGTACCTAGATACGGAAAATGTTTCTGTTATATTCTATTCTATCGGGTTTTGGGGTTTTTCTATTTTGTATTTTCTATCATCCTTTACTTAACCTAACCCTCGTCAGGCCCTTCCAAACATGCCCCATGGTAATTTTGTCCTCAACCCATTAATAACAGACACTCATGGATACTCACCAACACTCTTTCAGGCCTTTCTTAACCAAACAGACAAAGGTAGAAGTGGACAGATTAGTTTTCAGCCTGGAGTGTTCCAGGCGGTCAGTGCCGTCACTTAGCAGCCATGAACAGAACAAGCTCTTCAGCGGCACTCGACAGATGTGAGTCCAATGACCCGAGGCAACAGTTCTGTCTCTAATAGAGGTGCTCAGGGGTGAAGGTGGCCTGGCACGCGTGAATATGTTATGAATTAGCACATTATGAGCTACCAGGTTCGTCCAGTTTAGGACGGGATGTATGAAACACCTGTAATATAAGGCAGCAACACCAATAGCAAAATGTTGTGTGATATTTGCTTGAATTTGCCTAAAGGTTTTGAGCATATTTCTGATATCTGGGTAAAATAAAATGTGAATCAATATCATCAATTTTTCCAGCAATAAACCAGCATTAACTCCCCTTAACTTCTCAACTTAGATGGCAAAATTTTAGTTTCTTTTTTTTTTAAATGCAAATTTAGAATGTGCCAAAAAAAAAGAAGTGTCGATATCAGACGCTTCTGTAAACTTTGAATTACACTCAGAGACCCGATTCCATCCACTGCATGGCTACTATGGTATAATTAAAGAAAAAGATCATTCTGCTGCCAAATAAAGTATGGTGAAGGCATGATAAAGGTTAGGCAACTAAACACTGGGTTAAAGTCGGGGGAAGATCATGGTCACGGCCTCGACCTCCATCCCCTTACTCCCTGCCTCGTTGTATAAGAAAACACGACTTCTTGCATTGGCTTTAGTCGTAATGTGACATGTGGAATTCTCCGTTCTAAATACGATTTGTAGAATACTGCTGGAAAGTTATCTAACGTCACCATGAGATGACCATTATAAGCTTTACAAACTTATGGTTTATTGCAGGCCTGTTGGATAGGATTGCACAGGTGGTATAAACTACACACACTGATCTAGAAAGACATACACCAGAAACGGATTATGGTATCAGATTTATCCCTCAGCCCGTGATTTGCTTGAAAACAACATGTGCATAGTGTGTGCGCCGGTTAACCAACAGTCGGCTCGACAGCGGCGCAGGAAAGACAGGAAGGGAATGAAAGGACAACAAGGCAGACAGCCAGGGACAGAGAAAGAGATTGTGTTCACTTTATCCATGTTTGCTCAGTTTAGCGCAGGGCAAATATTAGCCCGTGTGCTCGGCAGCCGTTCTTCTCTACTGGGCTTTAACCCCACACCCTGCCCGCAGAGACTAAAAGGCAAAAAGAGAATAGGGAAAGTGAGTGGGAAAGTAAGAGGATGAATGGGAGAGAAGCAGAGAGATGTCGGGGTATCAGATGGAGAGAATAAAGAGAGAAAGAGAAAGCAGGAGTTAGTAAGACGGCAGCCTGAGCGATTATCCACAGTCTGTGGTCCAGATCAGATTTTTTTACTGTCAGAGCATATGCAGGCATAGGTCTTGTATTGGTGACTCATGTGTAGCTTTTCATGCTGCTGCGTTTTATGGTACATGTCTACTTCAGGTCTTTTGATGGAAGCACAGCGCGGCACTTACTTTCTAGCTCTTACTTTCAGAGAGAGCTATTCTTTATCATGCCAGGAAAAGTGCACCATATTGTGCACAAACTGTACAATATGTACCATTGCTGTTTTCAATTGAAGGTGGTTCGGAGCCACAAAGGGGGGAGAAATAAAAAGCAAACAAATCCACGCTCTTCTTTTTTCTTTGCTGTTCTGCAGTGTTGAGGGAAGAAAGCGACAGAGCAGGGGAAGGAAAACGCGGCTGCGAGGACAGAAAGTGGAGAGGAGTGGAGAAAACAATAGAGACAGAAAACACTTTGCTCTTGATTTTGTCCGAAGGTCACAGTCATTCCCTTCAATTTCGGCCAGCTGCCCGCCTCGCTTTTCCTCAACAGAGAGGAACAGGCTGCTCCGGAACACACAGGCACACACCGAAACAAACGTTAATACACATGTCTTGCCCATAGCTACACACGAAGTCGCACACTCAAAGTGTGAAAACATCAAAAAGACAAAGACAAAAAGAAGTAATCTCCCATTTCAGTTTTCTCTTGCAGTGTAGACTCAAGCATGACAAATTGCATCTGCAAACTGTAGATGAAAAGAGACAGCAGAGGAGTCGCCGTCTATTCTGTCTGCTGTCTGTCTGTCTGTCTGTCTCTCTCTGCCCTGCTCTTTCATACAAAACTCATATTTGCTCAACCAAACTGACTCATCTCTTGTGTTCATTCCCCACAGTTTTTTTTACAAAGTTGCACAGTCACATCCTGTCTTAATGCAACAATTTATGAACATAATGCAACATACAGTAAAAAGATTATAACCTAAGGGTGGCAGTATTCTCTAAGTAACATTTAATTTGGGATGTTTCCAAAGGTCTGTTGAATACGGAGCAAGGAGTGAATGTCAGTACTGCAACTGGAGACCCGTTGTATTGTGACTCTAGATGTCGCAGTTGGAGGAAACACTGGAACTGTAAATAAATCAATCAGGTGTCATAATTTACCAGATGCAGATGACCAACGCTGTGTCCTCAGCATTAGGTTTACACACAACTAAATGCAAGAGCAAAATACGTTTGAATGAAATGTAAGATTACGTTTTCTATTAGCATGATGAGGAAATGTTAATTAACATATCTGGCAAGTTGCAAAAGTGTTGATATCGAACATAGCTTACCACCCTGGCCACCTCCCTGTGCTGTGGTACATGATTGTAGCAACTTATTCAATCAAAAACATGCTGCTTCTAAATGTAATTCAGGCTGTTATTTTTCCTACCACAATGTAATTGGAAAACAGTTTCGTACTATATGAGCGTGCTTTTGTTAGGAGACGGGGTTCAGATGACAGTGTACTGAGGTAGAGGTCTTCACGGGCAGAATCAGGTTCTCGTGACCAAGTCAAGCCGGTTGAAAATTATGTGCCGTCTAATCAGGCTGGGTCCTGCTTTATTTCCATGGAGGGCATCAGCCTTGATCAGGTCCTGCATCATGATCATCACAGAAGAAAAGCAGCATGACTTTTTGTGGCAACTTTTATTCCTCATTTTTGTACTATTGTTTTCTCTCTGTTTTGGTCGATCTGGGTCAAACATGTTTCAAATCAAGTCTAATTATCCTCAGGTCTATTTTGGACAGGGTCTGGCTGTTCTCAGGTCACTTTTAAAGCAGGTCCCTTTTGTTTTTTAAAATTGGTTTATGCACATCTGTTTCATCTTATTTCTAGAGCTGTGACCGGTCAGAAATCTTGGACCTAAGACACTGACATTTCTCGACTTGCCTGGATGTAGCATGTATGCAGTGCAGCTTAGAAACCCAAGTGCATCACTTTGTCACAAATCTAATAACATTAACATAATTTATGATGTCGGAGTATGATGTTATTTTGAAGTCAGCATTTATGGATTAAGAACAATTTCGTGTCACGTCACCACTGTTTCATTCCATCTCGTATCTATGTCTGAGTTGCAATAACAGTGAAGACAATTCATTCATGTGTTGACAATTTTTTTGGCCTCATTCCAGCATCAAGTAAGACGTTAAAGTTTTACTTGATGCCACAGAATTAACCCATATACAATGTCAGAAAGGATTATTATTGCACAAAGCTACTAAACAAAAGACAGATAAAGCACAATATTCAAGGACTCAGCCATCTCATTTCACAGCTTGCTGACTAGATTTACGCTGCCAGGCGGGAGTGATCTACAAACCTATTTTGTTTTGAGTCGTTGCACCTTTCTCCATCAGCCGCGGAGCACACCGGGTATTAACTCTTTCTCTCAGATCACTCACAGGAGAGTGTGGATCAATTGGATTCTACCAAACCCATGTTAGCAACTCCAGTCAACTCGGTAATGAGCCTCTGGGGAGTGAAAGAGCTGGTGATGAGGGCAGACAGATTAGAAAATTGAGAAAAAGGAGAAAAAGCAAAGGAAGGGTAAAAGCCGAAGTGAGAGAAATAATAATGGAGGACGTCTGAAGGTGAGGCCTTTCCTCGCTGAAGAAAGTCAAAAATTGATTTTGAGGCTCTTATTGTTCTAATAGGCTGCAAAGACCTAATGGCTGAACTGCAATTTCACTTTATTAGTATCTACTCTTTCAATTGGCAAAAAAAGAGGATATGTTGCCAGAGAATGAGATGCCTGAAACCAGCTCTAAGTCTTAGTCTTATTAAAAGAAATCAACGTTAAGAAACACTGAGTTTCTAAGACTTTCATAACACTGATAAAATGTCATTGAGTCATCAGTTACTGCTCCACTTTGTCCCTAGAAAGGTAGTCGGTATAATTAGGTTTGGTGGCAGATACAGGGATTATTAGCATATCTCCGTGTTTATTGAATTGACGAAGGATTATGCGGAGCCGGTGACGGCAAAGGATAATTGAATACAAAAAGAAGAGACAAAAAGGATAAAGAGACGTGGATGGGAAACTTTATTGGCCTTGTAAGCCTCTTAATATTAAGTCGGCCAAACTGACAAATATCTACAAGTGTCTGGGCCTACCAGAGCTTTTGGCAGAGAGTGGGCGGAAGGACATCGATCTTTACCGCCACAGTAACAGAGATCTTTTTCAGGCCTTGCGTCAAGTAGTACGCCCCCACACCTCCAGGATCATAGCTCCCTACCCCTCTTTTTTTCACCATCTATTTACCTCTGCCTCTTGTCACTGTTTCTTGTATCATATTGTATTGCCACTTCTTCCTCCCCTTCTCCATATGTCCTCATACCTTTATGCTCTGTAATGCTTCTTCCTCTCCCGACTTTCTCTCCTCCATCTCCATCCTCCTCCATCTTGAAGGGGCCCTTGACATGAAACATCTCTGCTCTTTGAAATGTTCAGGTTTCACTCGTGCACCTTGATAAATGCACTCTGTCTTGATGCATCTCTTGGCAGGAGAAGAGTCAGGGATGTAAATGATGATTCTGTTTTAGTGCTAAGGTGGCATATTGGATGCTTTGAGTTCATCAATTTTTAAATGGAGAACTTCTCAACTGTAAAAACTTGAACGAAAAGCCCTGAGTTGACTGAGAGAAAAGTGGTCAGAAATGCTTCTGTGTCACAAAAAGGTCATAGGTTTGATGCCCACGGGCATGATGGTCCTGAACTGTGCCTTGTCACAGTGTCCTTTTGTGGAGGATATTAAAGTCTTTGTAAGGCAGCTAACATCATCACCTCAGTTGCTAGTGCTCGATCAAATTAACAAAATAATGCATTCTTTTAGATGGATCCATGGATCTAATGACTATTTGTAATGTGAAAGACATTACTCGTACTGATTAACCCACAATCAACCCACAACTCTATGAGACCTTTTAGCATCTTGTTTTGGCTGGCAGATGTTCTCAGCAAAAAGATTCTGATAAACCAACTGGACACTATTCAGCCAACAAACAAACATACCATAGACAAAGTGATGAGCATTTAAAAAAAGCCAGATATTTCCCTCAGGAAGTGGTGGGAACCAAAACGGAACAAAACCCAGCTTGAGTATTGGATGTAACTTGTGGGGTGACACGTGCCAAAATGCAAACCACATCTGCCTGATGTGCAAATAGGCAACTGTTTTCTACCATGTTGGCCTCATCTACTTTTGAGAGAATGGAGGCTATTAGCTGTCGCACATGTCACCACATCCTTGAAGTTCTCAAGGCTACATATTAGTATGCATGTTTTTATTCTATATTTTTTTCTTAGTAAGTGTGCTGTATACTCACAAATGCAAACATGAGGCTGCGCATGGTTTCAATTGTTCATCAGAGACAAAGCAGCAGCTCTCCATGCTCTGTATCAGTTGGATCACAGCCACTGGGAAAACGCACACACAGATCCACATGTCTGTGTGTTTGTGTGTATCCATCAGCTCTATGCAGCTTTGTAAACAAGGCTGTGGTGTGTGGCGGGGCTAAGCGTAACCTCGCTCAAGGACGCTCTCATGTTTGAATATAAGTATGTGGGTGTGTTTATGGTGAGAGCGAGCAGGTCAGGCGGGACTCAGGCCTACACCTACAGGTCTGGCGCTTGTTGTGCTGAAGGACGCCATCCATCAGCGGTCTCAGTGGTGCACGTCATACAAGGATCAACTCTGTGTGTGTGTGTGTATTTGTTTCTATATGTCTGTGTTTTTCTGATGCTTGAGATCGGAGGATGACACTGAGTGAATGAAGAGTTGTGGTGCTAGCTGACAACATAATCAGGATTATAGAGGATCATGTTTTGGCTGATTTATTTTTTTCCCTTCTCCTTCTTTAGCATAAATGTGGTTTCCCTCTGCAGTATTTTGGCTCGCTGCCAGTGTGTGTGTACTCCGGGACAAATGGGCAAGCCCAGCGTGAGTCATGCTCAGATGGGGATTCAAACGCACACACACACTACGTCTGTCTAACTCATCAATTTTTCAATGAGATCTGATTCTCGGTCAGAGTGGCCGCGGCGTTTTCAAAGCGCAAAAGAGCGAGTAGCCGCGACCGCTGTTGCTGAAAAGAGGCAAAGAAAAGAAAGAGTCGAGGGGAGGGAGGGAAGTATGGAGGGACAGGGAGATTAAGTGCTATTAAGATGAAGAGATGAGGGGGGCAACTTTCTCAAGGTGACCGCCGGAGATCACGGCAAACACATACAAATGAGTTGGCTGAGCAGAGAGACGGCGTGGTAAATGAAACCAAGCATATCCCCTCTGCAAAGTGACTGTTAGTCACCGCCTTCCTCTTTTCCCCCCCCGCCGCCCAAATCGAAACGACGCACATGTAAGCTCCGTGTGTATGAGCCCTGTGTCATTTGAGGCGAACGTCGAGAAGGGAAGACATGAGCACTGGATAACAGCATTCCTCCTCCAGAATGAGTGTTTGGCCCCTTAGTCTTTTCCTCTTTCTGTCGCAGACACTCTGAAGACGTTAGGTGAACGGACAGTGGGTGATTTCGCCAGTGAGGAGTCTACATCTTATGCAACAGCCTATTTCCTTCTTACATAACGCTGCAGTTTCAGAGTGGAAGATGAGCCCTGCTATACTGTTCATCTTGTAGCAGATGCCACGGCCGAGCTCCTCTCGCAGGCTTTATGCGTACATGCTGACAAGCTCATTAGCCCTATAGAGCCAGAATTACCCTGAAAAGGGAGATGCAAAGATATATGTGATGTATATCTGGCTCAGTTGCAGAAGTGGGAAAAAAAAAAAAAAACTTTCACCGGTATCAATCTGTAACTGCAAATAGCACATAAGATGTAACATTAGTGCAGGGAGCTGCCATATAAGTGGAAATGCTTGCTCAAGCTGTAACACTATGAAATATTAAGCTGCCATACGCCACATGGTGTCAGATGAGAGTGTGTCCATAGAAAAAGAAGGCAAAAAAATTGATTGCTTTTCGTTGGGCATCTAGTAAAACCTATTTATTAGTCATTTCTCTGTCCACTCCACTGGCTGATTCATAAGCTAATACTGCAGCTTTGCATATTTACATTGGTATGTCAAGTTAGGCTCAAGCAGATACAGGCTGTGATAGATCATTATTGGGGAAATGAGAAAGAGGCTGATGAATAGTTTACATTTCCACCACCCACGGAACTATTAATATAAAATCTGTCAAACCAAATCATTGGCATCAGCAAATTCCTGAACTGGTCAGCCACGTTTCTGGACCGTTGCTTGAGGTGCATTGATGCAGCAAAATGCAAAATACCTTGAGCAGTTTTTACTGTAAACAGCTGCAACTGTGTGTGTGAGAGTTCTTGCTGAATCCACCTCCCCAGTCCATCCAGCAGTTGCACCTCTTGTTGTTTCTCTGTTGTGTTTTTCACTTTCTAATTTGCCTGTTTGACGCTAATGTATCTCATCCAAGAGGAAACTGCAGAAAGACACTGAGGAGATGCAAATAGATCAAGAGGAAGATGAGTGCGGAGACGAAGCTCAAAGGGGGTGTTAGAGAAGAAGTGCATCATGATTGAGCTGTCTGTAAAGAAATGACACCAAATCCTTCAAAAATGCATTCACAACACCCCTTTGTCTATTTTCCCCTTCTTAGTTAACTACCAGTGTGTGGCGAACAGAGAACGAGATCTTGACATCTTCAAAAGGAGCTTTGAATTCAAAGCACCTTGACGCCCCGGAGGATCATCAAGGTTCCTTCTGTCCTTTTATCGCGTTGTGTCTCTCTCTGCCCCTTGCTCCTCCTCCTCCGCTCCCTCTTCCTTTTCTGCTCGACGTGATCAGCGAGAGCTCTCCGAGACTGCCTAATAACCCCGACGCACACACGCCGACCACAGCCTCGTTCTGGCGCTGCCTCATTCTCATTCCGCCCTCGCCGGCAGCGTTTACCTCGACGCGCTCTCGCACATTGCAAGGTCATGTCGAAATATTTCAGACGGAAATGCTCTCCGTATTCCAGCGCTGCTCTTTCTCGTCTGCGGCTGCTGCACAGAATTCCAAAGCCAATTTTCTTTGTCTTTGAGAAAAAGGACGGAGAGACTCTAATGAGAGGATTACACACAACTTTTTTTTTTTTTTTTTCTGGCAGCAAAACTGTCGTCAACTTACTGTTGTGTGAAAAGCTGATCAGCAGTTTCTGCTCTGCGGAAAACATCTCTTTTTTTTTTTGCTGTACCAAGATCTTAGATATTTGTCAAGGACGGCAAGTTTGTGCTTGAGTAATTATAATGATATTCAAAAGGAAGTTTTTTTCTGAAATAGCTTTCCTCTCTCATGAGATAAACTCTCAAACTTGCTCAAAACTGATTTGGGTTGAGTTGAAACTCACTCTAGATTATAGGTATTTCCAACCAACCGCTTACCATTGGAGATCATTGATTATTTAATTGAATTCAGGAATTCAAAGAAATGCTTCCTCAATTAAAGTTTTAATTGGACGTTTTGGAATTGGATGTAATTGAAAATGCATCGTAAAGAAGAGATCTCCGCCTCTAGTCCACAGTGGACCCCCTACCTACACCACTTATTGACCCACAGAAAGAAAAGTAAGCTAACCTGTGGATAAAGGAGCGAAAACGTAACATTCTTGCTCCTGACATTAGCCGACAGCTGCAGCAGATTAAGGACCGCTAAGCAGCAGTTTAGAAGCAGTGGTGTTTAAAGAGCAGCCAGAGCTTATTGTCAGTTACCTACCAGTCCCTTCATTTCAATGTTGCAGGCTTGACTGCTCCCAGTCATTCAAAGAGTTTTTTTTTTTCCTTCTGTTTCCAGAGATATGTTCGCTTAAGGGAAATGGCCATTAAAATGTCATTACCGCTACACTAAAATCATTTTTAAAAAAGCACTGGTTCCCAGCGGCTTCCCACCGTAATGGGCTCAATACATTCCCTCAGCACCGGGAAGAACCCTAATGTTGCGGAACACAAATGCTAATCTCTCTGTAAATATCACTCAAATTCACTCTCCCTTCTGCTTTTCAGTCATAATAGCGTGGATTCATTCTGCTTTGCCCTGGCAAATTGAATTAATTCTCCAGACAAAGGTGCCGTGATTATTCTAAGCTTCCTCGTGCGTGGGCTGTAATGGAGATGATCCCAAAAGCATTTCACTCACCCTCTCCATTTTGTTTTTTTCCTTTGCTGTCGTATCTCAAAGGTATCACCAGTCAAAGCTTTGATTAAATTATCATTCACGTGCATCTCGCTAATCGCTCTCTGACTGTGTTCATAATCATGTCTTTGAATCAATATTGGATTTCAGCAGGCACGGGGAAGACAGACTGCGAGGGTCAGTCCATAACATGAGTCAATTTATTAAGTGCCTGAGATACTGGGAGCACTTTGCCATTTGAGACGCCCAGCCCTCTTTGCAGAATGAGATCATTTGTTGAGCAGTGCATCAAGTTCCACTGAGAAACTCATCCTGGTTCTAACTTAGTTCTGATCTTCGTGTAGCAGAGCGCACAGCTGTGTCCGTTTCCGGTTGTGCTTCCACATCGATTCTTATTTATTCTGAGTGTTCAACTGTGTCTTTATTTCGGCGGATCCCTCCACAGCATTAGTCATGGCCACCAGCACTTCCACTTGCGCCTCCATTTGAGCATGCTCAATTAATACCCTAATCGCGGTTGTCATCAGTGCATGGCCATACTGTGGCCTTGGCTGAATACTGTAACCGCTTTACACAGCACCAAAGAGTGGTTAGAATGCACATAAATTTGGCTGTGATTATACCGCTCATTAACTTACTGCACAACCTCTGCACTTATTTACTCAATTAACTTGCTATTTTAAGTTCTGTTAACATTAGGGTGGTTTATTTTCCTTTTTTAAATACTTAATCAGCCATGAATAATGGAAAACCGCTCTGAGGAAAAGCCACACGTTCACCTCTGAATATCTCAGCATATGGAAGGTGGCAAAATAAATGCACATAGCTAATTAGATAATGGAATCAATGGATTTGTTGCCGCAATGGGCAGATAGCAGCGTGCAAACGTGACCCCCCCCCCCCCTTGTGCAAATGAGCTTGACCTGAAGTGACAACCAGGAAGCTTTCCTGCCAGCGGTATGAGCAGCAGGGCAGTTACTGCTCTGGATCTTGTGGCTGTGCAGAATGAAAGTGCAACAGAAGATTTACTGCCAGACAGAGAATTTGTCTGTAATGGTGCTGTCTGGTATGTACTCTGTCTGTTTCTCTCTCACATACACCCTTGTTCTGTGTCTCTCTGGCAGACTGTAACTCTGTAAATGATTTTGACCTTTCCTGGGACTGAGGACAGGAACCACAGAGGGAGAGCAGAGAGATGGCGGGAGATGAGAGTAGAGTAGGCGGTTGACTGTAATAAACTCGAAGCAGTGGGCGGCTGTCAACACTAATAGATGGGAGATGGGAGGGGGTCACCGGGTTGATGAATACTAAAGGTGCCTGAGTCCTCAACAAGTACTCTGTTCTTTACCAGGCTGATGTGTGTGAGAATTGATGCTTACAGTGTCATCAGGCACTGAGGGCCTTTTTGGTGACTCAAGGAAAATAACTTTGAGTTTTGCCATTGGAACAACCTTAACATGTGTATTATCATGGAATGATTTGATTTGCTCTTTTTACTAGTACTAGTATGTGATGCCAGCTCGAACTTCTCCATCTTTGGGTGTAGATCATTTAATATATAAAATAGAACATCAATAAGAGTGTTCTGTTTACCCCCTGAAATGTGGTTTTAGGTTTGTGTCAAATCTTTCTGGTGTAGTACTACGCTTCAGACTAAAGCTAAGCTAATGACATTACTCCTGTAAAATACTGGACAAGCTTGACCTGATGATGCACTACATGAAAAGGGTCCAATTCATAGGAGGCATAATCTTAACTGTGAACCAACGGGCTGTTCATTATAGAGAGAAAGGCAGTTTTATTGATAGGATGTGCAGACAGGAAAACCTTGTGATGACTTGGGTGAACCTTGTTTAAAGTGTGCTTGTGAAGTTTTGTTTTTTTTATGTATTTAGACGCGTTCTTTTCATAATGTTCTCTATCATCGTCTGTCCACAGGAACGGGGAAAGATCGGCGTGATCTTCAACGTGGGAACGGACGACATAATCATTGAGGAGAGCGCGGTGATGGTGAGCGACGGCAAATACCATGTGGTGCGATTCACGCGCAGTGGCGGCAACGCCACACTACAGGTGGACAACCAGCCCGTCATCGAACGCTTCCCCTCAGGTAGGAACAGGGGCCCCAGTCTGGGGACTGAGGGAGGGAGGGTGCTATCAGTGTTGGATTTGAACCTTCACAGTATTGAGTTCTCTGATAAACTGGGTAACACACTGGAGAGTGAAAGAAGGGGCTTTGGAAAAGAAATATTATTCATTAATTCAGCCCTCCGTGTGCCACTAAAAGTGATTTTTATAGAACATTCTGCGAGGGCTCTGGTTTATTTATCGTGACATTCATATTTAGAGCATGCCTGCATTATTCTAGGTGATTAAGTCAGGTTCTGGTCTAAAAGGCAGGAAGAGGCAAGCAGCCTTCCTAAGGCAAGCAATCTTCCATCTAAGAGCATCCAGCTCTCTGCAGTTAGTCTACCATTGTCGCTCCTGGCACTGTGAAAGCCAGCATTGAATCGAGGCCAGCAGAATATGAGTATGCCAGTCAGGTATGGTTGGTGAGCATGGGTACTGGGCAGGATGCAGAGGGAGGACACTTCACGCTGGGAAAGTATGTGGAGGTGTTTCTAAGTCATGCCTCGGCTCTAAGATAAACACAGACGCAACATCATTACACATACAGACTTTAAACGAGGGCAAACACCCGATGAGTCACTGCTGGGAGTGCGCTAATTCCCCCGCTTGTTGTTTAACTATAATCATGGTATTCTATTTTGGCCTGAATTATGAGGCTATTTTTGGCCGCGCAGAAGCTCTCACTTAATTTCTCTCTCCATTGTGTTTCCCTTTTGTTCATGGTTGTTCAAAGGAAGACATTTTGTGTTCCCGTTGTGAGTTTGCATCTGGTAAACACCAGGCTGAGCCGGGCTCTGCTGCCTGCCAGCGTTAGGTGCACAGAAAACTAATAACCTGAATACAAAAAAAAAAAAAAAAGTTTTTCAAAGCCTTGAAGCTCTGGTACATTCATGAATTTGCAAACAATTTTGTCCAACTTGTAAATCTCAATCCTCATTGAAGTCAATGCGTTTCATCTCCATTGTCTAAAACCGCTGTCTATGTATCGTCATTGTTTCAAACAGCAGGGAGCAGGCTGCTAATGTGGCCATGATATTTACTCTAGTTGACATATAGAGCAATGGGACTGTGACATTCTCTGTCACAGCAGTGATCCCATATTTTGACGCTTTGTTTTGTCATTGAGGGAAACGTATTCTCTTGCTCATCCGTCAGCGCAGCAAGGCCGGACTGAGGGGCATGCATCACAGCCAGAAGAGGAAGCGCCCTGTGACAGTTCACTCTTTTCAGTTGTTATTATGATGGAAATGCAGCCCTTTTCGCAACAGCACACGCTCCAAAGAGGAGCCTTCAACTAACAATAGCTCAAACCGCTCCGGAAAATCGCCCGCTAACGTTGGCGAGTGGGTGTCATCATCCCAATCTGTGTTTTGCTTCATCAAGAAACGTTAATGCACAGCCCTTTTTACTCCTCTTCCCTTCCGCCCTCCTTGCTGCTGTTCTTTCCTTTAGCTGATCAAGAATTGAAAAGCGCTATTTAGTTGTTGTTTGTCTGTTAGTTTACTCGATGAGTTTTGTGTTTGTCAGTCGGGAGCTGGAACCCATCTGAAGTTTTAGGAGGTTATTGGGACTAAGGAGAGGAAATAGGTGAAGGGCTGGAGCTGGGGGTGGAGATGGTAAAGGGGGGGGTTACTTGGTGTGTAGAATATTACATTCATAGTATATTCATTTATGTGAGCTAGATACACTCAAACTATTTTCAGGCTCCCGCTTTGAAGGCTCTGGCACCCGCTTTGAAGGTTCCAGTCGTCATCGTCTGCTGGGGCGGTGTTCTGGGGAAACAGAGATGTTACACATTAGGAAAGCAAAACCTCGGCACAAAGGGGCGGAGGAATGCCAGGGGTGGGGGGGCTGAGCGAGGGATTAATGGGGTGGGGGGCAACTTCCTCACTGCAGAGACAGAGAGTGACGTTATATTTCATAGAGAGGAGAAAGAAATAGGGGAGCTCCCTTGTTGAAGTTCCTGTGACTCAGATTGGCGATTTAGACGTCTTCTGATTCTCTAAACGGGACAAAACACACTATACTCGCAACACATTCAGACCTACTTCATTTTCTTGACGCTTATATTATGCAACATCCTCACCACACCGTCCCAGTGGAACACTGAATCCTAAAATGTCCATGTAGCGAGATTTAGAAGAAAATAGAGCAAGTTGTCAAGACAGATACCTCCGATGGAGCATTCTATCAGGTGTTACAGGTGCCAAATTTGTCTGGTTCCTCTACCGCAACAAGGAAGTGCAGTTTCCTGTGAAATCTCCCTCCCCAAAGGGACTGTTGTGACCCACATCAGGCAGTCTCGTTGGGATGCCACTGCTGTTTTTGAGCCCCGTCTAATGCTTTGCGTATACAGAGAGTTGCATGTGGGATTTATCCTCTCGTAGAACACAGCCAACGAAACGTAAAAGTTCCCAGAGGACCGCAACAAGGACAAGGACAGTGGGGATAAAAGAGAGTAAATCTGTCACCTCACACAAGAAAGATTATCTTTTTGCATCATTTTCTGACACACACTTATTTAAGAACACTGCAATTAGGGCTTCAGTCCAAAATATACAGTGATAGATACAGAAGTGTTTCCAATGCTTTCCAGCCTCTGTTATGGCCTGGGCTCGCCTGCAGCAGGCTCATAAACACAAAGCCAATGCGAGGGGTGATGATTTGGAGAGACAGGATGTTAACAGCAAACATGGTCGTCACGGGTCAGGCACATTCAACGGCAAAGCAACACGTCTCCTGATGGCCCACAAAGTGATGTTTGTAGTCCTCAGGGAGCGTGCGTCTGTGGGTGTTTTGGTTCTGTGTCTGATTCAACGTGTCTGTCTGTGTGCATGACATAGTGCATCTTGTGTGTGTCATTCCTTTTCTGTGTGTGTGTGTGCATGTAGGCTACGCGTTTGATGGACAGAGAGCAGACAAAAAGTGTCAGAGGAGCACCCGGCCAGCTAATCCAGCATGTCAGGTGTCCCCGGTGGGTTCTGCAGCAACAGTTATTGGCCCTCCCACATTCCCAAAATGGCAGACTGGCTCAATAAAAACATCCCTGTGTCACACTGAGCACCTCAACCTGGCCACAGATAAACAGGCAGATGTTAGCAGCAGTGCCATACGGACGGTAATTGTAGCATTTCACACCCGATTCCCTTTATTTACTGGTCATCTGCTGCGAGAAAGGTAGCAGATATGATGTGGCTAATTGTTTAGTCTGCAGTGGTTTATTTGCACATTTTTACCACTTACCTGAAAAAGTTTTGAGGATGTGCATTATTTTCAGATAAAAACGCAGCCAGGACATAGCAGCCTCATCATGTTTGTGAATTAAAAGTCATAGCTGAAAGGCTCCTGGTTTGAGCTGTTGCTATCGGAGACTACAGCTTCTTCTTGTTAGAGAAGTAAAGTAACATTTATTCCAAGGAAGGATGGAAGAATATGACAAGTGGCCAAGGTTCAATTCAAAATGTTTGGTAATGTGTTAGTGATATCTGTAGCTCTTTGGGGTTTTCCAAAATTTATTTCAGTCGTGCAGCAAAGATAGTATTGTAAAATGTGTGTTATTCTATATCCATCAACAATCAACCTGCAGCAACATCAGTTTAAAATGACCAGATTAGTCAAATCCTGTGATTTTGCCCCATTCTTTTTTTTGTTTTATGGGCTGTTCTCCCCAAGCTCTCCCCACCCTCCTCTTCACCTCTTAACTGATGATGGTGTTCAGACACTCAGAGGGGAGGTCAGATTTAGTGAGTGGGGGCCTGCTGCAGCAATAATCCCCCTTTCATAAGGAGCCAGCCTCCCAGTACCTGCCGTCACCGAAAGAATCAGAGTAGGAGAAAGAAAGAGCTGCAAAGGAGAAAATGATCCTTAGTGCATCATGTGTGTTTTCGAGTGTGTGCATATGACTGTGTAAGGTGAGTTTGCTTTAGGTGCAGATATATACATATATGGTCTTCTTTATGTATATGGATGTATATTCATTTGCCTTTGTCTGAGAGAATGTGTGTACCTGTGAGTGTGTGCGGAGGCGGTGTGTCATGAAGTCCTACCTGTCCCTCCCCTTTGTCTCACACGCCTCCTCCGTCTCATCTTCTCTCTTTGCAAATCACTTCACATTAACTCTTTTTGTGATTATAGTAATTCACCACAGTAAATTACGACATTACGGTAAGAAGGGAACTTCTGGGAAAAAAAAAATCTATCCATTTCCTGTGGGTTTATGCCGCACTTGGCATTTGGACTTCATTGCCGTACCCCCTGAGCTTTGGATAATCATTATGCATTTTACAACCACAGTTATATTGTCACCATCGCAAGGTATTGGCTGTGATTACCATATTTTGCTGCCTCATAACTGTGTCATTATGACCAATGAGAGCACACAGGGAGAGCGCCGTCTTTTTCTCACGCTCACTCGCTGTTTCCTTCTCACTTGCCAGTATTTACAGGCAGTAGATCTACTATAAAGCTGTCATTTCGCTTAAGTTTGGAACCGGGTTGAGTGGAATTAGAAAGAGGAAGTGGCGGCGGGTGGGGTGGTAATGCACGGATGACGGCAGGGGAGACAGAAGACAGGAAAAGCAATAGTGCTCTACAGTGAAGTGCTTGGCATGCATTGCCAAGAAATGATGGACTGAAGGAGAATGGGAATGAAGAGACGGAGAAGTTGGACAGAAAACAGAGGAGGAAGAGTGCAGGAAGATCGCTGCTGTCACTGCTGTGATGAATGAGGCTTTGCATGTAACTGAATAATAAGAACTTCACAAATTGGATTGCATCACAGCAGTGAAGTTTACATATAGCCGGTACATTATGGCACATACAAACACATTATGTAGCACTGGAACATTTCATAACGAACATTACTTACTAACAAAATTACTTACGACTTGAAATGCACTCAGACACAACAGTGCTCATTTCCAGTAGATCAACACACCATTTAATACAGATCATAAATCAAGAACAAAAAAAGACAAAGTAGAAAAAGAGGGCCATTGTCGTTCCCTGTTTTCATTCTGTAAGACATTTAGGGGATCTGTTCAGTGTGAAGGATGACCATTAGAGAGAGAAGAAAGGGAAGAAGAGAGACGTGGATTCACAGAGGAGAGACTCTTTGTGCCAGCGAGGTCAGCTCCGGCTCTTCCGGCTGAGCCGTTAAGATGTTCTTACTCCTCGAATAAATGGCCTAAGAAAAAGGGGTCAACAAAGCTCTCGCCTGCGCTCTTTCCTCCCTCCTACCTTTTTTGTCATTGTCTTTATGTGTCCACTGTTTCTAGATATCCATCTTTGTCTTTGCGACCTCCATGCTCAGAAAGAAAGAAAACCAACCGTGAATAAGCAAGGGAGATAAAGAAGCAATGTGAGGAGGTGAGGTTCAGACGGCCCATAAGATCTGCTCCTCTCCTCCCTTTGGCAAAAGCAACATGAGAGCACTCAGCTGTGCCAGTTAAAATGCTAAAAAGTAGGGGAGAGCAACAGGATTAGGACAGGAGAGGGGTGCACTCTAAACAAGACAACACAGTCACACATATAGCTCGAGGCATGTGGACTTAAGCTGAGCGTGGACTAGATTTCACTTCACTAGCTCGGGCCTCCAAGCAGCCCTGTGTGACTTTGATAGTCCACAGAGCAGAAGATGATATATGAGTGTGCACATAGGGTGATGCACAGAGCGCAGTGTGGTCGTGTGTCAGGCTCAGCAGGAAACCATCTTTACTATCTCATAGCACTTCTATATACTGTAAGGTAGGCTCATTTATCTGTTAGTTTGTAGTGCCTTTTGTCATTAATGGGACTTATACAGGTAATTATACTATGCAGTTGCAGCAGTATGGTACAAATCCTCTACTGGGTTATCACTGCAGCCTGCAGAAGTACACACACCAAGCCCAACTTTCAGGTACTTGATTTGAGAATTTCCAATTAAGGAGCACGAAAGGTTCAAACTTATTAAAACACATAAATGAGACTTTTTGCTACTTTTAACTTATACTCCACTACATTTAAGGTAGAAATATTGAACTATTTACTCTGCTAGACTTCTTCAACAGCTACTGTATAGTTACTTTGTAGGTTATTTTACAGTTAAAAAATGTCATCATATAATACATATGACGCATCATGGGTTAAAGTGTCATTGATGTATAAAGTTGTTAAAATTATCTCCACTGTGATCAGCTACCACATTTTACTTACAATAGTAATCCAATAAGCAATAAATTACCAATATACTCAGCTGCCACTTTATTAGACAGCATGGTATAATTAACATCTCCCAGTATAGCACAGTACATTTCAACAGGACTATAAGCTACAGCCTTTAAGATGAACTAGGCTTGGTCTGCAAGTGATGATTATTTTCATTTTTGAGTAATCTTCCAATTACTTTCTCCATGAATCAACTAGTAATTACTTTCTGTGAAATGAAAATATGAAAATATGACGATTCTTGTCCAAAACCCAAAGATATCCAGTTTTAAATGATTTTTAAAAAAATAAGTATTATTGTGTACCTTCATGAGGGTAGACCTGATGTGTTACACAGTATTTGTTTTAGCAAGGTGTACCCAATAAATTGGCAACTCAGAGAAAAAGTCTTTTGTCGATACACTTCTGTGCTTTATTGAAGTTAGTTTCTGAATATAGGCCATACTGCTGCTTATACTTAAGAGGAGGATTTGAGCACTACGTCCCGAGTGAAGGATGAAATAGCTCAGTGACTCTTTTTCAATCTGTATTGGCTAAATAAACATGTTGTTCATTAATTCCTGTAGATGTTCGTGTTAACAGGTGGAGATTTTAATGAAGCTCCAGTCTTATAGCACCCTCAAGCAAAGAAACTGCAACTGCTAGTCCTCTTAGGCTCATTGATGTGATACGATGCATAACTGACATTTGTCACAGTTCGGATTTTTATTTCACTCGTCATTATTTTCAGGAAAGTGCGGCAAAAAAAAAAAGTCAGAAAGAGTTTATTGAGGGCAGCCAGCTCAGTCACTTGTCACTGATGACATTCCCCCCTCTTTCTGTGGGTTCTTATTGGGCCTCTGGTGCTCTGTGACTTCTTGTGATTGGATCTCGCACATTTGGAAGGTATCTCCAATTATTGGCCTGTGGCTATGGGATGATGGAAAGAGAGAGAGAGAACAGAGAAATAGTGAAGAAAGTAATGATGGAGAGAGAGAGGAGACACAGCTTAGTAGTGTAGAGCAGGAGAGGGAAAAGATTGCTTTAGGTAATTAGAGAAGTGACAACTTTGATTTCCTCATGAGTGGGGGGGGCTTTCTCTGGCTCACTCCGGCAGCCACCCGCGCACAAATTCACCATGGCGGAGATGAAAGGTGGTGAAGGATCCCGTCAAAAGCGAGAGGAGAGAGGGGAAGGAATGAAAACTGGATTGATAAGTGCCGCACAGATGAAAGATGAGCAAGCGGTTAAAACAGTGAGATTTCATCTGTTTCAAACGCACACCGCCACGAGCGGTGGGTGACGTATTTACACTGAACAAAGGAATGTGGTGGTGGAGTGTTTTCCCGCGCATTTCACATGAAGAAACACAACTTGGCTGCAATCTTTTGCTTAAAAGAGTTGGGGGAGAATAAAAAAATACACTGCAAAAAATGGCATCTTCTCATGTAAATTGTGCCCTTAAAGTCATCATTTCTTAAAACGAGTGAAGTCACGAATTTTCTAAAATCATGTGATCAGATTTCAGTGCAGCAGTCTTTCTTGTCTGCTGTCAAGATACTGACAAGAAATGACTGAAAGGTTGTCCTTTTTTCACTTGTTTTAAGAACGACTTTCAGGACTTAACAAATTAAATTTAGTAGCACAGGGTTACGGAGTTGCAGTTTACAGGGCAGTTTCTCCTCCCCATCTTCTCCAAACAACCCAGCAGTTCCAAGACAGCCAGTGGATATGAGAACAATCCATCTAAAGTTACCTAATGAAAAACAGAATGAGGCTAGCTTGACAGAGAGAGGTTTCTGCGAGAGGGAGAGAGAGAGAGCGGGATGGCTGGTGGCCAATCGTCTCCAATGTAATCTCCATTCTTGTGGATGGATTTCCGATGTGGGTGTCCTGTACAAGGGCATCTGGCTGACTGCAGAGCTACATGATATACAGTTGGCTCCTTGGAGAGCCTCCACACACACTCACATGACAGACGCACACATATGCACTGATACAGGAGGAGACATAGAGAACGGTGTGTGATTCGTATGCTGAATTATCGGAACACGAGAATCCACCTCTCCCAGACAGACGTAGAAACAGATACTCTACACTCGAAGCACGCCGCGTGGGTCTCTCGCCCGTCCTTGCTTTGTGTCTCCCCAAGGTGCCAATCAATCAGCGTGCCCTTGCCCTGGCCCTAGCACAGCAGCTGTGATACCTACCCAGGACTGGGTTACAGCCCCATCATGGCTGTTAATCCAGCCGATGCTCCAGGCACCTATCATGGGGCGCGAGAGGAGGATGGACAGGTTTCTGGCTTCCAGAGTGGAGACACCACCAGTGTTTCAGGGTGGACGTTCTGAGCCTCAGGGGGTCCAGAGCCAGAGGCATTCTGGCTGACCAAATATGCATGACTAGTGTGGATAAGTGTGGAGCAGACTCTTTACACGCACACAGTCGGCTGAGTTGTGGCTCATACCGTGGCTTACATTATTTTAAGATAAGCTATTTATAGACACCTATAATTAGAATGCTTTTTGCAAATATGTCCACCAATTTTACAGAGTCTGCCTTGTGAATAAGCAGCTGCAATACATCATTAATAAAAATGAATATAACTAGAATGTCCTCCATCATCTGAACGACCAAGTCTGAGAAAGATGCAATTCTGAAATGATTCATTCATTAAAAGCTTGGGTCCATATTTTCACCAAAGAACTAGCTTGTTCTGCGCGTGAATACATAACATGTAAATGGACAGTAAAAGAGATAATACCTGTATTACCTTATTATCCCTTATAATTTTTCAGAGTTCTTATTGTCAGGACAACAGTTTACCCAAGTTAATGAAAAGGAAAAGAATTCAAGATATCCTGACTTTTAGTCCCTAACACTGGTCAACTCCAAAAACACTAGAATCCTCTATTTCCCATGATGCAATCAATACCATCTTTCATTAGACATTATCTGACTGCTTCACCTTAAGATTGTAATTTGGTCCTTTAACTATACATTTTTGTCTCAAGCCTGAGCTCATATAATCCTGATGACATTACTATGACATCATCAGGGGTTATTTTCACAGACTTGACAAAAGTTCTGCACGAACCACAGAAAACATCCTGTAACTGTTTTCAAAAGATGAGAATTTTTTGCTATTGACTAGTAATTTAACTTTGACGTGTAAAATCAGTGGAATGTCCCTTTAAGGTAATGTTAGTCCACATGTAAACATACTGTAGCCACTGATGTTCGTTAGTCAAGGTTGACTATTGAAGAACAAATGTAACAGCTTAGAGCCACTGTTTTTGACTCACTAGTTTATTTTTCTCTCTCTTAAATATCAGATTTCCTTGAGCTCCAGGTCCGATAGCATTGTTTCGACTGTCTTTCACATCAAGTGAAGGGAATAGTCTTGGGAGCAGAGCGAATGAGATAATGGCGGCGAGGGAGAAGACAAGGGCCCAGCTGTTTAATCTGTCCCCCCATTCTCATGCAGAGCAGGCTTCAGCTGGTTGGGAGTGGAGCGAGAAGGGAAAAGTTTCACTGGTTCGCTCAGAAAGACTTATTTCTCCAAGGATCCGAGTGCAAACAGATGCAAACAAACAAGCAGGACACAGAGGAATTTAGATTTTCTGCGGTGGAGATGACACAAAAACCTGTCCAACAGAACTTTGTGGCATTATTTTCCTCTGGCTCTACGTGCGTTTTTGCTCCAGTGAAACTCACAGTCGCATTCTGTTCCTCGTGGTTTCCATCGCTTCACCAGTTTTCTTTCCCATGTCCATCTTTGTGTTTTGAATAGATGCACAAAACATTGTTGATTCCTCTGTCAAAGTTTGGTTGTTGATGAGGATGTTGTCAGTCACTCAGGGAAAGAATACACACACATTTGCATACTGTACACACACACACTTCACTCTTAGTACGCTTAGTCAGCGTGTGTGTGTGTGTGGGTGTGGGTGTGTGTGTGGTAATGGATGGCAGCGCATGTGTCACAATTTAATCTCCTACTAATGTACTCACTATGTTCCCCAGCAATGAAGAAGGATGGAGCAGAGGTAAACAAAACAAAGAGAGGGATGTAAGGGGGCAAGTGAGAGAAAAGTAGGAGGAAGTAGGAAGGAAGGGAGGAAGGAATTTAAAGCAAATGGATGAAAACATTGTGGAGGGAGGAAGGGGGGAAGTAGGACATAGTAGATGGAGGAAAGAAGGAGCAAAAGCTAAAGAAGATATAATGGTAAAGGAGGGAATTGGGAGAGAGGAAGGAGGTAATGAAGGTGCAAGGAGAGAATGGGGCATGGAAGGAATTAATAAGGAAAAGGACAGAATGAAGTGTGAATGAATGATTGTTTGAGAACAAGGGAAGGACAAGAAGAGAAGAAGAGTGGGTAGACGGAAGCAGAAAGGAATTGATAAGTGAGCAAGACAAAGGAAAAAGTGATGAAAGTTAAAAAAAAAAAAAGGAAGGAAACACGGGGACAGAGGTAAAGGAGGGTAAAATAATTTGAGAACTAGTTTCCTGGCTGCAATGTTTAACAGCTGCCACTAGAGGGAGAATCTCTCCAGCTGATGCTCATTATTTACTCTTATTTGGATGATGAAATGGAGCCTTCATAAGATTAAGTTACGGGAAGTGGCTGCCTCAGACTGGAAAGTTAGAAGAGGGGGGGGGTTTAGTCCGGATTTCAGGATGAGACAGCAGATGCAGCAGCAGGAGAGGAACATGCACGCACAGGACTGATTCATCTCACTGAGGACTGCTGCCTCCCACTATTTTCCTTTCACTCTGTTATTATTTTGATCGCCTTCTTCTCATCAACCCCCACCTCACCCCACACACAAACACACACCTCCCATTTTTCATCCATCTCTCCTCTCCCCGTGCAGCATCTGTGTCTCCTCCTTTAATTCCGTGATTGCTGCAGAGTCATCTCTAAAACGGTCTTGTGTATGTGTGTGTGTGTGGCGCACTGTAATTGCTGCACTGCTTTTCCAGAAGGCAGAGTAGCGCCTAGTTAGTCTTAAGTGCAATGTGAACACGTGCATGTAAGTGGTCCCACTAACACTGCTGCAACACTGTTTACTCTTAATTTAGAACGGTTTACAGCCACTACAGACATATTCAAGTCACTAACTACTGGAAAATAGAGAAAAAAATGGCTCCACCTTTCAAATTTTTCTGACCCCCTGAAGGGTTAATTGAGGAATTATTGCCAGTCGTGTAAAGCATCATTGCAGGCAAATTATATATTAAAGAAAAATCATCCACAAACAATTTAACTGCTTGATGCCTTTGATTGCCTGTCATTTCCTGTATATGAGCTGCCTCTGTGAGTCAGCTCTCACCCAGATGAACACAGAGAGCTACAAGTGCAGCATATGAATGACACTGAGTCATATAGTACACTGGAACCGCCTACTCTTACATGTTCATCCAGCTCGTCCTCTATATGCTTCTCCATCCGTCTGCCAGCTATCATTCCTTCCAGCCTTCCTCGTTCACCTTCCCTCATTCAGTTCTCATTATCTTTTTCACAGCGCCTCTCTTTCCCATGCACAGACAGCCGTGCACGCTCGTATACAGTACGCACACGCACCTCCTCAGCCTGCGTGAGCCATTATTGCGCAGGCAGGCGTGGGTAGAGAGACCCCTGGGGAGTGGAAGTAGGTACTGCAGAACTGAGAGGTGGTCTATTTTAGATCACTGCAGCAGCACAGAGCAGTGGGGGGAGCGAAATCAAAGCACACTAGTTAGAATGCAGGATGTACTTCAGAGCTCGTCTGTTTACCGTTTGTGATGTCGGTCCCAAACTCTCCTTCAGTCTTCAACCTGTCTCTCTGCAGATAATTTCATCAGCATTTTTCCACCGCCTCTCCACGATTTAATGTCACGAACCTCCAAATGAGACTCGCATTCAGGCCCCAAATTGCTCATATTGTCTTTTCAGAGACTGTTAACATTATGTTCTGTGTTAATTCAGGGTGAAATCACAGCTAGAGTTAATGACAGACACATCTATTCCAATCCACTTTTGTATTTGGTTCATTTTGGCTTACAGTGAATGGGGCCAGGAGTAAATACAAGTTACAGAGGCGTCCTTAAATAGCTTGATTTTGCCAAGTTCTGTCATGCTTGGAGCTGATATGGGGTAATTCAGTACACTTCAAACATAGGCTACTTGGTGTGAAGCCACCCTTAGAGCTGAAGTGTAACAACTTGTAGGTAGTAAGTGACTCATTTTTGATTCAATTTCTCCTACTCCTATGTGTTGTAAATTGGATAATTTCCAGTAAATTCTAGCGATAATTTTCTGGGAACCCCCCTCCCCCCCTTGAACTTGATCCCCCCTCAAGGACTCCTGGGGTTTCCCTGTCCCTATTTTTGGGAATCACTGTGCTAGCATAGCTCTCTGATTTTAGCCTATAATCTGTGAAGATTGCCATTTGACATAGACAATAACTCCTAATTAAGCCTCTGACATCGCCATCACATTAAACTTGATCAAACCCCCAGCCTGGCCGCCATCAGCCCTCGTCTCCCCTAATTCCAGCTCCATCTCTATTGACAGTGTTGGAGATGTACGCAGCATGACCCCGAGGTTGATTGAAGTGAAGTGAGGGATAATAAGTTTGCACAGCAGCGTTGAAACTTCTTTGGCACGCTGATGAAGTGATGCTAATTGCCAAGTGCCACTGAGAAGTGCTCAATTAATGCATGAGGGGGAAAAAAAAAAACTGAGAAAACCTGAGTGCTGACAGTTTCACTAAATCCTTCTCACTTTAGCAGAGGAGTTGGATTCAAAGTGAAGTGATGCTCCACGGGCAGAATGCCATCCTGTTGTCGGATTTGGGAGGTGGCGATTTTCGAATCAGAAACTCTTTGTGTGCAGTGGGAACTAAAATATGTCTTCCTTGAAACAACCATGAAATGTGTTTTAGTACTGTGTGATTACCTCATGCTCATGTGAAATATAACAATGCTTTATTGCTGACACTGAGATGTCTGTTTTTCTGCTTTATTCATTCACAGTGTATTAATTCTGTTCTTCAATGGTTGCTGGTTCTGTGTGTGATTCTAGCTTGATTACTGCTAATGCATTCCTAAAGTGTATTCAATTTCCGGACAGCTATCACAAATGATACTATATCTAAATAATTCATAAATCTATTTAACTTGTTAGTACATTAAAAAAAACACTTAAACTCAAGGTAACTAGAATGCTGCTAACTTGTCTAACCGAACAAACCAGCCCAAAAACACATCCTCAAGTTCTTCCTGTCCTAACTAAAGCTGATTTAAAGTACATAACTTGCTAAACATTTGCCATGTTGCCCTTCTAACCTCTAACCTTTTAACTTCCAGATTTCTTTGTAACCTCTCTTAATTTGTCTTCTCCAAATTTCTTAAAGGGAACTTTGATAATGAGCGCCTGGCTATTGCTAGACAAAGAATCCCATACCGACTCGGTCGGGTAGTTGACGAGTGGCTACTCGACAAAGGTAATAAAAATCCCTTTAACTCCACTAATGATCTAACCGTCTAACCTACCGTTAACCACCACTCTGAAGGAGGTGCAGTGCCACGCATTAGGGGTGGATGTGATTTGGCTCTTCAACAGATCTACAGGTCCCTTATAATCCACCACCGGTGTAATAGCCTAATAATAATTGGCTGATACATCGTAACTCATTCCTTTTAATTACTGCTTATCTCAGTTGGTATCTGAAAACCAACCTGCAAATCAGGCATTGCTGGGAGATCTGTTGTTTTCTGTCACTTATTTGTCATTATTTTACACCCTAACTTGCCCACTTGAAACAGTTAAGTTGAATAATTGGCATTTCAAAAACATTCCAGTACATATTTCTCAGTAATAGCCCCATTCTCCAGCACTGGTATGCAGATATCCAGGGGACCATATCCAAAGCACCTTAAACTGGGGCTGCATCTCTTCAGAGAATTAACCCCCAAATAACCCGACATAACCCCCTAATAACCTGACCACATGTAAATAGCCTATTGATTCCGTTTGCTTCTTTCCTGTGTCTTTTGTTGGCTGAATGTGAATTTGCATTGACTATATTTAACCATTCATGAAAACAAAATATTTTACCACTGGATTTTCAAGACAAAAGAATCCCCCATGAAAGTCACTAAAAGTTAAAGGGACTGTTGAAGTGTTCAGAAATCAGTCTACATTCATTGCAGCGTGCGGGCACCATTTTCCGCCCCACGTCGTGCATAACTAGCGCCATGAGTGTCGAATGTGGTCCCATCAAAGTGATGATCCTTTAACCCTTTGAGTGCCGAATGTCCCAACCTCTTTGTCTTTGTCTTGTGCCGTGTGTTTGTGCTGCTGAAGGTGGTTGATTCTTTAAAAAAGATCAAATAAATCAGGAAGACAGCTAAATGCAGCGGAGTCTTAAAATAGATTCTGTGTTGCAGTAAAAGTACTGCAGACATATTTCTCATGCATCTTTGTGCGTATTGTAAATTCTGGTAGTTTCAAAAAAGAGGGTATGAGAGCACGTGCTCAGAGAGTAAGGTTTGCATTATTTTCCTATTAGCGTAAGAGATGTATTTAGATGATCAAAAATATAGAGTTTCATGCATTAGCCATTTAGCTTGAGGGGCTCCTTTGAAACTGCATTGTGAACGATAACACATGCAGGGATGAATTCAGAAGATAAAATTTGTCTCCAAGAGCAAAATGAAGTATTCATGCGACAGACAAACAAGATAAATGAAGTGCCTGCATATTTATTTCATGGAAACAAAACAATCCTTGCATTCATCTCCAGCTCCTATAAATTGACTTCTCCGCTCTCCCCCGGTGCATCGGGGAATGCACTTCTGCCGAGGGTAGTTAGGACGCAAATCAGAATTAAAAAGACTTGGGAGATGAAAGTTGAATGAAAAGCTGGATCAATAAAAAATGACTTACCCACTTATAAAATGATTTGTGCATGCTATGAAACTCTAAAGAGAATGAGCTTGAAACTAAATGTATTATTCTCTTTCTTCTATAGTTTGAAATGAGTCTGCATCCAATCATTTTAGATGACAGCATTGGGAGAAAGTAGGAAGATGAAATAAACAAATAGCACGTGTCAAACCTCAAGTGAGGACTTTGATCAGGGCACATTTCCAGAAACATGTGCAAGGTCGCCTTCATTTGTTTATTTGATTGGATTCGTTAAAGACATGTCATACACACGTCATGGACTTAAGAGGCAAAGTGGTTTTGGAAGAGCATTTCTAAGATACTTTTTGCATATAAGACATGTTAGTCTAGATAATGAGGGGGATTAGTGGACATTTCCAAGCTCAAAGGGTTAAAGCTGTTTTTTGCTTTGACAAGGAAGCGACTAGAACTTAAAGCTAAGAAACTTCTAAGCAGAATCTAACCACCTAACAGCAAATCAAACTCCACCCACACTAACTGCTGAGGGCTTCTCCCATCACTCCCCACCTTCCGCCGCTAGCCGTGAATTGAAACGATTTGAGAAATTTTCCAGCTCGGCCCAGCTGGTGCCAAATTTGAGGAGCCCTCAGTTATAACCTTGTTATAAATGATGTTTAACATTTGAACGCAATTGGACCTGGATGTCAGTATTTGGAAGAACTTGGACAGGTTGCGGCGATCGCTTGGGACAAAATGACTAACTAAAAAGCTAACTAAGTTCTAACAACTACTAAAAGAAACAAATCTCCAACTGGCAACTTCTCCCCCTTGTCTCCACCTCCGTGTGATGGAAAACTCAGAGGGTTAAAACAAATAACTGAACACCAAATTCAAAAATGATGCACCTGCTCTGGATCATTGAAACAAAATGTGTTTGAGGAAATGAATGAAGGTCCCTTTAACATTTATTGTTTTCACCACTGAGGAGATGGAATATGTTTTGAATGTACTGTTCTATATGTCATTTGTTATGCAGGATTAAGGATGTATGAACATTTGAGTTGTGTGGTAAACAGCCTGGGTCATTCATCCTGTAATCTATGTCGGGTAATGGTCCAGGCTGTGTTACCAATGTGGGGTTTTGGTCTCCAGTCTCTTGTGATTTTATGACATTAATTCCTCAAAGGGTCTTAACCAAAGTGCACAAAGCAATCAGCCCCAGGGGTCTCCTCTCCAAGTGCCTTTAAAGTTTCATCAATTTTGTAAAACTCAACAAGCGTCAAGCAAAACTCCACATCTCTCCGAACTCTTTGGTTCTACAACCACCATTAAGCTCCTGACTCCTACTGACAAACCATCATGTTATGTGTGGACGGAAACAAAATAAGGACACTAATCGCTCACAATCACTCTCACAAATCAGTATTTTAGTCACACTGGGATGTAATGGAAGTCATTGGAGCCGGCAGTGTCCTGGAGGAGAGCTGCGCTGCATCTCATTCTCGGGCCCTTATCCCATCTCCGCTGCTGCGTGTGAGGCAGATCAGAGTGAGCATCTCTGTCCGACTCTGTGCCTGCTGACTAAATCCAAAATGGCAGCCATTACAGAGAGCCAATGGAGGGGAAAAATCAGAGTGCCAAAAGTTTTCAACAGCTCTATCTGAGCCAAAACTTACTCAGATGCGTCCCCCCCCTTTTCCTGGCATCTTTCTCTCGCCTTGTGATGGATCTGTCATCCCAGGTTTTCTGCTCACTCTATGCCCTTCCTACCCCTTACTCTCCTTTATTTCCTCTTGCTCTTGCCTAGCCTTCACCGAAAACTTGGCAAGCATTTCCCTACGTCAGTGTAGCCTGCTTCTTCAGAAACAATAATAATGTGTTGCAGCTTCCTGATCTCATCGGGGAGCTCCACTAGAAAATAAAGATTACAAATAACCAGCGAGAATCAATTCCCCTTAGTTGTTCCCTTTAGCAGATGAGCAAGGAAGCGAATAAAGCTCCCAGAAGAATTGGAGCCGTATATCTTCTTCTGGCAAGGAGTCTCTCTCTGGAGCTCTCCGACAACATGGCGATCCAGCTCCGAGTTGAGCTACATGAGTGCATGGAGGCGCAGGGGAGGAATACTACAACATCGGGTCTCTGTGGCCTAAAATGCAAGCTGGAGAACCAGGTTTAATGTTCAGTGTTTAATGGTCTGCTGTGAGCTCCCCCATTCCCTAATCAAAAGCAATCAAGTCCTCCCACTTGGTGTGGGGCCAGAACCCAAATCAACATCTCCAGGCCAGGCATTGGTCCAGATCTGCTATTCACGTTCCCAGATTCATTTCAGAGATTCTCTCACATCAGGCTGCAGTCAGCAGAGAGCAAATCCGTCTGAGTCCGTCTTTCAGCAAGCCAATGATGAGCTCTGTATCCCGCTGAGCTACTATCTTGTTTTCTCATTTGATCTCTCTGCACTATTATGGTCATATTTGAGGAAAGTAGGGGGAAAATGTATGAATTTTAACATGCTTGCTCATGAGTAGAAAAGCAGCTGCGAGAGAGCAGCTCCATAGCTGGAAAGAAGGGACACTTTGCTGTTATTTCATGGTCCCCTACCGTGAAATGGCCTAAAAACAGCACAGCTGATGTGAATAAAAAGTGAAAAGATTGCCTGTGTGATCGCTGTCTGTGTCTCTCCCTCGACGGTATCACCTGTTTAAGATCTACATGCAGATATAGAGCCACGTATGATTAAATCCAATACACCGTCTTCAGAGACCTGCAGATTCGGCGCCACAATCTCTGCACCCTCAGCTGCCTTCAAGGACCTCAGGGCTCCACGCTGCCTCACAAGGCTTTCAGTCTAACTTCATGCCGCATTTGGTCCCTCATCTCCATTGTCAAACACAATTAACTCATAGTGTTCTACCCAAACCAGCCCAACTTCTGAGGAGTAAAAAAGCAAAACGCTCTTAATTACCAAAGAGAGCCTTGTGCCGAGGAGATAACTTGGGAACACTTCATAATCGACTTTGTCAGCATCCCACCCCACCCCCATTTTGCTCCAGTCTTCTTCGACTTTCTCTCCTCCTTATTCTTTTTTTTTTCTGGAGAGAAGAAAATGGAAATAGGGGGAGTTCTTGTTTGTTGATACACACACTAGAAATTCTGCAGGCGCATGAAGGATTTGTGAACACAAACCCATAAAGACAGCGCGTGCGAATGGTCCAACTTTCTGTTCTTGCGCATCACAAAGCAGCGTATTGACAGAGGTGAATTCTGGGCCATCCCTCCCACCCTGCAACTCGGCTAAAAGAAAACATGTCAGATAGAAGCTCCTCGCAGCCATATGGCATCCCTCCTCTCTGTGAGATAACAGGAGTAGAAGGAGGGTGAGAGAGGCGTAATGATGACGGTGGAGGGAGACAGATACTGCGCTCTCCAGCTGCAGTCCTTTTCATATCCCCTCCACCGGGGATGGGTACACTTAGATCATCCTTTCACCTCCCCATTCCCCCCTTCCAATCTCCCTCTGCCTCCCTCCGTCAATCACCTCCTCCATGTTAGCTGCTCACAGTCAGGGAGGGGGGGGGTTAAGCCTGGTGAGAGCACGGTATCAAGCCACCGTCCCCTCCCCTCCTCTCCACCTACATTCTGGGGGTTGTAGCAGACATACAGCCATTATTTCACAGCCTCCGACAAGCAATCTGTGCATTAGCAAGCCGAGCGTGGCCCAAGCCCGGCCCACTCCCCGGCTAGGCTCGGCTCAGTTTGTAATTACCGACCACAACTCATCTGAGACAAGCCATTTCTCTCTGTTTAGAAAAGAGTCGAGGAGGATGGTGCATCGATGCAAAGCTGCAACTGGAAACTTGCTATTACTCCTGTTCCCGCAACGGCTTTTAGGGCAGTTTACTTTTGCTTGAGGAAGTGATCTAAATAGAATTCAGCTCTCTATTTGTAACTGACATCAGACAGGAGTGATGCAACCTGCACCCAACTGATAAAACCTATAAATCTGCAGATGGGTCTTTCATTAGAAAAATCCTCAACCACACAGAAAGTGATATCCTGCACAACCACATTTCCCGTGGCAGATTGTTGTTCCTCAGAAAAACAAGGCAGGAACAAAAATGGAGAAAAAACCACCTCTGGTTTATTACTATATTTGTCTTATTTTCATAGTTTTGGCAAATTCTATCTTATATGACAACATTGTACTCGTCAAAGTAATTGCTGAGATCTGGGATAGCAGCAACATCACTGCCTGATGGAGCAAGAAACAGAATCATCAGTCACATGATGAGACAGGTTGTAAACAAGTCCAGCCAGATTGTGTAAACCACTTAATTTGCAGGAAAAACCTAAAGTGAGCACACCTTAATTAAAGGTAGTAATCTCATATTACAGTGAAGACCCACTGGAGGAGAACACGCTAAAATGTCCCCAAGCCTTGAGTGACTTCCTCTGACAATTTACATGACTGTGTGACAATCAGCACTTGCATCTGAAAGAAAATGAATGGGGCCAAACTCTGCATTGTTCTCAGTGGGTTTTCGCTGTTATACAGGAAATCTATGTACCTGTACCTTGTCTTTTCCTCCAGCTTGAACTTCAGCTTTGTTGTCCATATACTAATACTCAGGTATAAAGTATGATGAAAATCTTATACCCCAATCTCTTTGTTGTGGTAACACATATATGACAAACAATACAAGTGCAACGTAACAGTGCAGGAAGCAAGTAAACAGTTGTAGAATTGTATTGTGTAGTGAGGTAGTGTATACTTTAAGTATACGGGATCTGAGTGCAGTAAACCAAGAGTGTAGTGCAGTATTAGTCAGTGTAACAATCAGTGATGTAATACAGTGTAACAGAATATTCTAATAATGTAATTATACACATTACAATTACAACAACAATGCCATGATAATAATAATGCAGTGATAATACAGTAGTACAATATAATACAACAATGCAATACAATGTATAATAGTAATATAATAACAGTGGAATAATGTATGTAGTATAATATATTATATATTAGATGCACAGTAATGCAATCTCCAGTGTAGTTCAGTGCAGGTTGCAGGTCTCATAGTAGGAGGACAAACAGGTGGTAACAGGTGTGTGTGGTCACTGACGATGCCGCGAGCTCTACTCCAGCATTCCTCATTGAGGGTGTCCTTTGTGGATGGTGGAGCAGTCCCTGTGATTTTTTTGGGCTGTGTCGACCACCTGCACAGCTGGTCAGTATGATCTCCATCGTGCAAGGTAGAGAGAATCCTGGGGTATGGGTCGACCTTCCTCAGTTTCTCAAAGAAGTGCTGGTGCTTGTGTGCTTTTTTGATGAGGGAAGATGTGCGGAGGTTTCCGCGAGATGTCCTCAGTGATGTGGACTCCCCGGGACTGGGAAGGTGTTGACCCTCTCCACAGCAGCTCCATTGATGTGGATGGGTCTGTGATGTTTCCCTGGCTCCTTCCAAATATGTTTGGCTAAGGAGTTTGTTCACCACCTGTCATGTTTTCTGCCCTGTCGGACATCTTTTTATGATGTCAGAGCATTCCCAGCATTCTCAGCAATTGGGTTTGTGAGTACAATGTTATTATTATTGATAAAAGACAGAATTATCCTTTAATACCATCTCTCATTTTTTCCAGTAACACAATAAGTAATATTTACAGTCTGTGCTTTTGTTTGTGTTTTGTCTATTTTTGCACCAGTATTTTTGACAACACATCTAGCTGAGCGTGTTATTTTAGTATTCTTCCCACCGCTGTGTAAATGCGCACCCACCTACTCAATATGTGCATCTTTTCTGGTCAAACAACAGGGCTGCAGTGATACATGCAGCAGAAAGCTCTGGCCTCAGACGGGCTTATATCATTAAACTCCATCAGGTTAACCATGAGATGAGCTGACTGCACTTCATGATGAGGGTGGGAGGCTAGAGGTGACTCACCATGCATTCCATATTCTGTACACGTGAAGCACTTCACTGCACTTTCCTGTACCTCTTTTTGCCATAACTCTTCATCCTGTTTCTTTCTTTCCGTCTTACTGTCATGTATTAGTGTATGTCTCTCTCTTCCTCAGCCACTGTCTTTAACTGCGTGATTCCTCTTGTTCTTTTTTATCGAGCCTGTCATCCTCTCCCTCCGTCCCTCCCTCCATGCCCTCGCTCTGTCTCTTTGACATTCCATCCTCATGCGGGCTCGCTCTCTCTCTGTCCTATTCGTCTGTCATCCTCCCTTGCTCCTGTCATCTCTCATGTCCCCATTCTCTCAGTCCCTGTCCAACCGCCTCGTTCTTTATCGTCTCTCTCTCTCAGGCATTCGATAGATAACTCAGGAGGTGCCCTATAGCCAGTACAAAAAAAAAGTAAATTACATGTTACAGATCAGTTTCTTTAATAGTGATAATTTACTTGAAACTTTAGTGTTATAGTTGCAGTCAGCTTCAATTACGATACATCTTCTCTATTGGGACGCTGTTGAGGAGAGCCTTATGTGAAAATGACAGGCCAGACGGAGATATACAAGAAGGAGGGAGTCCACATCTTCCTTCTTATTGATTACCTGCCAGCTACAGGAGGGGGGCACTGCACACTGCGTTCCACTGCACATTATAAATGTAAAAATAAAAAGCCCTCCCCCAGCCGCACAAGATGCTGTGACATGCAGGGGTCATTACCGCGATGATTCGGGGAGGAAATCGAAGTCGGAGCGCTTCTCACTCCTCCATGACGCCTGCTAGGCTATCAGCCACAAAGCCCCCCGGGTGATCCAAGCAAAGGCGGGTGTGATTGCGGATGATAATGCCTTTAGAAATAGTCCCGCCCGCCTTCTTTTACCCAGATGCCCTATTTAAGCATACAGCTCCTAGTCAAGATACTGTGTATTTCCAGGCTGTGGGACAGGAGCAAAGCTTTACCAAGCTGCATCATCTCTGAAGCAGGATTTCCTGTCAAGGAAGGCAGGAAAAGACACAATCCTCATCAATCTCTATTGGAAACGTAGCCTTGGGATTCACATGGCTATAAGTACAATATATGTTTGACTGCTCAGGCGTCTTTATGTTCCCTTTACTCTCAGTTTCCAGCATGTTTCTATGCATATCCCTTCGTTACCCAGAGCTATTTTTACTCCACTTTGTTGTGACAAATTTGAGGAGTACTGTGTGCTACTTTGTGCTTTCCATATTCCCCCATGGATTTTTTTGAGAACATACTGTATGGATTTAATGTAATAAGGACTGACAGAGGTAGGCGGGGGACGTACAGAACTTAAAGAAGAAGAGAACTAAGATCACTAACTTCGCACCGATTATTCTGTTGGGACGTATAGACAGATAGATGTGTATAAAAAGGAAATCAGAAAATTGAGCATTTTTAAAAATGGTTTTGTTACACAATTTGAAAAAAAGGATATCAAAGCCTATAAATAAATATAGACCTCCAACTTCAACATATCAAATCCACTAGTCTCTCAACAGTAAGCTAACCCTGTAGCCAAATGAAAAAGAAATTTAGGCACTTGATAGAAAATAGGCTATGGTTTTGGAAATGTTAGCTGAGCATAATAAATGTCTTCATATATAGCCCCATGATATACGCAAATATGGAGATGACGTTCAGAGGAAATAACGTCCTGTTTACTAAATTATGCACTGTGTTCTGTTAGTTAACAAAATAGTCATTGTGTTCCAGATCCCTGCACACAGGCATAGTTCATGTAAGGACAAGAGTCGTATTCCACAAGAGGGACTATGCCCATAAGTGGCGCTTCTGTCAGGAGTAAACAAAGGCAGGGCACATACATTGTGCTAAGAGAAAGGCTGGAGAGAAATGTTATGTTACAGCAATGTCTGTGTATTTTGCAGAATATACGAAGTATGAAAGAAAATTATTCACAATGAGTATTAATTAAGTGTCTAACACTCACATGGCTACAGATCCTATAGAGAGCCAGCAGTTGCCTACAATAGCCTAATCGCCCGATGATCATAGTTAATTAATCTCATTAGACATATCTGCCAAGATCTAAAGGTCCAAACCATTGAAAATATCAATCTGTGACCGTAGAATAACTAAATTGGCTTCAATGTTTCCTCGTCATTTCAACACTATTGGACAAAATTATAAAATAGGCTAAGCAATTTACAGCTGTGTTGATAATGTAATGGCTAGTCTACAGGCAAATGGAGCAGAGAGGAACAAGAAGAGATGAGAAGAATGCTTGGTTTTCTCATGTCAGGAACTTCCGGAGTGAGCACCGAAACGCCAAAGCCACTGAGCGCCGTCAGTCGCCAGCATTTCTGTTGCACTCTGCGGTCCCCTTTACTCATCTAGTGACAGTAGACAATTAATGCCCAAACATAGTGAAGGCACTGAACAACTAATTTCATTGTGAAAATATTAGGCATAACCTTCATATAGCTAAGAAACTTATTGATCATCAGCTTTTACTTCGTGGCCAAATTTGCAGTTTCTCTGGAATTAGCTACTGGAGGAGAGATGGGTATCAACTGTTGTATATTTAGATAAATAGCCTACAACTATATGGACGAGTCCATGTTGCACAACTTGTCTTAACTATACTCTTATTATTTGGATTATATTCTCCAACCAGTGAAGTAAAGAAGAGATTTAATAGGAACAAAATAATTACACTTGATTTCTAAACTTGACACTGGTTTGCTGTGTGTGGTGGGGGCAGGCATTAAGCGGGGGGCGTGCAATGCGCCCCTGGGTGCCAACACAGTCGAGCAGGCCCACCAGAAGAGAGCTCACTCCTGCCCACGGATATTCTTATGATCAATTGAAGAAATGTGATTACATCTTATTATGATTATGGCTCTGTCTGAATGTTGGTCTGGCCACCGTTTTGTTCCAGACTGAAATATCTCAACAATCATTGCATGGATAGCTGTGAAATTTTGTACAGACATTCATGGTTAGGCTTAGGCTGAACTATTATAACATTGGCCATCCCCTGACCTTTCCTCCAACTGGCATGCTAACATGAAATTGTTCCTAATCATCAGCCTGTTGGCGATGCCATTGCAAGCATGTCACCATGCTGTTTGCATTTGACTGACAGCCTTGCAATTGGTGCAGTTTTTTTCTTCATTTGTCTTACACAAAAAGACCTAAATATATGTTTTAATCATGTTATCAAATCAAGAATCGCCCCCAAGCTTGAAGATTTTAATTCTTTCCCTGTCATATCTTTCAGCACTAATAGGCAGCTAGACGGACAGATAGATAGATAGATAGATAGATAGATGGATAGATGGATAAACAGATAGAAGGAGAGATGCAGCTCAGTGTCTGCAGCAGCTCAAGCTTGACCATCACGGCTTCTGCATTGCAGTTAATTAAGGCGTTGCGTACAGCCGTGAATGTCTGCCATAATGAGTGGCTGGCCACCTGCCCCCCACACCACCACCCAGCCTCATCCCCCTCCGCTCGCCGCCTCCCATCCCAAGCCTCTGCCCATTAAACGCCTATCACCTTAATAGCCCATGGGAAGAGAGGCAAGGCAGCAGCCACCCAATCCCACCAAACTGGTCCAATAGACCCTCATCAGTGTGCAAACCCCGTGTGCTGTGCTGCCTCCCACAAGCACACACACGTAGGGAAAGGCGTATGTAAATAAATGTTGGGCAAATACACACTACTTGAAAAGGCCAACTATCACACACATAAAGGTCATTTCACTGACATATTTCATAAGTTATTATATACGCGCACATACAGCCTCTCCTCGGCTGCACAGCCACATCCAGCTCTGTCATATTAAGCGCTGTGATTGCTTGTCATGCAGAGGCTTCTCCTTCTACCCTCCCACCCCTCCACCCCACCCCGCTCATGCCCGCCGCCAAAATTGGCTCTAAAACCGCATGTCACTTTTGATTTGACCCGGCAGACCCTGAAACAATAACTTCATCAGGCCCTGTTAGAGTCTCATCCCTACCAGACAGCTCCAAAAACAAACACTGATTTCCCTTCATCTAGTCTAGAGGGCACCTTTATTCTTCTTCGCTCTGCCTCTCTCTCTCTCTCTCTCTCAGATGGGATGAACGCATAAATGGCCATCACAGAGCTCTCCTGCGCTCAAGGCTCATCTTCCTGCGCTTTTTTTTTTTTTTTTTTTTTTTTTTTTTTTTTTCAACGGAGGATGACGTCGTCACATGCTGTAGTAGGATTAAATAGGTCACCCCACAGACATTGGACACTTTAAGAAATATGTCACTATACGCCGATGCATGTGCACTGACTTTTAGAGGTATAACTAATCCCCCCTACTCTGCATCACAATCATAAGCCGCTTGTCAATATGGCTTACTTATGACTTATGTGTCACTGGCTCAGAGTGTAACTGTGTCACCAATGCACTTAACTCCTCCAGAGTAAACTGTCCTGTCTGAACAGATCATCTTCTGACTTGGAGTTGCTGCTCAAACACAAGGAGAGTCGGGTATTTTTGAAGGAACTTTAGCTGTTCGGTAAACCACCGACAGCATTCAGAAATATAGATGATGACGTGTGCCCTTAACGTCTCCGCACTCCATCACCTTTTACTGGAGAACAGAGGCCAACTGGGGCTGCTTGAAATGGGAGACCCTCTGGGCTGACGTGTGGGTGTGTATGTACGTGTCCTCTTGTCAAGGGCACTGCAAGAGTGATACAGGGGGGCCGCAAGGTGGGCTGAGACTGTTAATGTGCATTTCTACGTGTGATCCTATACGTGCTGTTTCAAGGTTCTCTGTATATGTACACAAGCATGGTTATTCTCGTGTATTTTCCTCGCTGATGTCCACAGTTTGACAACCTGTCCCTCCCATCACTCTCACACCAAACATGCTTAGTGATGAGATAATAGAGTGAGGCTTAGCCATTATGTCAACAGTGCATATGCCAGACATTAAGTCTCATCATTATGAAGTTGGAGTCGGGTCCCTTGTGGGCCCCTGACGGGCCTAATGATCTGATAATAGGATGACACATGTAATGGCCCATCTCACTGGAATAGATTTATCTCTCCAGCACCTCTGCAAAAAATGTACAGATACACATATACAGAACATGTGTTTTTGTACCCCCACACACACACATGCATGCATGCACAGTAATAGATGTTATTTGTCTGATAGTCCCACCCACCTGGGTGTTACACATATGTCAAAACAGGTGCATCCATATAGATGGAGAGTAAATCATAATTACAGTGATGAAGTACCCTCTCAGCTCCCTTAATTGAAAACAAATGGGACCTGGGCCTGTCCCTAGTGTCTCCATGCTGATGAGTGAAAGACTATCCTCGCTGGCTTGCAATCCCACAGAGAAAGCAATAGCAACATTCAAAAGACATTCAGAGAAATCATTTGTCATTATTTAACACAATTACACACAGATGCCAGTGTAGGCAAGTGACATGTGCATGAAGTGCAAACATATGAGGAGCAGTCTTTCATACCTGTGTGCACACGTCCACACATACAGAAACACACACTCCCATCAGGCCACAGCGGTCTCTTATTTCAGGGGCCCGTAGCGCGCCATCTCTAGAGAGTCTATAGTTTGCAGATGCACACATTAGCATAGTATCCCTTTCACAAACAAACACACTCCCTCTTTCCTTACAGGGATTGATTTATCCATAAAAAAGCTCTTCGGCTTCTCTCGTCCTTCTCCACTAAGTAATTACCTCATCAGGTCTGTTTTTAACCCACATCCTTCCAACAGTCTCCTGCAATAATACTCCATCCCTCCACCCTCCATCTTCTCTCGTATCCACATGAATCATAATAGGGGTCAAAGTTTGCATCAGTCCAAGAGGTATGATGGGATGTCCCCAAGGAGGGCCAGGATGCAAATATGGGTAAAAAAAAAAAAAAAAGTATAAATAAAACCAAAGTGACATCAGCTGGAGAAAAAACAGGGAGAAAAACTACACCTGTCAGACCCCTCCCCACTCCACCCCCTCACCACAAGTCCTGGTAACACATTAGTATTGGACCCTGGTTAAATGGTCGACCCTATCCTCCCTTCATCCATCTATCCATCCAGATGAATAGTAATGACCACAGAGCGGGACAGCCCCCGCTGAATTAAACATTTCCTTCCAATGAGGATCTTACTTTCCTCCTTCGGATAGCGACATTTTTTCCACCGGCAGAGGTACTTTATCATTGTGCAGCTCAGGTGCATTGGAGGTCAATGACACAGACCCAGCATTGTTCTAATATATTCCATCTCAAGGCAAATGAGATGCATTTCAGCATGAACCCTCAGTCTGAGGGTCAAGCCGCAACTGCCCCTGCAATTTATTTGACTGCCACATTCAAGCTGCCTTTCTGAGGAAGTGGCACGTACCCGGCCCTGTAATGGCTACACCTGCAGGAAACCAGGGTCCAATGTCCCTAAAGTGTTGCCCAGGAAATCCCATGTGATTGAAATAGTCCCTCTATCTCCCCTCTTTCACACTGTGCCTGTGTATTCCTTCGTGTTTGATGTGCAAGCTCACCCAGGGACCACGACTGATTTGTATTCTGTGCCCTTTCTCTCTTTTTCTTTCCCTCTTTCCATGGTTTCTCCTCCTCTCTTACCTCCTCTTCCTCTCTCTTCTTCGTCATTTCTTCATCTTCCTTTATCTCTCACGTATCAGGTCGCCAGCTGACCATCTTCAACAGCCAGGCGTTCATCAAAATTGGTGGCGGTGGAGAGAAGGGGCGCCACTTCCAGGGCCAGATCTCAGGCCTGTACTACAACGGCCTGCAGGTGCTCAAACTGGCGGCCGAGGGCGACCCCAATGTCCAGACCCAGGGCAACCTGCGGCTGGTGGGCGACGTGCCCTCGGTGCTCACCACTGACACCACCTCCACCACCCCACTGGCTGATATGTCCACCACAATCATGGAGACAACCACCACTATGGCCACAACCACCACCCGCAAACAGCGCTCGCCCACCATGAGGGACAGTGTCACACAGGTGAGCAGTAGTGTGTTTGTGATACAAGCTTGTTTACATGACTCATACCGAGAAGCTATAAGAAGGCTGGCGTTTGAGTCACTGAGCAGGGGAGATATTTTCATGCCGTGCAGTGTGATGGAACATTGCCAGTGACTTTTAATTGGCTTTCTAAAGTTCCTCCAAAATCTCAAAGTGCTGAAAACAATATTTGAAAGATTAAACAGCATGGCCAAGTAACCAGATGGCCCGCCTTGGACGAGATGAGGTGCATTTCAAAAGAAATCATACGTCAGCTGCAAGGTCAAACAGTCACATTCTCAGCACAGTGTTTTGTGTGAGCTTCTCCTTTTTAGCCCTCAGACGCATTCAGATGTTCAAACAGCCCTCAGCCTGACGTGAGAGCTTTGTGTGGCTCGTCCTATTAGACCAATCAACACAGCAATTTTGATTTCCTCTAAGAAGACATGGCTGACTAAACCCTAGACGTGGTATGATGCTGGAAATTACAGCACATCCAGACGGATCAACAAGGGCTGGAAGAGGGGAGGAACATAATAAAGAGAACATCCTGCGGCAGCGGCGGCACAACAACTTAGGCTGCTATAAATGTGTATTCATGACTCTCCCACACATGCATGTGAAAGGTTATGATTTATGGTCTGATGATTATCTACATGGGCTAAGGGTAGCCATCACCATCATGGTAAGCAACAATTAGCAAACAATAGGGAAGCGCTGTTGCCCACATACCAGAAGATGGAAGAGGCGGTTCCTCCGGTACTGAACAACTCTCATATAAAAAGACAGAATAACAGGCTCCATGTGTTCCAGGGAGAGATATGCTCTGGTTCACACCCAGTGCTGCATAGCATTTTAAAGTAAGTGTGATCCAGGACATCATTGGAAGAGATGCAAGCTTCTCTATGTCAATGCCGGATGTACATTATGTCAGCTATTTCCATGTTACTGTAATCACTTTGTACTGCAACTACTTTAAAAGCTCTCCATTTCATACTTTAAACTTCAGCCGTCCGACAAACTTTTATGATCGCTCGCAGGAAACACAAAGGCAAGGTGCCAATTACCAGCGCATTTCTCTTATTCGCTCGTGTTCATTAGCGCTATTCATGTCCACAGAAGCTTATCTGAGATCAATCAGCAAGCCACTCGTGCTCGTCCCTGACAACCCTGATCAGCAGATTCAGAATATATTTAGACCGGCTCGCTCTTTGTCCCTTTATGATCATCTCAAACCTTAGCGGATTCAGTCCTTTGAAAGTCCTATCTGTCTTATTTTGAATAAACACAGCAGCGCCAATTAGAGCAAAGTCAAGGTGAAGCTGTTGATGGCACAAGTGCTCAATCCACGGTTTTGTATCAACTCTTGTTTATTTGTTGTTAGTTCTTTTCTTCCTCTTGTACATTTGGAAAAAAAAAAAAAAAAGTCACTTAATGAAGCCTCCACAGCCTCATCAAAGCAGTGTTCTGATGCCAGACGACAAAAGACATGCAGGCGGTCGTGCTCGCAAATGTTCACCCAAGCACTTTCTTTCAGTCATGTTGAGGCTGCCATGTAAGTATAAGCGACTTTTTTTTTTAAACTCAAAGGTCAGTTCCTTTACAGGCAACATTGTCTCCAGTGTTTCCCAGTTGGAATGACTTATTCGGACGGATGGTTCATGGTTTCGTGTTTCTGCGTCTTCTCTCTAAACATGAGATCAATGGAACCCGACTCCGAGATGTCACATGTAGCCATCCGCTCAGTTCAATATCATATCTCTGGTCTCCAGACTTCTTGGCGGAAACGTTCCTCCGTGTTCAGCACATAACAAGCTTGTACAGCAGCGGCCTGTGATGTAAAATTGGCAGCCGTAGACGGCCTTGTTTGATAAATTATCTGGAACCATTTTAGGATAGCAAAGGACTCTTGAGTGTTGCCTGCTTCTCCACTGTTACAAGCCTTAATGCGCGCTGCATTTGCTGACTGACGTTTATGTTGGGTCATAAAAAAGCAGAGTCCCACCTTTAGAGTGCTTTTTATTGCTAAGAATCTATTTTTCAGCCTGTGTACGCACACTTTAACAGCCTCTTCTTTATTATTATTATGTACCTCGCCGAACGCGGTGTATCGCCACAACGGCCCAAAATAGCATTAAGGATATGTGTGTGAGAATGAATAGACATTAGAAATGAGTCACTCATCCAAATATTTTAATGATCAAAGAGGCAATATTTTTCTGTGCACGCAAAAACATAAAAGCCTTATTGGGGTGTAAAGTTGGCCAACGCAGCCCTGATCATTCATACAGATGGTCCCAGTGAGACTAAATGTTTTTTTTCTTTTATTTTTGAAATTCGTTATTTGCGAGGAGGTGTTGAAGGCCTGGCAAGCTCGTCTGCTCCCGTGCAACCAAGAGAGAAAATCGAACAGACATGGTTCAGTGAAGGGAGAGAAAAGAATAACTGTTGTTCTAAAACTGTGTAGTGTAGACACAGTTGTAGTCAAGTAAAATTAAGCAAAGAGCCATGAAAGGTTGAGGATTACATTGATTTTGAGCAGCTGAGAGGCAGCAGACAGTGTATGAAATCTTTTAGATTTGCTCTTCTAAACACTCTGTCTCTGGTTTGTCTGTCCTGGGAAAAAAAAAAAACCCTGTGGTGCACAGGAAGTGTTGTTGTTTGTTTTTATATTTATGGCAGCAACAGCCGTTTGGAATAAATGGGAAAAAGAAAAATGGGTATTTAGCTGGAGCGGTGGTGTGTATCGCGGCTGAACAGACGAGGGAAAGCACATCGCAAAACTGAAAACACACATACAACTCCGACTCAGTCAATATCACAGATAAAAATTAGCTCCAATTTTGGCAGAGATTATGTGGCATCGTGATTAAAAAGGTTCTTTTACAGTAGATAAATAAAGCCTTCACATCCTTGTGAATGGTAATTTTCCCTTAAAGTCCCTTTTTAAAATTAATGGTAATTGACATTTGAGTTCCATTGCTTTTATGAAGCAGTGTTGTTCTGTGATAATTAAAGTTGTAAGAACGAGCCTGTTTACAAAAAACGAGGGCATAGATGGGGCAGAAGTTAACTACAACTCCCAAGGTGCAATTTGGCAAGTAACATCCCATCACCCAGCTAAAAAATTAAGACAACTGATTTTACAATCTGTAGAATAAATTAACTTCTAAATGATTTTCAGATTCTGGGTTAATGTTGAATGAACTCATTAACTGTGATGCCATCTTTTGTTCCCAAATACACAGTGTGAGCATTGTGTTAGTTAGTTATTTACTTAGTTGGTTAGTTTGTTTGTTAGTCGTTTTCCATTTCTGTTTGTCATTTGTAATCAGTAGTGACTGTAGTTTCCATCCTGTCATTTTCAGAAGAACTTGCTAGAGGCAGATAGTTTGTCATGTTATTACAAGAAACACTCAAATTTAAGAATTGTTTTTGGCTGCATCAATCTCGCCCATGCTTTAAATCCGCCTACAAAGCTCCGATTGGCTCCGTTCTTTTTCCCGTTGGAAGACATTGACATCATTGAGCACGACGCAAGAACTATTTAAATCCCTGAAGAAAGTGGAGAGGTGGACAGTGATTCAGAGGTCTGGAACCAGGATAGCAACAAAGTCGGATTTTAAATTTTAAATCCCACATGAGGTGACTTTAAATAACACAGACACAAGGTTTTTTTTAAGCTTGTTTAAGTCAAAACATGAAAAAAGAAATCAGTGATTTATGCTTCAAAACAAAACATATATGTTGTAGGAAGTGCATAATTTAGTGATGGCTCAGGAATCTCTTTGAGGAGAAAGCAATTTTTAATTGGCAGTGAAGCTCACACCAGTCTTAACACTATAGATTACATTTTGTAATAATTGTTCTACAGGCAATCACTGCAGCAAAGTGCATTTTGAAAATAACCCCTGGAGCCTTCATCAGTTATTTTAGTCACAGTCATATGAGGCATGAGGGATGCCTGATTACTTAATACCTGATTTCTTATTTATTTATATATACATATATACACACACACACACACACAGTGGGTAGTTAATAATCCATCACATGAAGCCTGTGGTGTAATTTTGTACTAAAGCAAAGATAGTAATAACATTATAAATACACTAGGCCAAGCTAACAGGAACCATGGTGCTCTAATGAATATCCCAAGCACCCGCCAGGACACGGCGGAGACAGGAGACAGGACCAGGGTGGCGGAAAGCAAGAGAGCGGAAACCCAAATTTCAATTTCTCCAACAGCTCTGAGCTACCCGCTGCGCTGTAGCTTTGATCACAGTGGAATAATGCGCTTTGATGCTTAGAATAAAAGATCTACCTTTTGATGTGTGTGTATGTGTGTATGTGTGTGTGTGTGTGTGTGTGTGTGTGTGTGTGTGTGTGTCTGTGTCTGATTTTTTTTTTCTTTCCCTTCACCCCTTGATACTTTGGGTTTCTATGAAACCGTCAGAGTCATCACTTGTCCCGCTCTGACCCAAATTTGATGTCAGGGTGTTATAAAACTAAGATCACAAGCTGCGCCCTTGCTGCCGCTGTCTTAAGCGGAGAGCACTCCCAGGTGTTTGTGATCGCTCTCTGACCTGTGCAGACGGATGCGAGACGAGTTGTCTCCTCGTGGATTCAGCTCGGAGGCTGGTAAGGAAAGTTGTGACCAGTTCAAACTGGAGTTTGGAGCTGCTCCTTCAGCTCTCCTCCAGCAGTTACCAGTACATTGGGTCACAATTTTCAATCCAGTAAATTACACTCGGCGCTGATGTTGTGGGTTTGTCGAGGGGGTGAAATGGGGTTTACAAGTGTGTCACAGATGTTGCACTAAATTACAACTGTGATAACTCCAGGAGGCTGAAACAACCATTTGACAGTCAGCAAGACATTGGATTACTGAAAAAAAAATTCATTTATGGCCGCAAACTCACCCTGCCCAGGCCATTTATTGATGGACTGGTAGCGTAATTTAAGAAGTGCACATAAAGGATACTATATGTGATGTTGTATTTGAAGAGTGAAGGAGCTGATTGCATGGATGGAATAGAAATGTAAGTGTATGTTTGATGGAGATGTTGCTGGGAAACTGAAGCAGGCTCATTAGGCAGGGCAGCACGGTGCAACATATATGTGGCACGTGCTACAAATACAACTCAGTGAAAGGAATTACTGCAGTAGCACCCATGTGATACAGCTTTGCAATGCATGTGTGTGAGCTCAATCTATGGTGCATCGCTATTCCACTTGGTCGTAGACTATCATGCACTTAAAAATCATGTTCATGGCTGTGTCCATACACTAATTTCTACAATTCCAAAGGGAATGGCTGCCATATTGGTCCAGGGAAGTCGTAGGCAGGAGGTCTATGCACAGCCAAAATCATCATAACTCACTGAATTTTTAATCAGTTTTCAAGAGGTTTGATTTGTTGTAAATGCCAGACATGCATGTATCATATAGGAGTTTTTATTACATTCTATGTAAAAAAAAAAAAAAATCCTACTGCATGAAAAATGGCTCCTATGACGTAACTGTAAATGAAGACTGAATGAATAATAAATTAAAAAAGACAATCACAACAAACACTACAGTAAAGTTGAAAGATTAAGTAGATGTCTGACAGGCTTCACAATTCTGTTTGTAATTACTTTAATTAAATATTCACATTTTGCTGATTTTCATTTTAAGTCACAACGTTAATATACAGTATATCTAGTGTATCAGCAGGGTTGTGCACAGTTACATATCCATAAATACAATAATCTTACAGTTTGTACAAGTGAAAATAAATAACTTATTAGAGCTGCATGTTTATAAAAAGAGATGAACAATGCAAAGTTAGCTCTAATCTCATATACAAAATGTATAAAAAGAGTGATCATGACAGAAGTTTTATCTGACAGAAGTTTGCGTACTTAGTATCATGTTAGCTTTTAAATGAGGATCACATAAATAAGGATTCGATATATCAAATTCAACACACGAGAGCAGCACAAAAGCCGAACATGATCCACTTGTACTTGTACCGTCTGAATGGGTCAGAACCTTCTGCAATAAGACACATCTCACAAGCTGGATGCATCATCTAGTGTATATGTCTTTGAGCAAGTTGAGTGAGATGACATGAAATAATTAACTTTAAAGTTATCAACCAAAACCAAAACCCCGAATGAGCCGGCGAGGAAGAAACAAATGAAGAAAGGAATGAAACACAGCCAAATGAAAATAGCACTGTGTGGAAAAAGGATTTCTCTCGGCTAACCTTTGACAAGGAACAGCAGCTCTTGTTCTCTTGCTGGTGCTGGGATGTTCCAGTAAAGATTTGAGGGGATGACCCTCATATAATGAGTCCTTTCATTAAGTGATGTCTGCTCACAGACCATAGCCGGGGCCAATGGCTTCAATCTGTTGCACTCTGTAAAAGAATTCTAGTTTTTAGCTGTTACACTGCTTCCAATGTTTGTCTGTGTAAATGGCTAATAAAAGAACAAACACACTAAACAGATTTGCAATGTATGATCAATATGAATTTAATATAATATATAGGCATAATATAAGGATGTTTTATATAAAAGGAGGAGTTATAACTTTGCAAATAAAGACAATATTTGTTGGAAAACATTTCTTGTTAAGGTTTGGATGGTGCCCTGTGTGCAACATTTATGCCTTCACGTGCCTGTTGAAGTGATGAACTGCAGGGACATTTACTCATGCCACAATTTTGCCTGCGCTACTAAACTTTCAACCTTTGCAGCACCAGTGCGACGTGCAAAAAACACAGTTAACATACAGCCCCGTTAGGCCCGTTTGACAGAGCCAGGTGATGTGAACGCACACTCAGACTCACACAACGTAATTAATAAATCATTACACCCAGGTCGTGGATTAATAACAGAGAGAAAATGCTGCACAGCAGTGTGGCCCTCGAATCAATTATACTGATAAAAGCCCCCCCATTTTCCATCGGATGACCCCATCTTGAATAACAACCAGAGGCGGAGAAGACAAGGAGGAGGAGGGGGGGGTCTCGGTGTCTAGACATGCAGCTGTGTGAGTCATGCAGTAGCGAGGACAAACCCTGGCTACTAAATTGGAACCACCTTGTCAGATTTAATCTGTTTTCATCTCCAGATCCTGTACCTGCTGTACTAAAGTCTGCACTAACAGACTTCATGTCTTCTGTCTCCTTTATAACACGGTTCAAATGTTAAACACAAATGTCTACAAGCTGGGTCAAGAAACACATTCCTGATACAACAAAAAGTCTAAATTGAGTGATAGTTGTGCAATAGTGCTTTGAATGTTTGTGCCCACATGATGGAGGATGTTGTAGACAGGCTCTTTGATTGGTTGGTGTTTGGACAGATAGAGCTTGTTTTACTTCATCTTCCCTCAAACTTCACATCTCTGCTCACATAAATACACATGGGTGCCACTCATAAAGCAACCCGCCTACATATTTTCAGCAAATGCGTTACTACTACTAACAAACAGATCAACAATAAATCATGTTGTAACCACAGAAGGATTTTTACTTATAGCCTTTTTTAAGTTTGCATCTACATGTATTATCATGTGTGTCTGTGGAGCCTTCACTGTGGCTGCCAGAGACTCTTAATCCTCTTCGATGTTCCACGTATCTTCTACACCTTTCTGTCTCTCTTCTTCCAGAATGCGGATGACCTCTTGGTAGCATCAGCTGAGTGTCCTAGCGATGACGAAGATTTGGAGGAGTGTGAGCCTGGAAATGGTGAGTCAACTCAGGGAGTTCTGTCTTCATTGTAAATGGTATCCAAAAATCAAAGTGCAGCCTAGAAAGAAAAGCAGAATCACTATATCCCTTCCTCCACTTTTATATGACACTTTGTGACTGCTCGGCCCTCTGTATGCAGCTGTGATTGGCCAGATGTGTATCCTTTCTTATTGGCTTTCAAAGCAGCAGGCAGTCAGCAGCACCGTGGTCCGTCAATTGCTCAGCCAAGTGGTAGTATCTGGCATTTACCCAGCTGTTGCACCAATCTCCTGCCCCCATTTTAACAGGGCAGGACAGTTTCAATGTGGAGACGCAGCTTGTTCTGTGCAGCACGCAGCTGTAGGCTGGCAGGCCCGGTGGCTGAGGCACCGTTAGTGTGAACAGCGGGTCAAGTTATGTTCTGACACCATGACAGGAGGTGGAAGTTAAAGGCCATGTGTTTTACTCCCCGCCTCTGTGGTTTTCTAGCTCTATTAAGTCGGCCATGCTTGAAAACTGCCACGAACCAACGTGAACCTACAGCGAAGCAGAGCGATTCAAATGACTGCTTCTGACTGCAGTAAGGCCAAAAATCTAAGAGACAAAATAGAGATATGCAGATCCACATGTAATGACATTTTATCCTGAAAGATTGCGTCTGACAAGATTTTTGTTTCTAAATGGTATTACAGATTTAAATGACTGGTGTGGGTGAGATGAAAACGACAATTGCCTCGATGAAACCTATCATTACGCTATCAAACCCTGCCAGTATACATACTGCCAACTTCCAGTGATTCAAATTGTCGAAACTATTCTTCTGGAAACCCGTTAATAACACCTTAGGTCAAAGATAAGAATCTAATATAAATGTGCTCTTGATGTGCGTATAATAGATTACTGTTAGACGCAATGAATCAAACATGTTTAGTTAAATATTCTCGCAGCCTCAACTAAAAATCGTGTGTTATTCAGTCTCTCGCCTCATTTTTCATCTATACTTACATAGTGAGTGAAACGGAATATCAGGGCAGGGTTTAGAGAGGAATCCAGTCAAATCCATAAATTTTGATGCAGCTGTCAAGGACTATCCAGGTGAAGGAGACTGAGAGATAAATAAATCAGTGTTCTTTAGGAAACATCGAGCTACAAGGTATCGGTCAAGTACGTTTTTTATATGATGGGTGAGGTTTGCTAGTCACCCATAATCACATTTGATTGGATGAATTTATGTGTAGACGCCCGAGTTCAAGTTCAAAACTATCACTTTTTTTTTTTAGATTTAAGCACCGTTTATACATCTTATCCTTGGTGTTCCTCAGACCCTCACAGTTTATTATGGGCTCATTTCAGGCTTTTACAAAATAGAACGAAAATGTAAATAACAATACTGAGAATGTATCTCTAATCTTAGTATGGGTCCACCATGAATTATACGACACAAAAACCGGATTTGCCCAAAATCTACCCAAATGTCCTGAGGGTATAACAATCCCTCAGTAAAGAATGAAAGAACAAAAGTGATTAACAAAAAAAAAAATGAACAAAAGAATCAGGATCACCATAATGTCTTTGTTTGTGAAAAGCACTTCACTTTGCGAGGCTAAAAGTTTTTTCAGGAACGGGGATTAGCGGCTTGAATAGAATATATGTTGGACTGTAAATGGCAGGAGATTATAGCAATCGGTGTGTGTGCGAGGAGAAACTGATCTGAACCTGTGTTCAAAAACTCGAGTGTAGCATTCTCCTGCGGTTTTCTCTGTAGGTGGTTGGGACCGAAATAGAGACTCAATTCCCTTCTTATCGAAAGGAGAAATGAGAGTTTTTCACTGGATGCTATGCCCAGGCTTAATCTCCCATGGGGAAACGCAACTCTCTCTCTCTCTCTCTCTCTCCCTCTCTCTCTCCTATGCCCACACAAACACACACATAGTGGCAGACATGCTCACCTTTCCAGACAGACACTTGTCTCTCTGGCTATGTGGGTGTAAAGTTTTCTCTCTGCAGCCGTCTCTCCCGAGAAACAACAAACACGCTCGCTCGCGCACGTGCTCCCATATCGCACCTTTCCAGACGCCACGACGGTTCCGGCAAGGCGAACTGGCGGGGGTCACGTAAGCCTCGGCGAAAACTGCGGACGAGGGGAGAAGAATCAACACTGTCCGCGAAACATGTCCCCTCTCCATCACTGCTCCGCCAACACAGGCCTGCAGTCATTGTATGATAGGAGCAGCTCCCAGTGTTTTCAATTACATTTCAGAATGTGTTATTGAACTGCCTTCAGGAAAGAGAAAAAATGTTAAGCACAGCTGTGGATTTTCTATTAAGCCGAGCGAGATATGACTGCTGTGAATTCACGGGGATCAATACAACTCCTTCTTACAGTATATACAGCCAGTGGATCTGCTTTACAGATGTGTTTACCTGCAGCTGTAGTGCCTCAGCACACAATTCAAGGCATGCAAGCTTGTTTTCTCACAAGTGCATTTCACCCAGGAGTTTTTCGGCCGTCTGGCGCTAAATGATGACCCTCGACGTGAAAAGCTCAGACAATGAATCGTGGGGCAGCCACGGTCTCACGCTCGCTGAGGAGCTCAGAGTGGATGCGAAATAGGAAAAAAGAAAAAAAAAAAAACACAGGATGCAGAGAAGAAGGAAAAAAGAGACCTGAGGAAGAGATGAGCGGGAAAGAGCTGGAAGGACTGCGTTGTGAAGGACTGACCCTCATTGAGATTTGTGTCACGTTCCTCTGCGCTCAAAGCAGGAGAGAGAAATGGGGGAGAGCAGAGAGATAGAGAGAGAGAAAGAGCTTGCAAGAGGATGCAAAATTGAGAGAGTGAGCAGAGTGAAATTCCCGTGAACGATTCCTGCCTTTCCCACCAAGCTAATTAAACTTTGACTTTGTTAGGGAGCCTTAATTACATCACCCAATTAAAGGTTCGGTTTGGATCCTCCAGTGTTGTTAATGAGCCTCTGTCAGAAGAGTGGCAAGACCTAGGAAGCAGGGACCTGGATTACGAAGATGGAACACGCACCGGGGGATAGAGTGACGAAGCGAACACGTGCACGGTGAAAAGACGCAAAGATATTTGTACATTTGCATGAAGAGTCAATTAACGCACATACATGAAAAGTCATCTACAGAGAGTTAATTGTTTTCACAGCAACAAGCAATTGTCTCTTTCTCCAACAAGCCCTGCTCATTAAATCTCTTTCATTTTATCTCCAATTTTCACTTTCTGCATTTTCTCTACCTCAGCACGACCTCACTTTCCCTCTCTCTCTCTTGCATACCTCCAAGCTACTTATCAGTCCCAGGATGTTGTAGGCGCTATATCGGTTTTACTCTGACAAGATCAGAGCTTTGAGGAGCTCCTCAATTATTCATCAGACGATACACTATAGAGGCAACCTGCGAATGTTCTTTATAGGTCGAGGAGTGAAACCAAGAGGTTGGGTGATAGATGAGGGATGACCCAGAGCGATGAGCCCACTCGCCCTGTGTGACTCAGTGCTCGCCTGGGATCAAACCCGCCATGCTCGATCGGTTTGGGTGTCAGTTGTTTGCGAACGATACTTTATTGATCTCCCTTTGCTAGCCATCCTCCACAAGTAAACAGCCCCTGGGTTTATCGTGCGGCTTCCACACTTTGGGTGTTGGCGATGTTGAGGCTCGAACCGGCGACCTCTGAGTGATCTCAGCTGATAACAGGGCGCCTCAACTTTACTGTGATGCCCAAATTTATTCCCCTGCCCCTGCTCCGCCTGAAAGGATTAAGGTAGCAGCGATTAGTACGATCAGCATTCTTCTGATCTGACCATTTTCTGTGGAAATAATGTGGGAGTTAGGCAAGCTATCGAGATTGCATAGATAAAGAGCTGACTGGTTGAATTTGTGTAATAATCGTGTGATCCCCGGTGGTAATCCCCAGCAGGACTGAGAAATGGAAACAAAGAACAAAATGGTTAACAAATCATAAAAAAAAAGTGTGGATAATAACAAAGGCTACTGATTACATTGAGTTATAATACAAGTTTATTTGTAGCATTATTCAACAAGCCAATTCAAAGGGCCTTACATAAAACATAAAAAGTGAAGCTGAAGAATATAAAAAGACAGAAGTAGGATTTAAAAAAGTAATGGAATTAAACAAATATAACCTTGATATAATATGTTAATAAAACAGAATATAATCATTTGCAGAACAGCTGGGTTTACTGGCACTGTTTTCTGACATGTTCCTGAGTCCATCTCCTTTATACAGTGATGTGTTTGACAAAGTGTTGAACCTCTCTCCATCCTCGCTTGTGAACGACTGAGTCTTTCCAGGATGAACCTTTCATACCCAATCATGATACTATCACCTGTTACCAATGAACCTGTTTACCTGTGGAAGGATCCAAACAGGTGGTGGATCAGTCCACAACTTTCACAGTCTTTTGTTGCTCCTGTCCCAACTTGTTGTGTGTTGCTGCCATCAAATTCAGAATAAGCAGATATTTACAAAAATCAGTGAAGTTCAATGGAGTATATGACAGAAAGGAGTTATCACATTCTGTTGTATTTATGTTTTTACACAGCGTCCAAACTCTTTTGGATTGTATCACATAAATAATTGATATAACGTCTATTAATAAATGTAATGACGTATTGATGTATGATGTAATTCACAGAATTTATTAACCAGTAAATTAACCAGTAAACTCTAAATAAACTAATCAAGATTGAATTACTTCACCACTCAATAATAGTTAAATAATATGAAATGATATATACACTTATTTTATTTATGATTTTTATGGAACAGTGTCACAGTTACAGTAGTTTATGTACATGATGTACTGTATCAGAGGTGCACTTGAGTAAAAACAATAAGGACATAGCTTTCATAAAGACAAGCCAGCAGAATCAGTTATTACATTTGTTGGCTTTCAAGAAATGGATGCAGAGGCTGGCGCTCCGTGAGTTCAGTCTACTGTTAAATGCACGTATCAAAAACCAAAGAAGTGCATTATTCTACATTATTCAGATGCTGTGTAGCCATTTTACTGCAAAACTGGTCAATGATGCATTTTATTATTAATCATCACCATCATGTTTGCAATATCTTATCGAAAGCAGTGGATGGATAATGGGTTTTTTTTTTCTTGTGTCACACTCACACTGTCAACTGTAATATAGTTTCTCCCATGGTGGAGAGATACTGGTTCACAATTTGTATGAAACACCTAACCCAATTTCTTTTTTCACTTAATTTTCCCTTGCTTGTGTTTTCCAAGAGCCAGTCGGCTTTGCAGTTTAATTTGACAGATACACTTCAAGGAAAGTGTATGTGGCAAAGAGATGTGAGGCAGATATATTCCAGCACCACGGCAGGAGAAAAAACAAGATCTAGAAACCATGAAGTGGGCCAAGAACAGGCCCAAAGCAAAAGCAGGGAGGTAGCGAAGCAGTCGATTTCGATATTCTGTGCATATCTGAGATTTGTACCATTGTGAGGTGGAAGTCAACAATTCCAGCCAGCTTCATGGAGTGGATCCAGGTGCTGATGAGCTGCAGGGAGGTGACTTTGACTGTAGCCGATGTGTGACTCTCAGCGAGACACTGTACGAGCAGAGCACCGTCCCTTTGTGTCATGATAAATCACTTTTGCCTGAGAGCGACAGCAGCAAACGCAACAGTTGTAAACAGTTTATGGAGTCGTACGTATGAAGAAACAGGCTCTTTCTTTTCCTGTTGCGCAGATTATATGGCCGTAATTGTACCTATTGTGGCGTGATTTAAAAGAAAGCAAGGGGAAATATATTATGTTCGGACGCGCCGTTGGATTTTCCATCTGCAGCCTAATCAAAGCTGAATTATAGAATACTCAAACTCCAAACAACCTTTTCGCTCTAAATATTTCAAATGGATGTGAGCGGGGCGACGTGATCGGCAGAGTAACGATGTTTGTTAGGGGGCCGACATAGATGCATCAGTATCCATCTGCCCTGCTCTCATTTTGAGTAAATAGAGGGGGGATGACTCATACTGGCAGCGATGTGGAGTGGCGTGTGGGTAAAGATAAAGAAGAAATTTCATCATGCGGACTAAACGTGGTTCCACTGCCTCAGCTGTTCAAATCAATGGAGTCAAACTCAATCAATCAGGCTGAATATCTCTCTTGCTTTGAACGCCTAAATGACAGCGTTACAGTGATGGAGAAAGAGACGCCCACACACTGGAATCAGCTTTATGTGTTCCTCAGCACCGTTTGCATCAGAACGGATCTCGAGTCTGTCCTGGTTTTGGTTCAAACATTGCTGACTCAACCGCAAGTCGGTCCAGAGCGAGAGGTTTTGATGTTGAATAAAATGATGATAAAACGATAACTGAACATGCTCACTTGGGCTGACTTCGACAAGCTCCTGCGTGTTACAAATCCATCATGGGTCTCCTCTGGTTTCACATCAGCCTGTGGTTCGTGGCAGCTTTCAGGAGGACACGTCTTTGAACACGCGTTTCATTCGTGACGACTCAAGTCGACTCTCTCGGCCCGTCCGCCACCTGCCTGCGAGTGCTAACCAAACAATCACAGCTGCATACAGAGAGGCGAGGGTGCAGTCGTGGAGAAAGGGAGAACCAATTGAACCTGTTGATTGGTTTGAACTATGTTTGCAGTAGACTCGGGTCACACAACAGGAAATGAAACGATGGGTCACTTGATAACTGCCTGGTGTTATGTGGCTCACTCTGTGTATGAGGGCTGAGGTTCATTATGTTTCTAGTAGCCACTGCCTGCCCAATATGGGATGGTGAAATACTGCCTTCAGGCATTGGCTCTACACACTAAGAGTACAGCAGAGTGTTGTGAGTGATTGGTGGGAACAATCCTTTACCATTAAAGACATCCTTTGATAATATTTGTTTAAATAATCCTTTTAAAGCACTTTTCTATGAGTTCATATAGAGTAGATTTTTTTTGACAGACAAGTTGATTCTGTGATGATTGCAGGAGTTTACCGTCCATTTGCAATGTCAGCCACATGTACTGTAGTGGGGCGCAAGCAACCAGCAAGTGGTGGGCTGCACACCGAGCATAAGGTATAGAGCTTGAAATTGCACTTGCAGCATCTCTACCCTGCAGACAGATGGCAAAGTAAAGATAGCGACAGTGCCGTCTCGTCCGTCAACCTCAGTCACACGTACGTGCCGGATCCCCCAGGAACTATCCCCGAGGTTCCAGTTTAGTGAAATAACTTGTCAAAGTCACAGGAGAAGGGAAAAAAAGAAAAAACAAAGCGCTAAACTTGCAAAATCCTACTTGGTTCGGCTCGTCTTTGTTCCTCAAAATGTGCCACCACGCTCTGCTGTCCTCTCAGCCTTCAAGGTGAAACTCAGCCCTCAAACACAGAAAGAAAATAATAATGGAGAGAAATAACTTGAGCATTGCCATGGAAACTAGCCTTTCCGGCTCTGGTACAGCAATAAGAAGTTAGAAGAAGGGTTGAAGAATCACTAAGTTTTCTTCCTTTGCAGCTCTGACGTTTTGCTTCATTTCAAGGCCTGTTTCTCTCAAGTGTGTTGTTATATGCTGATGTTTTTAGTGGCTTTGTTAACTCAATGCATCACCTTTTGTAACAAAGCCTTTGCCATTCTTTCAATGAAAATGTATGGTTGTGTATCTGACAAGGTTTGGGGGGCTTGAGCATTTCTGAGCAGAATAAAGGCCACGGAGGAATTGTTTCAATCCCGACCCTTACACTTCCCCCCCCCCATCATCCCTGAACTGCCTGATCCAACCCCTCTCCCCTTGAGTCACTCTGATTTACCTCATCAAATGAACAAAGAGCCAGAGTCATGATTTTATGCTGGTGATGTTGGCATTTCTTTGGTCATGTTTTGCTGTTACCTTCCCTTTTTCTCCCCCCAAGATGTGCCATAATCTAATCCCCACTGCCATGTTTTTCAAATGTTTCCTTGACTGTGACCCTTTGCCAGACTGAAGGGGAAATTGTTATGAAGTACAATGTAGTGTATAAACTGATATTCTGCCATGTTCTGTTAACATACTCCCAATATGTTTAACCCCTAACTCCAGCTGGGCCTCCAGTCTGTGGTAGATTGCTCCTGAAGGAAAGCAACTATTTTCACAAATGCTATTATCACACACCCAATAGGCTTGATTTAATTTGGGTGTTCATTTCAGAGTGGGCTAAAATCAGATTACATAACCGAGCTTGACAACAAATTCTGGCTCATTAAGACAATTTCTTTAAGTGTTCACTTGTGTTGGTGGCTGTTTAAGAGAAAGATCATTGCCCCATGTTAATGTGTGGTGTTTGGGAGGGAAGTGGGCATCGGGGACTCATGTGAGAAAAGGGAGCAGTAGTTTTTAATACTGTCTCTCAGTGAACTGTAGTGTGCACTGAGAGTTTGGGTTAAAAATTAAGGGCATCAGTCTCCCGCAGCAGCTCCTGAGGGTTTGCATACAGATTAAGCTAATTAGAAATGAGCCATAGAAACCACCATGCCCAAAGGGGGGAAATGGGATTGAGCCCATTCTTCATGAGAATTTTTGAAAACTGAATGAATAATTCAACGATATATTTCTTTACATTATGATTATTTTTCACCCAGTAAAGAAACAAAAAGAGGAGAGGAGGTAAAGAAGGTGGGGGGGAGTTGTTTATCACTATCCGAGAACAATCTTACACAGCTTTCTTTTTGTAATTTTTTTTTTCATGCAAAAATCATGCGGCCAATTTGTTGATGTAAGTGACCTGAACCTCGTGGTTTGCTATCTTATTTAACCAATCACAGCAGAAACATCTGAGCGATAGCGTAGTAAGCATAGGTGAGACTAGAAAGTTAGCAGTGAAGGATAGGCTGTGTAGTACAATAGATGTTAAGTTGTTCAGTGTAATTTGTAGTCTAATTTTATCTTGTATTAGTGATATAACATGTAGGTCTATGCAGTATAAGGCGATAGGCCAGAGCAGTCAGGAGCAGGTGCAGGATACAGTATTTTCTTACATCATGTATTATACTTCAGTTCAGTGCTAGTCAGCATATTAACTTTTTAAATAGAACAGACTAACTAAACTTATATAACTAACCTCATGTTAGGCTTTAGTGCTGTTCTAATACTGGTGTTGCTGTATTCATTTGAACTGTTTTTCTTTTGTTGATCTGGAGGTGGTCTCTCTCTCAGGCGGTCTCTAACACTCTTTTCCTCCGTTGTCTCTTTCTTGTCCTAGGAGGTGAATTAGTGTTGCCCATAATAACGGTGGACTCCCTAGACCCCCCATCCATCGCCACCCGCTACCCAGTAATCCCCCCACCCCCCACAACCTACCGCCCTTTCCTCACCCTGCTCGAAACCACCAAAGAGTCCCTCCCCTTGCCCAACGGCCGCCCCCCCTGCCCCTTGGACCAGGAGGACTGCGAGGAGACCATCGAGGTGTCGGCGTATGGCTCGGGGGAGATGACCGAGTCGGATGACGAGGACTATTACAAAAACTCCCCCCTGGTCACCGACAGGACTGTCCTCCCTCCTCCCCCAGCTGCCGAGGGCGGGGTCCAGAACCCCCGAGACCGCCATTTCTCTCGCATCCCCAACTCCCACCGCCCACCTCTCTCCTCCACCCCCACAGCAAACCCCGACCAGCTCAGCCCACGCATCAAGCCGGCCGCCGGCGGCAGCAGCAGTAGCAACAACAAAATCCCTGCTGGGAAAATGAACACCCGGGATCAGGTGCTGCTGCCGCCGGCCCACCCCTCGTCAGACCCCGGCCACCGCAGAGTCCCAGGAATAACCTACCCCCCAAATTTCCCCCATGTTCCCACTCCAGACCCCACGTCTCCTGAGAGAGGGCTCCCGGGCGCCGTGGAGGTGCAGCAGTCCAGCAGCACCACAGGAATGGTGGTGGGCATCGTGGCCGCCGCCGCCCTCTGCATCCTCATCCTGCTCTACGCCATGTACAAGTACCGCAACCGCGATGAGGGCTCCTACCAGGTGGACCAGAGCCGCAACTACATTAGCAACTCAGCCACACAGAGCAACGGGGCCCTTGTGAAGGAGAAACAGCCCAGCACTGCCAAGACGGTCACCAAGAACAAGAAGAACAAAGACAAAGAGTACTACGTCTGAGGGCGCGCCACCGTGACACACAGAGACAGACAGCAGACACACTTAGAGAAGGAAAGAGACGAGAGAGAAAGAGAGAGAGAAAGGGCAGTATATGGAAATGGCAAACATAACACAGAAGGCAATCCATTTAACACTCAGTATTGTCATGGTACCAATTCCAGTCTAATCAGAGGGAGGAAGCAAAATAAGATGGCAAAGTGACATCATGGTTCGGTCCACACCTTTTGCTTTGATTGATTCAACCTCTTATTAAATGTTAACTATGGTGTGGATTTAAGGAAAAGCTGCTACACCTCAGATCTCAACATATACTGTGCCAACAACCAAATGCTGTAAAACTACTTATGGATTAGCACATGACAGGTTATTTAATATCTTATACTGTAAGAGAACACCGCCATCAGTATTTATGTCAGGGTCTGTGCTTCATTTGGAGGTGAGCTCGTGGTGTAAGCAGTTGCCGTAGACAGTATCAACATATTATTTTCCGACTAGGCTCGAATTAGCGACTCAACGTCCCAAAATCGATATATACTGCCAGCTTACAGAAGCACTGTGTCAAATCCAGCTCTCCCGCCTCTGTAAGTGTTCGACACCTCTGATCTCTCGCCTCTCGTCGGATCTCTCTCTCTCTTCCTCTCGTTCGCTCGTGCGCTCTGTTTCTCTCCTTGTCTACGGTGCTCAGCAGCGGACGCAACGTAAACTCTGCCGTGTTTCAAGCATGTAGTATTCATTTACGAAAAAGAGATAAAAACTGTTTTTCTTTCTGTGGAGTTTAAAAAACAAAAAATATGACGATGATTGATGATCATAACAACGTTAAACGTAGCAACTATGTGAGATACCAACCGCTCCGACCTAATGGATGCTAACTTGTACGTTTAGCCGCCAAAAACTTGTCGAGGCCAAAACCCCTTGGTCGTCCTTTGTTCCAGCAGATCTGTGTCATGTGTTTCTGGGGCTCGGAGGCAGCCCTAGTGGGCCAGCAGAGAAACTGCGTCACGTCCTTACAGTTACAAATAACCGAAAAACAGAAAAAACCTCCAGCAAACAAGATGAACTCTGTTCTATATAATTATAAATATATGTATAGACGTTGCAGAAACCTATGGACCTAAAGCGTGAGCGAGTGGGAAAGTAAGAGTACGCTGATAATGTGCAGCGAAGACGGACTTTAGGATTTTTGACGTCTGAACAGTTTCACCCCCCCCTTACCAGACCCCACCCGTCTCATGAACAGTACAGCTGATGCAACGCCTCGCCGCAAGACTCAGCCACTTTGGTTCACTCTTCTCTTTTTTTTTTTTTTTTTTATTTTAATTCTTTTCTCTGGAGAAACGAGAGACATTTTAGGGAAATTCTGAATTCATTCTTGCTGGATTTCCACTGTGGAGAGAGATACCTTGCAGCTGAAAAAGCGACTGTGTCTTTCGCCTCCCCCCCCTCCCCTCGAGCCTGACTGGACTGATGGCAGCCAATGGGCAAAAGCAAACTTTGTGGGAAGAGCACACAAATAAAACGGCGAATGGCAGTTCCCTGGAAGATGTACAACAGAACTCTAGTATTCCAATTTTCTCAACTCTATTAAAAAAAGACAACTGTACCATGAAAAGAAAAGAAAAATCCTGAAAAAAGTTTGTGAAATGTCTAAATATTTGACTCTCATCCCATTACTAAGAGAAATGTGTTTTCCCTATTATCATTCCTGTTTGGAGAAAAAAATGACTATGATTCTGGGAAACTGAAATTTCTATGTATTTTCTTTTGGTAATTGAGCAAATGTGATTTGGGTTATGAACATGAGACCACTCATTCTCCTTTTCCAAGGGAGCACGGTTTCTCTCCTTCTATTCCATCCTCCTTCTGTCATCCTCAATCTATTTTTTTTTTTGTCATGCATCTATTCCTTTTTCTCTGTATGGCAGATTGTATGTCCCCATACATTGTGGAGAAATCAGGCTCTATCCATCCTCCATGTTTTTCTTTTTTTTAAATTTGTTTTATATCTATTTCTGTCTGTATGGCTGGAGACAAGATGGCAGCCATTTCATTTGACAGGCTCTATCGATCCACCCTCCTGCCACGTCTGTCTGGTTTCTCTCTTCCTCCATTCCAAGCATACTCCTCCCAGTATCTTCCTGTTCTTTCTAAATGTTATTGTAAAGTGTTCCAGTGAGATGACTCTAAATATGTGTACATTAACAGAGGGAATACACTTGGTTATATACTTCTTACTCCCGGTGTTGTGTGGTCTCTTTATCGCCTCCTTGTCTCTCAGCCCAATTTGATTTTGCAAAGCATTTGGACAGTTAAAGGAAAAAGATCATGTAATTCCAAAACTTGCATTTTCAAGTTTTCTTCAGTATCAAGATAATCCAGTGATTTCTCAGACTAGACTCTTGTTATATTCTGTCATCTCTTTAATCTGCATTACCAGGTTAGACAAAGCTGCTTACATTAGTGCTTACATTAGGAATTTTGACTCTCACTTACCCCAACAAAGAGGCCTGGATCCGCCTCAGGACAGCATCTCCGGAGCTGGTGGAGATTCAATGTATTGCTGAGGAACATGTTAATGAGCTGCTGTCAGTGGGAATTGAGAGAAAGAAAAACAGTCAACCAGCAGGATAACCAGGTCTTGCTCGCAACAGATTTTTGTTTATTCCCTGTACTTTAATCAGACCTGCAGCAGTGGAGCTGCTCTGCTGCTTTTTAAATAAGGTTTTAGAATTTATGGCCCCCCCAAGGTGTTGCTTATCTATTACAGAAGTGTTATGTCAGGAGTGTTACTCTATAGGTCTTGCTTGGCTGTTTTCCCACAGGAATATATAAAGCATTATATTATTACACTACATTTATTTAGCTGAAGTTTTATCCAACAATTAGTGCATTCAACCATGAGGATACAACCCTAAAATTGCAAGAACCATGCAAGTACATCAACTGAATAAAATAGGCAGAGCTGCTTCAAAAGAGACTTTTCTTTTATAAATAGATCTAATTTTGATCATAGTGCCCGGACAAATTTCAACCTCTAAAAGATATTTCTTTTTTTAGATTTCTAGTTTTTGAAATTCTCATTTTTGAAAATTCACATCCAATATCATCAGTCACATTTGAGCCTTCATGAACAGCCTTCTTCACACCTACTAGAGGCAAATACTTTTCTCGCAGCGAGAGAACAAATCATCACGAGTAGCCAATCAGTTTGGTGAAGGTGTTTTAAAAATGAAAGCATGCTAATGTTCCAAACTTTGGAACATCATAGAAGAGCAATCACACAACTCAAGTGCAGCCCTCAGCAGCTCTCCAATCAAGACCAACATGCCATCACAGCAGCTTTACCTCTGTTCAAGACTGTTTTTTTGAAAGACAGCGGCTAAGGTAAGTGCTCTGATGTTGTAGTGGTGGCTTACTCATTGACAGTTTTAAAACTCCAAACTATTTGATCATCTAAATCATGGGCCTCAAATGCACATCTAGGTCTACTGTAACTGCTTGAAAAAAATTGTTTACAGGAGATTTATTGATAGGCTTCTTTCTAAAGAATAAAATTTACTTACTAACAGCCTGAATCTCTGTGTGAAAGAAAGGCCTCTATTTGAGAACTTTCGGCACCCACACACATTTTTAGGATAATAGTTTTCCATTGGACCATGACAACGATGAGAGACAAATGTGGCACTGTGAGATACTGAGGACTGTGCATTAGTTGTAAGGTGGGTGAAATTGTCCAAAATTGAACAGGTCTAATTTTACCTACAATACAACGACTTACACATTTGCTGCTTCCTTTAAGATGAATCTGAGCAAGCGGAGGCTGCTGAGGAAGAAGCCATGTGAAGTGGACGACACGAGCGCATCAATTTGTCAAGGCCCAGAGCGGGTTAGCCAGCTGTGTTTGAGTCTAGCTCAACTTAAACCTGGACACATCGTCATGGTGATGCATGATCCACAGCTATCCTGCTTCGGAGCAGGTCCAGCTTGGAGGACCTTCTTTGCCAAGACAACAATATGTATGACAACTGTACAATATAATATGACAGCTTTTATCCACATACAGTTTGATTGTCAATAACATTTCTCAGGCTCCATGTGTGTGTCCATTTTATTCTCTTTAAACTGTGTCATTGACAAAACAAGACTATAAGAGTGTACAGCCATGCCAGCAGCTGTGAGGCTCTACTTAAGGACAGTGGTGCTTTCAGCTAAATGCTTTTTGTCACCATGTGAACATGCTGACAATAACAAAGCTAACATGCTGATGTTGAGAGGGTGTAATGTTTACAATGGTTGCTGCTTTACTTAGTATGATAGCATGCAAACATTTGCTAATTGCACGAAACACAAAGTACGGCTGAGGCTGATGGGAATGTCATTCATGGCAAACACTCCTAATAGTTGCTGAGATGTTTTGCTCTGGACCAAAGCGGTGCACCAACACACTGTCGGACCAACATCGCCTTCCTTAATGTCATTCCGCTCACATGGCTAAAAAGAGGCCTTGTACCTGCATCAGTTAACAAATGCTAGGTCTTGCAGGTTTGTGTTCCCTGCATCTCCATCGCTGACCTCTCAACACGGTTACGAGCCGTCGCGCTGATTTCCAGGCAATATCTTTGCCTAATCTGCTCATAACAAACTAAGCATAACAAAACGCTCTGTAGCTTGTTGAGATTATTTGCAGCCAGTACTCAACACACAACCGGAGCAGTTGTTTACAAGCCCCACATCCATGATGGGCTAATGGGGCATGCAACACAATTAGTGCACTTCCATACACACCGCTGCAACACCCGAATCCAATGACAGGCCAATTAAACAGCTGATTTCAACAGCCCTTCCTCCTAAGTAGGAAGCTAGGGCACTGCACCTGTCCACACTACACATTGTTATAAACACGTGTAAAACAGCTACCGATGCATAAAAATCAAGAAACAGAGACATATTGTGAGGAAAATATACAAGCACGACTAAGGAGGGCGGGGAGGACTGCGTGGGTGCAACCAGTCGCTGAAAAAAATGAAGTGACCTTTAATATTGCAGCAAATCATGTAGCAAAAACAAAAGTACAAGAAAGCGCCAAAGTAAATCAATTACCACCACAGCTTGTGCTAGACTCCACACCTCTCATGTGTTGCAGTTTTACATGCTGCAGAGGTGGCAGTCGTAGTGATAATTGTTGTGCTGCTAGTGCCGCTGGTATTCAGCATTTTCGGTGAGACAATTTTTTCATATATTATAGATATATCTTGAGTGACAAAGGCAAAAGTCCTGTCAATTGTACTGCTTAATTAAAATCGGCACAAATGACAATACCACAATCATGACAGAGTAAATGCACAGATTCGCTTTTGTCTGGACTAGACTTGCCTTCGCTGCTAGTTAGCAAATGTGAACATGGTAACCTGCCAAACATCAACCTCTGTAATCCTAAATTTAAGAAGTTGAGGTGATCAATCAACTGGGCTGATAAGTCCACCAATATTATCTTATTGCAGATACGGCATATATAGAATATTGTATGAAAAGTAACAAGAAATTGCCTCCATCCCATAGTCCAGCAGCGACAACTGTAAAATGTCCTACTTACACTCACTTTCTTTTGTCTTCATAAATAATAAACAATACAAACACAAGGGGGCAGTAGTCCACAACTGTCCATCACAGGAAGAAGACGTCTGGTCTCCTCCAATCAAGTTGTACACACAGCATTAATATTCAGGAATCGAGTTGCTCGGAGCTGCTTTGTGCTGTGCTGGCACAAAGACCAGGCTCCACATCAGAGACAAAGATTTTATAAAATGAATTCATTGATACAGCTAAAAGTTGAACAAACATTGAAAGTAAAACCAGTTCACTCTATCAGCTCTCATTGTGTTAAACGTGTGCGATGCTGTAGTTTTGTGCATTTCTACATCCCCGTCCCCTAAAGGATGAAAAGACAATCAATTTAAAAACCAGTGACTTTAAAGTCTACGTGGCACATCCCTCCACAGGGATTGAATCAGCGAGTACAGAGAGACGCTATCAAATCAAAAGCTCCGTTTGTGTCGGAGCAGAGGTTCGTAAGGGTAAGGAAGGAAAGAAGAACGAGACTTCTCCATTTTGTGTGATGTTTCCTCCCTATTTCATCATCCAATCTTCTCTCCAACTGTGAGATGTACCCCATGGCCGCTTTCCCCGTTTACTCGCCAATCTATAAAATATGACGTGCACACATGCATGGATCGCACCCAGATAAGACATCTCGAGTATTCCCAGGCCGAATTCGATGACCCCCTCACCCCGCACGCTCCTACAGTGAGAGCTTTGTTTCTCTCTTTTCTGCTCGACATTCATCAAATTAAAGACGTGAAAAGTCAAAAAATAAAGCTGTGGCATCATTTTCCCACAGGCGGAAAGTTTGTGCTGTGAGAACTTGGCTTTCGCAAATAATATGACATCACTGGTTAGACAGACAATCAGCCATGACACCATCTCAGCAGCCTCTACCGCCACGCGAATGATCAGCATTGTGCACATGCGGGTGCATGTGAGAAAGCGATGCAGCTTCAGACTCAATTTGTTTATTTGCCTCTCTGATTAAAAGCTCAAATGGGCTGTGAGATGCTTGTGCATTTGGTGTGTGTGTGTGTGTGTGTGTGTTCAGTGTTTAATCGCGTGTGTGATCATGCACCCCAAGGCAGCGTTTACGACAGAGGGGGGCCCCTGCAGGAACGCACTTTGTTTGAACTCCCCAAAGACAACTTGGCAGCTAATCCTCACATTCTGTCACCTGTTTTAGTTTACAGGCACCTGAAAAACCATGTTAAAGCACGTCCACAGACGCCTGCAGACTGCAGAGCGAGCACCGTGCTGCACTTCAAACACTGCAACACTAAAAAAACGACACGGTAGACTTTACTTGTTAGACAGATATTAAGTGGAATTTCAGACTATTGTGGCAACATGGAGCAATGTTTTGTTGTATCTTTTGTATCTGGCACTGTATGAACGTGCACACCTGATTATGAGACTTATAAACACATTCCTGCAGAAAATTTCATGCTACTCTACCGAGAAACAAATATTTGCAGTAGAGCGACAAGAAACCTAGCAACGTGGCAGAAAAAGCCAGAGACCAAGACACCTTCCATTTCAGAATATTAGAATTTAAAAAAAACATATTTGACATTAAACATGCAAAAAAAAAAACATTCATTTTATAGTGGTATAAAATGAATGTTTTATAAAAAATAAAGCAGCAAATCGTCACAGTAGATAAGCTGAATGACTCTAATGACTCCATAAAAATTTAATCAACTAATCAAAGAATTGTTTCAGCACCGTGATAGGAATTTAGCAAACTTTGGTCTCAGCAGTGTTGCCTTTGAGTTGACAAGATCAGCTGTGTCTGTGATTGAATCAGTTGGCACATTTGCTAGTGGGGTCAATGATCCAATCACCTGATTCCTGTCTTTGTTTGCAACAACCTTTGTTTTCCTGTCATGTAACAATCAATCAGTGTTCATGGGTTTTAAAACCCCTGACAGAGAGAGACACTTTGTCAATCTCTGACTCTTTGAGATGCTAGACTGTATTGACCCCTTTGCAAAGGTTTGAAGCTTCGTGCAATAAACCTTACAAAAACAAGGTTCATTGTACGATCTTTATTTTCAGATTTCCGCCACAGCAATAATTGTATGTATACTTTTTATGTATGTATGCTACTTTTCAGTGGAGATGCAGGTATTCGAGAAGCTCAGTGTTGTGCAATGTAATACAAAAAAAAAATCCGAAATACTTTATCAAACAATATCTGACAGGGTTGACATTAGGCAATGACATCCCAACATGTAAACTGTTAAAATGCTTGTCACCTATCACAACTGGCCATTTTGCATTTGGTTCATTTGTTAGGGGAAACACCTTTTGTTCTCATATACTCTAATGATTTACACACAACACATTTTAAAGATAGTATTTTAGAATTTGCTGAAACACATTTGTTGACCATAAAGTCATTCATCTATATTGTATGTCAACAATGTTTCCACGCAATCCAAAATATATCGTGATTCACTCATGCTGATGTTTTAGCTTTGACTGATTGAACCCTTCTCTCAGGACTGTGTGGTCCTACAGACTGCATGAGGATAGATGCTTTAACATGTCACAGTTATAACTAATGGCATTAATGGCAACCCCGGTTAAGTGTGCCATATGCAATGCCAGTGAGCCAACGTGCACGACACCAGGGTCCTGTAGCCAGAACACAGGCGCCACTGCCATGGTTCTGGTGTTGTGCACGCTCACTCGCTGGCATCGCTAACTGGGACGTGCGATTGGAACCGAGCCCTTCCTCACCAGAGAAACGGCAGCGTGGGTCATCTGGGCAAGCAGCTTATTGTGACCCATATTTATGTTTATTGTTGGGTGGTGACCTGGCCATAGTAATTATGTACTGTGTAATTATGACTGGAGCAAAAGAGGAAGTCAGATGACGCAGCATAAAGAGCCAGAAAGTCTGCATATGGAGGAAGGGGAGGAGGAAGTGGAGGGGGGAGATGGACTTTCCCCCAGGCTGTTCTTTGTTCTTTGAAGCCAAAGTAACATGAGTAAAGTTACATCTAACATACTTATTTTAACCCAAACTATAATCTATTTCTAAAACTAAGCATGTAGTTTTGTTGCCTAAACCCAACCGAGCTGTTTTACAACCATGTGATGACAAAGGCCTGGTATCATATATGTCGCTGTGGGAATAACTGGCTGTTTGGGCATGAGAACGTGTTGCTTGATCACATGCACAGGAACCCAGGGTTCATTTGCAGAGACAGTTATCTGCATTTATTTTGCTAAATCGTGTTTTTAATTATGCACTGCAGGGAATATCAATCAAACTGGTGTTGTTTTAATAAGATATAAGATAAGAAGAATGGCTTTTATCTGCTGTTTGCAAATGAACTCTTCCTATTAGTAGGGGGGGGTCTCCCCAGCATAGGTGCATGCACATGGCAGCTAATGTGCATGTATTAATGTTTACAATGAGATAAGAGATGTCTTTGATCATGTGATCTATATGATCACATGATCATTAATACATGCACATTAGCTGCCATGTGCATGTATTAATGTTTAGAATGAGACAAGAGATGTCTTTGATCATGTGATCTATATGATCACATGCAACAAGCTCAGCTTCTGCTGATCAAAAAAACAAGCATGTAAACAGAACTATTTTTTATCAGAATTTATTTAAAATGATAAAATGATATTTCCACTGTTTCCCCCTCAGCACCCACACTAATGAGTCTAAGACACTGACCTATAATCATAACTTCCCCATCTCATCCCTCCATTTTCTGTCAGTTCTTTCCTAATTGCTATCCATTATTCTTTTCAGGTAAAATAATTAAATCCTAAAAAAAAATTTGCTGTGAAAAAAAGTAATTGAGGTCATTTGTCGTCCATCCGACTGTAAGCTACAATACCCTGCTATCAAGTTAATACTTTTCTTTGATTGAAGAACACATCATTGTTTGGCAAAGCAGATACTTTACGGTCGGATATCTGGAAAATATATAAAGGTGACTGATTGGTCGGTAATGACAACCTTCCAAGCTACAAGCTCTTTGGTCGTCAAACAATGTTTAAAGAATTTAACATAAGGAAGTGAACAGATATCCACTGTACTGCAGATATCCAACATAGCTATGTCTTTAAATATATTAATGTAGCTTTAAGACATCCAAGTGTCTCTGTCTTTATCAACCAGCGAATCAAGTTGCCACGTGACCATTCCTGGTGGAGGGCCACGATCATATTGTGCATTTATCTGAATCGACTTTATTTTCTTATCTCACGCGATATCGCAGCTATATTCTCCAAACATCTGCTGAATTTGCATAATGTCCTTCCACCGCGCATCATATAATTACTCATTCATAACATGGTGTGTGTTGTGAGGAAACGTCTACATCCTCATGTGAGTGTACGTCTCGCCCAGCAGGCCTCTCTAACATATGCTGGACGCTCAGCGTGCGCTGCCTCTCCAGTGTGAATGCCGACACTCCTCTGCATTCAGCGGCTCTCCGGGGGTTAGCGTCTGATCGGTGCCTCTTGCCAAGACGCTCAGTAGGTTGGAGTGGAGGTTTTGTCTGATGACACCCACACTGATCTGGGATCTGTTCTACCACCAGGAGGTCCCTGTGTGGTGCTACACCAGACAAAAGCCTCCTACTTGCCTCCTCTTTGTGTTTACCTCACTTTCAGCCTCTCTCTTTTCTCTTTCTCTGGTCTTGCATTTACTGTCATTCCCTCCCTCCTTCCCTCTCTCCTCACAAGATGCGTCACAGCGTTTAGACTAATTGACAGCACCTCTTGGGCATGACATAAATAGAGCCTCAATTTACAAGTCAAATATGTATAAGGAGCGGTGCGTAAATGGAAGGGAGCCAGGCAGAGCTGTGCAGCAGAGGGGAGGGGGGGGGGCAAAATGACTGGATACAAGATGGTGAGCAGGGGCTAAAAATGGGGCATAAAGGCAGCTCGAGAAAAGTAAAGGAAGGCTTATGCAGCAGGAACGAGTAATTGTGTGTGTGTGTGTGTGTTCAGGTGTGCGCTGTGTGGCCGCTCATTGAAGTAGACGTGTGTTTCATTCTGCGTGTATGCTTTGTGTCAGCGTGAGCATGAGGGCGGAGATGCGTGCATGTGTAGTATGTGCAGGCACAGAAGTGTGTAATGTCCACACCATACAGTAGGCAGTATGGGTGTGGTCGTGCATGTGTGTGTAATATATAGGGATGTAAGTATTTGTGTGTATGAGAGAGAGTCTGAGAGTGGTTGTCACTGCAGAGAAAAATCCAGATTGCGGAGCAGAGAGGAGGATGATGGATGAACAGGTAGCTGCCTCCAAACCTCCGCTGCTGGAATGAAGCCATACAAACACACCGCACTTACCTATCAATCTGGCTGTCAGCGGATTACACTGTCTGACACACATACAGTACACACTCCTGCAAAGTGTGTGAAAGAGAGAGAGAGAGAGAGAGGAGAGCGGTTGAAAGAGGTGCAAAAAGATGCGTCGGGGAAGGAGGAGACAAACGTGTTGCGGGATTGCAAAATCACTCACTTTCTGAGAGGGCTCGCGTGTTGATGAGTGTGTCTATGCGTGTACCCTCTGGCATCCCTCCCCTACTATTTTTGCCACAGTTGCTATGGCAACTATCATCCTTATGCTCCTGTGCCTGTGTTTAGGGAATGTAAAGTCGACGTCGAGGCTTGCACTGCAGCTGCATTGTCCACGCCGCTCTCCCCCAACCTCGACTCTGAGCTCCTCGGCCAAAGTGAGTCCAGATAATGCACTTCACCCATAATCCCCTCCTCGCCCCCACGGCCGACCCTAACCCCCACCAGCCTCAGATAATCATTTTCAGTTTGAGATTATTCATGGCCTCAGTTATGTGGAACAAATTAAGGACACATAGAATGACTAGGTGCTCATTAAGGGCTATTTCAGATAGGGCTCCATTATAGAACGCTCTAATTAAACTGCCGTGGCATTGAAGCAGCATCCGGCTGACCTCGCCGCCTCCGAAGACACTTCAGCTCTATCACGCAAGCAGGAACCACTCATTACCACCCTGCACTCTCTCTGGACTAATGAGTGTGTGTGTGGGCGTGTGTGAGAGTGTGTGAGTGTGTGTTTTTGTTTGTTTTTATAGCCTGGTGAGGACTTTAACCTGACTGCATATCAGCTGACTGAGGCTTGCTGTCACCATTGGGACAAAACTGATGTTCCCATGAGTTCGGACTGACTTTGGGGAGCTAAGACTTGGTTTTAGGGTTAGGATTGTGTGTGTGCGTGTGTGTGTGTGTGTGTGTGTGAGTGTGTGTAACAGGTGACGAAGCGATTTGCGCTGCAGACCTAGTTGAGAAAGAAGATGTTAATGGAGGCTGTGACATCGGCGTTACATCTAAAACACATAAACAGCTGTGCATGCAGATTGAAACTTAAGGTTAGTGTAATGAAGTGGAATTAATTTAAGGTTAGGGTGCTTGGTATAACTCTATGGGGCTCTGTGTGTGTAGATGCACACAGGAACACGCTGTTGTATGGGAGTGCATGTTTTTAAAGCTGCACTAATCAGTATTTTAGGTATTAACAATAAATGAAATGACTGTGTGATGTGAATGAGCCACAGATAATTATTACCTAACTTTGTTTAGGCCAAAACTATGTAAAGGATGGGTGAAATAACGTACTTATCATCAGTATATCAAAGTTTTTACTTTTCTTATTTAATACATTTCTATTACAATTCGATTCAGTTTAATTTGTATAGTGTCAAATCACAACAGGCACTTTACACACAGAGCAGGTCTAGACCACTCTACCATACAACAGTTCCCATCATGAGCAGCACCTGGCGACAGTGGAGAGGAAAAACTTCCTTTTAACAGGCAGAAACCTCAGACAGAACCAGGCTCAGTGATGGACAGCCATCTGCCGTGACTGGTTGGGTTGAGAGAGAGAGAGAGAGAGAGGGATGGAGCAGGGGGAGGGAGGGAGGGAGCGAACATGCAATACCACAATCCACAAATGTGATAACAATAGTAACAGCAGTGTTAAACACACACATGGGCAGTGGGAGGCTTTACATGCATGCGTGCCTTTGTGTACATTTCAGCAAGTGTTCGTGATAGTGTAGGTGCACATACTGTATGTGAGTGTGTTTGCATGCATAAAGTATGTGTGAATACCTGCAGTTGTGTAATTGCATCAAGGTGAGCATATTGTATCCATGTGCACATATAAGAGCGGTTTGTGTGTATCCACAGTATGTGTTGTTTATATGAGTGTGTGTGTTTCTGTAGTGGGGTTGGTAAGGTCATGGTGCGTCCTTGTGCCCACCGCTGTCAATACATTTGTGAGCATGTACATGTTTGAGAATGCGCAGATGTTTCTTTTCATGTTTGCATTAGTGTGTGTGTATGTGACACACACATTACTGAAAACAGAGGAAGATGTAACAGCTCCAGCAAACATTTCTGTATATTTTTAAGATGGTCTCAATAAGAGAACATGAACAGTGAATGAAAGGAAAAGGCGTCAGTCGCACGAGCAGGAGTGAATGAGGAGAATAAAAGGCTGAATGGGACCGGATGGGCATACATTCTGGAGTGCCATATTGAATTACACCTTGAAAATGAGAAGCATCGCTGCTGCGCTGCTTTCTCAGTGTGGGATTGTTTATCACAGCGTTTCGCAGAGCTCACAAGTCAGAGTAAGAGCTATGATTGCAGCCAGCAAGGCTTCCTGTCGCACTTCGTCTTCAACTGATGGTGTTGCTGGCTGTAGCTATTTACTGGCCAAAATGTTTCATTATCAGATGGTATTGAATTAAGAACATGGATACTGAAGTCTGTTTTTTTTAATGATCACCATCATGCTTTTTTTCTCATTTCTAAAGCCAGTCAGGATTTTATTCATTTCATTTTGATGTGGGCCCTGAAAACTGTGTATGCAGTTTACTTACAGCAAAACAGTGGGTCAAGGGAATAAGTGGTGTTGCCTCTTTTTATGGCTGCCGTCAGCCCACAGGTTCTCCATACAGTGTCATAAGAAAAGATTAGACTGTCAAAGATACTGACAGAACCGTAATGATTTATGCCACCATGCTGATTATGAATGACTTGCATTACCATATATGATTTTCATACAGATGAGCGTAGCGGTGCCTTGTCGATTAGATTGTGTCATTTTGCAGACGAGGCCATCTTGAAATCGCCATTATCTGATAATTTACGGTCATTTAAAAGCATTCATGATATCAAACATTAGTCATGTAAATACGGCAAAATGGGATTTCAATTAAAATCAAGTCGACGTCTGAGCTGCTTTCTTGATGTAACCTTGATAAAACCGCACGCTGGAGGATTCAGTGCCTGCATGTGTTGCTGATGAGCTTGTGGGAGTTGGTTTACTGCAATGAAAGGGGGCTTTCTCTTGGATTACAAAATTGGACCTAAAATAACATTTTAGAGTTTTCATAGGTCCAGCTCTAATCAATAGAGTAAAGAGGTAAAGTGTGAAGAAAAAAGATTCTGGGTATCATTTGAAATGTTTTTATACTAATGTCGGATATCTGCATTTTGATACATAAATACTTTGATACGGTTTTTCAAAGACTAACTTTGCAGAATATAAATATTGTAACGTATTTTTCTGCATAGATGTGTTTTTATTTCACATATGAAACCAAAGTTCTCACATGCTGTCACACATATTGTAAGATTGCCACTTTGGCACAGTAAGGAGAAGGCATTCATTCATAATAACATCTGACTGAAACATTTTATATATTACTTGTAAGATTACATGTTTAAAGTTCAAATCCTAATTCCAATTTTACTTCAACTCAATTCTGCATTCTGATAATACTATCACTGCTGCTCTTTAAAACACATTAGATATATATGTAAATAGATAGACAGATAGATAGATAGATAGATAGATAGACAGACAGACAGACAGACAGACAGATAGATAGATAGACAGATAGATAGATAGATAGATCGATCAGTTGTCTTATCACAAATTTAGTTGATAACACATACGTTGCATCTGAATGTGCAAAAAAATCAGTCACTTTAACTGCATTGGTCAAGTTTTCTGTGGACGTTTTAATCCAACCAAATCAAAATGATTCAGCTCTGTTTGGACATTTGTCCTTTAACAGTAAAAAGCTAAACAACATCACGACTGGTGAAAACTCGGGCTTTCGTTCTGTACCTGTCTGTCGCGTGTGGAAATCAGCCTGATGACAACATCTCGTAGGATCTCACGCCGGGTCTCCTGGGATCTCATTTACTCCACCATTTGATTATCACCTCGAGATCTAAAACACGAAACAAAACCGCTTAATTAAAATCTGTCCGGATTTCATCACCAACACTTTTTTAATTGCAAGTTACTGCAGAATTTTCAAACTCTTCCACTGAATGTAAAGCTATCAGAGTACACTTATCACTTAGCGCTATTAACTGTCCCAACATAAGTTTAATTATGGAATTAATTTCTTTTGCTTTTTGATCACTGTTTCACTGGATGCTAATACCATTTCTCACATTGTGACAGATCTGAGCTTTATTAGTGATTAATTCTCTAACGAGAGCAATATCACCTCTCTGCTGTCACATTACAGTCATCAGACAATTGCATTTTCAGAGAGCTTCAGGATGAAACAATCATTTTAAACACTGAATAATGACATCTTCAGCGAGGGGTAACAGTTGCCATAAAGTCTTCATCAAAGAAAATGAAACCTTGAGAATGGTTATTCAAAGAAGAATCCCCTTCCAGCTGCAATTGATGCAAAGCCTCAGTAATCAAATATTGAATGTTGATGAAAATGATAACAAGAATAAATGCACAGTTTATTCTGGGGGGATTTGCTACCTGCAGCAGTTTCTATGAGCTATTAGGCAATAAGGGCATTACTTAATCAGAAGGTGATTAATCAAGTACCTGTTTGTATCAAATGTCAAATTCAAGTCAGAGATATTCACTCGACCATTTTATAAGACAAAAGCAGGAAGCTACAAACTGGGGATGAGTATTATGACGCTAAATACAATAGAAATGTGTTCATTTTAATCCTACCATTTTTATATACAGAAAGCTACTCCTGCAATAGCTCTGTATTATATTTGGCTTTTGAGGGCCGTGTTGCAAATCAGTGACCTTTCAAGCATAGAGTTGAAACAAATGAGTTGTTGATACTCAAAAAATCAATTTTTCACTGGAGTATTCCTTTAAAACAGGCTCGCTATTCTGCACTCCAAAGACTTAAGTTACTTGGCCTGTGCAAGGTTTTAGCTAATGACTTACTTTAATTCCTGCCGCCAGCCATAGCAGACGCAAGCGTTGGCAAGGGGCGGCAGCAAAGATATTGCCACCCCAGTTGCCACCCTATTTCTAAGCAATTACTATTTTAAAAAACTGGAGTTGAAAGTTCATGATATATAAACTGGTGTAACTTTCCTCACCAGTTCAGAATCACTTTGAATTTGCATTTATTGTTGCTCTATGTGTAGAGGAGGTAAGGGGACGGGAGGGTGGATTGTTATTGCTGTGTTATTATTCTATATACTTGCATAAAATGTTAGTCTTTTTTCTTTCGCATATTAGACTCTATATTGAATCTGTATATCTGTGACTTGTATATTGTACTTTTATTGTAATGTATATTTTTTTATTTTCCTGTGACGCTGCTGCAGAATGCAGTTTCCCCTAGGTGACATTAAAAAGCTATCTATATATCTATAGACAGAAGTCTCAGTAAAAATGTTTTGCTGAAAACATTGTGACTGTAAGTTTTAATGCGCGTATGAATGAAATGTGTACATATAAAGACATTATCTCTCATAGTTGCTTCAACTTGTTTTAGAAATAAAGGAATAGGTTGAGTACTCATCATAAAAGTTCATTATGATGTCATTCACATGCATAAAAAAATCACCAGAATAAGAGGAAATGTAGTCTCTGGGGGAGATAACCTTCCAGCTGTAAAGCTGGGGTAAGAGCCAGCAGAGACAGTGAGCAGGGTAAGCTGGTGTGTGATACTGCTAGAAGAAGTAAAACCAAAGCTCTTATGATTATTATTCAAAGTGGCTGTAGGTTATTCATTTTATTTGTATGTATGCATTCAATTATGCGACTGACAGAAGAACGGACGAAGTTAAACTATTCTAGAGTTTACATAAGAAGAGAGGGCGACAATGAAAATGAGGTACTGTAGAGGAAAAGGTAAAGGGGAGAACACAGGAAGCACAGAGGTGGGTCGAGTCATGAGGTCTATATACAGCCAACAACTCAACCAATTTATTATCTCTAAGCGGGATGAATGGACTTCCCGGATTTCATTTGGATAAGAAATGAGGCACAGCAAAGAAAACCAATCCGTCATCATTTCCCCGTGCTCACGACAGGCTATGAATGGCTCTTAAGAACACCATTTATTAAGGCTTACGCCGTACTGTATACCCCCGGTTCCTCTTAAAATGTTCAATTGCACCAGTGCTGGTCATGAATCACGACATGGACTCTCAAATCCCCGGGGACAGAGTCTCAGGGAGAAAAATGAACTGCACCATCAGCCCTCTGCAGCACTGCAGCCTGCTGGTGGTGGTGAGATCATCATGCTCCTCTGCTTTTAGACCTCGTTCTTTCTAGTATTGGAAGAATGAGATTTCCTTTATTACCATCTGTTTACTCTTTAATTTCACAACAGATCATATATATCATAGATATTGCATTGCATTACAGAAATGCCAAAGATATTTTGATAGAACTGTAACCTAGTAAGTTTCTGGATGGGTGGGACTAAAGTGAAAGAGACTGAGATGATAAAGTGGGGAAAGTGAAATCACAGCTGCTCAGCAAAACAATGGTTTTAAGTCTGGTGAAGTCTGTTAAGTTGCATGTTGTATTGTTTTGCTATAAAAGAAGAAAATGAGTCTCACTAAATTGCCATGGACTGCTAGTCAGCCATCGGCCTCACCAGCTGGATGAGAAGAGACCGGATGTGTGTGGGGAAACTAATTTTGTACTAGGATTCTGAATGAGTATGATCACTATCTGTGAGTCTGACTGCTGCACACATGTGGACCGCTGGACATAGCTGGAAAGAGGGTTTGTAAACCTTTCCAGGTTTCCAAAAAACCATGGGTACTGACAGAACATTTGTCACGCAAATTCAAACGATCTTCAATATGCACAGGAACAATATGGTACCATACGCTGAGTTACAATAAATTCCAGGTATTCTAAACTTCTGCAATCAATGTTTCCTTCTCTTACTACATTTACATCTTGTGGTTGTGCATTTCTTCATGTTTCATTTCTTCATCCTTAATGTTACAGTGGACCCTCACCACTTCACCTCCCATGCAAAGCCTATTTTCAGCTGATGTCATGAGGTATGCCACAACATACTATAAAATGAGAATTGAGTGGGCGGGCTCAATGTCACTATAATATTTTGTCCACACAAGCTGTTTGAACAAAACTGTTATTGTACGTGAGAAACTGTAAGATAATGTATCGTTAGTAGATAAAGTAGACATGAGTTACAGAGACAGAAATGGTAAATGAAATTATACTGAACCATTCTGATGCACGCATGTATTTCATGTCAAGTCACTGACATGAGCATGAGCCACCTCAATCAAAACTGTCTGGAGATTAGAGTTTTTCACTGTTTTCTGACATTTTACAGACCAACTAATTAATCAAATAAACCTCAAGTAAACATGACTAATTTTTTATTCAACCATTTCTTTACATTAAAATGTAAAACAAATATGGTCAATATGTTGTCATAATTTTTTTTGTTCCTAAACATCAGTTTCAGTAACTGTTTCAAAAGTATTTGTCATGCTCTGATTCAAAGTTTCATGTTTCATCATAGTTCCTCTGCTAATTTTGTACCGTGTGTGGAGACCTGATTAATATCAACTACGTCACCTGATCGTTCCGGGCTCGCACCTGCGATGAAAAAAAACCTCTGTGTAACTGACTGTCATGAAAACAGGGTGAGAAAATCATATCTTAGGAAGACGAAAAGTCAGGCAGGATGCGGCGACAGCTCGAATTATAGGCAGTCTGACGTCGCCATCAATAAGAACAGTGATAACTTATGAGTCGTGAGGATATCTTGTCGTGGTAATTGCTGCTGCTGCAGAATTGTCTGAAGGCAATACAACACATGGTCATCTTCTCATGTACATCTGTAAATAATCCCATTTAAATTTGTAAATTTGGTAAATTTGTAAATACTTTTTTTAGCCTGTTTATTTTCATTCTTGTTCTATCACCTTGCTGCTGTGCACTGCAAATTTCCCCACTGTGGGACGAATAAAGGTTTATCTTATCTTATCTTATCTTATCTTATAAGTTAAACTCACATCCATTAGTAAATTAACCTGAAGATCTGATCATCTACAATGGATCCACTTTACAGTAATTACAGCAAACCTGGTATCCAGCATGGTTGCGCCATTTTTATCTGTCATCCTATAGCGTTACATCAGAGCTGCTTGTTCGCAGTCAGCAGCCTGCAGGAGAGCGTGTACAGCCGCTGACATACAGTAGCACCCAATGAGATTTATCCCCCCACTGTTGGGGACTTCTCAGGCTAAATTAGCAGCAAATAGCTGCTGTCTCGGCCCGTTTTTGTCACAACAATGAAGCATGTAATTGTTCTGTACACACGCACGAAGGCCAACTGCAATATTTACCCTGCAAACACTTCCCCCTCTCAAGTCTTTCATGCATGCAGGCACATTTATTCAGGGCTCTCTTATCGGGTGCCACAAAACAGGCAGGTTTTGTGGCGGCGTCGCGCTGTGTAATTGTTTGTGCACTGCTGGCGTGCGGTTCACAGAGCTATCTCGGACATGCTCCTGTTGAAGCGGGTTAGTTGTGAAATCAAGTGCGAGGACGAGTGATTTTTTTTTTTTTTTTTAATCTCTAACCATATAGGCCTGTCAAAGGCAACCAAGAACAGTGGCCAATCTGGCACGGAGACAGGTGAAGCATGTTGAGACAAATTGCAAAATGAATCTTTGATCAATAATAGGCCGCTGCAGCAAATATCACCACTTCAGAATGTCTAAGTAAGCCTTTCTAATAAGTGTGTGCTTTTGCAAAGCCCATAACAATAGTGGGAATTACTGGGATTCAAAACAACAGTTTCATGCTTCCTTTCTTCTCGCCGTGATACTCGCAAGGAGCCAAGACTGAGGACTGTGTCATATTTTAAATCTGCATACATTTCCATAAAGACCTTTTGTCTGTAATTTCCATGATCTCAATCTGTCAATCAACCCTCCTCAGTTACACATGTGGCTCTCTGCAGTGGGAGGACCCGCTCTCCCTAAAAACATCATTAGCCGTGTGAAGCTATTTTCCGACAGCAGCTCATCAAAGGGCCTCCAGATGAGTGAGGAGAAGCACATGCTCAACCTCTGACCCGATGCACTGTTGATGCACAATTCCCACCCGGCGTGAGATGGGAAACCACAGCGGCAAAATGGCAGGCTACAATCATAATTAACAGAATAGATTAGTGCCCAAAGTCTCATGCGATTATGTGCCGCAGTAGCTGTCCCCAGGAGGAGGCTGTGCACTCACACATTGCCCTCTGGTGGTTACATCTGCACAGAGATAAGCAACTGGATATCCCCCTCAACCTGATAAATGCATGATGGGAGAGATTAGAATCAGGGCAAAGGAAAATGTTTTAATGAAATTTCCATTTTTAGTGTGGCATTAGCATTAAAATGAGCACCTATTTATACAGTATAACAGAGAACAAACACATTTATCTATTGGCTCAGGTTTTGGTACAGTATTGCTGGAAAATGAGCTCCCTTATCCTTGGCTTGAGATGTCTTGCTTCTCCATTATTACAGCACTGGGTACATCTTTGTTCCAGTGTCAATTTGCTTTAAGCCAGTCTTATCAGGCTACTGGCGTCTTTCCCTGCTCTGGCTCACTCGTTACCCTCAAAAGGACTCTGTGTAATTTGGCTTTGTGAGCACATATCACACATCAGATTGGCACATAACAAATTTAAAGCCTGAAGTTCTGACATTTTCTGATAGAGGGGCAGGAAAAAAGAAGAGACGTTATGGATACAGCTCAGAAATAGTGTTTTTCAAAATGATCATCAGACACAGGACCATGATGGTTGTGAACATTTCTGTTTGCACTGAGACTGTAGACAACAGATTTGGTAGGATGCGTATTTGAGAAACACATTCTGTGGCATTTACAGGACAAATAAGAATGTTAGATACTTCTGACTGCCCGCAATTGTATTATATTACAGACATAAGTATATGTCATAAATTGTATTTAGATATTTTTTTAAACAGCAAACGCAAATATGGTCACTTTAGCAGACAGATTGTTAAGTGCCATGTCACAGAAAATGCTTTTAACGCTCTTGCTGAAATGCCTCATTCGACCCCCTGAGGAGTGATTTTCATATCATTTTACTTAACCAAAAGAAACTCCTCAGTTGGGCCAAAAATGATGAAGCAAATGTTAATTTTGTGATTCTCAGTGCAGAAAGGCCGCCTTTGAGGAACTATTTTTGAAGCTAATTAGAACCTTTTCATACGGGTTTATATTTACCGTGGGCTTGCTGATTCGATTAACACCACCTACATTTGTGAGAACGAGCTTGTGACCTCCTGAGAATTACCTCCATTCCTGCCGAAAAACGCTTTTGCAAGGCTTTGTTGAAGAAGTTGTGAAAGCACAGCCAGCCTTGGGGGCGAAAACGTGAAGTTTTAAAATGTGGGAACAAGTATGAAGATAAGATAAGATAAACCTTTATTCGTCCCACAGTGGGGAAATTTGAAAGGACTGTTTCAGTTCATTGACAATTTACAGATGTCTTACATTAAGGGCCAATTGAGGGCTCAAATTTATGAAATTAGAAAAACTGGAATTAGCAGAATGTTTTAAAAAATATTTGAATACATACTGTTTTGCTAAAATGTGAGCAAGCATGTGTAAGCAAAATTGCCAAACGCTAGTACTTATACACAAAAATACCTGGGAAGTACGTGTTTAATAATGTATGGATTTCAAAGGTCAAATATAGCACATGGCTGAAGAGTGAGGCAGAACGTTTGACATGGGCAACATGGAGGAAGCAGCTCTGGTCAGCCATGTTAACTGAGCTGTTGAAGGGTTGAGGACACTGAAGATGATGGACAGCTGATGTTCTAACGCATGAGCTTTTCAGAGCTTTGTTTCCCAACAGCATACAAACTTAGTCGTGGGGAAACAAAGCATGCAAACCTGTCCCACATTTGGAATTGCGCCCTACTTGCGCCTACTACTTAAAGTCATGGAAATGTTAACTACTGTTTTCAATTGAGTGTAAAGGATTAGCAAATTATTACATTCTGTTTTATTGATGTTTTTTTTTACTTTTTTGGAATCAGGATTGCATGTGGTACGTGCTCTGCCTTTTAACAGGCTTTGCTATTGGTTAAAACCTAAGGCAAAGGTCAGAGGGATGAGATGTATTCCCGGCTGGCACCGATGCAACACTAAACAAAAAACCGATAAACAACAGCAGTCGAGCCAAGCGCTGGCCGCCTGAGGGTCCCACACAGGGCTGCAACAATGTCAGCAAAAGCTGGACGTTATCAAAAAGCACCTCAGTCTGCTCCGGCCGAGGTTGACCCATACAGCGCACCGAACGAGACACAGAATCGCCAGTCACATCCCTCAGATATGACTGCAGGTCAAAGGTCAAAGTGGAGGATAAGGAGGAGGACAGACCTTCACTGAGACACCCCTGAAAAGCACCATCAAGGACGCGGTCCCTCTAGTGGAGTGTGGCCCCCCGGACCGCTGAGGGAGCACGATTCACAGCCTCATAACTCCTGTGGAATGCATCACAAATCCAGAGAGCGAGCCATTGTACAGACAGAGGGGCCCCCTGCGCCTGACCGCCGTGGCAGACAAATGGCCAGTCGGACTTCTTGAAAGCCGGCGTGCACTCCACATAACAGCAGAGTGCATGCACGGGGCACAAAGCGTGACTTTCTGACCCTTGACGTGAATGAGGAGGCGATGATCTGAGGGCAGAAAGATGGATTCAGTTCCACCTACCCCCGACAGGACATACAGGTCCCCCGTCCTCTTGGCTGACACCAGGGCTAAGAGGAGCATCATCTTAAATGTCAGAACCCCCAGGTCACGGATTGAGACCACTGTAGCCCACTCATCTCAACTCAAGGCCACATTTGTCAATATTAACATAAACTCAAATCTCCCACCGAACTGATTTTGATCCTTTACGTCCACCATAAGTCCGACAGCGTTATGTGAGTGCAATGCTAAATCCCTTGAGTCACGTGCACTGGATGCATATTTACAGCTCCTAGTTTTTGACACAGGGCCACTCTACGTGACAAGGCTAGGATGGTGTGGTTAGGATGCATCGCTTTCTCTCCCAAAAGTAACACTGATATCTTTTTTTTTTTTTAAAAGTTACATTGACTCATCTGTCCACAGAACACTGAGGAAAAAAAGAGGACATCTTTTGTTCAATTACGCTGTTTCTGTGGCTGCAGATTTGTCACACTGAGATCTGTATTGTGCTCCTTCACCGAGCTTTGCAGAACAACCTGTCCTGAGAGCACAGGGCTGCTGCTGGATTTCCTCCATTTGTTCTTAGTCTTTACAGAAGCTTGTGTTGCCATCTGTAGTCTTTTGAGACTCAGCAACTCTTCTCTGAAATCCCTCCTTATCGAGTCCGCTTAACACAAAATGCACAAAAGCATAAACTGAACTTTCTGTTCTTCATTTATCTAAATAGTTTGTCATTGCTAAGATGAAGATCAGGACATGTTAATTCAGGAATTCAGGTAATATTAAAGGTTACATGAACATTTTTACAAGTATGTTTGCTAATAATAAATGTGTTCTTACTAACCATGGGTGGGATGATTTAGCTCACGCCCAGGCTAAATTTATCCTTTCCTCTACTGTTTGTCTTGTGTCTATAATCAATTTCAGACAGAAAATAAACAGCTAAAGAGCTGACATTTCCCTGATTGAGACACATATAAGTGGCCAAAACAATTATCATCTGTGCAACTTCACGGAATAATGAACATCTGAAACACTCTTCTTCATGGCTTCAGGACTGGAATCAAGTTTAATCACATCTTGGGGAAACATCAGGGTTTGTTCCTTTTTTTAAATTATTATTATATTTTGCTTCTCTGCCAGACAAATTGTTTCACTTCAAAAGGAGCAGAGAGAAATGTGGGGAGACACAGAGAACTTCATTCTCACACTTCATTAACGTTGATAAGACACTCTTTTGGGGAATAGAAGACCCTGACTAGTGGGAGCCAGATTTGATTACTGAATTGAGCCAAAAAATTAGAACATCTGACGCTCAGCTCTGTACATAGATGCAGAACATGATGTGTTGAGCTGTAAAGAGAAAAAAAGATTTAGTTCATTCTGGACGTCGGGAGGCTTAATAAAGAGTTGGTGACAGTGTCGAAGGTGTCTGGGGTTGAAATTACAAGAAAGGATTACTGAGGAATATCTCGAACAAAAGGTCAGCAGTATAATTAAAACAGAAACTTGTTCAACTTGTTGGCCTATTTTATTTTATGTTATCCCTGTGAAAGCTTGCACTGATGAAGAAAATTCGTCCTTTGGGGCCACATCTGGATTTCACAACTTTACAAATGTTTCAGGGTCCAGAGGATGTAGAAGAAAAATATTTTGTCAATTAAAACTGTGTTAATTGATATTTTTGTGGGCAGCAAAATAAGTTGCAAACATAACACTGACATACATATTGTCACCTTATAAAGTTGTTGCAAACAAGGCAGCAAAGGGTTTCTTATTTACACATTTTGAGTGCAATGTTCAGTCTTCTTTCAGCTGTTTTGGTTTCCAGCAACTCTTAATAAAAAAAATTAAAAATGCTGCTAAATGTTCCACTATTCTCACCAACTAGTTGCTAAATTTGTCTGTCTGCTTTTCCGGGCAGGTAGCACACAGACAGAGTATATAGTCATTTCATCCATTACGTCCTTGAAAATATTAATACATCAAAATTAGAGAATTATTGTTCAAAGCATTTGAGCCTCTTAAGTAATTATTTTGGATTTCTGGCCCGCAAACTGCGTTCTCATCAACCTAGTTTCAAGCAGCAGTTTACAGATGTTAACAGTGACAATGTTCTGAAAAACTTGCACAGGCCACAACACCTCTTCTAGATGTCATTTCCGCAGTGTTAACAGGTCTATCATCTGGAGATTCAGCACGACGCCTACTTTTTCCGGTGTGACACGAGGGGTTCGCCGCAGAAACAGACAGTGAAAATGATCTGTTGACAGTCGTATTCCCATCATAACTTTGTGTTAAGACTAGATTGTACAATCCCTTAAATTGCACTTGCCTTGCAACTTGCTGGTGTGAGTGGGTTGACAGGTGGAACGAGCATAAATCGGGATGCATCTTCAGGAGTGGACCTCAGGACCATCAGGTGTTTCAGCCATTATCACTAGACACCGTCACTTGAAGAAAGCCCCACTGAGGTTGATCAGATCTCTGGGTGTAGCTCCTCATCGCCACCAACAAATGCTGTTGGGTTGTTACACCGTCTCCTGTGTTCCATACACCGCACAACCCCAGGAAACTGTGAACCACACTGTTGTGAGTTCTAAAATGGAGGTTGGTGTGGGTTTGGGATGAAAGGCTTTAAAGCTCAACCTCACTCCTGGGGACAGCTCCCTAACTCATGGTTTGCACTCTATGTCCCAAGGGGGAGTGGTCTTGCAGCAGTAGAGGATGATGGGAGGAAGAGAAGAAGACATAAATTAATTAATTTAAAAAAACAGGTTCACCTTCTCGGGGGGGTATGGTTTTGAAATTAATTTGGAGCCCAAGTGTTTTCCTTCCTCTTATTCCAGATCCACTGGCTTGCCTTTTCTGCAGCTATAGAGAGACTTTTGATTGCTTGATGCTGCTGTTGGCCACAGATTCCCATGTCCTTCAACAGTCAGCCCCTGCAGCCAACTTCGACTGGGCAGACCTTAACTTTCACAGCCTCGCTGTTCCACTTCTGCTGCCAGCCCAGAATATTTGAGCTTCCCAGGGGGACTGATGTCCTGTGGAATTTGGTTTTCCGACCTGCCACTGAACTTCACTGCTTAGGAAGTAGTGGTCGATGTGAGGTCCCTGCTTGTCCAACTTCAAGCACCTCTTCTTGCCTTGATGTATCCTCAGGCCTGCAGTGGAAGTTACCTTTGCCCAGTCACAAATGCATCTCTGGAGCTTGATTCCTGGTGCAGGTGTTGCAGTCTCAGACTCAGTGCTAATCATCGTACTCATCGTCCGTTCCTGGGTCAATTACCATGTTGTCTACCAGTGAGTCAGTCATCTTCCACCCCCACTCTTGCTGACTCTGGAGGTATCTTCTTCATTGTCTTTTTCGTAGCCAAGGGTGGGTGGAATCCATGCACAAACAGTGCTGGACTCCTATCATGGGTAGCTGGCCCATGACAGGCCCGGTGGGGTCTCTTTCCTCCTATCAGCTGTCTTTCCAGGCTGTCTCAAGGTCTTTCTCTAGTTGTCAGCAGTCACTGGTACACCCCAGATGATCAGTTTACAGCATACAGCAACATTACACCTTTCACTAGTTTCAGTGTCTACATCTGTAGGATATACTTTCTGTATTCAGTTAAAAGCTCTCTAGCGTTTGTGCTGAAGGAATCCCTTCATTTGTAAAACAAGGCTTTTATTATGAAAGGCAAACTCAGGTCGGCGAGGTAGCCATCATGCACACGTGGAGGCGGTGTGGCCCATGTGTGAGCTACCATCCACCTACAAATTTAGCAACTAACTAGTGAACATGGTGGAGCATATAGCTGCTGAGGAGCCAGATATTCCCCTCAGGAGTTAGTGGAGACTGAAACAGAGAGAGTCAATGTTAGACTGCCAGAAAAATACTATATATGATATCATGAATTTTCTGTGTCTGCTGGATGTGTGGAAAGGCTCCATAATAGAGATATATTTCAGAGAGAATCGTCTTTCAAGAGTTTGCTGTAATATTCAGTCATTTGTGCAGAGTGGAGGGACGGAGTCAGACAGACAGCTGCTGAGCTCTGGAGGACAAAACAAATGGAGTCACACTGGATTCTGCTCCGACAAAGGTGGATTTATCTTCACTCTCGCTTCTCAATCTGTCTCTAACAGTGAGCTACAGAGGCGCTGGTCTCCACTGTCAGGTGTTATAATGTACCGCAATTAGTCTCTTTTGGAAGAGGAATGTGCTTCTCTTCATGCACGTACAGACGGGAAAAGGGGAAAAACAAGAGAGACTGGAGGGAAATGACAGAAAATACCAGAGTCCCAGGTGAGTGTGGACACACCAACACTCACACCATGCACGTAATCACCACAGGGGACACAGGGACACGTCACCAACAATGTACAAAAGAGGGAAATTTGACTCCTCCCAAAATTGTCATACAGGTTTAAGCCCATACTTTAATTACACTCAGGTGGAGGCTGCATTCACTGTACTATGAGTAGTGACATTACACAAAAGAAACAAAAGATACTCTGTGTTTGTGCATATAAGTACACACGCACACCTTCCAACACACACAGACAGAAAGAAGACTGATAAGATGAAGGTTTCAAGGTGAGCAGCAAGACAACGTATGACTCAAATGAAACATGAAACATTGTTGGCAGTATGTCACGTGTCGTATTGAGGTTCGTTACAAGGGTGAGAAAAATAAAGTGTGTAGAACTTGGCACATGACTAAGGTGATGTCTCTCTTTGGGTTACTTGGTGATTCAGGATAATTGGTATCATGAGGCAGGTTGCTTAAGTCTACTTTACATGACACATAATCAGAGTCATGAATGAAGGACTTACATGAAATACAATGGGCAGGTGATAGAACCCACTGGAAAAATCAGCTACAGGAACAAGTCATACTCAATCTCAATCTCAATATCTGGAAGCAAAACTGACTGCTGAGAACGAAAGGTTGAAGGCCGAATCAAACAGTTTTGCTTTTGACACATTTGACACCTAGTGGGAACTGCTAGTTTTAGAGGGTTTTACACGAGAAACATAGAAGACAAAGTATCAGACTGTGCACTCCAAAACACAGTATAACCTAAGGACAGTGAACATAAAGTAGCACATTAACATAAACCAATAAGACCATAGATTTGTATTATAAGACTTTTTTTGCTAACATGTTCACCCTCACAACTTCATAAGGTTTTGTTTAAAGCTTGAGGTAAAAAATAAAAATCAATTAATGCAGCTTTAACTCACAATTGTAGACAACAAATACGCTACTTTTTGACCCCTTTTTTTATTTTCAAAGTGGGTACAGTCATTGAGGGGTACGCAAGTCTTAAAGCAAAGCCTTATAATTATTCATTTTAATGAATATGATAGATGAAATATTCTATTCCATTTATTCTATTAGCAGAAGAGAATATATGCAAAATAAATCACGAGTGATATAGACAAAATAAAAAGGAAAAAAAAAAAACCCACTAAGTGCTCAGTGTGAGGCTGCAGAGCCACACCACCGCTTCACAGACTTTCATTCACAGTGTCCATGGCAACAAGAGCCTCGGAGACTTGTGCCAGGGTAGAGGAGGGTCAGCCGCTGCAGAGAGTTCCTCCATCACGTCCTCGCTGACGCTGCTGATTCCCCATTCTCTGTGTTAGCCCGCTGACTGACAGCCTTGATGAGAAGGGAGAGTCGTAGTAAAGTGCGCCGCCGTGTCTCAGCGTGTCCACCCACCCAACCCAACCCCCTCCCCGCCCGCCACCGCCACCCCACGTTGTTCCTCTCATTCTTCAAACAGATACGTGTTTGAGATGATGACCTCTCTCTGGAGAAATTTCATATTTGAAGTGAGCTCGCTGCTGCGCTGTACGGCCGCAATTTCCTCGCAGCCCTTTTCAGTTTCTGACATCCCAGTGCAAAGTGTTCAAACAAATAAGGAATATCATATCAGACATATTTGCAGTCTAGATGCATACACCAACATCTTTGATATACTAGCAGCTTAGAGACTCTAAGGAGTCTGTGCTTCAGAGTGTCTCCAGCAAAGTGACTAATAGCTTAATACTGCTTCTTCAGAAAGTTACCCTGATATTAGGCTTCACCCTCATCATTATTAACCTAAAATCGTCCCATTCGAGGAAAAAGTCTGATTAGATGGAGGTCTAAATGGTTTAATGTGAGTCTACTTGGAGGTCAAAATTGTCAGAGAGGCCCTAATTATCTACTCTGCAGCATTACATCTTGTCCTCACTCAAGACAGCAAGTCACACACTGCGAGAGACAAAGTATGTGGTCTGACAAGACACCAACACAATGGGGGAAAAAAGTGTGAGGGGTCTGTGTGAGTGGTCCAAAATTTGTGTTGTTTAGGAAAAACCACACATGCCAGGCCCTGTCCTCACCCTGTCATCACCTGTCATGTGGCACCGGGTCTCTACTGCCAAACATCCTTACCCGCAGGTACAGAAATAGAACACACACACACACACACACACACACAGCCATTATTTCCACTCATCTGTGCCAGTCTTCATTTCATTTTATGGACCGTAAATGATGTGAAAATATGTCTTAATATGGTAATAACAGAATATTTCCTTCTGCCTCTGTAGCAGGCTTGACACTGTTTGAGATTTCAAGTTGATAGGAGCTCCCAACCGGAGACAATCTGCCCTCTAGAGGTGACTACAGAAAGCCAGACAGGACACACGCAGGTACAACTTTGGAGCCAGTTTTGTGAGTAATCAGGGAATTTGGGTTGGTTAGTGGGCCACTTCAGTTCAAAAGTAAATGTACTGACAACAACCTGATGGGTTGTCGTGAAAGTTAATACAGGTATTCACTGGCCACAGAGGATGAATCCTTATGACTCTGACATGGCATCACCAGCAGGTTGACATTTTTGATTCAGCCTGAAATATCTCAGCTATTCAATGAACAGCAAAGCAATTTGGTACATTCATGTTCCCAAGAGGATGAGCATTTTGATCAAGACTTTGAAAAATCATTATCGAGAAAAAAGACATTTCTTGATATAAACAAAAAAAAAAGAGTTTTTTCCTGAGATAACAAAACACAAATCCATAGAAAACTTCTTATTAATCAAAAATCATACAGTAATAAGATAATACAATTAAGAACACAAATGCTTCCTGGTTAATTCTGTTGTTAAATTGTCCATCTGATCTGCTGATGAAGATCATGCAATATGATCAAAAGCTGTAGAACAGCAACTAAATGGGCCCTAAGGTTGGGTTGGGTTGTCGTCTCTCAAAATAAAAGCGCTCCACAGTGCAAACCTAAGTGCAAAAATCACAAAATAATAATTTGTCATACCTAACAACATAACATCAGAACTGATCACAGAAGAATAATTACTGTGATGTTGTGATCAAAACATAATTACTTGGCATCACAAGAAAACAAAACAAGGGAGATAATTACACGCATGTCAAATCCGGCCTTCCACAGCTGACTACAAATAAGACACTGAAAGGTTTTGTACACTCATAATTACCATCTAACGTGACAGTGAGTCTAAAAAGTGCATGAGAATGAAGCAAATATAATTACACCAATACTTGAAAAAAAAAATTCATCTTATGTTTTATGCTTGACTGAAATTAATGAAGGAATATTGTTCCACATTTTCTGCAATGATAAAAATAAGATCACAAACAAGTCAGGAGTGTTACATTTTATTTGGTCTCATCTCTTTTTGAGCTTTTTTCCTTTGTTTTTTTTTTTTTCCACAGGTTAAAACCCATTATAATAGTCAAGAGAAATAAAAACATTTTTCACATACTGTATACAGAAATAGTCCTCTTGACACACAACAATAAAAACAGTTGATTAGGCCCAGCCCAGTGCGAGATTTCACAAAAATGCAACAATAACGAATTTTCAAAGCCCGACGACCACGAAGCCTCCGACTCGCGTGAGCAGAGGCAGTTCTGAGAGAGATGTAAAAATGGCTGCCAGGGCAATGCAACAATTGCGTTATCACATCGCCTAGGTTGTAATAAAACACAAAATAGACATGGAAATGAATCAGGAACAATTACAATAAAAGCAAATAGATAGAAAGACAAGAGAGGAGGTCAACCTTGTCCACTATTTGAAGGCGGTGACAAAATCCTCATCTCTAGCAGTTTTATGCACATAAGAATTCAGTATGGGTGCCCCAAGGGGACATTAGATTTAGGTTTGGGATTTTTGCTGCAATGTACACAAAGAACCGGATTTCAAGCTCTACCAGGCAATTCTGTTGAATTTTCTGCTACACACAAATACTGGGGCTCGTAGAGGAATCATCAGAATACAGATTTGGTCAAATTGAAGAGCTGGAACGTAAAGTTAATCTGTCTCATGTGAAGCACCCATACGTACATCTTAAATACTCCAGTGAAAACCTATCAAATGTTTTATTCATATGAAGCAATCAATCCATCATCCTAATGTAGACTGCGTCCATGGCCATCTAGAAATAGTTTTGATCCAGTGTGTAAAAACGATGGCCATTTATAAATATCCACTTCTTCCCCCTTTATATAAATTTTGGAAATGTCCTTAGCTGGCTGGTAGGAAGCTGTCAGAAGGAAAAGCCTTTTACAGTACTGTGATGCTGTGAGTGGAAGAGATTTGACCAGTGAGTCATGGGGATTTGTACCATCCAAACCGTTTCAAATTGCCTCTGTGGATCATTTAGAGTTCAGTTATTTAAGCTTAAGCATGAGCACCTGAAAGAGACCTCCTACTGTTAAATAAGTCAAATCTTTAACCCTGAATTATACTTGTGCCTCAGAGGACTTTAATAAGGTTAAGTGTCAGTAGTAGTCTTAATCCTGGTCCAGGACCATCATACTATGTATTATGGATGTTTATCAGATGGAAACTAGACATTTTAGTCACTTAAGCATTTGTAAAATTTGTGAACATCAATTTGTTACATTGGAGATTCGGTTTGAAGGCATGTTGCTGCTGATTTAATTGGAATGTTACTTCACATCTGCCTATTATCGTTTTGTCCAGTCATCTTCTCTTCCCACAACAAATTTCAACAATGCCTGAGAGACTAAAATGTCCAAGTGTGTCGTGTCAAAATTTTATGTCAGTTCATTTCACCGGAATTAAAGCTACGACTGGTGGAAATTCAGGCTTAGTTTTTCATATTGGAGCGTTGACATCCAAATTTGTGCCACTGACCAAGTTAGGCTACACTGACCTTCGAGAGAACTAAGATCCAGAGAAAAAAAGGCATTCATAAGACATGTTATGGGAAGAAAATTATGAGAATACAAGGTCATTGAATGTCGTGCAATTGTTAGCAGAGATGGAAGAATGTCAGGTGGGTGAAAAATACAAAAGGCCTGCCACTGCTGTAATAAATGTTGCACTCAGCTTAAGGAGGAAATACATTACTAAGCTTCAAGGACGTGGAATGAGTTGTACTCTCTGGTCCGACCTGTGCTTTATATGCCTAGAATGAGTTGCACCATGACACGTAGTAGACACAGCGCGACTAAGAAAATGTCAAAAACTATCAACCATCTCATTCCTTTTATCTGCAAACAATATTGAGGAGACAATAATTCATTTTGCAGTCTCTACATTTCAGACACAAGGGCTGTTTACTCGCTCATTCAACACTCTAGAAACAGAAATTTACAGATTGAACGGCTTCTATTCCAGGAAGATCACAAGGTAATTGAGTGTCAATAGCGAGGCGGAACGATAATCACGACCACGAGGCTGCTGTGTGCCGAGTGGAGGGGGGGAGGACGAGGAGCGTGTGGGCCTTGGACTTAATGACCTCATAGATAAAAATCCATGTTTATTTTCTAAACAGAGCGCCAGCCTTCTCCAGGAGCCGTCACCGCGGTCTTGGAAACGAATTGGTCTTCCTTTCATGGCGCCCATTCATTCAGTTTTGGTTGTTACAGAAAAAAGAGGACAGCAGATGGTGACCTTGGATGCATGGGCTGAAAAGAATTAGGAATAATACTCACACTTTGGGAGACCGAGCATTAGCTTACGCACCTGGCGGCCCCTCTTGCAGACACGGCTTTTGTCCACAACCCTATTGGGAAGTGCAATTCCTATACAGTCAATGAAAGGTCATATTTGATCATTTGGTCTCGGCCTGTTAATGCCAGACAAAGACCTGGGCAGGTGTTTCAGTTTAATACAAGCCAGAAATAGCAATAATGTGTCTCTGGCGCTGGCTGTGAGACAGCTGAAACGAGGCTGATAACCAGGTATATTTGTAACCTCCACTTAATTGAACACAAGCAAGCAAGGGCAGAAAAGGTAAATGGGGTGAAAGCCACTGAAATGCCAGGCCATCCATTTTGTCGTTTCAGAATTTACTCTTCACTGACTCGCCAAGGGAAGATTTCATCAATAAAATAAAGGCCAACAAACGCATGTTCGGTCTGAGTTTTCCCTCCATCCTTGTTGAATCCTTCTCCAATTTTTTCCAGGAGGGAGAGAAAACACAATTTAACTGGAGCTGCAGTAGTTTAAGAATTACAGTCCCCACCTGACTTGACTTATTGACTTCCTTAAAGTGACAACCTCGAAGGTTTTCATTTAGGTAACACAATGGTGACTGAGCCCATGGCCCACTGATGAAAGTCTGTGGAAAGTGGGTATCTGTGGCCACATTCCTGGAAAAAATGCTGTATTAAGTTACTGCTAATGCAAACAAAGCATTTCAGCTTCACATTAAAAGCATTTACAGGCAAAACACAATATGACTTTTGGAACGATGTTGTCACCGGAAATGCAACGTGTTTGTCAGTCGGATTGACGCCGACCGCTGCCGTTGGTCACGAATACGCCATTTTTGGCATTGACCGTGGATCAGTTTGAAATATTGCAATAAAATACGACAATAGTTTGTTTTGCTGAATGCAGAATCTTGTGACCTGTTACCACCATTAATTACAGATCGACCGGGACTGAAATCTTCGAGAGTGCCACTTTAAAGTCAAACACTAAGAGTGGGTATGTTCATATGCACACTGTGCTCTGTTATTTTGAGTAATCAGAATATGGTGACAGTTCAATTTAAGCATTCAGACTATTTAACAGAATTAAAAACTCCCCCAGAAACCAAGGTTCACTTGTCTCTATGTGGAAGTTTGGTTAGTTGACCTAGAGGGCTGTGCAGTAACAACATTCAGCCACATTCAGACCCTCTCTGTTGTTTAAGGTGATAGGTTTACATTTTAATGCAGCTACAGTCTCAGAGTCTGCTGTTAACCACATTCGCACGCCAGCATCTTTTCTCATAGTAATCAGACAAAAGTATCAACTACTGTGCCTCCATGATCACTGATAACCTTCCACTACATTTTGCCAGTTTTAGGGCTCCATACAACGCAACAACTAAAAAAAAAAAAAGCAACATGATGTGACGGCAACAACTTGACTTTGACAAGGAATAGAGTAGGATTATCAGGGGATGTCTACCTCCAACAGAAGCGAGGTGTTTGCACTGAAATTTTGGCCATAAAATACAGATGTGGCAGGTTTACAAGGGGCTGGCTTATTACTTCCAATGTTATTACAGATAACTGAATATCCCCAAGTAGTATTTGTCTCATGCGAATCCGACTTCTGCTACAATTGAATCAATGGATTAATCAGGGTAAATCAGATAATTAGTATGCATGTAAACATATCCAGAGTTAACAAAGCCAAAATTAGTCTTAAAAGTGAGTGTAACCCTGATGGATGGCTGCATGTGGTAACACTTTCATCCCTTCACAAAGCCAGGAAATAACTAGCTTGCAACATGTTTTTTTTTCTTCTGGATAATGGCTCTGATTTTTCCCCTCTGAAATTCTAAAACACAACCAGTGCTCAGAAGCAGCCCGTTGGCATGATGAGGGCCCGGGCTCCTCCATTGTGCTGTCTCATTAGCGTTTATTCATGTAATGTATTGACAATTTGCCATTCACTGATTAGGGGCAATGGTCTGAGCTTGAACTTCGAATTTAGACCATCAAATCATGTCTGCTCCTCGCCACTGCAGGGCTGAGAGTGGATCACCGGTGGCCAGATATCGGTCTCTCCTGCAGAGAATTCACTTCCTTTTTCCATGTCAGTTTTTATTCAGGACATTGATTTGCAATGACGGATGGGGCGATGCCTGGAAGAGCGGAGCGTCACAAACAACTCATCAGGACTTTCTTATTGGAGTGCCTTCTGTCAGCTCCAGCATACGAGTGGCAGTTATGGTTCCGATATCTGACAGCCAAAACCAAAAATCGGACATCCATGTCCACAAAAGGCCTTCTAAAATGCGCCCCAGTTATTCCCTTAGCTACCAAACTACAGTTCTGTCAGATTCAGGTTACACCAAGAGCCAGGTTTTGGTTTTGTTTATGTAAAAAATAAGCATACTATATTGTAAGATACCAAGATATTTCCATGTACAAGTCATTTTGCAGCAGGAAAATGAGCCAAATGAATCACTTTCAAGAGGAAATGGATTCCCACTGTGACTGTAAGCATAACTTCATCATATGTGAAACGTACACTGACGCCTGTTTTTGCAAGTAATATTTCATTAAGTCAATCACTCAACGCGCGCAAGCTTGATGAAAAACGGCAGGTAATGCTTTTCAACATCAGGTCGGAGGGAAAATTAAAGTCTAGCGCCGAGCGAACAAACAGACAAGACGTGAGTGGCAGGTTGAAGTGGATACTTGACACACAAAGAGAATTTGTGACAGAAATAATCTGCCAGACGTTTCAATCATCTCCATTTCCTTCATCTGGCTTTCCTCCTCACGGAGCTCTGTTGACAATAACAGCCATCTGATGCCTAATGACTATCAGAGGATAGCTCTCGTGGCTTTGTGTGTTGACACGAAGAAGATGAGGCAATAACTCATCACTTGTCACGTCTGTAAAATGTCGGCGAAGAGGACGAGAGAGTGAAGGGAGGTGGGGCAGACTGCTGACAAAGACAAATTCTATGTTAAACACTCACACTTTTGAAGGATGCACAGTGCTCAAGTGGCAGCAGGTGAGTTGTTCAAATGGACCTGAGGTAAAAACAAGTGTTTGGGTGATACTGATATTCTGAATGTTGGCTAATACACTAGTTTACTATGTGCTCAGAGAATTGGATGTATTCTTTTTCAGAAATTAATCTGCAAGATGCACCTACGTTTTAAAGGGAAACCAATATGAAGTGATCGCAACACTCCTTGCCAGATGTGTAGAGGTGTGAAAGTAGCCAGTGTTATGATGATAGGCTTTTCATCCCATCTTCTACAGTGGCCGTTCGGAACAGCAATAAACTCTTTTGCCTTTAGATGTGGTTGGCCAACACATTGAACAACATAGACTTTTACAAGCACTGTGTCTCTTTGTTACTGCAGAGTATTACTTGGATGTCTGGTAGAAGATGAACAGACACGTTAAGGCACAATAGAAATACACAGTAAAGCTCCTGTTACAATTTCAAACAAATTCAACTGCCTCTATAAAATGAGCACTAAATGGACCCTTTTTTCCCCCAGATAGCAACCTGGCTGAATTGAATGCTCTGCAGTGTCAGGAAAAAAACTGCCCTCAAGAAAACTTTCCAGAGAATAAGGAAGCAAAGGAGTAGGAGTAAGAAGAAAAATAAAAGAAAGAAGGAAAATCTCCCACATCACCTGAGGGGGAAGGCCTTATGAGAAGGTGAGCCTCGCCGGTGAAGTTTTCATCCGGTCAGCAGCCGAGCAGCCGGTGGCAACAGAGAATAAAGGAAGGGAAGCGAGGAAAGACAACTCAACCTGTCTTTGAAACTTCCTGGGGCTTAAATCAAGACGTAAACTGATGAAGGAAGTGACTCGACACCTTGCGAGGAGGACGCGGGGCATTTTCACAACGTCGGGGCAAATTAATTAACCAAATATCTTAACGCTTTGTTAATGCTCTCTGCTCTTATCAAGAGGCTAATTATCACTATCAGCCTCCTCTGTTCTTGAGTAGGATTATTAGGCTAATCGCAAAGCTTTCCCCCTTTGGAGACGAGGTTTTCACTCTTCGTCGGAACAAAGCCGTTATTGTCTTCCAATGACACGGTGTCAGCGATGAACCCAATCAGTATTTGTAACTCGTAATGCTCCAGCAAAGACATGGGTAACAAGTCTGTGCCATGTGCAAGTGGGTCTCTTTCAGTTGCTTACATGCTTGACCTATGCCAATTATGTTAATAGACTACATGCTTGAGAACCAGCTGCCATTGAAAAAAAAACACCCTTGGATACTGTTATGCATCATCAGCCTACGATGTCCGACCCATTCCAGGATTATATTGTGAAGAAGTATTTGTTGATGCAGACAAACTGCCTCAAAGTCACACATTTCCCAGGATGGTTTTTGAAAAAAAAAAAAACCCTGAGAAACTGCCTGAACGTGTTACATTTAATATTTAGAACATGTGTAGAGATGATTATAACTGTGAGCCAAGAGTGAAAGTTTTTCAGTGGTTGCTCCAGTGCATTCTGGTGTGCTGAGACTGCTGTTGGTGGAAAAAAAAATCATATTTCAGCATCTCTGCTCCTTCTCTTATTGTTCAGTGCTGAACTTCTCTGCTCTGGGAGTATCTCAACATGACATCATGGTTATCCACAGGATCCCACCAGATGGTTTTCAGCAGTGTTAAAATGCTCTAGGATGGGTTTTTTATTTGGGAGGGACAAGAGTTTAGTAGCCCTGCTACTCTAGTCTCACAAAGCCAGCCAACATTGCACGAGCACAATTCAGAAATACGTATGCTTTGATTTTGATTCATCCATCATCAACTCTTAGACAGTAAGCTGAGTTTAGCATAAACACTGGAGCAAATCTGGTGGATCATTTACAGAAGAAATTTTAAGTGCTGCATTCGTCCAATCAGGTCAAGGAGAGAAGTGTTAATCATGTGATCCAAGACACTGCAAAACTGTGGGCTGGCTCTGCAAGACTAGTGTTACTCTGATGGACCGTACAAATAAAGTATTAAATGAAGCTTTCATTCCGACGTATTTTAGCATTTGCAAATACTTTAAAGTATTGAGTTGAACCTTCCTACAGTGTCAGACGGGTGGTGATAAGAAAGTCTGGATTATATCTACAAAGATAACCACAGAAAAGTATATCAAAGTTAGTTTAAATACTATCTGTGATTGTCTCAGCTCTCTCTGTGCTGTCCACTGTAGCAAACTCCACCCGTCTGGCACTCCACGGAGGTAAAAACAATTTATTTCCAAACACTCTTTGTCCCAGCCCTTACACTGTCACAGTGGCATTCTTTGGCATATGAAGGGAATGCAGAGGGCTCCCCCATCTTGTTTCCTGTGCTGTGTCGCCTGCCAACCGAATGAATCTGTCCAATCCCTGGCATTTCCCAGGGAATGTGACTGGAATGTTATCTGCTTCCAAGTGGAATGCCTGGGTCATGGTTTTGTCTTGGATTTCATGAGTGGCCTGGAATATCCCACTCGGAGTGCTTTCTCCCATAATGCAACAGGCAGACGCTGTTTAAAAAACAAAAAACGGTAAGCTTTCCTTGAACAATGATTCTAGACATACGCGCACACATGCATGCACACACAGACATTTTCTTCCACAGAAATGCTAAGCTGATTTTCAAATTTAAGCCAAATTCATAGCATCTTCCCTACGCACCAGATTAACCATTCAAGGAACCTTGAAAAGATATATATTAAAAACACTTCAGGAAATAAGGCACTCCAATTTTTCCATTGTCCTGAATGCTTTCAGTCTGCAGAGAGGTAGAGGCAGATGAAGCTGTGCAAGTCGCCTTATCCACCTCTGCATTGTCACAATGCTTCAAAGGTAGGGGGGAGATGAAAGCAGGTGATATGAGCAGTCTGATAGAATCTCAAGATGGGACTAGTGATCTGTGTTCTGCTCCTTCAAAGGGATAGAGAAACAGAGATAGAGAGGGAGAATGAAATGGGCACCAGCTATTGGTTCAAAGGCAGCTTTCCCACAATTCAATGTACCACCTTTCACTGGCTTTCTGGTTTCCAAAGAAGCAGGCTGGTGTATAAATAGGACCTGCAATGATTAAGGCTCCCATGGGGGAAACCTCCCTCCACGGGTTGACTGATGGGTGTGCGTTTTTTTAAAAGATTCCAAATCCTCGTAAAGATGTAGGACATAGTAGTGGAAAGGGTCCTGGACTGTGTTCCTGTGATAAAAATCACGGCCTCGCCGCAGGTTTAGAACCTGTCGTCTCTGAGTTGCGTCGGGGACTTGAAGGGCTTGAGCCCCAGTGTTCTGCGGGGGTGGGCTCTCTCTTTGGTGCCATCCAGGGGCTTGCTGCAGGCCGCCCAGTCCAGGTCGATGAGGGGCGAGTCTGCCGGGTTGAGGGGCGCTATGCGGAACGAGGGCAGCGTGGGGGAGCCGTTAGTGGAGCACGGGGCCGAGCGAGAAGTGGGAAAGGGAGCCGAGAAGGGGTCAAAGGGTGAAGCAGTGTCCGAGCCACTCGAGGGGTCAGCCTTGAGGGTGAATGGGTCACAGTCAGGAGAGGGGAAGGGGTCACAGTTGTGGAAAGGGTTGGTAGGGGAGGGCTGGTAGCCCAGAAGGTTGCTGTCCGAGCGATTTGGGCTGCGGCCACCGCCTGAGTTCCCGCCGCCGGCCGAGATGAAGCTCCAGGGGTCAATGCGGGGGCGGATGGGGGACGGGCGGGGACGGGGGATAACGCTGACCTCCAGGCGGCGGGTTTTGGGGCTCCAGAGGGCAGGGTTGGGGTGGAGAGAACAGGGAACTGAAGGCTTGTCATCAGTGTCCTGTGTGTCTTGGCACAAGGGCAGGTCCAAAACTGGAAAGAACAGAAAAAAAACATTAAAGGGGCACTCCAGCCATTTAGTATTGCACTTCTATAAAGTTAAGGGACTTGCAAGAGAAACTTCAAATGGAATGGCTAAAATCAAAGCAGCAAAGGTCGAGATATCCTGAACCTGGTCCCTTGTAAGAGTAAAGCTTTAAAAACACCTACATTTCCCATAATGGAAATCAATTTCATTAGTTTCACATTCCTTCATCTTTCAAACTCCATTCCAGGTTATAGCACAAATTTCTTTCAAATGTAACTTAAAATAACCCTAATGACATCACTATAACAGAATCAGGGTTATTTTCTTGGACTGTAGAAAGCTCCTTCAGAGCCACAGGACATTACACAACCATATATACAACCGTAAACTGACTTCTTTTTCACAGATTTTGCCAAAAGTAGAAAAAGTAGAAAAAGTAGTAAAGCGATATGTCCACCTGCTTTCCCTGCAGTTGCAGTCTCCACAGGGCACTTGTTATGCTATTAGTGAATTGTAAATGAAAACTATCTGTATGCAGCCTAACTGTTTATCTTCATTTGCACCAATTCTTAAAATTTGGCATTTTCTTGTAAACTTAGTTACTAGCTGAGACGGCAGCAGAGCCTGCAGGCAGTGAATCAGCAGCAGCAGAAGGAGGAGGACAGAAGACAGGAACGACTGACACTGACTGATGTCTGTTCTTCAGTCGTTCTAAACTTCACTCAGTATTTTGATGTCAGGAATATTATTTATTTTACTTTTTTCTGTATTTGTGCTGAATTAACCTGGCCCTGTGAGAAAAGCAACTACTTCGACACTTTTTGTCAACTCAGTACTCGCTCCCCAAGACTGGAGATCACTCCCTGCCCTGAGCTGAAGGTCTGACTTGGGCTGCACAAATCAATCGCTCACGAGTTCAATGCCACACTAGTGACAGTCGATTATTTCCTTTACCTCAGAGTTGGTTTAAGTTGTTTGATGCTGCAGTGTGTTGGTCAGCCAGTCTCGTTTGTTTATGCTGGAGTATCTGAACTATTACAGATTTGGTGGAACTGGTTGGTTCAGCGGGTGTGAGTGAGTGAGTGATGATGATGATGTGTGGATGACTTGATACTCAGCTCCAAAACAGGTTGACTGCTCCTGAGCAAGCCCCCTAGAACAGCGGCCAGCTTTGAAACCAATTTCACATAGTGGTCAAACCCGGTAATTACAACTTCCTAGTCTGACAGGGGCCCAAAAGGCATTTATCCTGCACACAACCATGGGAACTAAAACAGCTGGAAAACAAAGAATACATTTTTTTGAGCAACAGCCCCTGTGAAACAACTAGTTTCACTGTCAGAATTGGATTCATTCAGCACAATAACATCTGGAAAGTGAGTGCTGGGGCTGGTAGGAGATTCACCAAGCTCTGGGTGACTGACTTGGAGACTTGAGTGACTTGAAAACCCAACTCTGTGTAGTGAGTTCCTCATACAAACCTAAGACAAAAGAATCAAACCTCCCATCGCTTAACTTTACTGTTGCTGCTCTAGAAACAATATTCAATTACATGTCAAATCCTAATCCTAATCCTAATTCCCAGTTCTTTAGCAAAGAAAAATAACCTACCCACAATTATTTCAGGACATTGCACTGTGAGCACGACTGTTTCATATTTACTATTGTCTGTGAGTACTAGTAATGAGTACAAAAAGTTACAACCTGTGTGGTTTTTTCTATATATTGTAATGATAAGAGCCTAAAATGATGTGAAAGTGCATTCAATTTTAGTCAAATAACCCCCCACCACCACCAAACAACCACTGCATCTAAACCTGCCAGAAACCTGGACTAGTATTCCCCATGACAAGTAAACCTGACCTTTATGTGTAAAAATCAGTGGAGATTCCCTTTCAACAAAGACACAAGGCTGAATATTCAACATATTAAACCTCTTCATCATCCTGCCCTTCACTTTCTTCCTTGAGGAGGCTTTAATTGTTAATCTGCAAATTACTTTCAAACTGCTGTAATGTTGCCCTGGTGCTCTTTTATGCACTCCTCACCAATCTGTAATGCATTTGCTTTCTAATATTTTGCAAAACGCCTGTATGATGAAACTGATCCAAACAGAATGAAACCAAACAATCCAAACAGCATGAAAGTGGCACAAAAAGATATGGAATAATCACAAGCACAGAATGTTAACGCAATTAGTCTAGATTACGTATAACATAACGCTGTGTAACTAGTTGACAGAGCTGCGACGGCAGCAAACAGCAAGTGTAAATTTGCACTGACAAGAACAATAAACTCGGACTAAATCATCTTGAATGAGCATTTTCTACTTCCAAATGTGATGTGTCTGCCAAATGGCATTATTTACATCAACGGCAACTCTCCGAGGCTGCTGAGCTTTTCAGCTGACAAGAAAGAGCAATCAGGAGTCACATGAGAGCAGACGGAAAACGCCAGTGAAGGAATCCTCTGCATTCATCTCCCTCTTTCAAGCACGCATTCACCGCCAGCAACCTTGTGGCAGTCTGTCTATGCATCTGAGCCTGAGTCATTACAGTCAATAAACATAATAAGATGTTTAGCTAAAACACTCGCGGTTTAATTATGTGTGGCTTTTTGCCTCTGCGCAGCCGATGTAATGAGCGCATGCGGTTTGTGAGATTACGGTTGTTAGCAGCGGAACAGGCGAGGCATGTCTGCCCGGTACCTGGGGGCAGAGCTGTAAGAACCTCTCTGTGGAGAATCCAAGGCTTTGTGAGTCAAACGGACCAGATATAGAGTGTGAAATGTTACCATGGGGCACTCTTAAAGCCCTCATAAAGCCCACTCGCTCTTAAAACAACCGATGCCCACGCCTCCGTCGTTGCGGCTCTAAACTGTGCCAGTGCTTGTAAGAAATGCATATTAGTGAAAAAACATGTGAATGCACTGTAAACAAAAGTGTTGCTGATATACAGATAATTCCGTTAGCATGACACTTACATGAATTCAAACAAAAGTATAAATACGCCCCATGAGAACTGTATATTTTCACATCAAATTTTGAATGCTAATCCCTCTTGAATGGGATCTTTTATCATGTGCCATGTGTGCATTCTTTACACATGGCACGCAGGCATACATCTGACATGCCTCTGTATGAAAAGTTGATTAAACTGGAGAGTAAATACACCAAAACACACATGTGAGCTCCAGCCAAACTCCCAAACTATCTGAGGTGGCCAGAAAGACACTGTGGCGGCCTTGAAGTCAAGAATAGATTACTAGCAATTTTGAATGCAGCATTTTCTGTCTGAATGACCTCAGCTGTGCCGCCGGATGCTTTGCATTCATCTTCCAACTTTGCAATAAAAGAAATAGTCCGACTTGAACAAGGGAAAACAACAGAGGATTGGATGCTAGCTTTGCTTCGCAAGTATTAGCGGCGAAGTGTTGAGGGCCAGCTGTTACCTGAGATATGCAAATAGCTGAAGACAAGCTTTGATGTAAATGAAAAAGCTTGTGCGGCATTGAAGCTTCCCTTGTGCCAGAAAGATCTCGCTCAAAAAGGCACAATAATAATTCTGAAAGAACTGTGAGGGAACATTGTCATGCTGAGGAGGTACATTATTCAAGGTAAAAGTTGGATCCAATTTCAGTGTTGGGCCTCCCCAAGAAGCAAAACATGCTTTGTGCAGGGAATGTAGATGTATCGTATAGATAAATTAAAAACCAAATCATGGATCCAATGTGGAGAGGAGGCTGTCATTTAAAAAGGGGCACAGTTTACCATTGCACTTTCATAAAGTTGGGAGACTTGCAAAAGTCAAGTCAAGATATCCTGACACTGGACGCTTCCCATAATGCCACTTGATAGAACTCTACATCCCCCAGTTAGTAACTCAGGCTGTCTTTTAACAATGTGTAGATTTTCCCTGTGACTAGCTAACTGACTTTGACTTGTACAATTGGTGGAATAAAGCTTTAAGGTGAAAAACAGAGGAAGACTGACCAAGCTGAGAGGCGTGCAAGCCTTGGCTGGACCTCCTCCTCCTGTCAGCTCTGTGTTCCCAGACCTCATATCCCAGCTCCCCGTTAGTCGAATGGGAACTCGGGGTCCATTCTCCTGGGCTGGCCCTGGTCCTGGGGCTCTGGGGACTGTGCAGCATCTGCGGCGTCCGGTGGCCACTTCTTTCACGGGGGTTCGGCGGAGGCGGCGTCAGGGGCAAGGGCTTCAGTTCTTGGTATTGCAGAGCTAAATCCAAGAGGGGTCTGGGGAGCAGGTCTGAGGTGGAGAAGGTGATGAGATCGTCCACGACTGGGGGATCTGAAATGAGGGGCTTGGGGAGAGAGATCTCTGGTTCAGAGGGGGTGCGGTCCCCAAGCGAAGGGGGGTTAGTTCGAGGGGGCACCCTTGGGGGAATATCCAGGCAGCGACCTAGTCCTATGGAGGCCAGGAGGGAGCCACTGCCCAGCAGGGCCCGGTGGGTGCTCTTAATAAGGCCACCGAGGGAACCCCTCTCAGGCCTGGGGGAGCCAGCCGGGGAGGAACCCCCTTCCTCGCTGCACGAGTCTCGCTGAGGTAGAGGAAGCTGCAGGCAGTCCTTCACTGAGGAGCCTGCAGAGAGAGAAAATGGGTTTTTTTAAGTTTTAAAAAGACAGAGAAGGAGAAGGAGAAGGCATTTATTATTCATTTAGCTTTTATTTATAATTCACACTCATGCCAGTGAAAATTGTAACAGTGACTAATGGAAGATATGCGGCTGGCCGTCTGCGGTGATGGAGGATGTGGGATACCATTCTGAGCAGGGGGGTTTGGCGTCGAGGGTCTGTACTCCTCAAAGTCATCCTTGGATTCTCCGTTCTCATTGCTGTCCGACTCCAGGAGCTTGGCCCTCATTGACAAACTGAAAAAAGATTCAAAAACGGTTTAAGTACGGTGATGAATTAAGTTGAGTGTATTCCAGCCCATGTAAATCTTTTTTTATGTGTAAAAGAAAAGGACAATCCGTCTGTACCTGCTTTCCTGGGGACTAAGACGCAGGACTTTAGGGCTTTTGGGACTTTTTGGGCTCTGGGGTCTCCAGTGGGGGGCCAACTTCAGGTCTCCATTGGCTTGTTTAAGAGAAGGGGGGAAGTCTAGGGGCCAGACCGGGCTCAGACCAAAAGTCCTGCTGTTGTCACTGGGACTAACTGCAGGGAGAACAGGGTGAAATTCATATCAGCTTGCACTTCATCAGTATGCGTACTGCTTAGCTGTATTCTAATGACGTGAGCATTTTTAAAAGGCAGGTTTCACCAATAAGTCGACGCATGCCTGCAATCATCTCCAACACCATGACCTTTAATTGACTCCTGCTACAGCTGGAATTCATGAAAATTCAGTGCACTTTTTCTACTCATATTCCAGCAAAGTTGACGCCCTGATTAACTCTAAAATGGTGCTAAAACAACCTCATCACATGGACGCAGTCGAGAAAGTAAACTCCAAATGGTTCACATAGCAGAAAGTGTGAGAAAAGGGAGCCAAAGTCACCCGGGGGGCGTGTGAGGAAGGGCGGAGTGCTAATAAAAGTTTTGGTTTTCACCTGCCATCCAGGATCTGGCACCACATCTCATGCAGCTACTCTCCCCACCAGCTGGCCTGTGCTGCTAACAGTGTGTGAACATTGTCTAAGCATTCATTCACACATAGCATGCACAGTATACAATGGGCTTCCTGCCACAACACCTCCATCACACCCTTCAAAAAGCCTGATGGAGCCTTCTCAACATTACACCTGACAGATTAGTCGAAAGACAAAAGTGGTACCATTGACACCATTTAACATAACGTATAATACATGCAAATAACAAGGAGAAAACTTTAAACTTGCTATTCTATTTCGAGTTCAGCTGCTGCTTATTTTCACTGCTTGGTTTCAGTTTCAGTCTTATCAATTTGGATTCATTTCAGAAATGACTAAACATAAATATGTTTTCTGAATGCATATGTATTATTTTCTTTGACTTCTAGTACCCCAAGACCTGGCTTATGCATTTTGCTTCCCATCACTCTCCAACACAGTGTTTTCAAAGCCAGCACAGGTGATAGTCAGCATTGCAATTTCATCAAGATCAGACCATGGCTTGAAAGATTTCCCCTATCCCAGTATATTCCTCTGGAAACACATTTTATTTTGCAATATGTCACCATTAATGTAGTCATGTTTTGATGGAATATATCTCGACGGTCATAATATTTTATATATTTCCCAAGTTGCTCCCAAGTTGGCAGACTTAATATTGTCCCTGTTTTGGGGGAAAGAAAATATAGAGAAATACCAACTTTTGTTCTATTCTGAATAAACAAGGCTGTGAAGCTGTACTTAGGCACAATGGAGCTTTGAGCTAAATGCTACTGTCAGTATGGTAACATGCTCACAATGGCAATGCAATTTGTCAAAGTACTGATCAAATCAAAATTTTGACCTGATGATGCCTCTAGATAAAAGTTCACCCTGAGGAGGAAATGAATGCCTGTAACAAATTTTGCTCCAATCTCTCAAGTAAATGTTAAATATTGCACAAGAGGAGTGAAGATATTACCCTGGTGGGGACACTAAAGGAAAATTCACGTGACCACCAACTCATCCTCTGGGGACCATACATACTGTATCTGTATCAACTTTCAGCCTGATCCATCGATGAGTTGTTGAGATATTTCAGTCTGGACCAAAGCGGATCGGACGACCAACCATCACCGCCATGCCCAAAGCAATGCTTCGCTAGGACAGTATTTACATCATCACATGAATGTGTAAATGTAGAGACGTCTATACCTCAGGTACGGGAAGCGGAATTAGGAATAAGACTAGGATAAAAGCACAAGAACCGAAACTAATCCTGCCCTCACAGATAGAAAAAATGAGGGTAGCGATTTCCATAAGCTGCCGACACATATGATACAGCCGGCCTACTGAGATGCTAAAAATGTTAACTAGTACAACCTCAGAATACAAGAAGTCCCTGAAAAATATGGGACAGTTTCATTTTCTTGTTGTCTAATTCAGTAGAATATGGCACAATGAGAGACATTACTTCTAAGACAATCATTCTGTAGGTTTCATTGCGCCCTCCTACACTCAATCTTGTTGAACAGACCTCTACAGACTAATGCAAATCAATTTGGCAGTTCTCTGGACAAATAAGTTTGGGAAGCCCTGGCAATAAATCACCGCTTGCTACTGAGAGGGCAAGCGTAAATACCCACTAAACACATTTTAATGACACACACACTCATGGCTTGCTGATTGTCATTAAGGAGAGTCATTAGGAAGTAAAGAAAAGCAGCCTTTTATTTGATGAGTAAATGAATGCTGGCAGATGTTTTGGATTTACTAACCACTCTTACAGATAAATGTTTCACCGCAATTTGTGCTTTCATGTCAAACCCTGGTGGTAATTGTTTTGAAAAATCCCTTTCATTGCCTCTTGCCACACCACAAATTTCCTTTTGGGTTTTGTTAAGACGCCCCATGACCTACTGGCTGCAATTTCCCTCCGAAGGGAAACGATCTTGGGGCGTTTGTCTAAGAGCCTGACAAGCAGAAGAGTATTGTAAATCTCTGCCGCTGCTGCAACCCTCCTCAACCCCTTCTCCTGGAGCAATGAATTCCTCCCTGCTTATTTTTAATTCAGTAAACCGCACTGTAGCCACTACATGCATATAAAACTGGGGATTCTTTCTGCCTGGAAAATGCAGCTCAATGGCTCCCCCCGCTGCAGCGATGGGAAAACTGCAGGCAGGGGGAGCAGAGCAGGGCTACAGTGGAAAAAAAAGCTGCTGAGACGCTGAGAGGAAGTCAGATAATATTTGGACTAGAACAGGCTGTCGAAAAGGGAAAAGGGTGTATGTGTGAGAGAGAAAGCAGTAAGGCAAGGGAGGGGGAGTTAGAGAGAGAGAGAGAGAGAGAAAGGGGGGCCCACAGGGAAACAGGGGAAGACAAAAAAGACGAGTGGGTGGTTGGGAGCACATGAAAGGAGAGAATTTGGAAACTGAAAGAAATAATGTTGCAACATAGTCTTTGTGTGCATGCAAGAAGGCGAGAGAGACTACATTCTTTGGTTTTCTAAATGTCTCTCGAAGCACACACATATACTGTATGTGCACCTGTGTACCTGTGTACGTGCATGTGTGTGCGTGCGGAAAAACGACTGCACTCACGTTGGATCGCACGGAAACGTGGGCCGAAGGAGGGTGAGGAGCCCGAGCCCAAATCAGGGGAGTTCCGCCTCTTCTCCAGGCCTGGGGATGCTTGCACCGTAATCTTGTGGATAAAATCTAAAACACACACACACACAAAACATATACAACAGATGTTAGACCACCTGGATGATAGACACCAGCCAGAACACACAAAGAAGTTTGGGTTTCCTCGTTCTGCTTAACATTCATACATTCAAGAGTTGTCAGTTGTTTTGAAGGTTGCAACACTGTTTTTAAAGCTTCCTTATTTCTCTAAAACAGCTTGTACTGACTTTCATGGTCAAATTCAAGCCACATCCACACTAATAAACTACATTTTCACCCAACATCCACACTAATCCAGCATTGTAGAAAACCTAAAATGGAGACTTTTGCAAACACTGCTGACCCTGGTTTGAAATCTCTGGGATTCAATGTAGTCTGGGCGGGTTGAAACTGAGGCTTTTGGAAACAATGACGCAGACACCTGCGTTCATTTCCTGATTGTGTCTTAGCAGTCATCACATCCTTTCCTGATTTGTCACATTCCTATCACATGATCCTTTCCCGCAAGAAATCAAATGATATCGGCCTCTATGAGCCTTGACTACCAGCGTTTACAGGCATTGCTGATCTGGTTGTCTATGCTAGTAGCTGTTGTGCAGTTAAATTCTGCATTTTATAATGCTACTACACTAAACACCAAACCCCAGCACGCAGGCCCAGTGTACATGAACATTCACTTGGTGTGTGTTTTCTGTCTGGACAGAGATTATTTCCAATCCAGTGCAAAAATGCTCATCTGGATGGTTTTCACTTTAACACACCATTTTAAAATGAAAATGTATTAGTGTGGATGTCGCCTCACTGTAAAATACGTTCTCACCTCCTGGAAATACTTTGCTTTAGGTGAGGGGTGGTGCCTGGAGCATGCAGGAAGAGGAGGACTCATCCGTAATGTTGACTGCTTTTGCCTTGATATCAATTCTACATGTATTTGGACGTATCAGAAATATCAACGAAAGCATGGAAGGCAATATATAGGCAAGCAGAAAAAAGTGTGGAGCAGCTGCACTCGTCATCAACACATCCACTTGCTCGCTCTGAAGTCTCTGGACAATGATGTGCTCTAGTTACATATGGACATATGAACACGTGAACTTTGTACAGGAGAGATAGCAGGTTAAAGCCCCGTTAATGTCCGGTTCAACCTATTCAGATATTTGCGTTGACACAGAGTTTGTCTGGGTAATGTCCAGAAAATTTCAGGGTAGCAGTGTGTGTTAAGTAAAACTTTTAAGCGTTTAACCGTTTAAGCAGATTTCAGTGGCCTTATGGTACATCTGTGCCGTCTTTGTATATTTCACCTTCAATGTGTGTGTCAGGAGGGAATATCTTTATAAATCATTCTCTAAAATAACAACTGATTGACTCAAATTAACTCTCCTTATGAAGAGCAGCAATACACCTTTGCCATTATAAGTAAGGGCAAAACTATATCTGACAGCTTGTAAAATACATTTAAGGGATGCAAAGATGACATAGCACTGCGTTTAACCATAAAAACCCTGAAGTAGATCAAAATAAAACTACTAAATCAAATGGAATAAAGGTGGTAATGCCAAAAATCATGACTTATTAATCCAAGGGCACAAGTCACGCACTTAAGTAAAATATATCAAGCAATTCATGAGGGCACAAGTCACGCACTTAAGTAAAATATATCGAGCAATTCATGAGTTTGAATTTCCGACAAATAAGTACACTAAGTGCAAGAATTAGTGATTTGAGGGACTTTAATGTTAGGGTACAGATTACTTATTTTTGGGGCGGCACTGTCACCTCACAGCAAGAAATGTTTCCCCCATGTCCAAACAAGTGCACATTAATTGGTGACTCTAAATTGCCCACATGGTTGTTTGTCTCTATGTGTTGTTGTTTTATTTTGTTACCTAATAAATTATTCCCTCAAGTTAGTAATTCACGCCCTCAAATTATGAACCATTACCTTTAAAAAATTAGCACTCAGTATATCAATTTCCTTCCCTCAATCCATAATTTGCACCCTTGGATTCCAAAACGTTCTGTGCCCTCGAATTACTAAATCACGTTCTTAAATTACTTATTGATTCATATTTAAAGGATATTAAGGATTTCCAAAGTTGTTTTTAATTGCAAAAACATAAAATATCATTGAATGCAGAGGTGAGAGTCTGAAGAGGGCACCGACAAATGGGATGAAGGCAATATCACATTTGAGGTGATGAATTAATTATGTAGCTTGACGTCGTTTTCAGAAACCAACTGCACAAATTTAATATTTTTGTTCGGTTTGACTGAGCTGACTCAAGCGACATAGTGTTTAGAAGTAGAAACTACGGCTACAGATTAAAAGCAGGACAGATGTTGACACATTTCCTTTACAATAATATTCACTTTTAATTAAAGTGTGACCACACCGCAGCAATGTTGCTCAGTTATATCTCACTGTATATTCATCCATTATAAAACTGTGACAGAGCCAAATTTGTGATGCAACTGCAAAGCCCCTATTAATCAGGAATTTTTTACATTATAAACTTTATCCTTTATATTTCTTGTTTTTATTCAGATTTTCTCACTAGTCTTTTATCACAGCAACACTGCATTTCGCTACACATATTGTTTGCCTATGTGACAAATAAAACCTTTAAATTCCAAATCCTGAAGAACATCCTGAGCATGTTCTGGGATAAAGCATAATATATAAGCTACTCCACAGGATACAAAGTGCTAGAGCAACACAGGATGAAGCAAAAAAGATAATAATAATATTGGTGGAAAGAGGAAGGGAAAAAGGAAAGGGAGTCAGGCAGATATGGTTAGAAGGAGAATAAAAACACTGACTGGGGAGCTAGAGGGAAGAGGAGCGAGAGAAAAGGGGTGAGGGAGAGATACTTAAAAAGAAAGCGGGAGAGAGAGAGAGAGGCAGAGAGCGAGAGCGAGAAAGTGAGAGAGGCCAGCCAGCAGTGTATCCATGGACAGGAAGTGTCGAGGCGTGGTTGGCTCACTCTCCCCTCTCATCAACCCCCCACCACCACCACCACCACCACATCACCGCCCTGCTGCTGCTGGGAAAGGCCTAACCACAACACACACACAGACACACACACACACACACACACACACACACACACACACACACAGTGCATTTACGCATGCTTGCTCAGCCCAAAATACACTCACACACGCATTGAAAAACATTGGATGTGAACTGCAGCAGGCTGTGCGACTTTGTGATAGCAGAGGATGCATAAGGAAGAGCACCCAGCTCAGTATTAGTAGAAAAACAGGAGCAGAAACTGTGTTGGTCAGTGTAGATATCAGCACGTCAGACCTGTGATCCACCTTTAACAGAATCAGCGCTTTACTTGTTTCTATGTCTTTCCGATTGTCTGAATGTTTTTTCAGGGGCTTTTTCGGATCAAAACTGTGAGAAAACATTTTGAAAAGTAGTCACTTGAGACGCTTTCTTTTGACAAGTAAACAACATTATTTTTTGACAGCAGGAAATGGCGCCTATCTGCAGCCTACTTTTCTAAATATCAGCCTTTAAACCTACATGAGTCCAGCCCTGACAGGAACCTTCAGCAAAGCAGAGCTACAAAATTATAACGGTTGCACCACAAAACTCTGTCCCTCACTTCCTCTTCGCTGCTCTCTTGTATTTTTTTTTGACTGTTGTTGTTTTTTTGTTGCTTCTTGGGACTAACCCAGTAATGGCCCCATGAAACAGGATTTCTAGACTGCTGACGGAGATGATTTCTGACAGAACAACTCTCAGACAGTTCAAGCAAACACACACACCTTGAGGCATGCTGATCTTCTCGCCGTTCTTGCTCTTGAGCTTGTGCTTCTTGAAGGTGCCCTTCCTCTTCTTGACATTGGGTTTCTCCTGGTTCTGGTTCAGATGGAGGATGAGGAGGCTGAGCTCGCGCTCGAATACGTCCTGCTCCCACTGGGCCAGCTGCTGCTCACGCTGCCGCAGGAACTCTTCGTGGGACTTCTGCTCCAGAGCCGCTCGCTTCAGCTCCTCCTCACGGCATCGCAGCTCCTGATGGAGGAGAAAGGACAAGCAGATGAAAGAGACGAGGAGGTGTTTCATATCGGCGGATCGCAGTCATGTGTGGCTGAGGTTTACAGTCTTGTCTCCTCTGGGGTGACAGTGTGAAATGAGTTGCTGAAAGAGGTTGGTTGCAATGAAAACTTTCATGTGCATTAACGGCAAGATGAGTCACAACTGCTCGCATTTTATTTGATGTTCCACAGATGAGTGTTTGATCTCGAGGTGCTGGCACAAATGAAAAGGTTGCAGTTTCTGGGCTTCTCCTCCCAGAATCTCACATTAAATGCTGCCTGAGCCACATGACAACATAATTAACATCCAAAAGTAAAGCTAATGTTTCTTTAATGAGCTGTTTTTGGAAGCAGATAACTTCTGTTTCAGGTCGGCATCTATAATGTTACATAATATAATGTATGGGTGGAAAAAACAGTTGCTATCTATATTTATTATTAACATGTTATCGAGCTATACATTTTAAATTACTTTTGATTTTGATATTGGTAAGTTTCTGTGAAAGTTGCATGAAAATGTTGGTCAGTTTTGTAGAGATTTATCTTTTCATTAAAATGATCTCTGTTGACACAAATGAATTAACAAATTGTTTGCTCAGACAGACACAAGATCAGCAGAATCTTGATGTAATATTCTATATTCTATATGTTTCTCCAAATGGCTTTGGTAATAATAACAAAGTCAACAGAGATTTAGAGATTTTATCCAATAGGCTAATCCAAAGCAACACCCCTTTTTCTCAATTCACCAATCACAGCTAAGTACAAACTCTGACAACCTTGGACATCTTTCTGATCTGACGCTGTTCACGTTAACACTGTATATTACAAACCAAAAAGATGTGCCACTTGGTATCCTGATGGTTTGGACAGTGTTGTTTTTAATCTGTTGCCAAAGCTGAAATTAAATCTGGTTTAATGTCAACAGTCGATTAAGCTGCTAGGAGACCTCACAGCTAACACATCTAACATTTTACAGTATATGTGACATAACTGACATTGGAGAGGGGAGTTTACCATTTGTCTGGAAAACATGAAATCCCACAAACCAACAACAAATGAGAAACCTGAATAATGAATGGATGAATAAAGAGAAGGACACTGTCTCTTACCTTCTCTTTAGCCCGGAGTTCATCAAACATGTCCTGGATCTCCAGTTTCCAGTCCTCCTGCAGGGAGTGGAAGGAGTCCTGCGGCATCTCTTCCTTCACCTGCCGCTCCAGGGCCGTCAGCTGGGTCAGGATGGAGCTGAAATTGGGTCTGCGGTGGGGGTCCTGGTCCCAGCAGTCTGCCACACACACACACACACACACACAGCAGACACAGTCAGACACCAGGGTCCACACTGCAGCAGATATATGAAACTTCAAACAGAGTCATTACTACATACTACAACTGTACTCTGATAAGCATGAATGCATGGCTGTCCTCACACTAAGGCAAAAAGAGTAGAAATAAGAGAGTGGTGGACCGAAGCAGAGCAAAATGGATATTAAGGAGGTTTATGTTGGACAAAAAAATGAAGGTTATTTAGTTTGGTACTGAGTCGTTTCCTTGAAATGAGAGGAAAATATCTGACATTAAAGTCAGATGAATTCGCTTGTTTCCCATACAGTTTCACTTCTTTTCTTGAATCAAGGGACCCGAAAGAAGGAAGTCACTGGCTGATTCACCATCAGAAGCACTGATCTGTATTGAAAAAAAGGCAAATTCTATCACCCCTTTGAAAGGTGTTGATTAGAATTTTAAAACTTAAAACCCAGTCAAAACACTAACTAACTAAGTCCGAAGATGGATGTTTCTGCACTCATTAAATTTCATATTGAATGAGCACCCTGCAATCCCTCTAATTTTTATTTACACATACTTCAGGCACTTGTGTGAGCACAATCTAGAGTCAAGCTGATCACTTATTCAAAGTGTTATGCTTAATTAACTTGCTGTGGGGGGTTTTGCATAATTTGCTGCACCACTTTGGGCACTACAAGCAGATCAAAAACCAATCCGATAATTAATTAATCCTCCGAGGTGGCTATCGGTGGTTTTGTGCGCTGATCTCTTTTTTTTTTTTTTTTTTAAATTACAACCGTAAAAGACAAGCTGACATCAAAAGAAGGGGCTAAGCAAAAAGAATGTAAACTGTCTGTGTCTACTTTTTGGCTAATGTATGTCATGAGCAAGGCAGATAACTGGCTGGCAGCATGTTCGAAAGTACCCAGGTCTTTTTAACTTGAAGCTGAACAAAGGAAGTGCATAAATGGGTACAAACATATTGCACAAAGTGGCTCCAGCACAAAACACTTCCTCTCCACGGCCGCATTATTAACAACATACACGAATTTGCTTTCTCTATTCCAACCCAGCTTTGGGGAAATGGAAAGAGAGCATGCCGGGGACTCCAATTTGATCTCACGCAAGAGTATACTCTCACACCACAGAACTGAGAGTCACTGCCTAAAGAGAGCCGTGAATGCATTCGATTACATTTCCACATGCATGTCCCACCTGCCATGAGCTGAGCGAAGGGTTCAGGGCACGTGGAAGGGATGGGCAGGGTGAGCTTGTTGACAGCGACTCCGTAGGCGACGGCGAGTCCATCAATCCCTTTATAGGGTGCCTCTCCTGTTAGCAGCTCCCACAGCAGAACACCATAGCTGAAGGGGGAAAAAACAGACACTAAGGCATGAGACATGAGTACACTCACACCAAAATTAGATACAGTCTATACCCTGGGGCATGCTTCATGATACAATATTTTGGCAATCAAACCCCTGCAAAACCAATATACTAAAACACGAATTATACTTTCAAAAGTGTTGTTGCAATAACCAAGTGTAAGTATTTTACTTTCTAGACCACAGCCATGTGAGAATGTTTTCATATCTGTTAGCTGTTGATGGAAACTACATGTATAGACTCCCTGCAGCTGCTTCACAGTAAAAGCCACCACATGTAGAATTTTTACATGATTATAGCATCTCTCAAATTATTATTATAACTTCAATGCGGATTGGATCTATAAAGCAGGTCTGCCACAGCATCTTTTTGATCTTGTGGACTTTTCATACTCTACACACAGTGGCCTTAAAGCTGCATTAATTGATTTTTTTGAACACCTGGGAACAGCAAAACAAGCGGAAAACCTGACGTTAATATATTATCCCACTGAAAAGTTGTTATTTGAATGTGTCAGCTAAGATTTGCATATTTACACATCTATTAGACACAGCAACATTGTCATTCATTTCAGGTCATGTTCCTGTATTCATTCTCCTTTTAATTCTGTTTTGGTCTCTACCACCTGCAAGATGCAAAAACTAAATGTTCCACTATTTTCATCAACTAGTCACTAACTTTGTCAGCCGTTTGGTGCTGAGCAGGTAGTGTACAGTGGGTTTATCAGAGAGTTTTCACTGAAAGCAGAAGTCCTCTGTGGTTTAATATTCAGTTAATGAGACTGACTGAACTAAAGTTGCATGCTGTAAAATCAAAACACTGAGCTGAAAGACGCTAAAAGCCTCCATAGGGCTGACAGGAACTGGAGGGTCGGGTGATAATTCTGTGTGAATTCATCACTATGTTTAATGTAAAAGGTGTCACTTTTGATTTGTGTTCTTTTTTTTTTTTACACAGTAAATTGGTTAGATGGCAAAGTCGGCCACACAAACCTATCAGCCCCTATTACAGTAGGTATTCTTTCCATTTTGAGTTACACCTACTGCCACACTATTTAAATACAGTATATGAGGGGTTTTTTGAAATGATAATCGCTCATTTAGTTCTGAACTGACTAAAAGATAACACCTTTAGACATGGGGTGTTTAAATATTCCATGATGAAATTCAAGTCAGGGTGACTTTAATTCAATTCTGCATCTTGCTTTGTACAGCACATTACACATTCATTATCACAGCACTGACAGTACAGAAGTAAGATGCATTTGTGCAGTGGAATATTTTTGCCTGATGAAACGTGCTTGCAAAGCAATATGAACTCATGCATGCAAAACTTGTACAAACACAAATACACAGACGCACACAGACACACACAGGACTTTCGAGCCCACACAATGGGAGCAGCCCTGTGTCCTAAGAAGATGAAGCGTGGCGCAGGACTTGGATCTCCCACACTGTCAATTAGCCCTCGCCTGGACCTGAGTGAACGCACTGTGGAGGCTCGCTAAGTGGAGAGCGCAGGCCACAGCCTTTTTTTATTTAGTTCTTTAATTACAACTTCCACACACTGTGACTGTGCAGAAACGCTGCTTGTCGGCTCGCCCTGAGGCGGTCTCCGCGTGGCGGCTTTGGAGACAAGCGGCCGTGGACAGATGAGAAAGAATAGTAGAACAAAGATTACCCTTCATTTTCAGAGCAGGGCTGCCTGCCTGCCCGCCCGCTACTCGCTCATTTTGCTGTTTTCCAGATTGTGCAGAGATTGCTCTGAAAATGAGCTTGCGTGGGTTTGTTGTCGATAGACGCAGGAGTTGGAGACTGAGAGGATGTGTCTGTGAGATAGTGAGATGGCACTGAGCCCATTAGGGTAGTAAAAAAAAAACTGTACACTCTTACTAAATAGGGTTCCTTAAAGTACCAGAAAATTACTTAAGTAGCTTGCACCATAGCAGAACCCTTTTTGATGTTCTCTAGGAGGCTTTCAAAAGGTTCTTGTAACAGCATGCTCAATTGGTTTCACATAGGCTCTGTGAGGGGCTGCAAAGAGCCATTTAAGAATGGATGAAATGGTCCAAATCCACAGGATTAAAATTAAACCATAGCATATGAGAGTAACTGCAATAACCACAATGCAGCAGAGCCATGAATGTGTTATGGCTTTAATAAATTATTTATCGTTTTCTTATTGCTGAGGAGAAACACCCCTATGCTTCATTCCAAATGCAAATTTGTATACGGCACTTAAAAGTCATCATGAATCCCCTCTCAACAAATCACACAGTTGTTCAAGTCATTATAAAACCACAAACCATAATCAAGGGACTCTTCTCTTTCTGTGTAGATGTGGCCAAACACACACAGATATGTGCACACACACACACACACACACAGACACAGAGCTATTCCCAGATAAAGGGTTGTGGTTAGGTCTGGTGTGTGGCCTCCTTCTCTGTCTATACTGGAGACAATGGGACAGTGTGCAGTACACATGTCCCACAACAAAGCACAGAGCAGCTCTTTGAAGAGACGCCATCACATGGCTGCGGTGGCCTTGCTGCAATCCATTGCTCTGTCCCTCCATCTCTTCATCACCCTGTCTCCCACCATCACTTCTATGCTCTTTCACCTTTCCCCTCTGGTTCTGTCATGCTCTCTGTCCACAGGCCCCTGCAACATGTCCACTATTCTGCTGAGGAGATCAACAAAAGAGTGATCTCGGTATTGAATGTCAAATGGGTATACTCTATCAATTTAATATTACACATCAGTAAAGTTGGAGGACTTGCAAGACACAGATTTACAAAAGAGCAAGCAGGAGATGTCAAGATATCCTAACTTTTTGCCTCTAGTATGGGTCAAAGTCATGACAATTGTAGACATGGCCCCTATATCAACACCACACCATGCTGGTCTCTAATAAGGCTTCCTTCTGTATTATTTTTAAAAATATTACAGGTGGAATTGACACATCTATATTTATAGAGAATTAAACACGTTTCTAATTACAACAATGCTTTTCATTCTGTATGCTAAGATCACTCACAACTTGCCTACAAGAAAATGATGAAAAATACGAAAAAGGAAATTATCATAATAAATAACAATGATAAATAACAATGGCACCTTCTATGGCTTCTAATCATTCTGAGAGAGCCCGACTAGCACCGGGCTGTGAGACAATGCTGCTATAGTGGCCACACTCTGTAGTGCAGTATGATGTGACGCACACTGCCCCAAACTGCATTTTTTCCACACACAAACATTTGGAAAAGGAGCCGCCGTAAAACAGGGAGCCTTTCTTTTCTGAAAGTCGCAAATCCCTCGAAATGACTCTTAGCTTTGAACACTCATCAATTCACCCTGGTCTGCAAGCAGCTTCAGGCTTTTCAGTTTGGGATGCAAACTCATTACGAGTTCATGCAGGAGATGCAGCTTGGATTCCTCAGTCACAATTTTGAGGCACTGTTCCTTCAGCAATGTCAAACTGTCAGTGGAAGATGGTTGCAGGTGACGTCTAAGGCACTCGAACCACACAAGGCTCAAAGTCGCACAACATCTGTCAATTTTACCACCAACTGATTTATGGCTGCTTTTCCTCCAATTTGTTGGAATAATCTGATATTTTTTGGAAACACACTTCCTACCTTGTCATGCTTAGCTTGCTCACTCCTCGCTATATATTCTTCTACATCCGCGCACACACAGAAACACACACAAGCACTCACCTCCAGACGTCGCTGCCCTTGGAGAAGGTGGAGGACTTAATAACTTCAGGGGCCATCCAGGCGTAGGTGCCGGCGGTGCTCATCTTGGTGGTCTTGTGCCACTCTCTCGCCAGGCCGAAGTCGGTGATCTTCAACGTCAAACCCTCCATACACTCGTTCTCTATGGGCTGAGCCAGAAGGACTGGAGGAAGGAAGGACAAACAGAGAGGAAGAGAGGAAAGACAGACAGTTAAGACTTAGCAAGGTTTCAAACAACTGAATATGCTGAGTGATTAAAATTCAATGAAATGCAACACTGCAGAGACTAATTTTGCAATTTTCTTGCTCATACTTTAGGAAAACAAGTCATCTAAGACTGAGCTTAGTCGTCAATACACATTCACAAATGCCTCATTTCTTTCTCACTTCCTCTTCCTCTTGTTTTTATGCCGATACAATCCAGGCAGACAGTGACAAACACATTTCCACGTATCCTCTGAGAGACTTTGCTTGCATTTGACTAATCAATGTAAATACATAAATCTCCCCTTTAAACGGCTGAAACGTTTTCCCTGGCAGGTGATGCAATTGCAAAGAGTGCAATGTTTCAAACAAATGGCTTATTTCTATACAATATATAGCATGGTTTGACTGGCATGCCAAGACTTTTATTGTGAAGCTACAGGAATGTGGAACCCCAAGTGTTAAACATTAAATAAAGAGAAAAAGACATAATGAAATAATCATATGTATATATTTAGACTGATTTATAAAGAATTATTACTTCATTTGTATATTTTACAAAATTAATTTAAATGACTATTATGCATTTCTTTAACATTGATCTAATCACAGTCGCTCACAATACAGCACAGTGTAGCACTATTGTGCAAACATTCGCTGAAGCACACTGGAGTCACAAATCTACCAAATCTGTTGGTCAAATGACTGTAAGCTGAGAAAAAAAGCTAATGTCCCAGACGACCCTATTGCTTTAAAGCATGGGGATCTTTCCTGTATCTTATCTCATACCTGCAGACTGCCATCATGTGCACTCGGTTAACAATGTGAATCAGGTTCAGGTAAGTTGTTATTTATAGCTATACACTCACTACTGGAAGTTTCAGGTCTGTTTTGCAGTGAAATTGTGGGGAAAAATATCAAGAAGTCATACTGTAAGACTAAAGTAATACACGGATGATTTTTAATTGCCTTTCATAAAAAAGAAAAGTCACGCTGCCTCTTATGACAGAAAGCACATCACATATCACAGCATTGAGAATACAGCACTGATTCATTCATATTTTCTGAGTTGGGAAAAACAAAGTTGCAACAAAGAAATATACTGTGCAACCTAATATGCCCTCATTACAACACAAGACCAAACAAAAACCAGCCCATTAAACGTGTCTCCCTGTAAGTGGATGTAGTTAAATGGACCAGTGAAGAAGTAGATTTTCAGTTATGTTTGCACTCTGTTAATTTAACTATTTCTTGCAGACAAAGTAGGACAATTTTTCTAAAAGTCATCTGAGGCTCTGCATGGATTTACTGATTTGCATTAATTATTGTGAGTGAGAAACTAGAAGGTTTATACACTTCTGAAACATTTCTAAAGTTTCGCACGACTCAGAATAACAGCAAAATCAAAACACCGCGTATATCCTGCGATTTGCAACATGTAGTTTCAGCTCTTAAAACTTGACTTTTAACAATCTACTGTGCCTCGTGCGTGTAGTGTTTACAATATGGTGGACCTGAGGTAGTGCTTAAAAGTGTAGCTAAAAGGTTCACAGACAAAATACAGAAAGGATACAGTGAAGAAAAGAAGAAGAACTAATTAAGCAAATTCAGCTCAGTTTTAACCTAGAAGTCTAGTTCCCTTTGGCCTGCTTATTACCAAAACCATGCTAAATCCTAAAAAGTAGGGTTTGCCTTTTAGATTTCCATTTGTTTTTTTTCATACACAAATATGATGAAAACTGGAGCCACTTGACACGACCTTATTGACAGACAGTAGCCAACGTGGATCAACGTTAGATATGGATGACTGATTTTCAAGAATGGGCCTCTAAACATAGATGTAAACAGGGAAATTCCAAATGAGAAAAGCGCACTCTGTAAAATGTAATAAGCTATAAGTAAACACAGTTTGGTAACCAGCCAGTGTTATGCAGCCGCACGGTGTTGGAAGGCTTTGTTTCTATGAAAATAGAATATAACGCTGAGGACGTCGGTTGCTGCGGTGTGACTCTGTATCACATGTCTCAGTATGATCGGCAGCCATGCTTCTCTTCCCCTTTGCTGGCAGGCTGGGCATCATTCAGGGCAAGGCTGGCCGTCAAACACAGGGAGGAGAAGCAGCAAAGAATTTGACTTATTATAGGGAAGTAAGACTCCTGCTATTTGCAGTCACTTTCCGACTTTCTGGGCTCGGCACTCTTTTCCTTTTTTTTTCTTCTTTTGACTGCGTCTTGCATTGAAAAATCTATTTTCTACAGTCTCTCTTTTCGTTAACCGCCCAAATATGAAATCTATATTCTTCTACACATATGAACTATTCTCTCTCTTTCCCGCTTTGTTGTCTCCGTCTTTGTCTCTCCCTCCCTCTCTCTCTCTCTCTCAGACATCCTGTGCTGTGCCTCGTAGCCCAGAGGCAGCGAGTTTGACGTCACAAAGGAATGCATCACAAGAGGTTGTGTTGTCTGCTCTGCGTGTGTGTGTGTGTGTGTGTGTGTGTGAATGTTGAAGGGGATAGGAGACTTTCATAATGTACTTGCACGACGATTTCACCCAGTTCTGCTGAAACCACGCAGACACCTTCCATAGCAACAACATATGATTCTGTCCATTCTGTCTCTAAGATGACGACAGGTACAAAGACAGACAATTAATGGATGCTTTAACTTCACCTTCTTCACAGTCAGACTCTAACAGCCAGACAGGCAAAAAACTGCATCAAGGTATGTCCATCACAAACTTTCACATCGACTTCTGCCTCAAGACGAAGGCACAAACAATAAAATAGCAAAAGTAGCCAATGGCCAAAACAAAAACAACCTCTACAGTGAGATAAAAAAGTGGCCACTCATTTAACCTTTTTTGAAGAAAATCAATTTCTCCATTCTACGGCTGAGTCATTGTTTCTGTCAATTCCACAGGCCCTTGGGGAGGAGAGGGTGGTGGCGTTGGCATTGGAGGGGGTGCTGGTATTTACTGCAACAGGCCCTGATCCCTTGCTCCACTTCTTTTGTCCGCCTGCCGGTCAGCGCCTGGTGAAAACAAGCCCTGGTCAGTCACCCCTATTTCCACCCAGGTTGCGTCGTGACCCTACTTCCAGGAAGTGACGCCGGTATCGGCCAATTAGCCTCCGGTGGCGGGGCCCTTTCTTAAAAAAAAAAAACTAAAAAAAAACACAGAAGCCGATTTTGTTGTTCCCGCTCGCTATTCATTGTGCACAATAAGCAGAGTGCTATTTTTGGAAACCGAGGTTAAGAGGGGTCACATGGCAGCAGACAGTGACAGAGACAGTCAGGAGGGAAGTGTAGGTGCTGTGGTAGAGCGAGCAGAGATGACAGAGTCAGAGAGAGGGAGAGAGAGGTGCTGAATGTTGATCGTTATCATATGATTGAGTGAGACAGGGTGCAGCTAAAAGTGGCTGCCTGGGCCTAGAAAGCAGAATTATAGATAATGGTGCACACACACACACACACACTCACATACATACACACACACAAAGCGCTCATTCTACATGGACAAACAGATGCACACACAGACACTTAACACAGGACACACACTCGCATTCCATCTCCATTTTTTTAGCAATACACCCAGCTGCACACAAGAAGCAAAGCATGAGAAATCTCGGCGCGCACACACACACACACACACTTCCGAAGGACACGCCTGCATGCACACATAAATACACACCAGTGGACAACTACACATACACATAAACAGAGGTGTAGGCTAAAATCCCAGTGGTGTATGGGTGTGCTATGACAGCTGGACCGTCTAAACTCAGTCACCTAACACTGAAATGTGAACTGTTGATATATTCTAGATCATCAAATGTGACTCAAAGTGTGTCTGCAGAATCATGATTTATTACTTTATATGTGCCAATTTTAAGGTATATATATTGTATATGCATTTGATCCATAACGATTTGTTTGAATTCATAATCAACAGGGTATAGGACCAAAAGGCCTTTGCCATGTGGTCCAGCAGAGGACATTCCTGTCTGACCTACTGCCTGTCCTGTTGTTCTATCAGTAAGTAGGCTATTGTTGTTCTCTTTGCTAAGGCAAAATGGACGGAACTAGTAAGCCTCACTGGACTGATGATAACCACAGCAAACCATCTGAGAGTTAATGAGGAAGCATTTTTGATTTGACAACATAGATGGAGAAATCAATGTCATGTCTGTGCATTAAGTACAGAGTCAGGATGTTGTTAGCATAGCTTAGCTTACCAGAGTCTATTTTAGTGAAGCTAGCATAGCGTTGACAACAACTATAGCTAACCAGTTCAACACTGCTTTCAGGTCATTAAAGCTAGTTAGATGAAAAACTTTACATTGTCAAGCAAAAAAAAATTTGTGCTACAAAATCAAGCATTTGTCTCTAAAAGAATAGTTAACATTGTATTAACAAATATGGTCATATGCTTCCTGCAAGATGAGAATATCAATATCAGTTTTATACCTGTGCTTTAAATACAAAGGTGACAGACAGAGTTAAACTAGCTTAGTTTAAAGAATAAAAGCATTGGTAGCAGTAAGCTTGGCTCTGTCCAAAGTTCAAAATTACAACAACCTCTAAGACTCACAAATTACCATGTGTCTTGTTTGTTGAATTCATACTCAAACAAAAGTGTAAAATGACAGCTTGTAGTTGCATGATGTAGGCTGCCATTGCTTGGTCAACAAGATGGGTGCAGTGACTGTGCACAGTTCACTGAAAGTCTTGTTGTCATTGTGAGGTCGCCAGGTCTGAGATCAAAACCAAAACCTGTGCACACCAACTGGCCCTACAGCCTGAGACTGGGGTGAGACCGGGTGGACAGATGAACTGTTTGTCAAGAAAGAGACAGACAGATAGTATTCTATCCATTCTGTGATGTTAATAGGTTTAATTACAGAGTCATGCCAGGAAAGGGGCAACATAAAGAGTCCCTTGCCACAGGCCTTTATTATAAAGGCCAACAGGCACATAAATAACAAGGTCCTGACAGTTTCATAACACATGCAAAATATAAATAAACCCATGCATATAAATGTCTCTGGGACAGACATAGCCTACCTGTGCACACACACACATGCATGCACATATGGGCCCACAACACTCAACTTTCCACACACACACACATGCAACCAAGCACAGAAACAAACATGCAAATCCACTCAAGTAAGCATTTTAGCAGTCTCAGCACACATACACACCACATTCTTCTTCCACTTCCTGAGCCGAGGCAGATCGAGTGCATCCACAGTTCAGCCCCGTCCAGCCTTCCTCCTCCTTCCACCACCAACGTCGCACCGAGGACGACTGCTGCGTTAGTCAGCTGCTTACTGGACGGCATGTTGCAACAAGCTGTGTCCAAATCAGCCGCTGACCCACATAACATTAAGTCTGCTGCTGACATCTTCAAAACCGTGCCAAAGGAGTTTTGAAGTTTTAAGCAGTGCGCTGAAGTGTGGACAGCATAACTCCAGTGTACTGAGGGAACCATGGGAAAAAACTCTTAAAGACCTCCATGCTGTATAGAGAGCTATCGAATAAGCATCAACACAAACAGCTTGAGGTTTGGACCTGAAATTTGATTTGTATAAATTGCATTGAACTACTTCAAAAGGACACACGGGACCTTTATCTACATCCTCTGTTATCTCTCACCTGGTATCACATTTTGAGGAGGTCTGTTAACAAAATGGCAAACAGAGCGTCAGATCCACCTCTCCCTCAAAGGATAACAGAGAGTATCATGACTAGATCAGTCTTGCCCAGACAGAGCGTCTTCCTGATAGAGAGGCGAAACCAAAAAATGTCGCCACAAAAACACCGTGACAGATCACCACGGCAACGGGACTCTGTTTGGCATTGTTTGTTGTTCAGAGACAAGAGTGTGTCAGTTGCAGACATGACTCCTACCAGCAGCAGCCTAGATAGGAGTTTGGTGCTGGGACTGAGTCAATCCAGCAACAGTTAGGTTAGATAGAATGCCAGAGTCGGGTGTTTTTTTTGGGATGTCAAGGGCTGATTTTACATAAACTAACCTGATTGATTGAGCATGACCAAGTCCATCCTGGGCAAAGCCAGACCATTTTCATTTCCCATGTTCTTCACATTTCGTTAAACAAGAGCCTCAGGTCTACTTGCTTTTCATAACAGCTAAGTAAAATGCAGCCTAATGTGCAATATCAGTTTAACCTCTTGTTAAAAAAGAGACTGTGAAATTCCAATTGCAGTAAAATGGTTTCAGGGAACCCGCTCTGACGTCATTACCAATCCAGTGACCTTGTATTTCGAGGAAGTCGTAGCAAAGGAAAGAACTGGCAAAGTGAGTACCTATAAAATCAAAGGGCTGGCATGACTTGCATAACACCGTTATCGGGATTAAAAATACAAGAGCCAAAGTGTAAGTAATGGATTAAACTGCGTGTTTGTCTGCTCGATCATAAGCTGTAATCATTAACGTGTCTGGCTAATTAGCTTACAACCAGGTAACTGAGCATTACAATGCCAAGGAGCACATTATTAACCAACTAGGTTTCATTATGTTGAGGGATTGCAGATTACATTTTAAAAAATGCACCTCTGCTATGTACCATTTCCTTGTGCATTTAGGCTAACATCGGCACCTCTGTCCGGCTCTTTATAGGATTTGTGGAAATTTACACTCCAGCACCTCCGGCCAACATTATTGAGATCTGGTTACGTTAGCAAATCACACAGGTTAGCCCTTGACCTTTTCTCTTTCCACATTAAAAGTAAATGCAAACCCTTGGGTACCGTAAAGCTAAATGGCCAAACAAGGGCAAGTAACCTTGGACCTGTTAGCTTTTAGCACAAGCACATGTAAGACCTCATTTACAAGATTGCTGTTTTTATACAAGTTAGTTCTCGACTGGTTACAGTATTGTCAGCCAACTCATGGAGCTAACTTAAGTTTAGTAAGCTAGCAACACATGATAAAATCTGCCAGCGACTGTTGTCATTTCAGGCAAAATCTATACATGCAGACTAGAAATAAGAAGTTTGCCTTTGTCTACCTGAAACCAAGGACTGTTTCAAACTTTACTTAAAAAAATTCAAGTGGTAAATCTGCCATCATCATCATTGTAAATTGTGTGAAAAGAAAACAACAGTGACCACAGGGGGCCTTATCAAACCGTCAACTACATGTACAGGGCCTGACATACCAAGAGCAAAAGCTTGTGAAAGGTCATCGTCCTGCTCAAGGACGTTTTCGAGGGCACGTGGCTGATGCTGAACATACACTACACGCAGTGACAGAGGGTGTAACCTTTCAGACTTTCTCTAACCATCCAGCCCCGCCACGATAACATGCCAGATGCAAAAGTCAGCCCCACAATGCCACTCTCTGCCCCTTCACTCTGCACCTGACTTAATTACATTTTCTCCATAATTTGACGCTTAAGCTACATCTCCATCTCTCACCGCATTTCTCATGTGTGCTATCATTCCCCACCCCCTCCAATCTCGGGTTGGGTTTGACTGATATATTAGCGTGTGACTGTATCAGGCAGATATTGACCGATGTGAGTAGAATCTGATATCGAACCAGAAAATGAGACATCAACTACAAAAAATCTGTAAAAAAACACCAATTTCCAAAAAGTTCAAATTCTATGCATGCAAATGATAACATTTAAATGTGCTCAATATTGCTCAAAAACACAAGCATATTGGCTTTTAAATACCCACATCGGATCAACCTAGGCCTCCTCTATGCTCTCTCTACCTTCCTCCCTCTCCCCCTCCCTGCCCTGCACCCGTAGGCGAGGGGAGAATTCCGGCAGGGTGGGGGCTTTCCCCAGGAAGAACGGGAGCTTTGTCCCCTGAGGGACGAGGCCATAGGCTGACAGACAGTCTGGCAACCTCTGACCAGGCAGCCAGCGAGTGAGAGAGTGAGAGAGAGTGATAGGGCATAATCATAGTGCACGAGATGAAACTAGCGCTCGCTCAGCTGAAGTTTCGTCTCAGCTCAGGGAAGTATACTGAGAGTAGGAATTAGGCAATGTCAGTGAGTTTAACAAGGCCACAACTTACTGATCACCATGAGCAGAAGATTCTGCAATCAGTCTGAGGTTGCATTTCTTTCTCATTTAAGGTATAACATGTCAAAATGAAGTTTCAGGTTCAAAGACATTTCACATTCACCCTCTACACCACAGTGCTGAAATCCCTAATGTTTGATTTTATATTAAATGATTATCATATCACTCTGCACGGTGAAGTATGTTGAAACTCCACACAACTGGCAAATGGTGATCAGGTTTATCCGGTCTCACCTCTCCAGGTTGTCAGTGGCACCTCATTTCATCAAGTCAATAACAAATTTGCTGCTTTAACTGTTGGGCTGTTTCTTAAAGGCCTGTTTTCTGAGTCAAACACCCTAAGATTCCATTTACAGTCATAAAAGTAAATCCTCACACAAAAACAGGAACCGGCATTTTGGGGGGGGCATTTTTTCTCTGTACATGACTCAAATGATAAATTCTTTATCAAATCAATAAATTACTTTTTTCTCACTTATCTAACTGATTGATCAGCTAATTGTTCCAGTATTTGTGAGCTGGGTGTTCAAGGATATTCTCCCTACAAATACACCAGCAGCCACAGAAATGAACCAATTCACAAACGTGACAAACCGTGGTGAATTCAAACTGTAGGCTTCGCAGAGAACGCAGTCAGACAGAGTTTAATTGCTTCTTTTCTAGCCCACAGAGGTGTGTGTTTCATTATGAAAAGATGTCGGACGATGTTTCAGTTTAGCTCAACAATTCCAGCAACTGCTTCAAAGTAAACATCTAATGGTGGCCCTTTCTTGCAGTTTATCAGAATCAGCTAAATTCCCAGAAATGTGTCGGTCCCTCAAGAGACAAAGTGTGAAATCAATATAAAGCTCTCAAGTTATACAGCAAAGAACAAACAACCATTGATTATAGTACATTATGGTGTAGAAACAAAAAAGGAAATCAAACTTGGCTCTATGGCCAGAACAAACCTGCTTCTACAGAGTTTAGCGTGGCACACAAGCTACAAGCTAATTATCATGAGAGTGACAGTTTGAAACACGCCCTCCAACACACACGCACACACATGCGCGCGCGCACACACACACACACACACACACACACACACACACACACACACACACACACACACACACAGACATACACACAAGGGCATATTCTGTTTCTGGGCATCTACATTAACGCTGTCAGAAGGGGGTTATAAATGATTCCCTGTGCAAAGTATCTGGTGCCAAGTAAAAGGCTGTGAGGTCCTGAAACCGGTCACTGATTAACAAGCCTCCAGTGCTCATGTGTTGAAATTTAACCTTCATTAGTGCCATTTCCTTGCAGACTCAGACAGGGGGTCACTACTGGGTTGACCTCAGTGGCTCTCAGTTCAAGGTAGTAATGCAGAGGAGGGAGGGAGCACTGATGTTCTGAGGGTGTAATTATGATGGACCCAACACTGTATGGTTCTGTAGTACATGGCCATGCCAAAAAATGAATTGCTGTAATGCTCCTTTTGACCCTAACCCTAACCCCTTTTATAACTTAAACTGGGAAATGGGTTAGTAGAGTGCCTCATTTTGGTCTACTTTAGTAAGTGGGCATACTAAAGCTATTATATAACCCATACCCAGTACATACTATATAATATCTGGCTCAAACTGCAGATATGTAATAACATAAATCAAACATGGCGACCCACATGCAACACACAGTGGGTGCAAATAAATACAGACATGTCGTCTTATATAATTTGATTTCCTTTTTGGGTGTCTATGTATTACTATGGTAATAAGTCCTGGACCCTTTTGTTCAATTGCTAGTCCCATGTATGTATGTATTTTCATGAATATACTGTGGTTGAAAGTCACCAATAAATCAAAGCAAAACCAACCACAACTGAACCATACTGTTTGTCAACTATAAGCAAAGAAAAAGAAGCTAAAGCAAAAATTAAAAAATGCATAAATGCACTACAAAACTATTGTCGCAAAAATGTGTCCTTATTCTCACCATTTCTCTTACACAAACATGAGTAGGTTTTTGCTCATTTGCATGAGAACCGTCTTGTGATCTGTGTGACGAGAAAGAGGCCAAGATGAGAATGGGGTTTATGAGGTTTCAGAGTGGAGAAGGGAAAAAACAACAACAGATTTCGCTCTGGCCAAGTTCTGGAAACCTCTCTACTTCCTGTGCTCGCTGACCCTCCAGTGTCTGCTTTTTTTTCTTCTCCTCTTTCCCTGCAGTTGTTGTTCTGCCCCCTCACTCATCCAGCTCTGACAATACTCACACACACACACATTCTGCTGCTTTCATGACTAAGCGTGGGAGTGCAGTCATTGTGTGGGCACATCTCATTTTGCGCCTACAGTACATAATGTATACTGTATGTGAAGACACAGGCTAAATGGTGTCAATATACAGCATTAAGCCAAAATCACTTTCTTATTAAAACTCAGATGTCATCATACAGACAGAATTTGATTAAATGTTGATCATTACACTGGCTGCTGTCTGGAAAGCCCAACTTAAATCTAATAGTGCAATATTTTAATTGGATTGCACTCAAGTGTGCTTGGTTATGATGACTATTTTGAATATTAATATCACCGTGAGCTTTAATAGAAATTTTGCTTTTTGGCCTGGAAAGAAGAGAAATCACAAGAAAATTTGCATTCAAAACATTTGAGAAAGTTGACCAGAAAAGTAGAAGCGGCAGTCAAAATACAATCAGAAAAATGATCTATCTTAAAATGGAAGGGCTGAAAGAAGATGAAGTTGCACTTAAAAGATCTGAGAAAGTTGAATAACTGAAAGAAGCTGAAGTGGTAGTCGTAATACAATTAGTGAAAGAAGGTGTAATGGAAGTTAAAATACGTTAAAATTTCGGTTTAAGTGTAAGCACTGAATGATGTAGAGGTGTTAAAGTGTAAGCCAGAGGTCGCGTTAACTGATCACAGGAAAGAATTTCAATAACCACCTGTAATAGACCGCCTTGTCCTGTTGGTGGCATCTGTGCATATTAGCTATCGTCTAGTCTTGTCTTTGAGTTCATGCATGATCTTGTTGTTGCTGGTTTCAGCCATCGTATTGGCAGGTTACATTGCTAAATAGCCTAGCTATCGCAAAATGTCACGGCAGCTGAGTGTTCAAAGTTTCTTTAGAAAAACAAAAAATGATAATGTGGTTGATAAATGAGGTGAAAAAAGAGGGATTGATAGGTGGAGATGAAGGACAAGCAAGAAACACTGATAATGTTTAGCATCCAGCAGCAGATGTTAAATGTTGTGTAATCGTGTTGTTTTTAAAAAATGAAATGCTATTAAATAGGCTATGTCTCATTATCATCAAAACATTTAAATAAAATACTGGAAAGTAATAGATTATAATGTAATGTTTATGACCCAGTCCATTAAAATGACGGACAATGAGAAAGTATAACGCAACCTCTGTTGTAAGCACTGAGTCAAGTGTAATCGAAGTGAAAGTGCTAAAAGGAGTTGAAATGTCAGTTGAACCATAAGTGATGATGGACTGAGCAACAAGGATCAGTTAAAGTGGACGTCCTGAAATAAATCAGGAACAGTTCGGGAGTAGAAAGTCAAAAAATAGGTCAGTTGAAGTGTAAACACTGAAAGCAGTAGGAGTGTCCAGAAAAGTGTTCAGAGAAAATGCGAAAAAAAAACGAATTTTTCACTCTGATACAGAAATAATCAGAGACTTTGGAAAATACACCTAATTGCTTTTGTTTTCCTGAGAATGGGATGAAAAGATCAATATCAATCTCATGTCTGTTTGTTAAGTACAGAGCTTGATCACATTTCCCATAATATAATTGGTAATCGGTTAAAGGATAATATCAACACAAATAAATCAGCTCCTGGAAGCTTTGATCCAAAAATACTCTTATCAGTACTGGTGCTGAAAAATCTGCAGCGTGTAAATCTCTTAAATCTCCAGGTTTACCGTGCTCTCCAACCCAAAGTGAGCCTTGGATCTGTGGATTCTGCCTGCCTGCCTTTTCCAAAATAAAAAGTCAGACAGTAGGGAAACGATGTAGCCAGGCAGCTGGCTAAGCTGCACGCTAAGTCAGGCTAGCCAACTCCCCTCTGCCTTATCACCCGCTGACACTCGCTCAGAGCCAGCAGCATCGCAGCTGAGCTCTTACCCCAGGTGACCCCCTTCCACTCCCTCCACAGACACCCCAGGCGCTCCTTAGATATGCCAGTCTGCAAAAAGCGCTGAAGATGCAGCCATGTTTATGGATGATTGACTTCATGACGATGCACTTTCTGCTACATTTGACATCTGATGTCACACCTCCTGCTGAATAAAAACACTTAGCCTATGCATAAATTTGTTCTTCACCATGACCTGGATCAAAAGTTGTGAGCTAGTTGAGTATTTCAGTAAAGTTTGAAAGCAGATGCTGGGTAATTCATTTCAGAGTCTAGGACAAATTTATCACGGTCTATAATGTAATTTTAATGCATTCATTCTATGTTACTGAAGGATCTTACTACAGTATCAATGATGATGCAAAAGTTCTTCATTTTTATTTATGTTGTTTCCTTCTTTGGTGTTGAAAGCTCATTGTTTTTTCCCAGAGATCACTTAAGCCAATCAAACATCTCGGGCCACGAGTGACGCAACATAGTGAAGAAATCACAGCACTTTTCTCAACACAGAAACTGCAGAAACGTGAAAACATCCCTTCCCTCATGCATGCTTTACATCATGTGTAGCTCAGCTGAGTGGAGTGTGATGAAGCAGTGAGGCAGCGAGCAGGATAACATCAAAGAGGGAATGTGTGTTATATTTTAATTGAAGTGGATTTTCAGCACATTATGAATGTCAAAGTATTAGAGCTCAGTGTATGAACATGTCCACTTACTGTCTTTTTGCAGAGCTTTCAACCGCTTCCAGTTGTTGTCCATACACAAACAATTTTTACAACGTGACCACAGTTTCATATTTAGGTCACATGATAACAACTAAGGCATCTCCATGACAGCTGAGTAAACTCCATTTGCTAATGAAGAAGTGTGTTGTGCTTGACAGCTCTGGAAAAAACAATAAGTGGATCTTGCATTTGTATTATTTTGTCAAACTACCATTCCCATGGTGAAGAATCGACTACAACAATAAGAGTAATGGCTTGTGGAACATATCTTTAATCTGGCCATGAACATGTTGTTCAATCCCAATATAAACAGGTGTATGATGACACAAAGGCTGATTTGGTGGTGCCAGGCCAAGGACAGATTTTATTTCCAAACAAGGGATGTACTGACATCCATTTTTGGACAATGGTAGTTAGAATGGTCCATAGGTGCAGACTGGGATGTATGCCACGGGTCTGACACACACACTGCATACTGTATGTACGTTATGTTTCTGCATTTACTTTTGGGTTGAAATCTACATGGGTGGCCCCTTGAGACTTGAACAAGCAACAAGCCTTAATGGTTAAACATTTAAACAAATGAGTGTCTAAACTTTCTCTAATGGACATACAATAAAATAATGGCTGCAAAACTTTTTTTTTACCTTTACCTCAATTTCCTTTCTTTCTACAGTTTGACTTGGCAGTGAGTCATAAAAATCATTAAAATGCTATCAAGGCCTAGACAGGTCTCTCTCACCAGTGGTCCCACCTCTGTTCCACTGCAGCCCTGTCCTTCAAATTTGGTTTCCTGGCTCCAGCTACATTCAAGATAGCAGAAAGCAGCAAACCTATGGGTGATGCCACAGATACAATTTGCATGGTGTTCAACTGTCTATATGTTTCAAACAGCAATTACAAAAGCTTTTATGAACTGACCATGGATCAAATCACTGTTTTCTTTTATCTGCTGAAGAGTCACAAAAGGGACATTTAGCTGGAAGGGAATGCTGCTGATTACTTAAATGCAACATGGATATATTTAAAATGAAACTTTACTTATTTTATCACAGACTATATGGGCTTGACACTGTAGTTTAACAAGAGTAATATTATCTCACCCTTCCTCAAGAAACAGCATCACCTTCGGGCTGTTATGAGCGAGACAACTTCTCTACACACACACTGCTGAAGCGAAGTACATGCGCCAATAAAAGATTTGACTGGCAAACTGACAGAAACAGTCAAGCCTTGCTGACATTCTTCACCGCTAAATTTCCATCTGTAGATAGGATATTTTACAATGTTCTTTCTCCGTAACAGCCAGCTAAACTGAGTTATTGGCTCCCTTATCTCCTAAACTACACGTTAAATGATAATGGTGCTGGCTTAACAAAATACAGGTGCATGTTCAGACTTTATCAGTTTTAAAATCCCCCCATTCCATTTGCTAAATAGCTCTGTACAATTACAAATAGCGAAAATGTCTAAATGGCCCTCATGATTCCCCTGCTGAATAGGGGAATGGTGGTGTGTGTGTGTGTGTGTAAGTGCAGTGCTAACGGGAGTGCAGTTCAGCAGACACATGCAAACATCACACACCCAGCCGCCAGGACACTCAGACACACACACACACACAAATACACACAAATACACACACACACACACACAGGGGATGTTTTGAGTGCACTGCAGTGTGGGGCACTGGGGGCCCTGAATGAAAACATGCTGGTAGAGGGATGTATCAGATGCTTGTCCACTCACGGAAAAAAAAGACATGTTGATCCAAGATCTAACTGTGGCTTCTTCCTAAAAAAAAAAAAAAAAGGCCTGCGAGTTCCAGCCCGGCAAGTGCTTAGCTTGGCACTTTCCCCACCAGTTCTAACTAAAGCCTCTGCACAGTTTTATGGCGTGTGGCGATGCCTATAGCTGTTTTTAGGTCTATGAAGGCTTTGTGCAGATAACTGACAGTGTAAGTTGGACTGAATGAACTTTTGAAGGCTGTTACTGATAGCAAGATTTTCACTGTAGCCGCTGCTGAAAATAGGTTGATATTTTAATTACAGAAAACTGAAAGGAGCTCTAATCAATGTTTTTATATAAACAATGGATCGAATCCACAGAGTCTTGTCACACAAATCTGCAGTTCCCCTCGGCTCTACTGAGCACTGCCGTGTCTTTCGGCTCATTGTTTTCATACCAGTCTCATTTCCAAGTGCAGCAGGCAGCTGGTTTTCAGTGAAAAGGTTTGGACAAACCCACTGTACACTACCTGTCGAGTAATAAATAACAGACAAAGTTAGCAACTAGCTGGTGAACACAGTGGAGGATTTGCCAGCTACAGAGCCGGATCATTTCTCCAGAGATGGTGGAGACCAAAACAGAGTCAACAGTGGGAATGTTGTCCTGGCCTTCACCTCCAGATAAATGCTAATGTTGCTCCATAACTGCTGCACGTGCAAATAAGCAACTGTTTCCTAATGTGTTTGCCATAACAACTTTGTAAGGTGATAAATAATGTCAGTGTTCAGCGTTCACATGTGATTCCACTGCCTCCCTAATGGCCAAAAAAAAATAATCAACTGCTGCTTTAAAGTCTACTTGAAATTACAAATGTCATCCCCTTTTGTAGTTAGAAAGCAGCAAGTAATTTACAAACGTACTGTTAATATGTTTTTGAAGGGAAAAAAACAATGTCTTGTGAGGTATCTCGGAAATGTTGCTTTATGGTGAGCTCACAACAAATTTGAAGCGCATTTTCATCTCACATTACTCATGTGAGTTTGACTGTAGGATCAACCCATGTTTGGTTTGATTCACATCTTTCACATCACCCGACGTGAATCAGCATCAATTCGCCCCTTTGCATTGACTCTGCATGCAATCTCACTGTGGAAAAAAAAAAATTTGCTTCATGTTCGGTGTGACTACACTATTAGTCTTTAAGCCCCTGAATGGGTGGGACTGTTTGTGTTTGATTGACAGATGAGCCAGCAGGAAAACAATGACACATCTTAAACAAACTCATGCTGGTAACAGTAGCTTACAAGCCAAAGAAAGACAGCATTTGTTCGCAGTGGTACTGAGGAATCATGACCTCTCTGTATAGCAGCTAAACTCACCAATCTTGGCGTATACTCATTTTAAGGTGTTTATTGTGTGACATGATAATTGGCTATGTAACCAACAAACTGAAGTTAGCAGTGCAGTTTTCAAGGATATTTATTTGGTAGCTTGTTCAGCCCACCCAGGTGTATTGCAAGACATTAGAAGTAGGCATTAGTTACAAAGCTAAAGTGGGTCACGGTCTTAGATGTTGAGTCACTGACACTGGCAGTCAGTCTGTTTTAGCCAGTGAAGGTGAAAATGATATGATTTGATAAAAAAATCATTCTGACCACTGAATGCTCAGATATCACTAAACAAACTACAAGCTATGAATTGAATATGAATATGAATTTCCTTTGAAAGTAGATCATATTTACTCAAAACATAGTGCACAGGCCATACAACTTACAAAGCAGATCTGTATGCTGCAGCACAAAAAACATGACATTTACTTTCATTTTACAGGATTCAGTGTTTGCAGCAGAACCGTGTGGCTTACAGAGTGGTAAAGCCCTGAAACCTCATTCAGATAATCCTGAGATAGTAAAACACCAGTCTGCTAAAAACTGAAAATGACAGAGTGCACAAGGTGTGAAAGCTCTCATACCCCAATACACAGACACAATAGTAAGAGAAAGTAGCTCATCTTCTCTCTGTGCTGTATTGACTTTCGGTGGAATTCCAGTTATGGCCTCTGGCTTCAACCCAAGTGCCCCACCATGCGCTTTCTTCAATGATCCTGTTTAATCAGCATCTTCCAAACAGGCCAATTACAAGTGCAAATTATTAGCTCATGTTTATAATGACCTTCATGATCTTCTTTTTAATGTATTTTTTAATGTAGCAATGTGCTTGCAGTCACTTTCTTCACCTAGTGTTTTGGTTCGTTACTAAAAGATGATAAAAGACTGATCTTTTAGCATCATACCATCATAAAGGACTTTTTTTGTTGTTGTTTTTTTGTTTTTGTTGTTCATGCTCACATCCTCCCTCTTGTTGTTGAACTGCACTCAGGTCCAATGGAGGCTACAGCCTTTCCACCTCCTCTTTGACAGATGTCTCGTTGCATGATTGCAGAGCGCCGATGCAAAATGGCAGCTCTAGAAAGAAGAACTTACACCATTATTCTGAGGAACTGACACCACAATCTGAGGTTTACAATTGATGCTTTAGTACATTTTGTACTGTCAAACTTAACTGCCCAATCATCTGTTTTTTAAACAGTATTTTACGGTGCATTTTTCCTATAAAATGCCCTTATGTTGCTCTTGCACCTGTGCATTAAACCTTTCAGCACTTCACTAAGAGCATGGCACATTATTGTCAAACTGACAGAGCGTCTTTTGAAATGACCCCCCTCTCTCTCCACCACCCCAACAGGATATTGCTCAGTGGCACAACAGGGTTATGGCTGTATGGAGACATGTAGGGGCAGGCCAAGAACAAAGATGCAGAGAAGAATTTAAAAAAGCAAGAGGCAGGAGAGTGATATGATCTCCCCGTGCACAGAGAGAGGGATTGTGTTGGCTTTGGCCTGCCTCATACACAAACACTATATTAACAAAACTGCACTTTCTTTTGCACTACAGGAGACAGTTTTCATGTGGAGAAGTATTGCCAGGAAAGAACCTGACACAGGGGCAAAGATAAGCAGGGAGGGTGGAACAGAGTTTCAGCATCTACTCACAGATGCTGAAGGGAATGGGAAGAGCTATGACCGAGGGTCAATGAGTGAATCAGTTGGTGCTCGTCAAAAAGTGGCAAAGATGGATATTCTGAAGGGAGTCTGAGAGAAACATATCCTCAGGTTGTACTAAACAGGGACCCTTTGCTTGAAACAAACTTTGAATCTAGGAGTCAACCTTCAAGTGCTCCCAACCATGGTCATATTTTCAGAACCTACAGTACTGAATGTTTTGCGGTGTCAGCCATTCCCTGTAAAACAAGGAAAAAACATGACGTCTTTCTATTTTGGTGCACTTTGGCGATGAGGATCTGCAGTAACAGAGAGGGTGAGCTAATGGAGTTTGAAAATCTCTTGGACCGCAACAGATACAACTGCAGAGCTGACGGGGATTATATGCTGCATCACAAGAATGATAATAACAGAGAGGATGCTGCTGTAAAATTCAGGTGGCTCAGTGGTTAGGTTAACTAAAAGTACAGTTAGAGCTGAGAAAGGCATTTGTTCTGCTTCAAAGGGGGGGGGCGCAGAAAGCTTTATCAGCGATACATCTCTCTGCAGTGTGGCTTTAATGACAAGGTCCAATGTGTACGTGTCTGCCGCGAGGGCCCGAAACTGTGACGCAAAACTTTCCCCCTGCCCCCGGACGGCATCAAAGTCCGAAGTGTGAGTTGCGACGGTGCTGAGAAGGAGCGCTTCCGCTTGAATTCCTAAACTTTGCTAGCAAAGCATGCTAACTTTGTCCTATCAGCACCACATATTTGCAGGCCTTTCAGAGTCTGCAGCCTTGGCCAACCTTTTAGACAGTCACATGACAGGGCTACGATCCAGAAAGATGTGTTGTTGTACAACTAATCTGATGTCTTTATGTCATGAACTTGAACTCTAGATAAAGTTGATAAAGTACCCGAAGACAATGACTTGGCCTTTAAGTATAGTACAGAATCAAAATTAGAGAGATAATTCAATTTCCCAGACTAATGAGATGTTTGAGTTCATAATTCTACAGGAGCACAGGCACTACACTATGTTGAGAGTTAAAAAAAGCCTTTGTTCTAGATATGGCCTTGTGAACACTAAGAGAAGCCTTCAGCAGATTTCTCTACAGTAGTACACCATGTTCCATCACTGCCATGGGGCATTTTGATATGTCAGTACCCTTTATTTTCATCAATCTAACACTGACAGACTGGGCTAGACTGGGTGTGATTGATGAATGACTTTCACTACAGGCTTGATGGACTTACTGTTGTTGGACTTGAGATCCCGATGAATCACAGGTACGATGGCCTCGCTGTGCAGGTACAACATCCCTCTGGCTATCTGAACGGCCCAGTTCACCAGGACGTGTGGCGGAATGCGTCGCCCCGCCAGCGCCCGGCTCAACGGGCCACCAGAGGCGTACTCCATGATGAGGCACAGGTTGGGTTCCTGCAGGCAGACACCTTTCAGGGCGATGATGTTAGGGTGAGTGAGCATGGCGAACAAACGCGCCTCCTGCCTGACATTCTGCGCCGTCACGCTGATGTCCTCATCCGGGTCTTGCCGGGCGGCCTTCACGGCCACCAGCCCGCCTCTCCAGGTACCACGATACACCTTTCCAAAGCCCCCAACCCCAATGACCTCCTCCAGGCTCAGCTCTCGAAAATCCACCGGCTCAGGTTCAAACTCACCCACCACAGCCGGGCCGAGCTCGGCCACCACACCACTGGCCGGAAGCTTCCCGTATCCATTTGGCTTAAAGGAACCATAGTTGGATGGAAAGATGCCCACCTTATTGTTGACCTTCCCCGCCCACCAGCCCTCGTCCCCTGATATCTCAGAGTCCAGAGACAGGACTTCCACCAGGTCACCTTTACGCAAAGTGAGCTCATCCTTACAGGATGCCTCATAGTCAAATAAGGCCGTCCACACAGGGTTGGTGAAGTTCCCTTTTTGTGATTGTTCCAAATTTTTCCAGTTCGATAGTGGGCCACGACTGAATATGTTCTTCAGTGGCTCCATGGAGCCTCAAGCAGATGTTTAGACTGAATCTGACTTTGCACCCCAAGGGTTTGAAAATAAAGTACAAAGGAGTACTTTATTGCGCCTCTGTCCCTGTCCTGTCTTTCTTGTTGTTTCATCAGGGACCAGTGAAATGTGTTCAAAAGCTTGACCAACAAGTGGGCTACAGGAGAGGATTCAAAGACAGCTGAAGGGCGAGCGTCTTTCATTCGTCTCAAAACGCAAAGCTCTCCATTTGAAAAAGCAGAATGTGGCGAGAGATTGCTTTTGAGATTTGACGAAGTGCTTCAAAGTTCAAAAAGGCAGCAGCGTCCCCACTGAATTCCTCTCTGTTCAAGTGATGTGGTTTCCCAAAACATGGTTTGAGTACAATATCATTTCACCGGCCTGTTATTTTTTTAGGCTCACCTCATTATGAGCAATTTCTCATCCCTCATTCAGACTTGCCACCTGTTGATTTCTGATTGTGAAGGCTAAAAGGACAAAAACATGCGTCCAAAGCTTGTAAAAACACCACAAGTGTTTGACAACACTGCAGCTCCAGATTCAGGTTCCCACTACATTTAGCTGTCCATTTGGAGTTTTTATGTATTTTTAGCCATTAAGTGCAGCGGCCACCACAAGCAGGAAGCGCAGAGGAGCGGAGAAGAATAGCAGGAAAGGAGCATTCAGTCCAGCCAACCAGTGTTTTACGACAAGTTTCAGGGCTGACCAGCTCGCATTACTGAGCCCAAATCACCGCGTCTGACCGCAACTTTGCGGCGCTCCCGCAGGAAATCCCGCATCCCTTTGCGCCTCAGGATCCATACTCCGGGACAGAATCACGCAACGAGCTGGGCTTTATCACAGCTTATAAAGTTAGGAATGGCAACAGGAAGAGCGATCCAAAGCTGTTCGACTTTCCTTCCCGGAGAGAAACACGCAGCGAGAACAAATCCCGTTACTTCCTGGTCGGAGCGGAGCGCGTGTCCCGGTCCAGCTCGGGGGTCTCACAGTCCAAAAACCTCCACCAGAAGCTTTGCTCATGTTCCTCTTCCTCGGGCAGTCGTTGACTCGTGAGCACCTCGAACCACTTCTACGTCTGTGCCCGGAGTCAGTGGAGAGGGTGGGGTTTCAAAACTTTTCCTCTCCCGACAGGAAAAGAGTCAGATGACAGGCCGCCGTCAATATCAGCGTAGTGCGCAGTGACGTGTCCGCTCTTGACTGTCAAAATAAAATCTCGGATAGATAGAAGTTTACGGGAAGAGAAAAGTAAACTAGCTGAAAAAAATAAATGAATTATTGCAACTTTCTCACCTAAAGTCGCCCAGATGAGTAGACACTGAGTTTATTTTACAATCCCTGTAGCTTGATTAATATATCATTCAGGACAAGGCTGTTCATCTCATGTAATCCGTGTCAAGAAATGATGTATGTGTATGTGGTCACAAACTCTGATTAGTGATCCCCAATGTACTTTATTACATCCTTATGTTGCTTGTTGGTTTTCTTGATTTTAATTTTAATTGCAATAAAAAATAATATAATTATGATTATTTTATTATTATTTTACTGATTTTACTGATTTTTTTTTTAATCTCAGCATTTGTTTCACGTAAAAGTAGAGAATTAATTCAATGTGCCGTTTATGCAGTAGTAATTATGTGCTGTGCATTATGCAGGCTTTTATTTTGAATTTTTTCATTTCCTGTGTTTTCATGGTTATTTTCCCGCTGACTTCACACTGCTGCTACCAGACCGGACCGCTGGAGAAGCGGTCAAGTTAACAGGAAATACCCACGAAAACAACAATGTAGGGGAAGTGTTTACTTTCAAATTAAAAGAGTAATATTTGCCTCATTTCGATAAAAGTAACGAGCTATTGTAGTGTTGACCGGAATAGTGATGTTATTATGTGGTTATTATTTTATGATGGGATTCAGACACTTTGGGAGGAAAAACACTGCTTTATTTTATTCATTGCAGATTTGCACTTGCTCACACAGCACAGTTTCATATGGCTTTTATTTTGTAGTGCACCCCAGAATTTGTTTATTATAGCTAACTTGACTGTGGTTGTAACAGGTGGTAAATAAGCCTGAAAAAGAGAAAATGCTCAAAAACCATTTACCAAAAAATAATCCTGTGAAACACAATAACACAAAGTTATTAATGATATAGATATATATTTAAATATAATGTAAACATTACTGTAAAATCACCATTCACCTAGGTCTAGTTGCCTTCAGTAGTTCAGTAGTTTACATTTCAGTAGTTCTGTTACACACTCAGCATATATTCTGTATTATATTCTGTATGTATTTATATTTCATATATGGTATAATATGCTATATATTTTATGTACATCCCATCTGTTCTTTTGCTATTACACACTGATTGTTTCTCCCATCTGCTACAACTACACAATAAAGTGTCTTCCTGTTAAATCAGTTGAGATGGTGTGATTTAGTGACATTCAGTCCAAATATTCAAGGACAGAAGTTCATTAAAATTGTCCCCACAGTCAAAGAAAAGAGGACAAAGCGAAGCTGTTTGGTTTCTGTGAGGAGAAATTTGTTGAAGATTTTATTTTGTCTGGTTTTACTTTGAACAAAAAAAAGGAATTTCAAGCTCTTCTTCAAGCAACGCTTCAAAAAGCCTTTGGTGTGTGGGCTAGTTTCATGTTTTTTTCTGCAGTTTGATGGGCTACTGAAAAAGAAGAACTGATATTGAAATCTCACTGAAGCAGAGTCAGATTTACTGCTGTGCATCTGTACTTAAATAAAGCCAAAGTAGCTCAGTTAAAAGTTTTATTCCAGGGAGAATACTCTCACTTTCACTGTCATCTTGCCATTGTGAAATCAATCAAATTCAGCAGAGTAGTTCTCGTAGTAAAACAAATGTACAAACTGTTGCTTTAAAGATGTAAAGCCAGACACTTCTAAACTGCATTGACTATTCAATTGACTGGTTTGCTACTGGCCACTTTCTGTTGCCACCTTTATGAAAAGCCTACAAATTTGTCCTCCTCTCGAATGATTAACTGTAATCAATACTGCAGCCTGTGGAAGCACAAAGAAAAAACATGGTCCAAACTTTGCCTCATAATTGAATGGGGATCTCAGATTTTGGTTTTTTTTCTTGGACAGAGAGGCCGTGAGGACATAATCTTTATGGTTTTTGGTGGGACAGAGAGGCTGTTTTTTGCTTATGGTGGGACTTCTTGAGTGGGACAGAGAGGCCAAGTGGAGGACCAGAGAGGACTACTATAGTGGGACAGAGAGGCCAAGTGGACTGCTTATGGTGGGACAGAGAGGCAGAGAGGACTACTTATAGTGGGACAGAGAGGCCGAGTGGACCGGTTATAGTGGGACAAAGAGGCCAAGTGGACTACTTGTGGTGGGACAGAGAGGCCGAGTGGACCGGTTATATTATTCTTTGAGAATGAATGAGTAGACAGGTGTGTAGAACCCATATTGTTGTAACTCACTGTACAAATGAGAGCTTCAGCAACCACTGTGTTGTCCAGCGATGTAGTGTGCTGTGTGCTGTGCAGTGTGTAATGCTGTGCAGTTTCTCTTTTGCTTATATATGTGTGTTTGTGGCTGGAGTTGCTGCAGAATTGATATTGTTTAGTGTCAGGCTATTTATTCTATGTTATGAAGGCTTAATGATGCTTGCACCCTCTGCTGTGTCTGTAGACTTTTTATTTGCTGTCTGTCATTTGCTGTCTTTGGAGTCAGACTGAAATATCACAACTTTATTGGATGGATTGCCATGAAATTTTGTGTAGACATTCATGTCATGTCCCCACGGGGTTAAAATGTACTGACATTAATGATTTATTGACTTTTTCTTTCTTCACCATGAGGCTGAAATATTTATGTTTGAGTCTTTTACTCTTGGATGCACTGTCATGCTTGGTAAAGACATTCAAGTCGCCTGCAGGATGAATTGTATTAACTTTGGTGATCCCTTTTCTTCTGGCATCATCAGGCCAATATTTAAGTTTGTCCAATACTTTGGTTTATGACTAAATGTCTGCGTTTGTTGTGACAGCCCGGTTTTTAATTTACATGTAATGTGGATTGGATTTTCTCCTGTGTACAATATGAAATTAAACTGTATAAAGTTTGCCATGCCTTACTTTATTGTGTTATAGGCTACATACTACTGTATTTCCCACACGATGAGGCAGGAACATAATGTTAAAAAAGTATTTGTAAATAGCTTAAACTCCAGATTTGGGAGCATATTGTTTAGGTTTCTGTATGTCCTGTGATCAAGGCCTCAGCATGGCTAGAACACAAAGTGCATTTTAAGTAGCCACACTAAGAAAGTTATTCTTGAAAAATGTCAGGGAATCCATTTTTGTCACCTCTTCCCATGTTTCCAAAATTGCAGAGCTCTTAAAAGTCAGTGGCTTCATGGGAGGGGATGGGAATCAGAGGGCCACCTTTGGCCCCATCGGCTGCTGTGTGGAAACAGTGTGCTTCCTTCTGTTAGCCCTTTGATGGCTCCCCCTCCCCTCCCTCCTTCCCTGCCCCACGGCTGCCGTTTGTTTGGACACCGACCTCCTAAAGTCAACCACCTACATCCCCCTCCCACCTCCTCCCTCTTCCATACACGCACACACTCACCCACACAGCTAACCCCACCCTCCTCGCAGTCCGCTGAGTCAACGCTTGTGCAGGAAGGATGCAGTTGTTTTTGCGGCCCCGGCTCAGGACTGCTTGGTCGGTTTGGGTGGGGGGAGGCTGAAAGAGCATTTACCCGACAAAATGGAGTGTTTAAAAATTAAACACTCCAAGAAGGCAGGAGGAAAAGGACAGGGGCTGGACGGGCACTCAGGGCCAAGTGTGCCAGCTACTCTGAGTGTTTGTCTGTGATGGTAACAATCACCTCTCTGTGAACACCTCTTCATAAACCTGTACTGTCTTGTGCTTATCAGATCCAAATACCACGAGCAAGCTGCAATGCTGAGAATAAATACTATCCCTTGTCTTTCAGGTTGCATGAGTCATTGGCATGTAAATCAACGTGAGATGCATCCATGGGAAACTTTTTATATTGCAAAACACAGAAAATAAAAAAAAAATCAAAGGTGCAAGGAGGCACAACATTGAGTCAGGACTACAAAGGACGCATTCCATGCTTGTGAAGTTGAAAAATGAAGGTGGAAACACTTTGAAATATTTTGCTTAAAGATGCCATCTGATTCAGATTTTGCCCTTCTAGCCGGTAAACAAAGAACTTTGTCTAAAGGTCAACGCTGGTGCAGATTTGTTTGATCTGGTGAACATTTTAGACTATTCATCTCCGAGGTGAAAAACATAACAAACCAAACAAGGGTTGCTTTTTTTTTTTTTAAATTGAAATATGAACTTTATTTCACCCATACAAAATAAAAAGAATGTTAAAAGTTTACAATACAGTGTCAACTTCAACTGTCTATTCGGAAACATTTCATACTGAGACTGACACATAAATGGGAGCCCCATCTCTGCTTTCAATGGATACATTTAAAACAAGCTAAAAGAGGGGAAAAAATGTTGAAGATAAAGAGTTACTCAAAATTGGAGGGGTGGCCAGAATTGAAATTAGAGAGGACAAAGTAGACAAACAACTTTAAAAACAAAGTTATGGTCCAAGAGCCACAGTATACTGATTGGGGTATTTAATGATCATATAAAATAATGTACGAGGTCCAACTGGCAGAGCAACTAACCTCTGACAGCATCAAAAACAACAATGAACAAAATGCAAATGATTAACCTGCTGATATAGTTGATTCAGGACTGTTGTGTGGAGGTTTACAGTTTTCTTGATAAAAACGTGAATTAAAAATAGAAACTAATTCAAAAAAGCTGCGGTTAGCTAACCTATAGTAAAAATACACCTGCTTCCTTGTTTACGTTACAGCCTGACAATTGGACTGATGAGCAAGTTGCGACAAAGCTGGGAAGTAGGGCTCACATCTTCACAGCAGTATTTCATAGCCAATCGATAACATAGTACTATAACACTTCATGGGTGAGACAATGACCTGCTTTCCCTTCGAACAAGTGCTGATCTCTTTCTAAATATTTTACAAACTGTTGCCCTGAACTCATCTCGACTGGTTGCCTTTGTATGAGCATCAAAGGCTATAATAAGACTTGAACTACTACTTATAGAATTTTTTCAGCCAACCTGAGGATGTGAGTGACTGATTTGTTCACTTCGTAATGTCTACTACAGAGGATTGAGGAAGAAAAAAAGAAGTGCCAAAAGAAAACGCTACAAGGCAACACAAACCACACCTATTCTGTCTGCGGGGGCTCATGGCAAAAACAGTGACGACTGCCATTTTAATAGTCAAAATAGAACGACTGACTTGTTAAAAAACATCCTCGTTGGATTCTCCTCTACAATAAAATAAAACCTTTTTTTTAAAAAAAAAAGAAAGAAAAAAAGAAAGAAAATTAAAACACATAATATACAACCAGGTTTCTGTCTCCTGCGGCGGTGTCTCTTACAGCCGGCTGCCGAGGGCTTTTCTTTTAGCGAGCTGTGATGAAGAGTCTTTCCCTCCTCTGCTCAGAGCGGCCGCCGCAAGAACAACTCAAGAAATCAAAAATAATGTTGAAAGAGTGTGTGTGCGTGTGTGTGAGTGGTGGGGGAGGAGGGGAGAGGGAGCTAAGAGTCATAGTCTTCGTCGTCGTCATCCTCGTTTTTGTGCGGCGCGGGGGCTGGGGGAGGTGGTGCCACGCTCATCATGGAGGGGTGGGGGGCGAAGGCCATGCCGCCTGGGAGCTGTGCTGGAGCCATGCTGCTCATTGACACCAGGTTGCCCATGTGCATGTACTGGGGGGGTGCGGTTGAGCTGTGGGGGTAGAAACAGAAGTTTAAACCAGGTGTTAGGAGTCATGTCCAATCACTTTAAAATATACTGTTTGAAGGGACTGTCTTTTTAAACATCAGTAAACGCTGTGGAATTAACCGTGGTATTTCATTTCTGTTGTCTTTCTCTTTGCCACTTCAATAAATTCTCAAACAGCATTTCTCAAATCTACACAACATACTAATTATATACAGATACTTATCGTCATTAAAAAAATCTACATATTCAATTATTTTGTAGTAACAGGAAATGATACAATGTGTGTGCAAACTGGATGTCAGTCAAACTTCAGTTATTTTGTGTTTTACTATCGTCCATTTTATTTGTCCAGCTGTGAGAAGATCTTATTTTGACACCTTTCCATAGTCAAACCCTGCTCAGACTTATGAGAAGGTAGTGTGGAATTGGGGCATGGCATTGTTGTTAATGGAAACACGGCGCCCTCTCCCTGTTTTTGGCTGCAAAGTAATCCACCAGATCTCTCTACCTGAGCAGGTAGCACAGAATTTAAACAACATAACATATAACATATTCTTTCTCTTACAAATGAAAAGTGAAAATGATAACTAGTCTTAAATTCAACACACACATTGCTGTGTAAGAGTGTGTTCACTGACTTGATGACTCTAGATCTTGTGCTGCTGTTCTTCAGCCGTTAGCGTTTACCACTACGTTGTAATTGTCACTTGTGGTCACAGCGGTTGCTGTTCAGCCAAACTTACACTGTCTCACTTTAATAATGGATATGGATTACTGTCGAACTGTTGCAGCCCTGCAACACATCTCAACTCTACTGTATCAGTGTGCACATCCCATCATAAGTAATCAATAATTTAAGTAAATTTACATATTTTATGTAAATTAAGTTCAAGTATGATTGCAGCCAAAATGCACTAACAATGCCTCAGGGCACATTCACACACATGCAGTGCAAAAGGAGACTCCAAAGACCTTATCAGACATGGAACAAGAAACATTGCTGGCTTCATCAAGATGTGAAAGTGATGGCTCTTGGGTGACTTTTACATAAATGATGCTTATGGCTGTATTCTGACTTGCCAGGAAAGCCAAATGCACACACAGTATTTGGCACCTGAACAGGAGAAAGCAACAGTGAGTTGGGAAATTATACGAAGAGCGAAGAGTGTTTTCTATTTTCTCACAGGCTGCACCAGTGACAGACCATTGTGGGCGCGCAGTTGGCATGGCTGAAAGTTGAAAATATCAGGGACGAGACAGCTGCTCTGACTACTGTTGTGGTTGTACCAAAGTTTTTTTTCTTTCACTGCGCACCATGAGGGGAAAAACGATTTTCAGACTGATCTGACATAAGAAGAATCTCCTTAACAACATAAAATAGGCTCATTCAAAGGGTATAATAGTTAATATTAAATGGTTTTCCTTTCTGTGAGAATAGGGAATGACACTTGTATGACAAATTATTTAGTGATATTAATCAGGCGGACACAGTGTGTGTTTAATCTCACTCACTGTGCACGTTTTACCTCATGCGGCTCCCGTCTTTGTGTTAACGTGACATCATTCATTCAGACTTGTGCCATGTTAAAAGTTAGATGAGCACGTTAGTAGTGTCAGTATGACTGCTGTTGTAACATTAGCATTAAAGTGACTTGGGCGTTTACTCAGAAACAAGACCAGCGTGAAAAAAAATAATATCATGTGCATTTTGAAATGCCTTTTTTAAAAGTCTGCTTTTATTTAGTTAACAGTTTAATTTCATGTTATATTTCATTATGTCACTTTTCAGGACAGTGATGTCATTACCCTCTCAACTAACTAACTGCTGCTGTAAATATACCCAGAAACACAATGTCCTTTTACTTACTGAACAAGGAGGCATATAACTACCTACCTAGCTGGCAAACTAGCTAGTTGTGAGCTTGGTTTATTACTCTGCGTCCAAGTAGCCAATGTTAATGTTAACACCGTTAATTCAGAGTTACCTCAGAAGTGTTTTCATTTTAAAGATGTTCCTCAGAGACAGAACCAAACTAACTTTAGCATTGTTGTTGTTCCAGGTAACTGACTAAATTTGGTAATAGTTCTTGGGCTTGTTTTCTTAAGAGAGGCAGGGGGTATTTGGTTGGCTGAAAGTTGAGTGTCATGAAAAATGCGACACTAGGAAACAAAATGTGACATGAAATGTGTCATTGCCATTGTATCCGATAAACCCACCATGTTATTAGGAAAATAAGAATGGTGAAATTATGTTTCATAATAATGAGTTGAGATTTAATTATTTCTTCAGTTATTTCACAAATTGTTGGTTCATTTATATATTTTACAACATAATTATTAAAATATTTATTGGTCTATTGGAAAAATGATTTGCCACAAAGCTGAAAAGAGGGCAGTTTTCCTTGGCTCATGAGAAGTTGATGTTTTGGCGATACATTCAGTCCCGAATACCAAATCCCTTCTTTGACTATGATGAAGACATTACAAATACTGAGGACACATTGGGATGTGTGAAATGTCTGGAGTGGATCTAGACTCAATCTGGACATAGAGTATCTCAATAAACAAGAGCTTTGTCCATACCTGTGGAACCTGGATGCAGCTTGCAGATTTGTGCTTGACTGAGAGCCGTCCTCGTCTCCATCTGTCTCGCTGTCTTCAGAGTCATCCTGTTTCCATCACAACAAACACACAAGTGAGCCTTCTTACCACAAACATTAGCTTTTGTAGAGGAATTATTATCTGTCTAAATTATTCAGTTACAATAATTTCTCTTCTAATTTATGGGCTTGCAAAAAATATTTTTCTGTGCTCAAAATGTTCCAGTGCATGCTCAGAAATGAGGAAGAATAACTCCATAAAACTGTCGATAGCCATTATTCTCTACATGCAAATCAACTCCCACCTCTTGCTCCGACTCTGTGCCCGACAACTTCTTGTCCTTGCCTTTGGAGCCAGCCCCTCCATTCTTGCGGCCCGACCCTGGTTTTCGACCCCTGGGGTGAAAACAAAAAAGAAGGAAACATTATGAAAAAGTACTAGCTGTTTCAGCTTTTGGGAAAGTACATTTTGGAGAGATTTAGGCCATGGTCATGCAACAAGATTCAACTGAGGTTCCTTGATCAGTACAAATGACTGGTCTATTTGTTCTTTAACAGAAGCATTTTGTGGTGACAGTATTTCAAAAGGCACAAACAGAGTTTTAAATGGCTTCCACAAAAGCTGCTTTCAACAATGTGTGACAACTGGATTTACACTCAAAATTGTAACACTTTGTGCAGAAACCCCAATTTGACAGATGTTTTAAACGAAAGAGTTGAAATTTTGTTTTCAGTTTCAGTCTTATTTTAATAGCTTCTAAAACTAATCAAAGATTAGACCATCGTTCTGCAGCACAAATCTGCAGGGACAGTCACCCCTCATGTATCATTCAGATAAACAGAGACAATTCTATTTTATTAAATAATGTGACCAATATGGCTGGTGGAAATTACTTTCAGCCATTTATATTCAAAGATGCTGTGACTCATTCTGAAAGCTGGGACAAAGTGTCTAAATATTAGAAGCTTACAACCACTTTAAATTGAATCACAATTGAATCAGCCACACTTTTTGGTGAAAAGTCTTCTAACTCATTTAATTTATGTGTAATTCTCTGCCAAGTTCTCTGCCTCAATTTAGCTGCAGCTGCAGAGTTTGATTTGACAGTGAATACTACTTTTTCTTCTCTACAATTCCCAGTAATTAGTTATCACTCTGTAGAGTTGTAAAATGTACCATCTTGTTTTTTTGTAATTAATTTATAGTCACAAAACAAAATTGAAGCTGTGGTATTGTAACATCGCAAAGATGACAAACATATTGCTCTAGTCAATTTCAATTTACACCAGTAGCTGTTCCTGGTAAAGGTAAAGGTAATCCTACTTCTGTCCATATCAAGTTTACTGTCACATACACACAATCGTACACGGTACAACCTATAGTAAAATCAGTTCTCTGCATTTAACCCATCCCACTGTGGGACCAACTCCAGTTCTAAGCCAATTCCTTGATCAAGGTCACAACAAGAACAACAACGTAAACTCACTAAGGTAAACCTCATCTTTCTGTTCATGCAATCATGAAGGGCTCGGTGACCAGGTGCTCACACAGGCCCTTGCCTTCTCACACGAGAAGTGATATGGCCAGGGCATCTTGAAGGACAAGAAAACCATGCTGTCCTTCAGCACTGGGTCTCATGAGTCCAATGTTTAGTGCTAATGGCAAGAGTGTTGTCCTGGTTGTGATGAGTGATTTGCTTTTCCACATAATAGCGAGGGTGCATGCACTTATCAGAGATGAAAGAATATTAAACTGATCGAGTTATAAACCAGAATAATGGGTCAAACTTAGGAGTATAATACAGTAATTGAAAATGGCAAACATCATATTATCACAGACTCGCGACGTCCATGGAATCTGAGTTTCCTTGTGTCTACTTTGAAGTGTTGACTGCAGAACTCCTTGGTAGTCATGGTGCTATACAGGGTCTGAAATTAACACCGCCAAGTGCCAATGTGGGTAAATTTTCTGCTTGGTGAGTAAATCTCCAAAGGCATTCTGTCACACTGGTCGGTAAATGTTAATGCCACAGTAGTCAGGTAATGAAAAAAAAGTGTCTCTACCATGTTTCAGTGTCATTTGTGGCTATGCTGCTTCTGTCCACTGTCTGCCTGCTGTCTGTGTCGGAGTTTGACACACGCACACACAAACATAGTGACAGTGACTACATGGTGCATTCATGTGCACCTTGTGATCTCTGAAATCTAAATCGCTTTATACAGCAAAGCGTGTGGGTACTGACAGGAACTTCAAGGTGCATTCAAGTGCACCTCGTAAACTCTGTAAATGGCCATGAAGGTTTTTTTTAAAACTAGAAAGTTTGTCTAGTTTGTCTAAGAGAGAGAGAGAGATACCTGCGTGGGACTTTTTCTCCTCCCCCCTCGGTGTGGTTCTCTTCTCCCTCGCCCTGCATGTCCGGCACTGTTGCCACCAGGTCTTTTAAGAAATCAAACTGTTGCTCCAGCTCAATACACTGCTTTCTGTGAACAGAAATGCAAACACAATTTTAAAGCACTACATTGCTTTCTCCATTGACTACATTCCGAGTTGAGTAAAAACTCTACTCAATATCAAACAGACAAAAGACATAAATGGGGATTATAAATCCATTTCAACAATATGCAAAAAGTTGCTGCATCTTAATCATAACCAGAAATAATTTCAGATGCAAGGGATTTGGCAATGTGTTGCAAATCCACTCTAGGTCACTATCAAGGTACCACTAGCATCACAGGTACTCCCAAAATATACCATACAGTATAATAGGGTGCTTTAAAGTGCCTTAATCTAAATCCAAAGGAAATTTAAGTCATAACACCTTTCAAGCTACATATATCCCAAATCAAATTACAAACGTTTAGCTGCCTGAATTCACATTTATGGTAGGTCAGTCAGAATGAACTGAGCAGAGGATGACTCCTGAAGAAGTCCAACTCCAACACAGTGAGTTATAGACCAGGTTCTTTATCAAGACACACAAACACAGAAACTTACAGATGTGATGTTGTCATTGTCTTTGCATTCCTAGACTGGGTGACTTGACAGGCCTTTGTAAGCAACGATTCCAAAAAAAGCTCCAGGGCTCTCGCTGACATCTCGGTTAGGGAAATTATGCCTCAGTAGTCTGTATATATAGAATATAGCATTGAACATGCTTTTTTATGATAATTAATTAAGCTGAAAATGTTTTTTTAATGACATGATAGCTTAAATTATTCTTGTTTAATTTTCTGTTCTGTTGATTGGCAGATTAATCAAGTCATCGTTTCAGCTCCAAATCAGGCCATTAGTTTGATGTCTCTTGCCTAAATTAATGGTGCAATTTAGATAAATTTAACATGCTTCTGTACATTCAAAACACACACAGACGACTGAGACCTTAGAAGAAAATATTTGATAGGAAGGATACAAATAATAACAGGTACTGCTGCAGCCACTTTGCCTATTTCTTCATCTGTCTGCATAATCTTCTTAATCCTTGCCTGTAATGAGAAAAGGTCAGTACAGTGAGTCAATGTGTGTAAATACACTGACGTTATAGAAACATAAATATAAAAACACTTCGAGACAGGCTCCTGGGCATCAAAACCCAAAACCCTGTAACTCAGATCTTAACGAAATACAGTACAACACATTTTTGATAAAACTCATAGCATGCATGTTTAAAACCATTCCTTCCAGTCAGTCATGTTAATTAGATTTACTGTAGTGTGTGCACTGCAACAACCTGAATATTTGTTAAATATGCTTCTATAAACAACAGATTTGCTCGGATTTACAACGTTCAGTTTCACTTAGCATCCCATGCTAAAAACAACGGTAATTAGTGGACCCGCTAGCTAACTTGTGTCGTAAGCCTTAAATATAACATTACCTTAGCAAACCCTGGGGTGCGAGGTAAGCTAAGGTAATTCAATGAAACCAACGACGTCAGTATAATTGTCAATGGAAGTAGCGTAATTTACATTTTAGAAGTAAATGGCTTGCGTTTGCTAGTTGGCTTGTTAGCTCCCCACGAAACAAAACAGGCCGAATCCCATTCAAGATAGCTAAAGAAGTTAGCTTTCCATCATACAGTTTGCTAACATTAGCGTTAGTTGAGTCTTCACACCGGTTTTCAGCAAAGTTTAAACTTACCGGAGGGAATCTGGCGTTGTATTTCTTCTTTTTGCTGGGCATAATTAAATGACCTGGTTGGCTAACCTAAAATAAAATGCAATATAGCCTGGAGTATTACTCTATATCATATATAAATCACCTCCACCGCGCACACACTAGATAGCAGTAGCAGCTAGCCGGCTAACTCGTTAGCACGTCGTCGTCACTCTTTCCCTGTTGCCCGGCAGGTCGGCTCGGTTCCGCGGGGTCACAGCGCCGTCATGTTCAAGCCAGCACAACAGCAACTTCTACAATAATGTCATGTCCGAATTACTTTAATATTAAGATAATATTTAGATTCACATAATAATATTAGACTGATACATTTTAAGTGTACACAAAATAAATACTAAGAAATGAAGACATGTTTGCGTATATAAACACCCCGAGGAGTTATTGTCATTCAAGAACGTCAACCAGCTGTCTTTAAATAAATAAAACAGCAGGAATATATTGTATTTTTTATTTGATAAAGACGCAAATGCCCTTCTTTATTTGTGCGCTGTATTACTCGAACGAACAAGTAATTTTCCAGGTACGTAATTTAGTCAATAATCAAGACATTATATGTAAACTGTCAGACATTTGAGTTTGCCAGATCGCTCTTTGATACGGAGGAGCGTACTAACTTAACATTATTTTCCTAGGATGGGGAAGTCGTGACTCGCCCTACGCTAACTCTGATTGGCTAGTACCCGTTGCCTTCGTTGGTTGGTTAATTAGCTCTAGGTATGATGAGTGAGATTGGTTAGGGTTAGAATCTATTTTCCCACAGCTCGTGGTTAGAATATTACGATAAGCCAATCAGAGGCAGAGTAGGCGGGTCATGCCTTCGCCATCCTTGGAAAAAAATATATGCAACCGGAGCTACGCCTGTGCGGAAGCGCTCCACAACTAAGTTCAACATCTGCAGGTAGGTTAAACCTTAACGTTCATAGCTTGCGATCAATGTGCGATAATTCCATTGTCCACATGCATATTATGTATATGTTTTAACGTTAGTTGTGGCCAACGGCTGGCTGTGAATAATCTTTCTCCAAATTTGTCAAGAAGACGAACATGGACGGTAGGTAATAAAATGGCTAGCTAGGCGGCCAGCTACAATAAAGACAGAGGCTAAGCAATTAACATAAAATATGTATATAAATAAATCTGCGTGTTTAATTACATGTCAACTGTAGACGATAGACAAACGAAATTAAATTAATATCAAGTTATTTTTGTGAAAGAGTCGGTGGTGGACAAACGTTAGCTGCTGAACAAGTGTTGCTAATGTAGCAGGCTAGCTAGCAGCGTTAGTAAACATCCGCAAGCAATCCGGCTGTCCGCGTCTGTCTGCCTATTAAAAACAGAGGCTACACCTGTGGTTTGAACATGAATATCACATTACCCAACATCTTCCTCTGTTCAACAGGACAAGCTCCAGGACTTGTTTAACAGCCTCACACTGACGGCTTCATGGAGGAGGAAGAGACCCCTGTAGATGGTGAGGTGGAGGCCACCTTTGCTGCAGAGACCTATGCTGCTGAGGCTATGGCTGCAGACATGGACCCCTGGATTGTGTTTGACTCGAGAAAAACTCCCAGATCCGAGTTTGATGGCTGGCTGGAGAGCAACAGGCCCTCACAAGTTTACAGATTTGGTGATGAGGAAGGTGGTGCTAGCCCTGTGGGGTGGATCGCTGTACTGGGCATAAACCACTGCCCGGGCAGTGGGGATGTCATGGGTCTTCAGGAGAGCTGGGAGAAACTTTTGGCCAGTGGCCGGCCGGCCAGCTTCCAGACAGTGAAGGAGCTGGCCCTGAACCACGGAGTGCTCACTGGCAAGTGGCTGATGCACTTGGACTCTGGTTTCAAGTTAGACCATGCCTGGGAGTGCGTGGCCAGAGCAGCCCTGGATGGCAAGATCTCCCTAGTTAAAGTCAGTCCCCATAATCCCAAAGGAGAGGGCAAGCAGGTCATTTGTGCCTATAACCAGAACTTCACTGACGAGAGCGAGGTTGTAAGGCTGGACTCAGTCATCCGTGCCACGGGGGTCAAATGCCCTCTCTCCTACAAGCCAGACGTGTACACGTACCTGGGAATCTACCGAAACAACCGCTGGAAGCTTTGTCCAACCATATATGAGAGCAAATTTGACCTCGAGTGCGTACCCAGGCGTTCCCACATTATCAACAAAGTCACCAATCTTGAAGTAACATAAACTTGTCAGAATAAGAGCATAGCTTTGCAGTGGCCCCAGCACATCTGACTGAAATCATTTTGAAAGTCAGTAGTTGAATTTCTCAAGTTCTTCCTTTTGGCAAAAAAGCACTAAATCTCATTTCAGTCTTTGTCTTCTCATGCTGTTATATTTTCTAAGTGACCTGAATTGTGGTCTCATATTTTTTGTATTGAATATATTGTATTCATAAGTAATGAATATTTGTAACACACTAACACTTACTGACACGATGGCTGAAAAATCCTTGATTTGTATGCACATGCTCAGAAGAAAATTTGCATCCTCTGAAGAATTTTGTTTTACAATGTTCATTATTCTCATTTGTTTGGCTTTATTTTTTTGGTTTGTACTGAACAACAATTACCCGAGTTGCCAAATAAAGACAACTTTTGAAGAACATTTTAATATGTTGTGGTTTTTATTGCCAAGAACAGTGTTTTGAAATTTAGTCAGAATTAATTTTTCATTACAGCAAACAAGGCATACAGTATAATCTGCTTATATCATACCAGTATAAAACAGCATAATTTCATCTCAATAAAGCATCTTTTACAACAGAGTATAGCAAGTTGACCTACAGGTCTGAAACAGCTGAGTTAAACTGCAGCCATTATTCATAAAATAACTGTAGAGGAACTGATTAGACACCAGAGGAAATTATATAGCCAGACACAAAAAACAAGATCTGATACATCTTTTCTGCTATAAGCATGTACATATTAATGTTGCTGGTTTGATGATTATTTGCATGTAGACCTTCATTTGGCTCCTAACAAATTACAGCATTTTGTTGCGAGTTCCAAAGTAATACAGGGGGATATTTAATTAAAAGAACAGTGGGCATCATTTGCATAGACTTACCTCTAGTTCTCATTAAATTCTTTGCTGCATAGTTCAAAATAAAAAGGTAGACCAAACTTACAATTTTCACTTAAGACAGTGATAATCACTAACACGGACTACTGTTAAAATGACAGTACAAAAACACGCTTAACATGTTCCACAGATGCCTTCAGCCATTATTGATCTGATTGTCTTTATATAACAAACATTTTTGGCAGATAATCCTCAAACATCAGGTTGACACAGTGGCTGAAAAAGTTAATTATTGATACTTAATAAGTGCGATGAAATCTGATTATATTCAGTCCTGTGGGTTATTTGTCAGACAAACTATATATATAAGGCCTGGCAAACCCCCACAAATTGAATACCACAAACAATCTTAGCTAGTATCTGAACAAGCATGTCCACAGGGAGCAGTATTGCTACATTCTGTCTCTTACAGCCCTTCATATCCACCTTGTTTCCTTTTTTGTCTTTAGTAACGACAAATGAATTTTAGTTCTGAAGGCTAAAGGAGCAGACACAAGTGGTCTTTCTAAATATGTCTTTAATAGAATCACATGGACAAACTTTAAGTTGAGTGTCCTGACGCAAACCGAGCTTGGCTTCCACTGTTAAAAATGGAAATAAGACGATCCTCGTCAGCAGACATTAGCTCATCAAACTCATCCAGCTCGGCAGGCCGGTGGTTGTTGGGTGCAATGTCAATCATGGCCTCATTCTGAAGCAAGTTGATGATGCTGTTGGGGTAATTCATCCAAGTGCTTCCTGGGTTGCTGGCAGGGTCACAAGTATTCTGTGATGCTGCACTGTTCTGGGCAGTAGAGGAACTGGGGGGGGCAGCTTGTTGGCATGAAGCTTGACCCAACATTGAGGTGCCGTTTCCACTCTCACTCATGAGGGTGGGGTTCAGAAGGTCCTCAATGTCATCCATGTTTAGGTAGTCCAGAGTGCTTACGGCCTGGATTTCAGAAATGCTGGGGAACTCTGGGATATCATCGTCCATAAATGGTGCTTCCACCTGGAACTGACAGCCCTGGCGGGTGAAGGAGCTGCTGGTCTGTGAGGAGGCCACACTTCCTTGAGAGGCTGCTGACCCCGGGACAACGGTCGAGGGAATGCTGGGGAAGAATTTATGAATGTCTGACAGGTTGATGGTTGAGTAGTCCTGGTTGACAGTGGAAGTGGTGGTAGCAGAGGAGGAGGAAGAGGAGGAGGAGGAGGAGGAGGCTGGAAGCTGGCCCATTGTGAAGCTGGGCACTGGAGAGGCTTTGGGCTGGGGGCCCAGGTTCAGGCTCTCCATGATCCTCCATGTTTGGGTTGTGGTTGCAGCAGAGATGGAGGGGGAGGCCTCTGCCTTGGGCTGAGAGAAGAGCTGGCCTGGCTGACTGTATGAGTAGGAGGGCTGGGGTTTTGCTCCACTGGCACCAGGGGGCACCGCAGCTGCTGGAGACACAAACAACAAGCAATTTGAGTTCCACTGCTAAAATTCTTGTAGAAACATCAGAAATTACAGAAAATTACCTACCATTCATTAGTTTATGGTTGTTATTAAATAAGCTTAATTGCTTTATTAAGCTTTACTGCTACTGTAGAAAAAGCCCCAAAGTTTCAGAGTTAATGAGAATTGAGTTATGTTGCCACTATTTAATGTGCTGTTCAGGTATCAGTTTATTCACTGCTGGTTGTTATGGGTAGCCACTCCCACCTGCCTTAGCTGTGTGCTTTAGAGAGTCAGTCGAGCGAGAAACAACAGGTTTGCCGTGCAGAACTTTATTACTTTGCCAAATGATTGTGCGTGAATGAAAAAGCGAGTATTGTCCTTTATATTGCTTGTGGTGTTACCTTTACTTGTGTTGATGCCGCTGTAGAGGACTTCTGATGGGAAATGCAGGTGGAAATGTGGAGTTTAGGTGCGGGATGGATATGCTAATTAGATCCCCTTTCATGCATGCTAGTTATGGCTCTCTGCTCACCTGATTCAGCATGTCAGAAAGATGTCGACTTCAGCACGTTTGTGACGAACACATCAACAAGTCATACATGTAGTAATGTTCCCTGTCAATATAAATAATTACAGCACAACATTTGGTTTGAGAATGTTTATTTTTTTCTTTGATTTACATTATGATACTTGTTTTCCAATTTGAGTGCGCGCATTTTGGTTAACATTTTGTTATCATAAGTTTATCAAACTGGTTTTGAATTGATATAATTGACCTTTCTCTTTGTTTCTCCACATGCTGCTGAGGCCCAGGCAAAAGGAGGAGGCAGAGTTTAAAGCAGCCTTTATGCTTGTCCACAGGAAGTGGAAGGCGCCAACTCCTATTGCTGAGCAGGAATGCTCTAAATTGCAGAGGCCTCCAGAACAGCAGCATGTGGATATTTCTTTAGATTTTGGGTGATATATGTCTTTAGCATTTACAAATATTTGGTGTGTTAAATCTTTAAGGGGAAGCTGGGTTTATTTTGGGTTTTGTTGACAAGGGAATAGGTCCCCCCCCCTTTGTTTGCTGACCTCAGTTTAGTTAAAGGGCCCAGATTTACTAATTTTGTTGATACTTTGTTTTTCCTTATATATTTTAATCTTTTGCAAACTGTGTTTTTGTACCTCATTTGGCTAAATAAAGCCCTTAAGTTGTAAAACTACTCTTGTGTCCCTGCTCTTCCTGCTTGGTCCCTGACAATGTTCTTTCATTTATCATGTGTTGTCAAGAGTTCTGCGTTTGAGTAGAAATACGATGTGACTGTTGCAAAGTGTGTTAATTATGCTGCGAATTCAGGCTGCACTAACTACATGACCGGACATAGCGCGCTTGTCGGGTTTTTCACAATAAAACATCCTGTCCGTTAGTAGTGGGAGAATACAATTACTCCCTTTGTTTATTATTGCTGGAGTTTAGGAGATATTTAGTTTTATTTGTATATCTCCTGATTATTGTTTATTGTTAAGTTTGGTAATGCTGTGCATATCCTGTATATGGGTGGAATTTATGTACACATATTATATTTCATATTGTTGTATTTGTTATTTTCTCTCTGTATAGAAAACCACAACCAGAGATAGAGACCTGTAGATGTTACAGCAACAGAAAAAAGTAAACAAATTGTTTGACCATCGCTGGACTCTTCATTCATACTCTGGTAATACCGGCCTTAAGTGGTGTTCTGGCCGTCACACCGAGGTGAACTTAGTGACAAACACCGAACTAGTGCACAGGCTGAGCATATCCCTCCTATCTTCACTACAGCTACACAAATTCATTGGCTACCTATACATGCTTAAGACAAGAGGAAGAGAAGTGAAAACCAAATTGGATTGACTGTTTTTCGATACTATTTACGATTTTCTATATTATTGTTAAGATTTTATTAGTGGACCTCAGCTTTCAGAAAAATAAAGTAGTTATTCATACAAGAAGTATAAAATCACACAGGATTAAAATCTCAGCTTCAGGCGCCTATTATTTTTTATTTGAGGATTATTTTGACAAATATTTTTAAACTAATCCATTTATTTGTGAATTTCACTTTTTTATCTTATCAATCTGACTAATCTTAATAACACATTTCTGCTTGATAAATGGCTGAAAAAATTGATTTTCAAAATAGCTGCAGATTCATTTTCTGTCAACTGACTAATCTATTAACTAACTTTTAGCTTTATTAAAATCACAACCAATCTCTGCAGCGATGGTCGAAGATTCACAATATGTAATATAAACAAATTAAAGACTCACCAGCTTGTGCGTTCACTGTTGGAGGCTTGGCTGTGACTGTTCTCCTTGCCGGGCTTATGTGCCGTCTATCTTGTGGAATGGACACTGAAAATCCAACAGACATGATTATATTACATGGCAACCACACAAAAAAAGAGAAATACGTAGCAGTGTCGAGTGTTAGAAAATCTCATTGACGTACCACTAGACAGCATGGGCCCCAGCTTAAGGCTCTGGAACATGGCCCCTGTACGCTTTCTCTTCTCACTCAGCCTGTATTCATCTATAGGGGTCATTTTTAAAAAGCAGTTATAAGACTGGATTTGTAGATTTACAAATGAATCTCTCAGGTATTAAACATTCTCAGGAAAAGCTTCCATCAGTAACTTATGTGAAATCACATGGAAACATGAGAACAAGCCCTTTTACCTGGGTTATCCGGCAGGTACTGGAAGAACATCGGCTCACTGACCTCACGGTCAGAAGGCCGGCGGAGCTGCATCTGGACTCTGATGGGCTTGGAGAGGTTAGTGTCGCGGTATGGTGGTGTGCGAAACACAATGGCCACCTGTCTGTGGACATCAGCCTGGGAGAAACTGCCCTTTCCCTCCCAAGAGTCCTGGAAGAAACGCACCTCGATGTCTTCTGCAGGGGAACAGAAAATGAGAATGAACTCCTCACTTAAAAGAAGAATCAGCATCAGGCATTGATTATGCAGATGTATTTTCCTCTCCAGCTTCAATACAAAATCAGCTTTACTATTAACAAAGTACAAGAGCTCATCATGGAGTGAGTGACCTTTTGTTGTGATGCAACACAAAATCTGACAACATCTTGCAAATCTTGTAATTAGCTTCAACTGTCAAATGTCAAGTAAAAGGGTGTAATGCCTTAAGTGAAAATGTGATGCTCTGCTTGCTGTCGGAAATCTGATCTCTCCACAGAGATCAGCACCAGGAGTTAAACCATTTAGCCCAAGTTTCAGGGTTCCCAGGCTTTTTTCACACTGATGTAATGTGTATCACAGCTCAGTAGTACTCTGGGGAGTGTCCCACAACTCCCATGTCCAGAATACAAAGCACATGTTGTACAGCACACACGCCTGTTGTCAGCAAACTATTGCAAATGACTGGGGGAAAAAGATTTATTTTCATGCAAAAAAAAAAAAAAAAGTGTGATCTTTGATAGTGATCATATATTTTTTCTTTGTTACACTGAGAGTTAATTAGGAAGAGATAATACAAAGAAATGAAACACAAGAGGAGAGTAAAAAACTGAGTTTACAAGGCACAGGGAGGTTGAAAGCTTAAAGAGTTGGACTTTATATCAGCAGCAGCAGAGCACCCACACAGGAAATTGTTCTGATGTGAAATCACGATATCCTGCAAAAGCTTTCACATTTGCTTTTAGCTTTTTCAACAAAAATTACAAAGCTGTTTTCGCATCTGGTATATAAATGTAGCAGGCACAGTGGTAAGAAGTTAATTGTCACTGCACATGGCATGCTAGTAATTTATTAGAAAAAATGAGAAGTGGACATCCATACAGAGGAAGAAAGCTTTTTGTTTGTTAAAAAAGTCACTCATGGGGATAATGTAGCTGCTTTGCATTGCATTACAAACTGACACACACACAAGCACAGCAGATAATGTGACAAGCCACCAAACCTCACATGTGCAACAATGGTGTTGGCCAAAAATATCACTTCATACTGGTTGCATGCATGGTGCGTTATCTGAGAACAGATGTTCTTAAAATGCATACTTAAAGCAGCTTTATGTATTTGTTGGCCAGAGGATCAAGGTGAAAACATGTTGACATCTTAATCATATGAAATTATGGTGGACATCACAGAGCAGCATTTGCATTAATTTGGAGTCGTGTGTCTGGCCACCTGATGTCTGTTCTGTAAGTCTGATATTTACTCTCCTGTTAGCTCTGTTTTAGCCTCTACAAACCCCTGAGAAAAAATATCTCACTCTTCAGCTGCTATATGCCTGCTGCAGCAAGATACCAAGTCAGTGAGAGGAGAGTATGTAGACAAGAAAAGCAAAACGATGAGCTAAACAGGGCTCAAACACTCCCTACAGCTGCAAGGTTGGGTGATAATTCACTGTGGGTTCATCACTGCGAGCAACACTTTTCATATTAAACATAGTCATTTGATTGATAATTTTTTTTAAAAAGTATTGATTAATGCAGCTTTGAGGTGAATTTGTGAGCAAATGAACAAATAGGAGAATGCCTGGATTACAAAACACAAATTCGGAACCACCGATTTTAAAATAGATAAGGACTACAAAACACCTTTTCATTAATAGTGACACACCGTGACATGATAGACCATACTTCAAAGAGAGGCTATGTAATGCTTGCTGAATAACTGTAGCTCCATGTGATGATTATGGGATAAAGATATATAATAAAATGTCGTGCAACAGTGGCATATTAATGTTACAATACACCACCAGTTTTGAGGTGTTCCTAGAAGTGTGCCTCACCTACATTAGGAACAATAATCATTGCTATTATTTATGTTTCTGAGATTAAAATGTACAGTCATTTTATGTATTAAAAATGTGAAAATACAAAATTAATTTTTTTTTTATTGTAGACTAGTTATCAGCATTTGCAGGAGAGGGAAAAGCCCGGCCATCAACACCAAACAGTAAGAAGTTCTTCAACCAGACTAACAGTGAATGAATGAAATGTATATCATTGCTATTGATAAAATTCATGAATTCATGATGAAGCTAGCCAGATACTCCAAGTTATAACTGGTTCCCCAGCAATACCGACTGTGCACGCAAGCAATGTTTCTCTTTTTATGTTTCTCAAGAACTGCTCATCCAAACTACTTCACACTCAACACTGCACTTCCTCAGGTCCTCAGCAATGCTCAGGATGTGGACAGATATGCTACTGTAACTTATGAGGTTGTCTATTTCATCATCTCCACTGAAAAAACATAGAAAGCCTCTGTGCAACTATGAGCATCGAGGTAATCACATCATCACATGTAGTACACTTCATGATGAGCCAGCATTCTATTTCTAGCTCACTTGTTTAAAAAGGCAAGTGAACTGTCAGTCTAACTCCCACTGATATTTTGTGGGTGTGAAAGCTTTACACCTTTTCCGCTCAAGATGTCTTTCGAGTTTTACATTTGCTTAATAAGTTCCGAGTTGTATTTATGGACTGTTAAATATGAAAGTAGAATTACGCACTGCGTTTCTATGTTCTTTCTGCATTTCTTCTAATAGAAAATCGTGCAGAATGAACTCATCAACTGACAAACAGTATGGGAATAATATACCTTTTTGCACTTTGTCACACAGCAGAAAGATTTCATCCCCTCCTTTGCAGCTTCCAGTGTTGCAGTTGACTCGGCAGATCTTCAGCTCAGCGGTGTTTGGGGCCCCTGTAGGACGGGGAAAAAAGGCATTTACGAATGCAACACCAAGGCTACGAATTAACACCGGACACCTACTAAAAGCAGAGGAATTTGGGCTGTGACGGACAAGTCAATACCACAAGCCTGAGGAAGCTGAAAAATGAAATTCTTAGCTCTGTATAATTTCTTTTTTTCTGGTCTTTTCTGTTTGTTTATAAATTTACTGGAAGCTCTTTCCATTGTTGTTTCTTATTATTTTTTCATGTGTATAATAATGAAAATGAAATTTGAAAATGTCAGCCTCTGTACATACTCTGTCTCTGTATAGAGCTGTGCATTGGGTAAGGCTTTGAGTTAAAAAGGGCACAGAAACTGAAAAACAGACTAAAGATTTTTATTTGATTTGTTGAGACAAACTCTTCTAAATACCATGAGGCTGACAAGAAAATATCAAACGCAAAGAGGAACAAAGAATGCCTGAGGGAATTAAAGGTTGCAGAAGATGTATAGGTTGGCGACTGAACTTTAAATTGTATATTGTGTGCCTAGACAGAACTAATACAGACACTGATATTTTTATTAAAATATATGTTTATCAGGGGGGAGGCAATGACCAATGAAAAGCATCAATGTCAGCATTCAAATACTTGCATCAACTGAACCTTTTATATGTACTTGTGCATATGTGCTGCCCACTCACTGTTGTCGTAGATGGGCTGTGATACCACAGGCTCGAGAGGAAACAGCTCCCCTGTAGGCAGAGTAATGGAGGCCTGGAAGCAAAGCCGGACTGAATTCAGGTCAAACTCCTCCTCCCACACCTTTGCCTCAGGAACTGCTCCCGGAACACAGCAGGGAAAGGGTGGGGTACACAGTCAGGCAACACAGCAATTTATCAGAGCACTGCATCCTGTCACATGTAGGCTATCAGTGGGCCCACTGCTGTAAACTATGTTTCTGTTCACCGTTGTCTTGTGTACTGTAAGATCAGCCACTCGCTGGTTTGTTTGCCTTGCAAGTTAATTCAAGCTAATAAAAAAAATTGCAAAGTTATTAAATGCTAGTATTAATTTCCTAAGAAGTCATTTTTAGTTTTGTTTTTAACAGATGAAATGATGACATGACATCAAATGGTCACTTTTAAACTCATTGAGTGACTCGATTTTAGTATTTTCAATGAGATTCTTTGACTTTTATCCGTAAAGTTTATGCCTTCTAGTTTGAGTTTAGACATTTAGAAAGTCCCTCTCTCCACCCTCTCTCCGCTTTTCCCACAATGACAGATTGAAAAAGGGCAGCAACACAGAAAGTGCTTTGTGTTGTACACTCAATTTTAAGCATGACCACTTACTGTTGAAGGGGTTATTATTGGTTGCCAGCCTACAAGTGATGGCCTCATTCACATCCTTCTTCTTGACACACTGTATGCCCAGGTTCTGAAAACTGAAAGCAAATACATTGTAAGATCGAAACTAAAGGACAGAAACCAGTGATGCATACATGTACTTTCTCATTTGCAAGTTGTCTCAGTTGTAATATCTGACAAAAGAAATTCTTCTGCATTTTTGTAATGTGTGTTTCAAATGTCTCACACCCAATTTCCAGTTTACACACAGTGTGAGCTAATTAAACCCCGGTTTTTATCCTCTTTCCACCTCCACATTGGACACTTTTGCTACCATAAAATTCACTTTTAAAAATAATAAAGCATTGTCATTATGGGTCACTGACCACATCCACAAGTTGAGAAGCCAGTTCAGGAGAGTGTGAGTGCGGAAATGCTAGACAGACTTCAAGTGAAGAAAAAGACATCCAAAAATATAATACACTTGTAAATTAGAAAGCTTGATACATTTAAGATTTCATTTTTGACAATAAGCAGTGCCTTAGCACACTGGTAATCATCTTTTTAAATTGTATTATTTCATGCCTTCCAAACTCTTATTCTAAGCACTGGGTGTACTATAGTTGCTACAGTGATCACCTCTCTTTCTACTGGCTATATTCTTGACCATTTCAAATCCGCCTGTGTCCAGTGCCTGCTCAAAAAAGTGGTCCAGATCATTCTATCTACAATGATCACAAATCTGTTTCCAAATGTGTCGATTTATTGCTATAACCTTAGAAAAGACAGTTTTATTAGACGTTTTGGCTGCTGAGGCAGATTATCTCATTTTTGAAAAATTCAGGCACATCGCAGTGCTGAAACTAGGCTCGCCAAGTCATCATCTTCTCTTAAATTGAATCTGTATCCACTAGCCTTTCAATAATTTGCACTTTTCTGCCTGATCCCTAATATATATTTATACACTGTACATATTTACAGTATATGTTATGGCTGCTTAACTACTATTCATTGTCTGTTTTATGTTAAATAAATACAAAACTTAAGAGCATTAGAACAAGAAATTATATTTTGAGAAAAAACATTTTCTCTTTTGCTTAAAAAGGCCCTATATCTTTACATTACACATTATCTGACTATGATGTCTACTAGAAATCTTTGTCATTTCGATTTCTGTCTGCCTAGAACTGGTGATAAAGCACCACAAAGCTCAACTGTAACTTTGTTTTTTAGGGTCAAAGCAGCAGTGGCAACTCATATTGTAATGCAGAGCTTCAGTGCAGCTTTCAATGCAATGTAAATCTTTCAATGTGAAAAACAAATTACTAATATAAAGCAGTATATGACTCAGTCCGTAACACAACACTGACAGTGGATGGCAGTACATACTGTACATTTTGATTTCATCATACTCAAGATAAAGATAGACAGACAGACATAGTTCCCTCTGCCCAGATCCAGTGGTTATATTATGCAATATTGAGTTTAAACATTACATAATTGAAATGATTTTGTATCCATGTAAAAGCATCCAGACCCATAATATTTCTTCACTTTGTTTGAGAAATTGTAGCTTCAGGATACTAGATTAAAAAGCATTAAAGCAAGCAAGGTAAACTTGACTTGTCGTTAGGCACTATATGCCGTTAATGTTTTACTCATCTCCAAACCCAAGAAGAAACTGTGGACCAGTTTTACCAAGGTAACAGTAAACATCCTTATCTAGGTCAATCAGTTTCTCTCAAATGCCACCTTGTTTTGACATGGAACTGCCGTTGCCCCCAAGGAAATTCAGTGTCATTTTAAACACTGGTGATGCACTGTTACCTCAACCTTCTCTACAGTGTGAGAGGTACTGAGCTTAATGTCCATGCACACCTACCTGTGTATTCTTCTCTCCTGCAGGTCAGCCTCATAGTATCCATGTTTGCAGTCTTTCCCAACCAGTTCGTGGGGGTGTGGCTTGTGTGGTGCATTCTTCGTCACCAATGAGATGCGAACACGCAGGGGGCCGCTGTAGTTGTTCACCTGTAGGAGAAATACTGTATGATGAATCCTGAATGATTCCAAAAGGCAATTGGTTACAGTCATCTAGTTGAGGGCTGACTGCTCAAAAGGAAAACGTCCATGTAATAACTGAAGATTTCTACGTAATATAGGTCTTATTCTACAATGTTGCAAACAACAGCTGATTATACTTAGATTTACAAATGTTGAATTTGTAAAGTTTAGAAAAAGTAAAGAAAAAGTTGATTCTTCAGAAAACCTTTCCTGGGAATAGTTTCTTGCTGAGAGTTAACGCTTGGCTTTAGCATGAAGAGTGGAAACAGTTAGGCTGGCTCTGTCTAAGGGGAAAAATCCACCTACCAGCACCTCTTAAGTTCACTAATCAGCAATTTATATGTTGTTTGTTTAATCTGTATAAAAACTTAAGTGTAAAATGACAGTTTGCCATTTTACAGGGGTTATGTGCCAGACTATTTCTTGGCCACCCAGAAGTCTCTGCTGTTTGTCTGGCAACAGCTCCCAGCTAAGACATAGTCTAGCACATAGCCCAGCAAAATAGCTAATTGTTTTTACAATTTGCTTTTTGTAGAGATTGAACAAAAGTATTAGTGAGCTTTAGAAATTCTGGTAAGTGGATTTTTTACAGTACAGAGTCAGCCAAGCAGCTCCCACTGTTTCCAGTCTTGACACTAAGCTAAGCTAACCAGCTGCTGGTTCCTTTGCATATTTAGCGTACAGACATGAGAATGTATCAATTCTGACATAATTCTTAGCAAGAAAGCAAATAGGTGCATTTCCCAGAATGTCTAACTATTGCTTTAAGTACTGCATAGCTTAACTTCTAAATTTTGATCTATTTTCTGTACATTAATCTGATGTTGAGGGCAGACTGTGGATTTACTTTGGTATTATTTACTTCCCATTATTAGACCATCCAATTCAATTGACATTTTCAAAAGTCTTCCGAAAACTTAAAAGTGAACAAAGGGTAAATGTTCATTCTCGATCTTGGAAATAGTTGATTGCACATTTACATCAAATTATGAAAACTGAAGAAATTCCAGTTTTTAGCTTTTTAGTTATTGGAGTGTGAGTAAAGACTATTTACAGTACAGGGCTGCAACTATAAATATTTTCATGATCAATTAATCTATCTGTTATCTTGTTTTGTCCAACCAACAGTCCAGAAGAGAAAGGTTACTATTCAGTTACTATTATAGAAGACAAAGAAAATCAGACAGCCAAACAGTGAATGTCATCAAACAGTAAATGAGATTTCAAATGTTTGCAATTAATTCATCAAATAAATGTTTCAGTTCAGCAGTACTTAATAGTATTTCCATTCTTCTCTAGGCTGAATTTTTTACTCTTTTTGTAATTTAATTGTAATTTTTGAAATATATTTTGATATTCTTATTGACTGATTGAGTCTAACACCCTACGTCACATCGTAACCCCTAAGCCATATGGACACCACACAGCAAATACTTTCAAGCAAAATACAAGGGAAGGAATATTGCAAGGCTGAAATCAAGCACAGAATGGAGACGTGATCTTTGGAACACTGGGCAAAAATAGAAGCAAAGAAACAAAAGAAAAACGTCCACCAAAGTGGACTATGTGCCTATTTATGTAATCTTAGCTATATTAAATGGATCACAGCTCAAAAACTTGCTCCATAAGGCGCATCCTGCTCACCTTGATGGCTGGGTGGGTCTTAGTGGTGTCGTTGCTCTTCTCTCCAGGGATGCTGCCAGCTGAACGTCCCTCACACTTATACCTAAACCTCATCCCCCTCTGCTTTGGCTGCTCAATGATCTCTATGAAGGGCTTCGCTGTTTGGACTGATGGACAGATGGAAGCGAGAGAAGAAGAATGTGACTTAAATGCACCTTTTTGCAAATACAAAAACACAGTTACAGGATTGTGTAACGCTACCCATTGACTCTGCTTTACATGTATCACTGTGTCAACACAGAAGTAGCACTATCATTGATCATCAGAGCACAGAGTGCTGAAATGTTTACTCATGTCAGGCCTGCGGTCAATAATAGCACAGATTTTTACAGAACACTGGTCATTTATGGGAAACAGCTTCTTACCTGGGTTGAGTGAATTCAGCCATCCATACACACCTGAGGAGGGGAGAAAACAAGAAAATTCAATTTCAAATTCAATTCAACCATTTGTAAGTCAAGGTCTAAGAGCGAGTAGTGGCTTACCATCTACAGTATATGACACATAGAACACAGTGGCAGCACAGATGACACAAACCAAAAGCTGCTTTCAGCACATACTTGTGGTTTAGTAAGAGTTTGTCATTTGTGGTGTGGTCATGGTGGAAATGTACAAGATGGTGCCGTGTCCAAAGAGGTCAAAGGACGCCGAGATACAAGGACTTCCCAGCTAAATATAATTACTCGTCATAAACTGCCTGCCAAGCACGGAAAGAAGGAGAAGTGCAGAATTAAGCAAACAATGACAGACAGGGTGTAATATCGGTGTCAAATTACCCGCCTTGTAGCTTAAAGCCTCCGTGGTGAGTGAAGAGCAGGCTCTAGTTTCAGGCACTCGTTTAATGAATTGTTGAGATTCACAGAAAGAAGCGAGGTGTGACACAAGATCAGGTGGCCAGCACTCCACCCATCAGCTAGTAGGACTTGTTCAATTTGAAAGCATGAGTAGGATGCTTTCCAAGTTGTAACATGTCCGCTTCCCAGCCTCAGACAAAACTGATGGCGTATGGGAAATGTCCTTTGAAGACTAAAAAAGGTCAAACAAGTCCCATATGCATTATCAAATTAGTTATATTATGTAAGATTAATGTGAGTTATATTAGACAAAGCACAAAGGCCACTTGCACTTTTAAGTATTTATATGAAAGACATTCCTGCCAATTTAATGAGCCTGATGCTGGAAAGTGAAAGTAAATCTCTACCACATCACAACAATTAGACCTTCATGAATCTCTAAACGTACTAATATCAGTAAACAGCATCTGAGACTCTTCTGTGACTCACTTTCACTCTAATTGCCTTGGCCGCTTTTTTATGACTGTCACACACCTTGTGATGTGCTTTATCTTAAACCATCAATTTCATTTTCCTCTTCTCCCATCAATATTACAGAGACTGGTAAAACATGTGTCAACAATGTGGGTCCGTTTTGGGAGGTATATGATGTGGGAAAAATCAAAACTAAATTGATATAAAGTAGAAACATGGGCAACTTTTAAATGGTCACAAGATAGTCTTCAGACCAAACATGCCGTATCTCACTACAATTTGTGGGAAAATAAGTCACTTCCGTTCATTACAAGAGGCGGCGGCGAGCGGCTCGGACCACTTTGAATAGGACAGATTTTAATTAAAACAAACGCTAACTGGTGGGCTACATGTGAGCCGAACTCTGGAAAACATACCCACAAAGACCCGGAAGCTTTCAAAACTAAAATAAACCGCACATTTGCGCAAATAAACATATGGGCGTAAAATTGACAGCTATTTCAGTTGCATTTCACTGTCGCAACAGGGAAATCCATGAGGTGGATTAATGGAACAGGCCTCCTGGCAGCTCGACACTGTTTGCTTCACACCAGGTGAGTTAGCTCCACACAGACGAGCGAATAAAACCAATATAACATTAGCTTCCACTCGGATATAGCATGAATAAGTAATAAAAGCACAAAGTTATGTCAGACTTCCGACTGTGTGCTAGCTCGCTTTCTAGAGTAGCAGACTCCTCTCCTGTGGCGGGGCTTTCCCCAACAACAACTCCCCGCTCAGTTTCACCTCCACACTCCCGGGCTGAGCCACCGGGCCCCCGAGCACAAACACACTCACCCTCCATGGCTGCGTTCGGCTCCGGCTCACGCTGCTCCGTCCAAACGGCCGTTTCTTTCGACTTTGTTTTTCGCCTAAAACAGACGCTGCAGACGCGACAAGCGAGGACTCTGACAAACTTCTTGACAGAGCCGAGCTGTCGCCTCCTTCGCTCCACCTACATCTGTGTACGAGAGCGGACAGATGGGAAAGCTAGAGGCAAGCACACACGCGGCTTCCGGTGTGAACAGTGCACAAGTACAACACTTGCATAATATGTTTCTGTTTCTGGGTCTTCTTCTTCTCCTTCTCCTTCTTCTTCTTCTTCTTCTTCTTCTTCTTCTTCTTCTTCTTTTTTCTTCTTATTCTTGTCCTGTTCTTCCACCTCCTTCTTCTTCTTCTTCTCTTTTTTCTTCTACTTCTTCTCCTTCTTCTTCTTCCTTGTCATCTTCTTCTTTTTCTTCTTCTTCTTCTTCCTCTTCTCCATGCATTTATTCTGATTGGTTATTATTTAAAATTGTAAACGGTATAGTTAATTACAATAGTCATACACTGCCTATACATACATATAGATATTTAGGATAAGATATTCCTTTAATCGTAGCACAGTGGGGAAATTCACATTGTCCAGCAGATGATAGAGCAGTTAAATAGTATAGACAATGAATAATTAAACAGGGAGGTATTAGTACTAACAAATTTACACCAGACTCTTTACAATTTTACATTTGAGGTGTTTTCAGTGTTGTCACAGTCATAATTTATTGCATCACAACATAAAAAATGTAATTAAAATAAATTGCAAATATCCAGACAAAACAGCAGCTTTAATCCTGCCTGTATGTAGAATACTCAGTTATATTAAAAATGCCAAAAAAATATTTATACCTTATCTCTAAAATATCAACGTTTTCAAGTCAAAGTTAAATGATTCATTGAGAACGATAATTTTGACATTGAAGTACTTGACATTTTCATATTGAAGGACTTTATCACAGGGAGTCACAGCTATGACAGTAAGTTGAGACCCAAATGATTACAAAATATTTTCCACCCAATTATGCAAAATAATTATAAAATACTAATGGTCAAATTTTTTCACCGCAACATAACGCTATTATTTTGAAGAGAAGAGTCGTTTGCTTCCGGTGTGGTCCTCATTCTAGCTTCACCTGCAGGCCTTTGCCTTTCCTCTGCACTGCAACTTGCCACCCACTCAAAACAGTGCGGAAATACCCAGATGACGCACTTGAAAGGAAGAGAAAAATAAGTTCTGAGTAGGAGAGGCAATAACATAACTTCTGGCTTTAGTCACAGCCCAGAAGAAAGTCTGAGACTGGGTCCACCTCTGATCTCCACTACAAGCTTATTCTCCTGTAAACAAAGTGTGTGATGTAGCCAGAGGATCCAGCTGTGGTTGTTAACTGTTTATGACTTTATCTTAAAACAGTCATTCACACACTGACCCACATTACAAGTTTCCATTCTACTGCCGAGAAAAATCAGTCTTCCAAGTCTGGACATTGGCAAAGTAGTGACAATAATCTTCTTTACTTATTATTGTTTGATCTTTGCTTTATTTGTTTGACTGAAGAAAATTGAATTCTAAATCACAAAACCATAAAAGCAGTTTAGCAAAAATCTTCACACCTTGAATTGACCAGAAGAGGGCGCTGTAGGTGAATAAATATGGATGTCCTCTCATTGCCAACGCTGCATTTGCCCCCTGATAATATTTAATGTCTGGGCCTTAATCAAATCCTTTTTTCTTTTTTTCTTTTTCACATTATTTAAAAGTTTATTTTTATGCTATAAAACTTCACAGATTGTAATTTTTCTACAAGTGGCCAAAAATCAAGTTTAAACATTCAGCTGTTGCAAAAGTTGTCTACTGAGTTTAATAAATATCTACGTTTTAAGTAGCCATATTATCAATATTATTATTATTATTTGTCCCATTTTATAAAACATTATAGTAACCTGTTGCGAAGGCTTTGCTGAGGCCTTCAGGTACTATCGGAAATCACAGTTACGAGTTGAGAAAACAACAGCAAAATGAAATTGAGGTGGAAATTGTCTGAAATGCTATTGTCACCCTGTTTGCATGCGAGTCCTTTGGGTGCTCTTTGTTGTGTTCCCTCCCACAGTGTAAAGTAATGCAGGTGCATTGAGCTCAGCTCTTGATGAATTATGCTTTTCTGCATCTACTGCTCCTATTCATGATTATAAGATACCTTTTTGTGTAGCATTTATCATCATGTTGTACGTAATTGATTGTATCTTTGTCTTGTACAAAAAACAATCATGCATAAATATATGATGCATTGTGTTTAGTTTAGTTATTTATACGAACATTATAGAAATAAATGCATTTGACAAAGATAGTGATACTTGATACGTTGATACATGATGGAGACGGTTGACACAATACAAAAAATGTGATGGGAATTAAGCAAAAGCTAATTGATCAACTAATTCAAAGAGACTGCTAATTGACTTTGGAAACGAATTTAAGGCGATGTAAAAAAATTTATTCGGACGTGTTAGAATAAAAATAAAAGAGCAGTCAGCACATTCATGTGAATTAGCGTATTAGCTTGAAAGTTAATTCTTAACTTTCTCGCCGTAGAAGTCTGCGAGATGCGAGAGGCATGTAAATGTAGCACAATGGTCCTAAATGGGAGGCCCATGAGTGGGAGGAGGTTGGCGGTGCGTTTCAGTGCAGTGAGGCGGTGCCTGCCCTGCCAGCTCCAGACTGCGGCGGGCGAAGCTGTTCGTTACAGAAATGGCGGAGGGGGAGTTGGACGTTGACTCGCTGATTTCCAGGCTTTTAGAGGGTGAGTTTGCAACCGCACTACATTTATATCATCCTGTTGTTTGTGGCTGTGGTGCTTAAAGGTGATCTGTGTTTGGTTTTGACCCGAGTGGAGGAGGAAAGGGCCCGGCTTTAGTTGCTAGCTGATCCCGGTGTAGGAGCGATAAGGACCGGTCTAATGCGAACCACAAACACACTTTCAGTCAAGTTATTAATTCAGACCTAATGAGTGTTTTCATGAATATAATTATGAGTGTTAAAGTGTGGGTTTAAGATTGAATGGTCACAAAGTTATAGTAGTTGAACGCCGACAGGTCGAGTATGAAGATGAACCTTTAAACTAACTATAGATATTTAATACTGCCTTGAATAATGTCGCCATACTTCTCTCACGTCACTATTGGTGTCAACACTTTGACATGCAGTGTATAAAACACCAGCTTTTAGTTGAGAAAAAACCTGTGTCACAAACACGACTCAGTTTATTTCCACAAACAAAATACACCATGGTGGGCGGTAGCTTGAAGTGGACATCAGTCCTACAAGTTATTTCACAAGAAGATTGATGAATGAAGTGTGCCGAAAATTTCACCACCAATTTCTGATCCAGGAAGATCTCTGAAATGTTGGTTGTAGTACGTGTTGATGTGGTTTGGCCGCAATCATGAGAAAATGTCAAATTTTCAAATGGGGTTTGGCCTAAGCTGAAGGCAGAAGTCACGTCACAGGGTTGTGGTGCTTATATGGGAATATTGCTGAATGGGAATGTTTAGACAAGCCACAGACCTGGATGATGTTCCACTTTAAATACACCTGAGTTAAAGGTAAATTAAGTAACTTTAGTAAAAGTTATTCCATATACATTGTAGTTCCATAGCCTTTATTTTGGAAGATTTATTTATGGACCATAGTCAATCTTAAAGTTGCCATTATTTCTGTTAAACACATAAATTTGAGCTTTTACCTACAAGTATTTTAAAATTAAAGCAACTGTTGACAGATGGATTTAACAAAAAAAAAACAAGTTGTCATCATTACATCAGTGATAAAATAATAAGCTCTCCCAGTGTACATGACTAAAATCTAGAAACATGCCTGTACTGTGTTTCTATCTATTCAGATAGCTGTTATGCGCATTTCGATCATTTGGGTTGTTTTCTTTCTAATGCCATTGTTTTTCATCTGCTAATATTACACAATGATGACCTCAGTACTTTCGAAGAAAGTGTTGTTGCTCCTACGCTATTGTTATTAGTTCGGCAGCAGATGACTTCCTTAGCCGTGTTAAATAAGGGATCCTGACATAGCTGAGCTCATCCGTCTGTATGTCTTTCTCTTGCCTTTTATTCTCTTGAGACAGTGTCCCTCTGTGTCTTCAGTAAACATGTGGACAGCCAAGGTGGTGGTGAACAAACCTTCGTGATTGATTGTCTGTCACACACACACACACACACACAGATTCAGTGTGCTGAAAATCACACACAGATACAAGCGTACACAGTTTTGGCGGCGCATGCTAATGAATGAGCTCCCTGTTGATCAACATGTCAGTAGGACCTAATCATCTGGATTGATTGGGACTGGTTACATAATAGTGCTTGTTTGCTGACTGTGTGATGTGATGTGAGTCTGTATTGTCAGCTTGGTAAGGCTACACTGTAGCTAGTTAGCTGGCTTCATATTTAGTTTCTTTTTTATGCAACGACGAGGAAACCTCAGCGGAGGAAATTGGTTGGATCTAGCCCTAAAGGCTTCCAGATGTGAGCTGTGAATATATCCAACCATCCATCTTCTTTCAGCCACTTTCTGTTTCCATGTACAGCCTTTATATCCAACTGGCTTATTTTTGGTGTGAAATACCAACAGAGAGGCAGGCTCGACACGAATGGTTCCTTCTGATGGCTGATACTTCAGGATCAAAACCACACTTTGATGAAAGATGTTACCAGATTTAAGGTTGAAATGTGTCCATGAACTGGTGCCGGTGCTATGTCCAAGTTTTGGCGCAGTAATGAAAATGACTTTTTTAAAGTGCCTTATTCTGAGAAATACATACACATATTTTCTACAAAAGTTCTCAACTGCTAAATGTTGTTGAAACACGAGCCAAAATGTCTTAAAACTGGCAAAAGTAGTTGACAAAACAATCCCCACTCAAGGTCTCGTCAATTGTCTGTTCTGGAGCTTTTGTGAGAAATACACACACTCAAACTGTGCCTTGTGTATCAGTTTGTATTCGTAAGGGCTTTTATTTTAAGACGTGACCTTTCAGAAACACAAAGACTTCTCACAGGCTTTCCCTTCCTGATGAAACCTTGCTTATCCCTCATCTTACTTTACTTACCAGATTACATCTACAGCCTGCTTTTATGTAGCCATTTACTAAATGGCCTGTCGGTGGCTTTCTACTGGCATTCAGGCAGCTTTTCCCTAAGGTAGGACGGGATTTCCTTAACCACTTCAAAAGGAGGTCGATCTCTCACTTTTTCACTGAGCTCTGGTGCCGGTCTGGAACCTACATACTCATGCACGACAGACACATTTACAGTATGTGCAGCTCTCTGATCTCCTACTAAATGTCAACAGGCACAGCTGTCCCTGGTAGAAATTAACCTACCCTTTTGGTGACACACACACGAGGGGAGTGTGTAAAAAAAGGCAATACAGTAATACAGTAAACTTTCAGCTCAGTTGTTTATTTTTGCAATCCAATCATGCATTTTCTAATATTGAACACTGATGATGTGAAGTGGTATTTAGTAAATCATTACCAGTAACACAACATAACATCCCTAAAAGTCCAGCCAAGAAAACCTTTGATCAAATAGGCAATATCATGTTTTTTCAGAAAGCAACTAGCTGGTTCAAGCTAAATGCTGTTGTCTTCAAGTTAACATGCTCATAATGCCAATGTTAACTTGCTGATGTTTAAAGTGTGTTTATGACATTTTATTTTCACGTGTTGTCATGCTCACATTTGGTAATTAACACAAAACCCAAAGTCGAGGCTGATGGGAATGTCATTAGTTTTACAAGAGTTCGGTCCTAATCCGAAGTATTGGACGAATTTGAAACTGATGCTGGCACTAGATGAAAAGGGGATCACCAAAGTCATTATAATTCATCCTCAGGGGGGGCTTGAATTAGTGTCCCAAATTTCATGGCAATGGCAGTAATGTAATCAGGTAGCAGCTGTGATGATACTTGATGAAAAGGCTATTTTACCTGACAAGTTGTTATGTTCTGTGATTGTAATGGGTGACATGGGGGAAAAGACCCACCCAATGAAGAGGTTTTTTTGTTTTTGTTGATTTGTGTCAAACACATTTCAAAAATACATTTGTGTGGTTCTCACAGAGAAGCTAATCATCTTTTCATCTATCCTTACCTACAGTTTTATACTGGCGCTTTGATTCAGAACTGCAAAACTTCAATGACTGGTTATACAGTCCAGTTACTAAAAGTTAATCCAATCAGAATCCAAGAAAGCATATTTTAAGTAATATGCTATAATTTCAATAACTATAATTATTTCTAACGCCTAAATCTTTTTCTGTTACATTATTATTTTGAAGATACGTCGAGAACAGTGTGACAGATTTTTTCCGACTCAAGTGTTGATAATGAGCCAAGACTAATTTTGTAACCACAAAAATGTGAGTAAGTCCAGGCAAATGACAACACCTCCATTTTTAACTCTTGTGCAGGCATACACCTTGAGTTTGTCTTTTCCCATCTACAACACGTATGTGGAAAACCTAGGATTTGTGTAGGCAAGGAAGGAATTCATCTACAAAGTCATAGTGTGTGGACATCCAAAGAGAGAGAGAGAGACACACACACACACACACACATAGTGCACGTGTCCTTCAGCAGTTGTTTGGTGGACGGGTTGACAGACGTTGTCTAGCCAACAGGCTAAACCTGATCGACTGACAACATGGTTTACAATCACTGAAGCCTCCTCAGTGGCCTCAGCGCGCAGGCTTCTGGTCTCTCTGGTTTCATTTGTCACTCTGAGTACAGTGACTTGTCATTTGCTGTCCTGTGACTCAGAGTTGAAAGGTAAGCAACACAATGGCATGTGGATGAATTTACCAAAGCCATTGGTCTGTGTGATTAAAATGGCATTTGTATGAGTGTGTGCATGTGTCTGGATGTTGATATGATGCAGTCAGAGTTTGCATATTAAGTATCTCTCAAGAACACTTGTCCAGTCCTGTCACTGGTTCATGTTAGGTCCAGAGACTTTGTCCCAGTGGGCTTGAACATAGTTTGCCAAATTGGGCACACACATAGCTGGGACTGTTACACCATTACTGTAATACCATGGTAATTTAATGCCTGTTGTGGGACTGAGTTTATTATTATCTTCATGGCATGGTGGCTTAAATTCGTAAAGGTCTCTTTTAAAAGTACTGGTATTTAATCCAAATGCAAAGGTATTCGTTATTAAAACATACAGTCCTTGATTGGTGGTTAGGTGTGTAATCACTGGGGTGTGATGTCCCGTCACTGCGGTGGGAAAACAAATCAATACCATCACAGCCACATTACGCACTATTGCATGACACCGTTTGAAATCAATCGGTCATCTGTTGTTTCAGTACAAGTAGCATGTTTCATGTTTCACAGCAGAATCACCACAATCGGTTTCGGCACATTTGAGCTGACGTTGCATTTTTATAGCACTCATAGAAACGCTTCAGTTGTCTGACAGCAGCAGCATGCCTCAGCAAGACTGCACATCTCCTTCCCTGCATGTTTTTGTGCGGTTTACTGAGCCGACCGTGTGTGTTTTTCTGTTTGTCAGTCGAGTTCTCCACAACAGGCCGCTCCTTCTCCTTCTCATTAGTTTTTACTATTGCTGACACTGTGTCTATGTGATCCAGCGAAGCAGCTATTACAGCATGCCCATGCTAAGCCCACCCTGGCCTCGGCTTTAGTGACAACAGGCCCTCTGTCCGGCCTGCCAGCACAGGTGGCCCGTAGGCTTTATGTGGCACAAACAACACCACGGCCCCATACATCAGCCAGCAGTCGAGGGGGGGGCAGGATGGAAAGTTGCATTTCGGAGCCATTTTGTCATTTTGGTTTATGGGCAAAGACGGCAGGCAGCTGTAACCCAGTATAGGTCCATAAAATCTCCTAAAGAGCATTTCTCTGTGTCGGAGCTGCACAGATTGTGTTTATGTCCTGAAATGGAATCATCACTGAAGGCTGAGCTGCACAGTCTTTGGACAATTTGCATCAACTTTCCATGCTGCAGCACAGTAGTTTATTTTGTATTATGTAATAAGTCATAAACACATGATAAAAGCATGGGTACAATCACATATAAAGACTGATATTGCTTATTACGTGACGGAACATTATAGCAAGGATCAAGCCCTGTAATAAACAAACTTTAGTTTAACAGATTGGCAGACAGTTTTTGTCCATTCCAACACTATTTGTCCAACGTCACTTTAAGATGTAGTGACACAATGACGCTCTGAAAAACGGTTTTAAATAACATTATTAAAGAGCTTCTTCCAGCTCTGGTTTCTCATTTGTGTTTACTATATGAGCTGTGCTTTCAGGGGCCAATATGACTAACGCGATCCAGACAACACCTGTCCTACTGCTGAAGCTGTGTGGACGAAACTCTGCAACGTGACAATTTGTTCTGCACATGCTAAGACCTAATTAGACAGTGTCAAGTGAATTTGACTAATTATTGAATCCACAGGGCTTTCCAAACTGGAAAAAAAAACTTACCAAGCCTGTAATGGTTCAGGACAAATACACGTACTGGCACACCTACTGCAATCCATGTTGTCTTAACAAATATCATTAAAGTTCATAATGTTCTATGTAACTTTGCTCATCAGCAGCATCAGTGTAAAAGCAGCACAGGTGAAGAAAAACCTGACTGAAAAACAACACTACCTAGTGTGTCAGCTAACATTAGCCATCACAAGCTACAGGCCATACCAGACCATGTAAGGCTGCAGCAACTGCTGAGCATGTTGAACTAAGCAAAGGTGCTTTTTATTGCTTATGAATTTCCCTTTTCATTTGCAAGAGTTATATCGTGCTTTCATAAGTTACATAGTGTGGCTTTAATAGAGGGCGCACAGTGATGTTTTTGCCATTTTATTAATTAGGTGTTGGGGGTGTGTGGGAGAGTTAATGACAACCTCAAGACTTTGATTTGTATTCTGGCCTGTGATGCCACTTTCAGGAGCTTTTCTGCCCTGCTACAAGATGTACTAGGCAGAAATGAAAAGTAAACAATAATTAAAGTCATTTTTCTCTGCGTTGGATTATGATGCACAGCAGTTTGTAACGCACCTTTAGGCCTTTTGCGGTGCTCTTTCAGAATGCGTTTCATGCTCGTGTCACCCGCCTTGTTTTCGTCGGGACGCGGAGGACAGCTACCGCGTTGCGTGGTGTTCAGGCTGCTGGCGTGGCACTCTGTTGTGGAAACAACAATGGTGGAGCCTGTGCGGCGGGGAGCGTTCACCCCCTGGCACCAAACGTGGCACAGAGCTCACCCAGGCTTTTCAGCTGCCCAGCTAGGCTTTCCAATAAACCCTCCCCTCGCCTCTTCTATTTACTCCCTCGCCTTGTGCGTCTCCCCCACTCAAGCTTCACTTTTTGCCTGCATTTCACTCATTTTCTTCTTTTCTCCATCTCTCCCACTTTCTGCCTCCTGTTTATTTCTCCTCCAGTCTCTCCTCTCAATTTCATCCTTTCTTCCCCCCACAAAGACGACCATTCACCCAGGCACTTAGAGGAGAACAAAACCTCCTCTGAAAATGCAAAGCCTGCACAGAAATGCCATCGCAGTCAGGATTTCTGCCTTAAGATTCGCTCCCGCTCTCCTCGCCAGAGTTACTTTGTGTTTCCCTTTCACTGAGGGGTCACTGTTTTCCATCGGCCCAGTGTGGGAGAGGGTTAGATGGAGGAGTGGAGGGGAGCTGCTGGCCTCGTGCCCAGTTGGAAAGAATAGAGAATGGAGGTGGAGTGCTAAAAAAGGTCTGACAGGGCATCTTTATTGGCGCTGCGAGGTGCAGTGACTGAAACATGCACAGTCATACCTGCTTAAAATTCATGGCTCTGCTTGACCCATTAGAAGTTCTTTGTACATCTTTGCTTGGCAATTAGAGAAAAATGAAAAATAATGGTATGTGGAGAGAGTGACTATTGGACCAGAAACACAACTCCAAATAAATCCTAATGTTTCTCTCCTTGTGCTGCATTTGTAAATAGGCTTAAAAAAATCAGTTAATTCAGGTTTCAGTACTCATATCTGACTGAAATGTGTTTTGTTTTGTTTGAGTAGTGAAAGCTGTCATTGAATCTCTGGTCAGGATTGTGATCTTGTTCTCTTATTAAATCAGATAGTTAATTATTAGACTTAATTTCTTCAGGAGAATTCTTGTATTGCTTCTTAAGAAACTGTTAAGAAAGAAAAGTAATTTTTTTTTTTTGACATTTTAGCGCAAGTGTTGTTGACCAGAATCAAACTGGGGACATGGTCATTATATGGTATGCATCTTAGACCAGTATCACTGGTGTCTGTACCAAAAAATATTCGTACTAGTATTTTAAAAAATGTAAAAACATCCATCCTTCGAAAACTTCAGAAAAACAATTGATAAAAAATAAAATCATAAGATGAAAACAAGATAAAACAAACTGCAACAAATACTCAACAGGGTAGAGCATCAAAAAGCAAATTATTAAAATGGCTTGTAATTGTAGTACCAGACTGTAGTAGACATAATCTGAACAAAAATGCATCACAAGCGTAGTTTTCATTCTAGAGCTGTTTCATTGCCGTTAAATCAAAGAACAGACTAAAAACCACGCTAACAGCTCAACAGTTGAATAATTGACTTATAGGGGTCAGCCCTGTTTTTAAGCTCATGATATTGCGCTGACGTCGCTGTGTGTTGTCTTGATGTGAATGGGCTTACGCAGCTCTTTGCCAGTGCAGCTGACAGCCGCTGCATTGTTGTGGACCTTCTCTCGCTGACGGAGTCCCGGCCTGTGCCTGGCTGGTCTTGTTCCCTCTCTACGCCGTCCAACAGCGGAGCCTTCGAGCGCTCCCCCCTTTGTCCTGACTGACTCGCTTACTTCCTCCTTCCTCCATACAGCAGCGCCCATATATGGTAATGCCTTCAAGGAGCGATCCATCTGTAGTTCACTTATCTTTCACTCTCTCTCTGAAGCTCTGTTCAAATCTGCTCTTTTAAGTAAATGGAAAAATAATTGACCTCCTTGACCTTAGACCTCCTTAGCGCCTTCTTTTAGACAACTTCCCCTTTATGTGTTTAGATTTGTCATTTACGTAAAAAAGCTATACATTTCTTTATGCAGGTCTTATTTTCCCAATTATTAAGTGGATAGAAAGTTTCCAAAGTTTTTTTTGTTTTTTTTTATCAAGGTCAAATGACTCTTCAGAAAGCTTCACACAGGCCTGTGCAAATTTAGTTGGAAGGCAGTCCGTTCGATTGTGTGTTCACAGTGTGTCAGGTTGTATGTTGCAACAACTCTGGTGTGGTTCAGCACAATGGTGGGTTGGGCAGTGCCCAAATATTTATTGAATTGATTTGCCAAGTGTAGGCAGCTGGACTTCTCATTTGTACCTAAAAAGATAAACCACTGTAACAGAGGTCAGTGCAATACGACTGTAGAGACTTAATAGAGACTGTACTTATCTCAGTTAACATTTAAATAAGAGTATTAGTTAGGGCTTTTCTATTTTTATGTCATTGTGAGCTGAGTATCTTTGGGCTTTCGGACTGTTGATCTTGGACTCATGGAGATTATAACATGCATTTTCATAATTTTCTGAGCCAAATTATGAGCAAGCAAAATAATGATCTGTAGATTAATCTGTAATGAAAATAATAATTAGTTGAAGCCCTAATTTTCTTTTCCCAGCACTTACATCATAGGCTACAGTAGTACATTAGTTCAGATCAAATCATTTTAAATCTCTAAATCCATGCTCGGAAAAGTGAAATGTAATGCAGCCTTAGTGTTTGGTTCAACTTTACATGTGTTAAAAGGTGGTTTCCCTGTGCAGGCTTTCCCAGTGAGGTTTCATGTTAGTCATAGTCCCATAGATTGAGTTCCATCCAGAACCTTTTCTTTTTTTAAACATGGAACGTTCGTTTCATTTTCAAACTAACAGTCTGATTTTGATGCATCCTACAGATGCTCTAACCAGTGTGTATCCCACGCTGAAGCCCTATACAGCTGGAGCTGTAGAAGTCTGAAGGGTCTGTGAGCTGTCTGGAATGCAGAAACCACTCTGGGGGTGGAGGGGGGGCGTATGAGGCAGATCTGTCCTGACGTCAGCACAGTTCACTGGCAAGGCGGAGGAGGAGGATGACCCGGGAGTTCAGCCTCAGCCAAGAATGCAACCAAACGATAAATAGATGAAGGGAAAAAGAAAGGGACTGAAGAGGTGAAGGAGTAGGAAAAGGAGGTCTGGGAAAGAGAAACAGAGATGGGGAGAACAGCTGCCTGCAGTGCAGTTATCACCTTTGGATCGAGCCAGAGAAAAGACTTCTGCGTTCAGTCTTAAGAGGTCAGAGTGTGACCAAAACCCAAACTTAAAAGGCAGACGGACACATGCACCTGACCAAATTAGGAGAAATGAATCGGGACCTTCTCAAAGAAGAGATTTTCGCTAATCTTACATAAGAACCAGCTGGGAAATGGGAGTGGAACATCACTTTTCTCCAATCTAGACAAGGCTGGCATGAAATGAAGCTCGACAGCTGTTTTAACCAGGGATCTGGTTCATTCTCCAAGCTGCCACTGGGAAAGTAACTTCTAAACACTGTGTGTGTGGTTGGATGGCCTGTTGTTGTCAGTGTGAGGCTTTTAGCTCATGTTTACATGTCTTTGATTGTTAGTAGGCCTTGGTGCTTGTAAGTTTGGCCTGAATCTGATTTGAACCTTCAGGAAATGAGCTTGTTGCCACCTCTCAGACACATTCTGACTTTGTTAAAATACTCAGCAACATCTTGGCTTTAGAGTGCTGTTCAAGAAAATCAGAAACTCACTGTACATTAGAGATGTCTCAAAAATATATTAACAGACAGAAATAAATTAAGACATAACAATTTTGATAAAGGTGATGGTGGCGAAAACAGAGACCAAGCAGATGATCCTTCAGTCATGTGAGATGAGCGATTGTCCATGTCAGTTGCTATATTTGATAGAAAAATGTATCTTATTCCTTAGTGAGTATCTTTTCCAAAGGTATGCAACTGTTCACTTCTGAAAGCCACAACCCAACTGGAAAAAGGGAGATCTGACTTCAATTTCTTTGCGATACATTTTTTGGCTGTGGCCTGTAGGTTTTCTGTAAATTTGACCGAATGACTAGATGTAAGATTAGAATTTGAGACGTTGCCCAAAAGACACATCTCGGGTTCCATTGGGGAAAGTAACTCCATAAATTGCGGATAAAGCATCACAGATCCCCTCCCAAAAGCTGTGTAGTTTACTCCAATGGAATGAATGAAAGTACACCCAGACATTAGCTGGAAGAAGAGTGAAACAAATGTGCTCGCAGATGAAGTAGGTACAATGTCCTGAAGTATCCTTCACATTTTTTTGAGGGGTCGCACTGTGCTATAAAAAATGTTAATCACAGTATCACATTGGTGAAACAAGGCTTACAGTGAAAAGGTTATGAAATGTCATTTGGGTGACGCCACTAACCAGCTGTAGGGGTGGGCATCTGTTAGGATTATAACTTTAGCCATGCTCGTATAGGCCCAGTTCTTTTAGATGAAGGTTAGTGTTAGACATGTCGTTGTGATGGTTGGGGTAGGCTGCTGGGGGATGCATTGTGTCAGTCAGCATCCTCACAAGTGTAGAAGTGTATGTGTGTGTGTGTGTCTGTGCAGGGCTCTTGTCGGCTTTACTTCACTGTTGTCAGATACAGTACATGTTAGTATGCAGAGCGTGGGCTGGCGGAGATGCCACTTTATCTGCAAATCAGCTCTCCTCCCACAGCAGCAGCTCCGCTCACCAACACCTTGCAGGATGGAAATTGGTCTTGCTGGGTTGCCATGGTAATCAGATGTGGGTACCACCTCTCTCTCATTCTCTCTCTCTCTCTCTCTCTCTCTCTCTCTCTCTCTCTCTCTCTCTCTCTCTGTGTATCTCTCACTCTTTCTCTTCAGCGGGGAGGCTGCAGTGAAGTAGTGACAGAGTAAGTAAAGGATGCTGGGATACGTCCCCACAAGCCCCTAGTGGTATGCTCTGAAGTCAAGGTCACTGTCTGTCTGTCTGTCTGTGAGTGAGTGAGAGAAATGGAAGAGTTTGTGTTCCCATCTCTCCCTTAACTTAACCATATGATGAAAGGGGATCCTCCCAGGCAAGTGGTGCTGGTTTGTGTGTGTGTGTCCTAAATCAGGCCTCCCTCCCTGTCAGCTGAGCCAGCACAGACCTGCAAACGCGTCATCACAGGGCTGAAAGGGAGGGGTGTGAAATCACTCTCTCGACAGTGGACGCTCCTTGCTTGAGTATTGTGCTCACTGAAGGACGTGTTGTGCATAAAGACCAATAGTACAGTGTGTTCAAATTCCTAATCCACAGGGTGATTTTCGTTTTGCAGCCTCACATGTTCTCCACGCTATCTTAGCTCGATACATTTTTTTCTTTATGCTACCTCTGCACAGTCTAAATATAGTCCCGGCCTGACCCTTCAGGTGGGGCGTGTGTGTTCGCAGGTTGTGTTTGGCTGTGGTGGAGGAGACAGACAGAGCAAGTGTTTATCTCCGGGCAGAAATAGCAGGGTCATGTTGCACATGTACACACACTCTGCTGCACACGCTGTTGTCCTTTAAAACTGCATGTAAAATGCCTTCAGAGCTGCGAGGCGCAGACAGGAGTCACCTGCAGGAATCTCAGAGACACACACACACACACACACACACACATCGTTGTCTTGCGGAGGAGGAATACTTTTACACATTTCACTTCTCCTGCTTTTGAAAAACAAACTCCTCCAGCTGTGCGGGAGTCTGACCCCGTCTGTTTGATTCACCTATTAGGTGACGTTTGACGCCTGCTAGGGTTTCCATCATGTTGCTGCGGTGTCATTTGACCGCAGCAGTCTCAGCTCTGGCCCACTTCTGTGGTTTACCAAGCAGGAAAAGAGGAGGCGTTTCATCTAAGCACACAGGGAATATATAGGGCAGTGGCAGAAGGGTGGAAATACTGCAGGGAAAGTTAAAACATCAAATCGCAAAGGCAGCTATATGGGGTTGGCATGTATCAGCTTTAAAAGATGGCCGTGCTTCTGTATGAGTTTTCACATCGACAGTTTTCCAGAAGCCATTTAGTGCCTGACTGGCAGGAGCATTTTTCAGAAATGCAGCAGGGTTTTCACTTGGTAAGGTGACCAGTCTGGAAAATGTTTTTCACTCAGAGCGAGTTCAGTGTTATGATGCCTTTCACTGCACATTTTCCATGTCATTGCTCTCAGTGACTTTTATTCATACGACAGCACTGACCGTACACAATATGTTTGCATAGTTGATCTCACAGAAAACTGTTTTCACATAAATTCATTTGTGTTACGTAATGAAACAAGTAGCTCAGGTATTCTTTAGTATGCTGTCTCATTCCTTCTTCCCCAGGTGTTTGCTGCTCTTTCCTTCATCACAGTTGTATATAAGGTTGTTTCTGCTTTCTTTGTATATAATCTAGGGCTGCAGCTAACCATTATTTTCATTAATGATGCATTTGCAAGATTTTGTCTGGGATAATGCGTGACTGTATAAAGTTCCTGTACAGCTGCTTTGTATTAAGACAAACATTGATATGTTATGTATGTTGCTGTGTTAGGAATACACAGACATTTGAACCTTTAAGCTCTAAAGTCTCCCATTACCGACCTATAGGATGGGAGAAAGTTTATTAAATCTCCTGACTTTATTATCAGTCTTATGTTTATGTAATAGAATGGTTCAAGCCCTTTACATTAAATGGACCTACAGCTCCTTGTCACATGATCATAGTGACTCCCCACCCCTCCTCTTCCTCTCCGTTATGCAACAGGAAGAGTCTCCAAAAACACTCCTGACAACATCAACAATGCCCACACCGGCTATTTCCATCTCCTGTCTGTTGACTAAACCATGCCTCCCATATTTTGTTTGGAGTTCATTTAAAAATACTCACCCCTGTGGGAGATGACGTGCACAGTTATGTGACGATCAACGCGGGCATGTCCCTGAGAAAAGTACATTCTTACTGGGACGGCTTGCGCCTGAAAGCCTGGATAACTTTGTTAACGATGCTCAACAACACAAACACATGCAAAGCTATTAACTTTGTTCGATCTCTTCTCTCCCTCCACCAGTGCGAGGATGTCGTCCAGGGAAGATTGTCCAGATGACGGAGGCTGAGGTGCGCGGCCTCTGCATCAAGTCCCGGGAGATCTTCCTCAGTCAGCCAATCCTTCTGGAGCTGGAGGCTCCGCTCAAAATCTGTGGTCAGTAACCTCCCCTTTGGCCTTGTTCTTTTAAATTGCAGTGTCTCTTCATTATCTCCTGCTGCTCCTTCCTCCATCCGTCACTGCCTCCTCTCCATCCCAGGTGACATCCACGGACAGTACACAGACCTGCTGAGGCTCTTTGAGTATGGCGGCTTCCCCCCAGAGGCCAACTACCTGTTCCTGGGTGACTACGTGGACAGAGGGAAGCAGTCTCTGGAGACCATCTGCCTGCTGCTGGCCTACAAGATCAAATATCCCGAGAACTTCTTCCTGCTCAGGGGCAACCACGAGTGTGCCTCCATCAACCGGATCTACGGCTTCTACGACGAGTGTGAGTGCTCTGCTCTCATGAAGTGGAGTGTGTTTCATTTTCAGTTCTCCCCGCCAAGTCCCATTGTGGTAGATCTTCCATTACATATGACTCCCACAAACATGTGACCTGAACAGTAATAGAGAAGCAGACTGACAAACCTAAAATAGACTTCTTTTGGGGGATGGGGAGGTGATCAAAGGGGAAAGATGTTAAGACTGATGCATCATTGCATAAGTAACATTTTACTAGCTACTCGAGGTAATTAAATTAAAGCCACAGATAGGTGGGCAACTTAGGGACCCTCAAAAGGCCGCCCAATAAATCTGAGGGAGTCATGAGCTGATTACTGTGAGAGGAAAGAAGAAAAAACTAGGACTGAAATAGACAGAAAATTAATTGGCAACTAAGTTGTTTTATTAGGTCATTTTTTAAGAAACAGTAGCAAAATGATCTGGTTCCAGCTTCTTCAATGTGAGGATTTGCTGTATTTCTCTATATTTTATTATTGTAAACTGATTTCCTTTTGGTTACTGCAACTACAAATATGAAAGTTTTATTTTAATTGTAGTTATATAATTAATTGGGTAAATTATGAATTCACTGAAACCAGCAGTCATGGTGGTGACTAACTTTTCAGAGTAGAACCTGGAACAAAGTGAAGGAGGATTGCACACTTTATTCCTGATCAGTCTTACATCCCACCGTCTCCACGCTGAGCTTGTATAAACATTTCAGACACCCTTATACAGTCCTCTCCCACGAGGCCTGCTGGCTCACTGCCTTGTTGGTTTTGCAGGTAAACGCAGATTCAACATCAAGCTGTGGAAGACGTTCACCGACTGCTTCAACTGCCTGCCCATCGCCGCCATAGTGGACGAGAAGATCTTCTGCTGTCACGGAGGTATTCATGTTGATGAACTGGTTTGTCGTTCACAATTGGGGTGCCTAATTTGGAAATGCCCGTCTGTGTTGTTTGTGTTTTGATATTTGCAGCGTTTCTGGGTTCGACGTTTGTGTCCTTGATGTTTCATTCTTGTTTTGTCCTCGGGGCTCACTGCAGAACTGTCTGTCAAAACTCTGTGCTGCTTTCCTATCATTGCTCTCATGAAAAGTGATGTGGAGTATGAAAGATGAGGTTCAGGAACCTCGTGAGCGTTCAGTATTTTTGGTTTACTAATCTGATAGAAGTAAATGGGTCAAAGCGAGTTTAAAGCTTTGCTGATATGGGTTAATACCTGCACAGGCACAGAGGGAGATTTATGAAGAGATTTACAAAGAGTGATGGCTTTGTGTCTTTGTGTCACCCACAGGTCTCTCTCCAGACCTGCAGTCTATGGAGCAGATCAGACGCATCATGAGGCCCACAGATGTGCCTGACACAGGTGGGTCAGCACACACACATGCACACAGTACGCCAGGTGCTTTTCGTGTCATGGACATCCAGCTTTGCTATCGACCTCGGTGTAGGAAGATTACGCTTGAGTTTTTGTCACACCTGCTCTTTAGTTTTGGACAGTGGGGAAAAGTAACTTCACTTGAGTATTTCCATTTAATGTTTGTTCTCCATTACATGAACTAGTTACTTTTCTGATTCAGATTTTACATAAAGCAGATATGATCATTCTATAAAATAAGATGTGTCATTATATATTAAAACACTCAACAGTATGTTAAATAGTTAAAATGAGTTCCATTTACATATATAACAACTCTCACTTTTGATAATTAAGAAGATTTTGCCGATTAGACTTCTGTATTTTCACTTTAGAAAAATTCTGAATGCTAGACTTAATTGTAATATTGCTGCCTAAGTAATGAGTCTGAGTGCTTGTGGTGATTTTCTCTAGTCCTGGAATAATCAACAAAATGTCAGAAAGTATTGAAAAATGCCTATCACCATTTCCTAAAGCCCAAAGTGACGTCTTCAAATAACTTGTTTTATCCAACCAGCATTCCAGCCTCCAAAGATATTCAGTTTACTCTCACATATGACAAAGAAAAGCATCAAATCATCACAATTGAGAAGCTTTAACTAAAGAATGTTTCAGTGACACAGGTTCACTTCTACTTTAAGCCCTAGGAGTAAAAGCCTTTTGTCTGCTCTCCAAACTTGAAATGACTCCTACGTGTGCTGATATTTAGGAAGGCCAGGAGATGTCGTTTAGGCAGAGACATGCATGCACATTCTGAGGGAGGACAGATTTATTTATGACTGTGAGGTTATTAAAAGATACAGTGATTCCAGTCCATGTGACCTAATGATGGATTTATCTGCGCTCTTTGCTATAATTTATGTTCTATGGCGTTAATACCCGGTAAGAACATCAGGAGTGAGTAACCGCTGGCTGTCATCTGGATCACGCACAATTTTGTACTATAACTTTATTTCTTTGCCTTCCTGAGAAATGTGTACATGTTTGTAAGTCACAGTGAACCAGTGGAAGTGAGAGCCTTTGCCCTCTCTTCACCAAACCAGGTTGTTCTTGTCCTTATAAGGCAGCCAGTGTTCAGACCCTGGCAGCCTCTGTCTCTCAGATCCTCTTATGGTCTTTCAGAGTGTCTGGAGGTGAAGCGTGTGTGTGTGTGTGTGTGTGTGTATATATAACATAGGGCAGCCTTAGGGGTTTAATGCCTGAGGTACTGTAAATGTGACATGAAGTGTTTGAGAAAGGCAGGATACATTATTTCATGCTGTGACCCAGATTTGAGTGTTTGATGGCAGGTCAAACAGATGAATCACATCTTTTTTTTTTTTCCAGTGAACTCCTCTCTGGGCAGCATTAAGTGGATTTCAAGATGGAGTTAATGTTGTGTGTTTTTCCCCTGCAGGCCTCCTGTGTGATCTGCTGTGGTCGGACCCAGACAAGGACGTCCAGGGCTGGGGAGAGAACGACCGCGGCGTCTCATTCACCTTTGGAGCTGATGTGGTCAGCAAGTTCCTCAACCGCCACGACCTGGACCTCATCTGCAGAGCCCACCAGGTACAACATGCAAATGGCTTCCCGATTTATCAGGCTTCCTAGAAACATCCCTTCAAAGTTAACATATTTGCATAAAGTGCTTCACTGCTGAAAGAGGTTCATACCAGATGATGATATCTATGTAAAACTGTGCATAACTTCCTCACTGTGTAATGTTGCTGTGTGTCTGATACCCCCAGGTGGTAGAAGATGGTTATGAGTTCTTTGCCAAGCGGCAGCTGGTGACTCTGTTCTCAGCTCCCAACTACTGTGGGGAGTTCGACAACGCCGGTGGCATGATGAGTGTGGATGAAACTCTGATGTGCTCCTTCCAGGTACGTGTCCTCCTCCATGTCCTGAATAGAGTCAGTCTTAAGGCATTGCTCAACAAGGAACAAAAGTGCACAGCTATAAAGGGAAAGGGTGTGCTGGATTTATAACAAGACAAACGAGAGCATCATTGTGAAATGGAATTCTGCACAATAATAATTTTATCTCAATTATCTTGCTTTCATAATTGTGGGAAGCCAAAATCAAATTTTCAATCAAAATTGAAAATAAAATTATTGGCCCAGCCGTATTACTGATGCACTAAGATGCATTATAATGCTTTGAGTACTTACTTTAATATTTAATCTGTAATATTTTATACATTGTTATGTATGTAAATAGTAGAAAGTAAATATAGCTGTTAAAAAAATGTACTGGAGTAAATAGCACAGTATTTCCCTCTGTACCATACTGGAGTAAAAGTACAAATGAGCATAAATTATAGAAATCTGAAAACACACAGCACAGGTTGTTATTCTAGATGTCAAAAGCTAATTCTGTCGGCCCTGTGTGTTTCCAGATCCTGAAGCCATCTGAGAAGAAAGCCAAGTACCAGTATGGAGGGATGAACTCTGGTCGGCCCGTCACTCCTCCCCGCACAGCCCAACCTCCAAAGAAACGATGAAGAAGGACGGAGGGAGGAAGAGACGCAGAGAACGAGAGGGAGAGATGATTGTCTCCTGTTGGCTTTTCACTACACAAAATAAGTCAAAGCAACACTTGGCAGAGGAGAAAACAGATGAACACAACTATTTTAAGAGACACACCCAAACCTGTCTTTCATTTTCAATTTTTTTCTTATCTCCCTCTGAACTGCTGTCACACTCTCTTCTTCTTCCTCAACGCTTATTTTTCTTGGCATCTGTGTAACATTTTTAAAAACAAGTGTTAAGAGAAAACAATACAAAGGTTTCATTCTGTAGCATATCAGAGTGTTTTTTTTTTTTTTTTTGTCTCTATGTCCTTTGCCTTTTATTTTCTTGACAACAGAATGACAACTAGTTTAGTTTACCACATCTCCTTACTTCCATGCCTGTACAGGCACAACAGGTATTAATGACAACTGCTGGGTTTTCAATAAATAATATGGGAAATGAATTCATCTTGAATGCTCTGTGTGGTTCTTATGAAATGTTGAAATGTAACATGTTTCCTGTCTGAGCTCCTCTTACTAACTCCTGTGCTCCTTGGTTTGAGCCTCATACTATATAAACCTGGGTTTAACTTATCCAGGCTAACATGTTAGCCAGCTACAATGATCCAACTTGGTTCTTCAAACAAGTTTGAGGTGTGATTTGTTCAACCTGGAATAAGTAATTTTAAGAATTTACAAGAATGACTCATTAACTAAATGAAGTGATTTCATGCTTATGCAACATAGTTTCCCTGTATACAATTAAACTGTTTCCAATTAGTTTCTTTTTTTATTACACCAGCAGATTTTGATTTCTCAGTCTTACATTTAAATCTAAAATCATAAACATTCTTGTCTCCAAAATCCAGGATCCTGCTCTTCATACAAGGATAATTGAGTTAGCCTCTTTTGATTGTTGATAATTTGACACAATTCTGGATTTTTGTAGTTGTTCACAGGTGTTGATCAGCAAGTTGATCTAGTTTTCAGAGCAACTCATCTAGCCCTAACCTGCAGAAGCGAAGGCTTATTGAAGTCCGGATCTCCATACACAAAGATATAATGCTGACCTAAATCTGTGATTTTAGGTGAGAATATGTAAAATGTTGAATAATAACTAAGAACAGATGGTTTAATGATCACAAACTCAATAAAAATGTAAAATGTTCACACACATGAAACAGGCTATACAGTTCAGTAAGAGGCCATCTCAGTTTCGTTTAGGATACAATGAGCACAAGTTTCCAACTTTTCACACAAATGGAACAAGAAATACGCCAAATAATTGTCAGTGTTGCATCATATACACACATTAAAACAACTAATTAATTTCAGCTAAATTTACCATCATGTTAGCCTGAATCAGTAAAGCCATGTTTGAAGAACAGGGTCCAGGCTTTTCAAATGAAACCACCCTAATTATACTTGTACCAAAGAATAGTGCTGTAGTGAGCTGGTTAGAACCTCCATTTATTGACAGTCAAATCTATAAAGATACATTATGAACATTCACGAAAACCTTTACTGTAACTCATGAGACATGGTCCAGTAGTTCAGTCCTATGTGTGTGTCTTCTGCCAGTGTACTGTAGGTTTGTATGGAGTGAACCGCACTTGGATCGCATTAAGTATTAATGCTGTGGTTACACCATATCAGAGAAAACATGTTGATGACATGTTGGACCTTCGAATGCTTTGACCGAAGATTACTCTGCTTTTGTTCCTAATGTTGGAGGACTTCCTGCTGAGCTCCATGTTGACACACGCAATTAGGAACACAAGCACAGACTAAATCCCAGAGTAGGCAGACAGCAGTTTGTATTTACAGCAGTCATGACAGAAGGGAGTCAGGCAATGACAACTTGCTGTAAAGCATCACCTCAAATATGAATGCATTTGTGTTGTAGTTGAAGACGGTTCCCACTAGATGTGAATGCAGCATAAATCAAGTGACACTTTAAAAGTACCAAAAGTCCCATTAATATTGCTCCCATTATTACTCAGTCCTTGGTTCATTTGAAGCAGCAGCTTCACAATACAAACGTTCTCCATTTACATGTACATGACATCTCATGCAGCACTCATACAATACCTCATGAACTATTTGCTTACAGATTCAGTAAAAAAAACAAAAAAACCCGCTTTGAATAATAAGCATACAAATGAAGGCTTATTGAGCGAAATAAAGAAACATTTTGCTGATCAAGGGGCTAAAACAAATTAATCTACACGTGAGAATGTTTATGCACTACAATGAAAAAAAAATCTATTCTCAGAACTATTTGACACATACAATATCTATACAATACTAAGAAAAATTACTCAACATTTGCAGTGCCTTTTATTGCTTTTTTTATACAATTACTCTAATGATAATTTTTTTTAAAGGTAGCATCCCTACACTGGTCCTTATAGTAATAAAACAGCAGCTGCCGGTTGTTCTTGGTAGAAGTCAAAGATTTGAGATAAACTGGGCCAAACCTACTTCTTGAGCCAACAGGTGCATTTTGCGTCAAAGACAACCTGGGGTCGTGTCAATTGAAGAATGTTGTCTTACTAACATAACCTGTTACCACAAACACTGGCATGTCACCAAAAAAAAAAAATACAACCAAGTTTCACCGGGTGCTGTACACATTTCCTGTCAGTACACAGTGCCCCGAGACCTGTCACAGAACAAGTCCTTCATGTTTAACTTTGAGGTTTTTCAGCAGAGGAAATGAAGCTCTGAAGGACTTCAGTCTTTTGACCAGTAGATGGCAGTAGTAGCCTTGATACTTGAGAGGCGAAATGCCCCAAGAGCATGGATGAACTATTTAACATGCCTTGCCCTGGGACTAGACATGTTAAAAGCCCCCCACCTGTCCTACATTGGATCAGGAGCCCCAGATTGAAAGAGACACAAAACAACTACGGAACAACACATCAGTTTTGTGCATCTCTGTTGTGGTCTTGTGTCTCTTTGTTGTCATTTGATTGATTTTCTGAGAAGAAATGTTTTTGTCAGTCCACACAGAGGCCCCCTGACCCCTTGGACTGCTCGGATCCCTGAACCTGTGCCCAGTTGGCCCTTAAGTAATCCATTAATGCCCATGAGACAGGTTATTCAGCTTCTATTGGTATTTTACAGTACAATATTACAAATGGTTGTTTTTGTTCTACATCTGTACTATTTCATACATAGCACTATTTCATTAGAAAATATAAAACAATTCTATGAAGAATATTACATCAAAAGTATCTAATGTAATTCATCTAACAAAAAGTAGATTCACTGTAATCATTCAAGCCATCAATCAAATGGAAAGAAATCTATCTCATATCAAAAACCAGGCAAAAACAAGTACTATCGTACAAAGGTTTTCTTGGTTGCAGCACAGGAAAATCAGTCTTTCTAAGATGTCCCTTTATCTACATCAGCTGAGAAGAATGTGCAAGAACTACTCACAACAAATCATAGCTAAACATAAATAAACCAAAAAATGTAAAAACACACAACAGCCAACATAAAAAGTCCAACAAAAATCAATCCTATGAGAATCCTATGTACAGAGAGGAAATCTTTTCTAACCTGCTTCTTCGAGTCAGCAGCAGGTAACATAACCAGCAGTCATTCAGAGTAATTCCCTTATTCCTACTTTCAGATGAATCTTGTTGGCTATTAATGACCAATGCCACTTCATGAGTGTTTTGGCAGCCTCATGCTGTCACACACAGAGTACCTGACTGATGAATGGGGGGGACAAGGAGGTTGCCCAGGAGGGGCAGAGCGATGATGAACTATTCATCATACATCCCCCTCCTCCAGGTGTGTGTGAAAATATTCTACAGTGGCTATGCAGCGCTGTATGCATGCGTGACTAGACCAGAGCTCGGAGAGGGAAGGACAGGGCGGCTCCTATGGACAGACCCAGGGCTAAGAAGAAGGTCATCAGGGCTCCTGCAGTCTCTGCATCCTTAGGCTCCACCAACCTGAGACAGCAGGGGCAGGAGTTAAATACCTTGTTTTCAATTATATGTCATCCATATCAGCCTCACTGTCTGCTGTTCTCTGTCATACAGCTGTATCAGAACTGTATTAAGTCACTCAGTTACTGCAAATGCTAACCCAATATTTCCTACTGCTGCCGCTTTACATTAAAACATCCAAGAGGCAAAGCAATGGGGTGGCTTTTATTGTGAAGGAGCCACAGAAAACACAATGTATATGTAACTGAGGTTAACAGGAAGTGTTCCTCAAAAATGCCTCTACAAATCAAGACAACAGTAAATTTGGGATTTTTTTTAAACTACAGATTAGTTTTAAATATGTCAGAAAGTAAAAGAACAAGAATCAGCGATAGTGAGCTGTTAGACAGCCTGTTTGATGCTACTCCTTAACCTCTACTGTATATAAGATGTGTAAATCGAAAATAAAAAAGTAGCTTTGAAAGGCTGTCGACAGTTTTGACATCTATTAAAATCCTGCAGTTTTCATTAGTGATATGATATTGACATAGGTTATTATTGTCTATTCGGCATCAGTAATAAACTTGTGTGTACTCACTGTGGTGCGTAGGACATGGAAAGGGCGACAAAGTAGCCACTAGACAGAGAGAAGACAGCCATGATGACAGTGAAAGCAGCATCGTGGGAGAAGTAAACGGGAAGGTAGGAGCGACTCTGGACATTACAGAGCATCAGCAGAGGAATGAACACCACCCTGGAGACAACTAGCGCCGGGAACACACGAGACTCTTTACAAGGCTGCAGAGGAGACAGGAAAAACAAACGGAGGGAATGAGTGGAATAAAAAATGAAACATCAGTTAGAAGGGGGCAGTTGTTTACCTGTGGAATTGGATCATTCCACAGCTTTCCCAGTCTTTAGTCCAACTTGTTTGAAACGTGTTGCTGCCATAAAAACTAACCTGTCACAAGTTCAATCTTGTAATTGTCGGGTCCACAAAAATAAAGCTGTATGTGCGGGGTATGAGCTTTCCAGCAGTAAGAAATTAGCTTGTATAGTTTAGGTGGTTAACTTATTACACTGTAGGGTAATGCAAGTGAAGCAAATGATTGCTGTAATACAATGTGGGTCAGAACAGGCACAATAATAAAGAGTACATTGATTATGACAAATCAGATTATTTTAATCAGCATAAATACTTGGGGAAATGAAGTAATTTGCATTAGTGGAATCAACAAATGATCAAACTGTCTTGGCAGTAAAGTGGATGCAGGTAATGATAATGATCTAAGACTCTCAGATACTCACCCAACGTATCAAGGTGGTGATGGTTCGACCAAGCCAATCGTTGATGTTGAAAGTCAAAAAGCAGCACACTGAGATGAAGAAGCGCTCTGAGGAGAGAATGAACAGCAAGAGAAATAGGAGAAAGGAGGATTTGAATCAACACATGAGGGTATTGAGAGTTTACACAAGAGATACACTGTGTAAAAGACAAGAAAAGAAAAGACATTCCTTTATTGATATCCTGTAAATATATGTTCTGAGATCTTTGCTAATCACTGAACTGAGGTTAGGTCGTACCCCATGTTTTTGAGAAGGATGTTCTGACATCTGCAGTGACAGCAGGGAAGACGGACAGAGTGACTGTGAACACAAACGTCACACAGAACGCCATCACCCAGATCTAAAAATAAAAGAGAAAACATTTAATAAATGTTGTCCATTTAAAATGCTTTTATTGTAAGTAAATGACATGTAAATGGGACCATTTTAGCAACTGTTGATACTGCGACATCGAACCTTTTTGAAGACCTCTATGACTGAGGCCTTGGCCTGGCCCTTCTCATCCTGCTCCAGTGACAGGATGGCGCGCTTGGTCCCATCTGCCTCAGGTTCTTCCTCTGCCTCAGCTGGACTCCCACTAGCTGAGCCGTTAGCATGGCCATTCAGCTTGCCTTTCTCCACTGTGCTGCTCTCTACAATCGAATATATACATATTACTTCAGCTGAAAGTAAAATACGAGGACTGGTTTAGTGAGTCCACCCTCCAGGGCTTTTTAGCGTTTATAGAAAACACTGTGAGAGTGTCAGAATCTGTGTGGGCCTCTGTGAGTCTAACAGGCTCTGTCTTTGTCTGGGCACAGCCAGGACTCTAATTGGACAAATAGAGGGTCAACTCACTTAACAAGATAATGTTCCACTGAATTGATTTCATTCAACCAGACGGTGAAGGACAGAATCATGAACTCAGTGGAAAAGCAAACAGATGACTGTCTCACCGTCTGACAAATATTTGAAGATCTTAATTCAACTGACGTTAACAAGCTTGCATTTCAAAATGAGAACACATGGTAAAAGTGTGAAAAGTAGTTTGCTGAAGCATAAAATCCCACCTTTCAGCAGCTCGTCTGTGGTGCCTGCCTCATACTGGCTGCTTTTGTTCAAATAATACTGGGCAAACTCCTGCGTGGAAACATAAGACAATGCAAATTAGGTATTTCCTCTGTATACATGTTTGAACTCAGATGGAGCTTAGAAAAGTATGTGCAACATTTTTCTTGAGGGACTCCCCTGGCCAAATATATAGAGCTATTGAGCAATTTATTATAGCAAACACCAACTTAAAAAGCTTGATTTTGTATTTACTGATCCGAGTTTCAGATTTCTCTTTAAATTTATTGCAGAAACATTGTGGGATCAGAAACTAACAGTAGCATCTGTGTGACTGTGTTAGTGGTCAGGGGCCAACAAAGAGAAGGATAATTTAGTTTAGGTGAGGTTGAATGGATTGTGGGTTATGTAGTCATGCAGAGCTGGGAGAGCTGACTGACCAGGCGGGGCAGCAGCAGGTAGCTGACGAGTGTAACCAGTGTCCCAGCACATGGCGTGATGAAGTAGCCCAACGCTGCTGATTCTGATTCAGCATCACCTAAGTGACAAACACACGAGTTAGCCAACTAGGAATTCATGAAGAGATACAGAGAAAATACACGAAAACACTGTTCAAAAGGGCTGAACATGAGCTGTGTCTTTGAAATGGAGAAGAGCGTGTTGTGTGGTGGGTGGTGTCATGCTGATTTGACCAGCTCAGCATCCATTTTAAATGTCCTCTGTTACCAGGCAACTGGGGATTAGGTACCATGGTGGTGTTTTGTGTTTTATGTGCGTGACTCACTGCCTATGGCTATCAGCATGGCGATGGCAGCAAAAGTACCGGCGAGGCCCTGGCCGCTCATGAAGATGGCGCTGTACTTCTGAGGCAGCAAACCCACCAGGCCAAACAGACTGCCCTGCAGCACGGCACCAAACGCTAGGTAGAGGAAGCATCACTTGATTCAATACTTTTTCACTCAAATGTACACACATGTGCACTACTCACAACCTCTCTTTCTTCAGGATTTTACACACACACACACACACTTACAGTTGATGAACCAGATCGTAGCCATGGTGACAGAGAAAAAGCGGTCTTCCTCCATGGGCACTTTGACCAGAACTGCAGTGAGCACAAAGAGCAGCAGGATAAAAACCAGGCTACCTGCAATTCGTATGGCTTCCGATATCCTGAAACAAGAAACAGCCACATCACTCATTTAACCTAGGACACACTCAACATCAAACTCGATGACATTTACATCCAAGAGGAACTGTTTGGACATTCACAGTCACACATAAATGCCCAACACTATTTAGATTCATTCCTGAATGTTATGGAAAAACTGACATCGTTCTGTGTACGGAAAAAAATTTCCTGTAAACAGCTTCGGCAACCTCTGGCTCTGAATTAACTTCTAACCCTGTGACTGACCTCTGGTAGAGGAAGGAGTTGAGCAGGGTGAACAGCAGCAGGGGCAGCTGGGATAGCAGGGTCATCCAGTTGTTGAAGTAGTACTCCTTGCGGACCACCACTGTGCCGTTACTCCATTCTGCAGTGTTTAGGCGACCTTGGAAATACTGAAAAACCGTAGGAAACACGGCAGATGTTGGATACATAAGCATATATATCTTTATGTTCAAGCATATAAACATATATAGCACTACTACTGGAGCATCTAGCTGCTAAAGAGCAAGATATTTTCCTCAGTTGTTGGTGGAAACCCAAATAGAAAAAAATCATTGGGAGGCCAGAAACAACTCCAAATGAATTCTAGTGATGCGTTGTATGTTTGATGTGTGAATAAGCAACTGTTTGCTTCCACCATACCAAACTTAGGAGGTTATATGTCAATGTTGTGTTTACAGCTTGTTCTGCGGGCCCCAAGTAGCCAAAAAAACAAAGACAACAAACAAACAAAAAATCAGTTATTGCACCTTTAAGACAACTCAACTTATAGACAGTCCTCTTTTATTGTATCCTTTGCTGTAATGATGTAATCTGCATCTAATCTAATATGAAATTAAGTAATAATAAAACAATCCTGACTTGTAATGAAAAAAAAAACGATAAAGGCAGGACTACTGTACGGAGTCGGTAAACTCAAGAACAAAGGCAAAAATAATCTTATAATCTATGACTTATCACTCTCCAAGAAAGTGGACCTTAATCTACATCAAGCCACACTATCAGCCACACCGGCTGATTAGAGCAGAGTTCCAGATAAGTCGAGTGAAGAAACATGTTACAGTACTATAACAGTTCTGTCATTGGATTTGCTGCTGGAGACTAACTTGTGATGCTGGTCACTACAATTCTACAATTTCATTTAGCAGACGCTTTTATTCAAAGCGACATACGTTCACACACCGACGGAACATCCAAGGCACATAGACTGCAGGGGTATCTGCAGCTATCTCCTGAGCTACAGCCGCCCCCTTACTCACTCTCTTACAGCTTCATCTGCTATCAAGAAGCAGCCGAAAATAGCTGACCGTGAAGTGGTAATGCTTTCAGTAGGGATCAAAGGCACCAGAGATGCAGGTAACATGTACCATATATGAAAAGAGGCTTCACTCCTACACGTGAACATGTGGGTACACGTGTGGTGATTCACATGGTTACACCAAGTCATATGATAGACTGTGTGGCTCTGTGGGTCACTATGGGTCATGACATTTTAACACCCTAAAACCAGACTGCATGACACATCAACAAATCACTTAAACCACTTATAGCACTCAATAATGTAATAATTTCCTGAAAATGTAATAAAACTCAAAAATGTAATAAACTGTCCTGATCGATGTTGCAATAACATAATACCAGAGTTCTACATGTAATATAACAAACAGCCAATCATTTTGGCAACTTTTGGCTATGTGTTTTCGCCCTTTTGGATATGATTACTTGGCAAGGTACAGTATGAAATATCACAGTATCAATTCTGCAGATTTCTGTAGGACATCAGAAAAAGGTTGACAGGATATGAGGATAAAGTGGTAGGCTTGAGGGTTCGTATTACTTATTGATCATGTATTATATGAAAAAGAAAGGGAAGAAAAGAAAGGCTCTAATGCAGATCTGACTGTGAAAATGATCGTATTGACTGACTATTGGTTTGTTGTTAAAAACATTAAAGCAGAAGAGGCAGATAATGCGTCGGGTCAACTGTGCTTAAGAGACCAAGTAATTGCCATGTTTTTACCAATGAGGCAGTCATGAAGAAATTCCATGGTAGCAACGTTCCCAGGCCCAGAATGAAGAAAATGATTCCAACCAAGCAGCCCCTAAAAATGGGAAATATAAAGCATTATTTGAAAAAAGCATTACAGTACACAACAGGATGCTGCCTGGCAACAACTGATGAAAGTTACATTTCTAATCCTTAAGATTTTCACAAAATCAAACCCTATTTTTATACTATTCATGGTCCGCATTTTAATGTACTGTTCTGGAAAAAAAAAAACACACAGAAACTTGTTCGTTGAGAATAAAATATCTCGGAAGAACTGTGGTCGAGAGCAAACAACGGGAAGTGAGAGTTTTGGTTTCCATCTGATTTTAACTCACCGGTCCTGAGGAGCATCTGTTCGTTCCTTCATCCTGATGTACGCTGGTGAAACTGCAAGGGCAACAGGAGAGAAGAAAGGTCAGCCATATCTCCGAAGATTACGGAGTGTGAATAAGCCACTGGGAATAGCAGATGTGCATCAAATGACCTGACTAAGTGCTGTTTCAATGATTTCCATGAGGTTTGAACCAGCACCCTGAGGCTAGGAACACATCCTGTCCCTCTTTGGTGTCCATTAGTCGAACATCAGAGAGTTCACTCACTGTGTACACACAAACACTGCGATACACTCTTAGGAAAGAAAACCAAACCTACACATTCATCAACAGGAGTGAAAAGGTACTGACACACCCACTCACTGGCAAAGCTATTTCCCCCCATTCACAGCATACTGGCAGTATACTGTATGACTGCTCTCCTTGTTTTGATTTGTTGGGAGATCAGGCCAGACAAATAATAGCACCAGACTCACATTTATCCTACTTTCAGAGTCTGCACTAGTTCCTAAAATACAGCTCATAAACACTCACCAAATCATATATAACGTCAAACATCAGAGAAAAAAAAACTGTGTCATGACCAATTCATTTTTGACCAATTCATTTTTTTCAATGACTCTTCCATTTTTTACAGGAAGCTTTTTGGTCTTGTTTGTTCATCAGCGTTTAGTCTACTTCCCTCTACTTGCCAATCAACACCTGATCCTTCCAACAAACAAAGGCAGGTGTAACAGACACAAAAACAGCTGCGTCACACTCACAGGGCATTAAAATGGCACACACTGTAAACTCAATTCAGTTGAGTCAACACCCTTCACATATAATAAATGTCCTTCAATAACCATGGATCACAGGGTTTGTACACAATGTCACCACCTATGATAGCCAAGTTCAAATAAAAGCCAAGTTCAAATAAAAGCCATCTCTGGCAAGATTGTTGGTTGTAGAGCCTCTGTGTGCATCTCAGTGAGACAGAGCAATCCTTGAGTTGACATGGGTTTCAAAGGTCAAAAGCCATTACAGTCTAACTAGAAAGCATGTTTTAGGCATCTGAGCAGAACTAATTACAGCGAGCTAGTAAATCATGGACAAAGGCAAACTGATGTGGACATGCAGGTCATACAAAACCGTTCTTGTGTTTTGTTTTATCAAGTATAACATGAAAGAGACTAATGTACAGGATGAGAGGGGATAAAACACTGATGGTCACAGAGTTATAGTGCTTGGCAACAATTCAATTAAAACCGACTGCCTGCTGCTTCAAAGCAATAAAGCTTTGTTCCTCTGATTAAAATGAGAGGAAAACAGCATGAGGTAAAGCAAGAGAAATAATATCACAACATCCTCTGTACAGTCTTTGATGTGGACAAGAACATTTTGCATATATCCTAACTGACTTCTATCAGAAACCAGTCAAACAACTGGCAGGGGTTTGGTTTCCCAGCATTTCTTCTCACAGTGTCAACAAGAACGTCAGCTGGTATAATCTCACTAAGAGCCTGATATAAGCTACTTAAGATATGTTCATGACCAGAAGTGTCCATTCTTGTGAAACACTACTGAACCACATGAGCCTTTTTTTGCAGTTGAGTAGTTCTTCAGATTAAGTCATTGATCTGCACAACGCTGCCGGGTTTAGACGAGGCAGAAGAAGGAATGGAATAATAAAAAAAAAACAACAATCTCTCTGGTTCTGCTGCACTGATTTTGACACTTTTGTTTAAACCTTTGTATATGTGAATATATGAATTTAAGTTGCACACTGGGGCACGACTGGATCCTAAACTAGTTTGATGATTTCACAAAATCATGTTGGTGGGTACAGGTCACAAACTGATCTTAACCGTAAGGTGAGCACAGAGAAACTTTCTCCCATGTGAAAACAGCCTTCTAGTGTCCAACTCTGCACACATCATCCTGCACAGTGAGGCTACAGTAAGCTAAACACATTTTTCAGTGGAGGGGCACTTTAATATTCTGGTCATTTTCTCCATCTTCTTTACTTCCTGGGTCTTTCAACCCCTCTTTCAGCAAGAAAATGTAGAGGGCAGACAGAATAAGGAGCCTCATTGTTTGTGAATGACACCTCCTACGTTATTGAAACAAACATGTGAAACGTGAGAAAAATTTTTATGTCCTGAATGAACAATGAGGTAGGATTTTACCAACACATTTGCCTTTGTAGGCAACCCATTAGACTCTTCACATGTCTTTTCACTTCCAAATCCAAGCTTCCTGTTCAGAGATGTTCAGACACAGAAACTTTACTGCTGGGACAATCATTCCTGAGTTTAAATGATGGTTTAAGGAGGTTGTGTCGGCATATTTCAGTGGGTGTGAAACTACCACTCCTTTGCAGACACTAGTTGTTTAGCTTAAGGGTTCTGAGAAGGCATGTAGACTGCTATAAACACAAGGCTGAAACTGATTTGCTCTTATCCCAGCATCTTTTTATGGGAAAACAAAACCCCTCGTTTTTCTCCAGACAGCAAACTACTTAAGCTCAATCTTACTCAATCCACTCTAATTTATGTTTTCCAAAATGCACTTACAGTAATCAAGTAACACACACACACACACTCAGCCATTTTCAATTTTCAGTGACAGAAATAAATCTATGTCTTTGCTGGGCATTTCCACTGATGGTATTAAAATGCAGGGGAACAACATGCAAACAACAGCAAACAACTATACAAACAAAATTATCTCCTATAGCTATACACACCCTCAGACTTTTCCAGACCAACAAGTGCATTGAAGCAGGCATAATCTCTATAAATCGTCCAGTATCATACCTAAATACAAACACTTTCAGGTCACTCAGAACTGAGAACAGACATTATGGGAAATGTAGTAAAAAAGAAACAAAATAACAACAATTTCAACACAGATCCACAAGACTACATCAAAACCACAGTTTGGGAACGAGAGGCTTTGTTTTGTCTGCTACGTACAGAGAAAATCACAGTTCCTCTGAAACCCTTAAAGAGGTGTCAGCGAAACCCTGGAGGTCTGTTACACTGCTGAGTCACAGGAGACCTGGGAAACAGGCATACTGTAGAATAGATACAGGAGGCTTTACGAGATTAAATGGATGAGGCCACTGTTGAGTACAACTCACAATGTAGCTATGTAGTAGTCTCATTGAATACTATACTACACCGTAAGTGGGAACCTAATGAGCAGCAGGCTGATAGCTGTGGTTCAACATCATAAGTATGAATCGCTAGATGTATAACAATGGTAGCTTTATGAAGGACTATGTGAGCATGCACCTGCTCTGTGAGGCAGATGAAGCCCGGAAAACAAATTCACGGTACCACATGAAACGCGCATTGATTCTGGTGTTAGCAGGCACAGCAGTTTAGCTAGGTTTACATTACAGTAGTTTACCACCTGATATTTGAGGTCTAGAGACAGTGGGTGATGTTTTTTTCACTTACCAATTTGTTTGAACGACAGTGAAGTAAACACCAGCTCTTTCTTCACAAAGACTAAAACGAGCGTCCATGATAAAACAGTGCTGCCAACGTAAAACACAGCCGTCCGTTAACGTTAGTGCTAGCTGACGTGACAAAGGACTCACCTTGGCAAAATGTTGGTCTCCTCACTGCCTTTTCATGCTGTTCCCACCGTGGATTCAAACACTTGTCATGACCAAATGGTTCGTTATCTTTCACACGTTAATAGTTAGTCGCACTAGTTGTCCATACACGTGGCGGCGCAGAAGCAGCTTCGTGGGCTAAACTACAACACTTCCGGCTTTGAACACTTGCATCCTCGACTGTTTGTGTCCGATCGGTGTACTACAAAGTGAGGTTTATCGAGCCTAAAGCAGAGTTTTAAAAATCACGAATTTGGCTCACTTTTAACCTGGTAAATCGGCTACAAAATCTCCACTAAATTCATTTCCTGATCATATTCAGCTGAGGGAAGACGATATATACGCTGAGCTGTGCCTTTTAATTGCCTGTTTTTAATTGTCATTTGTGTTAATTTTTTAATCTTTTAAATCTATGTACAGTACTTTGACAAAAAGCGCTTTATAATTGTATTATCATTATTGTTATTATTATCATTATTATTATTATTATTAGGTTAGTAATTAATTACAGCAGAACAATCTAGAACCAACATGCATTCAGTTAGTGATGCAGAAAATATTTTTTTGCTTCAGGTAATATTAACACTTGTCATTCACAAAAAAACTAGACTGTTTTGGATTAAACCACTTTAGATTAAATTGGTCTATATGCTCTGTTTTACACTTCTGGCATTGCAGCTAATAGACTGATTATGAAATTGATTAGTTTATTAGTATGTATCACAGATGATATTCCATCAATAGAATTCATTTCACTTTGAACTGGGCTGAAAACTAAAGGGATTTTCCATGTATCCTTCATTCTGGGACAGTGTCAGACCTAAATGTAAATCTTGAGTAGGCTATAATGTTTAAATACGCTGTATCAAGTTTAAAGTTTAACATCTCTACAATGTGCTGTTAATAATAATAATAATAATAATAATAATAAAATAAAGGGTAGGCATTGAGAGTGCTTTGAGTGGTAAAATAAATTTATTCATTTAGGAATTTACACGATTAGAAATTTCCTGCCAGTATCCCTGTCTTTCAGTGTTTTTGCTGTAGTATTTTTATCCATATTCTTCATGGCTCTCCATGATGACAACCTGTTCCTCTTGACTGAAGAAGGCGACCCGTGATTGGTCCATTTTATGCAGAAGAACTGTCCACTGGGATTGCACCATGAAGAAAACCTGGGTTAACAAAGAAACTTTATAACAACCATCCTGATACTCATCATCTTTGATTGGATTGATTGTTTTAGGTTTTGCCAAGTCAGCTAATGCAACAAAAGCTTGTCTATGTGGAACTTGATTAAGTGGCCCCCTCCCCCAAGGTGCATTCATCTACACAGTGATAACAGGTTTTGTAAACAGGTTTTGTGTTTGATGAGGACAGAAAACTTTCTCACAGTATTTTATATGCAGACGCTTTGTTTTTTTAGGGCCATTCTAAGTTAATAAGTAACTTATTGTGTCAATACGTTATTTGGTAAATGAAAGCTGCATCTCAACTATTGCAGGTTGAACCATGCATGTGACATAGAAACCCCCTTCGAGACCCCAAGAACAAGCAGCAAAGCCACATGAAGACCTTTATCAGTCTACATTGTGCTCTAGTACTGCATATTCCCCAACAATCTCACCAAACCAGTTGGCATACAGTACATTATACTATAAGTGGAGCGTTCAGGGGCAAGCAGGGCATAAGCCAGCCTTTGCCTCAGTGAAAGAAAGATCCTGCACACCACAAAGTCAGTCAGTCAATGCAGTAGTTAATGCAGTGGTTCTCAAACCTTTTCTGCCATGCCCCGCCTTTAGATGCCCCCCCACACCACGTTTTTTTAAAATCATTAATAATAATTGGGGAAGCAAACAATAAAAAAAGGAACCAAGTTGAATTTTAGTGACATAGAGAACAGCACAATAGCATCAACAAACTTTTTTATTTTCATTTTCCCTATATAAATATATTCATATTCATTCAACTATGTTTCACTCCATATTGTTCCCTGGTCACTCATGTCCCCCTGCACTGGCTCTGTGCTCCCCCCAGGGGGCCCGTCCCCCAGTTTGAAAACCACTGAGTTTATGTAACATTTGTTTTAAATTTTTCCTAGAAGTACAAGAAATTATTTCTAGCACTACTACTTCTAAGAAGGAAGGAAGGGCACTTTCAAGAAAGTGTGTCACATTTCCTCTTACTGGTTTACCCCAATACCAACTCTCACCTACTGAAGGTTTAGCGCCCCTATAGTGTTTCAGATTCTGTATACAGGACAAAAAGCACAAAAAAGGCAAGAAAAGTAAGATGATTATAAAGTTGTCTGTCAGTGATATTTGGAAGGAAATTGTTGAATTGCTGGTCTTCTGTGCCCCCTGCTGGTGAAATGCGGGAACTGAACTTGATGTATATTGCAGCCTGATTAATGTTGTTATTGTCAGCCATGTTCTAGGTAGAGGCTAAAGAAAGTCAACGTGTGAATGATATAACCTAATTCCCTCAAAAATAAATATGAAGAGATGAGTATTACTAAATACATTATTTATAAACACTGATTGAGAACAGGTGCCTCACTGGATATTTTACATTTAAGTCAATGGAATCCATAATTAAATATTTTAATATATTAAATGTTATTAATTACACCTGTGCTTGTGTTGCTGTGATATGTCGTGATTACTGTCTTCCTGTGATCGTGGTATGGTTAGTTGTGCAGGTGCAGTGAACTGAAACTCAAACGACTTTGTAAAGCTTGTCTTAAAGCTATTTCCTAAACTCCTCTGGCGTTCTGGTAACACATATGTCCTGCTTAATGCAAGTCCCAGGTTTAAATTCATGCATGTCTGGCATTACAACACTTTATTTTCCAATGGTGTTACCTCATGTCAACAGCAGTCACAGGCAAACATAGCCACGATCACAATTCAGCTAATGCCCAAACCACAGCTGTGGGCGCGCCAACTCATACTCATAGCAAGTGGTTGTGGGTGTTGTTGAGCTCGCCCTTCCTCAAAAACTCAGCTCTCTGAATTTTCAACCTTTGTGATTTCTCTCAGAAGAGGCTAAAACTCCAGCCACACTTGTAGTGTAAAGAACAACTTTATTGTCAGGCCAACCTATTTCAACTTGTGTACCTTGGAAGAAGGTGAAGTTGTGCCAGAAAAGCCTACTCTGACTTCTTACTGTCTAAAACTCAAGTCACAATCAAGGGGCCAGTCAATGCTTCCTGTGAGTCACTGGTAACTAGGGCCACTGGAAATGTGTACAAACATTTAGCTCTGTATTACTACTTCTGGCAATATACAAAAAGTAAATAGGTGCACAGAGACAAAATGCCTTCTGCAATATATGTATATGTAAAGTTGTACTTGATTCCATAGCAGCTACAAAAATCAGGAAGGTCACACAACTATTTAAAACCCGAGTATCACAAAATCTGTCTGTTCTGGACAATGAGGAAAATAAAACACAAGATGAGGTCTTAAAACAGCAGCATGAAATGATTAAAGCAGCATTGCAATATTGATATAAGAAGTATGTGAATGGAACAAATATTTTATTTTTGGAGTTTGTAGTGTAGGTGCACTACAATCCGCTACAGGTGCCAAGATATAATTACAATGGAAGTGGTGCAGTACTGAGGGATATAACAAAATCACTGGTGTTTGTGCTGTAAACAATGGCTGAGCTATAAATGGAGTGGATGCTGTTATCAAGAAAAGTCACCCTGGCCCATCTACAAAGAATTACGCACAGTTTGACATATTGATTGTCTTGTTAGTGAACTAAAATTATGCACATATGGACACAAGATTGGTATATTTTACATAAACAGATTTTAAGTTGCAGGAGAGCAACATGCATGTAATAATAAATATGCAAGTCATCATCAGGTAAAATCAGTCAGGGAGGTCCCTATGTGGAGAAGCTGTACTCCTTCAGGATGTTGTAGCAGTCCTCCGCCACCTGGGGGCGCAGGGAGAGATACCATGAAGAACAACAAGAATCAGAATTGGGGAGTTGAATGAGCTGAGTAAAAAACACAGAAGGTGATTATGTGTGTGTGCTCTTTTGTGTGTGTGTGTACCAACGCACATAATGTGCACATTACATACACACTTTGATGTTTCCTGTTACGTCAGTGGACTCAAACTACATTTTCCCCAGCTGCATTATAACAGACACATCTGGACCTTCAGGAGAGCAGATACATCCCTCAGTGGATAAATTCTTTTAGTTTAACGACTGATGGCTTTTTGTAAAATGAGATCAATAATTTTATATACAAATTGTATTTACCTGGCACCCAAACAAGACACACAGTGAAAGAGGAACTGTGATGAAATGTAGTGAGAAAAATCCTCTGGAACCTTTTTTTTACTCATCTTTCAGCCTCAAATCTTAAAGTCTTAAATGTTGGTCTTAAGAGACCAAGCTATGAAAAGAAATATGATTGGTGATTAATGAATCAATAAACTTTTGTGTTCTCCTTTAAGAATGTAAAAAATATTTTATGTGGAAGAAAGTGTTTTGAAGGTTTAACCATGACCAAAAAGTCACGAGGACGATGACTGCTGTGTGTTGTTTTCCGCATGCGTTAGATGTGAGGGACTGTGAGGGTATTTATTGGTGACTGGGTGTGAAAAGATGAAGCATCTACTCCTCAGCGGTCTGTTACTCACCTCTCTCTGTGCCCACTCACCTCAAAGCAAGTAAAAAGACAAGTCTGTTTAAAAGTTCCATCTTCAATATATTATATATTCAATATAATGTCTGAAAATGGGTTGAGGTTCTGTGTGTCAAGATTGATTGGCAATGATTACGTAGCAAAAGCAACCAGGTGCGAAGGGAGCTCGCCAAACTCAGCATCAACAAACCAGTGGGCCAGATAACATCATCATGCTGACGATGCCGCTGCACCCTGACACCGCGACCTGGATTCTGGACATAGAGAGCTTCATCACAAAACTACCGAGCATTTTTAAAATATTAAACAATATATTTCTCAGCTTTTTTTCATTATTATGTCGACAGTAGGAATAATGGAAATAAAAGTGTCAGACCTCTGGTGAACAATCTTTGGGTGTACATGGTTTTTCTGAAGATGGACCCACTAAAGGGTCTCTAATAAGAGACAGAGAGTAAGTTACAGCCTAAAGTTCAGACTTTGGGGACCCCTATCACAAACACATGACATTTGTAACCTCCCACTACCTTCCCATGGCTCTGACCCCCTGGACATAGATGAACGGTACAACCCATTTATGTAGCAACAGGTGAGCTGTTCCAAATTCCACCCAGACTGCAGAGAAACTCATACCATCAGAATAATGTGGAAGATAGTATAGTTATATGAAAACTGTACCAGTGCACATTTTGAATGCTCCATACTGGTAATGAAATTACTATAAAGAAACTAAAATGTATCAGGTAAACTTGGGTTCAGGGTTAGAAAATGCTGTCATCTGAAATATGTAATATATATATATTACATATTTCTATACATATACACACACATGAAACTGGACATCATCAGTGCTTGCGTGTGTGTGTGTGTGTGTGTGTGCGTGTGTGTGTTGGGAAGGACTTAGAACCACTGTATAGAGAAGAGTGCCAGCGTCAGTGGTGAATCAGTGTGAAAAGATGAAGCTTCTGCTCAGCAGTCTGCTCCTCGCCTCTCTCTGTGCCCTCTCATCTTGGAGTGAGTAAATACACAACAAGCTTTAACATCACATCTGTAGTATGCATTCTAATATTAGCATTTGGAATATCTTATGATTTGAACCAACAGATTTTAACAATTTAAATCTCTTGAACTAGAAACCACTATCTTGATTGTTGGTGTGGCAAACCTAAAAAATCCTACACTAGCTTTGTTCGGCTTCTGAAATGATGGAACGTGTATGATCTTGCAATGAAGTACCAACTACCACATCGTGTCTCTGTCTCTTTATAGGTGTTTCATCAGGCACACTTGTTCTGACCCAGACTCCTGATGTCTCTGTCATGGAGGGAGAGATGATAAACATCACCTGCTGCTGGACAGGGGAGTTTGAAAGAGCGACAGTTAACTGGATGAAAAATCAAACAAAAATAAAGACCTTGATCTTGAACAATCACGCTCAAAGAGAGGAGAGAAGTAACTGCTTAGATTTGACCTTCAAGAATATCACAAGAGAGGATTCAGGGAGATACACCTGCAGGATGACTGTGGATATACCAACTTTAACTTTGTTTGAAGGAAGTGGAGCTATCATCACAGTTATGGCCAGAGACAACACAACGGACAACACAACACAAGATCCACCCATAGCTGATGGTAGGTGATAAAACACCAGTGGCTTTACATACACACTGTTCCAGTTTGCCAAAAGACAGGGCCGATAATATTGTTTATTAAGATTTAGATCTGTCTAATTAGAAAATACAGATATTCACCTTGCAAAATCTGTTTCTTTAAAGCATTACTTGTAATTCCAAAATGGCCTCCAGAATGTGTAAATTTTGTCTTTAACCTGTCTGACTACATTATGATTATAAACTAAGGATTTTATCAGCACAGCGTGGCAGCTTAATACATATTTCTGAGTCACACAAAACAGCATTTTTATGTTTAATATGTGTAGAGTAGACATGATGTAAGCAGTTGTCTCGATGGGTAAATTTCAGATTCTAACTGGGAGGAAGCGTTAATTTATTTCCTGAGGTGCCTGCCCATCTTCGCCCTCGTCACAACCTTCTTCTGCCTGAACAAGTTATGGACCAAAACTCAGCAATGCACACCAGGTACAATCACTCAACTCCATCATGATGATATTATGTCTAGATCATGCGTTAGCAGCATATATATTACAGGACATTGGACTTATTGATCAACATATTCATTTTTCAGCTGCTCCTGGAGAGAATCAGCTTTAGCCCAAAGAATGGAAGAAGACCAAGAAAAAGAGGAAAGAGTTGAGAGAGAAGCACAGAGAAACTCATCTCTTCTGTTCAAAGCTCATTCAAAATTTGTCTGCCAGGATGTTAGCTGACATCTGAAGGGAATGAAGACAAGTTGTGGTTCTTCACACCTCTGCAAAAACCTCCGTTATACATGTTAATAAAGATGATGCTTTGTATGTAGCCTGTTGTTTTGCGTGTGGTAGGTGTAAAGAGATGAATCTTACAAGTCGGTGGTGACTCAGTGAGGAAAGATAAAGCACCTCTCTCTGTGCTCTCGTACCGGTTTTTAGTTTGAAGAATCGGTTTGGAGGATCTGTGAGAAAGGAGGCAAATGACTTGGACTTTACAAATAGTACAACAGAGGATTAAGGGAGATACATCAACAGAGGCTCAGTGAAGATACCACTTTAACTGTGGTCAAAGGAAAGTGTTGCATCGACAATGACTGGCTGACCCACACGCCAAAATCAACATGTGTCAACTTTTATGACGGCCCGATGTTTAGGATTAAAAAAAGTGAGCATGTAGCTAACATTGTATAAGCCTGGACTGTGAGATATGTTGCTTTTATTTGACATTTGAACCTATAATTCCATTGATTATAGCCGTGTTCTTAAATGCATGCTATTAAAATCAATGTTAAAAGCCCTTTTGGTTGCAGGGCAATGTCTCCATCCTAATTTAAAAATGTACAGGATTTACTGTATAAGTGAAGCACTTAAGCAAGATGAAGGGACTTTCTGATTAGGTGAAGCCCCATGACAATGAGAAAGGATGGATTTTTTAAAATATAATTTAAATTTTGTGATTTATTGATTAATTTTATCTCTTCAAAGTGTTAAATGGAACCATGTGGAAATTCTGTTTGGTGGAACTGATAACAACACATAGACATCTGAAACTTGACAAGAGGCCGCAACTAGACACTGCATTAATCTGAGAGGCTATAAGTCAAAAAGGTTGGGTTGGGTTCAATTAACAAATAAAAGCTATTTTGAATTAGAGAATATTGTTCTCCATGTCCTTTCCTGGACTCTGTGAAAGAATAAGAATAAGAAGTGTTTCTTCTAAAATGCAGTGCAACTATAAACCTAGATAATACTACAAGTAAATTGTGCTTAAGCAGGGGCGGACTGAGGCAAAATAGCGACCCGGGAATTTGGTACCTGACTGGCCCAGTCAGGGTCCGGGGCGGCGGATGATGGCAGGGGATACTGGTGGTGGAACAATTATGTTTACATATATGTGGGAGACAAAAAAATATGCATGTAAACATTATTGAAGGGATAACGGCACATCATTTAACCCGAGGCCTTGATTAGAACAAATATGTCATATTTTTAATGTTAGTTAAAATAGTAATCTGCAATAGTCGCTTAATAGTATGAAGACTGGTGAACAGGTAAGTCACACTAATAGGTGGCAAAAAGCTGCATTCCAATAAACACTATAGGTATGGAAAATTGAGCTTGAACTGACAAGTAAACACAGGTGAAAACAGTACTAAACCAGGTTTAGTAAAAGTTAGTAAAAGGCTGTGATGGTCTTGTTCGTACGCTTCAAAAAGATGGGGCTTTATCCAAAACATTCCAAGTATTGCGAAAAGAGAAGATGGACCCACTAAAGGGTCTTTAATAAGAGACAGAGAGTAGGTTACAGCCTACAGTTCAGACTTTGGGGACCCCTAGTGGTAGCACTAGAAAAGACACTATCACAAACACATGACATTTGTAACCTCCCACTACCTTCCCATGGCTCTGACCCCCTGGACACAGATGAACGGTACAACCCATTTATGTAGCAACAGGTGAGCTGTTCCAAATTCCACCCAGACTGCAGAGAAACTCATACCATCAGAATAATGTGGAAGATAGTATAATGATATAAAAACTGTACCAGTGCACATTTTGAATGCTCCATACTGGTAATGAAATTACTATAAAGAAACTTAAATGTATCAGGTAAACTTGGGTTCAGGGTTAGAAAATGCTGTCACCTGATAGTTTAAACACAGGCCAATGATTGTAATTTCAATGAAAACACTGATATCACTGCGGTCCTCGCCATATTTTTTACAGTATTTCTGTAGAGAACAACAAACAGGGAGTCTGCTGTGAGAACCGAGCAGTGGGAATCGTTTGTGAATTCATAATACAGGAACTGTAGCTGCCTTCTATGTGAGGGAGGAAGGAACAGAAGATGTGGTTTTTCACACTTCTCTGCAGAAAATACAGAGAAACACTGATGATGCCCAGTCTCATGTGTGTGTATATATATGTATATGTATATATATATATATTACGTATTTCTATACATATATATATATACACACATGAAACTGGACATCATCAGTGCTCGTGTGTGTCTGTGCGTGCGTGTGTGTGTGTGTGTGTGTGTGTGTGTGTGCATGTGCATGTGCATGTGTGTGTGTGTGTGTGCGCGTGTGTATAGTGGGAAGGACTTAGAACCACTGTATAGAGACGAGTGCCAGCGTCAGTGGTGAATCAGTGTGAAAAGATGAAGCTTCTGCTCAGCAGTCTGCTCCTCGCCTCTCTCTGTGCCCTCTCATCTTGGAGTGAGTAAATACACAACAAGCTTTAACATCACATCTGTATTAGAATGTAGTATGCATTCTAATATTAGCATTTGGAATATCTTATGGTTTGAACCAACAGATTTTAACAATTTAAATCTCTTGAACTAGAAACCACTATCTTGATTGTTGTTGTGGCAGTACCTCTTTGACCTGCACAAAAATCAGGTTCTATCACTGTGATCTATATCCTCTGATTTTGTCGCACAATGTCAAAAACTAACCACTAGCTTTGTTCGGCTTCTGAAATAATGGAACGTGCGTGATCTTGTGATGAACTACCAACTACCACATCGTGTCTCTGTCTCTTTATAGGTGTTTCATCAGGCACACTTGTTCTGACCCAGACTCCTGATGTCTCTGTCACGGAGGGGGAGACGATAAACATCACCTGCTGCTGGACAGGGGAGTTTGAAAGAGCGACAGTTGACTGGATGAAAAATCAAACTAGAATAAAGACCTTGATCTTGAAAAGTCGCTCTCAAAGAGAGGAGAGAAGTAACTGCTTAGATTTGACCATTAAGAATATCACGAGAGAGGATTCAGGGAGATACAACTGCAGGATGACTGTGGATATACCAACTTTAACTTGGTTTGAAGGAAGTGGAACTATCATCACAGTTACGGCCAGAGACAACACAACGGACAACACAACAAGAAGTAGGTGACAAAACACCAGTACCTCGACTGTGCTGCACTAAGGGTCTAACTCCTATCTTTTGCCCATGGAATGGCGTCTGGTCTGTTGAGATCAGACAAAGCTTGTTTTATATATAAACCACTAATGCAAGATTTTAAAATATTATTTTTTCATTTTAAAGTGTAACATTTTCAAAATCCTTTCTAACTCACTTTATTAAAAAACAACAACAATATAATTCTTGTAATATTTTTTTTTCTCACAAGATGAACACCCCAGCAGTCCTCTAACCTTCCCCATCATCGTTTCCCTGGCTGTGATGGCTCCATTGCTCCTCATCGCACTCATCTGTTTCTGCACCCTGAGTAGGAGACAAGGTATGAGGGAAAATGTCTTATTACCATATTGTTCAAGCATCAGAAACTCAATTGATGCATAAATGGCTGGTTAATAGTGAACGCTATTGGTATCTAGCCATGCAAATATTTTTTAAGATTTTTTTTTTTCAATTTGACTTTGAGTCTTCTGTTTGTGGCACATTGAAAAATAACATAAAATATAAAGTATCTTTCCTCAAGCAATGTTACTCTAAAACTAAAAGTTTTCAGAGGCACTATTTCCTCAGCAGAAAAATACTCGTGGTGAGGTCTGTGGATTATGAAATAATATGTTGAGAGATGTTGATTTTTTAAATGCAATCTAATAAATGTAATTAATTTAATAAAAGTGATTTACTTAATGTATTTTTTCAATGCTCTGAATGGCACAAACTAAATTTCATGCACTTCAAATTTATTGGGAAATGCAGCAGAAATGTCAAAAATGGACATCTCAAAACCTAGAGAAATAAAAACCTCAAATGTCTGCTTGGTTGGACACCATGAGTATTGTCAGTGAGAAAACATATATTTATTGTAAATCGGGCAAACTGAGCCTTAATGCTGCAGAAAGCAGCCCGGCCTTGTGGAGACGTTTTGCAGACTGATCTGTCCAGACTGAGAAGGAAGCTCACGATTACCCACATCATAATTTTCTTCTACAAGGGAGAGACAGTAGAACAGAAAAGCACATGGATGAAGCACTTCTTGAGATTCTGGAAAACTGCTTCTGCCTCAGAGTCCTCTGAAACTGTCAGGAGGTAAAAGTTAGAGCTGTTAGTTGGGCCATGATGCAGCTACAATTAGAGATAAATCTCCTGTAGAAATTTGCAAACCCGTTGAATTTATGAAGTAGCCTGTGGCTGACTGGGCTGGACCACTCAAGGTCCACTTTTACCTTGGCTGGGTCCATTTTTACCTGTCCTTTGGCGGCAATGCAACCAAGTAAGGAAACAGATGGAGCATGAAATTCTCATTTTCAACAAACAGGCAGTTCTCCTGGGGCTGCTGGATGACTTGACGGACATGTTGAAAATGCTCAGAGAGACTTCTGTAAGAGTAATTCTGATTTTGGAAGAAGACTAGCGTTGGTGAGCCCGTACAGCATCACAATATACTCGAAGTGGCCCTGAAGTGTGTTAAATGCCATCTGCCTTTCACCTCCTTCCAAAATCCAGGTGATATGCATTGCAGAAGTCCAGCCTGGTAAATATTGTGGCTCCCTGGAGAGAGGCTGGCAGAGGATATTTATTCTTTAATGTTATGCTGTTGAGACCTCAGGAATTGCTGCAAAGGTGGAGAGTTGTGCGGGTGAGAAGTGCGCGGGGCAGCAGGTCGATGGTCGATACTGTTCAGCTGTCAAACTACTACATAACATGGGTTGAGGGCAACCAACACACACTGCAGACAGTTATCAGAAACCTGGATAAGGTAGCATATTTATGTTGGATATTTACATGGGCAATATATAACTTTCAGCAACTCTGACAACAAGGACTCCAGTGTTCATGTTCACGCGCTTCATGTCTGCAAAGGCAGTTGAGTTCTCAGATGTCTTGGGGTCAGAAGGCTTAAACATAAAATATGACAAGGTATCATTTCAATGAGAAATGTACGGGACCAAGAATTAAGTTCTGTGGTACCTCATTGCCAATGTCTGCTGAGACTATGAGGAATTGCTTGTAGCCATGGGGTTAATTCTACAGAACGTGTCGAGCCACTTTGGTGCTGCTGAGGGTGAGAATATTATTTCAGGAGCAATGGTTTCCTGTCACAATACAAAAATGGTGCCGCTTTTTATAGGCTCCAGGCCCCCATAACTGTGATTCAGAATTAGTTGGTATTGAAAATGTAAGGTAGAATGGCGTCTAAGTCTGTAAGAAATAAACAGTGCTAGAGGCAAAAAGTAACAACTGCAACACTCATTTAAGTTCAAATATGTCTTATCTTGTATTTTGTGTAATCTTGATTTTTGTTACAGCATTTTGTGCAACGATCCTATCAATGTTTTTTGTGTGTGTGTGTGTCTCACGGGTTCAGCACAAGCAGCCAGGGTAATCTACGAAGTTCCCCACATTGACTCAGAAGAGGCAGAAATGGACAAACACAGCACCAGCTCCTCCAGAGGTTCTTCTCAGTGGGTGAGTCTATTGGTACAGTCTACAAAGAAACTTGTGTACAACTGTTGACTTCAGAGTAACAGAAGCAAACTGATGGATCTTATCATGATATTATAGTTCTTTTTTTGTTCAGTGTTGGTGAATGAGGAAGCAAATTTACATAGAGTTTAGTAGAAGACACTCACATACAGTTGTCTTGGCCCAACCTACTCAGTTTCCAAACTCTTTCAAGAATTGCTTTGTATAAACGGTTGGCATAATATGTGTGAGCTTAGGCGTGAGACAGAGTGGGTCACACTTGGTGAAGGGTATGAATATGCATGCATATTCATACTCACATGACAGAACGAAATGTTCTAGACAACAAAAGTGACATCAAATTACAGATCCAGTGGTAGGTTTCCGATGTGACTATGTTGAGCAGCCTCTTAAAATTATATGTTTTTTTAAAATAATTTTCAATCTATTGAGAGTAACATTTCATTATATCATGAAGATACTGAATATATCTGTTGGTACATGTACCAAGGGCTGCACACCCCTTTATCTCCAGGAGTAAACAGGTAGACGGACAGTAGACTGTCCAATATGCTGTTCAGTGAGGGAGCCCTATATACAATAAAGCAACTGTTCAATAAATAACACCTGACTGAAAATGTTCAGTTTTGTCGAGACTACTGCTTTAGTTGTTTATATGTGTATTTTACTGCGATAGTCTTCTTCGAGGTTGTACTTTTTTGTATTAGACTGCATTATATTATTAGGTGTTTCACTCTGGTCACGTAGTTTGACGTTCATATTTTAACTCGTACAGCTGTATGTAGAGAAGTGACTTCCAGCGTTGAGACGTTATAATTATGAAATACAACTGACATCCTGTTTCTGACTAATTGTGCCTATTGCTCACACCTACTCTGTTTTATATTGTAACAAGGGTTTCTGTTGACCTTTGCGCAACAGAAACCCTCAAGCTCTTTTAAGTTGACACACTGCTGTACTGCACTTATTCAGTGCAGTGTGTTCTTGCAATAATTGTTTTTTATCTCTCTCTGCTTCAGTGTCAGGTACCAGTTTATGAGTCCTTCGATTACTTTGAACGTGTGCAGACCAAAGAAAGCGGGTGACGATCTACTCAAGTATCTACTCCATCATCTTCCAGTATTTTGTTCACTGCTTTTCAATAAGTGTTGTATATGTTGTACATTACATTTATTCACCTTTACCTGAATCATGTAAATGCTCTCAAATAAGTGTATTTTTATATTTTTCTATAAACTAAGTCATATCCATCTTTGTGGTCTGAATTCATTTCAAACATGATGTGTGTGAATTTATAGACATGTTTTACTTGTATCAGACTGCAATGAGAAAAAGTTGTGCTTTTATTTTTACTTGACACACATCACCACATCAGTGATTCTAATGATTCTATAGCAAACATGCAGGTTTCACAATGACTTCAAATCACGATAAGGACGTTGAGTGGAAACTGTGGTGTTACGAGGTCGCTGCAGAATAGGTCAATGGCAGGAAGTGGAAACAACGCCTGTGACGGATGGAGTGGCTTCTCTCTGTCCTTGTTGTGTACACGTTCATTAAAAAGGCCACACAAATCTGACAAAGAGCTTCTTAAATAGGAAATACCGAGTCTTTCTGTAAACACATTTTGCTGAGACCTTGTTTTACTATCATTATGTTCGCACCACTCATCTCTCAATGCATGACCTTTGCATTTCAGGCTATGTATTAATTTTCTAAAAATTTCCCAAGACTGTGTTGGTAAAACACCGTTGCATTATAGAAAGCAGAATTACACTCAAAATTAGTAAGTTTGCTGATACTAGTCATATGAACATGCTTAGAAAAACACACCTGCTCATTGTGCACATAACGAGAATAAATAGGAGAGCTGACTTATGGTAATGTTCCTCATCCCTCCACCATTTAAAGCTTAGAAAGATCATACCATTTTAGATCATTTACATCTTTACATCATAAAACAAAACTGTATGTTAAATTATTGTACTCAGTGGTAAGTTTTTCCATAGGTTTTGCATAAGAAATGCTAATGTAACCAAATCATAGAGGGACATGCTGAGTGCAAATGGGTCGAATATAAAATTTGTTATGAACTTTCAACATCATGTCTTTGTTCTGCCACCTTCGAGTGTGACTTTGGTTGGCTTTCTTTGACGTCTTGTAAATTGTCAGCATGCACACTGGATAGTGCTGTAACTATGTGACACCAGTGCCACATCTCTTCAGCATAATTTATGTGTGGTTATGAATATAAAAGTAGTGACTAATAGGTAAATAAATCCAAGGCTCATGGGCACCTATTGGTTTTCCAAGAAGTTTTCAGGACAGAGACATTTGACCCAATGAGTCAGCCAGTATCAGGCTGTTAAAGCAATAGAAGGACACTCCTTCACTCATGGGAACCTATAGCATACTACCTTTTACCTGCGTACCAGCTGCACTGTATACCCACCGATATGACCGGCAAGAGGTGTTAACCACCACAGGATGCAACTGTAGCTAACTATTACTTTCAAATGGTTTCTTTACCTTTACCCCTGTAGGCACATGTTCACCACAACAGTGGGATGCAGTAATACTGTATATTGCTATCAGCCCCATAATTTTGTTGCCCCATTTAGGTCATTTTCTTTATACTGTGGGTTCTTCAATAACGACACCGAATAGTCTAACTTGAATGAGATTGTTCTGTATCTGAATAACTTCAGTTAATAACATATATGTAAGAGGCACTGTATGTGTGTTGCTCACCTAACTCACACTGTAGATACTGTTTCTGCACTTGCATACAAATAGAAATGAGAACAGGCAAATCACTATTTGCTGTTCTCATTTCTGGTAACACTGCTATTATGTTCTTGTATCATTTCTTCCAATTTCATGTGCAATAGAGTCCAACTTCTTAAATGCATCATACAGTATTATATTGTCGCAGCAAAATATGTGGGGTTTTTTTTATGTTTCTTTCTCATTGTGTTTGATGTGATCTGTTGCAGCCAGAGCAGTGTTGCAATTGAGTTGTTGGTTGTGTGACCAGAGAAGTGCTTTTGCACAGTATATCTTACATATATATATATAATGTAAGAGAGCGCTGTTTTCAGGAAACCAGGCCTGGCTAGGGGACCAGAGAAAAACAGAAACTTGTGAGCAGACATTCACACGTGTTCAATTGCACACTTCAAACCCTCTCATGGTTCACGTCCACCATCACACAGCAGCATAGGAAACCACCAACCGCAGCACATGCAGTGACACAGGTTTTAAATGTGGAGCAAGTGGGGTTAAATGTTTTTCAGTACAATCTGATACCCAAAGTGACAACCAGCACTGGGTTTATACCTAGATTAGATTGGATTAGGTCAGATTAGCTCTACTGACTCCTTTAGGGGAAATTTGTCTTGGGCATTCCAGAGAAACACAGTCGAGATAGCAGCACAGTCAAACTGAGGTTAACATGTAGCGTTACACCCAGATCTATAAGCACCAGAACATACATACCAAGCCCTGAACAGCCAATAGCAATAGACAGACAATAACATATGTTTTTATCCACTCCATTGATCCTGAACCTGACTAACTGTAAACAAACATACTCCACTTCATGAGCCTATTATAACTGAGAATCAAAATGAATGCCTGAGCACTTGTATGTAGTTACCTGCTCAGTTTTCTCCCCATTGATTATACTGGGCTGTGATCTCCAACAGACCTGGGATTGAAAAAAAACATTTCTTTAGTTTTTTATGTTTAACATCAGGTTCTGCCCCTCACACCATGCTCATCTTCCTCTATCTCTGACTCATAGATAGCGACATCTGGGTGTTTTGTCAGTACACTGAGTATGGCTGCATCAGACATATTGAAAATGTAGTTGTTTGTGTACTGTTTCCTACAGTCATTTGTATATAATGTGAAAAGAAGTGGGGAGCTTACACAGCCTTGAGGAACTCCAGTGCTTATAACCTGCATGTAAGAGAGAGAACTGAGTTGACTTCAGCTTGTTGAATAGGGTCTGAGGTACTATAGTATTAAATGTTGAGCTAAAGTCCATAAACATTAATTGAGCATAAGCTGTAGGATTCTCAAGGCACAGTAGTATAAATCATGCTGTAGTGTTTAAAGCATCATCAGTGCCTCTACCATCTTTCTAAACAAATCAGTAGGAGTCTAAGAGATGTAGTACGTCACTTCATAGGTTCCCTACCAAGGAGCATTCAAGTGATTTTATCTCTATTGATGATGACGGTTTTGGGTTTTTTTTAATCAGAAACAATGACATGATATTTTTTCCATATTGTAGGAATGGTATATGGTACAATAAATTCATTAGGATTTACTTTATGTCAAATCAAACAAATCACATAATCTATTGCTTTAGTGGTTTAGTTGATGAAAAAAACCTCCCCTTAAATCAATAACTAAATGACTGAAGCTCCTTAATGACTGTGAGATAATGTGTACACTGGGCGTTGCAGGACTGAGGTTGTGTTGACACAAGGGGAGTCACCACCTATATCAAACACTTAAGCGGGTATTGCCTGAACTTTTGAACCATGTTGTAGACCCGTTTTTCGAAGGGTATAAAAAGAGGTGCCTCTGTCCTCTTCCACTCCCATCACATCTTCTACTCTGTTGGCTGGCGTTGGTCGTCGATTTTTCTTACCTCATTAACCACCTCTTAAGCAGCAACCATGACCCAGCTAGAGACAGCCATGGCCATCCTGATGAAGACCTTCGATACATATGCTGGTACCGAGGGCAGTAAGGACTCCCTTAGCAAAGGCGAGGTCAAGACTTTGCTGGAAAAGGAGCTGCCTGGACTGCTGAAGGTACGGCACGCCCCTGTGGAGGGATAACTGTGCTGAGCACGGTGGCAACAGCACTGTGACCTACTTAATGTGGAACATATGCTCATACTTTTATTTATCCACTAACCTTAGTAAATGCTGCATAGCAGGAGCACAAAAGTCACCAATACTGAAAATGCAATGATTTATGTTTTAAAAATCTTAAAAATCTGATATTTTTGTAAAGTGCATCAGGTAAGAAAGTTAAAGACTAATTGTTCTAATTGATGACATGATGACATAATGATGACTGATTTAGCTGATGCTAAATGCAGTTTTGGGTTGTTTTTTTCTCGACAAACTTTTATCACCTCCATCATCCTGAAATGCTTGTGGTTTCTTTCTAGCTGTATATAAACGTCAAACAATAAAGCCATGACAGATATCTGAACAATCTCCAACCACAACTTGAATGACGACAGTTTACAGCTGTGTATTTTTGGATGTTTTGTTATGGTGGATTTTGCATTTTTGAACTTTTGACCGGTTGTTGCATCCTGCCTCTGCATTGAGTATTTGAAAAGGCCTATCTGGAACTTAAATAACACACTCTTGATACTAAAACACTAAGAAAAAGAAATTGATCATGCACCTTTATGTCAGCATTTCCAATTGCATGCAGCACTATAATGCATTATTGTAACAGTATCCAACAATATTGTATTGTTTTGTTGGTCTGTGCAGGCAGCAAAGAATCAAGAAGAGGTGGACAAGCTGCTCAAAGGTCTGGATTTTAACGGGGACTCTGAAGTTGACTTCAGTGAATTTGTGGTGCTGGTTGCTGCCCTCACCTGCGCCTGCCACGACCGCTGTCCCAAGAAGTGAGCAAGGCGACTGCACCCTGGGGTGGAGCCAAATGACGCCAACAACGACATAAAATTCCTGTTAGTGACTGTTTTCTGCAACTGAATAAAATGACTCGTTTGCCTGTTTGTGGCCGATGTGTGTGTATTTTGTGACTAACGTGAAATCACAAACAATAAGAACATAGAAAGGAAACTAGAATATGAAAAAAAATTCTAATTGTGCTTTGTGAAACTGAACTTTTCCAATATTACATACTTCTGATAGGCAAATTTCAAAATCCAGATGTAATCAAGCTAAAATGCAGGCTTTAGTTCCTGAAAATGTAGTTCCTTTAAAACCTTTGGAGACTTTCTCACAGGTTTTCAGCTGAGTGACAAAATGACAAAAAAAATACCCACATAAACATGATAAAAAAAAAAGATGCAAAACATGAAAACTAGCAGCAGCAGGACAATACTGATAAAAAGAAAAAACTTTACAATATGCATATGTAAAATAGAAGAATATAAAAATATCAGTACATGTGCAAAAGATAACAACCGAAAATTATTAAGAGATACAGACATATAACCTTATTGAGCTACAGAAAATACAAATGAATGCATGCGTATGGTGGAAAAAGAGCAAAATGAATCGTGACATCTTTTGTGAGAGATGGTGTACGAAAGGAAATGTTTTTCTGCAGCAGGTGGTCAAACAGGGTCACACGTGTTAGAACGATCATTAGACTTCCTGTCTAACTAGGACATGGGGGGCTTGCATGTGGAACTAAATGTGCACAGTCTGCTTTGTCTTCTTAGAGTTGAGACATTGAATATTTTGTTGTGATTTGTGATTGTTATTCATGTTTTCACTTCACCTGATGGATTCAGATGACCAGCCTCGGTTTGATGAAACCATCTCAAGCTTAAAACAAAGAGATGCCATTGTGTCAGAGCTCACCTCGCCCTGACACACGCGAGGAGGATGAATCTCAAGCGAGTGGTCAAAGTAGCGGCTTTGTATCTGACGCACAGTGTCAGCCACATGCAAAGGATGTCGCCGCTTCACGACCCACGTCTTGTTTGTGAACATGTTAGCGGTCCCGTGCAGGGCTATTTCTGACACAAACAAAAACAAAATCTTTGTCGAGACCACGACATATTCAAGTAGAGGAAAAAATTTACACAACAGCTCTTCAATGTAAACTGATATTCCACTCTAAACCTGACTGGAGTTGACATGTGGTCTGCATTGTGTTTATACAGTGTGTGTTGTGTTCACCTGATTAGTTTGAGGCAGCCGGCATCATAAAAGCTACAGTGGGATTTAGAGATTCAAAGACACTGCAGGGGAAACTTTGGGAACCAGCTAGTTTGTTAATCCCCCGATCAGAGGCATCAAGCTGCCTCCTAATCCACCTTTGTGATACTTTCCGTCTTTAGGTCAGGTCAACACTCTATTAGCCCACCAGGGAGCACTGGCCAAGTGACACACTTTCTCCAGCGGGGACAGTTGTGTAATTACAGAATGCAGATGCTGCCCTCTAGTGGCAGATACACTTTCCCTTTCCCCATTGATAATATTTCTGACAGGCACTTGCACAAGAAGTCCAAAGGTTCATCGTTGTCATTGGTGCCATCAGGAATCACTACTGCCGTCCTGAGCGAGTCACTGTGTGTGGATTCTTGACCTCACCTTTTCTGTGTGGCTGCCGTTGATTTGGCTGCGCAGGCCGAGCCCAAGGCCTCACAGAGCTGTTTGTGAAACGTGGATGGCCTGTAATCGGCTTGCAAGGTCATTAAGCTCAGACTCTCCACTTCCTCTCTTTCTCTCTCTCTCTCTCTCTCTCTCTCTCTCTCTCTCTCTCTCTCTCTGTCCGGGGCATTATAAAGGCTTATGGGGATTAGGTGTCCAGAGTGGAGGAGGATGTAGCTCTGGAGTCAGGAGATACAGGTGGGAAGGAAAAGTGTGGTGGGGCGAGGAGTTGACTGTATTTTGTGGTTCATGTGTTCTCCTCTATATTTTTCCATTTTATACATTATTTTGATGTTTATTTGCCTCATGTTCTTCCTGCATTATAAGCAGCAAGCAACGTGCACAGAAGCACAGTATCACATTTTCATACAGACACTATATATTAGATGTAAAGTTGCTACCACTTTCTACTTTGTCTTTATAAGCAAATTCTATTCTCTGAAGCAGACCATGGGATATGGTCAAAAGCTCTGGGACTAATTAAGATAAACCTTGCATTCAGATTTGTGTGCCCAAACAACTTTATAGAGTTTATTAGTCAATGAATGGCCTTTAACTTTCAATTAATCATTTCATGACTTCACTGCAGGTCATCCATGTTCCAACATTTATAACAATGCCTTATTAGAAAGCGAGAACCATTACCCTTTATTACTATCATTTATCTGGACTACAGAGGTTTAACAAACACACAAGTTGTTCTTAATAATGTCTCGGAAGTATTGAAACAAACAAAAACAATCAAATTCAATTTAATGTTTAAATAAAAAAAAATTTAAATGTCTAAAGTGTCAGATCATCATCCAGTCATCTGAACGTCTCTTTCTAGGAAAAATTGCACAATTATGTACTCAAGTGTTTATATGATTCAAACCCTTGTGGCCTCTCTTTAGTTCCATGTAAAGAATTAATAAATCTAACCATTAATGAAGCCATTATAAACCACCAAAGGCATCTTATTAGAAATGACGAATGTATTTCATCATGTCCTACCTACCTGTGTCAACTATTATTATGACTGAATTCTCTTGCAGTGTTTTGCTGACATGGTCTTTTACATTCCATAGATTAGTGCAGCAAATGGGGCAAAAGTCCTCCCATCTCAAACCATGGGTCGATGCAAGCTATTTGTGGTCATGCACCAAACACTCATACACATACAGGCTGTTTAGCTCATTCCATGTGAGGAGGTAGAGCAGTTATGAATACCTCATGCTGTTTTAAAGCCACACATCTCTGGTCATATGAGCTGCCAGGGTGTCCAGCTCATCTCGTGGCCTGACTCTCGGCAGGAGAAACACCATAAACACACTGCTGCTCTTTGTCTCTCAACTTTAACCAAGTGTGTTTTCTTGTCCCGGTAGGCATCATGGGGCGTCAGTGGGTTTCACCGAGGGATCGAAGTATGCCTGTTACCATAGACAGGCTACTTGACACATGACTGTTTGCTTCACAGGCTGTTTGAATATTGATTATGTCAATGTTAAACTTGTGATGTTGTGTCATCAATGTAGAGGTAAACAAAAAGATGTGCAAAATAAGATCTTTACATTTTGATCAACGACAGGAAAACTAACACTAAATACACTAAATAATGGAAACATTAAAGCTGCTCTAATTAATATTTTTATATTAATAATGGGTCAGAGGACTCTAGTCCAAATGTTAGTCCAAATTCCAGGTATGTCAGGCATTTTTTTTCCATTGCTATGTCTTGTCTTTTATGCTACTGCTAATGCAGCCAAACTGACAAATGGCATAAAATTTAATTGTCAGTACGGGCAAACTCCAAAATACCATATATATTTAAAAGACTAAACTTCTTTTTTGTTAAAAAGTTTACACAATGGGAATTTATTAAAGCCAGAAAACTGACACAATGACAAAAATGTATATCCATGCCAACCACACACAGAGTAGACAGAAAGCAATAGAATTCACTGATATTCACTGGGATGGTCTAATTTGTCTAAAGATAAAACTTTATGTCATCAAAATGACCTTAAAGACGCTATGATCACATAAATATTCTACACATTGGAGCACTGAATAATTAATTAAAGGATCTCTTTTTTTAAATTTAGATGAAAGAATCAATTTAAAACCTCATGATAACATGCACCATGACTCATTAATTTCAAAATCCTCTTTCTGAAGATGCGAGCTCAGGCTCATTATGTAATCCACGTCCTTGCCAGACAAAAGATAAGAGTGAAACCAAACTCCATCATCAGGTGGACAGTGTGGTGTAGTTTTATGACAAATAGATACGCTTCGGTAAAATATCCTTTTACAGCAGTCAAACCGTGTGAGACGTCTCTTCATGGCAGAAATAGTTGGTGAGTGAGTCTTATATAATTATGCATGACTGGAATTACTTATGTTTTACTTGCCAAATTATCTTGATTGGCCTTTGCTTTATAACCTGTCTTCCAAGAACGACCTGTTGACTGTGGGTGGACTTGTGCGGTAGCAAACAAACAGTTGCCAGGGATTATACGCAACATAGCAAAGAGTTCCTCCCATACCGCACATTCTTTTCAACTTAGTGTCACTGGGGCCACTCCTGTCAAACAGGATGCCGCTATCTGTCTGCTTTGAAGACTGAGGTCCTGTCTCCGACGCTGAGTACGGATTTATGAACACAGCTGTCCCCACTAGTTGTGTTTTCTTTATGAACCATGACCGAGAAGCTCTGAAAAAGTCCGATAGTGAGGGGAAACAAACACATAACAGGCCTCACTCATAGCAGGCAGTGGTGTCAGCACTGTCCCCTTTGACCTACATACATGATAAGAAGGCTTATGAGGCGACAGGCTTCTTGTGAAGGAACTTTCGTTGGGTTGCAATTTATTTGCCCCACCCTTATTCTGGAAACCTGGAACAATTATGCATCTTTTTCCTATTTGACCCGAGGCGTGACTGCTTTATTTGTGCCGTTGAAACACAGAGGAGCAAGTTTAAGACCAATAAAAAATGAGAATGAGGAAATTGGCTGAAATCATTGCAGTCATACAGTAGATTGATTTGATCTGTGTAACGTCATTTGATTGTAGCAGCTGAGCATTTAGCTGAATGTGTGATGATTGGCTATAATAGATCCAGAGATGTAATGGTGCAGAATTAAGTTGAGCTCCGTTAGTGGTCATCTTGACAAACAACCTCCAACACCTCCCATATAAAAACAATTACTCAATTATACTACCCGCAGTTAATTTGTATCAACTTGCAGCTGCTAAACTCACATTATGAATTTACCTCACGTACATAACCAGGAATCCCAGTGGGGACAGGAGGGCATGACCCCTGCCCTTAGTCTCACAGTGGTTTGATCCACTGCTTCCCCCGATGATAACCATGATAACGTATATAACTCAAATGATGTTGAAGGATAAGGTTGATATTATTACTTACTTATAATTTTCTTCTTCTATAATGTTACAACAAAGTCAATGAAAAGACACAAAACATGTGACAGCAACGTGTTATTCCGTCTCTTAATATCCCCTCATGTCTACTACCCTGTCTGTGACTCTCAGCCCCAGGCAGCTTCCTACTGAAGACTTCAGTCTTTAGAAATGGGTCACAAATACATTTTTTTAATCTTTGAATAAGGCTCCGGAAATTTCTTGAAAAAGCTGGTCTTTGTAGCTTTTAACAATCGCCACTCAAGCAGGAGGAAATAGTGCATTTGTTTGGGACTATTTTCAGCGGTGGATCAATATTTAATACTTATTGGTGCTCATTGATGTGTATTTTGGATAACAATGGAGCAGTATGGTACAGGGGAATAATATACACAGTAGCAGGTGTTGTATACACACGCAGTACTCGTTAGTAGGCTACAGTCATTGTTGGTTTTGGTATTTATGTAAGATTTGGTGGCAATGGCAAAAGATCCAAAGATGCATTAGAGGTTTTTACTGACTAACAGTAGCAGCACCTCAGAAGTCCTGTCCTCATCATGACGTTTCCAGCTTTGCACTCATTCTTGTATGTTAAGTAATTCCATCTACAAGATACAATGTGGAAATAAAATGGCCTTGGGAGCACTTACATATTTTTACTCCTATGAATAAACCAGTTCCCTTATTTCTCAGTGTTCCTTTAACTTTATTCTATAAATAAAACTATGGATAAACTTACTTTAGATTGATTTCCATTTTCCTTAATGTTTTTTTTTTTTTTTTTTGTATTAAACAGGCTGTGATGAAAGCCAACAGATTGGGCTGCAGAAGAGGAAAAGAAACAAACCTGTCTAGGCTCTGTTTGACTGGGAACAATGTGTAAACCTGTTATCAGTAATCACTCGTCGTCTACAGACAACAGACAGGTTAACGGAGGACTGTGAGGCCACGCTATTTGCATTGAGAGCACATTCATACCTGAACTGTGCTGATAACAGGCTCTCTGTGGATAGACTGTGACCGCATGATGTAATCCACATTTTCCTGCTTTTACAGCCACTTGCCTGTGACGTAAGTTCGACCGGCCATGTTTGTGCACTGTCCTGATGCGAACAGGCCCGCTCTCTGTCTCCTTCTCTTATTCACTCGCTTGCACACACACACACACACCCACCGCACACACGCAGCGAAACACATGACAAGGAGACTTTGTCCTGCTTTTTCGTCAGCAGCTCGGCACAGACTTACACATTGTCAGAGTTATCTCAGGCCTTACATTACCGTCAGCCGGCACGTATCTGGATTCATCCAAAGCCATTAGCACCCATAGAAATCCTTTAATGCCCTCAGGTTTTGATGTTTGACATCAGCTGTGAAGAAATCCTTTTGAAATAAGTAGTTTAAAAATCCATGGCAGGTTTTATTATTAAAACACCCATATGCCCTTTCTTCATCACTCAAAAGTCACCTCATCAAATGATGACAGTAAATATTTGTTTGAATGGCTATTTGCATTGTTTTACAATACAAAATGGGATCATGTTAGTTGTTCATCCTAATGCAATGATTAAGGGTGTTTAAATGCGGCTTTTAAGAACCTGCAGGTTCTCTTTATTAATGGCATTGTGTAATGTAGGAAGAGAGCAGTGACTGTCAGCCATCAGACTGAGTGATCTGAATCGACTGACCTACTGATCGATCTCTCTGCTGAAGTAATAATTGAGTCACAGGGAAATCAGCCTCTGTAGATCATGTGCTAATGAGTTCTTCTGGACAAAGACAAAGAGGATCACACATGTTTACCACCAAAGTTGACCTTTTACCGCACATGATCGTAGCCTGTAGACAGAGTGTCGCATACCTACAACAGACACAACTCAGTGACCTACTATAGAGGTATGTGCCGCTGATGGTGGAACACGCTTTACTGCTGGTCAACTATGTCACATGGGGGAACTGAGTAAAGTTGTATCAAAGGCAGGTGTCTGCTGGAAATGATCTGAATTAAATTATGAAAGGGTTAAAGAGGGCATCTCACTGTAATATCAGAATATAAATAAAGGCATAGTCCAACTAATGATATTTAGGCTATACATTAGTTATATATGTGCTACATTTGGATGGACCCTTGACAACAGATTCTTCATGTCCAAGAAGTGAAGCATCCAAATTCAAACCACAAAGGAGTGAAAGAGAACCTGTTGATCATAATTATATGAGAAGTATTTGAAACAGAGAGATTCATAGCTGCAATATGACGATAGTGAAATAAATTCAACTTATACTACAACTAGGTTCCATATAAGCCTACAACTAACAGATTTGGTTATCTAATAATAGGAATTTTCATATATTGATGTAAAACCATGTCTCGCAATGTATTTCATCAATAAAATAGACATGTAACACCAGCTTTTTTCAGTTCTTTTCATTACGACAAAATATAATATCAAAAAAGATCTCGAAATAATTGCCTGCCTTCTTTTAACGTACAACTTTGCCTCGGAAAATGTAATTATTGGCTCCTCTGGTTTGCATGATTCAATCGTTGCATCTGAATTTATGGGGAGACTCCTTATACCGTTAACATTACTAAAATGAATCCTAAACCTCACACATAACTGCAACCCTTCAATTCTCTATTTTTTTTAATGTTTTGTCACTTGATAAAAGTTTGCAGCCTTGTTATCTCTGCAAGACGCAGCATGACTACAATAACAAGTAATGAACAGACGAAGGGGAGAGCAGAGTATAGGTAAAATAAATACACTTATTTATTGTGATCAGAAGAGTCGATCCACAGTTTGTTTTCATTATGTTTCTGAGCGGCCTGAGGTCAGGTGTGATATACTCGTGCCACTGCCGGTAGAAGCATTGCGCAACTGCGAGAACAGGAAACAAAACATCACGCAGACAAGCCACTATTGCAACAGCATGTGTGAGAGCACATACAAATGCATGTGTGTGACTGGGCGTGCACACAGTCCAGACACAGAGCAGACAGTGGTAAACAGCCTTGGACTGCAGACAAGAAAGAGGAACCAAAGTCATATGGTTTGTTTGGGGCGGGATATGTTTTTCCCCCTGAACCTGATTGGTGTCTTTGATTCCTGCTTCAAGCCGTGATTGGTCTCTTCGCGGAGAAGTATTTAACTTCTGTAAAAGGATTAGTGTTGTGAGAAGTGTGTCAACATAACAGGAGGCGAGAATAGTTTGCTGTCTGTCGCGTGTATGGCATCAGTCCTCAGTCTCCTGTGATGAAGCGTGGCACAAGTAAACTATGGTGACTATGTGTGCTGTGGCTTTTTAGTTTATTCATGGTATGTTTATGGCATGATATGCTGGTGTAGCCAATTTTCTATCTGAGGAATCATGACTTTCCAATCTGGTGAAACTCTTTCCAGCCACACCGTGAGGAAGACCAGGTGTGATTCACTCTCATTTTGGAACAAGCTTTGTCTGCTTGTTTCACCTCGCAATATTTGTGACATTTTGCCCCGACCTCACCTGCGTGCTGTTACTGGCTGGGGGCTGCTGATCCATTGCCCAAAGGTTTGCAGCCTAGAAAACATAAGAAGAAAATAAGAAAATATAAGCAGAGGGCGGGGTCTGTGCAGATAAAGACACCACCATGAACTTCTAGTGGTTCATGAAGGATCGTTGAAATAGATTACTTTTGTCTTTATATTGTTTTTTTTGGAAAGTCCTGCATAATACACCTTAAATTTAGCGGAAATGTTACTCACAAATGTGGCGGTTTGTGAAAAGGCACAAAACTGATGCAAAAATGGAAATTTTGTGCAGAAATGTTATTGCTGTTGTTTTTCATTTAGAAATGTGTTAATGATGTTGGTTAGGTCCGTACTTTGTATAGTAATGGATCTAAACCATAACCATAACCATGCAACCATATCTGTAGTTTGAAACTATAGCTAGTTTTTTCTAAGAACTTTACACCCAGTAATGTAATATATTTATGAATAACTGGTAAAGCTCAAACCTGGAACTTGAACTGATTCTAATGAGGCATTTTGATTAGATTCCATATAACAATGCATCAGAATATTTTTCTTATTCTTTTCTTCTCCTTGTATGATCTTAAATGTCCTAAATTATCCTGAATTTGTCTCAGATCATCCAAATGTTATTTAAATTCTGAACTCCTCCCATCTTTGTATTTTTCAGCATGAAAATGGTCAAATGTAAAGAAGTGCAAATGGCAGGAAAATTAACAGAAAAAACCCATCAGCTTAAGTATTTCATACAAGTGACGTTTTGATCTATCTCAGGCATTCAGACTGACATTAAATGGCCCTTGTGACCAAAAGCAGCAAAAAATGAAAAAATGTCAACTTTGATTAACAGTATGAAAATGCTTATGAGGTCATGTTAGGATACAGAGACAATGTAAACAAGTCTGCCTGTATAGAATACCACGTGTCTATAGTTATCTAGCTCATGAGCAGGGCCTAATAAAGGATTCACCTCAGTGACCCACCCTGCGGATGATAACCAGCTTCACCTCAGACGGCACTGTGAACTCGCTGCTGAGGTGGAAAGAAATACTAAAGCTTTGTGGGAAACATTTTGCTTTCGCAACCTTGGTGTGAAATCAACCAGAGGCCTCTTACCCCACCCCTTCCCCCCCATCTCCCTAACCCCCTTCCTGGGAGAGGATTATGGGGCATCTTTTAACTGTGCCATCTGCTCCAAATTGACTCTCAATTAACACTGGCAAATGAGAAAGCTGTCAGAGCAAAGAGCGGTGCAGATTGAGATGTTGCTCTGTGAATGCTAAGTCGTTTCATGTCAGCATGCTTGTGGCTGAGGCGAAGATTTTTATCAGTGACAGGAAAAACAGAAACAGTTGGTGAGAAGAAAAAAAAGGATCCATCTTAACAACTCTGGTTTTGAGTCTTTCAGCGTATTATTTCAAAGCTCAGTGTTCAACCACTTAATGAAAAGGATGTTATGCACCGTGTGCCTGAGTATATTGATGGTGAAAACCCTCACAACTTCCTCATCGATCAGGCCTCTGTGTTGCAGAGGGTCAATTTGTGTTTAGCTTTTGGCTGCAGTGCTCTGGCTTCACATAATGATCTGCTAACGTAGCCTGAGGGACCCTGAGAACTGTAGTAAAATTTTAGATAGCTGTTTCGCCGTTAGATACACACACCTCACACACACTTCTGCACGCCCTGTTCATAGACTCCACACACTCCTGTGCTGACCTCTTTTGCTCTCTCTCTACACTCATTCACCCCACATACCCTTAAAGATAATTACATCTAGTAATACAGCATGGAGCCAATGAAGCACTGGAGTGTGTGTCTCTTTGTGTGTTTGTGTGTGTGTGGTGGCAGGAGTGCAAACAGCTGGTCTGTGGACCTCAATTCAGCTCGCCTCAGAGGTCACAACCCCTGGGGTCAGAGGGCAGATGAAGTGTGCCACATTATGGACCCCTGAATGGGGGCAGGTGGTCAGTGTAAATAATAAGCACCACCCCCAACATACACACACACACACACACACTTAGTGGTAACCTGGTGGCTTTAAGAAGCAGGAAAAGGTTGCATGAGTTACATGATCTTACTGTACCACTTTTGCTCTTGAGTAGTAGTGGCACTATAAATAGTACTGGCAGTAATGGTAACACCACAGTTGTAGTAATAGGAGTAGTTAATAGAGGTACAGTAACAGAAGCAGGACTGATAGTAGTGATGATACTGTGTCTAGATGCAAAGTTATGACAATATGAAGTAAAGCTGCAGGAATACAGAAAAACTTACGGCATGCCAATAAAAAAAGGTCCCTGTGATACTAAATTAGTTAAAGTGAAAACAATCCATACATTGGAAAGGTCATTTTCTGACTGCATAAATACAAATATATGCACCTGTCTGAAGAGGTGGATTTCCTTCCACATGGACAATTATGACAATTATGTATGTGTCCTGTCTACTATAAGTGAGTTCAATAATTCCAAATGCCAAAGTTAAATCCAAGAGAGAACATTTAACCATTCCTTTAATCTTAAATTGAATATGCTCCGTGCCATTCATCCTTTCACTTTAGCACAACTACTAAGAGTACTAGTTGGGCTTCTGATGCAATACCCAAGCGGAGGAATCAAACCTATACGAACAGGACGGCAGAGGTTCGCCTTGTTGCCTGGATACGAACGCGGAGGGTGGCGCACTCAGGAGCCCTTCGCCGAATGAAACCGGCTTCTCAGTAGCGGCCATTGTGGCTCTGAGTATGAAGCGCCATCGGGGAATGACCTTCCACCTTCTTTGAGCCGGAATGTCGCCGGTTTCCTTGACGCTGTTGAAGAAGTGCTGGACGTGAAAACAGCGCCATTTCTGTCGGCGTCCATGATACGCGATGCTACCGCAGCGGATTCCAGAGCTTGAGCTCGGAACGGCAGCGGGAGAGAAATAGCCGCTCCCCTTTCGCTGCTCCTCTTTACTTCAGCCCACGGCAGGTAAGTCAACCGCGAACCGGCTGGGAGGTTTCTTTCCGCCCTGTGGTGTTTCTTTGCCCGTTTAGTGTGTCATGTTTAGCCAGCTCGCACTGTCGCTGTGTGACCATGGCGTACATTTTTGAAGGGAGAACGTCTGACAGTCCTCTGATAGCCTACCGGGGCAGCCGCTCCTCCTCCTCCTTGGTCACAACAACAATCGTGAAAGCTAACGTTAGCTGGTGTTTATTTCAATTTGAATCGGACACCGCTGTTATATTGCGTTGGCTAATTTAAGTGCTGCGTTTCCGACTGAAAGTTAAACTTGGCCTAACGTTGCTGTTTGCTAGCTAACTATTAAATGGAGAACCGTCAGTGCTGTAATGTCACCGTATAGAAGCAGCCTCCGTTCACCTGCCCGACATAAAGCAAACTAGTCTTCACTGGGACGGAAAGACATCGTGATTAAATTAATTAAACTGAAACGTACCCTGTCCCACCCGAATGATACATGTTAGGTGAAAGCAAACATAAGAACTGTAATGACAGGAGGCGAACAGCACTGGGCAGCTAACTTGGCTAACTTAGCTCATTAGCTAAAGGTCGGTGGTCCAGCTAACCTTGTCGTTTGACTGCAAAGTGACGCTAGCTAACCGACACCAAAAGTCAGTGTAACGTTAGTCGACACTTCAGCTGTTACCAAATCACCGATTGTGTGGTGTAGTGATATAACGATGACATTCATACTTAACTTAACGTTAATTTCAAATATCGGTCCTGGCTGTTCTGTAGTTGCGATAGCCCAGCACTGTAATGTTAATGTTAGAAATACTTTTTTACAATGTCACAATAAACCCGAAGTTAAGCAGGTTTCTCTCTAATTAACGCTGCACAAATGATCTGGTTTCTTTCCATGTTTGAGTATTTGCGTTAAGTAATGTTTGCAGGATAAAGTTGGTATGTGAGCAGTGCAGTCAGGAGCTAGCTACCGGGGGTACTGTGCATACAAGAAACAGCTGGGTTGTAGACACTGGTCAGCCATATTTAGCAGTTATCGATGGAGGTAGCTAACCTTTCAGCTGTTGTCAGTATGTATTTATTGAACCGACAAAGTGTTACTCAACACAGGTTTGCGGCTGCTGAAGCTGTATGGCTGCAAACTGCAAAGCTTCTTATCTTGCCCTTTTGACGTCTCTTAACGGGTAACCTATAATGTGCCACTGTTGAGTGACGGCCAGGCCAGCCAATCAAATCGGTGCGGCCTCCATTTGCTCTTCACGTCGGTTCCCTGATTCACTGTTGCCATATGAAACACATGCACTTGACAGCAAACTGTATTCAACTCCTGTAGTTTGCTTGTGGTTGTTTTGTCTAATCCAGGACATGCCCAGTTTTATTACTCACAACTGAAACTATTTAGCAATTGTTTTTTGTGATTATAACATGGGGAATAATGAATAAAAGTGATAATTAATTAAGTGGTGCTTCCTGTTTTAGGACTTTTACAAAGCCTATCGGTGTATCAAGTGTTTCAAAATGACATGGTCATGACTACTTCCCCTGTCACACAATTCTTCTGTTACATTGCATTTACTTAACAGGAGGGTCATTGCACATGTATTGCACAGATATTTTCACATTAATGTGAGGTCATTTTGAGGAAAATGCTCATCACCATGGTTAAAACTTGGTAGAATGTCATCAGTAATTCTAGTTAACCTGTTTGTCACTTTAAAGAGGACTTACCACAATAATGTGTCATGATTGTGGCTGCTCTCTGCATTATTTAAAGAGCGTGTGCTCTCTCAGGAGCCTATTAGCTTGTTGGTAAGCAAGGCTATGATCCATCATTAAAAAACATCCTTTGGGATAAGGAACAAAACTTGTATGCTGTGGTAAGATCTGTTATAACTTGTTGTCCTGTTTCTTTCCCTTTAAAAATCAAAGATAAGAGGCATTGTTTCATTCTTTTTGACTCTTTGGGGTGTTATAAATAAAGTCTTTGAATATATCTTCGCTTTTTTTAAGTACTTGGATTCAACATTGGAAATATTTCAGAGAAACTTATACATGCTTGCTCTGTTTCAGGTTGTGCCGGTGAAGTAAGACGTAGCCCCAAAATGGACCCCTCCGACTGAGACGCAAACACGTCTTGTGTTTTGCTCAGCAGCTGAGATCTATCAGCAGCATAAGCCATGCCTGACGAGTAAAATCCCCTTTTTTGCTCAAAGCAATAAAAAAAGAAAAAAAAAACATCCTACATGCCTCCCCATGTAGAGCCCCTTCAGTGCGTCCTGCTGGAGTGACTGCCCCCTCTTCCCAAGGTTCTGCCTAGTCCTCTCTCTGTACTGCTCCACCTAAGAATGGCCAACACCTGAGGTCCCATGCGTCCAGTGAGCACCGATTCAGACGGTCCTGCTCCTCCTGAAAACCTCTCTTGCCCCTACCCCCTTGTGGGCCCCCTGCCTGCCTCAGAGATGTCCTTGCTCCAGTCGCTGGGTCCAGTACAAAGCTGGCTTGGCCAGGAGCTTGAGAAGTGCGGGATTGATGCCATGATTTACACCCGCTACGTCCTCAGCCTTCTTCTGCATGACAGTTATGACTATGACCTGCAGGACCAGGTGGGCTCCCACAACCTTAGAGGAATATTTCTAGTTAAAAAGATTATAAAAAAAAAAAATCATTGTTTGTCTTATGTATTGTCAAATGAGTGGGCAGTGGGCTTTATTCAGGAAGGGAAGTTAGTTTGTGAATATAATGGCCTCGTTAGAGGAAGACATCAGTTTGCCAGGAGAGGTTAACAATGGGGCTTTTCTTTCACTTCATGGCACAGTACCACCAATGAATAATTCCTCCTTTGATTTCTGTCATTTGTCACTACATGTATTGATCAAAGTGACGTATTATTGACGTACTTATGTACAAGATGTTTTGGTACATAAGCCTCTCTAGAAATGTTTATGCACATTTAGTATATAATTTGTGTAATCTTTACATTCCATTTTTTCTGTGTTTGTTTGCTTTTAACCACTAGTTTGTCCTAGACTGTCCGTGACTGACTTTAGTTGGTTTGTATCTGATAGGAAAATGACATCTTCTTGGGCTGGGAGAAGGGAACTGGGAAGAAATGGGGCAAGAGTAAGAAGAAAGGTGGGACTGACCTGAGTCTTGAGGAAATGAAGAAGCAAGCTGCTGTGCAATGCCTCCGCTCTGCATCTGATGAAGTAAGCATCATTATCATTGAGACTGGTTGATTTTCATGATGTTTACAAGGAGTAGTGTCAATCAAGTTACTCATAGTTCATAGTTAATCAAGCTTTATTTTCCTGTAGTGTAAAAAATCATTAACTTGAATCAGTTTCACTTTGGAGATATGCAAACCAGTCATTCCTCGTGCATTGAAGTAGGAACTGTTTGACCTGCCCCATCTTGTATGAAACTTTTAAATGAAAAGCATCCTGAATGAGGGTGTAATTGGTCTAATTATGTCAGGAATTTGTTACTGTAGTATTCCTTGTTGCTTGTTAAAGTGCAGTCATGCAGATATTAATTGCAGAAATCACGGTGAATAGACACAGAACAAAACTATGTCAATGTGGGATGCTAAAACATTGAACGAGGGAAGATCTTCATTGTACATGCAGCATCACCTCGTTTGGCTGGGTGGCCACACCCTCAATCAGTTCCTTGGAAAGGTTATATTAGGGTCAGTTGTTTATAGTTGTTCCTTGACATAAAAAATGCTGTCCTCATTAAAATGCACGACCTTCGAATGAATGTCATTTGCATGAAAGAGTACATTTCAAAAGTATATTCGTTTTATTTCAAAACTTTGTGTGAGTGAAATAGCTACAGAGAGATTTGCTGACATTTTCATCTGTGGCCAGCAGTAGTAAAGGAGGTGTGAGTTGGGAATGACACAACATAAAGCTGGAGTGAGGGTAGGGGGAAGGGTCTGTAAGGCAAGAGGAGGAGTGTTGAGCTCCCCTCTGGGGACTGGACTCTGCGGTCTATTTTTTAACCAGCACACGCTGCACAGGATTGCAGCAGTGAGCAGCAGAGTCGGTCGGCTGTCAGCTGACCGGCATTAGCACAATGATGCAAGAGGAAACACAGGGCAGGAGAAAACTTTGCTTTGCTTTTCACGAGGTGGCATGGTAAGGAATATTATTTTCTGGAAGAGTGAGCAGGAAATGAGTACATTAATGAGTCTGGCAGGGCTGGTACTGAGGAGCAGCTATGTTGTGATTTGTTTGAGGCTATTTGCTCTGACAGTGCCTACTTGGTCTAAGATAGCTTTTAAACATGGTTGTCTTGTTTATTTCAAACCCTTGTTGTTTATGTTTTTCATGTATAATATTGATCAATTTGAGAAGGCAGTAAGCCAACAGGAAATGTAGTAAATGCTCTGTGTCTGTGTCTCAAAACATTGTGAGGCAGTCACTTGTACTGTTGCTTAGACCTTTTTATTTTTATTTTTTTGAAAGCATTTCTGCACCATAGCTAAATATAGCACAGTCATGGCCGAGCATGCCTAAGCTCTCATAAGTCAGCTGGCTTGAGTTGTGTCAACCCCGTGCCTTTCATTCTTTCTTTTGGGTCACATTAGGGGTCAAAGTAGCTTTTGGGAACTCTGTATTGTATCTATGTACTGATTGATCTTGCCAGTCATGGTTGTTTTTGGAATTGGAAGAAGAAATTATTGTTTTTGATTGATTGTTTTTTATCACAAAAAGCCAAGCAGATTCTAGGGCTAGTTTTCAGTGTCCCTTATAAAATGCCTGTGCATGATTTTAAGTCAACTGCAATACTTTCAATATATCACTACAATGTAGTACTCTACCGTACTGACATCATCATCAGTTGTTTTTGTTAATTAGTAAGATGTACCTTTGATTAGAGTGTCTTCAGATGTGTAAAATGTTTTCATTCACATTGGTGAATATACATACATACAACCTTTGTCAAATATGTTTGTATGCTGGAATGTGCTGAAACCAATTCTATTATTCAAGTGTCTTAAAGTTTTAATGTGACAAACCACATTCACAAGTATATGATGTAATGAAATTGATATCAGCTGTCCGTAGTATTCAGTTTGAGTTCTCAAAAATCTGTTCCTTGTCTTTCTCGTTCGTGCAGAACTCTGGAATTGAGAGCCTGGTTGAAGAGCTTTGCTCTAAACTAAAGGACATCCAAAACAAACAGAAAGGTTCGGATGATGCCCTTTATTACCACATTTGAAACTTTTTGATAAAAAAAAAAAATAGAATAAAATAATAGAAATAAAAAATAGAAAAGGTATATAATAATAACTTCTCTAATAAGATGTCTTAATGTTCAATGTCTTTTACAGAGGAAAAACAGATTCAAAAGAAATCTGATGGCTCTCAGTCTCCAGAGCGAGCTGAGTCCCCCTCTTCAAAGGACCAGGTGGAAATGTAAGTACATCATGGATATTGTGTATCTATGAATATCTGTGTTTAAAAAAGTGGCTGCAGAACACACCCATATTAATTTGCTTTTTTGAACTCTGCTACTAAGAATGCATTTACATTTAGTTTTCCCTCTGTCTGTTGTGACTGCAGGTATTATGAAGCCTTTCCTCCTTTGTCAGAGAAACCTGTTTGTCTCCAAGAGATCATGACGGTGTGGAACAAGGCTAAGGCCTGCGCATACTCAAGTTCATCATCCTCTGCAGCCCCACAGACCAGCACAGACACCTCTTCCCCAAAAGATTGCAACAGTGAAGGTGAGGCTGCAAAGGAGCGAAACCTCGAGGCATGTGGTACCATCACTACTGTGACCAACGAGAGAGGCCAGCAACGACGAAGCAAGAAGGAGAAAGAAAATCGATACCATGGCGGTGCAGCAGCGGAGGAGAAGTCTGCCATCCACTCTAAGAGACAGACAAGACACAGATCTGAGGGCAAATACAGACCCAGATCCTGGTCTTCTGGTTCTAGTGAGGCGGGCTCAAGCTCAAGTGGGAACCAGGGCGACTCTAAGTCATCCAGAAGCAAGGTAGTTAGAATAAGGCACAAATCCAGGGAGGCTGCAAAGAATAAGAGAGCACGCAACAGTGGGCAGGTGAAGCTACAGGTGAAGGTAATTGACAAAGAGGAGCGAAGAAACGCAGGAGGGAGCAGTAGCAGCACCACTGGAGGCACTGCCAAACAACCACAGCTTTACAAAAAGGGGAAGAGACCGCTGAAGGAGATTCGTAAAGACACAGGCTGGAAGGAAGCAAAAGAGTCCGGAGTCGAGGCCAGAAACAAAAAAGAATATATGGAGGAGCCACTTTGGTACACTGAGCCCATCACAGAGTATTTTGTACCTTTCAGCAGCAGACAAAGCAAGCTGGAAACAAAATATCGAAGCAAGGTAGACTCTCCTGATGGCTTTGCTTTGTCAACTGACATGGAGAGGCTGCCTGAGAGAATCCAGGGAATCTGCATTGCCAATGAAAGCTACCAGAGAGCATACCTAGCAGCAGGCTCGTTTGTGGATGGGCACTTTGTAGAGGGGCCTGGCGAAGCAGAAGATGAAACTGCTGAACTCACTGGGACCTCAAGCTGCCCTCAGCCAGAGGATAGTAGAGATTTAGATGACAAGCATCTGTCTGAATTGACTCACTTCTATGAAGTTGATATTTATCAATCCATATTGGATACTAGTGCCTCAGACTCTATACAAGAGAGTCGGATCTTAAGCATGATTCGACAAAAAAGCAAAGAGCAAAGAGACATTGAGGCAGAATGTTGTTTAGTGTTAGATGGCCTTGAGCAGCAAGGGAAAAGTGCAATACGGGCAGACTCACAGGAAGCTTCGGGATCTGTTGGATTCTTAATGGAGGATCTTGAAAACATGGCTCAAGTGTGGGGATGTTACTCACCATCTACTTCAGAAGATATAGATGGAGAAAGCTTCATAGGAGACTCTCCCATTCGACTCTCCCCCCTTCTTGATAGTGTTTCATTCACCCTGAGCAAACTATCTGAAAACCTGGAGGAGCCACATGCTCCTGAAGCCACCAGTGAACCATCTGGTTTGAACTCATCCTGCTTCTCTCTTTTTGAGCTGCAGTATGACAGCCCCACTTTTCCTTTTCCCCGCGACTCACTCACCGTTGGTCACGAAAACAACACAGATTCTAGTAGCTGTCTCGACCCACATTCTAATAAACAGTCTCGTTTGCTAATATGGACCAAAAATAGTGCCTTTGAAGAAACTGAACACTGTTCTAACCTTTCAACACGAACTTGCAGTCCGTGGTCACATTCAGAGGAGACTCGTTCAGACAACGAGCAAGGAAATGTTCCGACAGAGGATGCTGCTCACATTGGCAACGAAGAGATTGATTGTATAATCCCTCCTCTCTCTGGTACATATCTGGAGGATGAAATCTTGGAATTTTTGCAAGAAAGTTCTGGCTGTAAGTGTGAGGAGGTCAGTGTTGGTACAGCATCTAATCAGACCTTCACCAAAAAATCTAAATTGGAATCCATTTGTGGTATAGCATTGGAAGAGGATGAGAGTAAACAGTACAGCACTGGCATGTTTTCGGACAACACAAACCAACACAGTGATGACTACAGCTCAGGGATAATAAAGGACATTTGGACTGCAATAGGAGATGACAAATCTGTAATGTCAAGGCAAGGAGCAGAAAAGGCGAGTGAGGGGCTATTCTCAGATGAGTCAAGCGGTTACTGCTGCAGTTCTTTGGAGGTGCAGGCAAAAGGAGTTCCTATTCAGGGACCTCAGAAAAAAGCAGTGCAGCGGTCAGAGTATCACCTTTGGGAAGGCAAGAAAGAAGAACAGGACTTAGCCAAAAACAAACTCTCCAAGGTAGATGGTGCTGGGGATTACATGACTCCGTCCAAGCCCTGGGACTTGAACTCGGACAAGGAGAGTACATCATTCATCCTAGGAGGGGTGTATGGAGAGTTGAAGACACTAAGTGGTGATAAGAATTGGGCTGTTGTGCCGCCAAATGACACCCAAGATAGCCTGCTACAGTGTGCCGCTGCAGCTGCATCTGCTTCTGGCTCAGACATGCTTACCATCACTGGCACAGATGTGTTCATGAACACTGGCAGCTGCTTTGCCCCTGGGCACAGGCCCCTGTGGAGGCCTCTTGTGTCCTTTGGGCAGAGTGACCAGGCCATTAGAGGAGGCGGAGATGGATTGAATAAGGGATTTTCTTTCATCTTCCATGAAGATTTGCTCGGATCTTACGGAGGCTTGCACAGTGAGGAGCAAGGTTTAGAATACCCGCTCGCATCCTTCAACCTGAACAATCCCTTCTCTCAAGTCCTCCATGTTGAGTGTTCTTTTGAGCCTGAGGACATGGCTTCGTTCAGTCCAGGGTTCAAGCCCAAATCTATTCTTTGCTCGGACTCTGAGAATGAAGCCTTCCACCCACGAATATATGGCATCAACAGGACGCAATACAGGGCAATTCGCATTTCCCCCAGGACTCATTTCCGACCAATATCGGCCTCAGAGTTGTCTCCTGGTGGAGTGAGTGATTCGGAGGCTGAGACTGACAAAGAGGAGATGAGTTTTCCCGTCCTGGCGCCAGTGGACGTCTTTGATGATCCTCAGGCAGACCTCAAACCTCTGGAGGAGGATGCAGAATGTGAGGGCCCATATTATGGGAAGTCAGAACTGGAATCTGGTAAATTCTTACCCAGATTAAAGAAGTCTGGCATGGAGAAGAGTGCCCAGACCTCTCTGGATTCACAGGAGGGCTCCAGTACCCTCCTGCCAATCGCTGAGCAAGAGATTTGCTTAGACTGCAAAACGGCAGCAGCTGCATCAACTGCAGGTGGAGAGACCGACGTCTCAGTCGGCAAGATTCAAAAGGAGGAATCTTCAGGAGAAAAACAGTCCTGCTTGTGCTCACCAGCAGGTCAGATCCCCAAATATGGGATTGCTTATGACTTAGTTGGAGATGTACCAGAGGTGAGGGTTTCTTAAAATTATCCCCTAACATTATCAATAAGTTGTGATCAGTGTGCTAGGAAATAAGTGTTTCATATTCCATCATCAGCTGTAAAATGGGTTCCACCTGTGTTGTCTCAGGCAACTGTTTACTGAAACACACTAACCACTTCTCATTTGTCTTGTTTAGTTCCCTCTGTTAAATGTAAGTGGACAGGGAGGAACTGGCAACCAGCAAGATGAGTGCTGGTGGCAGAACACACTCTTTTCCCCTCTTTTCCCTGGATCTCAGTGTACAGGTAACCCTGTTTTCAAAAGCATATTGTTAACTTTGAAAATTTTATTTATAATACTTTCTTGCAACACATCAAACCAGTGACATAGTTAATGTTTTTGTCAGCAGTATCAACAAATTTACTCTAAGGGTTGAAGTTATTAGACAGCATACGATTTATTGCACTTTAGCTATCATTAACAAAATACAACAAAATTTTGTTAATGACAAAAAGGAAACCTTGTCCCAGACCATGCATTGATAAACTAGTCAGTCAGAGTTTTGACTATAGTCTACAACTTGCATGTCGGAAGCTGATCTGCAGTAGTGGTAGCAGGGCTGAAAAAGGCATTGTTTAAATTTATTTCACCAGAAAGGGTAAATAACACCTCTGTCTATTATTTCACCAGTGGTTTGTAGGTGGACCTTACCTCTCAAGTGATGTTTTTGAGCACACACTCTACTGTTCATAGATATTAATCAGTGCTATATAAGTATGTAAAGTATATTAAGTATGTGTATTCATAAATGGAATTATTTTATCACAGCTATAAAACAGTATTGTAAATTCAACTCCTTAACAGTTGAAGTTACCAACACATAACACCGCAATAAAGGCCATAAATGGTAAGCGTGTTACAGAGTAAAGCTGGTTTAGGCCACAGAAACAAAGGAAGCAAGGGAGGAAATGTGAAAATGCTACATTTCCTCTGTTGGACCCAGAACATTGGCCAGCCTCGCTGCAATATTTACATTGTGCTCTCTCATCTTGCCTGAGATGTGCTGGTCATACCTGGTCGCATGCCACCTTCAGGATCTTGATATAGCACTCAAATAGTTTACCAGGTCAATTAAGTGGTCTGTAAGTCTGTAACATTGTCTCAGTGTCTCCTAGTGTTTCAAATTCATGATTAACACTTAAGTTAAACTTACTTTTACACTTACTTACTCTAACAGTGTCAGTTTTGCTTTTTTTTCCCACTCCTAAAATCATGCCCTACACACTGCTGGCATTACAAAGAAATATTTCACCTATCAGCTTTCAAAAGTAGTAGTTGTAGTAGTAGTCCCAAAAGTATTTGCTCATGGTTACGATTCTAGAGACAGACCTGTGCACTACTGGCCACCAGCTTCTGCTATTACTGCCAACAAAATATGTGAGCTATCTAAATAGTATTCCCAATTTTGGTAACAGCTATCAAAATCCACTGAGTGATTTGATAAAAACATTTGCAGTGGCAATCAGGCTGAAATTCCTAATCAGGTCGCAGAATTGGAAGGGTCACAGCAGGACAGATAAACATGGCAAAGGGTCTAAAAATGGTTGCAAAATTATACAAAATAGTGTACAATCTGGAGACCTATAGACCCCATTCAATTAGAAAATACAAGATGCAGGAGGTCAAGGAAACTATAGTAGTAGTAGTGAACAGGCAGGTGCAGCATTGATATTTGCATGTGCAACAATCTAACCATTTTGCCTGACTTCCTTCTCCAGGGAGCAGCAACATTTGAATACTCCAGTTTTGCAGAGGACACCTGTCGAAGAGAGGAAACCTTCCTCTCGTTTTGTGACTGGACCTCTACCAGCAAAGATTTCAGGGTCATCTCAGAGCTGGAAAACCTAATGTAGGCTTAATTTTCTGAGACACCCCTCCAAAACCCCTACACATAACCCTGCTGGTTTTCATTTACTAACTTAAAACCTTGTGTAATCAATCAGATCAACAAAAAGTGAGTGAAAATAGGAAAACTCAAAAAATATGTTCTGTCTTTGAGTGATGCCATGTGCGGACATGCATTTTAGGCATTTTAGAATTTGTTTCATTTGATTCTTCTGTACACTGGTCCTCATTCAAGTCTCACTGTTAGGTAGTAGGGACAATCTTTTGTTCTATCCTTGTCAGTTTTGTTCACACCATTTTGCTTTTGAACTAGGATACTGGTAGTTGGTGATGTCTGAATGGTTGTGCATGTGTGTTTGTCCAGCCAGTCTCACTCCTCTTTTTCTAGTTGAACCTAATGTTGTGTGAAACAACTGCTATCGCATCCTCTACTTTCCATCTTGTTTTCAGAAAGATAATACAAGGATGTTGAGATTTTTGATTTGTGTAAGAATTTGAGAGTTTAATTTAAATAGTTTGTTTGGATGACTTTCTGAATGTGAAGTAGAGAATGTGTGCAGCTTTCTTCTAAATATCCCTAAATTCCCCTTGTGTGAAAAGTTATCATAAATGAGTCTGATTTTTGAATGGTGATAGTCTTACAAAAGCTAGTAGTAGACATAGTATGGTTTGTGAGGCTAAAATAAAAAAATCCTTTAAAAATAAATAAAAACAGGAAATCAAAAGGAGTTTTGTTGGAAAAAATACTAATAATCTACTTGAAATGCAATGCTGTAAAAGAATTGGGGGGGAGAAAAAAATGTTTGTGTTTTGGGGTAAAGACCCATCATGAAAAGATATAACTACAGCCATTTCTGCAGACACCTGTGTTGCAACTGAATGAAACTTGTTTTATTTTTTTGTAATTTCTATGGTACAGACTATTGGTGCTATAAATATGTTCAGAAATCTTTTGAAGTTGCAGTTCCATAATATGGCTGTGATAAGTAGACGGCATAGCCTAGTTTTGTTTGTAGTCCAGACAGTCAGACTCCATGAATATCTTTTTGCGAAAATTGTGAAAAGAAGAAAAAAGTTTTGCCTGATCGCGATTCTTGCTTAATGTGGCTTGGTTTTTATTTTAAAGTAACCTCTTAGTTGTCAGGCCCGTAACAGCTGAAGCAGAAATACTTGCAGGTATTTAAATCTCACATTTATACACATCTTTTCAGTTCATTGTCCCCAAGCAGAAAGGACAAAATCAGCATTGACTGATGGTTAATTGTCCCTGCTGCAAGTAAACAAATGTCTAACAAAATAAGTGGCGGGACAATGGTCAAACCAAAAACATGGCATAATTACACTAAGGTACAAATGCTTTTTTTTTTTTCTCTCTCTCCATATGAGGTGTGTTTTTATTTTTGGTTTACGATATATCTTGTTGAAATATTGAGTAACGTCTCACTGTGTGTTTGTGTGTGTGTGTGTGTGTGTTGGCAACAGAACTTGTGATGGCACTGGTTCAGAATGAGTGTACTTAGAACTTTATCTCAGAGAAATGTGAATGTATGCAGAGGCATACATTCACAAAAAATGCAAATGCATTAGTGCCACCTAAATTTGAAACACACCTGAACAAATTAGCTATAAAACCTTTGAGGTGTGGTTGGACTTGCCCTTCTGTGCTTTGAAAATTAAATTGAGTTGAAGCATCTGCAGATAAATGCATTTTGCATTTTTTTTTAATACCTGCTGTTTTTTTTTTTTTTTTTTTCTTTTTTTTAATTTAATGTTCGAACAGGTTGTGAGGACGGTAGCAGGGTGACTTACTTGTCACATGATACCATGAAACTGAAGCACAGAAAACTAAAATCATCCCTCCATTAATGGGTAAATAAGAATATGTCATCATTGTGAGCAGACTTGCTGTAATGCACTGTCGCAGGTGGAGGTGTCTCTATTGCGGGCATGGCTTTGGAAATGGCTTCCTCATTTAAGAATGCAAAGATTGTACGTAAAGGCCCAATGCCAGTTCAATTGAAAAAGGATCCCCAAGTAGCTGAATGAAAGGTACTCCAACTTCAGGGTCTTGTCACCTTTCTTTGACAGTCATCAGACACTCAGGAATTTTTTAATATATACTGCATACTGCATAACCTACACTCAGACCTGTGACAGTGCATTGATGCATTAATGTAAAACCTTTCTTTGATTGTAGAGCAGAAATTATTGACAGGAGTTCTTTCCAAGCAAACTACAGAGGTGACTGTCTTTAATTTAGAGCTATAGTTTTAGGAGAAAAAAAGAAGTAAGCCATTGCAGATTGCATAAGCAATGCGGAGGGGAATTCAAGAGCCCTGAGTCCTATGCAATACCTTGGCGCATGTAAACATTCAAGAATATATGGAGAAAAGTCATTCAGTTAATTTTGCATGTCGATTACTTTTGAGCGAGGGACATCTGAGAAAAAAAAATACACCATGGAATGTCTCTAAAATGAAGCATGCAAACATCACACTCCATCTTTTTATGTTGGATTAAACAAAAATATTTTGTTTAAAAAAAAAAAAAAAATACAAGTGAGGTTAAATCAGTGATTGAAAGAATGTTGTGACTGTGCGCATGTGTGAATCTGTGCGTGAATGTGTGCAAGAAGCTAAGTCACAAAAAGCACTTACATGGGAGTCGAAAGGAACGCATCACACCCTTCTCCATTTAATTCTTCCATTTTGATAGGCCGCGTTTTAAAAACAGGTGTGACGAGAAAATGCATTCAGTGAGGGTATATGCATTTGGAACGACACTGAAAGGGTCGCTGAGTTTCGATTGCACTTTGGTCTGAAGAACATATCCAGCACTGAAAACTTGAGTTTTCCTCGTCTTTTCATTCCCACCTAGATGCTCCTTAACCCTCCCCCTCCCTCTGTGTCCCTAAATCCCATCTGTCCCAAGTAGCTCTGTTGTTCTAATTTCATGTACACCCTAAGTAAATTATTTTGTTTCATTGTGGATTTTCTTAACATCTAATAAAGGAATAAACCAAACCTCAGCCCGTGGTCTTCCCTGTCTTTGTTTTTTTGCTTTTTAGCTTTTATTTACTTAAATGTGGTGTCTTCTCAGAGAGGAAGCAAGAGCAGATATACATTTAAAATCCACATTCTCATGGTGACACTAGAGGGCAGGGTAAGGATGCTGTAGTAAGAACAATCAGCTCCTTCATTATTCATAGCACATAAGAGGCTTTAGTCACTGTTTCCTGTTAATGCTCAGTACTATCTTATTCATAAGTAAACATTTTGAGAAATACTCAGATTGAAAATCTGATCATTTTTTACTGTGGATTGTCATTCAAAAAAATATATATCCTGTTAGACTACTACTACTACTACTACAGCATCCATCCAATAGTTTGTAATGAAATAATTTCACTATTGCACTTATATATAAATTTATATATTGTACTTAGATATTGCAAAATGACATTTTGTGTGATCTGGCAACAGTGGGAAAAAAAATAGCAGAATGAAGTCTATGATGGCTGGAATAAAACGTCCTTGTGCTCAGTCTGCATACTACATTTTTCATACTTTCTAGGAGAAAGAATGTGCATCATTAAAAAGAAATAATATACAGTAGGTGCTACTCCAAAGTTAACTCTATTATTATCTTGCATAGTACAGTATATGAAGGTCAGTCATGATCTTGGAAACAGTATGTTTATTGTTTTTTTTTTTACCTTGATAATACTCTTTGTGTGTCAGTCACCCATAAAACACATTTAACTGCACAAAGGCTGCTGTACAAAAAAAGTTGAACTGATTGAATTTTACTGAACAGGAAGGTCAGGACCTGGGAAATGGGTTTCAGTCAATATGGCATTTTTACTGCCCAATAAAATACATGTAGGAAGAGTATTCTTAATATACTGTATATGTAGAAAACAGTGAAAATGGAAACACTCTTTTAATATAAATAAAAGCACAATGTTTTAAACCTCATGACCAATTAAAACAAATTCAAGATGTAACTACTGTAGTTTTGGAGAACGAACTCCCTCAGTAGCTCTGTAGGCAGGTGCTCAGGTTACCAGGTCGATTATTAATGCCTTCACTCCTGACAGGTGAATCCATCGACGGCGAACATTCTTGACTCGATTACACCGCACTCGCGGCACAAGTTTGTTTTAAAATGGCGGCGGAAGCGTCGAGACAGGTACGAAACATTAACGATACCGGATAAACTTGAGAAATGCACTCGTTTAATCGCTCGCTCAACGCCGGAGAACTATTTCGTCTCCTGTAGTCATGCTGTGAGAGCAAAAAAAAATGTCTGCCGCGTTGAACTTAATCTGTTTGCACTTGAGGAAGCGCTGGTGAAATCATTGAGTTGGCGTTAGCAGCAAGTGTACTTGGCGAGGTCCGAGGTGGTGTTTATGTTTACCGTCCGCCATTTGTTTGTGAATGCATGCGTGTGTCCCGACGAATGACCTGACCTCGGTGCTGTCTGTGTAAGTTCCACTAAACTGCGTTGAGGAGGCAGCGGAGTGATGGCGGTCCAGCAGTAGTCCCAGCATCACCATGGACCGCCCCGGCCGGCGGCTACCTGCCACCCACCTGTAGCATCAGCCGGCAGCATGGCGAACACGACCCTCGGTGCCCAGGACCGCACACACAGCCGCTGTGGTAGGTGACTATGTTGTACTGTCACAGCTCTCTTATGTGTTATCACGGTTTACACATATGGCACATAAACTCTGCCCTGATTCTCCCTGCTCGACATCACATGTCACGCCAAACTGCGTTCAAAAAAGTTTCAAGGTAAAAACAACCCCTGATATTGTAAACTCACACAGATAATGAAACCATGACACGTAGGACTTTGTGAGTTATTTAAAACCAGACTTTAATTCGGCATGCATTTAATATACCTAAAGTGAGATTAAATTTAATCAGTACACCTTGACTATTGACATATTGTTTGAACTCGACTTGAGCCAGAAGACAGTCTTCAATTCATCATACATTTATAGTATCAAGCCACACTTGCTGAGGTGGAATCTAAACTTTTAACCCCACAGTAAATAAACCATGACTCATAAGATTTTGTGATTATTTATCTTTTTTATTTTTTTTTATTTTTTTAAAGTCAGTCTTTAATTCTGCGCATATTTAAAATACCAAGCGGCACTTGGAGCTTGCTCAGATAAAATCTGAACTTTTATCTACAAGGGCTTGTTCATTACTCACCACCATCCTGCCAGACTGTGTTGAGGAAGTGGTTCCGAAAATTGAAATTAGATGCTTGTTGAAAACAAATACGACTCACAAATTTATATTGGCTGGATAAAGAGGTTGCCCTAAGTAGCTGAATGAAAGGTAATGATTTCTTTTTTTTAATGTCATGTGCCTTGTATTATATGCATTACACCATGCATTCCAATCCTTGGCTGAAGAAATGCCCCTTAAGAATGTGTATTGTGTCTTAACCCAAACAAAGAACCACTTTCTTTGAAAACCACTGAAGCATTTGCACACAGTTCAGAATTTGTGACGTTGTCCTACCTCACATGGACATGATGTTGCATTTCATCATTGTGCCTATTCATAATAATGTCATGACTTACAGAACAAGATTTGTGTATCTGCTCAAATGAGTGTTAACATTGATTTGTGACTTATAAAAACAAGAACATGCATGGTGGCGTGGCTACACAGTGCACAAGAGCGTTTTCATGCTTGGTGGTTACAACATGATGAGTGACATTGCATTTTTATTTAAACATAATACATTTCAAACAAAGATGCATGTTTGTTGGCAGACCATGATAATAGTAATAATAATGCATTTGTACAGATTCTGACATTTATTGGTGACCTGGTTGTAGATTATTTTGACAGTGGCACAGGAACAACCTGTTGCTGTGTTTTGGGACAAAGTCTACCAGGCTCACATGACAACCTGCAGGTCAGGGTTTAGAGCTGGGGAAAGAATCTGGCTTTGAGTGTCAGCCATTTGGAAAACATTAGGCCCTGTGTTAGGATTGGACTGTAAAAGTGTGTTTATTTTGCATGTCTTTCTAAAAAGACATGTGCTCAAAGCTTTTATTGTCAGCAAATACAGACACAATTTCCTGTTGAATAAACAAAACGCCTCCGCAGATGACAACTGTACCATGATGTTGTATGTGCTGTCAAATATATCTGAATCATGTCCATGTGAGTTAGCAGCTCTGTTAATGCAGCCTGAGAACTTGAACACACTCGCTTTAGCTTAGCTTCCCAGCTGGTGTTAGAGCATTGTGTAGCCCTACTGGGGTCCTATTCACATTACACTACAGACTCCAGTTACAGCTGGGTCACTGTGGGATTAGTTTTCAGCTCTCAAAGGTTCCACACCTATTTTCTCTGATGCCCTCATCATTTAGACGAAACCTTCAGCAATGTTGTGTCTCGTAGAGCTGCCGTTGTCATTTTTTTAAATTGATCAGGTAGTGTATAAAATGCCACCACAATCAGGACCAGATGAATTGTCTCTGTGTCCCTGGGGCAAAAATGAGCTCTGGGCCTCTGCTACCTTATGTTGCGCTTCCTTGGTGTGTACAGTATTACCAAACAAATCAGCAGTTACTCAGACGACCACAAACTAATTGCCACATGATGAAGCTTCTTGTCCCACTTAGTCCAGTTGGTAATTAGCCTTGATCACAATTCTCCAGAGTCATGTCTTCAAATGATTTGTTTACTCAACAGCCCAACGATATTCAGTTTACAGTTCTATGAAACTGAGAAAAGCAGCATATCCTCACATTTGGCAAGATGAAACCAGTGAGTGTTTGACAGTTTGGTTCAAAAAATACAGGAACATAGAATCGCAAAAAGCACAATAGGATACCACAAAATACATGCATTAGTTAGATCAAGAATTAAAGGTACCCTGTGGAATTGTGAAAAGTTATTTTTACATTCAATATTTCTTTTTAATTTAATGCATAATTGATGCCTAACAAATGTATTAAAAGCATCCCTTCCTCATAAAACATTTGAGAAGTCAATTTAAAAAAAATATTTGAAATCTTCATTGCTTCCAATTTATGGACCAGGGCAGCCTCTCAAGTCCTCTGGCTCTTTGAGTCTTTTAGTTGTTCCAAAGTACAGGACAAAAGCTTTTGGTGAGGCAGCCTTTAGTTTTCATTCTTTGAGGTGTTGGAACAGTCTGTCGGAGGATCTGAGAACAGCCGAAAGTGTTATACAAGTGTGATATCTTTAAATGCAACTTAAAACCCAACTCTTGAGCCTGGCTTTTGATTGGAATGTTTTATGGCCACTGTTTATTTTATATCATTATATTTATGTTACTGCATGTCTATTTTATTTAATTTATCACTGTCTTTTAACCATTTTATGAACTCCACAGCACTCCACATGATACCTTTTAAATAAAAGCAGAGTAAATAGTCAAAAGAATGTAGACCAAGAAAAGCCATAAATCAGTGAATACTTTAAGAAAGAGGGAGGTTGATCTCCCTTTGGCAGGTCAATCCACAGTTTAGGGGCCCTGACGGGTTAAAAGGTTGCTCATCCTTTGAACTCTGGTCAGAAATAGACACCACAAGACATTGTTTAATTGTGCAGTGGCAATAATTATACAATAACAGAACTTTTAATCTCAATTAATTGAATAATTGTAAGTAGAAGACTTGTGTAAAAATCAAACTAATTACATCTCCTATTCCTTTGAAGGTGTGTCTGGAGGAGCCATGGTGGAGAATGGCTGTGTAGTGAAAAACACAATTGACTCTGACCTCCATGATCATACCAACCACAACTGTCATGAACCCAGCACAACCCCGCACAATGAGCCCGTCCAGCCCAGTTACAAACCATCCTGCTCCTCTACCCCCATTTACTACAGCAGCCCCCAGAAAAGCTGCTTGGACCTGAACCAGGACAGCCACAGCTTGTCTTCCCAGGACTCAGGTATCCCAACTCTGGAGATCAACCCTCCAGAGCCCATCCTCCACAGCCACCAACGCCCAGGTGATGGAGGCCTCATCCTGGACTCCAGTCACGACTCTCCTGCCACATTGACGTTGGATGATGATCCCTCTGACAGCAATGCCATCCGCAAATCCTCCACCTTCCCCCGCAGTGGGTACGACTCCATCCGCCTCTTCAGCCCTGCCCTCAGATTATCCACCACCGGGATGATTGTTGGGGGAGGAGTCTTAAACCGCAGTGATGACATCTCTGTGTGCAGCGTGTCCAGCATGAGCACCGAGCTATCGGTCTCCAATGAAGACATCTTGGATTTCACTGTCACCTCTGACTCCAGCGCCATTGTTACCTTAGAGACAGATGACAGCGGTGCCACTCACTTCTCAGACGTGACGCTGTCATCATCACCAGGAAACCCCAGAGACTTATGGAGCCCTGTAAGACCGCATCCAGGGTCAGGTGTCAGGCAACAGGAAGAGGATGGCAGGCAGAAGAAACTGGGACCTCTAGCAAGCTTATTCAACAAGTAAGTTCAACTATAATCCGAACATCTTTTTTTCATAACCAAAAACTTTTTAAAAAGTTACTGCACTTCCATTGAGTCATACATACAAATGTTTACAAGATGTGCAAATGAAATTTCATCTCTATCTTCCATTTCTTCTTTCTACAAATTTCAGCCAGCACCAATGTGGTAACACTTAACCTTAGTGTGATAACACTTAACTTCAACCACCCTATTTCGTGTTTTACCATAAAACAAAATAAGTAAATGACTTAAAGTAAGAAATATGACACTTTTTCAATATAGATTTTGCATTAGCATTTTGTCTTTTTGCACATTTTCTGTCATCTGGATATAACAAGAGATAAAGCATGAAAATTGAAATAAAATAAAAATAGATATCCATTTTGTACTCTTTGCTGGAGGCCTTACAGAAGTAGACATTGCTCAAAGTTGCTTCACAAACCTTGCTTAACCAAGACATCCCTCTCACCGGCGTTGCATGTGACAGTTCACCCGGAAAGTGACCCTTTTAGTTTTCAGACTTTGCATATTGTTGCTGCAGTATCATTTTAATGAACCGGCTCTTGCTAAGAAAATCTTGTCTCAAAGCAAGGACAGGAAGATAAATAACACCTGACCATGCAAATAAACCCTGCTTGACTGCACCGAGGTGATTTATGCTTTCAAAGCAGAACTATTTGTCCTTTTAGACATCAGAGGTCGCCCATTATTTCCCTATGACCCCATCATCATCTTGGCTGAAGAATTTCCTGCAAGGAAACCATCACCACCAGATTTTACCTAAAAGTTACTGATTGGCCTGATTCTAGGAAACAACACTGCTACTCTGTTTTCAAAGGCATACTGTATGTGTATGATTGGGCCTGTGGTGTTACTTCCTCTTAAGCAGGTACATGTGTGATGCAGACAAAGCAGCAGGGGAGAACAGTATTTAACCTTTCAGATATTGCTGGTACCACATATCATCCTGTTTGTGATTACTTTAGTGTTTTGGCCAGCTGTGGTCCAGCCGTTAGCCAACATTTAAAAATACCCAAAAATATATATGAGTAAGAATATTGAATAACTGGAGAAATTTGAAACAGTAAGCTCACCAAAGCTATAAGCCAGCAGAGCAGCGAGTTACTGGGTCATAAGTCAACCTATTGTTGGTGATGCAAACAAAGCCAAACTGACTTGTAAATTGCCACAAGATCCTTCACTAGCAGTTTCTTTTTACCCTGAAAGACCTCTCTTATAGTATTCATTTACATACGATAATTAAGTGCTTTGCTCTGGCTGTGTTGATGATGAATGACAATGATGAGTGATGAATGATGATGAGTTTATAGTACAACCTGTGAGTACATTGAGATTGTATTACAAAGTTAGTTTGAAGTTTCTTGAAGTGGTTTTGAAGTTGGTTTCAGTCTCATTGGCCTCAGTCGCACTTAACCACTAAAAAAAAATCATTTTCGGTTTCTCATTTCCTGCTTTGCCACATTCCACTTTATAAAGTTTTCCTTGAATGAACAGGGAAGGGGAATTTATAGCACCTAGTCAAACTTTTCTTTTAGCTTTTTTTGTTCCTGGCAGCTGGTAGAAAATTCTTTTCACAGCTGTAACCTGACACCTGCTGTTTTTTTTTAATGACGTGTGTGTGAGTGTGTAAGAGTGAGATTGAGATTGAATGAGAGTCAAGATTTTCTTCAAGGTTGTTAGACCTACCTACCTAAGTTCTTTAAAACGTCTAATTAAAGCCTGTTATTATTGCATTATGGCTTGGGTCATAAATTCTAAATAAAAAAAACCTTAGGATTCATTGCATGATAATCACATATTACTTTTATAAATACTTTTTTTTAGACAAAATGTCCATGATATATTAACTTTCATGCAGTAAAATCACTTCACCACTTAGTACTTCACCACTTGGGTCAAGACTGAAATATCTCAACAAGTATTGGATGGATTGCCATGAAATTTTGTGTACACCCCCATAGTGCCCCAGAGGATGACAACTTTGGTCATCCTCTGACTTCTCTGTCAGCACCACCAGCAGGTCAAGATTTGACTTTGCTAAACTAAGATTAAGATCACATGGTAAACATTATATCTGCTCAAAGTTAGCATATTAACACTGTCATTGTGAATATATTGGCACCTTAACATTAGTATTGCTGTAGTACAGCCTACAGAGCCGTAAGAAAAGAGGTTACACCTACATTCAGGAGTCACCTAGCTTTCTTCAGAGTTGAACCCGTGCAGCTGAAGGTCTTCTGGTGAGCTGTGTGCAGTCACTGAGGCTAAGGTAGCTGTTGATGGTCAGTAAATGCCACCAAATTGTAGAGCTCCCTACTCATCTTTTTTCTGTTTCTACACGCGTCAGGTACAGGAGATGCGATGTCTGGGTGTGGAGCATCGAGAGTAGTTCAAAGGCACCTTTGGGCTGAGAAATGAAAGTAAACTAACAAATAAAGCACCGAATTACTGTTGCTGCTGAGTAATTAGTAAAGTAATGTAACTACTACTTTTTCAATCAGTAATGTGTGATGAGTATTCGTTGTAATTTTGAAGTAACTTGCCCATCACTGGTTAACACTGGAAATGTGTTGTCCTTGTTCATTTTCACCAATGGAAAGGCTTCGTTTTCAGTGTTCAGTGGTGCTGATATATGTCAGGAAAGAGACATTTAAGCATTCATAGACCACTGTCCTGTCTGTCACACATTCGTCACACCATTCAGTGGTAGTGGGTCGTGTGAAAAAGTGACAATGATGTATCCCCTGTACTTTGAGTGTAATATCCTCACACACTGAACCTGGTTAAATGGTTAAAAGGTGTCAGAAAAGTTTTTCTGGGCATTCACCCAGACACAACCTTTTTTTTTTTTTTTTTTTTTTTTAACTGTGATTGATTCTAGATAAACTCAATCAATTTGATTTAGTGTGACATGTGTTAAATGTCAGTACTTCCCTTGATCCCCCCTCCCTTTACCATTCTGTCCTGTTATCGCTCTCTGTTATCTCTCCTCCTTCACGTGGAGAAGTTACACATTCCCTCAGTGCCTTTCAGACTCCTTCTCCTCACACCCATTTCTCCCACTCCTCCCCTCCCATTTGCTAAGTCAGGCCTCTTATTGCCTGTTCCTGCACAATCTCACTCTGCCTGAACATGGTGCATGTGTGGGACTTTTTCCTCTCTGTAACTAAAACTATGGAAGTTGTGGGCCTAAATCATGAGTAAAGGAGAGCTTTGACTTCAACTGGAGTTTTGGGTTGCCTTTAATTGCTCTTCTTTGAAAGCCTTACCTCCATGTGCCTGTCTCTGTGTGTTTTTTGGGAAGGAGGACTTTGATTGTTTTTTTTGTGGTGACAGCAGGATGGCAGCTCCATCACTTCTTCTGTTCATTGACAGGTAGGATAATGCAAACCAACAGGTGACATAAAATGTTTTATAGTTGACATGTATGGCCTTCAGTTGTCTATGTGTGTTGTATCCAAGTGAGCAATAAATTTGAAAGTTGAGTAGTGGGGCTTTTGTGCTTAGAGTGTACTAAACATTTGTAGCCACTGGACTAAATGCACACTGGTCACTGGATCTGATGTGTTTCATTTGACTGTCATAAAAACCGCTTGGAGCAGCTCTACGCCCTGTTTACTGATGTCTTTTATGATGGGGAAATAAGTGAACTCAGTGTACTCTGCTTTCCCTCTTCTTGTACTAGCTTGTTTGGTATTTCTGTGCCAGGTTTCTTCATTGTTAGTCGAAGCGTATGAACCACCAGAACGCCGCATCACCTTATTTTCACACACAAGACTGAACACAAGTGTTGTGAAATGCTAATATTACTGGGAGACTTGACCGTAAAGCCTCGGCTTGAATTCAACATACAAACAAGCACCTCTGCCAGCCCTCTTGGATTTTCAAGCTGTTCCACTTGAGCAGTCGACCATAGCCGCAGCCATTCAGCTGTCACGTTGAGGCACATTTGGCCTGGACTGAATGCAAATCATCTTTCTGCTTTGATTTGTTTGGTGGCATACGCGAAAGGCATGCATGAAAACATGATGTTCTTATGAACTTTACAGAAAAATCTGATGTGGAAAGTGTTGAAAGTTGAGACTGAGTCATGCTTTGCTTTGTAAAGGTGGCACTCAGTTGGCCTCTGCACTTCAATCTGTGTAGCATTGTTTTACAGTGGCTCACAGGGTTACTCAAGTTCATCACTCCATAGTTCAAAGCCTGCTTGCACTTCATTTTTTCCACCTCAGCTTAGCCCTGCTTTGCTGATATTTTTGGGTAATAGGAATATTAATTGCAATGAATCCATTTATGTTAGATGTTAACCAGTTCATACATTTTTAACATACATGTCATGAGTACTTCACTGGCTGAGCTTAAAGGCTCATTATTGGATATTGTAGTTGTCATCACAGTATCAAACTTATCAAATTATCAAACGAGAGCATGGGTCATAAATGTGTCTAAGGACTGATGAGAGGTGGACCTTAACTTTTTTTTTATTATTATTGTTTTTGTCAAGTCACGTGTTGTTATTCAAACTTCTCTTTCTATTGTCATCTTTTCTTAAGATCAACTTTCAATTTTTCCCCATTTCCATTCCTTCAGTGTGATCTGTAAGCTGATATTTGCTTGCCTTTATGTTTTCCAGATAGAGTTGAGGTGCTTTGATCGCAGCAAATATTCTCGTATTCAAGTGACAGCTTTCCTTAGCAGCTCTGTATGTGAGTGTGAAATGTTACTCCACAAGTGTCGGATGCCTCATGTCGGATGCTGCATTTTTCTGTTCTCTTGGTAAGAAAAGAAAAATTGTTGCAAAGCTGCTGGTTGCTTGTTTTCCGCTCAGTGTTTCCCCTGTGCAGTTCTGAAAATAGCTGGATGAGATATGGATGTCACTTGTAGAACACCATCACTGCGTGTTGCACTGTGCTCACAAGCTGTCAGAACATAAATTACAACAAATGTGCTTGCCTTTAATATGTGTTGTCATTCAACTTCTTCTTCTTCTTCATTAAACCCTTGAGTCACCCACAGAATGAGGAAATGCCTTCCTGTGCTTGCATTATCTTTGTGTACTACAGTATCGGTAAGCAGTGGAAAATATGCAGGACTGACGTGAATCGTGCCTCTGTGAGAGAAGCAAGAGTGAGATGTTAACTTGAAAGTAAATCATGTTAAAGGTACCTTGCTGGATTACACAGCCTCATGTTTTTTGACTTAACATGCATAGCTTTTGTGAAATTCACACCTAGCTTTGGTTAGGGTTAAGTATGACTTGTCACTAGGTACATATGAAATGTTTTGGGGGACAGAAGAGACCAGGTTCTTTTGTTTTCAGGTTGCTGTGGGTAACTGAAATGTCACCAGGCAAACACTGTACAGATAAACTAATATCTTCACATAGGTTAGTGAAATGTGGTTAATGTGTATCGGTGCTGAGTTTCATAAGTTGTTGCGGCAGGCTGTGAAGAGCTGGTCAGCTGTTCGACTTTGATCCGTCACTCTACAATTGTTGTCTTTTTCTTCTGTCAGCAATTACTTAATCAGCTTGTCTTGGCCAATAACTTGCATCCATAGAGCTAGATTATTTTATAGTCCTGATAATGCTTTCTATGATATGCTTCTGGCTGTCAATGCTAGTAGCAACGTTTCTTTCTTTTTGTGCTGTGGCAACCAATAGCATGACTGTTGAAGTTTTTACAGTTTTTAGATGCAGTGGCATCTTTTCCATTGTGTGTTATTGACCATTTCTTTACAACAGCAGATCATTGATGTATTCAGAACAATGGTCACTGTGTTCCAACATGCAGTCCCATTCATTCCAAGTCAGTAAGCTAAGAAGGTTCTTCAGGCTTCTGCATGTTTGGGCTAGGAGCACATGTACATTAACATCCTTCTCTGGCTTAGCTGATTAACCAAAAAACTTTTTTTTTAAAGAGCTTTTTAAAATGTCTCATTTAATGTCTCAAAATATTGGGTGTCAGGTCACCTAGTGGTTAAGATGCATTCCATTTAACTGTCACCTCCCCAGTTCGACTTCAGCTGGGGAGCTTTGTGGCAGGTCAGTTGTTGCCCAGTTTACCACCAGTATACCTGGTACTGTTGGGATTGGGGCAGCTAGTTATAGCAGGATGGTTTGATTGGTGGCTACATCATGGAGTACTGACCAGAAAACAGCAGCGACTGGCAAAGAAGCACAACTGCCATAATGTGATTTGGTTCAGCATTCCTGGTAGAAGTAAAAATTGTATTATTTACAGAAATGTTCATAATTATGAAACAACCAGTGGCCGGTTACTATAATAGTATTGTTTTCCCGCATTTTGTCAAAATCGGTCCTGGCTCCAAATGCATAGAAGGAAAATTGTAAGTATTGTGTATATAGTTCAACAATATCACTATTCTGGTTGTCATTATGGAAAAGAAAGGATGGATCACTGGAAATTAGGTTTGAACAAGTTATTAATGAGCACAGCAGAAGAACACATGTCTTGATTATGACTGCCGTCTCCAAAACAAACACAGGAGCCTCCAGCCTGTAGCTGTGCCTGCTCTGCGTTCGGCAGCACGCTTCCTGTCATCACTATCCTGGAGGCAACCCATAGGGGTAGGGATAGGCTGTGTAGCAGTCGGCAGGTAAAATGTCAGATTGATCCAACTTGTATAGTCAGACCTCCTTTCCACCTCTCCATGTGGAGAGGTGCTCACTCAGGCCACGTGATGTCAACACAGCCTGTTTAGAGCAAAGGCTAATTAGTGTTTAATAAAATAAGATAAGATATTCCTTTATTCCTCCCTCAGTGGGGAAATTCACTATATAGCAAACAATTCCGGTTAATCAATTAAACATCATTATATAAGGCAGTTGTTAAGGTGAATTGCCTGGATAAATGGCAAGATATGAACTCTTTGATGTTATAACTCTTTACTCTGCCTGTTATGTCACGTGGCCTGTTCAGAAGAGGCTTTTTATTTGACCAGTTTATTCATGTCTTTTCACAGCTAGGCTCTATTCAGGCTTTTAATTAAAGCCTAAAACAGTTCTGTGACAGCACTGCACTGATGAATATCTTTAAAAAAAAACAACAACACACTGACGGAGTGGCTGGCTTAGCACAGAGAATTCTGCTAAAAAGAGGAAGTCTTTCCAGCAGCTTTGCATGTGGTATTTAAACACATTTATTTTAGTTTTTAGTGCAGCACAGACAGTCTAGTAGTGAACTGAAGTGGAAAGATCATAGTCTTCAACAAAAGCAGTGAAGATGCCTTTTTTTCTCTCCTTATTAGCAGCCATTATGGTTGATCATTGCTGCATGTAGCATGCTGGTGTCTCTAAATGCTGCTGTTTAACAGAGTCTGTTTCTAGTTCTATTAGTCCTATGACTGTGATCAGCCTGCCAGCTCACATGATGTCACATAGGTTGTTAAAAAGCTCTTTGGGTGGCCAGTCCACTTTTGTTCTTCAATCCACAAACTCCTTTTGTGAGCTTATCTCAGGCTACATCCGCACTTATACATTTTTGTTATAAAATACACAACTTTTGCTACATTTACCGTCCACACTACTCCAGACTTATTGAACCTCTGAAATGGAGAATTTTATAAATGCTGCAGGCCCCGTTTAATTTGAAAACCCTGGGATTGCATTTTAGTCTGGAAGAAATGGAGACTTGAAAATAATGATGCAGACACCCACATTCACTTCCTGAGTGGGTCCTATCAGTCACGACATGTCCTTCCCTGATTCATCATGCCACTGTCATGTGACCCTTTTCCGGAAGAAAACAAACATCAGCCTTGACTACCAGTGCTTATAACAAATTACAGGCGGTGCTGTAATGCAGTTAAATTTTGCATTTTCTTCTGCTGTGTGTTTAAGCTTATCCCCTGATGCCGTACCTCATGAAAAAAATACAGTAATAGCGGCCTTACAGGAGCAGTATTATGGGCTATCACTTTGCAAGGCATGCATGCTAATCAAATGTTCAATGGGATGTTCCTTCCTTTTGGAGGACCTTCCTTTTGTTTCCTATGCTTGTTTTGTCCTGCACAAATTGCGTTCACAATGAAACTGTAAATAAACAAAGCATAAATAGCAGTGACCCAGTGAAAACTGCGATCACAGCTTGTGTTCCACCTTTTGCTCTGTGGTATAATTACCTAATTTATTCTCCAGTATAAACCCCCATTCTCTTCTCATCTCTCAGGAGCCTGTTTGCCAGGAGGGTGAAGGACAGTCGGCCAGTGGAGCAGAGAGATCCAGGGTGGAAGCTGTTTGGGAAAGTCCCACCACGGGAAGCCCCCACTAAGGACCCTAAGAGAATACAAAAGGTACAGTCTTCATTTTTGGGATCACAGTATTGAGACGTGATAAGTGAAGACCATCCACCTTGTTGACTACAATTACTTCCACACAAGACACCACGTTACCTTTAGAAATCAGGCAAAAAATTCTATCATAGGTTTCCACAAACTTGTGTGACACTGCGAGATACCACTAAATACTTCACACCAGACCTTTTAAGCATACCATGTCATCTGAAGCTCCGCTCAGTGGCATTTTGTGTTCTATCCTAGAATAGATACTAGTCACATGAACCGACAAGATGTTTGTTTGCTTCACAGACCATTTCTTTGGTTTTCTGTGTATTTTGTTTGCGCTGATCACACACACCATTGCCCTCCTGACTGAGAGAACAGAGGAATTGTCTGCTCTAAGCAGCTGATTCCCTCTGACCATGAAGACTATAAAAAGACTTTTTCAACCTTAGAAAGTAGTTCAAACCTTGGTTGATTTATAATGAAAGGTACACAGTAAAACTATAGGTGCATCAATATATTGAAAGATAATTCCAATTTTTTTTTTCAGTTTGATTAGCATCTTCATATATAAAAAGCACATTAAAATTAACTTTAAATACAAATATCTGAAATTCAAACAATAGCATAAGTGTTAAATTTGACTTTATGAAACCCCAGATTTTAAATATATTATGTGAATGTTATTTGAATTGTCTTGATTTCAAGTGGTGGCTGCAGCAGCTTATGCTGCAGAACAGCTGTTGTTCAAAGGGCAAATGGATGAGCACCAGGCTTTTGATACAGTAATGCCTTTTTCCGGAGCTTATCACTGTACCATGGGACATTAAAGACCAATATGTAATACCAGCTTTATGACTCCTGCTCAGGAGAGATAACATAAGAAATGATGACTCAGAATATACTGTGAGCAGAGTTGCGTTCTTGCACCAACCTATCAGTGACATTTAGGTTCTTAAGCTATTTTTAGAATTCCACATGCTCAAAAGCAAACAACCGCTCACTGGTTTTTCCATTACTTCTTAGAAACATAATTAAAAGGGCAGGGCTAAATATTGACCTGGCAAATGTTTGACATTAAGCATTAATATCCACAAGGAGTCTACAGTATACAGTCATGGTTTTGGTAGCATGTGGGAAGTAAGAATATGCACCCAACAGTTTTTTAATGCCGCAAATGCCTGCAAACCTTTATCACTTGCTCAGTACCATGTATATTAAAATGCAATGGCTTTTTGAAAGAAGGATGGTTGAACTACTTGACGATAAGAACAGTCAGATTAGAGATGCTACATGGAACGAGGAGCAAAGCCACATGCAGTGATGCTACTAGTGTAACCACATTTCCCAGTAGTGTGGTGGTGTAGTTACTTTCAAAGTCATGTTGCTATTTTCATGTGGTTATTTTCGAAATCTTGTAGTTAGCTTTTTTTAGCTTTTTTTCCAGATCTTGCTATTTTTTTCCGCAAAGAAGCAGTGTCACACTACCAAATGCTATAGTACTACATTTTATTCATCTTGAATAAACAAATTATAACATATAAACTACACCACAAAGTCATGAGTGCACGTGTTTATGGTATTACTTAACATGAGACTTTTCTTGTAGTGAAATAGCTTCAGTGTTGTCTTCATAGCTTGCACTGGTTGGCTTCCTACTTTCAACAAAAGCATAATGTGTTAATGCTATAGCTTGACTACTCCCAATGCAGAATGGCTTGTAGCTCCACTAGTTACTGTTTCAAAGTAGCCTCCACAGAATAGAATAGAATAGAATTTAAAAAAGGTTAAACAAAGGTAGCAGAAGAAAAATTAATTTTACACTTGTATTGACGGCCTAATGGAAAACAAAATAATTATTTTGACATACAACACAAAATAGCCGAGCCAGATTACTAGACACTGATTGCTTCCTTTTTAAACATGCATTTGACTATAATTCTACGATTTTTCTAGACAAAGCGTAGTGTGGTAGTAACCTGCCACGAGCAGGTGATGCAGTGTTTGTGTTGCTCAGCTATCTGAAATTCAAAATGTCAAAATCTTTGAGAGCACTTTGATAGATAGATGGCTGGTGACTGAACACTCCTATAATTTCCCACTGCTATTCAGCATGCAGACAGGAAAGTGTCTCAGGCCCAATTAAAGAGCACGATGGCTCTCTTCTGGTGAAATAAACTAAAGAGCAAGAAGGCAGCTTGTAATTAGAGCCTGTAGAAACCTGTTATTGTGCTACCATTTACCCTGTGTCTGACACCAGGGAAGCAGCACTCTCTTCTGTGCTCTTTGTGCTGTTGAAAGGCCTGCTAATGTGCAGTTCCTACAGTTTACATATCAGCCGTTTAACATGTCACATACTGGCTTTAAATAGCTGGTTATGTTGACTATCTTGTTGTGCTGGTTAGAAATTAGACCCCTAGGACTGAAATGCTGTCTCTTACACAAGTGCGGGTGCGTGCACACCCACATGTGCTTAATATCTTCCGTCCATCTCATCTGTGGTTGTAACCTTATATTGGCCCTCAGGAATCTGCTAACAAGGCTAGGCTTTCAAGCTTTTGTCTTGCCGCTGATGCTGCTCCTCAAAGGCGGGGTCAGTAAACCCTGTTTGTGTGTATGTGTGGAACGCTTTATTTGCCTATGTTTTTGTTCAGCTTCTGCGAGACACACTTTGTGCTGTTTCCACCCAACTTCTCCCCTTTGAGAGCGACACTGTGAATTAAGTTTTATATTCTAATTTACACCACTTTGCGCTGCTGTGAGTCTGGAGACTTGGTGTTCCAATATATCTGGAGGCCTTAGCACAATGTCTGGTCACAGTGAATTTCTTCCTGCTGAAGAAAGTTATTGTTCTGTAACTTGCTGAGCCTCTAACTCACATTGTGTGGCAGCCCAGACATGTCTGAGTTACTGGGACGTGGGAGTGAGGCTGAATTAAAATCTGACAACATTCCCAGCAGGACTTTCAATTTCAATGTTGAGTCATTTAAAGCCCTTCTAGACTTAAATAAATGAGGAGTTTGAAAGCCATTAGAGACAGTTATGCATGAATTAGGCTGAAGCTTTAGATAGCGAATGTTTTGTCTTGATATTCACTATCTTCAAACAATTTTATTTCTGAAGAGCAATTTTTCTTCTGGTCAGCATGGAAACATTTCTCTATTCTGCATTTAGACCATCATGGGACACTAAAAGTCTGCTGAAAACCTGGACGATGACGACAATGATGATGATGACAATGACAATAAAGGAACAATGAAATCTGATTAACAGGTTTTAGAATAAAAGTCTGAGTAAGTGTTTTTACTGTGTAGAAATAGGTGACACAAAAGTCTTTAATTTTGTTAACCCTGCAATAAACCCTGCCATCATTCTCCCTCTCATAAATTTGTCCCTTTCGTCGTATATCCGCAGCACACCCACAAGCAGCCCCACTAAAGCGTCTTCTGTACTACATCATCATACTGAAATCACACAACCCTCTTTGTTTTCAGTTTCTAACCGGAGCTATACAAACTCCATTCACCACAAAACTCTTACTTTATGTTTCCTTTTCTCTGGTTGACACTATTGAACACTATTAACAATACATCAATGAGGAGTGGGCAATATGGATAAAAACCTCTATTACAGTAAATAAAAAATATTAATTGCTATACCAATATGCATATGTAGTAATATGTAACATTTTCTGGGAAATCTACTAAGAAACAGAAATATTAGTTTCTGGCTAATCTGGGAAATAAAATACCTGACAAATGAAGGTAATTCATCACATTAATACAATAATCATTAAAGAAAATTCAATCTAAATCTTAAAGGTATATATATTAAATGGTATATCATAACGGTCACTAAAATTCATTTCATGGTATATAAAGCATCATCATACCGCCCAATCTTATTAACAAGTAAAAAGGCTTTCCAACATTTAACAAAGGAAAGCTTTCTCAACAGTTGCATCATGGCAAGAGGACTGAATACTTGTAAATAAAGTAAATAAAAGCTTCGCTCATACACAGGTAATCCTTCCTCCTTGTGAAAGCTGTACTCTTACAAGTCTGTGTGCTGTATTATCAGGCAACCAGTGCGCCTATGTATACTGAGAGTCATCCAGTAAGCAGGGAGCAAAGCAAACCAACTTAAGCTGCAGTCCCGACTAAAGTCCCGACTGGTTTAAGAGAGCAGAAGGCTGAGCTGCTGAAACCTGATCTGTTACTCTGGGGTTGATTAGAAAGGCTGCCAGGGCACAGCAGAACGCAGAGCTCCTTTCAGCGCAGCGATGGTGACTAATAACACACGGCAGTGCTGATTTGCTGACACACACACACACACACGGCGGCAGCAGCAGACCTGATGCAGAGCCGCTGAGTGTAGCGTCACTGCTCAGAGGGGGGTGGGATAGAGGGGTATCATGCTGCTGGTGCATCGTTTCCAATGTGGGGTGTGTCCCTCCGTCGGCAGCTTGACTGTCCCTCTGCCCTTCTTTTTCACCTCCTCCTTGTCTCCTCACTCCTGGGTGCCCTGTTGCCAGGAGTGAGCCCTCGGGAGCAGCAATGACGCTAGGCTAGGGTTTTGGAAACGAACCCCCACCGGAGGACTGGCTGTCTGTAAGGAACTGCAGCGTTCATGGTGAGTGAGCATTTGCACTGTGAGGACAAGTGGGTGAGCTTAGTGACCCACTGTCTCTCTCCTTGTCTGGCAGAATCAGAGGGCATTGGTAGTCAGAGCGTGAAAGAAAGACAGCAGAGGAAGAGGATGGCTCGGGTTTCACATAATAGCCTCTTTCAGCTTGTTGTAGCTCTGTGCTTCGAGGTAGAAAGCAGAATGATTGTCAGGATGTCTCTAGAAAGATGTTCAGGTTTGATTGATGGACTAATGTCCACCCAGGAGATGACCCATCTTAATTGCACGTAACTCGACCTATAATGTTCAACTTGGTGCAACAAAAGCACGTGCAGCAGAGCGACAGCGCTGTCCCTTTTCTATTTTGGCTTTTTGAAGCATGTCATGGGATTTCCTGCTGTTCTCGCTGATGCAGTTAGAGAGACACCGAGCTTATTGGACAGATTGAATCGGTGGGACTCCGTTCATTTCAGCTTTCCAGTAAAACATGATAGATAAAAAAAGTATCGGCTTATATCTGAGCATTTGGTGCCAGTGCTCATGGTTCCATCTGTTTGTCTGGATATTGTACTTTTTTTTTTTCCATTTTGTCTCAACAAAGCTGCCAGATCATTACAGCCCCACTAACAGACTCGTGTTCCTCTTCAGCTCCCCTGTGGAAACTGTAATTCAACTGTTGGCATGTCAGCTGCTGTGTGCCAAATTATACTGCATGCAAATTAAATCATTGCATTAAAAATTCATTCAGGTATATTTAATTACATCAACAAATCCTTGTCAGATCTAAAATAGGTGTCATTTGCAGTTTTCTGTTACTATGAATAACCAGATACAATAACTTTGTGACTGAAGCATTTGCACTGCCTTCATTAATGGATTTAGTTGTTAGTGTATAGAAACCAACTGCTTTGTTTCAATTCATGATTTTTGTGGCACATGAGCAGAATGAAAATATTGAAAGAAATCAGACTGATAAACACCATTACACTGTCCTGCCTGAAACATAGTGAAATCTTTGGTCATCATTCACAAACCGTGGTTCTAGATCACTCTGACACCCCCACATGCAATTAACTTTAAAGATTGTTAGTGCACAGTGTATTTTCCTTTGTAATGGAATTGTTTGTGTGCATATAGAGTCAACGTGTTGGCTGCCACCAAACGAGGAGTAAGCTTGCCTCACACGTAAATTCCTTCAGATTCACATTTTAAAGGGACATGTGTAAAATTGGTAGTGAACCCGTATCCTGTCCCACACTAGCTGCCAAACAAACACACAGAAGCCATCTGACTCACTCACACTTTGTTCTGTGCTTGATGGGCTTTGGAAAACACTTTGGGACTGCCTCAAGGGCCTTCCAGTTAAAAGCTATGAGTCTGGCATGCAGTGAAACAAGGCTAAGCACCCTGCCGTGGCCTTTCATCTCGCAGCTTACATTATTGAGAAAGCTAGTAGTGTTTTCATTTGAGATATGATGCATAGGTGTCAATCCAGTGCAATAGCAACACAGTAGGACAGCTTTGTCAACATTTTTAAAAGTGGTGTCCTCAAGCCCATTTTGCTCCTTTTTGCACATAGAAGGAACTGACCTCCTGTTGTGTGTATCATGATATGGATTTACCTAAGTAGTACTTTAATATGATTATATGAGACTTTGTTAGGCCACATGGTGTGATGCCACTAACAGACGAGTTTCATATCAGTACCAGATTACACCTCAATGTCATCTTCAGAGCGCTGCTTCCAAGTGTCTATAGTTTAAACCATAAAGACCATTAGCAGTCAGCATGACAGCCAGCCAGCCAGCCAGTCGGTGCAGCCAATCACCCAGAGATCTCTTACACCACTACCAGGAAATTGGAGAAGTTGTGACAAAGCAGGTTGCCCTGACGGCAGGTTATAATGGGATACAGTTGCTGTTCCTGCAGATAAAAGCTGCCCCATATACAGAAAAAGCAAAATTCCACCCAAGAAGTGAGGAGTTTATTAAGATAAGATAAGATACGATAGCTTTTATTGATCCCCCTCAGGGGAAATTCACTTGTTACAGCAGCTTGCAGAACAGGCAAATTGAAGTACAGTATTTCAATGTTAGCAATGCAGTTTTTTCATTTACATTACCAGAGTTTCGCATTTCTGTTGTCAAATAGCTGTTCATGAAAATGTAACTTTCTTCAACAACTTGAGACAATAAGGAGCCAGGAGGTCTGTCACAGGGATATATTGAGTTCTGTGTTGTGGTCAGTTGTTACACTTGTTTCTTGAAACAGTGAGCTTAGGGAGCATCCTGATCTGTATGCGTTTACAAGTCTGAAGCTGTGGAGCCCAGTGGCCGGTCTCTCAAAGCTGAATAAAGCCCCAACCCCCCTCAAACTTAAAGCAAGGACTGAAGTACAAAGAACTGTTCCAGGAGTCTGTGAGTGTGTGGGCCTATTAAGCAATCCAGCCTCATTAGACAGGGCCCAGGTAGATGAAAAGGATGCGCCGTGTCAGTGCTGCCAGTAAGAATATGAGGAAGCGTTTCGGTGAATTGTGTAACAGTGTGTTTGATGTCTGGTAAATGTCCTCAACTATGTGACTTGAGCGTCGGTCGGGGCTGAAAGCTACAAGTTTGTAAAATGTAAAAATCTAGAGGTGTGGAGGACAGAAATGAACTTCCCAGACTTCTGTAGCCCGCTCCTCATCTCAGCTGCAGGCTAGAGCTACATTAGCTGCTAACACACCTGCATAACACACCTGAACCTCGGCCCAAATTGTTAGTGCTCCTTTTGACAAGGAAGAACAGTGCATGAAACAAAACAATGATATCTATGTTTCTGCTACATCGATTTTAGTTCTTCTTTTAAAAAACTGCCCATCGTGGGTCAGACAATGTTGGGGTTTTTTTTTTTTCTTTTAACCCGTACTTGCTTTGTATATAGAAACAGTTGTTGTAGTGACCAAACCAGTCAACACTTCTTTGTGCAACATTGAAAACACAAGGAGTTGCTGGTGCCCCTCTCTCTTCAATAAAAACACAATATCTTCTAATAATGATCTATTTAGATATATATTTTTTAGATATTTTAAAAGTGCTGTCATATAATATGCCTGTGGCATAACTTGTAACCAGCTTTCAAAAGGTGTAGTAGGCCAGTTTGCATTTTGTGTGGAAAAAAATAAGTCGAAGTCGAGTAGAAATGGTTAACTCTAGGAGGAAGTTTGTCTGTTTCCTTCTCCCTGCTCTTATTGACTGGCAGAGGAATGTAATGTCCATTCTTATCTTTTTTATAATGTAGCTAATCAGTTTTGGTTTTCAACCTCACATATTTATAACTTTTACACCACTCACTTCACTATTTGCACTATGTGGTTTCCATCACATTCACCTTCCCTTCTGTACTCACCTCTCAGTACAGCTACACACAACTGAACAGATGCCAGATTGCCCTTTCCCCCCAATCTACCTCACTCTCCTCTTCCTCTTCCCCCCTCTCTCTGCAGTAGCCATCCATTCTCAGGGTGCCAGCTCTGGCTAACCTTTTTATTAACCTACAGCTGTTCCCTCGGGTACACACTGTCTTTAATACACCAAACAGCAGTCCATGCAAGTTACCTGTGCATTAAAGCACAAAGCTATTCAGTACTGACTAAAGGCAAACCTGGTCAACCATTCACATAAGCGAAAATATTGTTTTGTCAATGTACATTTTTCTGTTTGTGAGTATCTGGCAATGCAGCATCTTGACATAGCTAATGAAGTTCGACAGGACAAGAAACATGAGCATTCACGTTGTAAACAAAACCTCACCACCAGATATCCAAACTTATTTGGAAGAGAAAATGAGGGCAAACCGTAAAAATTGTCATCCAAACTGTCTGTTGTAAACATCCATCATAGATTACTGAAATCAAAGCTCCACTTTGACCCACTGTACTTACTGTAGTTGTGTGCACATGGAATATTCTCATAAAATAAGGGATTATGAGTCACGTTTCAGTTGCACACACATTCAGTTTTTAAGTGGTTTAGGTATTCTGGTCCACCTTGGGATTTGTTTACAACCTGTCCAAGCACAATTTTACTCAAACTACAAAAATAAGACACTATAATTAGCCTCCAAAATATTTACCTCGCTAGTAACCAAGCTAGATTGCTTGCCAACTAATCATTAACAAGCTTGCTTGCTATTGTGACTAATGTTAGCATGTAGAAAAGTTAAACAACTGGCTCCACAAGTAGTCACTACGTCACAAAGCTTCTAGTGCTGGTGTGGCCAGGGCTTTAGAGATCTTAAGTTGGTTCAGGAAGTGGAAAGGTGTGGGCTTATAAAGTCCATTTGGACAATGTGTGTGATATCGGGCCATAAAAATGAACCATAAAGTGTGTGGTTTCACAAACAACACAAATGTCAGTCTTTGTTTATCCAAGTTTGTCATAAATGACATACTTGGGTAAATAAAGTGTGTCATAAATTACATAAATGCTCATTTAAAAAAGCATTTTTATCTGGCTTTGCAATCCGCCCTCTGCTCAGCCTGAGGGTGATTTAGACCAAACCTGCAACCTGGTGATAATCCTCAACGCAGTGCAGTCAGAGAGGGGACAAGAGGAGAGTGACTGACTGATAGACAGATTCAAAGAGATGATAGCGGGGGTTATGGATACCAAAGAAGAGGAAAAGTGGGGGAAAGTACACACGATAATGGTGACTCACCCTCTGTGCCGGGCTATACTCTCATCCCACTGCTGAGTGCAGTCTTACCCATGAATCACCTGCACTCTCCAGCAGTGGAGGAGTGGTTTTCCATTAGCACTCTTCACTTTCAGCCTCACTCTACCTCCTCTCTTCCTTCACCATCTCCCTTAATTTGTCTTCTGTGTCAACTGCTCTCCCTTGATGCCCAATCCTCAAGAGATGTTTTAGGCATTCTACTCTTTTCTAGGCTTTTTCATCATTTATCTCCTCCTCTCACCTCTTTTACATCAGCCTGCTCCTCTTATTCCTTCTCCTTTATCTTATTTGCACATAAGTAGCTTCCCTGCTATGTGTAAATAAGATGATAACCTGTAATGACTTTGTGGAGGCTCCTAATCCAGCACTGGATATTATTTCAGTCACGCTCTTAGAACTTTAAAACAGTGCATATTTTGTCCATTTTTGCTGGAGTTTCCATTTAACTTTGTTTGCCACCAGGATAGTTTGCAAATCACCTCAGCAACTAGCTTCTCTGTATCCGAGATTCATCTCAAAAACTGATGGATCTTTGAGGCTCTGGAATGGCTTAACAAATCATTGCCAGTGACAAAGCAGGTGCCCCTCATGCTTGGGTAAATCCTCTCCATTAAAGAGGGAAAGAATTCCCGCAGATTCAAGGTCTTTTTAATTTTTGTTTTTACATGCATCACTTTTTTTTTGGCCAGGAATAGTAATGACAACTTTGATCTAATACTTTGATGAGCTGATCCAACTAATCTAGTAAAGAACTTGGCTTTCTAGCCTGCTCTATAAGTGAATGTTATGGCTATTTTTATTAATTCATGGTGGGTTTATTTCTTTCATAGTCTCTCCTCTCACGGCTGTTCTGTGATGTGCTGCCCTCCTCCTCAAGCAAAAATCCAATCTGATTCAATTACCTTTATTTGTCCCTCAGGGCCAATGGAGAGCAGACTCTGGTACAGCAGAGCGCAACACAAAGGCAGATTAATAACATGGGCTACATCACTAACAGTCAGGCACACACCCTCACACACCCCTATTGTAGGAATAGATTTTCCTGTCTGCATTGTGGCCTGTGCTGATCAATGTGAGCGTCCCTGTGGCAGCACAATGTTGAGCTGATTGCTTGCAGTCCTCAGCCTGCATTATTAAGCAGCTCAACAGACACTGGAGGCCATTTTGGACACGCAGTATGGTGTGTGCGTGCTCATATTGCACTTGCCCTATTTACAGTAGCTTCCTAATGAACTCGTTAGACAACGTTGTGTCTTACAGAGGTCTCTGCTAAAGTCTTCCCTGATCTGTCTGTGCTCTCTCATCTCCTCTAATGCTTACTCCTGGATTTAGGCTGAGAGCTGCTACCGCACACACACACGCACACACAACTTGTAAGTCAGCTGATAGTTGACCTTTTGTTAAACTGCTCTGAGGCCTTAGCTGGAACAGGCTGAAAGTCACATGGCCTCCTCTTTCTATAGGCCTGCATCACACTGCCTGGTAGAGCAGACTCATTAGATACCAGCTGACAAATGCTCAGGGACCAAAAGAGCTTTGTCACAATGTTGTCAAGACATTTCTCAGTTTTTCTGTGTGACTTAATGTACACATACAAGTCATCACCCTGATCTCTTTTCTTTTCCTCTGCCAACCCATTAAATCCTAGCAGTCTGTGTCTCACCACAACATTAGCTTTGAGGTCAGCTGTGACCCTTGTGGCAATTTCCTCTGACTTTGGAGCCATATGCATGTCCTATTCTTACTTAGACATGGAATATAAAGCAACTAATCCACCAATTTCCATTCCGTACTCTATTCTTCACTTTTTGTGTAAAAGTTATGGACCTGTCATTGCTAGCAGCAATGAGAAACTAAATATAATCCAAATGCAACAGGCCTCAAAAGCACATTGGTTTTCCTGTAACACTGTTGTAATTAAAACTCCACTTTTGTTGCCAGGAATATGAAACAAAGAGTGGCAGAGCTGGACCTGGCAACCCAACATCTCCCAGGCAGAGCGTGAGGAAAAACCTGGACTTTGAGCCCCTCTCCACCACTGCACTTATACTGGAGGACAGACCTGCGTATGTATACTCACATAGAAACACACACACGCTGTCTTAGATCTTTGTGTTGTTGGACTTTCCCACATTTTTCATTCTCCCTCACTGCCAGTGAAGTTTGCTTATCAGACAATAAAGCCTTGTCTGTTGTCTTCCTATCTTCATCTTCCCCTCATTCCTTCTGTCCTCAGTCCTCCTTCCTCTGCAGGGTCATTAGACTCCATTCAGTATTGTTCCAGCTCGTTTGACGGTAAAAGAGAAGTACTGCTGAAAGTTTAATAGCCCTCCAGCCACCTGACTCCATTACCATGCTTTTTTAGCATTTTACTTTTTTTTTTAACATGCTGACAGACAGACAGACATATGCTGCGTCTCATCTTTCATTCAGTCGTGCCACTCAGCTGCAAGATTAGCACTTCTGCTGGGGAGCATAGCAAATGAAAACAGTAGCACAATTTAGCCAGATTTCCTGTGTGAACACAAGGAAGTTTATTCTAACACCATGACTGGCAAAACTAAATTCAGCTGCTGCATGCAACCTCCCACCTCTTTTCCTTCTCTACTGTCTCCCCCTGCTGGTAGAAATAAAAACATGCACATGCTGTTAAAATTTTTGGCTAAATAAGATTGGAATGCAACATCGAGCTATGCTTATAGAATGGAGAAGAGTAGTTTATTTTTGGTGCAGTTTGGCTTTTGAAAAAACAAACGCTGGAATTGAATTCATTCACATGACACAAGTATTCCACACTGAGATTTAGCATGCTGGAGCTGAATACACTTAATCCCCTAAAATTGTATTACCCTCAACTGACAAGACCTGAGAAAACATTAAAAGATTTTCTTGAAGCAAGTGTAAAACTAGATCATATTTGCAGTAAGAACAGATACTAAAATGCCTTGCTGTCACTGAAATTTACAGAATGAGCATGTTTATAAAATGAGAAAAAAATATTAATTGCAGGTCCATTTCCTAGCTTTTCCTGGAGCTTTTAACCATATCTCAGTGTTTATCAGCAGGTGGACTTGGCACAGAACAGTGAGATGTAGTTGAAAGTTTCAGAAAAAGTGCAGTTAATTGGTTTTTCAGTCTACTGTTTCCATTTGGCAAATTTGTCTCACTCTAAGGTCCTTTAAGTAGCCATTCTGGTGCTTAGGGATTCGCTATTACTTGACCAACGCCAGGGAAGGGCTCCTGTCCTGTTCCTCTGAGTTTGTTTTCCTCTCTTTTTGTCCCACATGCCTGCTCTACACGAATAATACAATTTAAGCTCAGAGGACACATGGTCACTAACCCATTCCTTTGTGATGATGTTTGTGTGTTACAGTAATCTGCCTGCCAAGCCAGCTGAGGAGGCACAGAAACACAGACAGCAGTATGAAGAGATGGTGGCCCAGGCCAAGAAGAGAGGTGAGGTCATTTGACAAAGTAATCAAGGTTCTCTTACTATTTTCCAGACCATACAGCTGCAGAAAGTGAGGTCCTATCTGGAGAACTAGAATCCACCACAGCTACATACAGGAATCTTTAAATTTGGATAGTAATGTAGTTTGATCTCTCCTGCCTTAATAAACACCTGCACTTGCAATACCTGCAATTTGTCCTCCAGCTTACTCTAAAGCTTGGCACACTACTACACTTTCCTTTTTTTTTTATTAACTTTGCCTCTATTTTGGACCTACCCACCTCTCTCCACACTCCTGTCTGTAGAGTTGAAGGAGGCTCAGAAGAGAAAGAAGCAGCTGGAGGATCGATGTAAGCTTGAGGAGAGCATTGGCACAGCCGCCCAGACCTGGAACCAGGAGATCTTGCCTAACTGGAGTACAATGTGAGTACAAAGAAAGACAGAGTTTACAATGATAAATAATTACTGGTGTTCCAAGCGTTTTTCTTTGGAAACTTAACTTGTTTGTGCAGAGAAGGAATTTACCAGTACAAACAGAAGTTGTTCGGCTAAAAAGATGAACATCTCTTGTCTCTCACTGGTCTGTTCTTGTGTTTTAGAGGCAATGTGCTCCTAAATGTAACAGGATTTTTCATGGATAATGAAAGTTGAAAACCAGAACCTGAATGGCCAGGCTCTCACTCTAATGCATGCATGTACAAGCGTGTTGCCTTGAGCATAAAATTTATTACACGATTGTTGCACTGTAAAATGATGACCAAGATATTAGTACTACACAGGTCTACACAGAGAATACTAATTGTCTGTCTTCCATAAAAATAATCATTACAGCACAAGACCGTTTTTGGCATTTATGATGTCACAGTCGGGACCATATTGGGAGCATATAGTGAACAGCTGCTAGAGAGCAGCACTGCAGGGAGACTATACAAACAGATGATTCATTAGGATTAATAAAACACAACCTGTTTTACAAGCAGAGCTGCCTTATATTCATTCCAGCATGTCGATTTGAATTAATATCAATGTCCGTGCCTCTGGTGTACCTCCTAGTCGTACAGTCATACTTGTCGCACCTGCTGCACCCAGACCCATTTCATAACTTTCTGGAAAATTACAGGGTATATACCACAGACCAAGTGGAGCACATGGAACCCATTTCTGATGTTTCTTTTAAAATATTTATTTATATTATATTTTATAATATTTTATATATTTTAGATTTTTCAATTATTGTTTTACATTAATTTATTCAAGAAATATGGTCAGAACAGGGCAAATGTAATACAGGACATGTTATTAAAGCATTGGAACTGTTAAATTGATTTAAAATTACCTTCAGTATAAAAAAGAGTGAGAGTTGAGGCAATATATAAAGTAAAACCAGTTTAGATAAGAATTAAGGCAGGAGAGGGGAAGGACGTTGATTAAAACGGGCAAGTGACCCAAAGGCCCTTCGATAACCATTTTCACAGGCTGAGGTATAATTTGAAAAGAAAATTAGTTAATAATTTGGACTGATTGAGAAGGAAATAGATGAATAAATAAACGAATAATAGTTAAGAAAATGTTGCAGAAGAAAAGAGCCATAGCGTAACAAATAAACATATTTATTTGCAAAGCCCTTAACACTGTCAGGTCTCAAACCCAGGTACATTGTCTCAAAATTGAGGGGAATTGCCACTTTAAATCTGGCACACACCCACACAACTCTGTTGAAAATTCTGTGGATTTTCTCATTTTGTCTTATCCATTGGTTAAATGGTTCTATGAAGACCGCAAATAGGAGCAGGGATAAGGGACATCCTTGCCGACAACCACGTTCTAATTCAAATGAGCTTGATAATGATCCATTAATCCTCATCTTTGCTGTTGGTTTGGTATACAGTGCCTCTATTGTTTTGACAAATTTTTCATGAAAGTTGAACCCAAACAACACATTATATAGAAAGTATAGTATATAGTATGACCACTTCCATATTGCTCTGTTTTATGTGGTTGATTACATGCAGGGTACGTCTGATATTGTCTCGGGTTTGCCTCTGTCTAATGAAACATGTCTGATCTAAGTTGATAATATCTGGGAGAATATTTTCTAATCTCTTCGCTAGAATCAACGTGAGAAGTTTGTAATCTTGATTTAATACACTAATTGGCCTATAGTTAGAACAAACCAGTCTATCTTTCCCTTCCTTTGGTATAATTGCAATTACTGCCTCTCGTCATGAAGGGGGAATTTCACCATTTTCAAGTACCCAATTAAACATTCTTAATAATGGTGGTATTAATAATTCTTCAAAGGTTTTGTACCATTCACTTGTAGAATCAGTGCTGCAGCAGTGGAAGAAAAGACTGCCACCCTCTGATGTGCTAAACTTCCTCTCCACATTTAACCCTGCTCCAGGTGTACATCTCGAAGAGTGAGAGACCTCTGGTGGCAGGGCATCCCCCCCAGTGTCAGAGGCAAAGTGTGGAGCCTGGCTGTGGGCAACGAGCTCAACATCACACATGGTACATGGGAGTGAGTGTGCATCTGAGAGTGTGTGTGTTGTTTACGAAGAGAAAAAAAAGTTCACACGATCTGTTTCCAAAGCTACATTTACTGTACTGAACCTATGATTGTCATGTAATGTTTGCACAGTTACCTGACTGCTCCTTGTTCATCACTTAAAAACACTCCAGTATGACATCTTGGTTCATTCAGTAGAACGCACATACTGTACTCACACACACGCGTGTCCATGCGTGTAGCATTTTGTCTCAGTGTTTTAATTTAATAAGTGGCAGTGAAATAGATAAAAGAGGGAGGAATAGTGTGTCCATGAAGAAGGAGCATGGTCCAGTGATTCCCACAGTACAAGAGGGAATGAGAAGCATTTCAATGAGTTCTCGAGTCTGGATGGAGATCACACACACACACACACACACACACACACACACACACAAACACACTGCAGATTCATCCTCTACTTGCTAAGCATGACTTTGAAAGAGAAAGCTCCTCAGCACCCTCCGGGCTACTTACAGATAAGTACTCGCTCACTGACTGCTGAGCTGGCTCGCTCTGTGTTGGACTACTCAGCCTTTTAAATGGAGCCCAGTCCTTTGCATTATCATTCTACACACATGAGGGGTGTAATGATCCATCCGTCTGGATGGATGTATCGATTCAATGATCAGTGATCATTTATTTTAAAATTTCCTGGGCACACTGTCCAAACACACCTCCTTTCCAAACATTTGAGCACTTATATATACAGTATTTTAGTGTTTGTTGTCTGTCACCGTGTTGGTTTCAGTTTTTTACAAAATCTAACAACACTCCCAACAACTAACTGAGTTGGATTCCTTCACAGAAACAACTGAGTTGCTGCAGGGAGTCTGTTTTCCCCCCTCATCCTCACAAGCAGCAACACACTGTCAACCTGATCTCATCCTCAGCTGAGATCAGGTTGATAGTGTGTTGCTGCTTGTTAAAGAGTACCTGTGACAAACAGAATATTTCCAACAGGAAATGGAGAGTTTTGTACATACTCATCGCTAAATTGTATTTTAACACACACACACACACACACACAACAATGCCGATTGCTGCAATTTTCTTTAGAAAATTTGTCGTGTAATTGTAGTCAAATCTGAACACACAGACATGATGCACATATTTTTAGATTCACTGTGACTTATACTGTCTGAGAATATCATTATCTTCTATGTCCGTTGCACATATACATTCATTAAGCCCCTTAGAAATCATTGAAAAAGACACTCTTAACTCCAGACCTGCCTGAGAATTGTCAGGTTATGAAGTTTTCTGTGAATCGATTCAGAAGGGCAGATAATTAGAATCTTGATTCTTATGTGTTAATGGCCTTATCCCCAATAATAGTCTTACACACTCACATTGTTGGCTCATTAGAAGCAGTCTGAGATTTAGTATATTTGTTCACATATTTAAAGTTTGTTCGCATATTTAAAGTTTTCATTAGTGTTTAATCACCTGAAAGTAGGAATCATTTTGTGTTTGTTACCTTAGAATGAGCCCTTTATATCTACAGAGGGAGCGTGTCCTGTTCCACGGTGCCAGATGCACTGCCATTTTTCTACTGTAGCCCAGAAAGAACAAACCAAACACTGGCTCTCGAGAGGGCCTTGCTCGTTTTTACATTACTTGAAGGCCTCCGTAGGCTCCTCACTTGAAAAGAGATGGATGAGGGGAGGGGTCTTCAGTTGGTTGCAGTCTGCAACCTTGCTGCTAGATGCCACTAAATCCTATACACTGGTCCTTTTAATATGTTTTTTTTATGTTATATCCCTAAAGTATATCTTCGCATTAGATTGCAGTTCTAATCTCAGTTGCCTGAAGGCCTGTTCAGCATGGCCTGAAGTTGCCATTTACTGTAGTCATTATTAATCTGCTGGTGTTGGGTACTGCACAAGGTCAGGCCACCAGTGCAGAACTCTGTGTCATGTCTCTGAAAGCTCATTATTTCGACCCAGTATTTCATCACTAGAGGGCAGCCATGAGTCAAAGCTCGAGCTGGGAGCTTCAGTGTACTTCAACAAAATACATGTCTTCTGAAAATGGAGGTAGAGGCGTTTCCTTTAATCAGCCTTAGTGTTACTGCTGCAGAGTAAAATGAAGAATCCTTTTTATCACCTGAAGAGGTTTCTGTCCAGTCATCATGTTCTCTGCTCAGTCTCTTTAGCCTCTGCCTTTCTCTCATATTGACTGTGCTGTGGTGCTGTTATGTGTCCCTGCAGAGCTGTATAACATCTGTCTGGCCCGGGCAAAAGAGAAGTGGAATACCACACCAGCTCCTGCCTCAGAGCCTGAATCTGAAGGTAAAGACAGAATTGCAAAAAGTCCTGGCTGTGTCCTATAAAGTTGCCCATATTAACTCCCAAATCAACATGGCTACTAGATGTTTTACTGTAAATGTTTTAAGGTTTTTTTTTCTTTGTTTCCTTTGTGTTTATGAATGTTTGGCCATGTCTTCCAGATGCTGGTTCGTCAGATCGGGAGTCGAGCCTGGAGCTGATTAAGCTGGACATCTCAAGAACTTTCCCCCACCTGTGTATCTTCCAGCAGGTCAGTGGGACAAGCTCAGCCACCCCATACAACACTGCTGGGTTTAATTCAATATAGTGCTACCATGGTAACGTTAAAGAAACACTAAAGCTCAGTCACTCTGACATTATTGTAACAAAGTAAATCCAACACAGAAATGTCTGCGTATCAGTGTATTTCCAGCCTCTTTGTTCCATTGTCTTCATTATTTCTTTATTCATCATCAGGGCGGGCCATATTATGATGTGCTGCACAGCATTCTGGGAGCGTACACTTGTTACCGGCCAGACGTTGGCTACGTAAGTCTCAAACACACATTTTATGATTTTATACTTACTGGATGTTTTTTTATGGGCCTTCATGCATGTGTCTCTTTTATATGCGGTATGCGTTTTGAGTGTGTGGTAATATTAAAGTGGGGAAAACATCAGCATATTGCACATTGGTACAGGCTACAGCATTGCACAGTAGTAATACTTGGATATTGTGAAGGTTATAGATGACACAGCACAGACTTGGATCTCCCACACAACATCTACATAGTCTATTTTTATCTTAAGTAACCAAAGTTTGATTGCGGTCTGGATGACTAACATCTTACAGTATTTAATTTCCACTGAGAGTGAGGTGTCAGAGAGGAGGAGTTTCAGTATTCTTTGGGCCTGCATGACTTTACACTGCATTTCCATCCCGATGCCTCTCTGATTTTAGTAGAAAAAGATGCGCCAACGTTAAAGCCAGTGTGCAGCCAACTCAGAAAAATACAGATACTGAATAAAGCATCAATAAATGAGCTGCTGTTTGTAAATCACCGTCATTATCATGATGAATAATAAATAAATCTTCATTATTAATCATGTATTTTATTATTTACATTCAAGCTGTGTATCCACCAAATATATGAAACATGCCAATTTGTGCTTGTCTCATGTTCAGTACATCTCTACAGTGCAGTACCCAGTGGTTTGGGCAAGGCATTTCTGCACTGTGTAGGTGTGATTTCCCAGTTAGCAATCCTCCACATCTTTTCCTTCCATCTACCTCCTCTTCCCTCTGGGGAGAAGTTACAAATCATGTGACTCACTAGTCTATTCCCAGACTCACATCATGCCCTGAAGTCCCGACCCTCCTCTTGATTCTTCTGATCTGTTTTGTATGTTACAATAAAACCTGTTATATTTTAAAATGAAACCTTGGAGATCAAAGCATAAAACTTGACTTTGAGAAATAAATAGCAGTTTGGACCGGCGTAAACTTCTCTTAAATAGCCTCAGTCCTTGATGTTGTTTTAAACATCATGCTCTACTCTTATGTTGAAATCCTGTGTGAACTGCTGTTTTTCTTCAGAGCCACATTATGCTTGTTAATGCTGTGGTTTGCCGCGCTGCTCCTCACCACAGCCCCATGCTGTTTATACTCAGTAGAAATGACTGTGACTTCCTGCACTGACCCCAACCCCTGAGCTGCTGCACACACACACACACACACACTGTGCATCAACTTTGCATGCAGGTTTTTATTTGTTTTTCTGCATCGGCATTTCATCTGTCCTTCTAGCCTGAACATCCAGACTGAAGTTGAACTGTTTATGATTGTAAATTACCGTTTGGATCAAATTATATAGAGCTCTTTAAATGAGCAACAGCATCAATGATGGTGTGGTGCAAACTCAACTTTTGCAGGTGTTAACTTTCTGTCTCCTTGCCTTCAGAGACGGAAGTCAAAGTATGTTTTGAAGACCCGTTAACGCTTTTTTTCCCCCCTGTTTTGTTTTTGTGTATCTGTATGTGTTTAGGTGCAGGGAATGTCGTTCATCGCAGCAGTGCTGATCCTAAACCTGGACACAGCTGATGCCTTTATAGCTTTTGCCAACCTGCTCAACAAGCCCTGTCAGATGGCCTTCTTCAGAGTCGACCACAGCCTTGTCAGTATACAAACATACACACGCACACACACACGTGCACACATTTACAGCTTTACATCATCAGATTTAAAAATGTGCACAGACACTTCACATACAATGGCTGGAAATACAATTTATATACTTGACTTTTAGAATCATTGCAGCTTGTTATATTCCACATAATCATCACAATATATTTTATGCAAAAAAGCCCCCGTCTTACATTTAGATCAGGTGAAGGAAAAAATAAAGAGCATCTGCCGACGAGATTAAAGCTCTTCATTTACACAAAATTGCACAAAATGGATTTCATCTTGTGGATATCAGTTTGTTGTTCACACCATTATATAACACAGTATACAACACTATTTGCAATATAATCTTACCCTCCAGATACTGAAATAATGATACGATAATAATACAATAATAACAATAAGCACAAAAATGTTGTCACCAAAAAGACCGAACACTACACACACAGCAAAACCTGTCAGCAATACTTTTAATATTTTCAGTCTAATCACATTTGAGGATCTAACAGTATGTTTATTCAATATTTGTTGGAAAAGGATATTTGATTTAGTACAAATAAAATTTTTCACAGCCGGTCTTCAGCCAGCGTTTATTCAGAAAAAGTTGGATCCCCTGTAGTGGATACAGCAGTGTGCTCTGTGGTGGTTTTGATGGTGGGTTTTCATTGAAACCTTCCACACTCACTTCTCTGGCACCACAGACATCACTTGTCCATTTCTACACGACTCACTGGCCAGCTTATTGAAGACGGTGTTTTTTGTGTGCACGGTCCTCTACAAAACCACCTTCTCCTCTCTCTGCAGATGTTGACCTACTTTTCGGCATTTGAAGTGTTCTTTGAAGAAAATCTACCAAAGCTTTTTGCACATTTCAAGAAAAACAACTTGACCCCCGATATTTATTTAATCGACTGGTGAGTCTCTTGCTTTTTTTTTTGTATTTTGTGTGTTTCCTCCAATTTACCTCATTTCTTCTGCTTAAAAATGAAAACATGTATTGCTTTTCCCCCATATTGTGAATACAGAGAATTAATTTGACAATAAAGTTACTCGTTTTCTTTAAACTACAATGCTTGTACCTGAAAAGTTCCTCTTTGAACTACTTGCTATTATGTCTGTGAAAGTAAGTTGTTCTTGACCTGCATGCAGAGTGCGCTTTGTTTTCCTTCCTGTTTAAAAATGTCACAGGTCGTTCTCTCAAAATATGCCTCTTTGCCCACATCGAGCACTCACAGTTTCAGTGTCAGGTGTGTTTCTGAGAACAGCATGGGTTGTTAGTGTAGGCAGGGGTCTCTACCCACCTAGTGTGGAAATTTCAAAATTTCTATTTCTCACTCCAACTCACACCACAGCCAGCTTGTAAAGGAGAAGCTCGGGCAACATGTCGGTATTAATCCTTTATTGCAATTCATCATAATTCCACCATGGAGGTTCTTTTTAATTATTTTAATAATGAGATGTATTTTTTTTGGTTAAAGCTGAAACTTCTAAACTATAACCATCTCAAATTTCTCCATTAATGGCATTTGAAATATTGGAAAACGTAGCTGAAAATGACTTTCACTTTGCAGTCCAATATGATGTCACATTAAGTAGACAACTTGACGACATGATTTTACATACCTCCACGGATGTTGTAATACAGTAGGTATCACATCAACTAGTGCTCTGCATCAATGCATGCTACACAGTATTCTATCACAGTATATCACAGCAAATTTACATTGATGTATAATTTCTGTCAACTAATTGTTGCAACTCTAATTTGAATTTCTTTGTTACAAATGCTCATGAACCAAAAAAGCTTATAAACAAAACAGTGGGAAAATTGAGATTGATTTTAGCTCGACATTATCAAGGTTATCACTGTCTTTCATTGCATTTTGCTATCATAAATTAAACTCCTGTAGTAGTAAGAGCCTGGTATTTCCCTCAGGACTTGGTAGAGACTAAAAAATGAGCTAACAGCTTTACATTCTTCAGTTCCTGGTGCCCACAAGTGACCAAAAAATTGTATCTGCCATAACATAACAAAAAAAATCCCAGAGGAGAGGTGTCACCACAACCTGTATTCACTCCAAAATAAGCAGCTGTTTGTGTAGTGGTAACAAACCAGTTTGATGTTGTAGGAGAACATCTTTTTAAAGCTGTGTGTGACTGTCATTATATTAGTTATGTATATTAGGTAGAACTAAAGAGACAACCAACTTTTAAATGCTAATTAATGCTGTGTCATTTTCATGTGTGCGTCTGCTTGAAGTGAATTACTGTATTATCTTAAGTGTACTTTTCCCTTCTCTCTTTCCCTTCCTCCACCCGTCCCTTCAGGATCTTCACTCTGTACAGTAAGTCGCTGCCGTTGGACCTGGCGTGTCGGGTGTGGGATGTGTTCTGCAGAGATGGCGAGGAGTTCTTGTTCCGCACGGCGCTGGGCCTGCTGCGTCTCTACCAGGACGTCCTGACCTGCATGGACTTCATCCACATGGCTCAGTTCCTCACCCGCCTGCCCGACCTCATCCCAGCCGAGCAGCTGTTCCAGCACATCGCCGCCGTTCACATGACCAGCCGCAACAGGAAGTGGGCGCAGGTAGGATGTTGCAGCTTTTGCATTTTAAGGTTTGAGGTTGGTACTGTTTCTCAGTTTTTTACTGTACCTCCCTCCGTCTGCTCAGGTCCTACAGGCGCTACAGAAAGATCCGGAGCGAGGCAGCCCAGTGCTGAAGCGCTGAGCTGAGATCAGAGGAAAACCATCACACACTAACGGACTCACCAGAAAAGCTGGACTCCCAGCAGGTCGGACGGACCTGAGAAAGACCTGTGTTCAACGTCAGTGGGACATATCTGGTTGTAGCCGCTGTGATAAACCTCTCCTCCAGAGCCGTGTCACTGCTCTAACTTCAACCAGGACCCTGGGAGGGGTGTGAAAAGGAATGAGGCCTTATTTATCTCCCACCACCCCTCCTCTGCTCAGAGGCCCAGCAGAGGACTGGAAAGTGTAGCTGGCTGAGGCTAAAGACTGTAACACACACTCTTCCCCCCCACCCACACACACATACACGTCCACCTACCTGCTGATGCAGGTCTCCAGAGACCAGAGGAAACCACAGAGATACCAGTTAATACTCAAATCCTACACTTTAATTCTCTGCTGTCTTTATAGCTACAGTTCTTGTCTTTCCTTTAATTACACCAACAAAAGTCTATGTATGACTCCCCAATCATTAAAAAATATTAGTCAGGGAAAGTAATCGTAATGTCTGAAAATGACATCACCAGAGTCTGATCTGTTAATGACAGTGTTGAAATATGTGAAGTGGAACTTCAGCTCGTGTCTATGTGTCTCTGTGTGTCTCCATCTATTTGTTTCTGCACCTTTTCTCTCTAAACTTAAGTCATTCCTTCATGTCCTCGGAGTTTGATTTGGTCTTTTGACCTCAGTGTGCTTTTCAGTTGCGTATTTCCTGAACCATTCCATGAAGTCGACTCTCGACGTGAGTTAAAATCCATGAAAAATGCACATAACCTTCATGCTGTAGGTTAAGCACCTGAAGACAGATTTGGTGTCTCTGGAAGCACCATGTTCCATTTAATGAATCGTTTTAAGCCTCTAAAAAGAGGCCATAAGCTGCCTGTAAAATGTGTTATTTGCAGAATATTTATGTCAGTGAAACTGGAGTAAATAATGAGGTCATGTGTTGCTGTTAGACACATACAACATACAGTGTCAGACATGAACTTCCCCCTGCCCTTAATGCGTTTGAGCTACATTTCAGCTTGTTTTGATTCCTGATGTCTTGGTGTGAGTGTGATGTCTTTAAAATTCATATTTATTTAATATTTATCAAAAGGATGATGGGGCATATACAGAACTTGTGCCAGCCAAATGAAGGGTCGTCGCTGAGCCTCAAAGTCATGTGTACTTGGTTTTAACAACACGTAAGCGTAGGTAGGTGGTTGTGACTTGAGTGACAGTGTGTTCCCACAGAAAATGTTGGAGCTGAAATGATTAGTCAGTGAATCAATTACAGGAAAAATCAGAAAAATAATCACTATTTAAGCAAAAATGCAAACTATTCCCGTGTTGTTGTGACGTTTGCTGCTTTCTTTGCCTTATGCTTCAGTAAATCTAATTTGTTTTGGTAGGTTGGTCAAACAAAACAGAAAGCAATTTTCAAGTGCAGTTACTCAGCAGATTAACTGAAAAAATTGTGTTGTTTAAAGCAAGTATACTGTGTTGGCCCCATAATCTAAGGGTCCTGACATCGCTTTACAATCAGCCACTGGGCACTGCACAGCTTTCGTCAAGTATCTGTGGCCATTAGCTGTCGTTTCTGTGGCATGGCTGTACTTTAATAACATCTGTCCAACTCTGGCAAATCAGTACAGTTTCTCACCGCTTTTTGTGGAGAACTAGTCAGAAGGCGCTTTCACAGACTCACAGAGGCATGAAAATAGTTGGCTAGTTTGTTTTGTTTGGATTATACATTCGTTCCTGTTATGCAGAACATATGTGTATGACTTTGTGGCTGCTGTTCTTTGAGATTGTCAACATGTCGAGGTCCCGATGCTGCATTCACATTGTGGTTAATGTGTCACTCCATCCTGACCAGGGGTGGGTGGGGCCAGTATTTACACTGAGTTTCTTTAAAAGCATTGTTTTTGTCAGTTAACATCGGCTAGACAGTGCTAATTTGAGATAAAGTACAATCTTACTGTTGATGTCTTTTTGCCGATTTTGCACAGGCCTGTTCATAGAAGTGAAATAAGAGTTGAGAAGTGCAGAAATCTCATTGGCTGTTGATGTCTGTGAAGAATTATCAGATGTTCTCAGGCAACAGTCTTAAGAACCTGCTGATGGCATTTCTCAGTGTGAACACAGTAACTGTCCTGTTATTGGTTGTGAAGCTGCTTCATCCGATGTTTTGTGCTACTGATTCCTTTGTATGTTGGAGTTTACTTCTTACTTTTTGTGCCCTGTAATATTAGTCTCTATATCTGTTATTCCCACTGAGGCTAGACTGCAGAATGGACCACAATGGCCTTTCATTTGTAAATCAAGTCAGCTGGTTCATGGCTGCTAAGGAAACACTGTATGTGTGTTTCAGTGTGTTCATCAGCTCAGCACCATGCAGCAGACTTTCTGATCAACCCTCCCCAAAAGTCCCCCAGTGTGGTGACAAACCACAGGACTGCAATATAGCTTTTTGCACGTTCATGTAAGCCTTTGAGCTGTGCCTCACATCATCACTCGCAGGTTTAAACGGGTTGTCACTTTTCCATCCTTTATTTTTTCATGTTTTTGTGCTTAAGTAGTGACCAGCTGACTATAAGCTGAAGTATGTGTTTCACGTGTATGTGTGGTTAAGAAGCATTTCCAGAATGAGATCTATTAGTTACTAGTTAGTTGTTACATTAAAAGCTGCGTATGAATTGAGCTCTACCAACACTACCTGCTTCCTGTCCTATCACACCGGCAACATTGTACGATCCACAGTGGTCAGAATCGAAATTCAATCAAACTAAATTTGAATGAAATTAATAGTATGCTGTTTGATTAGCTGGAGATCTTTCATTTCTTGGGTTCTGTTTGTTTTGCATTGTCTGTTTTGTTTTTCCTCAAGAGACCCGTGTACTGTAGAGGACCGGTAGACATACATGGAGACAGCAGAGGGTTACCATGCAGCTGTATCTCACTTGAAATGTATATAAACAATGGTTTTATTAAAATAAAGAGCTGTACATATTCAACCAGCAGCACTTCAGTTTGTCTTGGTTTGCCTTCAATGGAAAATGGAGCTGATTTTATTTTTACCATCAACCTGCCTTCTCAACTTGAACTTAGAGCCATGCCTACATTTCCCAGATCCGGGGGTGGGGGTGGGGTGATGTGCAAATACCTCATCCAGGACCGGGTTTAGCCCTGGTCTTGCCCGATGCCTGTGAAAAGGGACTTGCTGTAAAAGCAGCTAGTGGAAGAATGCAATGGCTATTTTGAACACTTGTACATTTCCTGACCTGCTTTCTGTCATCTGTCCTTCTGGGGGGGTCGAATGCTTTTCTCTGAAGACGTGTCCGTTCATGGAAAAACTTACCTATTCTTTCTCTGCTCATATTATATAATGCAGTGTTTTGCTGAATGCAACACGTTGCCTTGTATAGTTTGCATTTCTTCCTTAAATTGAGCAGTTGCTGACGCTATTCACTTGTTTTGGTTTTGCTGCAGATACCTCAGTTGCAAATGGTTTTTCACTGTCATGCTTTGTGCTACATCACAACTGCATTTCCTCTGCATTCTACCCCTCAACCTTTTGTAAAAGCTGAGCGATGAGTTTCGGTCACAGGCAACTTCAATCCCCTTGAAACCACAAACGCCCTCCCCTCTTCTATACCAGGCACTTTTTTTTTTCTTTATACGCTGATCTCGATAAATGTAACACCACACCACCTTTTGTTTAGATGCCCTTTACTGCAGGTGAAGAGCAGCTGTCTTATTAATATCCATCATCTCATCCAGAAGAATATCGAATCATCATGAGGACCAGTCACGTCCTTCTGCTCTGCATCTTGGGAGCTGCATTGCTTTCTTCAGTGATCTGCAGGAGTAAGATAACCTCAGATTTTATTCTTGAATTATATTCTATGTTAGAGGTGTTACTCCTCAGAACACCCTGATAATAAATCACTTTATGGTCTTTTGTTCAGATGAATTCGGTCCTGATGTGTGCTGCTTCAAGTTCTACGAGAGAAGACTGAACAAAGACCGCATCAAGTCATATATCATGACTGATTATCAGTGCCCCAAGACTGGAGTCATGTAAGTACTGAAAACTGAGTTTCATTTGATACAATCTAAAGAAGTGTAACGAATATTATTTTATAAATCAATTTATGGAAATAAAAAAAAAAAACAACTGTATTTCACACATCCTGTACACTATGTATTCAAAATTTAGATTTCCTCATTATAGTACATTTCTTTCTTTTCTATTAATTTTTTTTTAATTAATTAATTTTTTAAATACAGTAAATCTGATTTGGTCTCCATTTCATACCTTCTACTTTCTGTTTGTTGTACTTCCTAACTGTTGACCATTATAATGACTTTGACAATTTCACCTCTTTCTTTCAGTCTGGTTTCCATAAAGTCTCGTCGCATCTGTGCCGACCCGAAGCTCCCCTGGGTAAAGAGCATCATGAAAAATGTGGACGAAAAATCCATTTAAACCAGCTGACTGCTCGTCCTTCTTTAAAGTTACTGCAAGTTGTTGTTTTGGTTTTTTTGCTTTATCAAATCACACCATGAAATGCATGTTCCTGTGTGGTGATGATTTTGGCCTTAAATTGAGTCATCTTGAGTTTGCATTGGCACGCTGACCCACTTATTCTTTGTTTTTGTCATTGTCTTTTGGATGCTCTGTATTAAAGCTCATACAAACAGTCAACAGTGTGAAAAATTTGCTTTGTCTCCTCTTAATTCCTTTTAGCTACATCCCCGAACTCTAGCTCTGGTAAAAAGTTCTTCAACGTGATTGAAATCATTGTGATTAGAGATTTCAACTTTGCTGGCTACATGGATGCTAAATAAAGTGATTCAATAAGATTTGTGTTTACATGCCCCAAAGGATTTCATCAGAATATTTTTTTTTTTTTTTTTGACACGTGTAAAATGGTTCAATTTGGTGGAAATATGACAGCAATCATCATCAAAACATCTCATTTTCCTCTACTACATTTTTGCTTTTTTCATAAGAATATCTCAATTACAATTATTAAATGTTTTGCCATTAAATTTGGATCAGACGTTTTCCTGACTTTTCAGCAAACACAAATGACTGTAGAGTCTTGTTTTAGTTTCATTTTAATATTACATTAATGTTATATGACTCCAATTTCATCTTTGCCTCTCACTTGTTTATCCACTGTCTAAAATATCTGTCAGCTGTTTTTAGAACTTCAATCTTCAGTGTTAGCTCGACTTTAAATTATTAGCCTGCAGCATGCATTTGTTATCATGTGTGTTTAATCCCAATTCATTAAAAAAAAGTACATTCTGTTGGATCCACCTGAATTAAAAATATCATTGTTACCACATTGTTATCATGTCAACCACATTTACGTGATACATAATCTGAATGTAAGTAATCAGGTGTCAGATAAGAAACCCACATGAAGGTGTTGCATCCTGCAGCCATATTTATTACACGTAAGGAGGAAGCGGGCAGACCACCTGCTGGCACTGGCTGATGTGTTTGAAGTTCTGAGCGTGAACTTGTATCAGCAGATGGAAACATGTCGTGGACTGTCCAGGTCGTTGTGGCTCTTCTCAACATTGTATGGATTTTCTTATTTTTACAACCAGAGCCTTTCTTAGGTAAGAGATGAACAGTTGACTGTGAATTTGATATTTATTTTATTGTTTTCTATTGCAATTTGTTGCAATAGTAATATTCGAATAAGATAAAATGATGACGGCGATGATAATTAGAATTATGTACGATGGGATGGTTTGTCTTTATTTGCAGTGTTGGTGCAGAGAAGAAGTGCTGACAGCTCCGATGAGGAGACGCTGTTTCAAGAGTTTTGTGTTGAGCCTCAGTCTCATGTGGACTGGACGTCAACTGTGCATTCAATCACCCTCATGGCGTCTAATAACACCAACGCAACATCTGAAGGTAAGTTTCAGGGTGAGGAGAAGGAAGGTTCCTTAAAAGCTCGTTTCATTTTTGCTGTTCAAAGACAAAAGAATAAGAATGTTTGAACAAGACTCCGGAGAAGACAGCCTCCTGTAATGACTTCATGTTCTGATGCTGATGGGTGATACTGTAATATTGACATCAATGTGAAGAGAGCATTTAGTTGAAAACATTGGAGATTATTATAGGAAAAATAGCAGGATAGTAAAAGAGATAAAAACAAATTACTTAGCAATTATTTGCTCTGATGAAAAATTGGCTGCAAATTTCCTTTGCTTTCTTTTGGTTTTTGGTTTCTTTGCAGGAAGCACTGCATTAAGCACAGCTTTCTCAGTTTTGTACACACCTCACTAAATCTGCATGACAAAGACAATGCAGAGCCCTTAGATAGATAGTAATGTTTTAGTTACCGTTATGTTTTCGTGTGAAAAGAAGGTGTTTGAAGACACCTCTTTTGTGTGGATATGAAACTTGGCATGTAAAATCTACTGAACCAGTCCACATGGCTTTGGTGAAATCTTTGCTTGGAGTGAAAACCTCCTGTTTTTAAAGGCAGAGAATCCATCACACACACTTTAGGAAATGGATCCTGGTAATCCATCCAGTCGTTGAGATATTTTTAGTCTGGATCAAAGTTTTTGTGACTTGGTTTTAAAGGTTTTAATGTTTGAGTCTGCTGTAGTCTACTTGCTTAAGTCCACATGTATTTTCTATAGTGATGAAGGAGAGCAACCTCACACTGGATGAGAGCCAGTCTGTCACCAAATCACACATACAGCCAAAAGATCTGCACTCATCACACTCATCAGAGATGGACGACGGACCTCCTGCATCAGAATTTGAACCTCAAACAATGTAAGTTAATGTTTATTGTTTTGGCTTTGAAGTCATTTCTGCACATGAAATCACACAAACGGAATAAAATCTTTATGATCTTTCTCTTTCTTTGTCCTTTTCAACTGTTAGAGACCTGGATGGCACAACTCCAGCCAGTCCTCCTGCGCAGAGACCGACGTCCTCAGAGGTCGATGCAGCCTCAGGGTTGATCAGCTCAGAGGCTGCTCGTGTGATCCACCGTTCAAAGCTCCTGTCCAGCAGGAAGACAACCAGGACATAAGAGTTGTCAAACCTTACGGTGAGTATGTGCTTTACCAGATTGCCCTTTTCCATCTAAAAGGCTGATGGAAAACACTTGTCAGTATAAGCCTAAATAATTATAGCTATGTTCATATAATTAATAATTATTCACTTATCACTAATTATTTTGACTTTCCTCAGATTGGAACCAATGCTGCTCTCAAGTTTATAGAAGAAGAATACGATGGAACCTTATTAAAGAATGTTTGATAATTACAAACCCTCTGTGTCCTATGACGGCCATTGTGTAAGTAAAAGCTAAAAATAGCATATTAGCAGGGATATGATATTAGGGATATCTATACTATACTATACTGTATAATGAAATTCTTGTATGATGCCACATATTCCATGAATGGTTTAAAGTAATATTTCATTTTAGTCCTAAATATCTATATTTCAGTATATGTTAGAGCTACTGGTTGCAACTAACAGTGTGAAATAACATTGTCTTATTTTCTTTCTGCAGGCTTGTTACCGTTAAAAACCGAAGAGTGTGTGTCAGTCCAAAAGATGTATGGGTCAGGAATGTCATGAAAAAATTAAAGAAAAAGCTCTCTGATGCAAACTAGTCATCTGGGACCTGGGAGAAAGTTTTTTCCCTAAAGTTTTCATTTGAGTGATATTGATACGCTTCAGAATTAGTCTTTAAAGCAGAACTAAATGTTGTGACTGCAAAATGAGAAATATATGAATAAAATAAAATGTTAAAAGGGCTCAGTATTTGTTCATTGTCCAGCCTTTTTGAATGAATTAAGCGAATATTAAAAGAATCAGTGGTTGGACAACAATTGTCATTTTCAGCAGGCATTGGTTCCAATCTGAAGAAAGTCAAAATGTCAAGCCTGTACTACCTCTGATCGTCACCAGCAACACCCGATTTTATTAGGTGTCGTTGGGTACGGTCAGCAGTTTATCAGTGATATCACCTATCATTAAACCAGTGGAGGGCGGCAAAGATACGATTTCCAGGGGATGTCAAGTTACACTTTAAAGGTTCATTGGTCAGTGTTACAGAATGGTTTCACCTGTCAGATGGTGTAGATCTGTGGCAGAACGTATAATTATAATAAGATAAGATAAACACATTGCACATTCACATTGCACAGCAGCAAAGGAGACAGAGCAGTTAAATAGTAAAAATGAACAATTTAAACAGGCTAACAAAAGGTATTAACAAATTTACATGAGATTATTTACAATTTGCAGATATGAATATGAAATATGTGAGCAGTATGTACTTGGACGTGAATTGAGATAAGAAATGAGAGCTTGCATATTGGATTAAATATGAAATATTAAATAATAAATACAAAATATTGCACATTGAATTGAATGAAGTATTGCACAGTGAACGGCTGCAGACTGCACAGATGTACTGACATAGCAGTGTAAGGTCTACAGGGAGCAGTGCTGGTTGTCGAGTCCGACTGCAGGAAGGAAAGACCTGCGATAGCACTCCTTCACACACTTTGGGTGAAGCAGTCTATCGCTGAAGGAGCTCTCCAGTGCTGAAAGCCTGTCCTGCAGGGGGTGGGAGTCATTCTCCAACATGGATGGCAGCTTAGCCATCATCCTCCTCTCTCCCACCACCTCCACTGGGTCAAGGGGGCAACCCAGGGCAGAGCTGACCTCGATCGGTTTATCCAGTCCCTTCCTGTCTGCAGCTGATATGCTGCTGCCCCAGCAGACTACTCAACAGAAAAGGGCTGATGCCACAACAGAGTCATAGAAGGTCTTCAGGAGCGCCCCGTGCACTCCAAAAGACCTCGGTCTCCTGAGCAGATAGAGCCTGCTCTGACCCATCCTGTATATTGCAGTGGTGTTATGTGTCCAGTCCAGTTTGTGTGTTTAATATGTATAATTATATACAGCTTATGATGAGAGTTGTTGCATGATGTAAAGTAAAAGATGGCATATGTTCACATCCCTTCATCCTTTCTTTGCTATTGTGAAATCACCAGAACCCTGGATTTTAATCATTTCAATGATACATAATTTTGCCCAGAAACTGGTGAAAGAGAAAAATCCAGTATAATGTGAGGTCACCGTGTGTTTAAGGCAGGTACATCAGGTGAATGCCACCACTAATAAAACCAACATCTGAAGGTAAGCTCAAGTCTTGCTTTTATACACTGTCAATTTGTTTCTTTATTGTATGTTATATAATATATAACATTGGAATTCATGACACACAATAATTGCAGATTTTTTGTGTTTTATTAACGTTCCAAAATCCAGCTCAGAAAAAGGCAGAAGCCAAAAACATAAACAAGATATTGGTCCAACCCATGAATGTATAGATACAAATGCGATGTGTTGGAAAAGTGAACAGTTGAATAAAAAAAAATTAAATGAATAAACATTTCTGTCCATAAACGGTGGCGGATCATCTTGTCATGTATGTGCCACAACATGCACAACAAGATAAACAGAAGAAAACTGCGGTCAGCTTTGCAGAGCTTGTTCCTTCTAGTTTCAGCTGCTGGCAATAAATGAAGTAGACGTTACACATGTGGAACAGTGTAGGAACTAAATGAAATATTTGTATGTAGTCCAGACTGCATTCCAGTCCTCGCCTGATCACAAGTTTAGGAAAGACAGAAAAATTCATTACACACTGTAATTACCCTTGATAGAAACGCATTAAAAAGAGCGTGAAAATTAAACTACATCCGGCAGAATGCAGTGTCAGCCATTTACATGTGAAAGTACATCACACATTTTACAGAAGCTGTGCCGTTGGTTTTGTGGCTATAAGATAAATTACGCAACCCTGCCACACACAAACACACAGAAGGAGCTGTTTTTCAAATATTTGACGAGTTGCATTGCATTTGCAGCGCGTACATACATCCCACACAGACAGTCTGAAGGTTCGGGCTATCAGCAGACAGGAACATGCAGTGGACTGTCCGGGTCTTCGTGGCTCTGCTCAATGTTGTGTGGGTTTTCTTCCTTTTACAGCCAGATCCTTTCTCAGGTAAGAGAAACTGTTCATTTGGACAAAACCAATTTAACTCAAGTTCGACTGATCAGCTGTTTACTGTTTGCAAAGAATAAAACAGATTATCATATAGCTTTGAATGTGCTACAAAGTATTATTAGTGTCAGCCGATGCAGTCTAAGTTTGTGTAGGAAAAAATGAACTCAGATCAGATCAGAATAATAACTCTAATGCACCATTTCTCTTGATTAGTCGATAACGAACTGTTGATTTGCAGTGTTTGTACAGAGGAGAAGCTCTGATGAGGAGGTGCTGTTTGGAGAGTTTTGCATTCATCCTCCACCGGTCAAAATCATCTCCAATAAAACAAACAGCACCAATGCAACATCTGAAGGTCAGTCTTGTTTTTCAGTTCATGTATTTGTCGGTTTTACACTGCCACATCCTTATTGTACAGTATATTGCATACATATTTTTTACATTCACCTATAATTTCAAAATGCATGTATTCTGTATAATAATTGTGTGTTTTTCCTCTCTTATTTTCATTGTTTATCTTGGACAATGCAGGTAAACATTGTTTTACAAGAAAAAGAAATGCAATAGATATAATATAGACAATGTATGCAGAAGCTAAATTGCCGTCTCCATTCTTGGTTAGGTTTTTAAAATAATTCATTTCAAGATAAAAAGAGCAGAACAGACAAAATGGAATGAGCGACGTGGATCTGTTTTAAACTCATTTTTATTTGTTTATTTGTTATTCTAGACATTGTTTCACTAACAAACTGATACAACTATCACAAAGTTCCTTATGCAAAGTATCTTTTCTGCACTGGATAAGAAGACATGTATTTTTAGAACCTCTTCAAATCATTTGATAGTTTATTTTAATCTTCAGTCCAGGATGTTGTTGTCAAGTGGTGTGTTAGCTTTATATTTGACAGAGAGGTGCTGCAAGGATCTATTCTTGGTCCACTCCTTTTATAAAATTTATGATAATGGCGAAAAGACGAAGGCCTCTTCCTTCCTCTCCTGCACTTATCCAGAGAGTTTTAGTATGGTACACTCATAATGTTTTATTTGTATAAGCTTAAAGTCATGTGTTTTCTTCAGCAAGCGGGCCGAGCAACGTCACACTGCAAGAAAGCCACTCGATCAACAAGACCAAAAGTCAACACAACTGTCAGTGTAACAACACAAACGTACAACAAAAAGATTTGTACTCTTCAAAGTTGTCACGTATAGACCTTCGACCTCCTGCACCTGGATGTAAACCTAAGATAATGTAAGTTAACGTCCAGTGTTTGTGCTCTTAATTAATATCTGTACAGTCTCAGTAGCAACTGCTAGATGTAGTAGTAACAGTATAGCAGATGTAGTGACGGATTTTAATTTTTAGTGATAATGCTTTTAATGTCACCGGCCACTTTATTAGATTCACCTGTTGAACTGTTCAACACAGGCTCACCAAAATTTGGCAATAGAAGATTGGAAAAACGTTGCCTGGTCTGATGAGTCTAGATTTCTGCTGCGACATTCAGATAGCAGGGTCAGAATTTGGCGTAAACAACATGAAAGCATGGATCCATCCTGCCTTGTGTCAACAGTTCAGGCTGCTGGTGGTGGTAGGTAGGTGTGGGGAATATTTTCTTGGCACACTTTGGGCCCCTTAGTGCCAACTGAGCGTCGTTTAAATGCCACGGCCGACCTGAGTATTGTTGCTGACCATGTCCATGGCTACACCCAGCAGGATACCATGCCATGTCACAAAGCAAACTGTACTCCAATGGCCTCCACAGTCGCCACATCTCAATCCAATGGAGCACCTTTGGTATGTGGTGAAACGGGAGACTTGCATCATGGATGTGCAGCCAACAAATCTGCAGCAACTGCGTGATGCTATCATGTCAATATGGACCAAGATCTCTGAGGAATGTTTCCAGCACCTCGTTGAATCTATGCTGCAAAGAATTAAAGCAGTTCTGAAGGCAAAAGGGGATCCAACCCAGTTCTAGCAAGGTGTGCCTAATAAAGTGGCCGGTGAGTGTGTATGTGTCTGTGTGTGTATATATATATAGTTTGTTCTCACTGTGTTTCCTGTATTGAACTAGCATGACGTTTCCCAACATGGAGGTGTGCATGGATGTGGAAATCTACTTTTCTGCCATTGCTTCACTTGCTTCGTGAGTTTTGGATGTTAAAAGAAGTTATGTACAATACAATTATGATATTAAAAAAAACACGAGGTTCAGCTTTTTCCGTAAACTAGTATTTGGCTTTGCATGTAACAGATTACAAAATGTGTATTCTTATATGTGTTTCCCCTGTTAGAGACTGGGATGAGACAACTCCTGCTCGTCCCTCTGTGCCGGAACTGACGTCTCCAGATGTCGCCACCACCCCTGGATCGATTTCTACCAGTGCCTCTGAAGCTGCTCTTGATACAGTGACCCATCCTCCAAAACCTACTGTGCTGTACAGTAACAGTAAGGCTGGCAATCTCTGTGTTGTCAACAAATCCCATAAAGAGACCAAACCAATGAATGTGTTCTATTAACAAAAATCTTATTCCTCTTTCCTAAAGAGCGCCAACTGTTAAAAACACATCAATGAGCCATACTGTTGCACTTGGTTGGTCTTTTATTGTATTTTTATTTTTTTTAATAAAACCCACGTGTACAATCAAACTGAAAATAAGACAAATCAGTCCAGTAAAGAAGGAAATAGTCCAGACAGGTTAGTGAAGCCAGGAACTATGGCAACACTGACCAACACATCACTGTTTTCTGGTTTTCAGCCTTGTTCTTTAAAGCAAGGGTGGGAAACATGCGGCTGTGAGATCTACATCTACCCCATGAGGCAATTCATAAATACAAAAAAAAGCAACTCAGAAATACATAACAATTACCTAGAAAGAAAACAACATGAAATAGTGGACTTAACGCATCCTTCTGGATGTTCCCTGAACGCATCACACGTGTAGCAGTTAGAGACCTGGGGCAGACAGCCCGGGGGCAGGGCAGAGGCCCAACAGGGGAACTCGGGTGGGTGGCCTGTGGTCAAGACAGACGGGTGGAGCATGGCTGGTCTCCACCTCTGCAGCTCGAGCTGATGGCTGGTAGCTAGAGGATTTTTTGCACTATGTTGGTATTTAAGCAGAATTTAGTTTACAAGACAACTTTCAATGACATGAAAATGATCGAAATAACTCTCTCTTTTTCTCTCTCTCTCCCTTTCAACATTGGCTATGTTGCAGCAAGGTCTTGCTGTGTCCGTTATTCATCACGCCCAGTGCCTTTGAACAGTATTAAGGGATACATGATGCAATACTTGACATCTGGATGCAGAACTAATGCCATTATGTAAGTAAATTTACTGCTTTCCTCAGTGCATTCCACCGTGGAAGCTGTAGTTCTGTAAGATATTTCGTTATCCTGTGCCTATAATTTTTATCTTAAAATGATCTTGTTTTCAAGTTATGTCAGCTTGAAAACAAGATCCATATCATGTATTTATACATACGTATTTATCTTAACTTGTGAACAAGAATATGTTACATCAGAAATATCTTGGTAACAAAACTTAATATTTACATATCTATCTATCATTATATATATACAACACATACATTTCTAAATGAAACAAACAATAAATAAATCCAAGATCAAAATGTATTCAATGTATTTTGAAAGTCTTTCAATAGTTTTATTATTAACAGAGATCTTAATTTTATCCCTACAGACTAATCACAGTTCAACACAGACTCATCTGTGTTGATCCAAAAGCTCAGTGGGTCCAGCGAGTTGTCAAAACGCTTGAGTCAAGAAGAATAAAAGAAAAAACATAAATGCTGTGACACACGAACCTGTCGAGAAGACAACAGTGCTTTCCAAGTTCTTTTTTTTGTTTGTTTGATGTAAATATACTGTGAATATATGTGTTCGGAAACACACTGAATTCTGATTAGAAGACAGTAAAATCCATTTTTTTTGTGTAGCTGCTGTGAGATCTATCCATCTATCGAATCAGGAGCTGATATAAAGCTGAAATTATTATTATTACTGATATTATATTTTATTTCTATTTCTTCCTTGTTTTTGTTTTGGCTTCACTCCTCCTGTATATATATGTATGTATGTATGTTGAGTGTATTCATTTATATCTCACAGTTTTATTGAAAGCTCAATGTGTATGTTACCATGTCAGGATGCACGTAGTTGCTTTAACCTGTATTAACTTTTATACAGGCAGTTTGCTGTGGGTGGGAAACCTGGTGTGAGGGAGGGGCAGAAGACAAAAACAAAACATCTGCAACTGTATTTGTTCATTTCTATGCTGCTCTCTAATAAAATGAAAAAATGGAAATATTCGCAGTTGGAAACAGTTGATTGTCGCCAGTTTGACCTAGACAACTGTCGGCCTGTAACTAAGCTTTCTCATCTGTCTGAAATCGTAGAATCGCTCGTCAGCTCAGGTAATAACAGTCAGACTGTCAGTCACGTATTGCTTTGACTGCTGCAGCTGTAGTAACTCACTCGCAACATTGTGCTTTCTATGGGTTTTGATTCTGCTCACAGCCAGCTCAAATCTGACTGATCTGAGTTCAGACTGTTTCCTTTACGATAAGATAAGATAAACCTTTATTCGTCCGTCAGTGGGGAACCTTTCAAACTGGGAAACATGTCCCTATATAATGTTTGACAGGTTCCTTAATCAGTCTCTTCTCCACTCTTTAAGAGTAATTTGAAAAGCGTCTCAGACTCTGTCCTGCAAACTATTATTATAACACACTGAGCTGAAATCTGTAATCTGGACTGTGGAATGAAGCAATTAAAGATCCATCTTAAGCATACTTGAAAAAAAAGTTGTTCACCACCAGATCCTTCTACCATGACTTTCTAAATGAAAAAAAAAGACTATTCTAGAGAAATGTCTGTCAGGTTTCGGGGCTAATTATAGCACAGGGACCGCTCTCTCAAAGATGGTGATCTGAGACTTTGTGCTGATGTCGGTAAGAGTTCAGTTCTGATTCTCTTAGATTCAAGTGCAGCGTTTGACACAGTAAATTCTCTTAAACTGTCTGGAGAAGGTTGGCCTCTCAGATTGTGTTCAACATATACTACAGAAAGAAAATGTTATGTTCATGTTGGGTCAGAAAAACACAAGAGAGCTGCCTTGCCTCTGTTGTTCTCACTATACATGCTTGCTCTAGGTGATATTGTCAGCTAACATTTTAGCCTCCATAGTTAGGCTGACGACACACAATTGTACATATCTGTTGAGCCACGGTGCCTTAAGCTCACTGTGTGCCTGATGGCAGTGAATGAAGAATAACTTTCTTAAAGTAAAGGACGAGACAGATATCCGGTTTGTATTGCAACACAACTTAAAGTCTTCAGCTTCACGACGTCCTTCCTGCTGTGCTGCTGAATAATCAGATTAACATGTAAGATTAAGTGCCGCATATGATCTAAATAAGCTCGTTCAGCCTGACTGAAAGCTTGTTTGTGGTTGATGCATGATGGGCCTCTTCATCGTCAAACTGCTTTTGATGACTCTTCTGCTCCAACCAACTGAAGAGAGTGAGTTCAGTGGTTGATCTCTTCCTAGACTGTAGACTTTAGTTCATTTTACTTATAACAATGCAGGCTATGTATTTTTACTCTGTTATTTTCATGAAGTAATAACACATAATGTGCTGTTGTACGACGTAATATTACAACCCCAATTCCGAAAAAGATGGGACGCTGTGTTAAACATTGATGAAAACAGAATACAATCGTTATTTATAATCGTAATTTTTTCATGTACTAATCTCCTTTCTACAGTCATGTGTTTGACAAAGTGTTGAACCTCTCTCCATCCTCGCTTGTTAACGTCTTTCCAGGATGAACCTTTCATAACCAATCATGATACTATCACCTGTTACCAATGAACCTGTTTACCTGTGGACTGATCCAAACAGGTGTTTTTGGATCAGTCCACAACTTTCACAGTCTTTTGTTGCTCCTGTCTCAACTTGTTTGAAACATGTTGTTCAGAATAAGCAGATATTTGGAAGCTGCAGCAGAAAGTATTAGCAAATTACCATTTTGTTTTATTTAATGTTTTACACAGCATCCCAACTTGTCTGGAATTTGGGTTTGTATATGAGCGATTTGCATTTATAATCAACGAAAGAATCCATGCAGTAATGATGTGGACTGAAACTCCATTTTCAAGGTTTTGCTGAAATTTGATTTATGTGAAGTTACAAGTTGGGAGAGCAGAAACAGCTTGATTGTCAATGTAACATTTATTTCCATCTATGAACTATTACTTTTTGAGACTGATATGAGAATTGACTGATACAAATACAATAAAAATAACGAACATAAAATGAATAATAATTGACATGATGGCTCTAAAATGAATGGCTCTAGACTTTTAGGACACGGAACAAAAATGCAAAACCCTGCCTGATATTAAGAAAAAGAAGACTTCACTACCAGTTCAATATATTTGCTGTGTTCATGTGTTCATTTGAAATGATCTTTTCCTCTCCAGATGCAGACAGGCAGACGGGCACAACACCCGAACCTGACGATTCTGTGCGTTTTGGCGAGTTCTGCCTGCGTATATCTGATGACTCTCACTGGACCAGCTCCAAATCAGTTACCCAACTCCCCACAAAGTCACCGCACCCAGCTGAACATGCAACCCAACTGCCTGAACAGACAACCCAACCAGACACACAGGAAACCAGAGGCCCTGTGATGGTCCCGCTAAATATGCATAGTCCAGGTGAGACCCTTTTTCCAACTTCCCTTTTTTTAGGGGTGGTTGTTTATCCTACATTGATTTTCATAGGAATGATCATTTTTAGATTTTGATCTAAATTTATTTTACGTTCGAATTGAGTGCCACCAGTGATGATGTTTAAAATACCTTTTTATGTGTTAGTTTTTTTTATTATTTAATAATGCATGGTATACAATCTACTAATATTGTATGTTGTTAAATAGTGACTCCATCAAGTCATTCACAGATGTCACTGTTTGCACAACAAACAGTCTAAAACCCGGTGATATGCAGTTTACTATACGGTTAATGTAAGATCAAGAAAAGCAGAAAATTCTCACATTTGAGAACTTGGCACGCTCAAATTTGAACAATTCTCGCTTTAAGAATATCTGAACTGATCTCTCTCAAGTCATCGATGGATGCCGCTGCCAGGAAGGAGAGAGTAAACTTTCAGCTGAAACCTTGCAACTTAGAAGCATAACGACGCTGTTTCCCAGTCAATCGTGTAACTCAGCTGAAATCATGTAAGTGCTGTGCGTGAATGCGTGTGAGATAAAGACAGGTCAAGAGTGTGTGTAAAATTCAAAGTATTCAAATGATGCTAAACTTACAATGGTGAGCTGGTGATGAAGGAACTGCAAAATGAACTGACCCTAACCCTTGTTTTCCAGTGGGACGCTGATGAACGGCACAGAGGTTTGTGTGATTACACCCAGCCTCTTAGAATTCTATAATCTGTTGGTGCGGTAAGTCTGTACTGTCTGATATTGAACATATGATAGATTTCACCAGTAACAGCTCAGTGTAGATTTGTCATTTAAACAAACATCCATCTTAACTACCACACAAAGCTCATACAGGCTGTAGCATCAAAGTAGTCTCACTTTAAAAGTTAAATCATGATTTGAGCCAGTTCATCACTCCTTCAGTTCATCATTTAACTTACGGCAGAATGAATAGGATTTTCCTAAAAAAACAATGTATAGACTCATAGAAAAATAATCCCTCTCAATCATCACTAGAAGGGTGTTAAGATGTGTGTATCTGCAGAGGCCCCGCTCTCTGCCTGTGCTTTCTTATTGTGCTGGGATGTTTCTGGGTATCGACCTTTTGGACAGTGGGTTTGTTGGCCCCCCCGGCCAATGGCAGCATGCCTGGTATGCATCCTCCTGGCGTCATGAGCCGGGGAGCAGGGGCCAACTTTGAATGTTCACAACCAATCCTCATTCTACCTTTTAACAAATGACAAACAACTAGTACAACATCATTATTATCCTGAGCCATAGATACAAATTAAGGTGAATCTGCAATATTAACTGTCAATGTGGCAATGTTTGTGTCTGTTTTTTTTTTTAATCTGATGTAAGCCATTTCCTCACTGATAAGTCGATTGCTAATCTTTTCCTGCAAATTGACTTGCTGACAAGAATATATTGCTCACCCAACCCTCAGCCGCCGATCTGAACCTCCAGCTGCGCCAAGTAACTTCAATAAGATGATGGCCGCATTTCCTGCTCCAGTGGAGACGACCACAGAGTCACCTGTAACCACCCTGCCACCGACTGTGGCAGAAACCACACAATATTATCATCCAAATCCACAAACTCCCCCATTGAGCTATTATGATTTTGCCCCACGTAATGAGGAAGCTTCTGGTAACGGATGTGAGTTTTGCCATTAAATAATGACAGATTTTATGTAACATGATGACAAATGCCATGCAGCATTTTGTAAATTAACTTCGTCTCATGTGGCTTCACAGTGGGTCGTCTTTGTGAATCCTGCAACTTTATACCAAACTTGGACAGTGTTGACCCAAAGGCTGTACAATCCCTGAATGTGAAGATGAACCCATTAGACTGTCCTCCCCATATTAAGTAAGCTTCCCATTAACATTTCTCACAAATGAAAGTTTTATGAAGGTCTTGTATTAGCATGGTTGTGTTTGGACCGAAATTGCAAATAAGTTTTAAATTTAAATCTGAAACTTTGTACACAAGAATTGATAAAACGTAGTATTTATCATAGAGAGATAGAAGAATTCATTATTTTGTCCTTATTTTGTTAAACATTCAACCAAATATGTGTTCATAAATACAAGATAAGATAAACCTAGATAAACCTTTATTCGTCCCACAGTGGGGAAATTTACAAATCCATATAGACAGTTGAAGTAATATGTACTGTGGCATCATCATGCAAAGAAAACAGAACAATGATTTTTCAGTTTTCTCTGTTGGCTCACAGTGTCAGCCTGAAAGATGGTGAAGATTTCTGTCTGATTTTAAACCAGCCAGAGATCAAGACAATGCTGGAGAAACTGGAAATTCCTCGTCCCCATGAAGTTGATTTTGACCGGACACCAAAACCAGTTTGTAAATGTCCTTTTTACGGTTGGAAAGACTTCATCAAATATCTTGTTGTTTTACGTCAATTTACTTTAACATAAGATAAAGAACAGCAACAAATTCTCACATTTGAGAACCCCTAACTATCAAATTTGGGGCATTTTTGCTTGAAAAATATTTGTACTTTCTTTAAGTCACCGATGGATGCCGCTGCCAAGGGAGAGAACAGAAACTTCCAACTGAAACCACCCCATTCACAAGCACACTGATTTGGCTCCCCAGTGAAATGTGTGACGCCATTGAATTCATGTGAGTTTTGCATGTGTCTGACAGAGATAGACAGACAGAGAGAGAGAGAGAAAGAGCCAGAGAGAGGGGGGGGGGAGAGAAACAGAGAGAGAGACGGAGAGACAGAGACAGAGAAAGAGAGAGAGAGAGAGAGAGAGAGAGAGAGAGAGAGAAACAGAGAAACAGAGAGAGAGATGGAGAGACAGAGAAACAGAGAGAGAGAGAGAGAGAGAGAGACAGAGACAGATAGAGAGACGGGGAGACAGAGAGAAACAGAGAGAGAGAGAGACAGAGAGAGAAACAGAGAGAGAGAGAGAGAGAGAGACAGATAGACGGGGAGACAGAGAGAAACAGAGAGAGAGAGAGACAGAGAGAGAAACAGAGAGAGAGAGAGACAGAGACAGATAGAGAGACAGAGACAGATAGAGAGACAGAAACAGAGAGAGAGAGAGACAGAGAGAGAAACAGAGAGAGAGAGAGACAGAGACAGAGACAGATAGAGAGACAGAGACAGATAGAGAGACAGAAACAGAGAGAGAGAGAGACAGAGACAGATAGAGAGACAGAGACAGATAGAGAGACAGAGAGAGAGAGAGAGTGGGAGATCAGCCAAAACGTCATTCTGAATTCTAAAATCACAAACATAATTACAACAATTTTGAAAATGATGCTTAATGTGGAACGTCTGATATGTAGCAATACTGGTAAATGTGTATTGCAAACTGAATTGACTCTAACCCTTGTTTTCCAGTGAGACATTGATGGATGGCAGGGAGGTGTGTGGGACTGCTAACAGCCTCTTAGCGTACCTTGAATTTATTTCTCGGTGAGTTAATAGTATCTGTTATCTGCCATTTAATTCAAATCATTCAGTTCAACTTTCAGCTAAAAAAAACTTATAGAACATTGGATTTAACCTGAGAGTGTCTTTCCTCTGACTTTGTATGCAATTGTGCCCCGTCTAAAAGCCGATTTGCATTAGGTCATTGTAAGAACTAAACCTGACCCTGAATGACATCATCAGGGTTATCTCAGATTGGGCTTTTAGACTTCAGATATATAACAAAAAGCCTTATTACAACAGGGATGTGGAGTTTGAAAGACAATCATCAGACAGGGAGGGCTTAAAGAAAGACTATATCCAGTTGCATTATTAGGAAATGTGGGATCCAGTGTTTTTTTTTAGCTTGACCAAAACTGGAGAGTGAAAGTCAGAATGTCAATCTGTCCCAGCCACCAGTCCGACCTGATAGATGTCCCTGAGTTCCAGGTAGTCCATCAAGTCCAAGTCCAGTGGGATCAACCAGCATACTCTGTGCACAGCTCTTCATTGAAACACATTAAAGATACGTTTCGTGAAAAAATCGGTGAGTCACGTCACATGTTCAAAAAATACTTTCATTCTCTGACTATGCTACTTAGTGTGTCTTCTTATGTCACATCTGTCCATGTTCGGTGAGTTTTTCTTATGCCATGAGCGCATTGTCCGTGACAGACTACATCCTTTTTTGTATTTATGATGACACTGATATGAACACTTGGTTTTAAATTCTGGCGAGCAAAGATGCAAAAACAGTGTATGAAACATTTATAACTTGTGAAGAGTTATGTTGAAATTGATTATTTAAAGGGATTATGAGAACATTTTAAAAAAAAAAAATGACATTAACGGCAAATGCAAGTGGTGCAACATGGAGTCATGGAAGAGGACCAGCTCTCCATACATATATAAAGGGCTCATTCTAAGGTAACTTTCAGGTGACTGACACTAGTTCTGAGACAGGTGCACGAATGAAATCAGAATTATGAATATTTTATTATTCATACCAATAGATCGCCCTAAATCATACACACTGAGACTTCAGACTTGTGAGTATTTCAGAATATTTTTGTGACTGTCATAGTCGCTGTCACGAGCTGTCATGGTTCTGGACACAGCAGTTCCCGGCCACACCATTTTAGTTATTTTTGCCCTTTTCTAAAACATGAAAAACTAAAACTAAAGCAATGCTGTTTATTGAGCCACACCTAAATCATTAATAATGATATTGTTTCTGATTCTTTATTAAATTGACTAAATGTAGGCCAAAGACATAATGCACACATGTAAAGAAAAATTGACAGTCTTTTAATGTATTAAAAATGTCAAAATATGTGATAAAAAATTTGCTTAAAGACTTAACAGTGTTTGCATAAGATGCTGAATGACGTATGAAGACAACTGAATGACTGGCTGTTGAGAAAATCAAAGAACAGGCAGACATTCAGAAGTTTAGTTACACCTCTATACTACTCAGTGCCAGTTGATTGTTGTAGGTGCTGGAGGGTGGGGCTTAAAAAAAAAAAAAGCATATACTTGAAAACATCTCAGGAGTCTTGGCGACACAATCACTGGAATTTTTCCGGAAAAAGTCAAATAACTTCAGTTGAGATGAACTGCATAGACCTGGGATCAGAATCAACTGATGGTGTAATGATGTGACAGCACATGTTATTGTTTAAAGGTTTTTCTGCAATTCTACAATTTCATTTAGCAGATGCTTTTATCCAAAGCAACGTACATCTGAGAGTTGGTTTTGTCTTGTATGGATTCACAGTCTATGATTGCAGAGGCTGCGTTCCCTTTGAAAACTGGAATAACGTTGACCCAAAGGAAGTACGATTCTTGGAGTTGGAAGTGCAAGAATTCGACTGTCCCGTCCTCATTCAGTAAGTCACCAGCTGCTGTGGTGTTCACTCTTTGACTGTAAACCTGCAAGGTTACGGATTCCATAGTATAAGCATGCCATACTATATTTACGATGTTTGTCTTTTGGTTCACAGTGTCAGCATGAAAAATGAAGATGACTTCTGCGCAGACTCGTCCCAGCCGTGGTTCACGACTCTCCTGGAGAAGCTGGAAATTCAAGCCCACTGAGGAAGAAGCCTTAAATGTGATGTGTATCCATTTGATCCAGTAGGGGGGAGATTACAGGGGGTGCTTCTGCAGTGTGTAGTTGTGTTCACATGTGGTGTGTGTTATATGTAGTTCGGAGTGGGGTTGATGACAGTATACATTTTATTTGTGAGCCTTTTGTTATTCTTCATGCTTAGATATATAAATGTATTCTCTTTTTCATTACAGTTATACACAAGAATAAGGATTTCTCATGATGGTCATCCCTCACTATCAACTTTTAAACATAAACATTCTAAATATATATATATATACAATGTTTAATGTATTAAATGTTCATCTGTCGAATTGGGTGGTTTTATTATTAATTTTCTGTGCTGACATTTAAACAATGGCTCATTCTTTATATTCTTCATATTTGCATTTATTTTGTAACTGTATGGAGGGATATGCATGACTAGTTATCAGCCAAATTCTTCTGCTTGCTCCTTTGTCATTCAATATTAAAGATATTGCTAATGGTTCTATATTGTTTATTGTCTTATTTATTTTATGGGGGCAATCCTAGCCATGCCAGTCAGACTAAAATATCTCAAAAGGTACTGGATGGATTGCCATGCAATTTTTTATAAAGACATTCAGGGTCCCCAAGGGATGAATCCTACTGACTTTGGTGATCCCCTCATGTTTCCTGTAGTGGCATCAGCAGGTTGAATAGAGCTTTTAGTGAAATATGACAGCCCAGAGGATGAATCGGTTTTTACCTGTGAAATAGGATCTACTTAATGGATTGGCAAAAGACATTCATGTTTCCCAGATGATGAATCAGAATAACTTTAGTGATCCTCTGACTTTCCCTCTAGTGCCATCATGAGGTCGATAGTTGAAATGAATCATAATCATTTTTGGTGATCCCTTGACTTTTCTTTTAGTGTCATCATCAGGTCAAAATTTTAATTCGTCCAAAATTGCGGTTTATGATCTAACACCTGCAAAATAAATTGAAAACTGGAATCTCAACACGAGGTCAGTCACTGTCATTTGTACCCAAATAAGCAGTGAATGGCAGTAAATAACATGTGTTAGCCTCTTGAGACCCTGTGTGCTCATGTGAGGACATTTCTGCCTCTCAGACCCATGATACTTCATTTTTGAAAACTTTGACCTATTAGCCACATTTAGGGACACTGCCCACGCCATCTTGTAGTGATATCACAAGATTACACCCATTTCAATGAAAATAAAATGGCGGGAATATCTGCAAAAGACTTCTACAGCAGCTCCCGAAGGAAAATGGAGAAAGGTAACATTTATATCCAAATTTTCTGAATGAAATCAGTGTATTTATGTACAAAAACATCTCTGGCTTGATATGGCATTAAAATTTGACACATTTTGGTAATAGCTGCAAAGTAAAACATCAATAAATGTTATGTAGTTGTTTGAGGACATTGGGATTATGTAACAGTATTGATTTTTGCAAAAAACACTTCCTGTACAAGGATCAAGTTTAATTATTATACTTATTAGGTCTTACTTATCACAAATAGCAAGGAGAAATAAAAAATGCACACCAGACAAAAGCTTGGGTCTCAGGAGGTTAAGGTGTGTGTGTGTCCCCCATGAGGGGACACATGGATGCTGTCCCTTTAAGTGCCAGCATCAGAGCTTGTGAAGTTCACAGACATATGGTGGCTGGTGTAGAACTAGTCTCATTTTTCATGTCTTCAAATATTCATTTTACAACTGTGTTTTTTGTCTTGCAGATGTGTGCAATAAACACTGTTGTACAGTAGTGCCATCTACTGACTGCAAGTGAAAACATCATGTTATGCCATATACCATGTGCCATATACACTTTCAACCACCTCAAAGATAAACTAAAGTTATACTTCACTTAACACTTAATACTTGCCAATATGTGACCACTAGGAAACTTTGGCCATAGCCAGCCTAGCTTTTTATCTCTCCTCCAATCTTTATGCTAAGCTAAGCTATTCGCCTCTGGGTTCCAGCTCCATACTGAGTGCACGAACATGACAGTGTCATCAATCTGACTCTCGGCCACAAAGTGAACAAATGTTTTTTTTTTTCCCCACAGTGTCAAATTATTCCTTTAAGATTGGTATGTGATTATCTAAACGCTCTCTGTTGACCATTTTATTGTCCAATGTCCAAAAACACGCCAACCAGCATCTCTAAAGTCAACCTCATGGTGAGTATTTTTGAACTTTGGACATAGCTAGGTAAAATGTGATTTGAATAGAAATAGTAAAGAAGTAACGGAATCATGACTGTATAGACTTTTTACAAAGATTACAACATCACAGATTTTACAGCAATGCTGGGATCAAACCACATGATGTCTATTGGAATGGTTACTGCGTCAGATGAAGTGATCATGCTCCTGCTGTAACTTGGCTGAGAGACATCTATTTGGACATATGGAACGGAGACCATGGTTTTTGATCCCGACTATGGCTTTCAAAAGGTTACAGAGGTTGTCTTTCAAGGCAGAATTGGTCTACAATGACAGGATAAAAATACAAGGTGTAAGGCCTGATGCTATTTTTCATTCCTAATGGCCCTCGTCTGTTGAATCAGGCTTTTATTCATTCAATAATTTGTGTCCTGCTTCTTCTTCCATCTGCCACAGCTGAAGACGATCTCAGCTTGCCGGCCCTTCAGATTCTCCAGTTGTTCCTCCAGGCGGTCGGAGGCGTCCACAGTGTCCTCGAAGTCCCGCAGGAGGACGGTGTTCCCCAGCAGACCACGACGCTCCTTCAGCCTCAGGTTGTCTCTCTGCAGGCCATTGCGTGCCTGCTTTGTCCTGGTCAGGAGGTCCCTCTTCCTGGACACTGCGGCCTCCACCTCAGCCAGCTGCTCTCGCTTGGCCTGAACCTCCGTCTGGCTCCAGAACAGCTTCTCCTTTACATTTGACAGGAGCTGACAGAGCAAAAGAAAACACAATATTGACTCTATTATTAACTGAAAATCTTGTTTTGTGATGCAACTACAACAACTTTAATGCAATCTGTACCTGTGAATTCTTCAACCTACCTCCAAGCTGCTGCTGATCCTTTTCTCCATCTTTAATGATTCCTCATTTTGCCTTTCCGTGTGTTTTTTCTGCTCCTGCCTCTCAGCCTGCAGCTTCTCAAACTGGAGCTGTAGGGGGTCCCTGGCACGTTCTTCCCCATCATGGAGCTCTGCCTCCAGCCTGTGAATCTTGATCCTCAGCCCGATGTGCTTGAGACGCAGCTTGATCAATTCGTCCTGTTGGAGCTGCTCTCTTGCGAGGGTCGACTCCGCTTTGGTCTGAGCAGCCTGTTTACCAAGGTGTCCGCTCAGTAGTGTCACAGCCACATCTTGCTTCAGTGCCATGAACTCTCGCCACTCATTTTCCACCTGAGTACCAAGGTGAGACAGTGTTGCACACTTTTCAGTACACCATAACACACACAATCAACGCTTCCTGGGCAATGAGATTGTTATATGTGCAGTCATATGGAGATACATGCAAGGAGCCACGTCTATCAGAGTGAGTGTAGTTTCTAATAATGGGTTCCAATATGGTTTAAAATTACACAATTTTTTTCCCCATTTGTTTCATTTGTAAATGTTCATAAAGCATTCCCGTCTGCATAGTGCTGAGAGCAGGGACTACATGGTTCAGTATGCATGTCACATCCACACAGCTCACTGTGTAGCCGGATGTGTAGACCCCTTGTGCTCCTTTTCCTTGGAGAGATAGGAGACCATTAAAGGCCCTGAAAACTTTGGCCCCTTTACGAAATACTAAAAACAATCAAGTTTAAATTTTAATAAAACATCCTTGGTTGTTGTTTCTCAACATTTTAACACTCCAGAACTCAGCCATCACCTTAAATAACTCACTTATTAATGTTAGGCCTAATTTTATTTCTCCAGTTCCAATACTGATTAATGTATTTTATATCTATTAACAAAACTCCAAAGAATGCCAACATTTTTAAATTGGAATTAATCAAATTCTTTTAGGCACATTTTTAGACTTTTTTTTTTTTTTTTTTTTTTTTAACCTGCACAAGCCCAATGAGCCACACCTTGTCCAGCTTTTCTTGGGACTGCAGACCCAGCTTCTCTGCCTGCTGCTGAGCTGTCTCTGAGTCAGTGGCGAGCTGCTGCTTCAGGCCAGTCCAGGTGTTAATGTGCCTCTCGTACTCCAGCAGCTGCTCTGACTCCAGCAGCTCCCTCTCCAGCTGGGTGTCTTCCCCGGCCTTCTTGCGGAAGTACTCTGCCAGCTTCGTCTGCAGCTGGCTGCTGTGTTGGCTGGCTTTGTCTCTCTCCTCGCAGAGCTCCTGGAGGAGCTGTGTGTATTCCTGAAGGTTTATGTCGTCTTGGTGTGCAGGTGCAGCAGTGGGTTCCTCTTCTTCGGCCTCCTCCTGTGTTGGACTGATGGTCTCTCTCTCCGGGCTCTCCAGGTGCAGTCTGGGAGATCCGTCGTCATCATTGCTGTTGATCTCAAAAACAAAACTCTCCTCATGGGACGGCAGCTGATTGTTGGCTTCAGTCATCTTCACAGCTAAGTCTTGACTTGTGGTGATGCTGTCCTCAGCAGAGAGCTCGTTCCTCCTGCTCTCTTCTGGCTCAGAGGTGGCTGCTTCTTCAACAGGGGCCTCCTCAGTGGCTTTCATGCTTTCACAGCTTTCTTCATCATGATCTGATGCCACCATTTCAGCTTCATGTCCATCATGTCCTTCATGTCCAGTAACAGTGGTGGGAGAAATGTCCTCTTCTTCTGCTGACACCACCCTCTCTGTTTCATTCCTTGTGTCAGTTTCTTCACTTTCTTCCTTTCCATCCATTCTTAATACTTAAAAATAAACTAATATCCAATGTGTCTGTAGCTGCAGAGCTCCTACACTCTGTAGTCAATGAAACTGTTCGTTTTGTTTCGGTTGTCCTGGTAACAGGGCTCGGCAGCCAATCAGAGGCGGCCTGACCATGGCTCATTAATATTAACAAACAGGATGTGAGTAGGTCGCTCTGCGAGGCTCGCGGTGCGCAGGCGCGCAAATCTGCCTCCAACAACAAGAAGCAGGAGCCAGGCAACATGGCCGACCTGGGGAAGAAGTACTGCGTGAACTGCCTCGCAGACGTTACGAACTTGCGGCTTCGCTGCACCGATTGCCCCGATATCGAGCTGTGCCCGGAGTGCTTCTCGGCCGGTGCAGAGATCGGTAACCACCGGAGATGGCACGGTTACCAGCAGGTCGACGGCGGTCGGTTCTCTCTCTGGGGTCCCGAGGCAGAGGGAGGATGGACCAGCAGGGAAGAGCAGTCGCTGCTCGATGCCATCGAGCAGTATGGATTTGGAAACTGGGTACTTCTAAGTTACTTAACTTATCTTTACAGTACAATATATGCGCTTACAGGAGTTGTGTTTAAAGTGCTTAGAACATGTTTTGGAGTAGAAGTTGGCTGTTAGCGATTTTGTGAATGACCTTTCGGACGATCCGATTTCTTTTCGTATTGTCGTCAAAGTTGGACGACCGAGCTCTGTGACTTCTGACTTCTAACTTAGAAGAACGACCCAACACTCATATTAACACAATCTTTGTATTTTATTGTTAATGATATGTCACATTAAGAATAGGAGCTGAGGAGTAGCACCTCAAATATGAGTGCACAGTGTCTGTACAGCTTCAGATAGACAGATGGTTATTAATAAATGCCAAATCACACCAATCAACATCCAGGCACTACAGGATAAAACTAAAGCTCGAACTCTTCTATAAATCTTTGTAATGTTAATGAGCTAATGTGCTGCACAGTCAGTAATAGTACAATCAGGTCAGGCAGTTGTAACCTGTTAACCTAGTGAAGGCTAACCATACTTTGAGCTGAAGACATGCATCACATTCCTTACTGTTAGATTAATGCAAGCTTTATGAAAACTCATCATGTTTAGTCTGGTTTAGCATTGCAACTAACATTCATTCATTTTAATTATTGATGAATCTGTTATTTTACAATTATTTTTCTCATAAATTCAAAAATTGTTTTAGTCTACATGTTATTATTGTGGGTGGGGTAACAGGTCTGTAATTTAAAGAAAAGATTTCATTAGAAATGGGGAAATGCTGCAAAAATTGCAAAAATGCACAAATTTTTGGGAGAATGCAAATTTCCTTCAAGGAACAGCTCATTCACACTCATAAAACACTCATTCATTATTTAGTTAACAGTACTATTTTCCCTATTGTTTGTATTGAATTACATTGCTCTTTCTGGAAACGTACTTGAAAATTACTAGGACATTGCAGACACTTAAAATACAATCTTAAACAATAAAAAGTGGGGGGGGGGGGATATCACAATTTTCTAGAGCCCAAGGTGACAGTCTCAAACTCAAAGGTATTCAATTTATGAAGATATGAAAGACAGAGAAGCAGAAAATCCTCACATTTGAAAAGCTGGGATCAGAGAATGTTTTGCATTTGTGCTATAAAGACCTTAAATACTGATTATCAACAGTGCTGTCAATTTGTTTCAGCACAACTCTGATTTGTAGTCCAGTAAATAACATTAGGAATAGCATACTACGGTATTTCTTCCGCTGTGCTCATTAGTAACAACTTCCTGTTTCTTTTGTCTTTCAGGAGGACATGGCTGCTCACGTCGGAGCTTCCCGAACTCCTCAGGAAGTCATGGAACACTATGTCACCATGTACATCCACGGTAACCTGGGTAAGGCCTGCATCCCTGACAGCATTCCCAACCGGGTGACCGACCACACCTGCCCAAGCGGGGGGCCTCTGTCGCCCAGCCTCACCACCCCGCTCCCTCCTCTGGATATCAGCCTGGCTGAGCAGCAGCAGCTGGGCTACATGCCGCTGCGTGATGACTATGAGATTGAATATGACCAGGACGCAGAGAAGCTCATCAGCGGGCTGTCTGTGAACTACGACGACGAGGATGTGGAAATTGAAATGAAACGTGCACACGTGGACATGTATGTGCGCAAGCTCAGAGAACGCCAGCGACGTAAGAACATCGCCCGAGACTACAACCTGGTGCCTGCGTTTCTGGGTCGAGACAAGAAAGACAAGGAGAAGGAGAAACCAGGAGTGCTGGGAGTCATAGGCACTGCTGGTGGTGTGGGTGGGGCAGGAGCCGGCGGTGGCACAGTTGGATCAGGTTCCACGATGGCAGCAGGATCGGGTCCTGTTCCAAATACACCCAAAAGAAAGATCACCAAGGAAGAGAAAGAGCAGCGGGTGAGGCTGCGGGGGCTCTGCCAGTTCATGGCCCATCGGGAGTTTGAAGACTTCTTTGAGAACATGCACAAAGAGCGTCTGCTGAGGGCCAAGGTGCGTGAGCTGCAGCGCTACCGCCGCAATGGCATCACTCGCCTGGAAGAGTCTGCTGAATATGAAGCCGCGCGCCACAAACGGGAGAAACGCAAGGAAAACAAAAGTGTGGTCACCTCCAAACGGGGCAGCGGAGGAGGAGGCGGGCTCGGCTCAGGGTTGGGACTCGGGGGTGGGACAGGAGGGGGAGGAGGTGTTGCTGGTGGGTTGGGGGTTGGAGGTGGGATCAAAGAAGAGGGTAAAGAAGGTGAGTTTGCTGCCATAGAGAATCTAACGGGCTTCGAGCTGCTGTCAGACCGGGAGAAGGTGCTGTGTAACTCTCTGAACCTGAGCCCAGCACGCTACCTGACTGTCAAAACCATCATCATCAAAGATCACCTGCAGAAAAGGCAAGGCATCCCGGCCAAGAGCCGGCTGCCCAGCTACCTGGACAAGGTCCTCAAGAAACGCATTCTCACCTTCCTCACGGAAAGCGGTTGGATATCCCGAGATGCCTCTTAGCGATCCATCTTTGGTCAGGAAGTAAGATGATCGCTAATAGCTGAGTTACTATAAGCTCTGTAAGCAGGACAAAACTACTGGCTTTCACCATTTTTTCAAAGGTGACCTTGTGAATATGTACATTGCAAAGAAAGAAGATGCCCCATTGGAAAATAAAAAGTATATTTTCATATCTGGGCTAGGAACAAAAATAAGCCTATATTTTTACATTTGAAATGGGATTGGGGTGAAAAAACAACTCTGACAAAACAACTGGGTTCAAAGTAGGTCGTGTCCATATTGTTAGTACATGATAATAACTGCAGTGCTAACAAGTACCACGGAGTTACAGAGATATTTTAGTGTTATTGCAACAGGCTCATTGACGATGTCTATGGGGAAATACTATTTTGAATCCAAACAGAGACAAGGCGAAAGCCATTTCATGCTGAAATAAGATTTTTTTGGGTGAATGTTTGACAGCATGTGGCACTGATTGGTGACAGAAATGATCACTGTTGTGGTTGTTGTTTTTCAGGATCTCTCAAACTTAAAACCTAATTTGTTCAACTTTGTTAGGTGTTTCATGAGTTGTACTTAAAACATTTTTAGGCCTTTATTTCTTAGGAATTGTCAAGAAATTTGAGTAAACTCTCAGTTCTCTGACCAATTTTTTTTCCTTCTTACTGCCTACAAGGGAAGGAAAAGAAAAAACAGAGTTCGACCATCATCTAGCATTCTCTGGACTGAGCACCTGCTGCTGCCTGAATGCAATTTGTATGAGAGTGGGACAGATATAGGTTGATCTGGAGCTAGACTGATAAATCAGCCGTGCCGATATATCTGCTGACGTTAGCCTATCACTGACATACCAGTGTTGACAGATATGTCGGCTAATAAGTGACAAGAAAATGTGAGTATAGCAATACCAAAGAATATGTTCAGAGATAAATTAGAAACAGTTTTTCCATTAGTCAGTCCACCAGAGAGTGAAGTGTTATTTTTCAACTGTAAATGATCTGCTTAGTCTTCAATAACCAAATTTAAAGGATCCTCAACAAAAATTTTCATTCAGTGTTTATGTTGAAAAAAACACCAGCTGATATATTTAACTGTTACAGCTGCTGAACACTTGACTTCAGCTCTTACATGTGGCATTAACTATTCATGCTAAATAAGCAACAGTCCAAGTTTTTAAAAAACATCTTTAGGTATTATTTATTAGAATAAAAATTCAGCTAATCTGCTTCATCAAGACTGATTATTGACCATTTTCCAGTTGAACAAATAACCAATCACATTTGATGGACAGTGACCATCAACCAATCAACTGCCTTCACATTTGCAACATTGAAATGTGTCTGATTGGAGGAAAAAAAAAAAAAACAATGTAGAAAAACTATTTAAAACATTGGCAGAAAATAGAAAGTTCATGTTTGATCTCATTATCCATAGTGAGAAAATAAGTTTCAGTTTCCTTTAAATATCCATTGAAGTATTGGTCTCAAAGATCCTGTATCTGTTGGCTCCTAGTTCAAGTTTTTGCTTGTCACCTAAAATTGGTGTGGAGGAGAAATTCTCCTTTTTTTTTTTTTTTTTTTTTTGAAGCTCCACTTTTCATTTGGCCCAAAATGTATTTATTTTTACAGAAGCACGTAGTGCAGCTCAGCACAGCTTTAAATCTTTACTGTCCACGTGGTGCAATGCAGGTAAAGAAGTTGAATGTGTAAGAGAATTAACCAGTGATACCCTAAGGCTAAAGTACAGTTCCAAGATGATCTTTTTCTGTTTACCAAGTGTGTATGCATGATGGGCTCATGTGACACCATATTTTAACACTTCAATGGCAGTGTTCCTCTTCATTGCACACATTTGAGTTTCCACAGTCCTAACACCAAACATCAGCCCAGCCCTGACAGTGTGTCAGACCAGGTGTTACCTACAGCCACATTGTTAATTTTTCTTTGTCTTGAAACTAAAACCAGAACAGCAGCACTGGTGACTCATTCTCATTTTCCTGCTTTTTTTTTTTTTTTTTCGCAAGCTGAGCTTCGTAGTGGCCATTGTGCTGTAAATGAAGGTATTGAATCGGCTGTCATTTCGCTGCGGCTTAAAATCACAGAGAAGAAAAAAGCATGTGAAGGTGTGGATGTTACCTAAACTGGAATATGTGCTAGGTTCATGTTCTTTGCCTTTTTTGGAAGATTGGCCTTTGGATATGTAGTGATAGGCAATGGCTTAAAAAGTGGAGCTTTTTTTGTGGTCATCAAAGAGCAATGGTCTCCCCTGCATTGTAGAACTTAAGGTTCTGATGTGAGATTGTGGATCAACTGAGGAGGGTTGTACGGTTCTGTTATAATCAAAATCAGTCATTCTTAGTCATATTTCATCAGTGTGGCTCTCCAAAACATGCACCATTGCAGTACAATACTGCAGCTGCTTTTAAAGGGTGACTGCTTTATTCTGTATTTCTTTTATTGTCAACAAATGCCTTGAAAAGCCCAAGACCCACAATCAATTGATTCTACTATCAAATAGCCTCATATAACATTAAAAACACATCACACTGCCACACACACACACACTAACTCAATTCCACATACACCATCCTGCTGCCAAACACTCGCTAGCGAACCAAATGTGTATTAATCCGCAGCTGAAAATAGTCCCCAACAAATGCACTATTTCCTCCTGTTTGAGTAACTTGAGTAACTTTATTAAAAGGTAGTGTCCAGAAAACCTGAGCCTTTAAAAAAAAAAAAGACTACAAGTATATACAAGATTTACGTCTTCCACAGGAACCAGCTGGCTTGGGGCTGGGTACTGCAGACAGGGAAGGGAAAGTGGAAAGTGGACTTTTTTCATGGGATTTGTTGACAATGAGAAAAATATTCTTAAAGATGAGAACCTCTTCATCCTAATGCTTTTCAATGTGTTTTGTCACTTACACAGGCCTTAATGGTACGCAAATTAGAGAACCACTGACCTTAAGTATGTAGAAAATATTCATGCATTCATCGTGGGTCACCTCCAATAAAAAGATCTGTTTCTTAGGCTATTCAGTCACTGCATGCTAATCAATGGCAAACATGTTGTGAATTGTCGTGGGTTTATTAAAGATAATGATTGGGCAGCAGATCAGGCATTTCATGTTGAAGCTGAGGGGGAAATATGAGCATCGTATTGGAACCAGAATGTTCAAGAAAGGCGACACTAATTTCCAGCCTATAAACCAAACAGCAGTGACCTAGAACTGTCATTTCAATTTGGTGGTTGTCCTGTGTTTGAATGTCACCTTTGGTAGCTGATAGATCGCGATTTCTTTTGACAGTGGCGTCATTCTGCATGTGCAACCAAATGTTCCACATTGTTCCTAAATGGTGCATTTCGGTGTAAATGTCTCAAACAAATAAATATGGCGATTAGATTTTTTTTTCATTCTAGCAGGGGAATATTTTTTGTAAGGGGAGGTGCTTTCTTTATGTCACCAATTGTAAATAGTTTTGTAAGATAAATTGGAAAAAGAAACTATAATTACTGACCTGTGAAATGTACAGTATTTTGTGTCATGGAAATTTTTTTTATAGTTTTTGTAATAAAAAAAGCTGATTTTTGATTACAAAGAAGCATTTTCTGGAGCTTTGGGTGTAGTGATGGCATGCTGTTGAGCTGTCTTTAATCTTGTTACCAAGCTGTTTTGTTGTCCTGTTACTTTGTTGTTGCACATGACAAGGTATGTATGGAGATGTATTAAAAGTGCAAATACTTTATAATTCTAAATACTCCTGTTTCCTCTTCAATCAGTTGCAGGAAAAAAAATAGCCCTATCAAAACTCAAAATGTCCACTTTTGGTGTCAGTAGAGTGACAGAGAAGGCCTGTTACTCAAGCCCCAACTGTGGAGCAAGTCTGAAGAGTTACACAAGAGCAGCATGTTAATGAGGTTACAATGTTTCCATTCACTGTTACTGCAAGTGAAAAACACATTAGAATTTAAGAAAGTAAGAAATAGAACGCAGCAAATTCAAAACCCTAAGTGACAAATATCTGACATCCTGAGTAAAAGTGAAAAATTGAAATGATGAACGAGAATGATTAAAAGTTTCAGTGGTGAAAAATACAAGTAGATATGTCCAAAATTTAAGGCTTGTTATTCTTTATTTTTCTTATTGTCGCCAAATTCCATGAAAAGACCCAACCATGGTAGTGATGTCCACTTTACTGCAAAAGTGTGGTGTCAAAGCAAATATACAAGGAGGTGCAGAGGGCTGTTCAAACCACAAAATCATCCAGTCCACAGGGGACCTAAAAATGAACTTTGTACAGACTTCACTTGACTTAATTGATTTGATTCAAGTCATCGCAGTATGGACGTGATGTACTTTTTCGAAAATGCTGACAGAAAAACAAAAAAACCTATTTTGAATATGTAAAACGATTACTTTATTAAAACGTTACTTGAATCATGTAGGTCAGAAATAATATTCAAACACATGATACAGAAATATGTAGAATATATGAGTTAATATAGAGATAATCAAATAGCATTTTTATTATGCTTTTGCAAAGTTGACATGAGGACAGTGAACGCATCACAGTCCAGAGGGCGGACATTTGGATTCATCCAATATACACTGCAGTTTGTGTATATGTGTATGTTCACGGTAATGAAAGAGTATGCTACCCATTGCAACAGGCTCATTCATGTGTGTTTAATAGCTTGGGGAAAAGTATATATAAAAGTATATATGTTAATTTCATTTCAAGAACACTAAATCAAGACACATTTCAAAGCTGATCAGTTTATTCTGATGCTGTGACAGTTTGGACAATGGTCCAGACACATAGTTATTCTAAAGGTTTACAGATAAAGCGGTTACATCACTGTCCAGAACTACTGAGCTAAACTATGGCATAGAGGCCGGAGTCTGAACACAACCAGACACACTGAAAAAAAAGATGTCTTTTTACAACAAAGGCCTTGGGTAGCCCACTTCAGTACAAAGTAACATCTCAAACCCTTCTTCAGATCCTCCTGTCCTGCTCCTTGCTTTATTCACAGAATGAATTTAAAACTCATAAACACGATAACTGAGGAGTCAAGTTCAAGATTATTCGGGCTTTTAACAAAAGTCTGGAATGATACCAGTAGTTCAGAATCAGCACTTCCCCACTGGTGAATGGATTTTACACCAAAAAAAAAAAAAATTATAACTAGAGGTGCTTATGAGCGTCTGTTAAACTTTTTGTGACACTTCATATTTTGCCTGTTTCTCTTCCAGTTTCAATTGGTGGCTGCAGCAGGAGACACGAAAGCCTCTGCCTATGATCTGGTGAGTTTAGTATTAACAACCTCTGACAATAACTGACTCTGAATTGACTCATATGACTGATGACAAACTGAAATGTACTGTGAAGACTGCCATGTGCCAGACAAAGTGTGATGTATCTGTTAAAAATGGTCTTGTTCAGATACAAAGTTCAGTTCAGTTGGGTTCCTGTCTCTTCGAGGCACCTTAGGGTGGGGGTAGGTCGAGGATGGCTTGCGGGAAAAGGGTGGTTGGGTGCCTTGACCAGTCTGCTGTACCTGAAGTCTTTCATCGCCCAGGCAACAACACAAACCCCACTTTGTCACAGTTACATCATCATTTCTAGGGGGCTTTGGCCACGCCAACCAACGCTGGCCTGAGGGTGCGTCCATGAAGCTTGTAGCCCACTTTCGTTACTACGGCGACGCTGCCTGGCTCCTTGCCCTCCACGGGGGCGTGGAAGAGGGCCTCGTGCTCGTATGGGTCGAACTTCTGTCCGTCTGGGTTGAGCTTGACCAGGCCGTGCTTAGTAAACACCTTCTGGATCTGAACCTCGGTCATCACCAGGCCGTCGTACAGGTTCTTTAGATGAGGGTTCTGGCTCGTGACCTCCTCCTTGGGCACGCTCTCTGTGGCCTTCTCCAAGATGTCGGCCACCTCCAGCAGGTCCTTACAGAAGCTCTGGATCCCTGGTGACAGGAGGGACTTAAGTCAGCATGCCTTAAATCTCTGGCTGTGTACAATAAATGTCATGTGTATACACTGTCACGTCACCCAGGTTTCTACATGACGACTTAAGGCCAAACTATGAAACTTTTATTTTCTTTTAAGTAACCCTAACCCACCATAACTATGACTAATGAATAAGGGCCACAAGTGACAATTATAATGTCGTAACACACTGAAATTCTCTTAATTTCCCACAATTTTTTGAGTCAGTTGCTTCAAAGACATCATGTCTAGATGACCTGACTGAGAGCGAGTGGAATGGATCCAAAGGCTAAAGCTACCCTTTTGTGACATCTAGTGGTTAGAACATCCAACTGCAGAATAGATCACCTAGAGCACAGACTACTTTCTGCAGGATTCATCCAAAGTAAAGCCCCTGTCATGTGGTGGATCCCGTTGAAATGTGTAAAACTAGCCATTACCGTATATTTTGGCATCTTCTATCATCTTCTGACTCCTTGTCCTTAGGTTCTCTGTGTCTGCTAAAGCCCGCTTGTACTTTTCCTGGAAAGATGTTATAAACAGTAAGCCATGGCTTGAAAACACAATAGTATCACCAATATGCAATGAAGCTTTTTTTTTTCTTCTTCTTTTTTTTTTTTAAAAACCAAACTGGAAGTGATCCTGTCTGCAGACTTACTGTCATGTCCTTGAGCTGATCCTCCAGCTGGGTCTTCTCCTCCATCAGGACTTTCTCTGCTGAACTCTGTTCTGGTTTTTCAGCCTCCTCCTCTGACCCCTGGCCATTCTTCTGCTGGGTGGCAGTACATAACAATCGTGGCGACGCTCTGGGTGGGAAGGACACATATAATAATAGGTCATTTGTCAAGTGTTGGTGGCTGCCTGCACACTTGCCTGACTAAATTTTGTTCTGACCAGCAATCAGACCCTGAATCAACTGATTAGCCTCTAGTGTAGGTCCCACTATCCAGGCTTACTTGAGCTATTATTAAAGTCAAACATTTCTCAGCAGTGAGCAAACTATTTCAACAGATGTATTTCCACCTACATTATCAGATGCTATGGCATCCACACTCACTTGATCTCATCCAAACTGAACCTGTAGGAGATTTTAGAAGAGGATTTTAAATCCATCTGTAATTACTGTACACATTATTTTACTTCTTATCCAGATGTCAGGGTATTCTGGTTCTTTGTCCAGACCTGCTAATTGGTGGTATCAGACAGTTTAATACTACTGCCAATTATACAACTGCCAGTAGTACTTCCTAAGAATGTTATGCAACTACCCTGTATGTCATTCAATGATAAACATCTACTTATATATAGCATACAACCTAACGACAAGTGTAGTTTTATTCAAATAATTCTGAGTAGTACTACAACCTATTTAACAATATGTCATCTTATCTGATTACCTCTCGAGCCAAGCAAGTGTGGAGACATGATGCCAAATTCCATTCACAGAATATCAAATTAAAGTCACATTTCAGAATAGCAAATTAAAGTCACATGGAGCTTTAGGCAATAAAATACACTTTCCCTAACGATGAAGGTAACGTTAAATTAGTAGATTTATGAATGGAGTTTGGTTTGACATTCTCTCCTTTCAAGAAAAGTCAGATCACACCAATCAACTCATTATCTAATTAAGATTAAATATCTCAGAACACACACACACACCAAAAGTTAAACTACACATAAGATAGCCCGAACGTTAGCATAGTAAACTACATGCCTCTCTTGTTCATTCAGGATATTTCACGTTATGTCATCATCCTACTTCTAGCAATGACATGCTAACAATGACACATACACTAATAAACTGGTTAGACTTAACAGTGAAGTTTTAGCCAGGCCATCTCCAACACACACACGCCTCAATAGTCAGTTTACGTCTGTATTATTCACGTAAAGGTCAACATTAAGGACCCTGATCTGTTACGAAAGCTAATTGCTAACTAGCTACTACGACCGTTGTCCGAGATGACAGGAGCTCATCCTGCCAAACCAAGCATAGCACTGCTGTAACAGCCACATTTCGGTTAACAAAGTCGGCATTGAAGTCTGTTACCTTACTAACGCAGGCGAAGCTACAAGTGAGTAGCTCTGTCTCACCGCTCGCACACACCAGCTCGCCATTTTCCATCAACTGCAGGTAAAAGCTCCTTGTAGCGCACGCTGACGGGGCGCTCAACCATGATGGCAGCGGTGTGCGGCTTGAGCCAATCAGAAGCCAGCAGGAAGAACACCTCTCCAAGTTGACCAATCAGATTCGGGGAACATTTTAACGACGCATTGTAGTTTGGTTGAGTTGAAGTTAAAGGTGAAAGTTACACATGTGACCAAGGGCAGTTTTTAAAAAGCCTTATCAAACAAAAGCTTACTCACCCCTTGGCTATTGAACTCCAACTGTTTGCTAGCATACATTTAGCCGCTTAATATTTCCCCAGTGGTTAATATGAAATGAAAAATAAAACTAGCTTCTGTCAATACTTAATATTAGTGTAGTATTAGATTCCCCTTGTTGCAGAGCATTGGAGCTACTGCATTAAGATGCTAACATTGACAACAACATATAAAATGGTTAAAAAAAAATCTTGTCACAGCTGTTGTCAGATCTTGCTGACACAGAGCAACATTAGCATTCATTTGGAGTCGTGTCTCTGGTCAACTGAGAAATGTAAGATTAATATTTACTCTCCTTTGTTTCAGTCAACAAGTGTCTGGATCTTAAGATGCATAATGTAAACTTTCTTCGCTAGCTAGCTGTTGCTAACTGGGTCTGTCTGCTGTTTGATGCTGGGCAGGTGAGGGTTTATCAGTTGCAATTGAAAATGGCTGTGTAACCAAATTAATGAGCTAAGAAGGCCAAGAAGCTTAAGAGGTTAAAACTCAGTAGAGCTGTAGAATTGAGTTGAGGCCTAGTTTGTTTCTGTCATGTATTATCATGAGAGGCACAAACTGAGACTAGCTTAGGTTGTAGTTCTCTGTGAGTTGGTCATTACAAGCAACCTGTTTCACATTACATGTAATTATTTGCTTCATTGTTCGTACAGAGAATATTAATGTGGCTCATGGGTTTGTAACTAGACTATATTCTGTGAATGGGATTCAGATATTAGTTAACGTATGTATGCTTAAGGTTGCATCAAGTTCTAATGCTGTACTATTTTCACAGGGCATGAAGATAATATGGTCACACACCGTGCCTCCATGTGGAAAACATTTCTGATGCTCAGGTGGAGCGGAGGTAAGCAACAGTGCATAGGAAGTTAAAAACTGCATAATGGTTTGGGAGGGTTCTCAAGGTGAGCATTGTTGTTGTTGTATTGTAATGTAATGCAATGCGGTCTGGGCCTAAACATATGGCAACACTACTGAGCATTACAGTTATAGTATACTGAAGTGGGTGAGTCCAGATGTTAGAAATACTTGGATTAACATATAGTCAGAACCAAACAAAACTGGGATTTGATATCTAGTCAGTGGCAAAGGATAAAAAAAGCAAATTTGTGGTATTGACCAACTTAACTCCTTTGTACAAAAGGTCAGATATTCATATGTACATTTTACACATTTAATTTTGATTTTTAAAGATGAAATAGAAATATAGGATTATTTAGGACTTCATTAAGAAAAATGGCATATCAACAAATATGCTGTTTCTCAAAATAAGTTTCTGTAGGTTGTGTTCTTTTGCGTCTCAGCTCTCCACTCTGGAAATGTAAAAATAATTTCTTGGCCACCAGAGGGGATTTCTCCAGGTGTTTAAGCAGTTCAAAAAAGTGTGTCGAGGATATCATTTTGAGTCGCTATTGTTTGAGAGCAGTCAAATTAGAGCAACAGAACTGACACTTACAAAAAGGCGCTGGTTATTACTTGAACTCCGCCTGGGAACTGTAATAGGTGAAATGTGCGCAGATATGTGAGTTGTGACAGTCAAATTGCCTGTAGCTTCCACGCAGCCCTTTGAGTGACATTCCCAGTTATAGCCTGTTCATTCAAAGGCGTGTTGTGTTGTCTCTCCGTCTACTTCCCTTCAACTAATCAGCTGCTCTGCGGATGAAAAGAGACCTTACATCATTTTCTCTCCCTCTTTTCCTCTCTCTCTCTCTCTCTCTCTCTCTCTCTCTCTCTCACACACACACACACACACACACACACACACACACACACACACACACACACACACACACACTCCAATCTCCTTTTCATTTCCCATCTCTCTCTCTTTCTCGTCCTTTCTTTCAGTGCACATCTGACAAGGCGGAGCTAATTGATAGGCATGCCATTTCTCTGTGTTCCTTCTCAGCCCTGCGACTCCACCTGTTCACATGTCTCAGTCGTTGCCTCAATGGGGGGAGAAAAAAAAAAGGAAGAGGCAAATTACTCCTTCATTTTGCAGTAAGCGGAGCAGACAGGTTGGCACTTCCTCATTAGGAGGAGGTTTGTTTCATGAGGTGAGGCATGGATCTGTCTTGTTTCTGCTTTGATGAGACCTGGCCGAGTCAGACTTTGATGTCTGTCATTAATGAAGCCTTTAAAAGACTTCTGATTTGTGCTTAATGGGAAAGGGATTTGGGCAACGTGGTAGTTATGAAAGCGTACAAGCAGCTTCAATATCTGACTGGTACTGTTTTACAAGAACTTTGACTGTGTTTGTTTACTTCTCTCTTGACTGCAAGTTAAAGCCTTTAAACTAAATGGTGTCACTATAATTGGATTTCATTTACATAAAAAATGTGTTTAAGTTCATTAAAGGGGCACTCTGTGGGGAGCACAAATCAGCCTGTGAAACAGTTGTATAAGGTCTTCTGTGGCTCTGAAGAAGCTTTGTGAAGTCTGAGAAAACAAACCTGATGATGTCACCCTGATGTCATCACATCACAGTTGTCTCAGCAGAGAGCCTGTTCTACAAACTGAGGGTGCAGAGCAGATGCAGCTGGTCAATTGGGGGCTCGTGTGCGCCCCACCAGCCGAAAACCTTAATTCAGAGTTAGCAAGCTTAATAAATTATTATCAAATAATTGAAATGAATAAATTCATTATTTTTTAAGCATTTTAATATTATTTAAAGTGAAGTTATACAGCATGAAATTAGCTGTAAAGATGAATCTATTTTGTATTCTCTGTCCTAATGAGAACCGTCCCAGTCACAATACGAACTAATTCAACACTGGCTCGCTCCTCATCCACTCACTCTTTGAAGAAATAAAACTCAGGCTAATATTTATGTTATCAATATGAGGGGGCATCACTGTGGTTCTTTGACATATGTCCACGTGGTAGAGGTCACACAATCTACCAGAAACTCTTGCATTTACTTTTTTCTCATCACACAAGAAAATATATGCTTGGCAAAGAATCTCACCTTAAAGTCCATTTAGTAGAGTGGCTGTACTGGAGCTTTTGACCATATCACATCATCTTCCTCAGCAGAGACAGTTTTCTCAGTTGTCATGTTATTTATGTCATTTTTAGATTCAACTGGCTTCTATCAGAGTGTTCATAAAGCCACTCAGTGTTTTAACCACACCCTCGACCTTGTTCTGGCTTATGGCATTGAAATTGAAGACCTAATAGTCCTTCCTCAGAATCCTCTTTTATCAGATCATTAGTTAATAACTTTTGAGTTCTTATTACAGGACTATATGCCATTACGTAAATATTTGTACACCAGATGCTTATCTGCTGTTGCTAAATTTAAGGAAGTGGTTCTATTGGCATTTAATTCAATGGCATGTCTCAATTTAACTGAGGACTCCTACAATAAATTTTGTCCCTCCCAAATTGATCATCTTATTGATAGTGCTGCGGGCTCAATGCGAACAACTCTTGACTCTATTGCCCCTTTAAAAAAGAAGTTAATAAAGCAAAAGAGGTTAGCTCCATGGTATAGCCTGCAAACTCAGAAATTAAAGCAAACATTGTGAAAACTGAAAAGGAAATGGCGTTCTACCAATCTGGAAGAATCTCGTTTAGTCTGGCAAAATAGTCTTAAAACATATAGGAGGCACACCCTGTCCCAAGAAGATGCACAAAAACTAGTCCATGCATTTGTTACTTCTAGGCTGGACTACTGCAATTCTCTATTATCAGGCTGCCCCAACAAGTCGTTAAAGACTCTCCAGTTGATCCAAAATGCTGCTGCACGTCTATAAAGAACAAGGAAAAGAGATCATATTTCACCCATTTTGGCTTCTTTGCACTGGTTCCCTGTCAAATGGGGAACTGAATTTAAAATCCTTCTGCTAACCTATAAAGCTCTTAACATGCAATACTACAATCCACAGGTGTGGCGATAGTGATAATAACAGTATTGAACAGCGACACGTGTGCAGTGGGAGGCTTGTAAACATGAGTCCAGACTCTGCAGCTCCAGTGACACACGTACCTGCAGAGAGCGACAGGAGAGAAGAGCACAAAACTACGAGAGAGGGAAGAAGTTGCATTAGTAAGATGCATTGATGTGTTACGAAAGGATACAGGAGGAGGAGAGAGAGAAGGAGAGTTAAGCTCAGTGCATCATGGGAAGTCCCCCGGCAGTCTAGGCCCATAGCAGCATAACTAAAGGATGGCTCAGGACTGACCTGGACCAACCCTAACTATAAGCTTTGTCAAAGAGGAAGGTTTTAAGCCGACTCTTAAATGTAGAAAGGGTGTCTGCCTCATGAACCCAGACTGGGATCTGATTCCACTGGAGCGGAGCTTGATAACTGAAGGCTCTGGCTCCAAATCTACTTTTGGAGACTCTGGGAACCAAAAGAAACCCTGCATTCTGGGAGCGTAGTGCTCTATTGGGAAGATAGGGTACAATGAGCTGTTGAAGATATGATGGTGCTCGACCATTAAGAATTTTATAGGTTAGCAGAAGGATTTTAAATTCAATTCTTGATTTGACAGGGAGCCAGTGCAAAGAAGCCAAAATGGGTGAAATATGATGTCTTTTCCTTGTTCTTGTCAATACACGTGCAGCAGCATTTTGGATCAACCGGAGAGTCTTTAATGACTTACTTAGTGTTGCATGCTCTCTCCCTCCTTTTTTGATTTGGCGCCATATAAATAAAATTGAATTGAATTGAAATTCTGAGCACTAATTTTTGACCTTGTAAATCTTTGCTAATGTCGTAGGCTGTTATATAAGTTAATTAGAGTTGTTTGTGCTGATTTTTTTCGTATTCATGTTGCCTTCAGTTGTTTAGCGGAATTAAAATATTAAATCTAAAAACAAACAAACATCCCCTAAAAAGCCCAAATCTGCACTTTCACCTGTGATGTCTTACTTGAAAAGAAGATAGGCTATGTCTGAACACACTGCTGTGAAAGCTAATGACCCTATCCTTATTTAAGCTTCTTTCTGCCAAAGTTGGACTGAGGAGATGTGCTGATTGTGTTTGTTGGGCGCTTATCTGGGTTGAGGATTTAGTCCTTATGAATAGTCATTGTGAGCTCTCAGCCGTGGGGATAGAACGGCAGACAGAGCTGTCTGTTTGTTTTCCAGAGATGCTGAACCAACTTGCCTGTGAAACCCAATGTCATATTAAAACAGGAAGGAGGAGGGAGTCTGACGGAAGGCAGACACAAATGAGTGAGGGGCACAGACATCGATGGAGAGAAGTGCATGGAGGCAAATAAACCTCACATCAAAGCTTGCTTGTAATGGAAGAAAGGTGGAGAGCGGCTGGGTGGATACAGATTGTCTGAAAGTTTTTTTTCTTTTTCCCCATGCAAACTAGAAGACAACATAGTCAGGGTTGTTCAATTATTCATGTTTGGGGATCTTCACCAAGCCCTTTCCCTTCTCATCCAACAAGACTAACAAGACCTTCGTGGTATTACCAAGAGGATGTTTGTTTACATGGATCAGATTCAGAGCAGGAAAATAGCTCGAGACAGTCAGATGATTGCCACAGATTTTGAAGGGCAGGGTGTGCAGACCACCAGCAGGGAGCATTCAAACACATGTTTTAACGAATGGCTTTGGATCGGTTTAGCTGATATTCGACGTGGTAGGAAGTATACATGCAGTACACACCAGATCCAGAGGGAGTTGTTCTCAGTACATCCTTCATAAAATATTATTTTGACCAACTCAAGGCTCAATAATACACCTGTGCAGTTTGCTTAAAAATATGTACACTCAAAAAATTCATCTAAACTTTGTCTTAATAAACTACAATCAAATATCAGAGAATGTGCAATTTATGTAAACACTCACACACCTGTGAAACATTTAGATGTGTAATAAAACGGTCCCAAGAAGATTCAGGTATTAATTATCAGTATCATATAATCTAATCATAATTTGATCCTTTCTTAACTGAAAACTGCTGGTGTTGCAGCGCTGCTCTCCTTTACCGCATACAGTGGTAACATTTCCACTGCTTGTGTGAGTGGAAGTCCGACTGTGCAAATGTGACAAATTATTTGGCCACACTGCTGGTGGACTGTGAGCTCAGACACCGAGGTTGGCAAAGTGAAGCTAGGTCACTAAGCTCTGACGCTAATCATGAGCAAAGAGGAGTGTGGAAAACATTCAGGTAGCAGCTTGTCATACTTAGTCACTGAACACTGTAACACCCCATCCTTAACGTCACCTTCACCTTAATACTCACATAGCATTATTTAAAAAAATTTCTTAGTTGACCTCACGAGAATTCCAGTTATGCTTATTTAATATAAACATTTCTGTGAAAGTGCCAGAGTTGTTTGAAAAGGCTACATTTCACCTGTAGTGTCATTAAGAACTAGGTGAGTGATGACAGTGTGCTAACCTGTAAAGTTGAATGAGGCAGAGAATGACTAAAGGCCTGATCACCTGTTTTCTTCCAGGAGGATTAAGAAAGCCTTTAATGTCTTTGTTAGGGGGATTTGTCTTGGGCATTCAAAGTCAACATAGCAGCAGACATGTGCAAACTCTAGCCAACAGGTAGCGCCACGCCCAGATCCACAAACACCAGAACTTACTCATCATGAACACTGCACAATGCCCTACACCAAAATACTGCACAGATGTCCCACATAAAAACAGTGCACAGACACCATACATTAAAATTATGCATGGCTGCCCCATACCAAGATATAGGTGCCCCTACATAAAGATACTGCATAGGTGCTGTACATCAAGATATTGCACAGATGACATGATATGATATGAAATACACAGCAGCAACTTTTTGAATTCATCCTTCAGTTAGTTACTTTGTTAAATATTGCTTGCAAAATTATTGCTTTGGAAAGGTGTACAGTCTGTACACACAACTGGAATACTAACAACTACTGAGAAACTGGCAACAAACCATATCTGACAAATTGAACCTGTTTTTAATGCAGTCAAAATTGTAATAATTTCCATGTTCATCACTCAGTACAGAGTATACATTTTTTCTGTTGTCCCTTGACTAGTATTTTGTCAGCAAAAGTGGGCATTCAAAGTAACTAAAAGAGTAAAAGGATCAAAGGTGATGCTGCAGGCCGCACCACTGAGGTGTGGACATTGGACTTACATGACTTGTTCTTGAGTCAGACTCATGAATCTGAACAAACAGCTCTTGGACTTAACACTAAGGACTCATGAACTTAGTCAGACATTTGACATGAAATTACTTAATATCCTCCCAAAGAACAAAGATAAAAAATTATGTAGTTATAAAGCATGTGAAGTAATAATAATAATAATAATAAACTTTATTTACATGGCATTTTTCATAGTATAGTTATGAATAGTTATGGTTACAATGAGCTTTAGAATAAAAACAGAATACAGTACAACAACACAAAAAGATTAACACTGAATGAAACAATAAATAATTCACTGAAAAGCAATTACAAAAAAAGTGGGTTTTCAAAGGGCATTTAAAAGAACAAATGATCACCTCAGGGAAGTCATTCCAAAGTCTAACTGTGAAGGCCATGCCAGCTTTGTGTCTAAGTCCAGATCATGGAACAATGAGAGGAGAGGATCTGAGGGAGCGAGAGGGGACAATAACAGGCCAGAAATATAATTTAGGGTGAAGCCTCTCCTCTATTGTTGGGTCTCTATAAGTAATAATATAAAGAGTATGGTCTAGACCTGCTCTGTATGTAAAGTGGCTTGAGATGACTTTTGTTGTGATTTGGCTCTATACAAATAAAACTGAATTGAATTGAATGTGCTTTAGATCAACAAACCAACAGCAGGAAAGGTGGATTTTTGCCAGTGCACACCAGCAGACAGACAATATGTGATAGCTTTTGTTATCACACTAAGCATGCGAAGACTTCCTTTGGTTGACAGAATTTACAGCAACAGGGAAAGCATTCATTTCAGAAGCTGATAACAGCATAAACAGTGATTTAAATTGGATTTAAACTGGAAACATCTGACAGGCCAGTCGGATATAGGGACATGAATGTTCGTACTAAATTTCATGGCAATGTTTCCTTTACAAATTGGACTTGGGACTTGTTGAGCTTGACTCGGGACTTTCCTGTCTTGTCTTGGGACTTTCTCCTTTTGACTTGGAACTTCATAGCCGAGACTTCAGATTGGCTTTGCACCATCTCTGTTGTTTTGTAATGCCATTTATGTGTGTGTATCATTAATCTAGACCTACATTACGAACTGACAACAGTGAGGTTGCCTGAGGACACTTGCATATCGAAATATGTAAGCACAAGATGGCGCCTCCCCTGTGACTCTTCTGACTCTCGCTGAAGACCCTGGGCTAACCTTGAGTTTGGAATAATTGTGGGAGTAATAATTCACTGCTACATTTCTTGATGTGGCAGCGCATTATTTCCCCTCGTCCTCGTTGATGAGCATGCCAGACTCTGCACTCCATTCACCTCCAACACACACACACACACACACACACACCCGTCCCTCTCTACCTTCGTCCATTGTCTCCTCTATCCCACCCTCCCTTGACAACAGTTGAGATGTTCGCCTTGCACAGTAAACAAATCTGTTAGAATGCGTTGATGCAGCAGGGTGTGTTTCAGTCCCCTACCTTTGGTCCAGGGTGGTGGTGGTGGTGGGAGGGTGGAGGCGGTGGGAGGCACTTGGACCAGTGTTCAGCTGCATAGCTCTGTTTAAAATAAAAGCCCAGGGGGAGCTTTGATTGAGTGGGAGTTGTGGGCAGGAAGGATGGTGGAAAGCGGCCTGGCTCTCTGGGGAAATCTGACAAATGGAAACATATTTCCAATCCCAAAGCAAAAATTTACATCAAGCACAGGCAGAATGAAACTGCCCCGATATGTTTATTACTGCAGTAAAGAGGCTTAAAGATGCTGAAAGTTAACGGAGCTGAAGGCTTTTAAAGTGTGGCAGACCGTTGTCCTCAGTTTTACTGGAGAGTTATTTTGTGCTGACATGGCCTAAATGCTGTGTCAGAGGCTTTTACCACCAAGTCATTCCACTGTATCAGTGAATGCATGTACATTTTGTCAAGAGATGGCTCAGTGTTGCAGACACTGAGATTGTTTTGTCAACCATTTCGGTAATAAAATACTAATTGGATTTCCTAAGAGTTGTATTTTCACATGATGCTCTAATTGCTGTTTTAAGAAGCTTCTGTCCTGACAAGAATATCACTCTGGGAGAGATCACTTTCTGCTGTGGGGAAGTCTAACTAATGGCTTTATTATTGGTTAATAAATCATCTAGTAATGCTTTATAGGTCAGTTGTAAACCAATGATGAGGAAATCTTTCGGATTGCCAAGTTGTGAAAATCTCTTTGGCTGGTGTTATTCAGTGGACCATTAGACCACTTAAAGCTGAGGTGGCCATGTCTGAAATGAACTAATTCATACAAAGTGTGGTCTGATCACATCTAATGGCACAAGTGTTTGACAGGTTAAGTTACTTGTAGCTGCAGGACTGGATTCTGTATAACCCACACTACACAACTTCCTCCTACAAGGCTGGTGGTGATAGTAGCTGTCTGGCCGGTACAATGGGCCTTTGACCCTTTAGGGATTGTCTCAGTGTGGCACAACTCCACTGTTGGTGGCTCCTGCAATGTTTTTTTGAAATCTTGTATGTTGTGTTATCTCACACTACACAATTGAATCATCCTTCCTGGTTCGCCAAAACCTCAACTCAATCACTCTGGACAGAAACACAGAACTCATGTTTGGTTTTTTAATAAAGTTATCCAACAAAAAAAGACAGCATTAATTTGTGCAATTCTACTTTTCACAGAAAGCAAGAACATAAAAGAATAATATAATGCTGCAGTCTTTTTTCAGAAGTTTAGTTTTATTTCTAAATTCCACCAATTCTAAAATGAATCAGGGGTGACGACTTCAGCTTTAAAATCAGTGTCTGTCCAACATTGTGACACAGACCTCCCATGTGTCCAAAGTGTTCCTACACATGACACAATTTACCAATCTCAAAGAATCATCATAATGCAAATTACAATTAATAAAGCCTTTATAAAAGCTGCCTTGTTAGAAGTGACACCAATTACATCAATTCAAAAACATCATTATCAGTACTATTCTTCGCAAATCAAGGTCAACCTCCACTGGTCATGCAACCCAGACAAAAAGAGGAACATATACATCTTCTCCTGTCCTCATAGATGGGTTAAAGCAACCAAAGCTAGGGCCCTTAGCTCTGATTAGCCCATCATCCTTGAAGGTTTATTGTAGGTCAGTGTGATTGCTGTGAGAATTAAACCTGCCTCCGCTGCAGCTCCGCACATCACTCATCACAACTCAGCGTCATTACACAATGCTGAACCACCCAAATGGGTTAGCACAGGAGGGAACAAAAGACAAATGCATATTTAATTGTTAATACAATTTTATCTAAAAAAAAACAATCATTATTTAACATGAGTAACTTGAGAACTCTTTTCTTACTCTGACACATATTAATCAGAGAAATCACAAAAAACAATTAGACAAATTCTTCCCTGTAACTTTTGGCCGACAGATTAATAATTCAATTCATCACTTAACTAAGAAGATGTGGACATTTTAAACTATATTTGAGTGTCTTCATGAACTGATGTGACGTGACTCTTTCTACTCAACACAAGAGTATAAACTTCATTTGCCTTGCCTTTAATTATGTGTTGCTATGCATGAAGCTGTGAACACGAAAACACTCTTGTACATTTGTCCAGTGCAAGCATGCCTGCAGCGTGGTTTGTTCATGCACTGGTGGCACAGAGGGACACCGAGACATTCAGAGATCCTTGTTTCTTCCTGTGGAACTGTGTATCTGGCAACCAGGGTGAGTTGTCAACCTTGCTGCTTTTAATCTGGGATGACAGAGTGTGACTGCCGGGGCCGGGGGAGCTGTCTGCAGGGGGACAGAGGAGGGGACGGCCCCCGCGTGGTCCCTAATTGATGGTCACACCTTTTAGACCATGCGAGAGGAGATATGAAAGCATTGGTGTCCGTGTGTGTGGTTAAAGGTGTGTGTGTGTATGTGTGTGTGTGTTGGCGTGTATCAAAGCTTTAAGGATCCTGAACCGAAGTAATTACTCCTCAGGAGTTCAGTGGGGTCAATTGTTGGCTGGCTCTTTATTGGGGTGGAATATCCTATTAAATTGTGTCTGAAGTCTGCCTTGTGTTGGATCAAGGTGTGTGAGTTTATGCTTCACCATAGGACCTAGAAATGATTATGACCATTACTTTTTTTTTTTTTTTTTGAATAGAATACTTTTATTTAGTACCTACTACTCCTGTCATGTGTGCACTGTTGATTTAATGCATGCTATGTCATTTCTGATGCTTGGGGTTAAATCAAGCTTTGTAGAGCACATTAAAAACAGAAGGGGCTGATGTACAGTAATAAACGCCAAAGAATAAAAACAACAACAAATATAGTAAAAGGTTATGAGTTAAATGAGAAAAATCGAGGCCGTGTTACGTGACTCAAGCGTAAATCATGTTCATGAACGAGATAATAAGAGTTTTGTTCATGTTATGTTTAGTCACCTTTGTTCACGTTATGTCATTTCATTCTAATGAAATATCCACATCGACTCCTTGTACAGCTACTGTACCTGACACTATGTGGTGAATTCAGTCACGGGGTAGGCCAGCACTGTTGTCTGTGGTCAAAACAATTATACTAAAAATACCTTTACATACATACAAATAACAAATTACCAGCCATCATTTTGTAATCACGCTTTTATTGTAATGAACTTTTGTGTAATGTTTGTCTTGCTTTGAAAATAATTACAATACATATTTCCCCATAAATGTTAGTCATTTGTATTTGTATATTTATGGCTATCCATTTTTAATTCACTCCCCCTCACACCACGCACATAAACAGACTCTCTTCAAATGCACAAGAGACAGAACAGAATACAATCACATCACAACAGCGGTGCACTTAGATCTACTTTAAGTCAGAAATTTTTCACATTCAATTAAATTTTTTAATTAAATTTTATTTGTATAGAGCCAAATCACAACAAAAGTCATCTCAAGGCTCTTTACATACAGAGCAGGTCTAGACCGTACTCTTTATAATATTACTAATAGAGACCCAACAGTTCCCATCATGAGCAGCACCTGGCGACAGTGAAGAGGAAAAACCTCCTTTTAACAGACAGAAACCTCGGACAGAACCAAGCTCAGTGATGGACAGCCATCTGCTGTGACCGGTTGGGTTGAGAGAGAGACAGAGGGAGAGGGGGACTAACTAACTCACAAACAGTGATGTTGTTTCCTGTTTCCCTCTATTAAACTGATGCTGATCGGATGCCACAGTCAGATTGCAGGGTTGGAGTCACAGTCCTCAGTTAAAGGAGTGGCCAGCTGGACCACCAGGAGGTTGGAGAGAGTGGACGCAGCAAAGCGTGACCTCCAGTCTCTTTTCACGAGTTTCATCACATTGAATCTCCTGTCGCAGCAGTGGAGGTTGGAAGAGAGAGGAGAACACAACGCGAAACAACTGGTGGTGTAGCATCCGATTCATCTCACGCCAGATTGACAAACAACCTGTTTTTCAGAATGGTCCACTGGTCTGGGATGAGATCATATGTCACCCTGAAGACAGAAGGACTTGCTTGAAATGCCTTGTTAATAAGTCTGATCTGCTTCCCCAAATTCTGGTGAAAGATAGACATATAATGACAGAAATGTCTAGTTCCATGGATCTGCAGCATGTGTTGGTTAAATTAAGATTAAACGTTGTTGTTGTGTAGATCAACTTGGTTGCATGTGGAACACTGGAGCTCATGTTAGCAACTCTGCTCTGCAGGTTCTCTCACAGTCTGTCATGTAGGTTGGTGCTGGCCTTCCTCACAGAGCTTATGCTGTTGTCACTACACTTGTGCTGGTCCATACAGGCTCTCAGCTTGGGTCCAGGCCTGTGGTACATTAGTCAACTTCATTCAAGGTAGAGAACAATTGACAACTTTGTAAGTTCCATCTCTCTCTCTCTCACCTGGTTTTATGTTTTGTCAGCACTGAATCTATAGAGGTTAGACAACCATGTACTTCAGCCAGTGTCACTGCGGGGGGCCTGAGGTGAGGGGCTGCTCAGGTGGGTCATGCAGTCATCCATGAAGTTGGTCAACATCCATACAGCAGGTTCCTGGCAGGTTTTAAAGAAGTGTCATGCTTTGCCTGTGCGCTCTATTCACCCACTCAGAATCTGGTGACTGACTCTTTAAACAGGCAAAGAGTTTATTACAGTGACCAGTTAAAAGTTTAATTTTAGTGGGACTCAAGCCTTAAAGGGGCAGAACCCTGTTGTTTTGTGCTGTTTTATTATTATTATTATTATTATTATTATTATTGTTGTTGTTGTTGTTATTTTTTGTCTTATGCCATGGCTTAATTTGCCCAAACTCACTCCTGGAAATGGTGTGCATATGCTTAGGCCCAAAATTGCAATTGTGGAAAGGCCACGCCCCTCACACCGTACGTCCAATTGACTTTAATTTTCATTTCCAGCTCAATGTCCTCAAAAAAAGCCTCTTGGACTAAAAGTCAGCTCTAACAGATTTTCCACCATTTTGAATTTTTTGAAAGACCATTTTTGAAATCTCCTCCTAAACCATAGATCTGATTGCTACCAAATTGTCTGTGGATACGTTATTGGACCAATAATGTTGTTGATGTCTTATTAGTTTTCAAGATATTGTTCTTGTATTTCACCAAGGCCTCAGCAGGAAAATGGCCATTACTCATAAGTATTTGGACAATCATTATAAATCTGGTACATATCTTCAGCCTGTCTTTTGGGAAAGGGCATATTAAAGTGTTTAATAAAGCATGAAGTACTTTTGTACCAAACCCTGATAATAGATCCTCCAGCTGCCAGGTCTTTATTGAAGCTTTGAAAGTCAGCTCCAGACGGTGGGTCATGTAGTTGATTCCCAGGACATGATTATTGTCCTCTGCTCTTGGCCTGCTGACCACACCTCTCCACCTCCCCTGTTATCACTGGTGCTCCATCAGTCACACATGTGACCAGCTTGTCCTGCCACCTGTCCTCAAGTCAGCTATGGCACTATTGGTGATTTTCTCTCCGTGTGTCCCTCTTCACTGCCTGTGTTCCAACATGAGGCATCTCCACCTTGCCTCTTTTACACAGATGTACATATAAGATATCTTCTTCTGTCACGTCTGTGTGACCCATCTGACATGATGGAGAGGAAACTGGCTGCTTCTGTCTCCTCCCAGCCCTGGCTGTGTATTTCATAAACACTCCTGTTCACATATGTGCTGCCAGAGTTTATTCCTTTTTTCTCTAATCTACAATGGCATGCAAAGAGATTAACATTCAATATGAACGTGGAGAGTCATCTGATCTTCACACTAACATTTGCTTACTCTGCCACATTGCAGTCGTTATCTTCAGAGCTGATTTTCTTTGTACAATGCAGATTACCAACTTGTGGCATTTGAAGTGCTCTCTGGCTTCAAATTTTTCATCCCGTGAAATCAGTCATTGGCCCAGACTTTGCTCTGACTGGTTGAGATGCAGGAGGATATGTAATGCCCCTTTTGGTTATCCACAATCTTGACTGGCTGATCAGATTTGCCACATCACAATTAACCTCCATCTTTTCAATAGTTCAATAGCTGTGGAGTTGTAGTTGTCATCATTGTCTGTCTGTTGTTGGGTGTCGGGGAAGGACATTAAAAATATTGATTTGTGGAGCTTTGGTTTCCTACATTTCCCAGAAACACTGTTAACCCCCAGAGAAGAACTTGGAGTTTGGAGGTTTTTCCATCATGGGTGGTGATAAAAATGTATGTGTGCAGAGGTCAAAATTATTTCAACATCTGTAAATATAAAAAAAAAAATCATGTCATCACTTTTATGCTTATGAGATATAATGTGAGAATTGTAAACTTCTGAGGAAAAGCTGCAAAATCAGAAGCACATCTCAGAGTGCATCTCCACAGCATGACCCTTCGGAAAACTAAGCTCAGTAAATATTTCATGGCCCTCATTGATGGGTGCTCGTGGCACTGGCTTGTGCATGTTTGTGTGTGTGTGTGTGAGATCGCAGATGAGAAGTATGGATGAATAAAGCAGGTCTTGTATCATCTGAGCGCAGAGACAGCTCAGGGGGAGGCAAACCTTGGACTGCGGGAGTCCAGCTTGTTAGCATGCTGCCGAGCGGCTGCTGAATGCGGCTTTGTTCGTCATGAAATTTTCACGGATAATTGGATGTTATGAAGATTAATGTGCATTAGTCTTACAGAGCCGCGGGAGAACTGCAAAAGACTTCGACTCTCAACAGCTGTCTGTGGCCTCTTTAGTGGTGACAGTGATATAACTGGTTTGGTTTCTTGATATTGATTGATTACCTGATTAATCAGCTGATTTCTTTCATTCATTCACTTCTTTCTTACCCGTTTGTACCAACGGTTCTGTGCTATCTGTACCAAACTGTGCTCTTACATGCCCCAGGGTTGATCTGCAGTTTGACTTCACTGTGTGTTACTACAAATTACTCCAATTAAGGAATGCAATGGAGTGACTCTAATTGTATGTTTCACTCTCATTACTATTATTTCCACGTGCACACTGTAGACTGTAATGTGTTCAGTCATGAATCAACCATAAAAACCTTCCATGTATGGGGTCGCTTGGAGTAAAATCACAACATGTACCTTCAGCGTTTCCCTTTTTTCAGATTCTTATCATGTAAATGTATGCGAGTTATGGAGCTTCACGCAGGACATGGGGAAATGCAGGAATCCATATTTGATGGGAAGATAAAAAAGGCTTAATTTTGAATTCTTTTGCACTTCTTATTCTTGCCAAAGTTTTTTTCTCTCCAAAAAAGTTTTCTATTCTTTCACAAAAATATCGCCTCTCTGGCAGAAGTTTTACATTTAGCCGTCTTGGTTTTAGTGCAATGGTTTTACATTCGCTCACCAAAGTTTTGTTTCTCTGGCAGAAGATTTTTTGTTGTTGTTGTCTTTCAAAGATTTTTTTTTTTTTTTGCAAAAGTTTTGCCTTATCCCCACAATAATTCAGATCATTCAAAATATTTTGCTTGTGTCCTGTTAAGAAGACTTAGGCCTGCTGCATAAGAAAAATAACACAGGCCATAAAAATCAGCTGTACAAACCAAGTCGACTTAACTTTAGCTGGAGACTCATTGAAGTGGAAGTGCATTAATCTTTCTGTTTTGTAAGGGAAAAAATATAGAACAGAAAACGTCTATTAAGAAAACACAACAGTTTTAATGACAATCCTTTTTTCTCATATCTACAATATTTTTAGATGTCCCTTCTGGGCCTCTGTAGGAAATTATTATTACCACTAATTAGCGATTGAGCATGGGGACAACAATCTAAATCTAAAGCAATCTTTTTCTGATTCAAACATGAGAAAGACTGGTAGCTTCACTTCTGCATACTTTTTCTTGTCATGTTAAAATAAGCCTGCATTTTCATGGCCAGTCTGAATTCCCTGGGTGAACATGAGCATTTGGACAAATGCAGTTTCCATTTTCTATTTAATTTCCACAATTGGCTTCCGTGCTGGACCTGTCATTTAGATTAAAACAGATTACATTTAGACTCACTGTTCCTGCAGCCTTGCCCTATCGCTTTCCTCCAACACACACTCCAGCACACACCCAGACTCACACACACACATTTCCACAGCGGTATGAAATATTTAAACTTAAGCTCCAGTTTAGGAGGTGCAATTACAGGCAGTATCCTAGCAATAGAGGTCATGGAGGGTGCACATCCTGCCATCATCCGCCCTCCCTCACTGATGCATGAAAACACAGAAAGTACAGAACATAGACCCATCTTTAAGATCACAAGTACATTTTTAATTTGAAGTCCTGCCAGATCAACTGGATAACGAGGCTGTGTTTTGATCTGTGAGTTCAGTAGGAATCACTTATAGGTACAATTTTCATTTTGATACATATTATTAATGTAGGCTGAATTAACATTTTCCAGGCACATTCATTATTTACAGTGTTGTCTGTTGAATTATTTTGTTAAAAATGACTAAATAAGTGAAAGATGGCTAATAAAAAATCATTTGAAGCATCCTAGAAATACTTAATACCAAGCCCCTTCCTTGGCTGTCTCACATTACTCTACCCAGCTGTGCTTCTTTGACTTAGTCCACTGGGGTTTATCTCTGCCAAATACAGTATTTCTGTTTCCCAACTTTTCTAAAATTCAAGTTTGTGGATTTGAAATGTGGACGGAAGAGACACAAGAGTCAGAAAGGGTGCAAACGGTCTCAAAATCAGTATGATCGTGTGATATTATTGTGAAAATGTGTTCTTATGTTCTGTGCTAATCTTCCTCTCTTGTTCCTGTAATACTGCTGCACCTTCTGCCCTCACAGCCATCAAATATTCAAACTATCTCTGCTTCGTTCTGCCACTCTGGACACCCGAGTGCACTGATCTGAGACCAGTTGAGCCAACAACATTGCTCCGTCCATTTATTCTCAACCAGCAGCAACAACAGAAGGACTCTGATGTGTAAATAATTAACAAAGATCACCTTTTCAACACCGATACTGCTCGTAGGTCAGTGAGACCAGAATCCTTTCTTGAAGGAGAGGTCCTGATGAAATAATAATGTCCAACCCTGTCTCCTTGAGATTGCATTTAAAACTCTGCAGCATCTATTTGCAGCAGAACTCAGCTTTGGTTTGAAGGTCTGCTTACTAGCTTTTTCAGAGCTTTCAGTTGCATCTCACAGATGGCGCAGTTGTCATCACTTAGTAGAGAACTTTGGTCATGTGATAACATATGGTCTGTAATATGGATTATGGAGGAAACTTTGCTTTTGAATGTTTCAAATCACTGTCGGTGAATTTTATAATTCCGATCAGTACACTGTATCTTCATGACAGTCTAATACAAAGCCTGCACATGTTGCCACAATGTCATGATAACGTAATCATCGACATTTTCACTATTGAGGGAGATCAGAGCACAGAACCTCTCCAACAATGAAACTCTTAACAAACTGATCACCAAAACATTGATCATGTAACAGTGCGAGCTGTCTTACCTCAAGCTTAAGCAAAATGACCACCATATAAAATCAATGGCTCTGAACAGATCCCCCCTCACGCACGTTTATCACTGATAACAGTGCTTGCAAACCTAGCAGTCTCTATCTGACATGCAATGATGAAGCCTTAATTTGTGCAATTCCTTACAGTTTTTGGACAGTATTCACCTGTCTTGAAAACTTTATTTTCATTGTTTTATCAGTAGAACATTTATATTAATGTATGAATGCCTCCAGCATTCAGCAGCAACAGTAATTTGGAGTTGTGTTTCTAATCGCCCACTGTGAATAGCAACCGTTTTACCATTCACTCTCTGTTTTGATGTCCATCATCTTCTGAAAAAAAAAAAACAAAAAACCAGTGGATAAATACTCCAGCATTTTCACCAGCTACTCGTTAAATATGTCTGTTTAGTAAAGGTGGGTGCACAGTGGGTTTATCAGAGTGTTTTCACTGAAAACAGCTGCTGAAAACGAGCTTGATGAGAACAGTGAGACTGAACCAAAACGATAAAGTTGGAGGCCTTAAAACCAAAACATGATCATTCTCTGTGGGTTTGTCCCTATGAGTGACACCTTTTTACATTACACTGTTATTTGATCCATTAATAATGTAAAAATATTGATCAGTGCAGATTTGAGATCAGTCTGTCAAATAGTGTTTTTCTGTTCATCATTCACTCAGATTAAATTTTATATCACAATAATAATATAATAATATGAAGAAGTACAAAGGGGTGTCAATACTTTTTCTCAATGCATTGAAGCTTTTGTTAGAAGGCATTGGTTTTTAAAGCTTGAATTATGTTGAGCTTAAATTTTAATGTAATTACTTTTGAGCATTTTTAGCTTAGTCATCCTTTGATTCTCCATTATATTGATAAAATATCCAAGATTAAATTTAAACGCTTACCAAACCCTTAAACAGGATTGGACTAACCTGCTAGAGGGCCCCTGGGGTAAAATGTGTGTTGAGGGTCCCCTGTTTTGCTGAACTGAGTTCATGAACTGTACATTAATTTAGGAATGTGCACATTTAAGCACAATGCCACCTGAAACATTACAAGACTTCAAAGTAGACTTTAACCCTAAAACAGGACATCAAGATTAAGTGGAGATGAAGGAGTCCTTTTAAAGCCCTTTTTATTTCAGTTTATAGTTATCAAATTACCATAAAGTCACTGCTGCACAGTGAACCTGGGACTTTCGCGGCCACTTAGAGTCTCAGCAGTTGCCCACTTCCCATTATTTAATTCCACTATTCCCTCATCTCATCACACTGCTTGTAAGAGCAAAAGACAGTGTTGTTGATCCAGAATGCTCCCATTGTCAAAAGCCCTGCAGTCTTACAAGCAAACCCTGGTTGCCGAAGCAGGTTAATCCTGTCAGTTACACATAGCACTTTCTTTCTGTACTGTGCTATGATCAGTGAAAGTAATAATCTACATCACAGAATACAAAAATCATCAGTGGGATTTGGTGGTTGCAGCTTAATGTCAGCAAGAAGAAAAAGTAAATCCTTGTTGTTTGCCCTCATGAGACATCTGACCCCTCCCATTCCTGACCCACCAAGTCGTCAGTTAATCCAGCCTCTACCTTTAATTGGATAGGATGACGGACACAGAGGAGAGCTATTACTTAGTGGGATCAAATGTGAACTATGACCTCTTGGCCAGCTGGCCACCATCACACAGGCAAGTGAGGCAGTGAAGAGGATGAGTGCACAGACAGCATGTAAATATGGTGTCTTTTTGGGGAATGTTTCCAACTGCTTCAGGTCATCTGATAGATTTTGTCTTTTAAATTGGGAGGAAAAATCAATTAAAAATCGCAGCGATTTATTTGAAAGCTGAAACAAAACAAACCCAGGGACGATTCCTGGGCAGATGCCTCTAAGCTGATTAACTGGTGACCTGTAGGATTTACAAATTATCCTCAGGACCAGTCTTAGGTCATTGTTACACCTGCTCACAGAATTGTTGTCAATAGATGTGCACTTAAAGCTTAGTCAAGTTACTCTCCATTGATACATTCTGCTGGATCTGTAGAGTTCTTTCTTTATCTTGTTTCGGATTCAAACTGGCAACCCAACAACCGTACACACTAAAAATCGCTGGGTTAAAAATTGACCCAGTCTGGGTTAATATATTTCACAGACACAACGCTGGATTAACTCTTAACTTCAGCAGTTTTTACCCTGTGTTAGTGCTTTTTTTAAATTAAAAATTTTGTTATTGTGACCCAGTGTTGGACGCGACAAGATTTCACTTGAAATACTGTCTCACATTTCTCGTTATTGTACAAAACATAATGCATATGGCGTTTAAAACTGTAAATGATACATGAAGTATTAGCATACAGGAACAAATAGCAACATTTAAGTTTAAAAAGAGCTACAATAAATCAGTTCATAGCCAATACCATATTTTTCAGTAAACACTTAACAATGGTGGCTCAAAGTATCTTTGAGTCTTGTTCTTGCTGCATGGGAAAATGCTGTTTGCTCCTCTGTGCAGCGTGCCTAAAGTGTAATGATGAAATTAACCAGGCATGAGAATTACACATATTTTCCTTGGATAATTGCTGGTCATATGCACAGACTGTATAAAACACATGTCATATTTGGGAAACACAAACAGACTCAACAGACTGATTAAAACGGCTGGTTCAGTTATCGGCTGCAAACCGGACACTTTTCGAGGCTGGACCACCCTCTCCACCAGCTGCTGGACAGACAGCGGAGCCCGTTCTCCAACAGACTGATTCAGCTCTGTCTCAAGGACAGATACAGGAAATCTTTCCTGCCAACAGCCATATGTCTGCATCTCTACAGTCTGACAGAGGAAACTCAGGACTCACAACGTTGTAGTTTACTTGTAGTTTCTGATTTGTGTGCACTGCATTTGGGTTCTTTTGCACTAATTTTGCACTAATTTTGCACAGCCTATTACTTTTACTTATAGAGTCTATCTATCTATCTATCTATCTATCTAAAATGAAGAGGGGCTGAGTAGGAGTTCAGTGGCAGGGCGCTGCAGCTGCCGGCCAGCAGATGTCGCCGCTGCGCCGTCTTGTGGCCCCCGCTTGGCACAGAGACGCGTCCACGTTGTTCCCACTGCCTCCCGCCCTCCCTCTCTCCCTCCCTCTCTCTCTCGCTCTCTCTCTCCCGGCTTACAGTATACACCTATCTATCTTCCACCAGCATCAGCACTCTCTCCATCAGTCTCGATCCGAGCGGCGCACAGCATGGCCCCTCTGCGCCCTCAAGCTGCGCTCTGCGTCTTTCTGCTCACCGCCTCGGCCTGGATGTCGCTGCCGGGACCCGCGCGCTCTCACAGCGGGGCTTTACGCCGGCGCGCCGGGGAGGAGCGCGGCTCCGACACGGGCGGCGGAGACGGAGGCTCCCCGCCGGACGCTGACGAGGGAGCGGCGGAGGGCTCGCCCCGCTTCAGGAGAGCCCTGTCCCGGGAAAAACAAATGTCCCTGCTCAGCAGCTCGTTCGTGCTCAAAGGGGATGCGACCCACAACCAGGCGATGGTCCACTGGACGGGAGAGAACAGCAGTGTGAGTACCAGTCCCGGTTATCACCCCCTCCATCCCCCTCTGTGTCACCCTCCACCATCCATCACCCCGGCCACCACACAAGTTGTCCCCGCGGCAGGAGCAGCCGCTGCGGGCGCGTCCAGCTGCCGGGCGCCCGGTGGATGCTGCCGGGCTTTGTCCACACATCGGGACTTTTTACAAACGTCTCCACGAATAGACGCCTCACGCTCGCATTACATCACACGGTGGCATCTTGTTATTGTCTGATCCACGCAGTCAAACTTATTATTATCCTCGCCCTTTGTTTCAGCCCCTCTGTATGTTAGATCGCAGTGAAACGAACAGCATCATCTGACTGGGGGAAGCCCTTCAATCTGCAATTAGTGACCCGGGGAAGGTCCCCTGACCCCACTTTGAGAACCACAATAATAAGCACTCATGCCACTGTGTTGGAGTCAGAGCCAGTGTGGGGAAACACACTCTGCTTGGTCCAGTCACACAAAGCCATGAGTGAAATACTGATGGAGCTTTTTGTCCGTGAATTCTTGCAGTGTCTGGTGTGTGTTTGTGAACTCATATGGAATCAGATGCTCGAGCCTGCGCATGTGCATTTAAAGCCAGTGTTTGCATGAATAGTGGCACTAAAAGTTGCCTTCAGACAGATGTTTTAAGACAAAAAACAAATCACTGGGATTGAACAGTGATGTCACAGGAGCCTCCGACATATGATCCAGTAAAGTGACCACTCAGTGTTATTGCAGTCCTACAGTAATGTTTTAGGGATATTTGGAGATTATATTATGGTATGAATTGTGATAGCTATATAGATATTTGCTGTGATTTTTTCCTCGGGGTCGGGTTAAGCAACAGCAGCTACACTGTGTAAACAAAGAGCAGTCTTTGTGATGGATATTGACAGACGCCAGGGGGGATTGGTGGTGGCGGTGGCGGTGTCTGGTGGGGACATCGCTTGCCATCAGAACCTTTTTGTCAGTGTAACACATTGCTGTTTTGCCGCAGGCGGCCGTGGAAATAAAGATGAAAGAGAAAGCAGTCTGACCGTGAAACAGCCAGCAGACTTGTTATGCTTGAATTTGGAGTTTCATGACAGATTGGTAAATAATATAAACGGTGACATTTGCAGGTAACTTTACTGGATTATCGACAAAGGCGAGAGAGATTGAGTTTAAAGCCGCTCTGGGACCCTTCACACATTGGTGGCTCCAAATGGCAACAAGAACTTGAATAAGTAGAATTTTAGAAGCCAGAAATCTGCACGATATGTTAATGTTGAATGCATGAGAGGGGCAGAGCATCTGTTTATGTGAACCCAGACTAGGAGTTTAAAACTGTCAGGTGTCAAACTCTGCAGCTTTAAAGTTTGGGTTCACAAACAGGAGGATTGATGGGTGGGAAAAATGAATCTCTGCCTCCTCTCTTGTGCCATCATTTTTGAGTCCTCACGGTTCCAAACGTAAGCCACTGATTCTCCTCACTGTTTTGTGTTGGAAGATCTAAACTACAGTGATGCTGCAGTTATCGTGGGATTTCTTCCAAATGAGGATCAAACCATTTCTGGATGTGTTTGTGGAGACATCAAAGCCTGGAGCGTCTGAGTGGGCATTTCCCATGGCAGCAGTTGACTGACATCTGAGGGCTGGTGATGCATTAGTACGTGATGTTATTTGTGATGTTGGCTGTCTTTTTTTTTTTTTTCATTGCTCCTGTTGTGGTGATGACAAAGAGTAACGGTTGGTTAATAACCTCTGTGGCTCACTAGAACTGCAGAATAATAAATAAAACTTCAAATTTACTTTTTTTGGAAATTGCAATTTTGACCAAATAAGCACACAAGAATCACCAAGCATGCACACGTGTGTTTAGTAAAAATCAAACTTTGGATGTCAGTTTGATTTTAAGGAGCTCAAACTTGATCTACCAAACTGTCCAAAGTCATTTCTGAGGACAAGGCACCACAATTCAATAATGACTTGCACGATTCTAGTACTTTGGCATTTAAGACTGGGCATTTAAGTAATAAAAAAAATTGACATTCTCCCAATAGACTCTCTTAGACTTTCTTGTGATGAACTTCCGTGTCTACATCTTTCTTTCTTTTTTTTTTTCCTAATCGAGGCGATGAGTCCGCCCAGGCTCTGCTCATCATAGGAACTCCAAGTTTGACTTATCCTCAGTTAACTTGGCGTGGGTACGTACTCAAAAGGTCACCGAGACCGAGATCATCCCAGTCTAATAAACACAGACAAATGGTGCCATTCAATTTCCCTAAGGCTGACATTTATGAGCAGCAGGCAGATTGATGGGTGGGAAAAATGAATCGCTGCCTCCTCTCTTGTTCCATCATTTCGTTTTCGAGTCTTTGAGGATCCAAATGTAAGCCACTGATGAGAGGGTCAACAGCACAGAGGACTTCAGTCATCACATCTGTCTTGATGATGGGTAATTGGGGCTGTAATAAAGACCACCTCTAGTATAGCAATTTTTCCTAAACCATAAACGTCACTTTCAGGCTAATCACCACATCATTGCATCGTCATTGTAGCACAGTATGTGCATGTTTGTGTTCTGGCCAAATGTCCATCTCTTACTAGGCTACAAAGTGTTTTGACAAGAGCGTGAATTGTTCATCTAGCTTCATAGTAAAAGTGCTGTTGTTGAAAACAGCTCTCGTGTATTCCCCTCTGTCCCTGTAGCAGCGACGGCGACAGTCACTTTACTTTGGCGAGCCTTGATTGGTCAATTGATGGCTTGGAGCATAAAAGAGCTTTCCCTCAGGCATCCTCCAGAGGTGTCCCTGAAGAGCAGCAGAGATAGCTGCTGAAGTGTGTGTGCAAGGGGGGTGATTTAGAGTAAGAGCATGTAGATATTCAAGGAAAATGGAAAAATAAGTGCATGCGGAATCTAGATCAAAATACAAGTGCAACAGTGAAATCCCTGCTTTCTCGTCAGGTGCTGGATCGTCAGCATTATAAAAATCCAATACTGAGGAGGTCAAAGGTCACAGCCACAGCCAGCTGATAATATTAATGAACCCTAGAACGAGCAACCAATGGAGGAAATAAATCAGAGGAGAGGAAGGAGAGATTTTTCTGTATTGCTCAGCTCATTATCCATCTGATTGTGAGTCTGTAATTGTACATAGTAAACTCTGCATGTATGGCAGATCTCTCATTAAGTAAATATCAACGAGGCAAAAAGGCAGCAGGTTTGTTTTATCACTCGGTTTCAGGCTGAAGGAATTCCCTCATCCCTGTGGGCTGACTTGTTCCTCCATGTTAAAATTCTAGGTTTAAATCAACCCCTGATGCTGTGTTGGTAATTGTGGCAATATTTCAAACTGTTTTTTTTTTTTTTTTTTTACAAAGACCAACTGTCAGATATTATTATTAAGAAGGATAGTGGCTGTTTTCCCAAATACCCAAGAGACAGACTTTAGCAGCAGATGTCAAGTTGACTATTAGCCCCTAGATTGGGTCAAGCTCTGTGAATGCGGTTTCCTAGTAGGTAGCGGCTTTTTGGTTGTTCTCCTCCCTTTTAAATGGCAACGTCTTTCGAACTCCACAACCCCAGTTTGTTAAGATTTAACTCAAGGTCCCTTAACTAGCTTTTAATGAGAACTGAGCAAACTACATCACCTGATGAAGGCTCATGAGGTGTGGTTGAAAGCTTGAATTAACATCGTTTTGTCAAACCGCTATTTCCATAAGAATAAACTTTGACGCTTATCCATGACCCCAATTTGTCATGCGCACTTTTTGTTAGAAAAATTGTAGTCGCCGTAAACAAACTGAGATAACCCTGATGACATCATCAGGGGGTCAATTTGTTTAACAAAGCTCTTTTAGCTCTTTCAGTTTTCACAGACTTGAGTACTACTCATGACTAATGTTATGTATATATTTAAAACCATTATGTGTTGGATTTGAAAATGTCTGACTTTGGTGACTCCTAGTGGTAATAAAAAAAAATGCGCTTACTGCTCTATAGACCTGACACTGAGATGAATCACCTGAGTCTGCACCAATTTCCACTGGGAATATCTCAGTTGTCAACAAACATTTATATCATCAGAATAATTTTAAACATCACATTAAAAATTCTATATCATATTCGTAGAGGGGCTTTAACATGCTGAGTGTGTACAAGTGATTTAAAGATTATAGGTTGAAGGACATTTCAGGAAACTATTATTCACCAACACAGACATTAACACGCATGTATGCATATAGACTGTGAGTCCCGGATGACATCCTCTAAAGGGACATGAGGTTGTATAACATGATACCAGCCTCCACTATTGAAAGTGCTCTCTTTGTGCCTGTCTCTCTCTCTCTCTCTCTCTCTCTCCTCTCTCTGAGTTGTTGACCAGCCTCAGGGAACTCTGAGCTGCGTTCGTCTTCCCTCTATTTCTGTCTCCTCTCTATGGTGATGAACAGCGGCGCTACTGTATCTGTGTGCACGCGTCTCAGATATGAGCGTCTGTATTGCCGAGGAAACAGCCCCTCAACATTTAACAGGCTATGTGTTGATTGTTTCGTGGAGAGACAGATTATGCATTGGTATTGCACTCGCACCTTTTTTTAATTTTCCGAGTGTGTGTGCTTGCATGTGTGTGTTGCCAGTCCCTGGCGGCCTGTCCCACAGTAGCCTAAGTGATTAATGAGCGGCGAAAGGGGCGCTGACAGTCCAAACTCTCATCCCGCCCTCTACCCCAATAGGGGAATTGTGGGTAATTCCAGCCACTTCCTGGTTTAAGAGCCCTCCTGGGTGGGAATAAGTGAAATGAGAAGAATGCTGAACTTCTGGACTCATGAATGTTCAAGGATTTAAAATATAAAAATAGTTTATAAGTACATGATCTGTATGCATAAGCATCAATTGATATGATCTGGCTTCGAGACAAGTGCCTTATATAATACAATACAACTTATCAGGACCAAAGATAAAGTTTGTAATACTGAAATAATATGGAGAGTCATATCGCTCTTAATATTCTTATTAAATAGCCAAGCTAATTTATGACACACATCATTTGTCGTACGTACCACACAGTTGTGGGAGCAAATGTGATGATTGATTTTTTTTCTGTAAAGTTGACACACATTGATGATTTGGAATAAGACAAGTTAAGACAGATAAACCTGTGACGATGCTGATGTGTCATGCACCTAAGTCTACTGCTGTACCAGCTGCTCTGTAAGACTGTACTTGCATTGGCCAACAGTTGTTGAGCCATTTCACTCTGAAGCAAAAATCTCAATGTGCTGGTGGTGTTATGGAAGGTGAGAGGGTCACTGGAGTCATTGGAGACACTGTCAAGGAACCACGAACCAAATCTTGTGCCAGTCTGTCTGGAAAATGTTGAAGTATTACACAGGATGGAAAGTTAGTGGATCACCAACGTCATTAGAATTCATGCTCTGAGTACCATAGATGTCTGACCAAATTTCACAGCAATCTGTCATTTCACATAAAACCTTAAATGTCAACCATTTGCTAGTCAGGAAAGTCAGTAGGATTCATCCTGTGGGGACTGTGAATCCATTCAATAGTTGTTTCAGTCTGAATCTGAGTCAGCCACCTCTTGTAGTTAAAACATAAGATAACATTTTTGAAAATTATTCTTTATTTCAATTGTAAATTATGAGACAGTGAAGGGCAACATATGCCAGCTGCATGTGACACCCAAAGCACCTGCACCTATTGCTTTCTATGAAGCCTGTACTCCATGTGGTCTTGACTATCTCCGTATTGCCATTACTCCCTCTGTCTGTATGTGCCATTACACAATGCTCCACATTGCTGCTTGAGTGTGTTGCACTTACAGCAGCAGTTCACCCCAGTGACTTTAATGGCTGATTTCAATTACTGTAACTTTGTCCTTGTTATCATTGTTAGTCGAAATTAACAGTTGATATATATATTTGTCATCGCTATTCCATCTTTCTCTTCCTCTTCTTCAATTCATGACATCGAGTTGAAGGTTCTTTACGCTTCATTTTGCTTTCTGTCTATAAAGAATATTCGGTCATACCACCTTTTACCCTTCATCGCCTCAGGTTACCTTGCCAACGCCACCTTCAGATCACAAGCATTGTTTTAGCCAATTAGGTCAAAGGATTATCCGCCTGCAGCATACATCTAATCTAAACATGGCATTGTTGAATTTAAATTGCGTATTTAGAGGGAGCCATAATGTTTTATAATAAGGTGCTTGCCTTTATTTGCATGGGAAATCGTGGCTCATGCAGGTGTGTACACACTCATATGAGCTGCAACAATACAGAGCCACTCTCTCTCTCTCTCTCTCTCTCTCTCTCTCTCTCTCTCTCTCTCTCTCTCTCTCTCCAGTCACACACACATGCACATACACTATCTAGGTCTCCAGGGTCCTGACTTAATGTGAAAGGCATTTGTTCACGCTTCACATGCCGAACAGACAGTTCATTTGGCCCCTGGTCGTTCTGCGGTGGAAAATTGTTTGCACATGTGAGGAGAGCCTTTCTCGTCATTTATCTTGTCTGTCCTTGTTCATCCTGCTTAAAAAGACACTCCAAAACCCAGACTGTAAATCATCAGACTTGTTTGCTTGGTTCTCCCCGTGTGTGTCTTTTTAATGTGAATCCTGCACTGTCTCCAAATTACACAGTATAGTACCACTACAGCAGGCTGGTCGTCCAACACGGCTGTCAGGACACATCTGAGCACATCAGATGGCTCCTGGCTTCCTCTCATGGATGATTGATGCCTGCCATCCATTATGTCACTGTGAAGGTTTGAACGATGTGTCACTGGGATGTTATGTCAAGCCAATATTGGAAAGTGTTATTTTTCCAGGTATAGGTTATAGTTATGGGAATACCCCACCATACAACTTTTTTTTTCCTGTTTATCAAAACATGGTCTCAGTATGAGATCAAACACTCCTGCAGCATTATCCCTCTCAGTATGATTTAAACAATGATATTTTAGCCAAAATATTTAAACTTATGGCTAAATAAAAAAAGCTTTTGTTTCTCACTAGGATGGTTAGCTGTTGTGGCACCCTGGATGTTGAATTGCTATGGATTACACACAGAATTCATTTGGGTTAATGTTGTGGTTTTGCTGTGGCCAATTTTTGTTATGTTGGACTGCAGTATTTATGTGGACCCCAGGAATATTTTCTGGTCAATATTATTTTAAATGTGCATGGTGTATGCATATTGTTACCATTGCACTGTGAGAGCTGTTCCAAGACTCTATGCTCCTCAAACGTGTGGACACACCTTCTCATCCAGTGCTTTTTCCATATTATTATTATTATTATTATTTTCTACATTGTGGATTAACAGTGGACCAAGAAGAAGAAGATTGCTTTGGCCAAGAAACACGAGGAATGGGCATTAGACTAGTGGAAACTTTGGTCTGATAAGTCCAAATCTGAGATTTTTGTTGCCCCCTGCTATGTCTTTGTGAGATACAGAAAAGGTGAGCGGATGGTTTGTACATGTGTGGTTCCCACCGTCAAGCATGGAGGATGAGGTGTGATGGTGTGTGTGTGTGTGTGTGTGTGTGTGTGTGTGTGTGTGTGTGTGAATTGAGCTCATCTAGTTTGCGCTTAGTGGGACCATCATTTGTTTTCCAACTGGACAATGACCAGAAACACACCTCCAGGCTCTGTAAGGGCTATTTGAGCAAGAAGGAGAGTGATGGAGTACTGTGTCAGATGACCTGGCCTCCACAATCACACAACATATACTCACTGAAGATGGTTCATGATAGGTTGGACTGTAGAGTGAAGACAGAGCAGCACAAGTACTCAGGATACATGGGGACTGTATTTGGGCTGTTATGTGGTTATTGGAAATGATGCTCACTTGTTTACTCACTTCTACACTTGCTTCTGCACTGCTGCCACTTTTCTTGAAGAAAGAGCTAAGTCTCGTCTGCTGTATAGGGTAATAACAGCCAACAACCAGATTGAGGGATGGCCACTAACCTGAGCTGGTCCTATCACACATTTGAAAAAGAGATTGATGTTCTACTAACCACTTGTACTGAGCTTACAGACAGGTAGCAGCATACAGACTGGTTTGAGAGGTTTCCTTTGACATATCGATACTTTCTTTTCAACCATGAGACTGGATAACCAGTAAAATCCATCGTAACTGTTGTGAATCCAAGTTGACTGAAGCTTTGGCAAAGGAAAAAGCTACAGATCTTTCAGAGCCACCGTTCATGCTTACCGCGGGTGCGCGTTTGATATTTAAAACAAGTTTTCAATGGAGTATTACTTTACTATACCCATATAATGTGAGGGAGGGCTATGATTTTTTTGAAGACTTTCAGAGGTTTCAAACATTTCAGAAGCTTGAACATTCAAGTGTGAGTGAAAACTGATCTTTTTTTTTTATATTCTGGTCTTTACGATGATCAGCAGACAGAGGCATAAAATGCCCAATTCAAACCACAAAGTTAGTCTCATTTTCCAAAACCCATATCAGTGAAATCTAATCAGGCTACCTGGCACAGAGGAATGTTAATAGTCCTGACTGTGAAGCGCGTATCCGTGCCTGATCTGCTGGCAGGGTTAACACAGACAACAATGGCAAGTTAATTGTCTGAAACATAAAAGCACTGTGGATGATCGAGCTTATCCATCGATAAGATCTTCATCCAAAGCCTTTCTCTTAGCATGGCCTCAGTGCTGGCACGGGGCCGCTCTTTGCCACTTGGCGGTAGGTAGCGTTTGTCGCTCCGATGCCATGGTTGCCTTGCTAACGAGACCTTGGGAAAGTACGTGGAGCTGTATGGCACTGTAGTGTTACTGCCTAATTAAGTGTTTAGTGACGCCAGGTGGATGCTGGCTGCCCGGCAGCTAAATAAAAGCATTGAGACGTGTTTGTCTTACAGGTTGTTCCGAGGCTGCTGGCAGCGGGGCTGAGAGATTGTTGTCTGTTTGTTCCTGCAGTTCTGTGTGTGTATGAAGTGTGTGTGTATGAAGAGTGTGTGTGTGTGGGGGGGATCTATCGTTAACCAACTCCCTTCTTTTCTTGTCTGCTTCCTAACCCGTCCTCTGGTTGGCAAGGTGGAAACCCTTAAAGGCAAAATCACTCAGTATAAGCGTTTGTGTGTCTTTGTGTGTGTGTGTGTGTATGTGTGTGTGTGTGTGTGTGTGATGGAGCTGGGGGGTACTGGTTACCAAGTGACAGCCAAAACTACTACTTGGCAGGCTTGGGCACACAAGAAAGCTTCATCTTTCATCATCTGCTTGCACATCCCAGAAATTTGACAAACTTTTTTTTCTTTTGTTGCGGTGCTAAAATGTACCCAGCATGCATTCATTGTCTTTCCAGTTTTGTCCCCGTAAACAGAGCGCCCCCACCCCGACATTCCCTGTTGTTTTGTGCTCTCCTCATCGTCTTTTGCAGTTTGGCTGCCATGGTTGAAAGTTCCTGCTCATGTTGCCCTGGCAACCCGTACTGGAATCCTGTTGGGGTCTTCCAGTGGTTTGGATCCTGATCTGAATTCTGAGCGGCCCCTTGCCTTGCTCTTCTCCCAGGTCCTGCATATTTCATGCATAGCTCTGGCATAACTATATGCCAGTCATATTGAGATTGTCAAACGAAATCCTTGTATATCGAAAAGTCAACTTTTATAAAAATCAAAAATTAACTTTGGTTTTGGCTGAACTCCATGTTTTTTTTGTTTATCCTATAATTTTTGTTTTTTCTATAATTGATGCTCTTGCCTGCCCATAAGAACAAGACATCTTGACAACCGCTGGCCAGATTGCCATGCAATTTAGTATGTGGATTTATGGTCCCCAGAGGATGATTTCCTAATAATTTTGGGGACTGTCTGTGTCCTGTGTCCTGTCTTCGTGTGCCACTGTCAAAGCAAAAGCTTCCTCTAATCAACATCAATGACCTGAAAACAATTACAAGGTATCCATGAAATCTCCCTGAATTTGAAAACTCACATTCATGGTCCCCAGAGCACAGTGACCTCCTGATCTTTATGGTAGTGCCATCATCAGGCCAAAATGTCCACCTGGAGACAAAAAATATCATTCATGCTGTCATCTTATGGCCAGATTGACATGCATTTATGTTCATGTTTGCCAGAGGATAATTCTTTTCCCTTTAAAAAGCTCAATCAACTTTCTCCTGTAGCATTAACATGGTGAAAATTTGGTTAAGGTTGGGCACCAAAACTACTAACTTAGGTTTAGGAAAAGATCATAGTTAAATTAGTACCTTTGTTACTTAAGTTCAGTTACATATGTAAGTTAACTTACATTATGTATGTGGTATAAGTTAAGTACATTTTGTCTGTAAGTTAAAATAAGTGGACACGAACAGCGGCCTCCTGGGTGAAAGTCCTGCTTGACCCCTACACCCACCCCAACCTCCCCCCTACACAGACTTTTGCTCTTTATGCTACAGTAAATAAATGCAATAAATGTAAATATTGGTTGTAATAAGCTGCATGTACAGATGAACTATATGGGGTTTTTTTGGGAAGGAAAGTCTGTTCTGGAAAAAGGTTTTGTATGTGTGTGTGAGGGGGTGGTGTGAGATGTGTGCCTGCCTGCAGCTACTATAGGAGCAGTGGGAAAGCTCTCCCTATAGAGCCCCTCAGAGAGTTGTGAAATGCAGCCCAGCAGGGTTTCTCCAGTATTTCACCTTCACAGCAACACATTTAGAGATTGGATCTTCTTCCCTCGGCGCTGAGCCGTCCCCACTTTCTATCAAACCCCCCCATCTGAACCCCACCTCTCACCGGGGACTGGGGTATTTTTGGTTTCCGTCTTAAGCCAATTGCACAACAACAGCATGAAGCCTTCCGCACTCGTCGGGCGTCAGAACAGAGAAATAGATACAGATTTGAAACGGATGGTTGATGTCCTTGTTTATGATCGAGGCAAATACAAAAATATGCAGTAAACACACAAAGTGGTTGCATAACATTTTATGTATATATTCATATTATACTAGGACATACTCATGGATTTGACTGAAAAAGTTGCAATGTTAAAGATGTAACAAACTCACACTTTCATGTTTTCATGTTTTAAGTTTTTTTAATTATGAAAATCAACCACTTAACACTGATTTTAGATCATTTATCAGATCGTTGGTCATCGAGAATAATCAATGTTTTTAAAGAAGCTCACGTATATTCCTATAATGAAATGTATGCGTGTTATATGTATTTTGTATACATCATATAGTTGCTGATTTAATTTACAAACTCAATAGTGTAAAAGTCATGAAGCTCAGTCATTTATGAATATTTTCTGTGTTTACTGATATGGGGTTTTGTGCAACGTTGATTTCATACTTATAGTACATGGGTGGAGGCTGGACATTGTGTCATCATGTATACAGTTTTCAATGAAATACTCCATCAAGAGACCATGAAGGGTTCTTTTTCATCACCATTACAGGTGTTTGAACATTTTCATCTTTCATTTCTTCAGCATCATTCATTCTCATTATATGAAATTGGTCTCTGGTTGCTTTCAGCCAATTCTCAGTCACACTTTCTGTGAAGTGAACAGTTGATTAGGTGTTAGTTGATCTGATTCTGAACAGACTCTTTCTTCTTCACGGGTAGAAAAACCTTTTATTTAAATATATTTTATTTAAAGGATTTTATATGAAACCATAATCAATCAGCAGGCTGTGGCTCTCTTTTTTTCTAGGTAAATCCATTTCCGCATGCTGCTGAAGAGAACTTTTCTCGCAGTTGTCAGAGAACCTTGTGTTCTGCTTTTTGGTTATTTAGAGAACACTGTTTTTTAAAGGCTGTAGTTATCCTACGTACAGTTGGCTGAAGTTTGTCTTGGAGCACAAACCCAGACTCAAACTCAGCCCTGTCTGCAGTTCAAAGGCAACTCTGCCACCCAAGTTCTAGCAGGAATGACGTGCTCGGTCGCTGTGCCAACCTCACACACACCTACACACACAAGGCGACTCGAAGCAGTAAAACGGGAATTAGCATGTGTTGACGGACGTGAAGCTTGCCAGTAATAATTCGTCTCCCTGGGAAAAAAAAAAAAAAAAAAAAATGGGCTGAACGTTTGTGACTCATGTTGATAGCAATTAGAGCACCAGAGTATCAGGGGAGGGGTGGTGGTGGCGGCGGTGGTGAGTGTGTGGGAGGAAAGAAAAGGAAAGAGAAAGAAAGAAAAAGCACTAACTCTACACTGAGGCCTCTTTCATCTAAACTCTGCATGTTCCTTGGGTGGTTTTTAACAAACGTGCTGTCAAAAACTGTGCTTGTTTTACATGAAAAAGACGAGGCCGTGCGCTGTGATCTGACGCTGGCAACAATGAAACTTACTCTGCCGGGCTCACACACTGTTTGCCACTGCCGTCTCTCCCTCTGTTTCCCTCTGTGTCTCTCGCCTGCTCTATCTGGTTTACTTTTGCTTGATTGAAAGGAGACGTGTGCTTGCGAGGGAGAATAAAGATGCAAAGCAGCGACGAATTGAATTATTGTTTGGAGTGCTGCTTGTCACAACAGCGGCGTCAGGTGATTTCAGTCTTCTGCAGCGTAAAGGGAAAGACTGAGCAGCCTACAAAGACGAGGTGACAGGCAGCCACTAGGATGCTAAAAATAGACAAACCAAAGGGGTGATTATGTGGTTTTTAAAATGCAAGTTAGTAATTTGAATGTGAGCCGTTCAGGTATGGATTCATTGCTCTAAAAGTCTCTAAAGATAGAAAACGCTTAAGGCTTGTGGTCGTCAGGAAGATGAGAGTTTAGAGAGAGATTAAATGAGTAAAACTTTCTCAAAGAAAAGAGCTTGTAGTTTATTGAAAATATGAAATGCAAATAAGTCATAGAAAGAATGAACTGCGAGACATGTAACAGATAAATCAAGGTTATGTTTTTGCTGACAGCAGTTAAAGCGAGGTACAAAGTTTTAAATTATTAATTCGTGCATAAGTCGGAAATGCGAAAAAGAGAAATTATTACAAAGAAACAGCATAAGGAAAAAGAGAAGCAATAATGGAGGCTGGATTTTTAGAGCAAACCTGCTTCTTCTTATTCTACTGTAGAAGTAATGCTGCCACTAATCGTTACATGCCCTCATTGCACCAGATAGGCCAAATAATGAAGCTTAAAAAGAGCAGAGGTGTGGAGTGGGTGTAGGGAACCGCAGCATCTCCGAGTCCAGAGGGGCCCCTTGTTGTCTCCCAGTGTATCACAAAAGGTAGTCAGAAGATGCAAATTAATTTCAGTCATCCAGCTGACATGGAACGCTTTATTATGAATGCAGAATATTTATTTTTAGACATGAGTTGGTTCTGATCTCGTCACTCTCCATAAGGACGCACAAATCACCAGGATTGGGGAATGACAATAGTCACTCACTAAAGGAGGCATGTAGAGTCAGAGGAGGAAATGCTATATGAACAGCAGCAAGTGACATAGTTTTCAGGTGGTGTGGCAGCAGGCACACAAGCAAAAGAGTGAGCAGAGGGTGTGTTTGATACAAGTGCCTGAAAAAGCTCACAGACTTTGCTTGATTCATTTAATAAGACTAAGCATCTACAGTTGTGCTAGCTGCTTTGAGGCTGTACTTAGACACAGCAGTGCTTTGAGCCACCATGTTCAAGTATGTTATTCTATACCAAAGTAGATAGGCCGACCACCTCACAGAGCAGCACTGTCATTCCTAGAGCCACCCCACCAGCACGGCTCCAAACAACAGAACACACAAATGGCATGCTGGCATGGCTGCAATGACATGCCATGTTGCATCTGATGCTTGACTATTTATGTAATCTTTCATCTTGAAACTTCTATGATGGTATGACACACAGCCACACTTCACACTGTAGTCTCCCTCCTATCCCACCTCATTGTTCATGGCCAGGCATCCTCTCAAGTGCTGTCATTGGTGGTCATACTTCAGTGAAGTAATACTGCCTAAGCATCCCGCCTGCGACAGCCCTGCTCTGGGAAAAAGAGACATTTGATCCGTCAGCCTCCTCTGTGGCTGAGCCGCCAGTTTGTTATAGCAATTGGAACTTTTTTCTAGTGGTAGAGCGAAAGAGAGAGAGGCGGAGGAATGAAGGAGCGTCGAAACCTCTTTGGAATAACACGTGTAAACACAGGCAGTGCATCACTCAGGTAATGAGATTCTCCACTCTGCTTAAATCGAAAGCCCCTCAGCACCTGAGGAGGACAAACAAACCCCCGTCCCAATGCTCTCTTTCAGAAGACACACATACATTCACACACACACACACACACACAGACTTTCACACTCTCACGCCATATTTCCCTGTTTCGTTCTTCCCTCCCTTCCTTCCTCTCCCCTTCTCCCCTCTGTGAATTTGGACAGGCTGTTTGTATGCAAATATGTCATTTGGAAGACCCCCATGCCCAACACACACTCACAAACAGAGAAAACCCTGTAGAGGTTCAGAGCTGGCGTGCTGAGGTGAACAACACTCCAGCAGGGCAATAGAGGCCGGCAGAGGAAAGCTTATTTGCCCTTTTTTTAATTTATTGTGTGTATTCAGCAACAGGCCCAACTGGTTCTCTCCTCTCTTTCTGTGGCTAATCCCCTTTTTCATTATCATCCTTTTCTTTTCATTTGCCTCTGAAAAACAGCTTAATGCCAAACGCTTTGCAAAACACTGGCCCATTTCCGGAGTGTGGTGTTTCTTTCTTTCTCTGGGAGAGATCTGTAAAGCTGCTTTTGCTAAGAAATCAGTGTTGTTTTGTGGGATGATTTAGGGTCATTGTTGGACACATCTGTGTTTCTGTATGTCAAGGTCTTTGCAATGTAATGCACAGAGACTTAGAGCTCTACAGTATGACTCATCGAATCAGTCAAAGGAAGCGCGCAATAATAAATCAGGCCAATAAAAATCAGTCGTAAAACAGGAAATGTCAACACCTGCCGATGATGGAGGTGAGGATGTGGTTTTCTATAACAGGTTCTTCATGGAAACCTCACCAGGACCAGGCGCCCAGATGATGTTAACAAGAGGAATAATTGGGCTTACATTACAAGACAGCTGGCACGAATATCACACTTGATAACGATTAAGACGTCTTAGAATAAGCCAAGAGTGTGGGAGGGTAATTAAACACACCTACAACCTTTTCACAGAAGGGAGGTAACAAGGGTCCATGATGACCCTCCAAGCAGCTGATTCCAAAAAAAATCATGTGGAGCAGCCAAATCACCTGTCCTGTAATTTATGAAGAACCTGGAAAGTGAAAGTGAGCAATATTCAAGAATTACATACCAGCATGAACAGCAGCATCAATCAGCTTCTGAATGAGATACAATGAAATGAAATAAACCTTGGAACAAAACAGCAACTAGTTTTTGCCATTTTAAACCTCTCAAAGCTAAGCTGAGTTCACTGGGAGATTAATTTTGGATAACACCCACTGCCACACAGAGGCTGGAGCTTTTTCAGTGACATCATCTGTAAGATATTTGGTCACTGTCGGACCTGACCTTGTTTCTGTACCCAGAAGCCCGTGCCCTGTGGAGTATAGCTCAGTCTGTAACATCAGAATAGGAAGTTGTTTAGTGCTCAACTGATGAAAACTGTATCCTTGATGATGAAACGCGATACTGTATCCCTCTTTGATGCCAATGCGCGCATGTATGTGTGTTGCCGCATCGCTGTGTCCGTCCCTGTTAGTCCCATTCCAGTGGCCCAAGGAAAGAGGACATTCTTTTCTGCAGTGTTTACAGCCTTGTTAAACCCATTCCCCCGGCTTCCTCCCCTGTTAAACCTCATCTTTCTCACAGCCCCTTTCTCCAGCCATTCCTCTTTCTCCAATTCTGCTGCCAGTGAAAGACACTCAGTCTCTAGCCATTCACAAGCAAAAGAACACAATGTCTGATTGGTGTAAATTAAAAGTACTCTTTGAGGCTACTTTTGATTGAGTGTGTTTGCGTACTTCATCTCTGCATCGGTTTGGAAGCTCAGTTGGGGTTTTGATTGTCAAACGGAAAAGATAAAGTGAACTTTTTTTCCTCTTCTTTCTTCCTCTTTCCCTCATAAATCCTTTTACTGGAACTGGCCTCCAACATGGCCGCCAGTTGCCAAGAAGCTGCCCTTATTTCCCAGTCAGCTGCCGCCACTGGCCCAACACTCAGCATGTTTTGACACATTGGGTGGGGAGTATGTGTGTTGTAGAAAAGGGGTGTTATGGTTCTGGCTTGTGTCTCTCTCCACATCCGTCACAATGGCTGCCAAAATCCCCATGACCTCATTCTCATTAGCACTGCTTCAACTACAAAGAGCTAGGCTGTGGCTCATTGGCGAGGAGCACCGGACCTGAATGGACGACGCCCGCTGCATTTTTAAAAAGGGGTTGGAGGTTTTTGGTCGCCGCAGAAAGCGTGCACAAAGTCTGCTCATGTGTAAACACGGCCGATAATTATGCGAGCGGGTCTGTCGTCTTAGCGTGAGCTACAGGACTCCTCTAAGGTCTCTCGAATTAATTACACTCAGCAGTGGACGTTCTCACCAAATTTGAGAAGTGGTGCACCTTGGAGAAACGCAGCCATGTGGAATGTTTTTTTAACACAGATTTCCCATTCTAATTAATAAGTTGTAGCTCGAGGCTGACAGCAGGGATGTTGAGTCAAGGTTTGCAGACAAACAGCTTAATAGGCGGATAAGTCTGTCGAATGCTGTGCTTTCTATTTTGCCTTTCAGGCATTTTATTCATTTAGCAAATTGTTTTACACCAGAGTGATATAAAAAAGTCAAACCTGCTACCTTTCAGATACTGCATCAGTGCTGAGGTGATGGTGGTTGTTTTAACTGTTAAGGAATTACTAAATTAGGGCTAAAATCTTCTTACTGTATGTGTCTTTCTAACCTTAGGAGACAGTCAAGATAAAAAAGAAAATCATCAGGCCTGCTGCTGGGTAGAGAGAAGATAAAATGGCAAAATGAAGGATGATGAAAAGGTTCCCTTCTTCAAAATCTTCCACCCGGAGAGGGGATTATCTCTCTGGAAATATCTCCATCTTCAAGGCTCCTCAGTTTCTATCTTTTTCTTTGTGGGGGGAATCTCTACATTTCCTACTGGGCCCGTCTGATTTTGCACTCCGTCGCGAGAAGCCTTACCTGGGGCCGAAATCCATCTTGACGGGAGGTGGAGGCAGACCCTTGCCTGAACTCCCATCGTATACTTCTTCTTTCTGACCTTTGACCTCACCGTATACCAAGTCTGCATTGTTAAACACAGTGGCATCATGTGCGTATTCAGGCCATCACTGCTGGGAAGAGTGAAAACAGACAGAGGGAAAATAAGCAAAGCGCTGTGGGGAATTTTGGAGGGAACGACCTTATTATGCAGGTGACGCTTGCTGTGTGAAATATCGATTGGCTTCAATTAGCCCGTTGGTACCTGCACAACATGTGTGTCCCACTGGTGCCACATCCATTACTGCCATGACAGTTCCTTATCTGTGTGGCAGACATGAACATCTGTATTTTAGGACTGGAATGTAAAGTGGAGTAGAGAAGAGAGAGGGCGGTTTGGCTCCATGTTGTCACCAGTTGCACAGAAAGAGTTAATCTTCAGAGCTGTACAATAGTATTGATATGTAATGTCCCTCACGCCACAGGGAAGGGTATAACAAATAAGACAGGGCTGTTTCGCTGCACTGTGGACTGGAAATACTTGCACATTAACTATTTTTTTTCCCACCACCACTCCGCCTCACATTCCTATATTTTGCTCTGCTCGGGCCCCATTGTAAAAGACGTCCTCTGCTTGCTTTTTCAATTTGAGACACAATTCACAGGGTGAGATAGAGCCCTGTGTCAGGGTACAAATCATCCCAGTGTGTCGGAGAAATTGAATTTCCCATGAATATGTGATTGGCTGTGATGTGGCCCCCAGCATGCGCGGCGGCTAATCCTCCGAGGTGGCGGCGGCAGCGTTGGGGTGGGTGAGCACAGGAAGGTGGTGCTGGGTCGCAACAGCTGCACAGGCAAGCGTACACACACAGACACAGGAAGACACACCTATGTGATGACACGCTTATGAGAAACGGAACCCCAGAGAGTCACAATCACACACTCGCAGCAGGTCGCCGGCAGCTGCCTGTTTGTGTGTGACTTCAGAGCATGCTGCGCACACATGTCGGCGCGATTACAACCTGCTGTGTGCGTGTGTGTGTTGTGTTTATCAGTATTCCTGTCTGGTTGAATTTTTGCCCCCTGTATGCTGTTGCCCCGTCTCCACTGTCACATTTACAGACCACTTATGGGCCTCTGTAGTGCAACACCACAAAACTTCAGTATCACGTCTGTCATCAGCCCTCATGCTAAGAGCCTCTTGAATTCCGGCTCTTCTGACTTCTACACAAAAGATGTCATCATTTCCGCTGTCGTCCGTGCTCCACTGCAGCGAGCTGATATAATTTTCCCATGTATTTCAGGAAACAGTAATGAGCGTATATCCAGGCGAGCTAAAACCTATTGGGCTCGTCTTCCATGTCAGACAATGGCCGGTGGATGAGTCACTCAAACCAAATGATGGCGCAGGCACATACACACATCACAGGCACACACCTACTTTAGCAGACAAAGAAACTGGAAGTTGGGATACTACCTGTACAGTCGGCCTTCAGAGATGACATGCAGCTGTCATTTTGAATGCGATAAACTCGGACAGTACGGTGATTTCAGGCAGGGAGACCATGGCCTTCATTTCAGAGCTGCCACTCTCATGAGTTGACAATGGTTGAACTTCTTCAGCTTGCGACTGACAAACAAACCAAGGGCAGAAATGCAGACATAGTTATCAAATGTATTATTCCCAGAGGGGGGCCTGAGCATGAATCTATATATAAATCCTACAAACCAGTGATCAGTTTATCGCTCATCTCCACATAACCAAAATACCACCAACCCAGTCAAATGAATGCCAACATCAATAATCAGCACCATGAAAAAGATGACTGAGTTGGTTTTACCTAACTTATGGTTTTATCACTACTACTTTTTTATGGTTTTACCACATATATACACCCGCTCATACACACTCTCTGTGTACACATAGCTATTTAATCAAGCATTAAACATAAAAAAAACCCCAAAACAAAGTAATGGAGTTGAACAGAAAGCACATTTGATCCACACACACTTACTGGATACAGCTACAAATACAGGCTTAGTCACTACAGGTGTCAGCGACCTCAATTTGAAAACTAAAGTCAACTCACAAATGTGTTTTTCTTATTTTTACTTCATAGCTTCTCTGTGCTCATTTTAAATTGCTGTTTAAGATGTGGCTGTATGAGCATGATGAAGTGACATCAGAACTAGTTGGAAAGCCAATCCAGTCCAATCCAGTATGCATTCATGGTAACTATTTGACATGTCACCCCAGCTCCCAAGCATGAAGGAAGAAGGAGATATTTTTACTTGTCAGAACTATGAATCATACTGTATGCCGCTGAACAAGCGTGTCAATTAAAGAACTGTCTCGGAGCAACATGAGCTTAAAAGTGATTTTCTTGTTGGCCTGAGTTTTGCCAAGGTGGCATGGTTGTTCCTCCCATCAGCACCACTGGGCAGAAACACAGCCCTTGCTTGTTTCTTCCAGTTATTTAAATCTTTTTAAGTGTCTTCACCGGGGGTTAAAACAGATGTCTGGGCTTTGCTAGATTTAATGTTTACGAAGAGAACAGCTCTCCATGTTGCTCTAGTTATCTCTGCTTCCACATCACCCATAGCAGCTTCAAATGCCAATCATCATGCTGGAGCTGTAAACCGACTGCTTGCCCGTGGCAAAGTTGTTTACCAAGAGTTATTTGATAGATTGGAATGTAACACTGAAATGAAGGGCGCTGATTCCCTGTTGATCGGAAAATCAGGAATATGTATGTATCTAGTGTATCCCCATGACTCTGTTATCATATGCAGATGATGATGTAAACGGATCTTTGTGCCTCTCCACATTAATTCATCATCCTTTTGTGTAATGGTGCTTATTTTATAATAGCCAGTTTCAGAAAATACAGACATCCATATACTTTTCTGACCTCTTCCTCTGTGTTCTGTCAAAGCTGGCCACTGCTGAGTGCCATTTCAGGCCACTTTTAAATACTAAGAAAACATTGCAGTTGTAGCATTTCCTTTCAGGGGATTTCCCCTCATTTCTGTCATGTGAAGTGAACCTCCGCCAGGGTGAGACTCGGTAGATTTCCACAGGGAGGCCAGTTAAAGAAGTTTGAAAAACTTGGTGTCACTGTGTTTGTGTGTTCACTGCTCAGGGGTAATTTGGCTTGATTGGCTGAGTTGGACGGTCAGTGGAAACTATCCAGAGCCGTGGAATTTGGATGTAGCTACCAAAAACCAATACGACACTGAAAATGAACTCGCCTTCGCAAACCCACATAATATCCTATCATTATTGTTCCACAAGCATTTTAAAACATTAGTAGCAGAAAAATTCCACACAGGACATCCCATATGCATATACAAACCACCCCAGCACTTATATAACTTCATGATTGCTGTAAATTTACACTTTCATCTGCTCTTTTCTTCATAGATTACTCACTTCCCTCCTTCTTTCTACATCTTTTTCCTGTAGTGGGCTTTGTACCTTGTACCTGGCTAGACAATGGCATGTAACCTGGCACGTCTGGGAGACCAGAGGGAAAGACAAAAACAGAAAGAAGCAGAAAGGCATACAGTGAAAGAGGGAGTGAGAGACCTGTAGGAGATTTTGGCGATGCCCAAACACAGAAGAAGAGACGGTTGTTAATCTGATAATGGCCCCTGGGCAGAATGAGTCTTCCTGGGCTGCATTGTGGCTTCACACACAGTCATCTATCAGGCCTGGACTCTCCTGTAATTACATATTCTTCATGTGGATACAACGGGGGAGAGCGGGCGAATGGGGGAGCGGAGAGGGCTGGTCAGAACTTTGAGGCGTGGGATGATTGGAAAAGAAGAATCAAAAGAGGGATTTTTCTCTGAAGGCATTGAGATATGAGAGAGAGGGAGGACAGAAAGGGAGACAGAAAGGAGGGTGAGGTAGGTACTGTAGGTAACCAGGCTGTTGTGGCCACACTGAGATAAGACAGGACAGGATTTCAGAGGCGGCTTTCAGATGCCCTTTTTCTTTTTGTTGTCGAGCCGGATGCATTTAGTTTCTCATGTGTCCTTCGCTTTGTTGGCAGCACCTGAGGTGAACTTGAACGTTATGGAACTTGAGGCGGGTTTTATATGCATAAGTTTGATTCGCTGCACTGTCAGCCAATGTTCAGACTGTATAGATAATACCTGTAGCTAAAAACATAGACTGTATTTTTGAGCCTGTGTATTTCCTTTTGTGACACCTCACACTGTTGACTGATCTCAGGACTTCAAATGAACTCAGTTATTTTTCTTTTCTGAAATCACCTTTAGTCAGTTTTAGCCTTGAGTCAGTTTTCTGAGATTTTTATTTTGAGAGTTCACATGTTAAAACACCCATCTCTATTGGCGTCAGCATAACCCCACATAGCTGCTGTATTAAGATGCTCCTCATTACTACAGTAAAGCACATTCACTCCCAATATGGGCACTTTGTTTCTACCATACTGTAACTACCTCTGTCTGTTTTGCACATCCAGTGTGTGCTGCGGGAATCAAATGACATAATGCTGCAAGACACAGTGTGTGTGTGTGTGTGCCCTCAAAGGTCCAATTCTCAGCTTATCTTTTACCTTTTAATCAGTTTTTTCACACAAAGGTGAACCATGAAAACCATGAAAAGTCCTTTGCTGTGGTTGACTGCATCTATCTTTCAGGACCAGAAGAAAGAATACTGGATCTGACTGCATCCATTGGTTCCACTCGCCTACCTCAAGTCATGTCAAAAGCATAGCGGCGGATCATAGCCTGGCCTAGAGATCTGGTTTGATTGGGAGAAAAAAAATTATTGCTGGATTTTCAGGCCTTTGTCTGATGGGCTTGTACCCTTGGGTTTGCACACAAATGCACGCACACACACACACACACACACTGTACATGGGCTGTGACATACAGGCAATGGGTCCCATGACCAGTGACAGTCTATCAGGCCACTCTGAATTCCAGGTCAGGCAGGGAGGAAGTACTCTAATCGAATTGTGCTCTGTTGCTGTGACCCTCATCTGCTCTGGCCTGCTCTGTTCTGTTTGTGCCTTCCATGTGAATCCTCTCAATCCAGCAGTCCTGGTCTGCTTTCCAGCTCTACTTTCAGCCATAGCCTTTCCCAGTGTGAGCTGTTGTGTAGAGCTTTGTGTGTTGACCCTTAAATGGGTGCACATCCTGGAGAAGACTGAATCCCCTTTGTGAACTTGTCCAAAGGGGTCAGATTCAGCCTGACAGGCCGCAAAACCAAACACAGAAGAGCTAGAGTGTTGTATATGGGCTGTTTCTAGACTGTTCACCTCTGAGGAGGATGTGACCCTGGAGGTGGAGAGGTGATGGACTGGCTGGAATACCAATCACAAGCTTTCTGGTAACACAGCTTTCAAACAAAACCCTCAGAAGTTGTCTACAGATGAACAACATTTCAATTAAGTAGTTGTGCATTGAAATGGAAAAGATAGGTTGTTTGTGGCATTCGCCTTTGCTGCAATTTTCTACACACTCATAAAGCAATTCATCCTCACCTTGTTTTGCTCAGAATTGAAAAAGATATTTGCAGAGGAACAAAAGAATTGCATGAAACTCCGGAGTAGCTGAGCAGCTGTGGAGGTTTATGTGATGTCATGTCAAAGGATTTGTGAGTCACACTGGAGAAGGAGATGGAAATCTGCAAAGGGCTGACTGTCCTCACCTCATCCAGGTGTTTCGGTTGAATCATCTCAGTTGGAGAACAATGCAGAATTTGTCCTTGATGATTATCTTTTTTTTCAATTTTCTTAGAATCTGCAGACCTTCACAGCACAATCTTTTTTGGCGTAAGCGGAAACACGCACATTGTTGCTCTCACGACTATTGTGAACCTTTAGACTAGTGACTCGATGTAGATCAAAGCCATCTGTAAGCGTTAGTGCCTCAGTGAGTCACCGTGCTGAAAAGCAGCTGTTGTTGGTGTGCAGCTTTGTGCGAAGAAGAGAAGAAGTAAAAGGATCAGTCTTGACCTTTGGTGGAGACTTCGCTGGCTCCTTCACAATGCCTTGGAAACTTAACACTGTCTGTGACATTTACTGTCCGTGGTGGAGTGTAGCCACTGTATTGCAAAGAATAGAAATGAACATGAATGGAAATCAGATGGATGAACAGGTTGCTATTTTACATACAATAGGTTTTTTTTTCCACATACAGTATAATCTTTTTGTCTGTTGAAGTGGGCATAGGGTTACAAAATTCTCTTCCACTTCCTACAAGACAATTTATAACACATGATTATACAGTTGTACTTGGCAGAAATGGCTCTGCTCTTCAGGGGAGCTCCCAATGAATTAAAGCAGCTACGAGGATTCTGCTGAGAGAGATAATCCCCCTTAATAAACCAGACATGAATATTAAATCTTAGTTAAATCAACAATACCAAATACCACACAGGGAGGATGCTGGGGTGGTGGAGGGTGCAGCGGCAGCAAACAGCACTGGCACGAGTGCAATCAGTAGAGTTAACACTGATAGTGTCTGGTTATAATCTCTGAGCCGTACACCTGCATGAATATTTGATTGGATTTTTCTAGCCACGCAGCTGTGAAAGAGCGAGTCATTGCAGTCATATTGCAAACAGCTGATGACAGTCAGCTGATACACTGCAATCGAATGAATCGTCTTACAGTAGCTGTTACTGAAGGCCAGTAGTGTATCTGTCTGAAGAGCCATCCATTATGTGAATGTTTTATTTTTTAACCAACCTGATTAAAGCTTGTTAATTCTATGTATGGAAACTTAGTTTTCTACTCCATTTTAAAATACATTGTTTTTTTCTTTGTTAAAACTTAAGGTTAGGGTTTGTGTAGCGGTCTCCTGCAGTTCCACAAGCTTCACTACCCAGCTGGTCAGAACACAATTAGGTACTGAGCTGCCTAAAACTGCGCAACAGAGCAGCTTTGTTTACAGTATTTTAGGGTCATCTCTGTCTGTTCTGTCGGCCGACACAGACTCAGACTAGAACTCTGTGTCCCACATACTGTTGGCTTTGTCTCACATGGGTTGTACCATCGAGACTATACTTCTTCGCTTTGGTTCAGACGAAGCAACCCAGTTCACGCAGAGGCCGACGTGGCATTGTTTGGGGTGACATGGGGGGTTTGTCGAAGAAAGGAGGGGCGGCGGCACCTGCCATTGCACCTTCAATCCCCCGTGACGAGCTCCTCTTCAGACAATGGCTCTTTGTAGAAGCTGAAACGGGTCTACCTTTAAAAGCTTACCTGTCTGGTCACACCTGTAATTAATGTGGGTGACCTTGGGGGGCATTGGTAATTATAAGTGAGCTGAGCTGTGTTGATAGCACCTGTGGAGTGACCCGGAAAAATGCGGAAAACCGTTTTTTTTAGTTCTCCTTTGAGGTCGGATTTATGTGATGTCATGATGCAGACGTGGATTCTTCTGTGGGTTTGGATACTAAAATCATCTTGTGTGTGTATGTTGTAAGTTTTGTAAAAATTGCTGTTTTGTTCATAGATTGGGGATGTCGTGTTCCCCATGCCTGTTAGGTGAAAACACCCGAAGGGCAAAACCTGCAGGCTGTGAAATGACACATCTTGAGTGTGTTCATTGTCTTTTATTGTATTCTCAGGGCGTGCTGCCTGTGTGGGAGCAAGTGTTTCCTGTGCCTTTCCGTTTTGTCTACTTGGTGCTCCTTCTCCCACCAACTTACAGCTCTCAGGAGTGTCATCACTCCTCTCCTGTAACTTCATAACTGCAGAAAAGGACCCATTCCCACCCATGTGGATTTATCTTTATGTGCAGTACCCAAATGATAATAAATTGCATTTTCTTTTTATAAATGATAAATAAGGATAAAAGCACTATATAAATGCAACCATTTATATATCACCATAGGAACTACAAATCCTGCCAATGTACAGGCCATTGTCGTCTTCTTGGGACATTGTATTCTGTAGCACAGCAGTGTCCAGCAGCAAAAACTGAAAAAGAAGAACATCCATTTGAGTGTGGATGCATTTGAATTCCTCCTGCTTGATCCTGACAGTGATTACAAGCTGTTGCAGACGGAGTCTCGCCGTGAGTGTGAATCGAATCTCGAAACGTGTGTAGTGCCGTGTCCTCTGTGTGTGTTTGCCTGTGTGAAAATGTCTAAGTGCATGTGAATGATACCGTATCCCCCCATGCATGTAAATGGAGAAATTGTTTAGTTGTTCAGTGTGTTCGCCTGAAGGGGAAAACTGGAATATAGCACCAGTCAACTGTGACAATTGAAGAAATTGAGAAAGAGAGAGAGAGGGGGATGTGGAAAGAGGGAAAATATCTGACATGAATAATACACCTGCATTTCAAAAAAGGCAACAGTACCTGCATAGATAGTCCTGCTGATGCTCCAACTGTATGAATATGCTAGTAGGAATTAGACCGTGCAGTTGCAGCTCCTGTGTGGATGTTAAATATACCATGTTGTGTGAAACAATAGAATGCAAACAGTGAAACTGTGTCGGCGAATGAGGAATCTGTCTCCCCAGTCACCTGAAACAGATGTAAAAGCTCTCACTTCACAAACATAGAGGTATACAGGAATGATTTATTAGGTGAGGGAGGAAAAACAATGAAGTGTCTTCCACCAAATGTCATTTAGACATGCTTTATATATATAGTACATGAGGGGCATAGTGTCTGTCTGTCCCCTTGTAAAATGCTCCATTAGGGACGTGCAGAGGTTTGTCATGAGGTCCCCCAGATGTTGCCAGGTCCCTTGGACTCTCCAGTGGCATTTGCCTCTTCGAGGCTTAATAATGAAGCTAATGACTGTCACTAGTGTTTGATTAAACCCCTGCCCCGGCAGCCTGGGGGCTCAGGTGTGCTGACTGTAATTAACACATGGTAATTAATTTACTGAGGAGCTGCAAGAGGATAAGGGTGCCCCAGAGGTTAAAAAAAGCACTTGTTTCAGGAGATGGAATGAGCTGTGTTGCAGTGCTCGACTGCAAGTCGGCCAAAAATGGATGCCTTCGAATTCCAGGCAGCTGAATCCTTTTAAACCTGAACATCGTTTACTGTGTATCCAATCCTCTGAGTCACCCCTGTGAGGAGTCGCTGCTGCAACTTTGCATTCACAGTCTGAGCAGGAATTTATTTTGAGTTTGTTTGATGAGCTCTGGAAGATTCTCTGACCACACTGAATGTCCAAATTATGGATAGAGTCTGTGGTGATTACATTAAAACAAATGTTTTGTTCACTCCCAAAAGACAATATGTCTTCGATACAGTGCGACTGGTTTCAAGCTTTTTGTTAAATCAGGTGACATCATGATACTTGTAGAGAATTACGCCTCAGTCACTTGAAGCGTGAAATTATCTCGCCCCCACTGGCAGGTTTTGTAAAAAAAAAAAAAAAACAAGACTCAATTCAAGTCTAAATTACTTGTTGGCACGGACATTATTTGCAGCAATGCAACGTGCCTCCTCGCTCAGAGACACCATGAAGAGCTGCTGGATATCATTAACATGGGGCTCGACTCCGGACCTCTGCTATCAAGGATGATAACCTCTGCACAGAAAAAAAGCTGAGGGACAAAGGTTATCCCTGATTTAGCCTCTTCCTCCATAAATGATCCTGTCCCAATCCCAATGTGTTTAGAATGTTAAAGGGCGATAAAGAGCGCTTTTCTGTGCAGTGGAGGAACAGACTTGAACAGATCTGTGTGCGCTCGAAGGCCAGTATCGATGGCTTTCTGCCGGGCTGAGAATTAAACAGATAATGCAATGAACGTTTCAATAGAAGAGAAGCTATATCGAGAACTATTACACTGAATCCACTTGCAGACTCAATCCACGGAGAGCCATTAACGTCTGAGCTCTCTACTCCAGCTTTCTGCTGCCATACAGGCCCGGGCGTCCCTGTTCAGTCTACCGTATATCTCTCTCACGCTCATCCTCTCGCTTTCTATCTCTCCCTCCGCCCTTTCTATTTTTCTGAACCCTCCTTCCTCTCCCTAGCTCTCTTTCACTTCTTTTCATTCCTCCGCCTCCACAGTGACTCTCCTCTCCACTTTGGCTCTACTTCTAGCTCAGAATCTCTTCATCACATTTCTGCTCTCATTATCTACCATTTCTTTTTCGTCCTCTATCCCTTCCTTCTTCCTCACCGATTTTCTGTTTTATTTCTGTGCTACTATACTCACTTTCTCTATTAAGCCATTGCCTTTTGATCAGGGACACACACATGCCCGTGCCATCCATAAACATACACATGGCACACACACACACACACACACACACACACACAGTCTGCCATGCATAGATAAGAGTTGTGTGGAGATTAGCCCAGGGAGTGTTGTCTTAAGCAGGCCGATATGAAAGAGGATATAGAGGGGAACAGTGGGTCCACTGTTAGCACTACTGATAGCCACCTTAACTAACACAGGTTTATGTACACTGCTGCAGATAACCACCTCAGCTAATACACAGAGAGGCAGGCACGTGATAGTAGACATCTCTACTAACACAGTAATAATGGAGATAAAGCTTTACCGTGATCCCAGCGGTGTATCGCTGGACATGGTCAACACAGAGCCCATTTGAGAAGATTTGCCCCAAAATAAGCAAATACAGAATAATGCGTGTGTCCACATTGGTTGTATAGGTATACACAGATGACCAAAAAACTGACTTACAATACAGTCAGCGGACACAATGAACCAAAACACTACGATGTCGTTAGAGTGAAACTTGTAGTTCAGAGGCATCGATGGAAACGCGGATGGAATCAGGGAGTAAGGTTCAAACTGGGAATATATCACTCTGCAGATAATCATAAAAAGTTGCTTATTTAATTTTTCTGATATGTATTTATGTATACTTTCATATTCATTAGTTTATGTGGTAGTCCACCAATAATTCTGAAAATTCTGAAAAATTAAAAAAATTATGATTTTTTTTTAACGCTGTATCTTAAATGTCTCACATACATTTAATACAAAGACGCGTTTTCTTCCTCTGACACCAATTATGAGAGGTCCTTCCTCCTTTGAGATTAAGGTCAAAGCAGCTGATGACATTGTCCAGTGATGTACTCAGAGCATGTTTTTGTCTGTTTGAGTGTGAGAATTTTCTCTCCACATTGGATGAGGGTTGCCTGAGACGTGAAACGTGAAACCCTTTCCCTTTCAGAGGGACTGACACAGAGGATGCAAGGTCTATAGAATGCATGGCCTTAATAAAAACGCTATGGGTCTAAAGAAGCAAAGAGTGTTTTTGCTTTTTAGTGCTTGAATGTTTCTTGTTTTCAAGTTCTTCTTCCTGCAGAATGCTGAACAGCGTGTCAGAGTTTGAAAAGAAGGAATCAAAGGTGGTGGGAAGGAAACCGGTCTCATGCTTGTACCTGAGGGCCAGACATCCATCTGTGCACTCAGCTAGCGTCCTCTTACACATCGATGTTCAACATCAACTCTGATAAATCTCACTCAGTGTCATTGTTAGAAAAAATGTTGCCAGGTGTCTCCGGTTAGAATAAAACATCTTCAGTTCCCTAATCTTCACAGCACTTTGTGACATTACTGGATTCAGGGAGAGTTTGATGAATGCATAATGCCTGAGTGATTTCTTTTCTTACCCCAGCTTGAACTCCACATAAACCATCATAGCGTTGAAATAGCATTTTCTATCTAAACTTGTGACTTGCTTGAAATTTGAATAACCTTTTCATGCTGTTGATAATGTAATTCCAATGTCTCTGATTTCACTCACACGTCACTTGAGTTGATTTTTATCCCACTTTATTAACCTGTCCGTCAATGTTATAGGAGTGATAAGGCTGTACATGGTGCATTTCATCAGCAGTAGCACTGATTAAGATGTTCTGGATTTTGGTCAACGCCAAGATGTTAGATGTTGCCAGGCGGCATCTTCAAGGTCATATGCAGCTCCACAGCTCCAAACAATTCCCAGTGTCTGCCAGTTCTCTGCCCTCTACATGATACCTCCTGCTTCCCCAGACACATCAGTGTGGATGAGAGCTGTTCTTGTGTGTCTCACCGCCTTGTTGTGTGTGATTGTCTCTCTCGGCCGTGCCTCACTCAGCTACAGATCGAAGCGCGTCTCTGTTTTCAGGCTCACAGTGGCGCACGGGTGTCTCGGCGTAGGCGGGTGTTTTGGAGCAGCCGCTACAGCTGCACCAAAACGTGTTAAAAGATGTTTAGCTACAACAACTGGCACATCAAATTCATGACTTCATTCATTAGCTCTGGAGCCACTTTTGGAGCGACCCTGTCTGGGCCTCCTGCCCTAGGACTTTCCAAACACTACGTTGGTAGGGTCTCGGCCGCAGTTCTGCCTCTGAGGTGTTTTTGTGTTTCATTGTGCTGCATCAGGGCAGCAAGCCAGCAGACAGTTCCTCTCCATTTGTTATTTATTCTATGCTTACAATCGTGTACAATAATATGGCCTAACCTAGCATTGTGGGTAATTAAGTGCTCTGATTGTCTTTGGCGTGTTTCTTGAACAATACAATGCTACTGCCTGCACAAAAGCATAATACTCGGGTGTTCATCAAAGTACAAACTGCCAAAATAATCCTCGTAGCTGAAAAACATCCATTCTCCAGGGGAAGCCTTGGCAGGTGGCAGCGGTCCAATCCTACAGAGCCTGAAGGAACAGCACATCCTGGGTGTAGGTAGCTGCCAGCACGCTCTGCCCGTCTGTATCAACTCCCAAAGCCTAGCATAGGTAACTGTGATTATCCGATTATTACACAGTGAGTGGCTAGACTTCAATTTGTCTTTTATGCCAAACATGTTAAAATAGTGTATACATATTTTAGAGTATATTTCCCTCATTCAGTCACTGCTTAATGAAACTGGAAGGTACATCCAAGGAAGCAGTAGAGTGACAAGTAATGTGTTGTGGCTGTGACCACTTCTGTGTTGCTTGTTCTTTTATCTTGTAGTGTTAACAACGCTGTAGCCAAACAAAGAAGGGTTGTATTTTAATAAATGAACAATCTACCATGAACACTTTCGTCCACAAAATTGAAACTACTGCAAAAGATTGCTTGTGTTGTCCAACCAACAGTCCAAAACTCAAAGATATTCAGTTTACATTGTTTGGACCAGCAAATGTTTTTGGCATTTTTGCTTGATATATTACTTATAAATAGAAATTACAAACAGAAACATTTAACTGATTGTTGTAAATATTCTTTAAGGTTAGTATTTTGTTGATCAGTTGAATAATTAATTGCAAAATCTTCAGAGTCACTAATGGACCTTAAGAAGTCTTCCATGAACAGCTTGTTTTCTTTGATTAAAATCCAATATAATTACATTTTGGATCCAAAATTGAATTTTTCATTATTGTCTAAAAGAAATGTTTTGTCAACCGTCTCGTTAATTTCTATAACGCACTACTGCTACAGTACGTCTGTCTGATGCGAAATGACAGAAGGAAGGCACTGATGAACACCCACTTTGGGACCACAGAGCAGGCAAAGCCTCTTTTATTTCCAAGTCATTCATCTTCAAAAACATAGACGATCTTCGCTTGTGCCAACTAGCTCACTTCCTGCTTAGGGCTACTTGGCTTTGATTGCTGTCTTTCCTCCCAGTTGTCTTTTCCCGTTGCAGTCTGCCCAGAGCAAGAATATCTGTGATCCTCAATCTGTCTTTTGCCGCATCTTTGGGACGTTTGCCTATCATGTCTAGACTCTAGGAGGGATGATAATATGGCGTCTATTGTCAGGACAACACAAAAGGAGGTTGATAGCAGTGAGTCTTGGGTGATGAGGCTAGTGTTTTTCTAATAATGTTTCTTTTTATCTTTCAAGATGATGAAATCCCTCAAGTAGATCCAAATGTTGAAAGAACACCTCAGTCACAAACAGTAGTATGGCGGTCAGAGGGAAAGGGATCAAAGTGAACATTTCCACTCAGCTGTCCTGTTTATTGCCCCCTCCACTCCCACTTTCCGTGGTTACGCTGCTTCCTTGGATTGCTGTGGCGACTCCAAGCTGCACGTAGTAGCAGGCGGGTCAACGGCGACCGCTTCTAGGGGGAGTCCTAAAACTGAAGGCATGCTAGCTATGTGGCGCTGAACCGTCTGAAGGGGTGTGAGACTCAGCAGCTGTCCTCCTTCCCATAATCCTTCACCTGGAGCCGTCCCATGAGGGTTCCTGGGTGGAAAACCGACACAGATGGACATTCACTCACGCAAATATAATCCACACATACACACAACATGCATTTGACTTTACGTCATCGTGAGGCGGGACAGATGGTTTAAAGATCCTGTGCTGGAAGGAGTTATTGTTTTGTTGTTCAGAGAAGAGAGGGGGTCATCAGTGAGTTCTTTTTTAACTTCTAGGTGAGGCTGTGTAAGCTATTGGAAACATAGTTCAATAAGATAATAGAGGAGCATGATTCATGTGCTCCTCTGTGTGTTTCAGACTGGGTACGATCGTATCATGTTCATCCATCTTTGAGAACGGTGTTGTTAAGGAATGTGAAGCATGTAAGCCTCAGCAGCTGAGCACACTTGTATACTGTACCCACTGTACACACTCTTGCTTCAGTGTTATATGCACCCGGTCATGTATACACACAGTTCCTGAAGGGGAGAGTTTGTTTGCATGCTCAGAGAGACCCAACATAAGGAAAGTTGGAAGCACCTTACTTGCAAAAATGAAGTATTTATTACAGCTTCAGATGTGCTGAGATTACACTCACAAAAGGTGATCATAAAAAGCTGAAATATCTGAAATATGCAGATCCAAGCAATGTGTTTTCAGCTCAGTGCTCTTCCACAGGCAGCATTCAGCATTTATTGATTTCTGAATATCTGAAGCTGTAAAAAATCTTTGCAAGAGAGATGCTTTTATTGTTCTCCAGGAAGATCAGTGATTAAACAGTGGTGGTTTTCAGTCTCATTTCAGATGCTTTTTCTGGATGAAACGCTGAATATGTGTTTGGCTGTCGATTGAAGCTAAAGTTATTTTGTTGTCTGTTTTCTGTTTTAGACTATGGGCCTATGCACACAAGCCACAACCTAACCCTAAGCTGCACTATTTACGAGAAGTCAAGTGCCTACTCATGTGATGTAGTTCCAATAATCAATCTCTTCCTATAACTGTTTGTTATTGAAAATCATCTGTGGGTTGTGTCATAGCTGCACAGTGTTGGAGAATAATATAAACAACATTTTCCTTCTACATGTCTGTTGATTATCACCATCAGCTGGAGTGGTGCTGCACTGTAAACTGTGGTGAATTGTGGGATGTACTTGACTCTGAATTCCAGTATTAGGCAAATTGTGCGGACACACTGTCCAACTACCTGTGATGTATGAACGTGCACTTTTGTGTTGGGACATTGTATCAAAGCTGGACGTCCTCCTGCTTGATTTCCTGCATTTAAAGGAAAATTATTTTTTACAGTCTAAGTCTGACTTTTGTATTTCTTGAATCTGACATTCGATCGCATATGATAAATTATTTTTCTTCTGGCTGAGAAGCTGAGATATGGAGTCATATTCAGTCAATTTTCTGAAGGAAACGATACTTTTGAATTTAGATTTTTGATGATCTTTTCTTTCTTTTGAAATTACGCCATTGTTATAAAGTAGCACATTTCAAAAGCCCGATTTTTGTCAATCATGATTCAGCATTGTAAGGACTTCAATAGTAATAGTACTAATGGTCTTCATTGTCAAGTAAACCAAATTTTTCATCTTTTGTCCTTACTCTTACATTTACAGAATTTTATGCTAAGCATGAAAAGATGCTATTGTCCCCGCTGGAGTGTCACAGAGGGTTTTCAAACAATCACAGAGCCGTTGTGGAGTCCAGCATCAAACTGTATTAACATCATGCATTTCCAGGAGGTGACTCCACAACAAGCTCTGACAGCTACCAGCTTTAAACAGCCCGGAATGACACTGTGGTTTGCGGGAAGCAGTCTTGCGTACAGTCTCATATTCATGCACGACATGCTAATGTACCCAGACAGCATGTGCATCAGGGTGTGGCATTAGAGTGACTTGGCTGCATTGTGTTCAGCTGGCTGAACAGCGGAGGTGCTGGACGTGTCACGCTGTGCACATAAGTGAGGCAACAGGAAGTGGGACTTAATTGAATATCTGTATATTGTTTGTGTATGCTGGGATATTAAAATAATGGAATATGTTAAACAATGTGTGTGGATGTTGCACGCGTGCATATATATACTATGTGTGTTGTGAACTTGCTAGACAGGCAGCTGTTTCTATTTGTGTATGGGCTATGAAAGGTAACTATGAAAGGCTGCAGGGCTGTCAGCCAGTAAGGCCTCAACTCCACATGAATATGGATTTGAGCTAGAGTTCTGGTGGATTGTGGGATGTTCCCTGATGTACTGACAAGCACAGAAAGGTCAGGTTTACACTAACTCACATGTCATGTGTGCAACAGCTTTTTTTTTTTTTTTTTTTTTTTTTTTTTTTTTTTTTTTTTACACATGACACGCGACACTGGTTGTGGAAAAAGAAGACGATCTGTCAGTGCGTTTTCTGCGCTCATTAACATGAGAACGTGACTTTGTGTGTAAATGTGTGCGTGTGTTCATATTTTTATTCAGGTCTGACAGCAGTACAGGAATCATCAACACACACACACACTCTGCATGCATGCTCAGTCATACCACCAAACAATGGTTATTTCCCCCACTGAGATGAACTACTCCCTCGTTGTAAAACTCCCTTTCAACAGACACTAATGCAGCTCTTACCAGGACATTACTGAGGAAGCCACCACTTAAAACACTCGGTAAAAATCATAAGCTCACATGTAACTTAATAGATAGACTGCTTGCCCTGCCCTCGCCCCCTACTTTGCCCCTTCTCCCTCGGTCTTCGTGTTTTAATTTAGTGCCGTGGCGCAGAGGCGCAAACAAACGACGGGGGCATAATTACAGGGTGCGACTGGGGAGCCGAGTCTTTACCCCGCCACGTTTATTTACAGCTCAGATGAAAACGACACTCGGCGGACCTCTAATGGAGCTTTTTATTCACTCTTTCTCGCCTCACCCTCACTCTTCCCTCTCTGTTGTTGATGCAGTTAATTTGGGTCGGGATAATGAGTTATTGCTATCAGCAGCTAGGGCATCCTCGGGCCTTATTCTGAGCCACAGTGTCGTGATCCCAACGCCCCCACCCACACCCCCCGGGGGAATTTGTGCACGTTTCACTGTTCCTGTGGGAAGGGAGTTGGTTCCCATGCATGTGGCGCTACAGTATACTGCAGTAAGCATTAGTGTATCTGTGTGCCTCTTGATACAGAGTGTAATCATTGACTGACCTCTCCGAAGTCTAAACTGTGTTTCCCTGCGGGTGAGCTAAGCAGCAGAATTTATCACTGTCGTATAATCTCATACACACACAGAAGCACACGCGCGCCGCCAAAGCTTGTGAAATGCATACACCAATTTAAGGAGAACAGTTTGCGTGGTAGCAAACTCAAAATGTCAGTTCAGCAGGATACATAAAACAGTTATGAGCAATAAAAACCATAAAAAAACAGCATAATTCTCTGCATAGAAAAACACTGTTCCCTGTAAAGACCTGTTTCCTTTGTTATTATTCAGTTAGCCTCTCTGCTGCCACGCCACAGCACCCCGGGGTAAATAAAACTTTAAAGTCCTCAGACCTCCGCTGACAGCCAGATGACTTTTATCAGGGCTTTGTCTATTCTAAAGAGGCCACATTATGCTCATTTTCAGATTCATACTTTTTTGGGGGGGGGGCGAGGGGGAGTTCTACTAGGATTACATGCTTCGGTGTTCAGCAAACACATTTTTTTTCTTACCACACCTGATGCAGCGCAGCTCACAGCCATGCTGGTGTTTGCAGCCAGGGAATCACTATAACCCAGTCTAGCTGCACTTCTACCACAATAGCCGCTTCTAAACCAAAAACTTCACCGCTGCACAGTCTGATCAAATCTAGCATGAACACTTACCGGCATCCAACCTACTGCTTTTGTTATTCAGTTGGCTTCAAATGAGGTTTGGTTGAAATAAACCCTTAATTCACAGAGTTAGATGAAGTGGTGCATCAGAGAGGCAATGGGTGGAAAGCAGCCTGTATTTCCTGAATATTTTCACATTCTAACTCAGTAACTTAAGGATTTATTTAGACCAAATCAGAGTTGGTGAAACTGTGGAAAGAATAAGAAAGATGGTTTTGTTGAGCTTCATTTTGTGTCTGTCAAGTTTGAATGAAATGCGTTTTATGACGATCTGCGAGGTAAAACTAAGGTTTTGTGAGTCTGGTGCCTATGAGGAACGCGCTGTGGGGATTCTTTCCATAATGTTGTCAGATACTTAGTCTGCATCCACTCTAATATGTTTTTAACTTTCGCTACGTTTAGGCCTTGTGTCCACACTACTCTGGCGTTTTGGAACCCCCCAAAACAAGACCTGGAAACGCTGCTGACCATGTTTTAGTTTGAAAGCTCTGAAATTGCCTGCATGTGAAGGGTCATGTGATATGGATTTTCAGGCATGTTAGTCTGGATGAGAGATTATTTCTGACACCGTGCTAAAAGATTGATTGTTTCTGTTGTATAACGCTGTTTTAAAATGAAAAAGTATTTGTGTGGATGTGGTCTCAGAAAAACAATTTTGAGCCTGTCAGTGGCAAAACCAAGCACTTTTAGTGGATGTGCTTTGACGGGCACAGTTGCCGACAAGGATTATGTTGCCATATGTTGTTGTATGTATGAGCCATTGCAGCCTGTTTCACGGCCGCTGGCTGAGGTGATCCACTGGACCAGTTCCAAGGCTTTTTGTACCTCCCATTTAGACACCGAAATAATGTAAAAATAGGGCCCAGGTTTAAAAATGTCCATCCAAAATCGCTCCAGCCTGCAGTAGTAGTAACACTGGCTGTGCAACATGCTCACGGCAAGTTGTACCAGCCAGCTTATAAAGTAAAACAACATAAAACATGGCAAAACTTACAGCTTCCTAGTTTGAAGCCGGGTAACAGACAGTCGGTATTGATCCATCCTTGAGCTTGGACTGCTATCAGCCCTTCGCTGACAAAGCAGTCCGGCAAAGTAAAATGCACAGAGACAATTCAATACTTTTCCAATCATTGTGGGGACATATCTGTCGCATTTCAATCAAAAATAAAGTTAAGCCAGTGTATTTTGCCACCTGCAGATGGTGGGAGTAGATGAAGACCTTTGTGGTGGTTCCTGAAGGCAACAGCAGAGAAACTGGCCTGCTTTGCTTGTAGCCTATACATCTTCATATAACAACGTTAGACAGTGGGGCAGACAAGGTAAACCAGGTTTCAATGGGTGGAAGAGGTCACCTAGCTGGAGGTGATGCTGTGCAGTGATGTAGACAAGCAACAGAATAAGAGGCTGGACTACACTGACGAGGCCTGTCAGCCAGTTCAGGAGCTGTGTTTTCTATAGGAGACAAGAACTGACTTTGGCATGAACTTACACTTATTTTACACGCACCAAGTTATATAACACAGAAAAAGACAGGGAAAACCCCAAAAGCAGAATATGGCCTCTTTAAATATTTTTCTCCTCATTTTTTATTCCACACTTCTATCTGTCATTCTCTGAACCGCTGGAATATAATGCAATCAGTCAAACATGAATGAGGGATAAATGGACCAACTCATGAGTCTGAATGAGACTCATCAGTCAAAAGAAATGGAAAAATTGAGCCTTTTAAGTCACAGGTGTAGTGTGTGGCTTTCTCAAAACGTCTCCTCCTCTTTCACTTGCACTAATGCTGGCTACATTCACATGCATGGAGGAACTCGGCATTGCGCCGTAGCCCTGTTAAGGTCTTATTCAGGTTAATCTGTTTACATGCACCTTTGCTGCTCTGTGATTGAATCTCACTGTAGCCATGAATAAACCAATGTAATATTCTCTCTTCTTCTTTGTATCAAGAGCTGAGGGTTACTGCTAATTCATGGGAAAAGAATAATGATCCTAGTAGTGATCTTCTCGATGCTCCTGACGAATAACCGGATGTCACAGGCAATTATGCTTTCCACTGTAATGAATCACAGATGTCAGGACTGGGAGGGATGCTGCTAAAAAGCACTGACCCTGAGAAATGACTTGATGTTGCCAGCACACAACAGATAACAAGTATACATGGAGGGGTTTGTGGAGCGATTTTCAAGGTGTTTTAACACTCGTGCAAGGAGTAAGAATAAATTATATCAACTTCCTTCTAACACTTCCCATGGCTGCATTCTGTCTCCTCAGTCAGGTCCACTTTAAAGCCAGACCTCAAGGGAACACTGATGCCACCATTGGAAAATTGCCATCACATTAACACATTAAAGCACATTGTCGTCGCTACCACCTAAGCGAAGACGATGCCAGCAAACGACGTTGATATTCTAACATATGGAAATACCGATGAGATCGAGGAAAGGGAAGCGGCAGGGTGACAAGGACATCATGCTCGTTAAAGCATCGCAGGCGACTACAGACAAGTGATGGATGTTTGGTGGGAGATTAGTCATGTCTGCATTAATCTGCTCGCTGGAGCCGCAGCAGAAAACAACAAATTGATATAAATTGCAGAACTTGTTCGCGTTTGAGAGAGTGAAATATGAGAGGTGTAAAGTGACTCTGACAGCAGAGCATGTTAACTCGTCAGAACGTTTAAAATATGAGATGTGCCGTTCTTGTTTTCTTGGGCTCTCAAGCATGTCAGACACATGCTTGGTTGCATGCACGCAACCACACATACGCACACAGAATCAGTTTATTCTCATGCACAGTGCAGAAATAGAACTTAATCTTGGTGCATTGGTGTAGAAAATTATCAACAAATAGACAAAAATAAAAAAAAAAGAAGAAAAAAGGACGCACCAAAACCTTGCTGGCTGCAGCACCTTTCAGGATTACAATAGAAAGATACTATGAATCCTTTCAGGGCTGTAATCAACACCAGCAATCCCAAATACATTTCAAAACCAAGTGAGTTTTGGTCCAGATCAGGTCAAGACTGCCTCGCCACTGCCTTTCTTTTGACTGAACTCTCATCTTACCCTCCTGAAAGTTCTGCAATTATGTAATTGTAGCTTGTCCGTAGTCCTGGCATAAGCCAGCCGAGGTCAAGTTGACTGCACACAGCTCTGTGTTGGTGATTGGCTCCTGATGTGGACCTGCAGCTCCAAACAGGTGATGGTTGCACAGACTAATATTTAGACTAATATAAGTTATATAAGCACATAAATGGATGAGAGAAGTGCAAGAGCACATAGGTGCAATGAGTCAAGCCTGAGACGAAAGCAAACAGAAGCCAACAGTTTACACATTTCTTCAAATGTGACAATAGCTTAAGAGATGTAGATCTGTCTGCAGAGCTCTGGCCTAAACCCTTCAGCATCGAAGCTCATTACATTATGGCCCATTACATTATGTTTGTAGAGCTGGAAATGCTGCCACACATCAATAAAACATTTGTTCCACTAATTTTAGATGGGGAGGAAAAATCAAGTTGGCATCCAGCACTGACTACGACCGAGACGAGTCAGTTAAAATAGACTGAGGGCAGAGACAAATCCGCACCAGGAAAGTAATCTTGAGACTCAAGGTCAAGACTAGACTTCAATATTGCAACCATGCAGTGTTCCTTCAGTCAGGAACATTCCCAGATTGTGTAAATGGGATTGGGTGGGTTTATTGTACCCTGCTTCAATTCACCCCATTTGGCGCTTTCAGACTTCACCGCCTGGGCACGCTAAAAAAAAAGCTTTCACCAAAACACAACCACCAGGCCAGCTGCACAGGAGGTCCCTTTGTGCTTTGTTTTAGATCTTTATTTTTGGACATGGATGGCTGGTTGGATAGAGTGATGGAAGAGTGGGTGTGAGAAGGGAGAAGGGAGAAGGGGGAGCGGAGAGTGAATGGTTCAACACAATAACGTCGCAAGCACACGGGGAGGACGTGATTTTCAGGGTGGAACAAAATGAGGGTTTCAATGCTGATTCTAAACGACACTAGCACTGTATACTTTCACTCCTTTCCACCTTCATGCCACCAACTCTACCATTCTTTTACTTTTCCAATACCTAGCACACCTGCAACATACACACACGCAGATGCAACCCACGCATTCATTGCCCAAACCCAGGGCGCTCCTTAGACAGCAACAATAATGAGGACGTCGTTAATTTGCCCAAACGAGCAGGGGGCCTTTAGCGCGGGCGAGTAATTAATTAACAGCAACACTGTTACTTAATTAGCTCCACATGAAAGGAGAAGGGTGGCGGTGGAGGATGAGGTGTACAGTGTGTGTTTATGATTAAGCGGAGATGGAGATTGATTATGAGAGCACATGTGTGTGACTGACTTCACGTAGCATCTGTGGATGTGACGGTGCCTCGTGGTGGGATGGAAAATGTCATGAAGGCTGTTACTGTGACAAATGCTTGATAGTGTAATAACATATTCAGACTAGTTATAATTTTTGCCGATGATTCTTTAGGTATCTGCAGTGCTGTAGGCCTTTTTTTTTTTTTTTTTTAACAAAGCCATGCCTTCATTTTGCCATATCCATTTTGCATATGTGATATGAACTGTACTGTAAGTGGGTATATGCATACATTTTCATGCCCCTGTGCATAAATGCAGCCTGTTCCCACCCACTCCCCACTTTCCCCAACTCGCTCACTGGGAGAGCTTTCGCTTTGTTAGCTGCAGGCTACAGTAGAGCCTTATCAACCCAGATACCAAGTCGTACTCCCTGAGGGTCACATAGCCCTCTCCATGAAATACCGCAACTCAGCATTTCTGCGTGCTGTATACATATTCAGGCTTGCAACAGTGGAGCATCAAAGAGGCCCTCTTAACCTTTGCCTTAATTCCTCTAGTGCTCTTTTATAACTTATCCTAGTTGGGTTTGGTGCACATCACCAGAGACCATGTGCACTTCTGTCAGTGTTTATGTGATAGCCTAAAGATTAGAAAAACTTCTTTGGTTGCTGCAGCTGCTCTGGGGGCCACCAGGAGAAAAGGGCCAGTCCACTCCCAAATATTTTGGACTCTCATTAACCTTTATAAAATTTCATGAAATGAGCGTTTACTTTGAAATGCAGATCAGTATTTCCCTCCATGAAAGAGTTTTTCAAGTGTTTGTTGTGTCAGAAGCGCAAGTTCAGGGTCGAGGTTACGGTTGAGTTTAGATTTTACTTATAAAGACTGTACCACTTACTTATGCAAATTGGTTTACTGAAATAATATGCTAATTTGAGGGTTGAGTGAGGCCAGGGGACTGAGGGATGGGATGTGGTGGGAGTTGAGGGGATGAACCAAGTGTCAAATAGGGATTGTTCTTTGAAGACCAGAGGATGTCATCTCACCAGAGTAGCTTCATCTTCCCCCCTTTGGTTGCTAAGAGGAAAACAGAAAAGGGGTTCTGGGGTGAGGAGTATGAGAACTGAGACAAACAGGAGAGAAAGCAACAAGTCATCCAAACTAATCGATTTTACTTGATTCTTAACCTTGGAAGTAGTAATCCGACAAGCTTCTGGTTCACTTACTAGTTTTTCTGGGAGCTTTCAGCAATATCACACAGTCTTTATCAGTGGATGCAGTTTGCTCAGTTTTCATGGCAATGGATCTGTAAACATGCAGACTCATTTGCTGCCATGATTTCAGCCATTAGGCCTTTACGACTTCCTGAGAGCCCTGGAAAAAGCTAGTAAGTGACTGTTTGGTCAAAGATCATTTTTGCTCTCAGTTTCAATTTCATGGTATGTTGACAAAGATATTTGTCCATTCACCAATCCGTATACTACTTTATTTGCCAAGGTCATGCTACATCCTCACATATTTTCTGTCATGTTTTTTTGTGCATGGATTTTACTATATTTTATGACTTTTGCAAAACCTATGACACAATGGTTTATAGTAAACATAGTGTAAAAGTAGCAAAGGTAGAGAAGAGTCAAAATATGAACAGCTCATTAATGCCACCATAAGCCACAGTAGAAGCAAAACCCCTGACCCCTTGTATTAAATTGAATTGAAAAAGAATGTTGCTTTAACTTTTCATTTGTAAGAAGAGCACTGTGTTATTTGTGCAGTCTTGCTTTAAAACATTGCTTGGTGATGATGGTTCATTCCAATGATTAGGTGCCTCCTGAACAAAACTCTACACACGCTGAGTCACAAGAGAAAAAGAGAATTTCCTGACGAGGATCAATAAAATATTCAATTGAAGAGCAAGCAGGTATTGTGGTAGGATTATTTCTCTGCACATCTGCTCCAGCCTGTTACCTAATAATGCAACACGAGGAGTGACGGGCTGTATAATGCAGGGGGTTATAAAGCCTGTGTGGAAGGCAGCAGTGTTGTGTTGGTGTGGATGTAAGCTGTGGCTCCCCTCTGGCCTTTCACTGCGCTCTAATCCTCTCTGCACCTCTATCTGGATGGCTCAGACAAGAAGAGGTCAGGGGACACCAGGCTAATGCAATCATATGATTTAACCAGATAGAGAATAGCAGCGCAGGCGTGTGCACACACATGTGCATGTGTGTGCGTTTGGATGTCCGCGCTGTCACGACTCTTAAGCTGCAAGCCAGGGAAAATGACTAAAACACTGTATGGATGCACTTCTTTTAGGATGATGACATTTTAATACACTGTATCTCTCCCTGTTAATACATTCAGCTTTGAAAAAAAGAAGCAGGCACCTGGTTTAATACGTCCAGTATGGTGGTAACAATGTCACTGCGGTCAATTATAATCTATCAGATAGTGTGTGTACACAACCAACAGAGACCCCTTTGCATTATTAAACCACTGAAAGAAAAAAAGCTAGGGTTTACTAGATGAGCTTTCATTGGATTATTCATGAGGCTACAGCGGACTATTTAGACAACAATATTGTGTGAGACCATGTACAGCAATAGATTTTTTCCTCTTTTATTTTCATATTAAATTCTAATTCAAAGCTTGGAAAAATGAGCAGTTAATGAAAACAAAGAGCATTCAAAGCCAGCACTCTAGGGTTGGTGAAACACTCTATTGGTGGTTAATTTGGGTTCAGAATTTTTCTTCAGCTGTCACAGTTTCTCTGTCATCCGCCCATCCACAATTGAATAAAAAGCAAAGGATGCTCCAGTCTCCATTATTAATTATGTATACAACTCTCATGCAAGTCCTATCTGGACTGGGACTGATTAATAATGGAACAGCACTGTAATTACATGGCGCTCGTCACAGATATTTTCAATTCACTCTTCCTCCTTCTCTGCCGCATCTCTTTACCTCTCTATTTCTATCTTTCTATCCTCCCCTTTCCACGTCTCCTTGTGCCTGCTTCTTTAGGTTTTATCCAGTCTGTTGTCATGAGAGTCAGCTTTTATCGCTGCACTGTAGTCGGCATCACCGTGGAAGAAACCAGTGTGTTCTCTTGCTATACGGCATCTAATCTCCTCTTTGTTGGAATCTACTGGTGGGCTCCTTTCTTGTTTTTTGGAAACAAAGAAGCTGAAAGAATAGGAGAAAAATGAGGTCTTTCGTGACTCCAGTATGAGTATCATAGTATGACTTGAACCAGCTGCACCAGTTTGCCAATGTAACAATCAAGCGATGACTAGTTCAAACTATAAACTTGGACCCATTTTGGTACTTTTCCGACTGACAGCACAAACAAACTCGGTTCAAACAAGAGCGGTTTTCCACCATTTTTGTAGTTCCAACAACAAAACTTAAGTGGTAGACATCTTTGTTTGCAATGACCTCCTCAAAGCACTTTAACCCAATCTTCTTTACCAGATGAAAAGACAAAGTAGCATCTATCTGAGACACCAAAAGCTCCGTTAAAACCAAATAGTTTCAAAAATTAAAGAGCCACAGGATCTAAATTAGGAACTAATTGTGTATTCCTGTTTGAATTTTCACCACAAGACTGATTTAAAAATGGATTGAAAAGCAAAAGCTGTTGTGTTTTACGTGACCCTCATTCTTACATTGCTACTTGTAGCACCCAGTGTTGGCTTACTCTTCTCTCCGAATTCTGATAGTTCTTGGACCATCAGAAAGGACTGCCTGTGTGCAGTGACTTTTTATGGCATGAGGAACTATAGCTGAAGGTAAAATTATTCAGTCTGCACTTTCAAACCTGCCTCCCAACAGGAGTTGAATCAGCCAGTCAGGTTTTTGATGCATAATTCTGGCTCAGACCCCGGATGGTTGAAATTCAGATAAGGTTCCTCAAATGGTTCCTTGGTCCCTAGAAAAAAAAAATTCTGCAGTGGTCATGGGCTAAAAGAAACTATATGTGCAAGATGATGAGAGAGATGATTAATGTTTCAAGGATTAAGTTGAACGTCTTCAGAAGTCTGGTGGAAGAAACGAAAAGAAAATTGAGATAAAAACCTGATGCAGATGTTGCTGTACTTCCTTTACTTACGTCTTCGTCCTGTATGACCATGCAGTTGTCCTACAAGTTGCAGTCCCATAATAAAGGTATTCACTATCTGGTAATCACTATCGTACTGGGTAAAGTAAGCTGGGCTACCCATGTCGCTTGTTATTGTGCGTGAATGCTTGGGCATCATTGCTCTAGTTTGAACATCTCTCTCCGCTTTCGAGGGCACCGACATGATTCCGCCTTTAAATATCAGAAGGGCAGACTGATGATCACAGAATGCTTCTCTATATCAAAACTGAAAACAAATGCTCTGCTAAGAATAAATATTTCCCCTGAGCATTTACTTAGCATTCCGTGGCGTTTGAAATTGTCCCTAGCCAGTCAGAGCATCAAATAGGAAATTATAGCGAGCAACATCAAAGCACCTGCTCTGTATTCTCTACTATAATGTTGTCAAGAGAAGTATCCTCAGCCAGACGATGATCGCGGAAATGAAGCCCGTCGCAAGCAGCATGCGGCAGCTTGCTAGACAGCCTGCCTCAACAGAAGCCGTCCCGCGAGCCTCTTTGATTCAAAAAGCCAGTTAATGATTTACACGGAAAAAACAACATAAACGACAAACAGTTTCTCCAGACGGCTTTGTCTGCGGTCTGTTGTGGAGCCGGCGGAGGAGAAGAAGAAGAAGAAGAGGGCCCCATCTGAGTGGATGCTGTCTGCGTTTGGAACAGGAAGCAGGAGGGCTCTTTGAAGGGGCCTGAAGTGAGCAGACGTCTCTACAGCACAGCAGATTTATTAAAGGTGTTAGTTCATTTCTCAACATTTTCCTGCTGGATTGTGTTTTCCAGCTCACCCATTCTTGAGCTTTTGCATTTTCATTCTGGTCCACGTCTGTCCTCTCTTCCACCCTAACCTCAATTTCCCCTCATTCCTCTGCGCCGCCACCTCTTTCATTTAATCTGTTTATGAATTGTTTTTGTTGTGGTTTGCACCGGTGAGGCTGCCATAATGATTACAGATGTCCTTTCTGCAGGAGCACAGGCAATTACACAAGTGCAGGAAGTGTTCGCCGACGACTGACGAGAATTAAGTGTCCGCGTATCTCAGCATTCAATTACCCAAACTTATTCTTAGCAGGTTTTTGAAGGAGAGTTTTGATTCGTGAGGCAAAATTCAAACGTTCGTCCCGGAACGTCCATCCTGTCTGTGTCACAGGATAGCTTGGTCTTCATTTGTAGACATTTGCACCCATCTTCCACAGGGCGAAACAAGAGAAAAGGGTTTGTCCCAACCCATTATCTGTGACGTATGGCTCTGCAGAGAAGGAATTATAAAGGATGGCAAAGGTGACTTTGAGAGGGCCCAGTTGGGTTTCAGCGTATAAGGTTTCTGGTTGGATACTGGATTAAAGATTCATATTAGATGATTCTCAAAACTTGTGTTTAGTTGATTTTAGAGGTTTTGTGAGACATTCTGTGACTACCATGTCTGTGGTTTCATAACGACAGTTTTAACATAAGATTATCCAAATCTCAATTTATCTGCTTGTTATCTAGGATATTAAGAAGCTTACTAAAGAGTGTGTGTTCCTAATGCACCTGAGCAACACCTTTTTTTGAGTGCACTGTGGATATACAGTATAGTCTCAGTCACAGATAGAGATGCCAGATATAGAGACTGGCCTACATTTACTGTAAAACTAAATATAGATTTCCTTTAATCAGTTCATGTTCACTGTGTTCACCCTCACACACTCTCACACACTGTAGTTACAAAGCACAGATACAGTAGAATATGAGAATTTTAAAAACATTCCCACCATGGTGAATGGAAAAAAATCATTATCGACGAACACAATCTGGCGTTTTGCAGAGTCACCCAATGTTGATGCTCTTGTCTCGTGATGGCTTGAAAGAAGCATCTGAAAAATGTTTAGCTTGCGCCCTGCCCAAACTTGAAGGAACAAGCCAATAAGTTGCTAAATATGCTACATGGAAGCAATAAAACTTGGACAGTTCATCCATGCATTCATGCATAATCTGCCACTTATACAGGACGAGGACACGGTGGTTAAGCAGGATACAGTAGTCCAGACATTCCTTCCCTTGCAACCTCTTCCAGATCTTCCTGGGGATCCTGAGATGTTCCCAAGCCATGTGTGTATAATCTCTCCAGCTTGTTCTGGGTCCTCTTCGAGGCCTCTTTCCAGTTGGATGTGCCTGTAAAACCTCCAAAGTGAGGAGCCCAATGGGAGACGGCAGCATGTAAAATGTGTTTAGCTGTGTTGTGTAAAACTGAGTATCGGGAGCATAGTGAACATGCAGATCAAAAGGGAAGCAGTGGATTATGCTGAAGCTGTTCTTTAAAAAGTCTCTGTGGATGCTTTGATACTTGTTTTTTTGCCATTAATTTGGGTCACCATTGGAAATCACTGTGAATCCAACTATAGCTACTGTTGGATAAGGTTGGATGAATTTTGCTCAAATCAGTTTCGGCCAAGTCGCCATCTTCCTTTTTAAAACATATCTGTTCATAGATTCACTTACATTAAAATTCCAGTGAAGTACTTTTGTGCATCAGTGTTGGATCTTTCAAGTGTGAATCCCAGTGCTTCTAAGTTTGTTTTTCTTATCCTGCTGTGTGTGTATATCTCGCCAACTAGCCTGTCTCATATCACAGCAGAGAGTTTTCATGTAATCAAGCTGTAATTATACCATAAATAACCATAAATACTGCACGCACATCCACGACGAGCCTCGTCAACGTCCTGCTGCAGAGAGTAGTTATTAGTTGATTGGTGGGCTGTCAGCTTTACTTCCTGTCAGAGCCACTCAGAGAAGGCTCTGATTGGCTGGCGTGGTGACAGAGGGCGACAGAGGGTTGACGGGTGCTGTGGGAGGAGAGGGAGGGAAGGCATTTGCACTGAGGGCTGTGGGCAAGGTTTCCAAAAATAGATCGCGGCTGTGACAGGACAATGACGGGGCTCTGTGTGTCTGAGTGTTTGTGTGTGTGTGCATGTTTGTGTGTGTGTAAGTGTGTGTTCGCATCCTGTGAAATCTTAATAACAGCAGCACAACTAACCCTACCCTATCATTAGAAATCTCCATAGACACAAGGGCTCACTAAATAATAACATGAGAAACAGACACAGTGTGTGTGTGTGTGTGTGTGTATGTGTGTGTGTGATTGAGAGATACAGAGGAAACAGTGAGAGCGAGAGAAAAGGAAGAATAACCATAAGACACCAGTCAATCCTTAGGGAAAGAGGAAGGAAGATGCTTGTCTTTCCCCCTTTGTTCAAACTCCTAAACTCAATCACGGCACATTCAGACTCACGCTCCCTCTGCGCGGTCTTCCCACAAACCCCCACATCTTGGCAGGGAGGCGCCGGTCGATGTTGAAAACTCCTCTGTCTGGGTGCGAGCAGCTGCAGGGAGAATCGACAAATCAGTGATTGATTTCCTCACCTGCACGGGGAGAGACAGACCCAGGGAGGCAGGTAAATGATGGAGAGATGAGAAGAGAGAAAACAGAGGTGGGGGAAGGCAGACGGCGGTGGAGGAGGAGGGTGGTGAGGTGGAGGAAATCAGAGGGAGAATAATGAAAGGGCAGTAGGCCGAAAGGGAAAGGAAATCAGCAGATCTGGAAAAAAAATTTGAAGATGTTATGAATCCAGTTATTGAAGTCTGGATTTCGCCTCCCCAAAAGGATCAGCCTGCTTTACAGTTTTGCAAAAGGATAACTGGATATAAATAATGGATGGATGCTCCAACTTTTATTCGTTAAATTGGTCAAATCATTGTTGGAAAATGTTATTGTCTTATCATCTGGGTGTTGAGCTCGAGGTATAATCAAGCAAGAGAAACAATCAATCCTACATTTCCCAAAAATCCAACTTAATTGCATCTTTACTGACTGATAAATGCCCGTGTTATTCAAATTCAGTATGTATGGAAGACTTGTGCCCTCAACTCACAAATCTGGGGACTCTTTGTTTTCCTGAAAACAGGTGCTTTGAATTGATCCAAAGGTACGCTTGGCAGTACAGACCAGCAGACAAACAACAGATGATACCTCAGATCATCACATTCAGAAGTAGAAATTGTAATGTGATCAAAAATCACAGATGTGGATTCAACAACTTTTGGCTGCACAAAGAATGTTACATTGAGGTTAGTGTTAGTGTCTTTGGTCTTTTTGCTGAAAACACAAAATCAGTGAGACATTGACACAGTGAATCTTTACATCCATGATTTGGTGGCTGTCTTTGTTTCCTAATAAAATCAATAAACCACTGACGTTATCTAACGTTGGCTGTCTGTCATCAATTGGAGGTTAACAGTTTGCCTATTGTTGTAGCTGCTGACAGTTTCATAATGACTTGTTCTGGACATGACCTGTCTTGAATTGGCACTTGACCCTCGACTTTTTGCCAAGATGTAAGACTCGCTTGTGACATGCATAATATTGACATTGTCCCAGTTCTGGTTCCCTGTAGACCTGAAGCTCCAGTGCTGCATTATACAACTGTTTTGGTACACCTCACTGAACTGACCTTCATGTGTGGAGCTCTCCTTTCAAGTCTCGCCCTCATATGATAAAACAAAGAGCTAAGGATGAAATGAGACTGAAAAACAAAAAGAAGGAAAGTAGCCTGCTTTTCAAGTCGCAAACCACCAATTCTGGAGCTTTTCCCAGAATGCCCTCTAATGATTAAAATCCAATGATTGGCTGCAGGCTGGCGTGAAACCACCTTGTTTGCTCTCGAGTTTAATTGACTAATTGCTTAGATATTTCATTTCGCTTTGCACACTGGAGTGAATTGTTATTGTGTGCAATCTATTTTCACCCTTAAGCACTGACACCCTTTCTTGAGTTGTGTGCTGCGGAGGAAAAAGCTCATATTGATCACAAATCATGGCCAAAGGCGTTTCAATTAATCACCTCGTGGCTGTCCTGATTTGTGCACTTTGGGTGTTTTGTGGCATTGTTGTTGTTTATTATGTTAGTTCCACATTTGCTTGGAAAAAGCTCGGGAGAAACAAAATGTGCTGATGCATCTACTGAGCCACACCCTTTTTTACAGTCAGTTACCCTCAGCATTTTGTTTTTGGAAGGGTGAAATGGAGGATGGCTCCTGTGGGAGAGCCAAACAAAAGCTTTGTACTCTCAGCCGCTGTAAATCATTCATGGCAGTATTGTTGCCGGGACGGTAGATCGGGTTAGATCCTGACAGGTCGACATTACCCCGACGCTGCCCTCAGCTAACACCAAAACCTGCCCATCTTTCGCTAATTCATTGTGACTGCTGGCTTCAGTCAAGTGTGAGATGAAATAGCTGAGGTTGACATCAGCGATCAGAGAGAGAGAGAGAGAGAGAGAGATAAAGAGAGAGAGAGGTGTTCATAAATGTCTAATGATCCCACCTGGAGTCTGTCTGTTGCTGCAAACAAAGGCCAACAGTGTGTTAAGTGGAGAAATTCTCTTTGAGGGTGTAGGTGTGGTTTGAGAAGTGGATGCAATTTACTGCATTCATACATGCATACAGTACATTTATGATAATATAGCAAATTCTGCTTTCCATAATGATGGCAGTCCAACAAAGCCAGATTTTAAACTGCTGCATTAATAATGCCGTAACCCTACTTCAAATGATTCCCACTTTTACCTCATGCTACATTTGCCTCTCCTGGTCCCTGTCGCCTGCAACATATTTCTTTCTTTCTTAGATTTTATTATCATGAGAAGCACAAGCCTTCATGATAGTTGTGTGTCCCGTAGCATTTTGTCTTTGATCTGTTGTGGCAGGAAGGTTATTTGGCCTCTCCAGCATGAATGAAACGCTCAATTTCAGATGCAGTTTTTAACCAACCAGCTCTGTCGTTTCGCTGACAAAATCGTCGGTACTATCAACACGTAACCTGTGTTCTGCTCATATATTTTCATACAGGTTCTCCAAGCTGGGAAAAATCAAGAGTGCGTCACTTACTAATAACATGTTCCAGCGGCTAAAAGAGAGTATGTTCTAGTGTCTTAGTTATGTGAACAATGAAAAAGCTTGAGAAAAAGTTCAACTCCTGCCTACGTTGTCACCTGCACACACCTGGCCAATCATTACGCCAGATGTGTGTGAATGTAGAAAAATTGTCCAGTGGAGCTCCCCGATCTCTGACATGTCAAAGGTGTTGGAGGAGGTGGTATCAAATGCAGTTTGACAGTCTGACAGGCACATCATTTCTCCCCATCTCCACTGGTACTTACAGCCTTTTTAAAGATTTAATATACTTTAGCGCATTTGCTTTTATTCCATTGTGAGTATTTGTTACAGCCGTGACACCTTTGCGAGCCTCACAGACGCCTGCTGACGCTGTCGATGTGAGGAACTCACTTTGTTTGTTGCACCTTGTATTTCACGGCCACAGAATTGAAGGTTACAGACTATTGTCTGGCCACAAAAGGCTGTATGTGTGTGTGTGCTTCCATGGTTGGCGTGATATGTTTGTTAGTCGGGATAACCTTCAACCGCTGCCCAGCCAATCGGAACAGGCCCGACGTGCCGGCTGCCTCATTTCTGGCATGTTTTTTTTTCTTTCACTTTTTTTTCTTTTCCCTTTCACTTGTTTTTCTTCCCCAAGTGTGTGTGTGTGTGTGTGTGTGTGTGTGTGCAGAGGGGACTGTTAAAGACATGATGGCAGCTTTCGTGGGGCAGGTTTGGATGTTAACACAGGCTGGTACAGACACACTCACACATAGACAAAGACAAAGACGGCCACAGAAACACACTCTCTGCCTTTTATTCACGCACACTTACACACACTGGCGTATGGCTGCGTTCAAGGTCATGAAACAGCCCTGTGGAGGGAGGTAAATAAGTGATTATTGTAGCGGGAGCAGGAGATGAGTGTGTGGGTTTCTTTATTGTTATGCTAATACGGGGAGGAAGTGTAGCGAGCTATTCTCAGGCTCTGTCTGGCCGTCGCAAACTGCAGCCTGGTTAAAGATGACCTTTTTAGACATGCATGGATGCATATGAGACATTCACCCACACGTAAACACATGCAGCCCATACACAGATAAACAAACACACACGCACTGAAGTGGATGAGACACACACACCTCATTGTGCATGCAGCTAAAGGTTCAGATGTTCTATCCATAAACGCCTGTTTATTTATATGACCAGTTTCAATCGATTAACTCATTCGATTACACTGGGGACTAATGAAAACCTGGCTCAGTTTTGAACATGCATCATATCACACATGAATTAATGTCACGGATTTGATGTTGTATCAATAGTTATACTCTATTGATATTAAGAACAGCCAGTAAAAATGTGATTTAAAAATCAATAATAGAAAAAAATGAGAGTAAAATTGGATTTTTTTTTTTTTTAGAATTGCAGTGCAAACAATCTGCAGTTCAACTTTTTATTGTTTTTTTTTAACAAGTTATAGACAAAATATTTAATGAAAAAAAAAAAACATTAGTTGCAGCCCTACAATAAAGAAATGATCTATCTTGCAAAAATTATACAAGAGCCAATGAAGTAGCAACCAGGCAATCAGTTCAAAATGCTCTTCTTTCTGAAGCTTTATTGCATCTTTTCTTTAGATTCGACAGTTCGACAAGAAAAAAGAAGCAAACAGCTGTGTTTATAATGTTTAGATAGCGTTTTATAGAGGTGGCATTTGAATTATAGACAGAGACACACATCCAAAGTGTGCATAAGAACAGGTACATCTGTCAGCGGCTGTGTTCTCGCGTTGATTTCTGCAAATCAGAAGGTCAAGTAAATATTTGTAATTTTGCAAGCAAGGTACTTCCAACATTTTTAATGTCACTTCCCTTTGGCTCTTTTGGGAGCCTTGATTTGCATTTGAAATTCATGAGGTTTGCGAAAATCCAGCATCCGCATCCATCTGCTCAGACTGAAATCAGAGCTTCCTGAATGATTATCTTCGCTGATCATTGGCTCCAGTCCCTGCATTTGTACAAATTAACCTCCCCATTAACACGTCACCCTGCTCACACTTAGCTGACGTTATTCGCGGTCCTGGGTTAACATTCAGTCGGAGCTGAACTCTGCTTCAGATGAACTCCCCTTGAATTCCAAAACTGCGTCCAACAACCCAGCAGTCGTATTACTGAATTAGATCTGCGTATTGAATTAGTCCAATTTGGCCTTAATGGGCCCACTTAGACTCACATTCAATACCGCAGGCACCTGTAATTTGAGAGTGAGCCATTTGTTGCAAATTACACACTCCAGACCCATCTTACTTAACTCACAATGTGTAGGTACAGCTATGCATACACACACATACACACACATGTGGCCGCTCTGTGGAAACAATCATTTGCATTTTGTGTGTGTGTGTGTGTGTGTGTGTGTGTGTGTGTGTGTTTCAGAGTGTGAGTGTAGATGCTAATTTGGTGTTTCTGTGAGTGTGTGTGTTTGTTTATATGTGTAATTATGTGTGTGCCTTCAGTCTATTTGATTAATGTTGGCATTCAGTCTCTTGTGTGTGTGTGTCTGGTGTGTGTGTGTGAGCTCACACTCAGGCGCACATGTCAATATGAGTGTCTAATGTGTGCGTGCCTGGTCTCTGGAAGTGTCAGATTAGCGGATTAGGGGGGAAAGGGCCTCCACCAGGGGACACACAGAGGCAGAAGGGGGGGGAACTGGGATGGTCCCATTAGTGCACTGTTCTCTCCCAATACACCCCTCCTCCCCCATTCCACTTTAAACCTCCCTGTCATCCCCCTTTTTTCTGTGTCTTCCTCCTGACTGACTTTCTAAAGCCCGAAGCTGCCCAACGGCGCTATTTCATGTTCGTCTTTTTTATTTTCCTCCTTTTCGGATTTGTTTATCTCTCATCCATCTTCTCTTTTACTGCTTCTCTGTATATAATCATATTTGCCCTCCTCCTCCTCCTCATCGCCTGCTGCGTGTTGCTGCTCCTTCACCTCCCCTCTCTTTCTCTTTTCTCAGTCTCTAACCCTCCCACTCGCTCTTCCTCGCAAATAAAAAAAAGGCACAAAGCGAGGACGGCAGGATGGCTGCACACCAAGAAGACGAGGGGAGAAAGAATAATCGCCTGAGGTTTGGGCGAGCTGCAGCCGTGGCGACGCCAGAACCCAGTCGCTGCCGTTGGACAGCCCATAATAAGCCCGTGCAGCCATCTCTCACTCGCTACCTCTGGCCAATGATCAGTAATTGCAAGCAGGCCTCGGCTAATCTGAATCAAACAGTCTCTCTCAGATGCAGGAGCTTTGGATCAGTTTTGCATTCTCCCACATAATATTGTGGTACAGTGAGGAAGCAGAGAGAGGGAGACCATATCACTGCCCTCTAGATAGAAAGTCCTCAGCTTATATGGGAATGTCACGCTGAAGTGAAATTGAAGCTTTTAGCCCCAAGCCACAACAAATCTGGAAATCTCAGCATCTACTGAGTGTGCTGAAAGCTTAACACCACAGAGAGTTTGGTCTTGTAAGTGATTTTGGCAGCTAAGAGATGTTGTTTTTACAGATCTGTGTCTGCAAAGAACATGATTGAGGTACAGTAAACCAAATATTTCTGTAGTGCTGCCCCGCAAAAGCTCAGAGTGCAGAAACAGAGAAGTTGAGAAAAAGAGAAGTTTTTAGGTTGAGCAGCCAACTGTTGATGGGTCATATCTTTGTCACAGACTTTTATGTAATGCCTGAAAAAGCGTATACACGCACTCAGCCTTCGGACAGTCTTCATGTGCTATGAAAATGCAGTGTCTACAAAGAAAAGTGTTTCAGCTTTCTTTTACCTTTAAACAAATCAATGAGTCCAGTAAATTAATATATTCCAGTATTCAAGGAGTTTATTGTCGTATGTATAGTAAAAACAGCTGCTGCACCATATGATTTGTTTGTCCGTCTCCCTTCACATAGAAATAAGAGAGAGAGAAAAAATAACATCAGAAACAAAGAATCTAAGTTTATGAATTAAAAAAGTTGCAAAAGTAAAGTGTATATGTCATGCATATATAATTTAATACATGAATTAATTTGTCTTACCAAATGACGTAATTGAACAGATACGGCTGTCGATGATCTTGTTTTTTTTCTTACTGGCAACAAATAACCAACCCCTGATTAAGACATTCATTACATTGTAATTGTAGACATCGGCCATGTCACGTTGGGAGGGGTCCTGTTGCATTGCCGTCTCGGCCTCAGGTCTGCTCGCCAATGTGCCTCACACAGATCAGAGCAGAGTGTGAAATATATAAAGTGCAAGAATCAAATGTAGTGCCGCTCTTTCTAACCATGGGGCTTTAACTGGTGCTGCATCATGCTTCTGCCAGTGTTGGTGTTCTCTGTGAGTCCGTTCTGCATTTTACATAGTGTCTTATCATTCTCTAATCTATTCTAATGAGTTAAGGGTTAAGGGTGTCCTCAGTTTCAGATCAGGTCTCTAAAAAAAATAACCCATGCATTAACTTATGTCAGCCTGATGTGTGTTAATCTGCAGCTAATAGTCACCAACAAATGGATTTTGAATTACATTTGAAAAAACAGTGTTCAGCAGTTGGGAAATTACTGAGCCCTGTATGAAAAATGAAGGTATAAACAACACAGGGCAAATTAGCTTTAGTCAAAAGCTGGGGTCACTGTCACTCACTGCGTGCCGTTACTCATACTTTGACTTGGATGTTAGTTCAGTTTTGTATTTGCTGGTAATGTTAAATGCATTTTTTTTTTCCAAATCTTCGCACTAAAACTCAGCATAACCCTGCTGCTATCATATCGACTGGTACCCAATCAGTGGCCTAGTCATTAACAGTCAGTTACGAGCGTTCTGTCAGCTAACTCTCGGCACACACGAATCATCACATATGTAATGTAACAGGAATGTGTGAGGAATCACTGTGCCGCCAAGTTGGCAGATGCTCTAGCAGAGGCAAAACATGGTGAGATCATATGACGCAGATATGTGTGTCTGTGTGGGTCCCATATGGAAATCCATTTCACACATGCTTTTGGCTTCATGTTTGCATTTGTTGGCATGATGATGTATCCAAAATACATGTTACATGAAGCTCATCTGTGGTGGAAACACTTTTTTTTTTCACAAAATCTGGACATTTTTAATTTCTTTCATCGCTGCCATATAGAATCTACTGCACGTTTTCGCAAAATAACTCCTTCTGTTGAGCTCAGTCTGAAAGTAATCATGTATGACATTTTCATTTGAATGAAGTCCATTATGTTGCTCTCAATGGCAGCGTGACATAACGCATAAGTGGTGTCCCAGTTCATGATGCTTTTACATCAAATGTCTTTTCTGTGAAAAAGCTTAAAGTGCACAGGAAGTGATGTACTTTACATTTGAAATAGAATTAGTTCAGGGTTGTTAGCACAGCAGCAGTAGCTGGTTTTAAAGCACAGTCGGAGCTGAGGGCCGTGTTCTGACCGACATTACCGCTGTCCTCCTCATTCATTTCAATGAGTCTCCTGTGTTGGAACAGTGGGAGTCCGTAAGCAGAAAGCTCTGGCAGAAAACACGGGGCTGTCCAGCAAAACAGTTGAACCTGACTTAACTTTTGCTGCAACACAATCTTCTGGTAAAGCATTTGGGATGATTGTATTCAAAACTCAATCTGTATTAAAAATGAATCATTGATGTGTAATAATCGTCCAGATTTGAAAAGCTGTGTCTTGCAGTCCAGCGTGGGGGAGTCAAAGAAAACTAGCAAGCTGTGTTGAAAGGATAATCGTGACACCAAATCATAAAGTCATGGGAGATCAGATTCAGCCAGGAGATGGAAAAATCATTTAGAAGTTTAGTTTGCTGACTTTTAAAAATGCAGCTTCCTGACAGTATGACAGCGGAGGCACGAGAACAAACTGAGGAATGTTAATTTGTCAGCTTATTTTTGGATTGGGCTCCAAGTGATGTGAACAAATAGTTAAAAATTTGTTCAAACTTGATTTTTTGAGGAAAAACCCTCCGAAGCACATTCCTGGTAGATGACTGTATAATATGAATGTTGTAATTCTGCTTCTTATCTGAGGATTGTTGAGACGGGGGATGCAATGATTGCTGCAGTGATAACCTCACAGTTCTAAACTCCTGTCTCTCAGAATTATTAACTGCGCAGTATTTTGGCACCATATACGACTTAAAACTTAAAACACTTGACTGTCTGTATCATATTTTTCTGCAGCCAGACCTGCCACTACCAGTGCAGCCCCTTGGGTTTAATACAGTGCTATTCTTGGTCAGAACGCCCACTCAGATGAACTTAAGAAGCAGAAGCTGTGTGTGTGTGTGTGTGTGTGTGTGTGTGTGTGTGTGTGTGTGTGTGTGTGTGTGTGTGTGTGTGTGTGTGTGTGTGCAGCTGAAGCAGCAGGCAGAGGGCATCACCTGGACTCGGACCTGGAGCAGGACCAGGGCATGTCAGGGGGGGTAACCGGCAGGCTGGTGTCCGGCTGGTGAAGGGGCACTGGGTTACAAAGGAGAAGCTCGAGTCGGGGTATACCTCTTTGTTATTCTGCTGAGAGAACGAAGGCCTCACGCACATTTTTTATGGTTAAATCAGAACACATGCTGTTTAATGTGCTTGTTGCTTTTAGTGTCCATCTTTCACAGAATCCAGCCGGCGAGAAGCTAAAGTGACAGTTTTAGAAACGAGAGCTTATATCAAACCGTGCGTCTGTGCGTTTGGCCACTGTCACTCATGTCATGTCTCGTTAGCGTCTCTCTCTGTCTCTCTGAGTTTCACAGTCACTTTTCATTTGCTCCTCGTGCCGCTCCCCATTTTACTTTCCTTGCACATCACAGTTTCTGCTTCTGTCAATCCAGCTTCACCTCAATCTGCTGCACTTTATTGGTGCGAGGGTAGAGAACAATTTTGCCAAAGCACAAAGATAAATGATGGACGTTTTATCGTGAAATCACTCCTCAGTGTATGTGTTTATTTGTGTGTCAGATTTTTGGACACTGCTGCTCCCCAGCTGAGCATCAGCATGAATTCATCAGCTTTTATGTGGAAACAACAATGACATAAAATTGATTAATAAATCCATTTAGCAATAACATCTTAGTTCTTTAATATATTTTCTTTTTCAGTTTTTTATACCTTCCATTCAATGCATTCTGCTGTTTCCTCCTTTGTTCTTCTTCCTGTCGTCTCCTTCTTTGTCTCTGTCATCATACGTGCAAATATGCAAACAGGATTTCTTGTTGAAGTAATCACGTATTCTTTTTTATGTAGTGAGCGATTGTATTTGCCTGACAGGCTACAGGGACAGGGTGTTCAGAGCCGACATGTTTGCATTCAATATGTAATCTCCTCCACTGTCCTTGGTTTGATCTCACGCATATAAAGATGTGCACTGTATAGACAAACAGCTTGTCACAAAAGTTTTCTACCTTCTGTTGGTGAATTACAGGGAGGAGGGGAGGGGGGGGTGATACAGGCCATGTGTGCTTGCAACTGCTCTCTAAAACAGCCTCAGAATTATTTGCTGTCAGAGATGTGGTGATTCAAATGCATGGCATTTTTAGAAGCTGCAGTTTGTGTTGTATTTGACAGGGTTAGCTCTTGGTTTTAGTTGTTAGTTCTTTAGTCCTAGTACAACGTACCATACAGAGTGTACGTTTCAAGAAGTGCTGGTCTCCTTACTGGCTGGGAAGCAATATCTTCATAGAGCGACTATACTGTGAAGAATGGGCAACACAATCCACAGTCCTCACTCTATGCAAAAGTGCATTCTACAGTTCAACCATACCAAATATTGGACATCAGCCAAAATCAAATTTTTCCCAAATTCAAATATTGGACAATTTGGCAACATCCTGGATTATGTTCAATTCAGTTTTATTTGTATAGCGCCAAATCACAACAAAAGTCATCTCAAGGCTCTTTACATACAGAGCAGGTCTAGACCATACTCTTTATAATATTACTAATAGAGACCCAACAGTTCCCATCATGAGCAGCACCTGGCGACAGTGGAGAGGAAAAACTTCCTTTTAACAGGCAGAAACCTCAGACAGAACCAGGCTCAGTGATGGACAGACATCTGCTGTGACCGGTTGGGTTGAGCTTTTTTAAAAGTTCTTGCTTTTAGCAATATCTGTGCATGACAACCACAGTATAGTGAAAGTTAAGGAAAGACTTTGGTTATGTCAAATACAATAGTGGTTAAGGTTAAGGAGCAAAAACGTTTGGTTGATTAAAAATGCAAATGTTAAGTTCAGGTCAGGACTAAAATTCCTGCATGAAAGTCAGCCGTGCTACGTTCCCATCCACCACCCGACCTCTGCAGCCATACTTTGCTACATAAATGGCACACTACTTCTTGTATCATCACTGAATGCTGGAAGTAAATTGTGAGGTGTTTTGTGTACCCCTGTACATGCTGGTGTTACAGTACAAGGCAGAACCTTGTTCAGTTCTTCTCCTGTTACTTCATTATACTCTGTAACAGTTAGTTCATTATTTTCCTCTGTCAGCTTCAGCGGCTAATGGCCCTCAGACCATTAGCGTACGTTGAGAGCGTTTAGCATGGTGCCAAATTTGAGTTTGAACGGTAGACATGGCAAATAGAATTTCAATGTTGTTGCATTGATATTTTAGATGAGGTAGATGGGCGAGTGTGAGTCAGCCAGGATTATTCAGTGCATCCTGGAAATGGGGTGTCATTTTAGATATAATTTATATTTATATATATTGCATACAGGAAGGATACTGAAGGGGGAAGACTCTGAGCATCCTAACCATCTCCCAATTGTATTTTTAAGTGTGCGTGGAATTAGAATGAATATGATTTGATTTTTGTTCACATTTCTTCATATTTGCCTTTAATGATAAATTGGGGGTTGGTTACCCACTTTCTAATGCCCCCCACACCTTCTGCAACATAAAATTTGTGCGACTGTTTCAGTCATAGTATGCACAAAGAAGCTCTACTGCCTCGCTGCCTGGGCGCATTGATGTGCATGCATGTGCACAGCAGCGTCTCCCTCTCCTAGACTGTGTGAGAACAAAGAGGCGTCGAAGAAAGGAAAGGAAATGTCTGCGCGCTCAAAGTTGTCCTTGAATATTTTTTATCCCAGGTGTGCCTCTTCCGAGAGACAAAAGTGAAGCGACAGACACTCTAATCAAAAATGGAAAAAAGGCCATTTCATGCAATAAAGAATGTATTTACAAAAGCTTCTGCTAAATGAAGGGCAAATTTTTTTTCTGTATCAGACGGATTTAGTTTTCATTTTTCACTATGCCACATCTGTGTTGCTTCAAAACAAAGAGCGGCCCTGCTATGAATAATGAAAGGCCTGTACAGTAGCTTGGCATCTCTCCTGCAGTCTGCCAAGCAGACCACGACATCCACAGCCCACCGCCATGTTTATGGATGAGATGTCGCGCCCGCCGTACCGCAGGGACAGGTCGCAACCGGACCCCGCGAAATAAAAAACCTTCCACCATCTGCACCGCTGACATTTCCCACACCAGTGAGAGAGCGTGAGCATCTGGTGTTCACCTCTCGGCTTGTGCAGGATTTGAAGTTGTCGTAATGTCATGCCGCCATGTGGTTTGTGCGCAGGAACCAGTGTGAGCCACATGACATGTGTAGAATGCAGTTGGACTATCTTGTTAGAGTGTGTGCGTGGGTGTGTGGGCGTGTGTGTTTGTGTGTGCTGAATTCCCGTTTCTTTTTTCAGCCGCCTTGATATTGTTACCTCAGCTCTGGCTCGACTATACAGGAAAGAATGACTATGTTTTTGATGCGCTGCATGAAAAAAAACCCATTTGCCACCTCTTGGTTCTCATTGGCTATGCATGCACAGACGGTTGGCATGGCGACGAACTCTGCGCTGCATAAACACTTTTAAGTTTCTGTGATAATCTAATGCGGTATGTAAATTTAAAATCTAGTCAGACCTAGGTTGGATTGAATAGCGCTGGCTATGCAAGACTGTGACTTAATTTAATTAAATGTCACTTGTCTTAATTACAATTTTCATCTTACCTGAGGTTTTTTTTTTTTTTTTTTTATAGAATGACAGTGTTGGTCCACCACTTTGGAGGATGGATTCTCAACTTGTTCATGGGACCAAATATCTGATTTCAATCTTTAGGCTTTTAATTTTGTGGGTTTTTTTTAATTTTCCAGTAATATTCCATTGATAAAAGTGCAAGAGAGAGTTTATACTCCATTCATTTGTACAATGACCAAAACAATGCCATCTCAGAATCAGTATTAAACCTAACAGCTTTCTCTGAGAATGAAAATATGAACAGCATGTCATACATCTACAGCAGTGATTACAGATGTGCTGGGTTTATGCAAAATAATGTTTATTAAATGGGATTTTAAACAACTGCCTTATTATTGGTCTAAAGTAACATTAAAAGTGGTATATTCACAATTTCCGTTGTAAATAATGAAGAATCTACAGCCATGTCAGCAGCTTGTGATGCTGTTCTTTATGATGATGATGATGAGGTTATTATTAATATTATTATTATTACTTTAAAATAGTGGTGCTTTGAGCTAAACACTCATGCTAACATGTCCAAAATGGCGTTAACATGTTGATCTTCATCAGATAATGTTTGCTAAAACAATAAGCAATTACTAATTAGCACTAAACACAAAGTGCAGCTGATTTTATGATTTGTCCATTGGAGGGACATTTAATCACAATCCATCCAATAGTTAAATGGAAGACGGGTCAGATGTCAGCTGGCATGGTGACTCTGTGGTGAACCTCCCCACGAGAGGGTCGACACTCAAATGGGCCAGCGTCCATACAGACCTTATGTGGAGTTTTACTATGCAGAAACAGGAATAAGATTGACTTCATTTTAAGTAATTTAATCCCTTAGTTTTGAGTGTAAATTGGCTTGTAATTGAATTAACTACATCAAAGAAGAGCTCCTTGATATGAGCCTTTTTGATCTTATTTTAAGACTTCTGCTGGTGTAGTGACAGCTGGACGTCCCGGCTTATTTTAAGAAATCTTATCACCTGAAACCAAACGTCCTTGTTTTAAGCACAAGAATGCTTATTTCTAACACGTTCTCTCTTAAATCTGGAAGGGCGTACTTGCAGCGTGTGTCCCTGTTGTCCATTGTGCAAGTTTTAGCACACCCAAGATGGCACTTCATCCCTGCCAACGTAAACCTGGAATCTCTTCTGTGTGCCGCGCGTTCAGCGGCTTACATCAGCCCCTGGCCAAAGTTTGCTTTACAACACACCTCATACGGTTTGCTTAATGATGCAGCACCTTGCTTACTTCACAGTCTTGGCCTGGGAACAAAGGTTGCAAGGTTTGAAAATCCTTTCAGTCACCGCTGAGGGCCCTTGTTTTCCTTCCAGTTTGACGGACAGCGTGGCTCGGCCATGTGTCAAAGCGCGTTTGTGTCCCTCGGTGGGTGAAGCAGCCCGGGTGTTTCTACTTGTTTAGACTTTAGCACTTGCTCTGACCTCATTCTATAGCTGGGTGGCCTTGGCCTGAATAGGACAACACAAAGAGATGGAACAAAGAAAGGCCAGTAAGAGGAGGGAAGAGCAAAGAAAATCTGCAAACAGCCACGAATTCTGGTTGTCTAGAGAGTTTTCTAAAAGGCCTTACAGTAGCACAAAGGGCTTCTGAATTCATTTGTGTGTGTCTTCATGCACAAGTGTACAGGTATGTTTGCATGCTGCTGAAATGTATGTGTTACAGCCTGCACCCACATCACACTCCATTCCTCTTCCTCCTAAGAGGCTAAATGCGAGGGAGATGGAGACAGAGGGGGCCGGAGGTCGGATGGAAAGTGTGTATGTCTGTGTGTGTGTGTGTGTGGGAGGGTTAGATTAATAGCGAGAAGGCACTGATGGCTCCTGACAGTGGCCAGGGGTGTGGGTCTGTGGCTAAACACAACCTCTTTCAAGACCTGGCTGGAGGTGAAGGGAACAGCCTGGACACTGAAGAGGCCTGACAGCAAAAAACACCAAACCACACAACTGTTTTTTTCATGGGAGTTTTTTCCTTATTCTAATGCAGGCTCTAATGATACAGGGGCTTTTATACCACACCGATTATAAAGCCCTTTGAGGCTAGTTTGTGTTTTTGGGCTACATAACTAAACTAACTGAACAGAACTACTCAGCACTCATCCGAAGGTTTCTTGTGACATAGAACCTTTTGAAGGGGCTTGTTTGCTAGTTTTAACTTATCAAATACCAATCTCTAAGGATAATGCATGTCTTGTACTGTTCAGACTGTGAAAACCATTGAGGCAAGATTGTGATTTTGGTCCATATGAATTAAACTCTACTCTGAGGACGTCTGGACTACTTAACACTCTTTCAAAGGTGTCTTGAGACAAAGAACCTCATAAAGGGTTTCTTTGTATTTATCCAAACCCAGGGTCTAAGTATTTAAACTGCCCTATACTGTGCAAAGTAAAAGCCCTTGGAGGCAAACTTCTGTGTGATTTTCCGGCTGTGTAAATGAAAGTGACTTGACTGTGCGTGCATCTGGACTTGTCCAAATGTTTCTTGTAAGAGGGATGAAGTGAGCTAAAGTTAAAGCAAAACCAGCAGAAAAAGTAAATAGGAATATATTCGCTGGGTTCGTGGATGGAAAACAAAAGTGGAGACATGTTTGCACTTTCCCATTTTTTTTCCCCCCATGGTACAGAAAGCGCTGCCTCGACTGCATTTTGTGCTGATAATGAAAAGTGGGTTTGTTTTCATAATGACTGTCGGAGGTAGCTGCCACTATCAGCAAACAGTCCTGAGGTACAACTTCCAAACATTTAGAAACTCCCCAACACAGCCACCCATCAGAGAAACAGCCACTACCTATTTCCCCCATTTTCATTTTGCTGTTGTTGTAAACTGTCAGCGATGCGGCGTGAAAACCCCAGCCTGCTCTTCCATGTGATTAGTCAGCTCACAAATAAAACATTGCACCGCAATGTGTGACACAGTCAAAAACTTTTCCCCAACTTTTAGAAAGACCTCCATTGAGTCTTCCAGTAAGAAGTGAGCCGCTGGGTTTTCTCCAAAGGCGGACACCTTCAGGTCCTGTCGTAGCTGCTCCCCATTCAGTTCATCATAAAGAGACGGTTTGAGTGAACACAAGCTGAGAAGCATGTGTGAGGTACAGATACAGGCACTGACAGGCAGAAAGAAAGAGTTTATTATTATATTGCTACAACCCCGCTAACCCCAATTAATGTTTCTCCCATAAGAGAGACAGAGTGAGAGACAGGGCGATCTCACGAGGGGAGGATGAGCTCAGTGTTGAGACAGCGTGTCTTGCTTCAGCTGACTAGTAATGAAGCATTGCAGCCAAAAAGCACCAAACTCAATTAGCCGTGTTGGTGCTCCGTTCGGTCGTACCAGGCGTGTTAGTCCTAATGTATTTACACAACCCTCTGTTCTCGGCCCTCGGCCTGTTGGACTGGATGCTGGGGATGGTGCCTTCAGGTGAAGGCCAATATTTTTTTTTTTTTGGTCTCATATTTTGTGCCCACAATCAGTTACATGTGACAACAGACACTAATACAAATACTGCTACTACTATAGCTACACCAGTAATTGTTATGTTAACTAGTTATGGGGACCCAGGCAAACAATTGATAATCAATGACACAATTTCTTGACAAAAACTACTACCACTACTGCACTACTAGTAATATTACTGCTCTTACTACATGCACAGTTTTAATGATATACTGACATGCTCCCATTAATACTACTACTACTACTCCACTACTGCTGCCACTACTACTACATCCTAAACATAATTAGCATACTTCTAAATTTATTGGACAGAAATCCAATGCAAATGTCTAATTAGAATCAATTCAGGTTAAGTGCTTGCCATCCATAACTGGCATTGATCGACAATCAATCTGAAATCAATCAAACTGCAGCTTCATATCCGATGATCAGTGTAAACCTGGTGTGGAGGATCTCTAGAATTGAATACAGGGTTAATTGTGATTATTTCTTCAATCCAGCCGAGGTTTTGCTGTACTTATACTATGTTTTCTCTCAGCCAACTGTTTATGTTGATAAGCTATTTCCATTCAGGTTTGTAATTTCCATAACATTTCCTTCTGGCTTTGACTGGTGGTGTTGTAGTAACCCTGTTCATTTCCAGAGGAGTGAACACTGCCCTATGAAATAGCATTAATGGTACCTAATGACAAGGTGGAAAAATGGAGTGGCAGGAGCCTGCAGTCTCCTCGAGAGTCAGCAGAATTGGAAACATGCTAAATAACCACCCAGCAACACTTTTCTTCAACCATTTCTTCACAGCTCATTTACACATGAAGGTTTACACATAACGTGGGATAAACTGTGCTTGAACCGTGGTTGTTGGGAACAGGGAAAACACTATGTATAATAATGTACATGGATAAATAATGTATCTCCTTCATGTAATTAGAGCAGCTCCTAGAATACATTTGCCCAAATTAGACCCTGAGAGTATTTCCACTGTGTTTAATGTTGCATTCAATACTTGTTACTCTCTGCTCCACTTACCCAAGTCATCTTTAACGCCCATTAACAAAACAATCTGAGGCATCGCGCGACTGTTAATAGATGCGTTTGTTAATGACGTGTGTTTTTAGGCTTTATTTTGTCGAGTGTGGGATACAAATTGTGCTTGCGAGGGACGAGAGAGCCGGTAATGGGCGTTAATGACAAAGCACAAAAACAACAAAAAAAAGAAAGGCAGAATAGCAACAGGAACGTCAGCAGAAGGAGGGCGAGGGACGGGGATTATGGTAATGCTGAGGCGACAGCTGTTCAGCTGTGGCGAGCAGCTGTATCCACTGAAGGGGATGAAGCCTGAGCCAGGACAGGAGCCTCTGTCCATGCCACACATGACAGGTAGCCAGGACAGGCACGCAAAGAAAACAGAGCTGCATGCAAATGTGTGCAGAAAGTAAACAGGTGATAATTGAATATATTAAACTCATGCATTATGATAGAGTCAACAAAGTTTTTTCACTCTGCATATACTGTAGATGACGGCACAGCCTGGCAAATCTCAGCGCTCTTAGTAAAGAGGAACTCACACATACTAAAAGATCACTCTGTGAGTCCTTAGGTGTCCCACTCAGCCTGTGACAGCAGTTGTATAATGACTTCTCTGTCTCTGCAGGACATTTGTCATGTCTGAGGAAATCAGGTTTATCTTGGCTTATGCATGGAGGCTACGTACAACTTCCTGACAAAACCGGCTTATGTAATGCGACTGTGGAAACCCTACATGGAGGGTCTAACGAAAAAGACAGTAGAGTTATGGTGAATGACTTAACTTTATATAAGCACAATACAAAATCACTGAAGAAGCAATTCCTTTTAATTAGAAAAAACATCAATGCATGAATCCAGCCTCGTCACAAATGTGTCACAAATACATATATATATTTAAAGTTAGTTAACAACAAACATCTATATGAGGCTTTGGATACATGCACAATAGCTGTTAGTATGATAAATTCATTGTTGGTTTGTTGACTTAAAGAGAAATCTAAAATATCACCAGACTTGTCCTATTACCATAATAACCATTTGGAACTCAATAACTGAACTAAATGTAGTGTAGATCTTTTCTTTATCAAAGTATATGCACATTTTTATTCCCCTCTATTTAAGAATTATGAAACGATGCAGAAGAATGAAAGTATGAATCACCAAAATGTGCCAGATACTATCTTTTACAGTTGAATGCGGCAAACTGAGAAAGATGAGGCCTATTTCATGTGCGAGCAGCAGCATCTGTTATCATTGATGCGCTTGATGTGGCAACGTGCAGCCTCTGTGTGAGAGGGAGGAAGGGAAAATTGTTACCTTCCTCCGACTGGATGAAGGATGATTTGGACACGTGGACAAATAGAAATACATGGGATACAATGAGAAAGGAAAAATGACAGATTTGCCAATGTCATGTTTATTTGGTCTTTTTCTTTCTTTATAGACACAGATACAGTTTCATGCACAGTAAACAAAGACAGTAAAACCCCCGTACACATGCACTTGGCTTCCCTTCCACTTCACACAGGTGGTCTCTGACTGTAAGCATAGCTCCACCTGTGACTCTCTCTGATGTTTACTCTCTCTTTCTAATATTGCTGTCTGGCAAGATGTCATTGGGGCTTCAGGAACACAATACAGCATCTGTCCACCTGGAAGGAGGAGAGACGTCTCAATCCTTCTATTTAGTCCATCTTTCTTCTTGGGATTCAGACTTTCAGATCGGACACTGTAGGTGGTTTATGGACTTCAGAGACATCGGTGTTTCATTCTGCAGCAGCCTTGCATGAAGGAGATAGAGGCATCGCAGATCATCACTCTGTTTCTTTATTCAAAGACTGAGTCTCCTCAGCACTCTGGGAGCATGTGGTGGTGATGTACTCTCAAGATTAAAGGAACAATTTACCCCCACGATGATTATCTAGCCGCTGCTGTGTCAGTCAAAATTGCACTGAGGTTTATGCCATCAAACTGTTTTTCATTGAGGATCACAGATTTCTTAGTCTACAGTGTCATTTGTTGACAACAGAATGCTTAGATTATGATGCCAGGATCTGTATATAGAAATTGTATTTCTCATTTTATGTCCTTTTTGAAACTCAACCAGGCTCTCTTCACATCAATAATGCGGGATAAAACTGTAACTCAGCTGTGTTTGCTACAGCATTTACTGTTTTACTTTGGCAAAAACAGTTTCATTTAAATCCCAAATCGCTGCAAAATGGCAGAAATTGCAGTTTGGGAAGATCTAATTTAGGAAGATGTGGGTAAAGATATACAAGTTGACATCCAACAGTCAGCCAGATGCAGCACATTCAGGTAATTTCTTCATTTAAACTGTTATTTCTGTACGTGCTTTTATTAGATGTCTAATCTTTAAAGCTGCTATTATGAATATTTTTATGCTGACAGTAGATCAAATGACTATGTGTATGTAAAAGGTCTTTAGCGTCTTTTAGCTCATGTTTTGGTTTTGGTTTGGCCTGCCTGCAGCTGTTCTGCTTTGGTTCAGTCTCAAGAACTGAGGTCTGAAGACCGACTTTATCATTACTTATAAATGAATAAATGAATGCTACAAGGAGTGGAATCAGTTTAGACTCTTGAGCATCTTTTAAAATCTCCAACATTGCAGCATGTCAAGCCGTCACAACTATCCAAAAGGCCACGAGACTCTTGTATGAGAAGTCTTTTCTACTTGAAATTCTGCAGTGTGAACCCAAATATAAAATTCAACAAAGAAACTTTTCCGCCATAGCTCAGGCTACAGACCTGATTTTGCATTGGGTCTCAGTAAAGGCCTGACATCTGGTCCCATGAGAATTCCAGTACGTGTCAGTAAAGTCATGAAGCTCATCAAGTTTTCCCTTGGAAACCAGCGCTGATTACCTAGAGCCAGGTTAAGTTGGGTTCGTGGTCCTGGCGGCCCCGTCCAACCCCATCGCCTCGGCCCCAGCAAACCTCTCAGATCGATGGACAGATTTGAGGGCCAGAAGGCTCGTCTCAGTCCCTCGGCTTCATCGATTAACGTCCCCATTACAGCCCTCACACTCCCAATCTCCCCGTCCTATTTTATTTCTAATGCCTCACTCTCTTGTTTCCCTCCTCTATCCATCTCCAGCCATTTCCTCCTTTCTTGATCTTTCTCGGTCATTCTCTAACTATAATTCTTCTTTCTCTCGCTTTGTTTCATGCAGCGTCTTGACTCCAATTTATCCATTCGCAACTCTTTTCTTCTTTCAGCTCATTTCTTTGTCTCTTTGTCTCTTGGTCCCTCGCCATCTTCTTTTTATCTCCCCGTCTCCGACTATATCCCACATCTCTCTTTATCGTTTCTTCTCCCTCCCCCTCCTTCACTCCCTCCCCCTACGCTCTCCTTCTCAGTCCCAAAGGCCTCGGGCTCCCAGCAGTGGATTATCACACATCTAAGGAACTCAGCTTCCTCAGCACTGTTGGTCCAATTAGTTGTCGGACTGAGCATCAGTCAATCTACTGGAACCTCCACAGGCAAAATCATCCTCGCGATTCCAAGTGCAGGAATATGTATTTGTGTGGATAAATGGTTTTGTGGTTAAACGTGTGTTGATGATACCCTTTTGGGTTTGCAGTGGAATTACAGTAATGTGTGTTACCAAAGATAGCCTGTTGTTGTGGATGCACCCCATCATTTAAGAGAGTCTGGGGGAGGATGCACGTGCGTTTGTGTTAACATCGCCAGCCCTATCTGTTCCAGGCTCTTCCTCGGAAAACAGGCCGCCAATTTGATCACAGCCCAATTATAGCAATTGCTCAGATATTCATGGAGGAACAGAGGAAGCTTGAAAAGAGGAAGAAAACCACAGAGACTTAAAGAAGCGTGGAGATCAAAAAGAGAGGGTGGAAACAAGACCTGTTAGACACAAAAGAGGGGGAGAAAATGACAAAAGATGGGTGAAGAGGTAAAAGTGGGAAGTCAGGAATGAATAGTTTGTGGTTCAAAAGGAGACTTGGAAATGACTGACAGTTTTAGATCAAAGATGAAACGAACAAGCACAGATTTTCTATAGTTTGCCATTGCCATCATATAGAAACATCTGCTGAAACTGTTTGAACTGATATCAGAATATTTATGTCCTCATTTCACAAAATGATGTAGGTTTCAGGGAGGCATGATTATATTCTGGTGCTCAGCAACCTAGTAGTCTCACATTACATTTGTTGGTTAGAGTAACATTTTACTCACCGCCTCTGTTGCAGAGACATGGGAAATATGGACAAGAGTGATCGGGGCAAGTTTGAGCCTAAAAAAAGTCAGTTCAGCCAAAAATGATCTCACACTTGTGTTTGACTCTTTGAGTGTTCTGAAGCAAAATACATAGCATGCCGGATCCATTTCCTCCGGTTTCTTTGCATTAAGACCTGATCACACAAGCGTTTAAGAGATTTTGCTGCCAAATCAATTCATTACAATAGAAACATCACCATCAGCGGATTTGCTTGTGGGTAAAGTAAATCTGCATGCATCTGCATAACATGTGTGCATGCTATGCAGATGTATGCAGATGATGGCTTGTGTCTGCATGCTTCCAAATGGCTAAAATCAAGTCAGAAGATACATAGAGACTCCGGTTGTGGATAATTGCATAATAACTGTGATGCAGTTTATTAAAACAGCTGCAGGGATTCACAGATCCAGGGGTTTTGGTGCTGTATTTATGCAAATATACCAAGTTTGTTAGGTTAATTTTAACAATTTATAATTTATGGTTTCATTTAGCAGACGCTTTTATCCAAAGCCACGTGCATCTGAGAGTAAATACAAGCAAAGATCTAGTCAGGAGAAAACAACCTGGTCTGATAAGTGCCATGAAACAATAAGTTCAAGTTATTTTCCAAATAATGTCCCAGTTAAAAATAGAAACCTCTCCAACTATTGTCCATTTTGAATTTTTACAATGACACGTTTTGGATATTTTATGTGAAAAGTAGGAAAGAATAAAAAGGTTGAATAATTTCCACACCTACCAAATTCCTCCAGTATCCAGATGTGCTCCTATTCCATCGGAGTGGACGGACTCTCCGGAGAGAGGTCAGCACAAGCTTTTTGTGTGGTCGGAGCAAAAGGCAAGCAGAAGCAAAGATCCATGTAATTGCCCTCCCCTCTTCTCCGCCTGAGCAGTTTAATGAATGGTGGCAATCTCAAAACTACTGTTAAAATGGTAACAAGTTTTTGGGTCACTGGCTGGCCTCAGATAAAGAGCGTGGTCAAGGTCCAAGGCAAAAATGACTTCAACCAGATGTGACTACTCAGTGGCGGCCGGCGTCCTGAACCATTAACGTGGCCATTGAATGGGAAGGATGGGGGTAATGGGGAACTATTTGGATGAATGAAGCACTTTATTTTATACAAGCGTGTGAGTATGGGTGCCTGAGCAAGCAAGGACAGGAAGTAGAGACACTGAAATGTCCTTTTGGTGACCAGTCGGGGTTTTAGACACAGGAGTAAGAACACATTGTCCAACTATGACTTCTTTAAAGGGTGAATTCGCCCAAAAACATAGTGTATTACTTATAGTGGCGTCAAACCATGCAAATAGTTTTGCTTTTATTTGTCCTGTTTTGAGACCAGTTTCTTCCTCTGCTTTCACACAATGAAGATGAATGGAATTTTGTTTAGTTGTTGTCTGCAACATTATCTCCCTGTTACATTGGATATAATGAACAGAAATACAAATGAAGAATGAACAGAACACAGTGACTGTGTCTTCACTAGAAAGTAGTAGTGGCTAACTGAAAACTCTCCACAGTGAGGTGTGTGGATTATCAGGCATATTAGGGATTAGAGAGCGTTCCTGGAAAGCAATGTTACTGTTTCGTTTTCTTTTCCACGTTCACCTGCTCTTTCAGTTTGATTAAGGGATAAATTTAGGCTTAGGGTTTGGATCATTTAGGGTCATATTTAGAGTGAAGTAGGGATTGTATTTACTAGCGTGTCACGTTGGTCATGTGGTTAATTTCTTGTGTCGCCAAGTATTTTTTTCTTTGGCAGCCACTTTTCAAATATTGTTTCGGATTCTTTTGCCGACAGATTTACAGGCTGTTGAATAAGCATTTGCAGCTAGAGTCTAATAGCAGAATAAAACAGGAAATATTTTGAGAATTTCGACATGATGGTGGCGCTAGAATAAAAGTCAGAGGATGACCGCAGTTATTACATTTCATTCTAACCTGCACGTGAATGCCTCTGTTTTAGGACAATCCATCCAATAGTTGTAACAAAAATGGCAGCCTCATGGTGGCACTATACAAAAAGTCAGAGGATAACCAAAATCAGTAGGATTATTCATCTAGGCAGCATTAGTCTATATATAAAATTTCATATCAATTCATTGTATAGGTAAAGAGATATTTCAGTCTGGACCAAAGTGTAGGACCAAAAATTATCGAAGTCAAAACTAACGCGGCTAAAATCATAGCCAACAGATCATTATCATTAACATCAATCAATTGTCAGTACATATAAGCATTTGTATACAATTACAAGTGAATTTCATGCATTAGAACAGTGAGCTTCTCAAGTCACCAACAGACTCGCATGTTGTAAAGCAGAGTGGATCAAAGAGCCGCGTGAGAGCTGCAAGCCGGACAGTTCAGTGACACAAACGCCAGACCGGAACAGCAGTGGATCGTCTGCAGAGGTGGATCATGACACAGCTGCAGGGGATAGTAGGACACATGACATGAAACTGCAACATCCCTGTCTGAATCAAACCACAAACTGTTGCATGCTGCAAAATTTTAATTCAAGGTTACAGGTTACAGGAAACTGAAAGGCATCACCCACTGTGAGTGTGTACCTCCATCGCTCTGTGTGTGTGTGTGTGTGTCAGGGAGAAAGACAGAGATGGCGTCAAAGTGTCAGCACAAAGTCATTCCCCTAATTTAATCGGCGTGGAATTTACTTTTGTGCCCCGAGAATATAAATTGGGCTCCATCTTTTTTTTGGAAAACAGACAAAAATGAGTTCTTCTCTTTTATTACACACTGTGATGAATTGTTTATGTGTGTGGTCTGTTTCTGGAGAATGTGAAGCGCCCCGGAGGGAGGGGGGGTGGGGGTGTCACACACTTGGATGGAGCACTTGTATTTAACTGTTTTTGCTTTAAAAAATGAATGAGTGCATTCTTTCCCCAGAGCCTCGGAGTCTGTCTGTCTTTATTTCCCCCGGTCCTTTTCTTTCTTTTACGTTTTCTCCCTCTGTCCTCTCCTCAATAGCTGATTGATAGCGCTCCATTGACACCCGGTTGATGGGAATGTCTCGGGGACAAACGGTGGCTGTCAGGCTGGAGTTCATGGTCAACTAGGCTATGAGCTTGACTCTCAATGGGGTCTCTTGTAGCTCTTGTATGAAGTCATCCAGGGGTCCTGACCACCATGTTGACTTTTCCCCAATAAAAGCCATTAGGCTCATTGTCCTCTAGCTTACAAACAAGAAACCCACAGTGGCTGATTATGTGGTCGTGGTATTACAAGGTGGCTATGATACAATGATACTTCCTCTGCAACAGTTTGATTAGGTCACCAAGTTCATCACAATCTTCCCTGCGAGGAGAATATTGCTCATAAAAAAATGAGCTCCCAGATTTTTTCTGCTTTGGCTCGACATGTTGTCCGATACTTGTCGACTGTAAGAATGGTTCTGTGATTTATTTGTATTGAATTTCAACGTTGCGTTTCCACAGAAAGAGGGAATTTTTTTTCTTACCGCTCCGGTTGGATTTTTAACCAGTGCCAATTTTGCCCTTTAGTCTGATGAGCTGTAGGTGGAAGCTGCCAAGTTGTAGTGCTCCGTATACTGGAGGCAATAGAGGAATCTGGCTTCTGTGCTGTTCAGCAGTTTTGTCAATGTGGCTAGGTATGCTGCTGCCAAATAAACGCTCTTCCTGCCTCCTGCCAGTAGTGATTTATGGCCGAATACATCCTTGCCCTGTCCACTTCATCCCCAAAGAAAAATCATTTTCCAATTGAGCAGAACTTAGGCCTTGAAGACCGACTCAACACGGGGATAGAGAGACAGAATATTTTATTGGCATTGGCATTTGTATGAATGATGCATACCGCAGTCTCACAGGGCTGATGGACTGATAGACTTTGGAGCACAGTTTTTTTTCCCCTTTCAATTTTTCCTGTACAAGACAAAGGTTGCAGTTTGATGAGAAAGCTATAATTATGGATTTATACAGTAGACAGGGCTTACTTGTAACCAGCCAGCCAAATGCATATTGTGGCAAAGCAAGGACACAAGTTGTTAGAGGCTGAGAAAGTATTACTGTATTTATTACATTCTCATGTGGAGCTGCTTGTCTAACTCAGCACTGGGACATACTGTATACGTACTGACACGATATGCTGAAATGCAAAGACTGAAGACAGACAAGTGATGTGTTTTGTGTGTGTGTTGTCAAGTTGATCTGCTGCACATCCACAGCATTTCCAAAGTCATGTCAGGTAGTGTGCAGCATTTCCCCTCCCTGCCCTCACACGGCTCTACAGAGCCCCCATAGCTCCTTGAGTGCATTGTTGAGATTGCTTTGGCCTGCAACTCTGCAGCATGAACCTTGTTTCCAGCAGTAGCCAACAGCACTTTTCAACAAGAAAGCTTTGATAGACCCGCTGTGCACCACCTGCCCAGCAAATAGCTGACAAAGTTAGTAACTAGCTGGTGAACAGAGTCGAACATTTAGAAGATGCTGAAGAGACGGATGCTTCCTCTGTGTTTTCTCTGGAGTTTGTAGGGCCAAAAATGAAGTAAAACTATAGTGAGAGCCAGAAACACAACTACAAATTAATGCTATTGTTGATCTGCATCTGTTGGATGGAAGTGTAAGTAGGCATTTTTTCCCCCAACTAAAATATAAAATAAAATAAAAAAGAGCTAAAATAAATAAATAAATGTGCATTAAATTTTCAACTGGAGGTTTAAAGCTGAAGGAAAAAAAACAAGATTGGCTTAAGGAGGCACAAGTACTAAGTGCGCAGCATGGTAGATCTAATCCGTATGTCAAGGGACCAGTGCTGTTACTTTGCCTTTCTGCCTGCATGGTAAGAGTGTCAAGATTTGCACCAGTATCTCATTAGGAGAAGGACAGCTGTGCAGAGGCGGACAGCCTGTTTCCAGAGACGCCGGTTGAGTCACAGTAGGCCAGCGACCAATCGGGGAACACTCGCTACATGCTGCATGACTCATGAGAGCGCCAAACGGTGGCGAACGATTCGGTTATGGATGCTGTCTAATTCTTCATCAGCAAGTCTTTCTGACAGAGAGAGAGAGAAAACTGATTGTGGTCACTGTGTTTGTTAGAGCTTTTGCAGAGGTTGTTATGAGCCTTGGCAAGTTGTGCTGCTGCTCGGGGAAATGTCCTCTGTTCCGGTTTTCTGGACTCTATAAACATCTTTGGAAGCCAAGCTCCGCCAGGGTTGGAACTCCTGAGTTTGGGTAGCTTTGAGCCAAGCGCCTAGAGACTCTGCTGAATGGCTTTGATGGCAGTCTGTGTTGTGGAAATTGGTCTAGAGCTCTCAAAGCTCATTCTGTGTGTCCCCAGCTGTGGTGCTACGCTTTGACCAACTCTTAGTTTTGAGTGAAAAAACTCTTTTAAGGCTGTTACCAAGAACAGCCCCGCCTCAGTGGAAGGGCCTGTTAAAAATTGCCTTGGGTTTCTTTTTGAGCACTAACTGCAACTGGTCGCTACATGCTGTGTAGTCTCACCCTGATGCAAGAGGGCATCTTCTTTAGGCTACAAAGTAGGTTTTATGAGGCGAAACGTTTTGAGAGGATGAAAACATATTTAGTGAAATATTTGGGCCTGCAGCCAGATATCTTATTAACTCAGCTGAGTAAGACAGCTTTCATCCTATCTGGCTAAGAAATCAACCAGATGTGTATCTCCTGAACTTATATAGCTGTCTTTCATTTTCCAAGAGGCCACCCAGACTGTAAAAAAATAAGGGCCATAATCGTATCTTATCACCACAGAGGACATGGTGATACAGGCTGTGCTGGCTTTCCACATTAAGATGTATCAGGAGTGTCCATATTGCACAGGGTTTGCAGCTTGACTCCTTGGGGGCAGCCACCTTCAACACAACCTGCTGTTGGCAGCTGCCTCTGGGCTGGACCCTTCTGCACATCAACTCCCCTCTGCCGAAAGGCAGGCCTGGGTTTTTCTCTCGCTCCGCTACCTAGAACTGCAAGCCAGCCTGTCAATCACAGCACCCGGCCCCACTGTGCTGCCTGACCCACTGGCACTCTTACCATGGCAACGCAAATCCCAGCAGACCTGGCTGTCAAGAACAAGAGTTCTCAGAAATATGAAAGACAAGAGTCTCTGATCCAGCCTACACGCATGGGGTTTGTGCCCTGGACCAAGATGTCTTGGTCACATGAATGATGCATCCCTACATCTTATTTATTTTTGTGGAATATCGTAATAATACTGTATCCGTCCCCTAACTCAAAAACAAACTCATATGATAAAATCAAGATTTCATAATCAAATCGCCCCCAAGAAAAATATATTTAAGCAAGAATTCATAATTGTGCTTGCACAAAGGAGGCTAGGATGAACACTGAGGAAAGCACTGTGTGAGCGCTCTTTAAAATTAAAGTGGCAAACAGGACCGTTATTTGTTCAGGGTAATAGTTTCTCCAAGCACCCTCAAACAATACTCAGCATAAAAATCAGCAGCGCAGATGGAGCTCCCCCACGGTCGCTTTCGCTTGAAATATAAATGCAGAGGAGAGATTAGTTCCAATCTTGGCCACATTTATGATGGTCTAGTGACTGACCAATGGTGCTTTAAAATATAAGCACTGATTAAAAAACCTTCCGGCAATTCTTGTCGCCTAAAACCGAAATGATAAAGATTTTTTAAAATATGCATATTTTAGTTTGTTGTTTTCCCTAATTCAATTTGTCCCCAAAAAATGTATGAGAGAGAAAAGTAAACGTATAGAAACTCATACTCATGTAACTTTACAATTGGTACTTATTTGCAGTTTGATTACAAAAATCCCACTGTAGTCCAACATCAGGGAATCATTTTGAGTGATGTTAAATTTACTGCTGCACAACGGACAATCAGCCATTAAAACAAGCACTGCATTCTACATTCATTTATTAATATTTGGCCAACATGTAAACACATTACTATGCTTCAGCAACATTAGACATTCCACTTTCTTCATCAGCTCACCGAGAACTTTTGATACCATTTTTTTTTTTGAAAAAAAAATGCTTTGTGCTGCTTCAGAAAATAAGGTTGATGGGAAGGGAGTAAAGAGAGAGAGAGAGAGAGGAAAAAAATGCCAAATTGTGCAAAAATGCTTTGTAGAGATAAGATACACCTTTATTCATCCCACAGTGGGGAAATTCACAAAATAAGCTGAGTGGAATTACAGAGTGAGGTTATAATTGTCACACTTACTTGATTCATTATTGAAGTAAAAGCTTTAAAAATGTATAGAATGTGTTCGTCTGTCACACTTGTTTTAGTCACACTTCTCTGTGGTCATCTAAGTCACCTGAATAGATTCAATATATTATGACAGACAGCGTTCATACATGGAGAAAATCATTATTAGTATTAGAATATTTTTTGGGAAATTTTGGCCCACGCAACCCTTTTGAATTGATTCGAATATTGACAACAAAAATTCAGTTGAACAGTTGAAGAGTTAAAATTGGAAAAGTATCTAAATTAACAGAAAAAAAATGGCTTCCTCATGTCCTCAATTAGAACTTGCTCATCAAAAATCATCATGAAATTAAGCACTTTAATTATTTTCCAACACAATCTATATTCAGTTGACTGTTTTTGCTCCACTTTGCCCCCCCCATTGGCTCGACACCCCCTACTTTGAGAATCACTGCACTAACCAGTCCTTTTCCTCAGTCGTAGCTTAATGCTTAAATTGTACTAAATGTATTTCTCTCCCTCACCTTGTCTTACAGGTCATCCTGATCCTGACCAAGTACTACCATGCTGACTCCACCAAGGTGCTGGAGAGCTCGCTGTGGAGGTAGGCCAAACGTTTACACCATGTTCGCTCTTACTGGATGTCTTTATGTCATGTCTGGCCTCAGACTCATGCAGACCTTTCACCGGCGAGCGGCTTCCCTTTAACAGCGAGGCGAGCGCGGGTCTCGGTTATCTCTCTGCTGTGCTTCTTCAAGGAGACAAGAGTGATACAGAGCGCTAGGGCGGACAAAACATCAGCAGGCAGCTCCTGGTGAAGTGGGGGACCGGAGAGTGGCGCTGTGAGGCCAGAGCGGGCATCTGTTTGGGCAGATAGCATATCAGCATGGCACAGGGCAGGATGGCGGGCACCGGCAGTGCCAGGGAAGAGGGTCAGGTCTGGCTGGCAGAGCTTCCTCTATTTAGCAGAGCTGCCTCTTGCCAAAAACACTTCACACTTCTCTCGCTTTTGAGCGGTGGAAAAGGCAATGCATCATTCCGCTCATCTTCACAACAAGTGTATCTTGCGCCTGTATATATTCTCGGGGAGTATTAATTTCCTCTTTATTCGCCATCCACTCCCTCTCAGCTCCTGGGGTGCAGCTATGTAGCCCAGCGTGCCCCTCTCATAGATAAGGATGTGGAGGAAACTTAATTATATTCAAATTTCCTAATAAAAACCTAGAAAACAGACAGGGCACATAACACTGGCTAAAATTAGCCGTCTAGAAGGCATTCACACAGAGCAAAACGTGTCTGATGGTGGTACTTAATTCATGCCATTCACCTCACTGAGGGCTCCACGACTTCAAAGCTTCAGCCTCTCATTAGCTCTGACTGCCTGTCTCCCCAGAGGACAGATATGAATAATGTACATATTTTCTCCTTCCCTTGTTGATGTTTTAATTGTTGCAGCGTATGAATAATGCTGCAGTCTCACCACTGGACAGCCCACTCGAGAAAGAAAAAAAAAAAAAAGAGCAAGTGGTTGGATTTAATCTGAATTGAACCTAAATTGGCAGAGAGAGAGAAAGCTGGCCGGCTGCCTGTTGACATCATTGTCTAAAAAGCAGAAATTACCATGAAATTAGCATGTTTCCAGGAGGACCCATACGGCTCTCTGACCACGTCTTGGTAGGTATTATGTGTGGGGTGTGCCTCGCTTCCTTGTAGCTGTCAGCTTGGCGTGGTGTGTGGACAGCCCCAATCCACTGGCCTATAGGCTTTGAAGTCTCAGGGCTGTAGGATCAAACAAGGAAGATGGGGGAAGATGAATGGGCTTGCCGTCCTGCCCTGTCAGGTGGCGTAGATCAAGATGCCAAGTTTCACACAGGGGGAGAGTTAACAGCACAGAGAGGAGAAAAGTTTTTCAGGGCAGCTGAGTTAATGAACTGAGGCCCTTTTTAGATCAGCGGCGGCCTTTGGAGGCTTGTCTTTGTGTCAATAAGCAAAGCACACGATCTGTCTTCGCAGTCGAACACTGGCAATATAGCTGTTTTGGGGCGAGGTGACAACCCAGACAACTTGGTGTCAGATGGTTTAAAAATTTTGTTTTACAAGCTTTTTCGTGCTAAAATAAATGCATCACTTATCCAACAAAGAGGTAGAGGTTGTGTATGTCCAGCAACTCTTTGGATTTGGATCCCAGTAAAACTGCTATTAGTTCAGAAAGCTTGGAGCACTCACCAGACCATGGCAGCATCAGTCATTTAGTCGCATATTAACGGCCTACATTTAAGCACTAAAGTCAAAGTGCGACAAATAATCTTGACTCAAGGTCCACTCCCTGGCTTGGAAGGTGAATAGCCAGAAAACGATTTAGGATGACTCAGCTGATGCCACCGATGTGTTCGTCACGCGAGGACAGCTGATTGATCCATTTGCCCTTGATCGTTGTGAGATGTGCTTAAAAGCTCCAGAAAAAGCTTTAGTGAGTGGACTTTGAGTTCTAAAATTTTTTTAAGAGACATACTTATATTTTCCTGACATGAGGCGTCTTGTGGTCATGTGACTCCCTAAGTAACAATGGCAGAAATAGCGTGACATTGACATTGCAAAGAGGAACAAGTGAATTTCCCCTAAGCGGGATCAATAAAAGCTCTTATCTTATCTTAGGAAGGAAGGATGTCCATCTCCACTTGTGGTTCTTTCCTCAAACAATGAAGGCAGTCAAACTATAACCAAGTTTTATTTCTGCATCAGCCCAGAAGGTCAGTTAGTACAAATTATATCACGTGTCCAAATTTATATATATAAAAAAGACTTATTTCAGAGAAAATCTGCTCCAAGCACTATCAAGTGTAAAGTTTCCAGCTTGACCCCTCTAATCATAACCATAACCACGCTTCGTGCCACATCTATGTTTTCCAGTATGCTGTGGAGAGTTCTGTCTGTCTCCAGGTGTTGGCTCTTTCATGTCTGTCCTTCAGTCTGTTATGGCTGGGCCCAAGTTCCCAGGCTATAACACAGCTGATAAAAAAAAAGTTCCAAACATGTCCCCGCACTTGTCTTGAGAGAATGACTCTCTTTGTGAAGGCAGAGTGGGGAAAAAGTGAGTGGCAACTCCCGGACCACCTGAAGCTTTTCCAGGCAGTTTATGCTTGTCTTTGAAGCGCGCCAGTGAAGATATAAGAACATGTACCTGTAGGAAGATGACTCACATTTATCCACGTGAGGGTGTAGAACTGCCTGTTGCCAAAAGGTCTTTCTTTCTTTCTTTCTTTGTAGGTAATAGGAGCTTCACTGTGTTCAGGCTCTGGTCAATAATTGATGCTGTGGTGGCACTGAGGTCGTTGTGTTTTTCTTTGGTTGAGGTGAGTCACAGCAGTCAGAGGTCCAGACCCCTGATGTGAGAAGAGATACACCGGACACTTAAAACTCTGATGTCCAGCTGTGTCTATATGCGTTTAAGTGTGTGTGCTACTACCAACCTCTCCTTTGTAAAGAAACAGTGTCTTCAGAGCATTTTGCAGACTTTCCCAACCTTTTGCTCGGTAAAGAACATTTGGTCAGTCAGTGTGCTGTTTGGACAGGCTGCATTAACCATTGTACCAGGAGAAAAACAGGAAGGACTCATGCTTACTGCTTCAAATGGACAAGATCTAAAGACAAAAGTGTTTGTCTGATTCAAATTTCCACATTTGAAAATTCAGCCGTTGTCTCCTCCTCCTGCCTCCACGATCTCTCTCCAAGAACTCTGTAGCTTTTGCGTGTCTTTCTAATCTTGATGCATGAAAAACAACAGAACGAGTTGTGTGAAGAATCTTCACCTTCACACCCTTGGTCAATCACTACTTAGTCTACATTGGCATGACTATCAGGTTGTCACTTTTGGAAGTTACAGAAAATTTCAGACTCCTCCTAATCCATGTTTGGCAACAGGTTTTCAGGTGAGATCAGAAATTGCCTTTACTGAATACGTTTTGGGATATTAACATGAAGTAGTTGGAGCATCTCTGATCGCATGGACAACCTGTTTTTTGTTGTTTTGACAGCACTAAACAAGGGGAGGGCGCTATTTCCAGTGCTAGACAGTAAGGCTTTAAGAGTTTCTGGCAGTGGCAGATGGAGAAAGTGGAAGGCTGAACATGAAACCCACAATGCGTTCTCGCTCCCTGTCTTGCTCGAGGACCCTCAAATAAGATATTTGCCTAATCTGATATGATCTCTCAGTCGACTAGTCCGGACTTATGCCTTAAATACCGATCAAATTCGGATACTGCGTCAGAGTAAACAGAGGGAAAGGTGCTCGTAGATTAGGCAAAGACGTGAGGATTTGCCACTGCATTACCAAACACTGTGATGACTGTGGGCTGACAGAACCCTTCTTAAGACTCTGTTGCTCCAAGTCGAGCCGTGAAATACTCGGTAAACCTTTTTGATCCTCAAACAGAAAGGAGCAGATGTGCACTTCACTCTTTTCGGCTTTGGATCCTCGTCCAGTGAGCGCTGTCCGTTTGTGATTTGATGGATGGAGATGATTGTAATGTCATGTTTTGATAGGATTACAATGCAATATCCAGATTTCTCAGTGGAGTTTTAATGTGTCCAAAAGGGATAAATCCAGTTTTAGAGGCTTTTACAATCTCAAAATACATTTCTTAAATTAATTTGGGAGAAAAAAGTCTATTTTTTTGAGCATCAATTTGTTTTAGTGGGATAGGATACATACTGAAGTTACAACTTTTGGGGCACTAAAATTTTTGCCTTTAAAAAGTTCTTAAACCCCAAGTTACATATGTATGCATTTACACAGTAGTTATAAACACACATAAACAGGGTGTTGGTGTGAGAGTCGGGGGGGGATTTATAATTCATGCCGTCTTCATACGTCTTTTGAAGGCGAGGGGGGCTGGTAGCCATCGCACCGGGGGCTTCGCTGCTCCATTATGCATGAAGAGATCGTCTGACGGGCCGGTGCTTCAACACAGCACAGTAGATCAGCCGCAGCTCATTTTCACTAACACAATCGCTGACAGCATGTCCGTCACATGTGATGAATTGTCAGATATGCTATACTGCCTTGGCCAATTTCTTTGATATTCAAAATGTTTCCCTTCGAGCACAAAATATAAGGCATAATTAGGTTGAGCTTAAGTTTTAAGTGTGTATATGTGTGTCTTTATGTGTAGGTGTTTATTAGCACATAGCTGTATTGTAAATTTGCGTCTGTGTGCGCATAGTGATGTTTGCATATGAAAGAGTGTATTTGTGTCTGCATGTGTTGCTCTGCTTGTTGTGTGTTTGATGTACTGCTGTAGTTTTTCTGTTCTTTTTGTTGATGGGTGACATCAGTTAAAGAGAGAGAGCTGGACTGGAGGGGAGGGAATCACAAGAGCCTCCAGGGCATCTTTAAGCTGAACAGTAGGGGGCATCACACTTCAGATGGACACATCAGCCCTCTAACATTCACACCCTCCTCTCTCTCTATCCACGATTTCATAGTTTCCATTCCCCTCTCCGCATGGACTCAAATTTAGAGTCGACATTTTCTTTCTTTGAAACAGAGCCGCCCTTCAAAGCTGCGTTTGAGAAGCAGAGCGATCAGGAGGATAAGTGATGATACAGGAAGTTTAAGCTTTGATGATTCCTGTGGGGAAACTGGGTCATGATAACGTAATACATTAAAAAACAGGAGGAGGAACTGTGCTGTTTCTTCTAAATCATGTCAACGTACAAACATGTTTGACACATTAACGTTTAAGCATTTTGATAATTACTCTGAGATGACTGGCAACCACATCATCTTTGTTCTTGCAACACTGAGTAACTGTTTTTTAAGAAGTCCTACACAGAGAATGTTTCACTATTAGGACCAGTTAGAAATGACATGATCAGCTGTTCCTGCTTGTCATCATCAATATTATTTTACGGTTATCAACACTTTTATTTTGACAGGAAGTGACAGAATAAAACAACTGAGCGTAAAACTTCAACTTGCAACTCACAGGCTTTATCAGGGGAAAAACTTTTAAACAGTTTCTCCATTTGTAAAAAAAAAAAAAAAAAAAAAAAAAGTGAAACTGTTGCTCACTGCAAACTCCTCCTGATGGAGACTATGAGCTGCAGTTGAAAGCTTTGGAAACCTTGGGAAAAGCTGAGTTCCTCCAGTGAGAGGTAATTAGAAAAATACGTTGAATGGCAGTTTCTGAAGAAAGGTCAGCCAGAAACAGTAGCAAAAATGGAGGCTTATGTAAGGAAAGTCTTCAAATGAGACTGAAGTAACATGGGCCACATCATTAGAATAATAAGACTGGAATGTACTGCAGTGGCTGACAACATGGCTGTAGGATGTCCGATGAACAGCAGTACAGTGTGCTAAGAGAAACAAGTGCAGACTATACGGAAATGAAAGGCTGAGTGAAAGCGGTAATAGGAAGTTAATGCTACAGTTGATCATGTATCTTTGTTTCAATTTGTTTCAGTGTTTTCAAGCCATTGCTTTGAGGCTTATTGGCTGCAGGGCAGCACTTTGTCTACAGCTCACTTCCCACTTTGATGCCTCCTTAATCAGTTTGTTTCAGATGAGGATGTGTTACACACACTAACACACACACTAACACAGACGCACACTCAGAATTATTCCACCATTGCAAATGTGTTGATGATTAGCCCTCCCTGGGGTCCAGATCACATTTCCCCAAACTAAACCAGGAGAGAGCCACAAAGTAGAAACTTTTGGGCTTAATCAAGACAGCGTGTTTCATTTCCCCTCTCCTTTTTCTCTTCACCTCATCCTCCCCTGACTTCCACTCCTTCATTTTCCTCTCAGGCTGATTTGGATTTTCCTTCTTTCTCTGTCTTCATTCTCTCCCTGAGTCCAGATTTTTGGAGGTGCTCTAAATACTGATTCCTGATTCTAAAAATTTGTGATGCTTTCTAAAACATAAATGTGCAAAATGTGATCATTTGCGAATTCTTTTTGACACTTTGGGAAAGTTGTGGACTGATCCAAAAACACCTGTTTGGATCACTCCACAGGTAAACAGGTTCATTGGTAACAGGTGATAGTATCATGATTGGGTATGAAAGGTTCATCCTGGAAAGACTCAGTCGTTCACAAGCGAGGATGGAGAGAGGTTCAACACTTTGTGAACACATGATTGTAGAAAGGAGATTAATACATGGGTTCAGGAACAGAAAGCTGTTGTTGGTGAGCACAGTTTGTTTGCAAATGATTGCATTCTGTTTTAATCTAGGTTTTGCACAGCACACAAACTTTTCTGGAATCTGGGTTGTACTTAATTGAGGCCTCATCCATGCATATTTATTTCACAGCCGTAGAGACAGAGAGCGAGAGGGAGGGAGGAGAGAGAAGAGAGAGAGAGAGAGAGCACCCAAGAGAGCTCTGCTTTCCACCCAAGATGGTAGGCAGTGAGTCTACTCTCAAAGCAGAAGTGGTTTCTTATAGAACCAGAAAACATTTCTCCAGGGTCACACTACAGTGCTGGGTAGAACCATTTCAGAAGGGATATTAAGCATTTATACAGAGACTTTACAGTTACATATAGAAAGCTCAGCCCTGTGAGAGGACGGCTTAAAGAACTCTTCTTAGTAAATCTATTGAGGAAAGAATAAAAACCACAGGTAGAATGAAGAAATCAATGAGCTGTTTCAGTGATGGATAATTCATTGTGTTTGAGCAGAAGCCTGCTCATATCTCTGTTTTCTCTTCACATTCTGTTTCTTACCGTCACTAATAAGTTGAAGGGGAGATGCAGCCAGCCATCTGTGTGTCTGCTTGTCTAACTTATTGTCACTTTGCCCACTTTATTAAAAAAGGACTTCTTACTCACTCACCTTTCCTTCCCACGAGGAGTCCACATCATGAGTCAGTGCCGTCCAGCAGCTGAGTTACATTTCATCCACACTATATTTATGTTACTGCAAAGTCACAAGACGAGTCAACTTAGGTGAGATGAATCACTCGTAGTTAACTGTTGTTGTCAATCACGTTGAATATGATTGACTGGTCTAATACCTCTGACACTATAATTGAAATGTAATTCCTCTGAAAGTCTGATTAGACTACAATGAAATGAATGAACTTCTACTGAAGAACCTAGTTGACTTATTAGGAGAAAACAGTAGACAGATCCACAAAGTCAACAGGATTAAGGAGACTATAGTTATTAAGAAATGACACGTGTTAATCAAAATTGTATTCCACGTTTTCACGTTCTCATTGTTATCTCTCACTTGGTGAAACTCATACCTATCAGTCATCCCCACACCTTAAGTATGATAATCATGAAGCTTTTGGCTCAAGTCCCTTGAGCTTGAAATAGCTCCAAACTGTTGTATAGATTGCTGTGAGTTTTGGTACACACAATTATGGTCACCAGGGGATGAATTGTAATCACTTTGAGTTGAGTTGAGTTTTGCACCATCATCAGGTCAAATGTTTAATATGTTTAATATATAAATGTACTCTCAGACCCTGTAGAGTGTTTGAGTTTCAAGATACAAGAAGATTCATGAAACATAATTTCCATTGAGCCCTGTAATAGGTTGTGTTTTATGCCTTTATTAGATAGTGGCAGTAGAGAGATGGCAGGAAAAGAGTTGAGAGAGCGGGATTGACATGCAACAAAGGTCCCAGCTGGACATAAACCAGGGACATTGGGACACATGTTCAGCTCCTGTCTGAAGACATTCTGAAGCCTCATGCCCTCTGGGGTCAACTGTCCACTGGAAGTGTTTCAGAAACAGAGTGTCCTCAAGCTGTCTTTTCTGAAAAAGCCACATTTTCATTTTTCGTCATATTTTCAAAAATTTTATCAACAGAAGGAAAACTTTCATTTTTTTCAGAGGAAAGCTGACAATTTGGTTTTGTCAGTAATAAATGAAGAGCATCATTAATTTTATGTCAGTTGCCAGTAAATATGGGCATTTATGTACATTCGCATCACAAGTGAATTTCATGCCTCAGAGATGTGAGTGGCTGTAAAGAAAATAGTCCCGTAACATAAAGATAGCGGTGTGGTAGTGAGTCGCTCGGCTCGTGTGCTTGGTGGACATCGGCACACTGGACTTGCAGGCCAGGATCCAGCTGTGTTTGGTGGACACTGGCGATTACAAGAATAAGTAACTGATCAAGATAGATATATTCTTCATGTAAGAAACAGATTTGGTACTGAATTCAAGCAGCACTTACAACGAACTCATCTGAGTTATAAATACTGACATACTGGTCACATCACTGCTGGTGTGCACTACAGCCAACAAAATAGCCCAGAACAGAATTGTAAAATATCATTTTACAGTTCTGGGGGTCAGCAACTGTAAGAATAACAAGCAGGATATGGAAAGGTTGTGCATTGTCCAATAGCACAATGATTGTCATTATGAATGTGTGAGGACATGGAGGAGGATGGAAAGGTGCAGGAAACTCAGATTACTATCTGACTGGACCTGAAATGAACTGGAAAATGAGACAATGGTGCAAACATGTGGGCATGTATAGAACATAATGCTATTCAGTGTGTGTGTGTGTGTGTGTGTGTGTGTGTGTGTGTGTGTGTGTGTGTGTGTGTGTGTGTGTGTGCACCTCTACTGGGCGTGAACTGTATTCGCTGTATGTGCACATGTTTAGCTGTGTTTTTGGCATGTCTCTGCGCACATGTGTGGGATCTTTTTCACGCCGCGGCTGAACGGGGGCCATGTGACCGGCCATCTGGAAGACGTTTCTCATTTCCTCAAACATTCTTCCCGCGAAGAGGAACACAGGTCCACAACTGCACACAGCTGGAAGACAGAGAGAGAGAGAGAGAGAGAGAGAGAGAGAGAGCGAGCTCCTTCTGGATTTGCTTCTGACTAAACTGTGAAAGTATACCCAAAGGAAACAATAGTTGGCAGAGAGTTCATAGCTGCAGAGGCTCTCAAACTATCTACAGTACCTCTCTGTCTTCACCACACACACACACACACACTCTATCCTTCTTCCACTTTCCTCTTTTTATCTTTATCCCAATTTCATGGCCTTGCTAGGAGCTACTTTCCAAACGGACACTCTAACTTCTGGACCACACACTGCAGAGCGAGACACAACAGCCGCGCCGCAGCATTTAAAGCTCCTCAAAATAAATCTGAGCCGCACGGGCTTGGCATGGTAGTATTTGTTACCTGTAAGCCATGAACTCACTGAAACGAATATGAAGTCAGAGTTTCTGGTTCTCTGGAATACAAAATACTATTTTTTTTAGGCTTTTCAGAAAGTGAGGACATATGAAATGGCTGAAAACAATGAAAAGACTTGGAATCACACACTAAAGCCTGCAGTGCTGATAACACAATCAAGTTGGGCGGGCGAAATGTTGGATTTTGCAGTGCCTTATTTGGCTTTTATAACTGCAGTGAGCACAGGCCGGCTAGCTGTCGTTTCTCACACAGCCTGGGTAAATAGCCCCCAGTACACCACTGCTATGCCGTGCTACATATTGTAGTTTTTACTTCTTGCTTTAAGTGCTTTTGATCTTCAGTCCAATCGATTCACAAACCCCATCTGTCCTGGACACCATTAAAAAAACATGTAATCACATTGAGTGTATTGATAAATGCCAGCAGATCCCTGATATCTATAGTTGGTCTATAGGTGTTCCATAACTTTGGGGCGTAATTGACAAAGGCTGCATCCCAGATTTTCTTTCTTCTATTGCTGAGAACCTCCAAAAAACCAGCTGATGATCGCAGTGTTCTTGAAGGCAAATAGTGAAAAAGGGAGTCAGCACTGTAGCTTGGTCCTCTCCCATTAAGCTCTGTGTGTATAAGGAGGAGGATCTTCAAATCATTTAATGTTACAAGAAGTTAAATGTGCTCTGTCCTCTGGGTCCTGGTTAAGATAAGATATACCTCTATTCATCCCACAGTGGGGAAATGTACATAGCTGCAGTCTCGCAGTGTTTTTTTTTCTTTTTGGGAAAATCACTTTTTAAGCATCTTTAAAAAGATGAGAAGAATAATAGCCTTTCATCAGTGAGCATTGATTGATGTTTTAACCTTGTGTCGGCCCTCTTAATACAATTATGTGCCACTGTGAAGATAGAGAGGAAAGAACAAGAGGATAGCGATGGAAGACAGAGGTAAAACGGGGAGACCGAGGTTTGGACGAGCAAGTGAAATGTTAATTGTACTTTAGTAGAACAACATGTCACAGTCTTACAGATAAGAGAGGGGAAAATTGCCCTGTCAACACCACGCAGTTATGACAACCTGCACATGTAGTCATTAGGTGATACAGAAAGCTTCATTTTCCACTTTTTTGTCTTCTTTCTGTCGGCTTCAACCCACCCACTTAAAAAGTTTCCTTCAATTAACTAGGAAATGTGGGGATTGTGGTTAAAGGAAAGCACATGGTGGATTGTCAGAGCGCAGCCAAACTTTCCTTTCCTCAACGACTGTGTGGGGAGAAGTTGGAAGTGCACACACATTTAAACACGCACACACATATTTAAGGCCGTATCCGTCCCTTGTGTTTGCAAGTACAGTAGGAACAAAGGGAAACTGATGCAGTTCCTCTACCTGCAGCAGGTTCTCTCTTTTCACTCTCAACACACACACACACAAACTTGACCACATACAGGTTCATTACCAATTTGGTATTTTTTTTCCCCTGCCAAAATAGCAAACTGCTTCGATAATGAAATGACAGGCATGTGTGTGAGATAGTGGCGGAGTGTTTATTTTAGTCTAATAAAAGCAGCCGATGTGTTTGGACAGGATTTGATGGAATACCTAAAGCTGGATCTGGATCTCCACAGCTGGACATCTCAAAGTCTTCAACTCTCTTTTAGCTTTAACTGCTGACGCTTCCACAGGGCTGACTCCTTCATGTATCCTAATCACAACCACGGTTGCACATGAACGGTTCAGTTTATTCACTAAGTGTGTTTTCATTCAGTTGTGCCATAAAAAAACACTCTAATATTCTGCAAACAAAAAAAAAAGCTGTTTGCAAAAAGCAATAGCTGATGTGGAAAAACTGGTGTATTGATAAAAAGCAAAATGCAGCAAGAAGTGCAGCCAAAAGACTTCACAGTTACATATAGAAAGCTCAGCCCTGTGAGAGGATGGCTTAAAGAACTCTTCTTAGTAAATCTATTGAGGAAAGAATAAAAACCACAGGTAGAATGAAGAAATCAATGAGCTGTTTCAGTGATGGATAATTCATTGTGTTTGAGCAGAAGCCTGCTCATATCTCTGTTTTCTCTTCACATTCTGTTTCTTACTGTCACTAATAACTTGAAGGGGAGATGCAGCCAGCCATCTGTGTGTCTGCTTGTCTAACTTATTGTCACTTTGCCCACTTTATTAAAAAAGGACTTCTTACTCACTCACCTTCCCTTCCCACGAGGAGTCCACATCATGAGTCAGTGCCGTCCAGCAGCTGAGTTACATTTCATCCACACTATATTTATGTTACTGCAAAGTCACAAGACGAGTCAGCTTAGGTGAGATGAATCACTTCACGACACCCATCATCAGCCGTGAATTATAGTTATTGAAATTAAGAGGAAATATGGCACCATAGTTGCTGATTTTCTGAAGGAATCTTATTATTTTAAATTTTTTTCTTTAAGCCCTTATATTGCTTATCAGAATGATTCTTAGTAAAAGTTATAGTTGACTTTGCCCCTTGGAAAAGTACTCCATTGATTTAGCATCGCACTCCTCTTTGCAGATCATGGACAGTTTAAAAGACATGAATTGATACAAGCAGAACTGATTATCTTTTTAATTCCATACATTCTTCTATGCCGTAATCCGGAGCCTACACTACCCACAATGCAACATCACTGCTAGCAGTTTGGACATAGAAGGTCATGTTTGGACATAGAAGGACTTTGCACAGCTTCCTCTTGAGAGACCTCTTGCAGTAGTACTCCCCAACACCTGTAAGCACACTTTGATGTGTCGAATCGATGGACATGTTTTCATGTGTACAAGCTTGCAGCTTACCTTTGGATTTTTTTTTATTAAAGAACCAGGTGTTTTCTAACACCGTTGCCCATCTTTTGTACCGTGGATTAACATTGTCTGTACACAAAATGAACAGGATGTTTACTTCGGGAGCCATGAGCGCTGAAAATAACTCCTCCCCACGGCTCGACCGAGCTTAAACTCAGGAGGAGCTTCTAAAGAGAGCAGCTAAAAACTGTGTATGCATCCTCTGTTCTCAAGACTTGATAGAGTTTGGAACTGAGCAGGGGGTGTTGTCACTCTTTTGCCAGCCATGCACACACACACACACACACACACACACACACATTCACACCACGGCGTGCCAACCCTGTTTTCTGAATAGACTTGGCAATCTCCATCGCTCCATCATCAGTAACACTTTAGTGGTCACAGAGAGCTCTTCATAAAGTCTTATTGCCGCTTTATTTATGAGCTCGCCATCATCAGTACAATGAGCCTTTCAATAACACGGCATGGATAATTACCATAAAACAATGGCCATTATCGTGTTAATGATGTCATTAAGATAGGGTGCGCTGGGACTGTCGTATGATCTTATGAGGTGAACTCGTGGGCTTGATCCACTCGGGGAAGAGTTTTCTGTTTGGGTTGGTTTATGACTTTTTACAAGCTGATTGCGTAGGGAGGAGGGGTGATCACTTCCTCTAACACATTAATGGGGTGAAATGAGGTGAATGGAGGCTGTAGTGATTTCTTAGAAGAGTTAAGGAAAGAAACGAAAAAAAAAAAGTAGGTTTAAATATAGACATGTGAGAACGTGGTACAGCTGTGATCTCACCCAGCTCCACCGAGCTTTGTTACATGTTGCAGCTCTCTAGATTTAAAACCCTCAGCAGAGTCTGACCCTCGAGGGAGACTGTTCCATAATCTCGAGCAGGGGTTTTCAAAGTAAAAGGCGGGCCTCCCCAGGGGGGGGCTCCAAACTGTTTCAGAGGAGGCTCAGTGCATAGAAGTGAAAAAAATATTACATTAGTTTTTACATTAGTTATCAAAAGGAGATCAGATAGAATAGACTAAATGTGTGTGATTTGCTTTAAGAGATAGTTCAGAGATAGAGTAGTTTTGAGGAGTTTGACTGTTTTTCCCCTTTGCCAGATGCTTTAGGACAGACCTTTTTATGTATTTGATGAAATATGTCAAACAGCGATATCGGGCTGTCTTGAGTGTGTCTATGGGATCAAATAACATAATCACGATCCCACAGGCATCAGGAATTGAGCAAAACTGAGCAAGTAAACAAAGGGGAGGTGAGAGGGGCCCTTGTCCAAGCTTTGTCTGAGGCGAGGCCCCCAGTCTCAGCCTCTGAAGACCTGCTGATCTAGAGCAACAGCTCGGTCACTACATGTCTTGTAGAAGCCCTTGTTCTGATGACCTGAGAGGCCCAGCAGACCGGCTTGGGATCACACTGTCCATTGGTAACTCACTGATATACGGTGGGGCCAAATTGTGTAATGCCTCAAAAGTAATTAGAAGGATTTTAAATACAATCCTGAATTTAACAGGAAGCCGCTGCAGTGAAGCCAGCACTGGTGTAATATGAGAACACTGTGGAGTCTTTAGTCACCGTGCAGCAGAATTTCAGACTAATTGTAGCTACAGCTTCTTGGCTTAAGTAAGAATACAATCCATTACAATGGTCCAGACACGAAGAGACAAAACAAAGAATAATTTGTTCGAGCTGTTGGAAAGAAGTGCAGTTTGACTGAATAACTGACCTAAGATGTTCCTCAAAATCCGACTGGAAAAAATGACCCCTCGGTTTCTGGAAACCACTTGTGAGTCAGAAGCCAGGTGCTGATGATAGCTTTAAGTTATTCTGGTGATGTAAGTTTTTGTTTGGACGAAAAGTGAAACAGCTCTGGTGAGATGTGGTGCCGCTTTCAGTGCTTAGAAATACTCAGTTTAATACATTTTCTTGGACCGATTTCTACGGATTGTGTCTTTAAAGCACCTGTAATCACTGTGGATCACGTGACTACCGAACGCTCATAAACTGAGAGACTAATAACACACTAATAACAGAGAGTGAATATTGGACTTACATTCATCAGGTGGCCAAAAATACCAAAGCAAATGAATGATAATATTGCTCCATATTCTCTGGATGTGTAAGTACGCACTTGTTTTAACAAGTTCACCTCATCAACTTAAAATTGGATATGTTGATGTTGTGTTCAGTTTCTTTCTGCTGCCCCCAAGTTGCCAAAAAAAACAATCAAATATTCCTGTTTCAAACATGCTGGAAAATACTGCTTAAAAACTGTTTGTTACATTTTCCTGTGGTAAATGTGTTTTCCAGGCAGAGTAGCAACCTGCCACCTGATTTGAACGAGTACCTCAGGTTTTTGCAAAAGCAGTTTGGAGGTTGCAGTGTTTTAGTAAAAGCCAGGCCAGGCCCCGATATCCTGCTCTGAAGTCCTTGGAGCAGTGAGTCTTGTCTCCGTTCCGGCGGACAGTTAGCATGCAGGGCATCTCACCGTGAAAGTGCTTCGGGGGGAAAAGCATCGTTATGCAATTCCAGCCAACACTTGTCGGTGCCAGAGAGGTGGCATTTGGCGAGACAGTGGCAACCCCCCTCCCCACTCTGCTGATGTTTGTGATCCAGAGAGCTTCGGGACAGGAGAGGAGAGGGGAGCGCGTCCAAGGAAAGAGAGCTGATCCGTGAACTAATTTGGCGAGAGAAGAACACTGACATGTCCCGTACAGGAAAAGAGCCAGCAGCCGATGGAAGATGGGTCCAGGGCAGGGGTGGAGGACGGAGAGACGAGGCTCTTGGTCCTTTACCCATGATCACATGGAGCTACTGGCCCTTCTCAGCGTGAGCTCCCCAGCTGGCTGCAGAATTAGCTGATAGGAGGCCAGTTTTACATTTGGCCAAGGAGAGAGTGAAAGAGAGCAATCAATGGAAACAAATGCTGGGTGTTACTATTGTTGTAGAGCTTTGTGAGGGCTGTTAGGGTGCTGAAATGATCAGTAGGATATTTTGTGGCGTGTTAAATCTCATCATGCTTCATTAAAATCAGCGTTGTACTGTAATTATTGAAAACTCAGATAAGCTGTTTATCAGGAATAAGTTTGTATATATTCATATAAGTTTGAGGAAAAATGGACTGAAAATCAAAATTAAGGACATGCCGTATATGCATATTAAGCTAAATTTGACACTTAAAGTGTTACATTAAGCACAAGCCAAAATTTATTTACACTATTAAGAAAATTTGCATTTTGCCTCTCACTATTTCTCACTATTTAGTTAAAAAATATCCCTGTGTGCGAACTGTCGTCTGGGAGAGATGGAAAGATATTTTCAGATATTTTGGTGCACGGATGAATGAATATCTGTTTAGCGTTGAATTCTACTTCGAGTGAACTTATGTGACTGTCGGCGACTGTGGTCACACAATTATGGGATAAAGTCAGCAAATGAAGTCAGTAATGTCAGTTACATAGTAGCAACTATCTAGCTACTGATCATATAAGAGCAAATACGACTGTAGTGCCAGGGTCTACAATCTCTGTCTAAAATCTGTTTAATTGCACAATTTGTGATCGATTAATCTGAGTTAATATTTTAGGTTTGAAGTATTCTGATGGTACAAAAATTCCATATTGCAGAAGTTGCACAGTTTCATCTGTGTGCGTTTTTAAATGCCTATTTTCCATTGACTGCGATTGCTCTGCGTTAATTTTTTTTTGAGTACATTTTTAAAAAAAAATGTTTTTCTATAATTAATGAATCAAAATTAACACTTTAATTTCATTTCCTTTGATTTTGTTGTATATATGTTTAAAGTATGTAAGTTATGTATTTTTTTTTTTACTTTTGGACTTTTTGTGGTATCATTTCATGTATGAGCTGCATTTTGAAAGAATATGGCTTCATCACCATACAATAAACTCATAATTAAACAGAATCATATCCTTATATCCTCAAATACTGTACTCACCAAACTAATATATTAGAGTATCTGCAGCTCAGAGATTTTATCCTTCATACCTTGTGAAACTTAGGATTCTGCAGGAAGAGGGATGGACAGGACATCGAATAAAAGAGTGAGAATCTGAAAATACATGGCCTTGGCATAGAGAGAGAAAGAATTTCTGAGTGAGAAGGTGAAAAAAAAAAGCTGAGAGAGGTGTGAGTGTGGAGGAGAGAGCGGCCTGGTGTGTGAGGGCTTTGATAGTGGACAGAAGAAGGGCAGCATGGTCAGAGCCGCTCTCCTCCTCGTCATGTCAACCCCTCGGGGCGCACTTGTCACTCTCCTTGACATGCGCACTTTCACACACACACACACACACACACACACACACACAAAGCGTAGTTGGATTTCACGGTTGCCTGAGGCGAGAGGGTGAGATTCAGTCACCACTGGCTATCTCAATAAAACACGAAACACATATATGGCCTTTTTTCAAGATGGCCTCTCAGACTGTACGACTTTCCAGCATCCCTCCACCCTGTTCACACACACACACAGACACACACTACTGTGAGGTCTGGGCAGAAAGCCTGGAGAGGGTGGCCAACCAGGCCAGAGGCTGAAATGAGCCAAACTCTGACTACACACAAACTCCGTTTCCCAGGAGGCCTAGCTGCTGCAGCTGCCCCAGACTGCCACCCCCTTCAGCAAACACCCTCCCAGTCTCTGCAGGCGAGGAAGTGCTTGGCCACCGCCATCACCATGACTACAAACCGCAAAAAGCAACAACAACAACACCAGCGCCGCTCAGACCAGGCGTCCCGTGTGTAATACATTCATTTAAATGCCGTCAGCTGTGTAAATACAGAGTGGGAAATCAAAATTGCATCTGACAGGAGATTTAATTATATTTGACTGCTGGGCCATCGCTGTTTTTTTTTTTTCTTTCGCCCAGACGGTCTAAGCGACTTATGATTGCTGCTTATGTTCATGCACTTCATCCAGCTAGTTTCCATAGCCAAATTAAACCACACGACTCACACAACCAAAGAATGTGGAAAACCCACCAGGGAGAAAAAAAATTACTGTACCTTTATATGAAATGACTAAGATGACTTAACAAGATTTTGGGCTGAAGGGAGGGAGCTTTGGCCTGCCTTAATCTAGCTGGAGCTTCTTAGCAGCTTTTCTCATTGGCACGCAAGGGGGGGGGTTTAATGGTGTTTTAATTAAAGCTGCATTTGGCTCCTCGAGATGGTCTCTTCATTTTCCCTCTGTGACTTCCCCCTCTGCTTTTATACCAGTTCTTCATGCCCTGCAAAAAAACATAGAACTTTCTTTATACCTGAAGCTTTTGCACAGGAAGTCAGTTTAGTCTGTAGTTCGTCTGGTTGAAATGCAGGTTTAGTTTCTGACTTCCCCAGAAGGTTCTCGGTTCCCTGGGAAGGTTCCGGTGGAAACGGCCTATTAGTCACTGTCATTGGGCCAGACAAAGCTAAAGTGAAGCAGCTTTGGCTCGTAGCGCAGTGCAGCGCGGCCAGTGTGTGTTGCACCAAAAAGGATGGAGTTTCACTCGCTGTCTAATGTGCAGCTGTGCGACGTGGCAAGGAAAGAAATATTAAAAGAAGGAGCAAAACAATCTCTTGAAATCCTTGTTCGCGAGTATAAGAGAAAATAATGCACTTTGTTTTTTTGCAGGTCTGATAAAGCAAAAAAGGCAACAGGCCGTGGTATTACACTATATTATATATCAGTCCTCTCAGAGAACATCACATCAATATTCCCCAGCAGGAATTTCTGCGTCTCCCTGATCCAAAAGGGATCTCATCTTATTATTATGTGTGGTGTTTGGATGTTGGTGCTCTGATCCTCCAGGAAACAGTTTTCTCCTTCTGTACAAAAAACAAAGAGGAGTGAAAAACAATGAGGCGAGGTTGTGATGAACTCACAATATCCAGATTTAAGGCAAGTAACTAGTGACTGATCATTTCTCAAATATGATGAAAACATCACTGCATGCAAGAATCTATATCTGATCTGCCCCACTTGTTTAGTGTTATTTTATAATTGAGTGCAATATGTAATATCATGTTATGGAAGTCTGCCTTACATTGATGGATATTGAACAGAGGACAGAAACCAGCATGATTCAGTGATCGGAGTGCATTAATGGTCAAATATCACAAAAGGAAAGTGGAAATGTCCATGTCAGACCATTAAACTGTAACAGAAGGAGACAGGTTGAGCTGCACTGACGCATGTGAGCAATATGGTGGGACACAGTCACAGAAAGGTTATGGTTTGCATTAGTGACACGCAGCAAGGGCAGTCGTGTGTGTGTGTGTGTGTGTGTGTGTGTGGGTGTGGGTGTGGGTGTGAGAGAGACAGGGTTTAGGGCCGGGCTGAGCTGTAGGTGTTATAACTAAAAGATGGAGGTCAGTAAAGTTCAGGAGCTTGTGTTTTTCCATCGCCACAACCAGCACAACTTGTGAGAGGTGTAAAAATGACCAGCTGTCAGTCAGTCACCTCGAGGTGAATGTGTGTGTGTGTGTGTGTGTGTGTGTGTGTGTGTGTGTGTGTGTGTGTGTGTGTGTCAGTCAGAGAGACTTGTGGCGGTAAGGCCATTATAGGGTGATTTTGGTCATCTTGGACAAGATTTCCCCCCAAAAGGTTTTTCGTGTAGGATGGTTGGCCGTGACAGGATAAGGGTCAGTCAATCCATCATGTGTTAAGTTCAGGCAGTATCAGATTTGTATCCCATCCTGTTGTTGAAGATGTAGTGAGTGACTGCAATATGGCTCCATGGAGCATCATAGGAAATGAACATATTTGTATGTTTCACTAAAAATGGCTGTTCATGGTATTGGTTTCTGCCCAAACCTGACTATTATTATTATTAATAGTTGACGTTAGATTATGTGAAACACCAGTAACACCCAGTTTGGATCTCTGTCTGGTCCCTCACAGTCACAGGATAATGCCATTGGATAATACAGCATCCTGCATCAGCCACCCAACATGACTGACAATAGACTCATTTCAATTTAATCAGTCTAACAACTTAAATGAATCTAGCTGAAATCAATAAGGCTTGAACCGCTTTACGGTTGGGAGTCCAGTGATATTCTGTATTTGTCTTCTAATCAGCACATCCCATGAATCAATACATTGATCCTATTAACCTGTATTGTGTTTACAGGCAAAGCTTGATTTCTCTTATTCCTCTGTGCCATAGAGCGCCAAAACTATTAAAAAGCCACACTGTTGCACAGGGTGACATGTTCCTCATTACCATAAACACACACTGTAGTTTATTTTGACTCAGTCCCTCGTGCACCGTCCTGCTGCCCCAAATACTCACTATAGCAAACAATGTCCATTAATCTGCTGCTGAAAATAGTCTCCATCAAATGCACTATTTGTTTGAGTAAGACCATTTTTTTTCTAGTGCTATGTGTCTGTGCTCATAGAATCTGGAGTTATGATATGCGACTAAAAATGTGTGTGCTATAGTGTGGGTGTGGAGTGATGTATTGTGGGTATGTGTTTATGCCATATTGTGTATATTCACATGTTATATACTATACTGTACATGAACATGTTTGTGTATGCACAGTGTGCACACACAGGTTGTCTGTATCTGTGTGAATGCCTGCATATTTATGCACAGGCAAGGGATGTGTGGGTGTATCTATATCTGCTCTGTGTGTAGAGTTTTTGTGTATGCACATATTTGCATGTGTGTTAATATGCAGATTGTGTGTATGCATACATGCTGTGTATTAATACGTGTGGTGTGTACCATTATGTTTGCAGGTGTGTGTGCCCGGTAGCTTTGAATGCTCTAAAATCATTAAATCTCCCACACACACTCCACGCTCAGTGTTTTTGTGTGGATTGGGTGAGAGAGCTGCACACAGAATGAGAGAGAGAGAATATCCTGTAATTGAGGTGTATTGGGTTTTGCACATCATTATCAGTATGCTGGAGTGCATCTGCTTTGTCGAGGTAGGTGTGATGGCAAACAACACTTTGCGCCCGGTGATGATGTCATCAACCTTGGATCCCATTGTTAAGCCTCCGTACAGGCTGATGGGAATTCATCTCACTCTCATGTCTGTTCCTTTTCCACAAACCTCTCCTGGAATAAAAGATGTGGTGGAACGTAACACAGCGTCTCCCAGCTTCAATATTCCATTGAATATGAAGAATAATTATTGCACGAGGGACGTTATCATCATTTCTCTTAATTCTACGGGCCATGGCAGCTCTCAACCTCTCTGTCTAACTCAGTGCTTCATCTCCATATGTCAGCTGCATCAGCCTATTCTCTCTCTCCAGCAGCAGCTCTGGATAAAAACCCTCCCATCCAGCAATAAACCACTAAAGTCGACTGACTAAATTGATATGAGAGGAAAAAAAAAAAAACTGCACATCAGTGAAAGGCATTTGCAGCATTTTCTATCCACACCCAGGTCAAATATTGTCTGACCTTTTATTTCATTCTGCATGGAGGAGTTTGAATAACATCCTCCCTGTTAAGACATTTTTAACAGCAAAACTCATTTTTTTCTTTTTAAATCTTGGAAAATGATTCCAGTGCGACTCAATCCGTTGTTGAAAAGCGAACAACCTGAAATAAAGCAGATGCATTGGTATCAAGTGATATTTAGTTACCTCATCTGACGACACAAAATCAACATTTTACATTTTTCTACACCTTTTTATTCTAAGCAGGTCTACATAAGACTGTGTTTTTGATGGAAGCATTCAGTGTACTGGGTATAAGAAACTGCCTTATGCAGTTAAGTGATTATACTACAGTTTCTAATCCCATAGCAAAATTCTTTTGACACTCTGAATGGGAGGACTTGCAAAACTAGAAAGATGGTGAACATGAAAATCATTATCGCTGCTAACCCGCAGCATGTCAGCGCGCTTTTGATCAAAAGCCTCACAGACGTTGTAGACCCTAAGGCTCGGCTTAACCTGTTTTTATGAAAGAGCGCTCACACAGTCAGACTCATTCACACCGAGAAGCTGTCCGGTATAACCACGGTTTGATCCGATGACCGCTGAGCAGCTCCACCGGAACAGCTGGGGGTTAAGGGCACCTCCACCGACTGTAATGAGCGCTCTCAGTCTCACCGCCGCTCTTCCACTTTCCTCTCTCCGATTAATCCCGTCTGTCCTGTCAGAAGCCTGCTACCTGTAAACTTCAAGCTGCCACTAAGTTATTCCATTTCTTTGTGTTACAGAAGATTTAAAGTTGTTTCAAGACACTGAGACTGAAAGTAGATGAAGATGGGCTGAGAAACAAAGTAATAAGTCGTGTAACTAATTACTCTTGCTGTAGAGTAACTACTTTCTCAGTGAGTAATAGGTAATGAATAATGGACTAAACCTTTCAAGTAAGTAGTACTGTTAAGTTAAGTAGTTTTATTATTTACATTTTTTTTCATTTTTACCTCACTTTCTTGCCTTTTATCATCATCTATCTCTCTTAGTGAGTTTCCATCTGCTACAGTCTTCCTCCCTGCTTTGTCCTCTTGGTTTGGACTCTTTCTCCGGCTCTCTCTCTGATGGCCTATTGCCCTGCATAAATAGAGCGCAGACACTCAGAGACATCAAGGTTAATGTCTCGCCCCTCTCAGCATCCGTAATGCTTCGGAGAGGAGGATGGAGGCAAAGTAAAGAGGGAGGACAGCTTGTTCACTTCTAAGTGGATGGGGATTGCAGCTGAGAGCGGCCGGGCTCCGCTGCTTCACCGGAGGGAGCTACACAGTGCGTGCGGAGCGCGGGGTGAAGCATGAATGAATTGATTGTCGTCTGTCATGGAGATTTGACTTAGAAGAAACTCAAGATTTTCATTGAAAGCACTCATCTGCATGGCCGAGGTGATCTGAAGCGCATTATTGCGGCCCCCGTATCATTTGGATTTCATCTCCGAACAAGAAGCCTTTCAGGGAAACAAAAAGCCCCCAAACCCCAGACAATCAGGGAGAGATTGCATAATGCTCATTTGGCGGCCGGCTGGGACATTTGGCTCCGATTTGGCTCCTCTTTAACCCGCAGAAAAAGAAAAATCAGCAAGGATTTGAGCTAATCCTCTTAGCCCTGTGCTTTCTCTCCCCCTGCCGACTGGAAGACGAATGTGAGCGCAGGCATTCGGACCTCTCAACTGAGCCAAGCCCAGCTCCCCCTCAGCATATTTTAATTGTGAAATGGATATCGACAGCTTCCCGGTGACTTGTTGGCCCGGGGGCTTTTCCCATCGGCCTGCCAGGTTAGAGATCCTGCCCGAGGTCCGAGCCAAGACAGCCAGTGAGAGACAGCGTGATCACAAACTGCCAAGTTATTCCCCGCTGTCTCCTGGTCCATCAACATTTCTACACATTTTCCAACATCCTCCTCGTCTGTGGGTTTTTTTTATGTTATCGCGATGACTTTGAACAGAGAAGACCACAGCTCGAACAAAAAACTGTATGAAGACCAGAATGTTGTGTTTCATCATGGTTCTTCATCCATTTCCCTACATCTCACTTTATAATCTCTTTCTCTCTTCGCTCTCTTCATCTGTCTGTTCACTAATTCATTTCATAGCTATCTAAAAGATGTGATATTTTCAATATGGCTGCTTTTACCACAACTCACACGCAGAGCCTACAGTTCTCAGTTCAAGGCTGAGAAAATGGAAGCAAAGACGCGCAGTAAAGGTCGGACAGAACAGGGCATGTGAAGACGTAACACCGGGCGAAAATGATTGATAGCAAAAACAGCTAGAGCCCCAAAAATGTCATATCTAATACATTTCCAACAACAACCAGTGGCAGCGTTTTTGAAAAACGCCCGTGAGAGCACATTAAAGAAGTCTTTTATCGACTCACCCTGCTTTCAGGTGCCACATTGACAAGAGCAAAACTCTTATTTTCTATGGAGAGTATGGCTGCGCTCCTCTGCTGCATGTGAACTACTTGCGTGATCCGCTTGGTCCAGCTAAACTGAACATCCACATATGCTGACCTCCATGATGCACATCCCTCGTACAGAGACGCACCGAGTCCAATCTTGCATCAGAATGGCACATTATTTTCAGCTTGTCTTGCACATGTAACGTGGTTCCTGCTGTGGGACTACGGTTGTTTTGCACATATACACACAGCACTGAGCTGCTGTGGTAATCAGTGATCAGGGCAGGAAGGGAAAAGGCTTTGCTCAGCTTTATTACATCCCTCTGCATCTCTTCACTATGTGTGAATGGCTTTTTCCTCCCAAACCGACACTGACTTGCTGAGCTTCTCTGTCCTGTTTTTTGAATCACTCCAGTCACTAAAAGTCTCTTAATAAGATGTAAAGTCAGTCTTTGCATTTTTCTGATCCTGTTAAGCATGAAATACATGTATATTGTCAATGCAAACAGCATTTACATTTGCTATAAAAGATTGATTTCACAGAATCACATCAACCTAATGAGTGGATGAATTATACTTTAGTCAACACTTGCTACTCCAGTCAGCTACATACAATAAAAAATGAACTTGTATGCAATATATTTGTTGGTGATAAATGAGCAGCTCGCCGAGTCCTGATTTTTAATAACAGACTGTTTGATACTGTTATATCTGTATAACATACAATGTCTTTTCTGCGTCAGCCACCGTCAAACCACCACTGCTCTTCACGTCACGTGTAATTTGTCAAACGCTTCCAAGTTTGAAGCGCAGAAGCCAGAACGAATTAGCGTCAGCCGTCCCAAATGACACACAAAGATAGATAATCATGACAAATGCAGCCTCTCTGCGTCTTTGCTATTGCAGCTCCAAGCTCTTTCCTCTGAATTAATGAAGCTCTCCACACCGGCGGCTTGTTGTCCTCTTTAACATGCGCAAAGTCCTTTTAAATTTTGTTTCAATTGATCTGCAATTTTGAGGTTTTTATTGGCGTGGGGCCCCTGTATTTACACTGATATGATATGGAGGAGACTGACACTGCAGTGTCTTGGCACGCAGCCTGGGCAACCTCATTTAATTGTAGTAATTGTCATCTGTGTTCGTATACCCACTGCTTATATGCTTATGCAAATTCTCCAATGAAGGGATGATTAAAGCACTATATCGACACCTTACTAAGTACTACCATTCATTATCACTAGAGCTGTAACGCAGGCAGTAAGTAGACAGTAATACAGCTCCAGCTCAGGCCAGTTTTGTCCATTAACAAGATTGCTAATGAGGAGGCTCAGAATGAAAAGTTGACCATCGTCATTGTCATTGGAAATTAATGCGTGGAAGTGAAACCAGAAAAGTTCGTTCCTCTGAACAAAGGTTTATTTTCCCACAACTCAACAACAAGGAATTACATTTATTAATATAAAGAAAGAATTAAACATGCATAGGCTCTTAAATCTGAAAGAAAATAAATACAAGATTAGAATTTAACACAGTATGTCAAATTAGTTTGTCCATCTTAAAGAAATAAGGACAAAAAAAAGGACGTGGGCATAAGATAAGATGTAAAGAGTAAGACCAGAACTGCTGCCACATGCGAAGGTGAAAAGGTGAGTGGGTACAGTCTTTAAATAAGGATGATCAGGTGAAGGAGAGTGAGGTGATGTAGGTGAGGAAAGGAGGTGGGAAAAAAAAAATGGGATCTTTGCTACAGCACTGCAAAATGACATAATCTCAGAATTAGAGGGCAGTAACCCTTGACAATCCACCTCTATCTTAAGTTATTGCATATGTCAAGTCAAAAGTTCAGGTCTGTGTGTGTGTGCTGAGTGAAGCGTCCTGCTACATCTGCAGTCTATTAAGCCTTCAGCGCTGCACCCTGGCCTATAAATCTCTGCTGTCTTGATATTCTCCAGTTTGTCTGGCCTCTGACCATAGCACGGTCCCTGCCCTTGATGGCCAGACCCAACTCTCTGCAGACTCCTAAGCGTAGGCAGGGGCTGGAGGTTGGAGGTGATGTGAAGGAGGTTCAAAGAGTATAGAATCCAATAAAAACAACTTCTGGCTGAGAGAGCCGATGCAGTACTGTATGAGGAGAGACAGTGGCACACATTGGAATTAAATATGTGGAAAGGTTCAAGATGGAAATGGAGGTGCTGACAAATGAATCCTCATTAATGATTAGTTTTTATAGAATTCACCCAATTCCAAGTTGTGATTTATGTAAAACGCATGTTGGTGAAATTAGCTGATTACATCAGTTTTCCATGACTTGGTATAGGTGCTGTACAAAACCTTTTAATGATTTCATTATATTCTATGAAGTTAAAAATGTGATCTTATTTAGGGCTAAAAAGATCATGTTTTTACACATCTATTTTCATAGCATGCACATCTAAAGACCGGTCTTATACATTATGTCACAAAAGTGTCATGTATCAATTGTGTCAAATGAAGATTGAAATCAAAGTTTCAAAAAGCAGCTTGTGCCACACAATTTTGCAAACAGGCACCAGAACATGAGCGATCGACTCAGTGGGTTATGTCGTGTTACTGTCCAGTGGAAACTATGTATCCCCAAATTTGGTGTTTTTAAATTGTTCAGATAAAATGAAGGCTTAAAAATCCTTCACTTGGAGAAAGTTATCCTACTTCTTAAAGCTCAGACTCACCAGAATTTAAAATGGAAATGAATTCATTCCAATTGTTGCAATCAATCAGAGGATCAACTTGAGGAAGCCAAATTAATCCCTGTAGAGTTTTTGAGAACTTTGGCAACTCAACAAGTGAATTTGCACCACTGACCAAAATCAAGCTGTCTAGACGGACAGTCCTGACCTTTGAGGGGATGGAGAGGATGGCTCCAAAACAGAGGAAGCTATTGTCCTTATCAGCTGTGCTGCACAATTCATCTTATTTAATCTCCTTTGTCTGAGTACAAACTGAGCCACAACAGAGCGATGCTTACATAAGACAGTTATGAGACGGAAGTCAATGGTATACCAGTGTCTTTTGACTCAACTGTGTGAGCACCAGCTACAGTTCATCAGCTGTCACTAAGCTTCACCCAGGTGATCTGACTCATGCAGGTTAATTGGCGACTCTAAACTGCCTGTAGATGTGAGCGTGAATGGTTGTTTGTCTCTATGTGTCAGCCCTGTGATGGACAGGTGACCTCTCCAGGGTGTACCCCGCCTCTCGCCCAATGCCAGCTGGGATCTGCTCCAGCCCTCTGCAAAACCATAAACAACAAACGGTTATAGATAATGGATGGATGGATGAATGCCCAAGTTACTCAGAAGACATTGTCTGATGACCCTGAATTCACAGATCTTTGTTCCAGCTGGTAGCTTCATAGACGATGAGCACAAAAATGAACAGCAGCAAACAGCACCAAAAGCTAAATGTGGTCTTTATAATCAGTGAAATAAAATAGATGGAAAGGATTCATCCTCAAGGGAGCACATGTATGCTTTATAATTGTCATCAATTATTCTATTTCTTGTACACTAGTGGCATTTTTGGCCTTTGAGGTCAGGTAGTCACACCTCAGGACTCATCCTGTGGATACCATATACTGTATATCCAGCAGATATCTTGTCAATCTGACAAAGAAATATCTTCCTCTGAAGTGTTGGACAGAGGGACTGTCCTGAGAGACATTCCCATCAGTGATTTCTGCTGCTGGCAAAGTGAAAAACAAACATTCTCTCCAATCTGATATTCATATGCACACGTAATTCACTAAGCCAATCTCCAAACTTCATTACCCACCACCTAACCCCTCCTGCCTCTCCTGCATCGCTGCATTGTCTCCGGAGCCGGTGCGTCCACCTCTCAGCGACCCCCTCCAACACGCTTCCACCCAGAGCCTAATCCAATCAGACACGGCGGGCATGTCGGCCCACGGCCCTCTCACCTTACACTCAGCCCAGACCCATCCAGCCTCCCTCATGGGTGCTCTCTGTCAGCCGCGCTGTGAAAGGCTTCTTATTTCAAGGCTACAAAAAGCCTCTTCATCCCTAACTAAGAGAGGCAGAGCGATGGAGAGGGCACTCAGACGGGGAGAGAGAGTGTCTGTGTGTGTGCTCATGTGTTTCTCTCTCCTTTTAAAGTGTACCTACAAGGCTAGAACAACGAGGGAAATATTGGACAATTACAAACACAAGCTCGGTTGATACAAACATGTATAACTCAGTAGGTTGAGCCATTTTGCTGTGTGTGTGTGTGTGTGTGTGTGTGTGTGTGTGTTGTCTACCTGAGTAGCTGTGGGTGAGCTGAGGTCACGGTTTGTTGGAGTTATCTTTGAAATCTTAGCGGGCAGTCCGCAGGGAGCTGTGCGAGGCAGCTGAAGCAGAGTTCAGGGACAGAGTCAGACTGTCAGCACAGCCTCCGGCTTAGATACTGAAATCAAAACCCCGCCATCATAAGCACATAAAGAAGACATCAGTGTGAGCTTTCAGGTACACGAACAACCGTAGAATAGGTGGAAAGAGCTTAAGTACATATTTGAGGTGACAAAGTGCACCACAAAACCTCTTCAAAACTCCAAAATAGATGGCATGCGGTTCTGTTTATACCACACAGAGTGTTATGTGGGAATATTCTGTACATTGTTATGTACATCTGATACCAATGTTCAGTGCAAACTGTGCTCTTCGTGGAGAGAAGTGGAAAATAAGGGAAGCACAACCAGACTCCATTCTTCCCCTTGATGATGATCCCATGATGAAGAACAGGGCTACAGCTGTGTACACACATATCACACACACATATCACACACAGAGCCTCAGCCTCTCTGAGCCACTCGATCAGCTACAGCACAGGTACCAAACAAAGGCCATGAACGTGCTTCTAGTGACTGTCGAAGCTTCAGCAGACTGTCTGTGTTTCCAGTTCGGACGGCGACAGTCTGACAGCAGCTGCTCACGGCTGCTTATCTCTGACTGGTTATACTGAGCAACACTGTCGGTGAGGCCACGCCTCCTGCAGTGGCCGTCCTCTGCTGAATCTCTGCTAAATAGTTTGGTGAGGAGAGGGTGAGCAGAATTTGGGTTTTAACCTTTTATTACAAACACAATTTTTACCTGCCCACAATATTTGCCACAATCTTCCCCCAACCTTAACCATACCAGTTTGCCATGTGCAGATACTTCAGAAAGTGGCAATGAATTAGAAAATGTCACTGAAGGTAAGACAGGTTTTCGCGCAATTGTCCAGTATCAGCGTTTTTATGTGGCAGTTAGGTTGGTTCACACATGTGCAGTCAGCAATGACAATCTATGCATACGATCCATGCAGTCATAAGTTCAGGGCTGAATGTGGATATCCGCTAAAGATGTCCTCACAGACATTGGCAGTGGACTAATTTTATCTGACAAGGACCAGGGTTCAAAGCTTAATGTAGGCTTCTTTTAACAAAGAGCCTTTTCTAACAATAACCATGGAGAGGAGGGATCAGTTCTCAAGACTCATGTGAATCTGTTCTTTTATTGTAATAGTTATATTGCCTGGGAAGACACCTACAAACAATCTTGTTGGGATAAAGAGTGCCTGATGAAAATGTCTCTTAAAGACGTGGTAACAAATCAATGAAAAGACTGAAATCAGCTCAATCGGCCTCACATTTATACTGACCCAGCCCAGACTGGACAAAAGGTGGACCGGATGGAAATCTCCACTAAATCCGTTAATGATAATCTGATAATAGGAAGCGACCGTTTTTGATGTCTTGATCTCAGCTTTGCATGTGATAGCTTGAATAATTAGCTATTTTTTTGTATGTATGTGTGTGGGCTGTATTCAGCAGATTGATCTCAGGCTCATTTCCAAACCATATCAGCTCCTGGATTGCTTTTAAATTATTTATTAAAGCAGCGCTCCTCCTGCTCATTGGAGGAGTATTATTGGTACGGCTCATCATCAAAGACTCATCAAAGACTACACAGCTACATGAATTCTCCTCAGTATATACGCTCTTTGTTTTTGTTGCTGCTGTTCAACCCATTTCTTTCCCCTTGGGGATCATTAAAGTTTCATTGTGTCTTAACATTTTACAGACCAAAACCACAAAGTCTAGAAAATAAAGGGTTGGGGAAGATCTATGGTGGGTACATACGGTATGAAGTGTCGACATGCTGTACAGGTAGCTTGCAAAATATTGACCAGTAGGAAGTTGAAACTGTGAAATAGTAGCTTGAAAAACAGATATTTTCTCCTCTTTTCACTGTGTACTGACAGGCATGCACGAAAGACTCAACTGTAGCTTCATTACCAGTCGCGCTTTTTTAAGAGTTCTTCTACTAACATGCACTACACTTTTATATGGCTGTGTTGGGTTCAGATCATACATCGGCGCAAATCGCTTTTGAGATGTTTGAGTCGTAGCTAATGGAGCAATTAAATTTGCTGGTTGTCAGGAAGGAGTGAATGCCATAATCTGAGGACCGTAATTAGGAGCTATCGCTTACACCCCAATTCTGCTGTACTCGCAGCAACATCACAGGCTTGAACATTTTGTCCACACTTCCTAATTCTGAGAGGCTGTTGATCGAACATGACACGGCGGCGTTGATTGAAGTGTTGTAGTAGGCGCCGCTTGTTAGTTATTCCACCTTTGTGTTGAGAAATGAGAAGAAACAGCTTTTAAATGAAACAGAGGCGTGAATCCATCATGCTCCGGAAGCAACAGCCCAGCAGGGAGAAGATGTGGGATTGATTTGATTACCTGCCACTTTAGCCACACAGGCTTGGTTTGATGGGAGGATCTGGGCTGGGCGAGCGAGGTGGCCCCGAGGTAGAAAATATCCTGAGCAAACAACGCTGCCGGTAACCTTTTCAGTCCCAGGCCAGCAATTGCATTGTTGTACTGCTCCCATATATCTGCTTGTCAATGTCTCATATTAACTTCAGGTATGAATGTATGATTTGATGTGCTTAGTTACTGGATTTTTAATAGATTTTATGCATCTAAAATCAAGGTGTCAAGATTACAAAAGATCACATACCCAACTTAAAGCAACTATTGGCTTAAAATATCATTATGACCAATAAGTAACACACATAATAGATAAAGTGCAACAAGAAACCGTTACTCAAAGTAAATGTTACTCAAGTCAAACCATGCTACTAACCTTTCTGGCTATATAGGGGTCAAGGATCAACACCTAGAAAATCTAAAGAAAACAACCATAAGCACAAGCAATCGTCAAATATTTGCAGCTTCTTCTTCCACTTCAGGAAAGTGGGAAACGAACAAACTCAATTTCTGTTGATTGACAGCAAAATATACAAATCTATTAAACAGTAAGTACGTTCTCATCCAACTGTTACTGTGCATGGTTATTAATATGAGCATCAAAACACTGTTAATGGAAAAGCTGCAGAAAAACTTGAAATATTGGTGGAATGGTGCATTAATTGACATTTTCTATTACAGATTTTCTGGAAATTTGGTTAAACTTTGTGCAACATTTGGATGGAAACTTGGCCTGTGGGTGAAACTCATCTCACAACTTTTATCAGGATGCTATAAAGAGCTGATGTCCCTTCAAGGCTAACTGTTGTTCCACTCGTTCCACTTCTATGACTCAACGCAATTTTTCATTCAGCAGTTCTTTCACTGTTCAGTCTGACAAAGTGAAAAACGTTCCATTGGCTTATTACACACGTTCTAAGATAAATGAGCGTCCACTGAAGCGCTTGTCAGCAGTGTTCGAAATCTGTGTAATCTGTGTATCTTCCCCCCCAAACAACAATTTATTTGTTACCAAAAAAAAATGTTCCCAAGAACATAATGTGTGTGCGTAATGCACCATCGTATCACAGGCTCTCTCACATTTCATATGTCGTGTGTTAAAGGCTATAGACGCTTTGGTAGATCAACCACACCAACCATCACATTGGTCGACACTAAAACAGACAAATCAGTATTGAATTCAGACACATGGTGGTTTAAGTAATGAGTGAGGCAGATATGTATGTAAGTGCTGAAAATTATTATTATTAAAACTTTAGTTTATTATTTTTTAATAATTTGAAATTTTCCAAATGATTTTGAATGAGTTTTTATTTTTTGTTGGTTTAAGAACAGAACCAGCAAAGAGGAAGTGAAGAAACTGAGGGTGAATGAGATTTAACTTTACATCTTCAGCCGGTGTTATTTGTGAAGGTGATGCACATGATCACACACACACAGTAACTAAACATGTAGAAAGCTGCTGTGGCAGAGACACTCGTGCACCGAGATTCACACAGACACACACCAGCAGATATGGACACATAATTATTGTGGTTTACTACAACTGAAGTCTTATTTTTGTAGTTTTTTCCATAATTTCTATAGTTTGTCATAACATTTTAGTGACCAAAGTAATTGCCAAAATCTGGGAACACGCAGACTTTGCTGGAGCAACATCTAAAAGAATCCGATCCAAGTGGTAATAAACAGGAATTATCCTTTAAAGCTGTATACACAAACACAGAGCCCACACATCTGTGTTCCAGCTCTTGCAAGGTGGTTTGGCTCGTCATTAATTCACAATTAGAGGAAGTGTGAACGTGGGTTAACGCAAGCAAAATGGAACGCGCACACATAAACACACACACACACACACACATATATCGGCTTAAAGCGTCATATAACATATACAAACAGACATTTGCATGTGTGATTAATGTAAGCTCACACACACATTTATATGCACATACAGCAGCATCCTGCGGCTTCATTGAACACCTCAGACGATTTAGAGATCAAAGGGAAAACAGATTGACCACACACACACACACACACACACACACACACACACACACACACACACAACAACAACAACAAGCAAACTGACAGGCCACACCAGCTAATTCCCACTTTCTTAGTGGACTTTTATTAGTGAACCATCGCTTACCTATAACACACACAACTAATACACACACACATACACACACACACACACTCTGTATGTGTGTGTCTGGAGACATGCACTGGTCTTCTACTTCACAGACAAGTACATCTGTTCATTCCCATGGGGATTTGTCTCCCGACAGTGTCTCTCTCTCTCTCTCTCACACACACACACACACACACACACACACACACACACACACACACTGGAGACACACGGAGCTGCATTAATTGGTTTATTTCCAGTCAGCTGTACAGGGAGCAGTCACACATGTGTTTGTGGTGGGCTGAAGGGGTTCACAGTGCCATCACTGGTTTTCAGTCTCTGTGGGGCTGATTGTTGTTTCAAGCAACAGAGACCAGGCGATAATACACACATGTCATGTTTAACAGAGGATGCTGGGTAAAGAATGAGCTGTGTGGATTTCCTTGACTGAACATAAAGTGTATTAGAGACTAATGGAGGGCAAATGTCACAATTCAAATCAGGGTTTTTGCCTCTTAGTCTGACTTGTGTTTTAGAAAGCAGATTTTATTTGTAGCGCTAACTAATGAACTAATTAGCTGCAGCTGAACTTTAGACTTTTTTTTTTTTTAGAACTTTGACTTTTTTTGTGTGGAACAGGGACTGTGGACTTTGATACCTTTCTTTTACAGTTGCTCTAAGAAGGTGTTGCTTAGCGGCCGGTATGGAGACGATGATTAAAGCATCATTTTTTTAACATGTGAGACTTGACTTGAACCCTGAAAGAGAAAAGATTTCTGGGTTAGTTTTTGATTTTGTAAAATCTTGTGACAGTAGAGCTAAATAAGACAGGAGCAGGCCTTGCATAGAGTCAAACCTCAAATATTTCTAACACATTTTTAACACAGTAGAAACTGCAGAGAAAGACTGAGAATAGAGTAAGAGGACCTTCGTTGAGATTTTTTTTTTTGTGAAACTACTAAAAGACAGAAAAAAAAAAGAGAAACAATGTTCAATTGTGGTTTTATTTAAATAGCCCATGGTCAGATACTTGAAAGCACTGGCAATGTGGAAAAGACAAAGTGGATCTGCTGTTTGAATCAGTCACGCAATGTGGACAATCTGTGGTCAGATTTTCTGGACTTTCACTGACCTTTTACATCATCAAATGGAGGTTGAATTCCATTTAGCTGCTTCGCTTTCAAGGTCGTTGTCGCACTGTCAGCTGTCAGTAAATTGTGGATATTTCCCGTGCTCCTTTGGGTCTATGTTCCTCAGGAAGCCATGGAATTATATGATTCTGCTCTTCTACAAAGTGAGGCTACAGCTGCGGTCGGCCTCCTCTTCTGTCTTTACTGTGCGGTGTGTGTGTGTGTGTGTGTGTGTGTGTGTGTGTGTGTGTGCACACGGTGGTGCAGTCATACTTCACTGGACTTTGCCTGTGATTCTGCCTCAGACAGAACACACTGATGGAATTCACTTAACCCTCCCTGCCCAGTCTTCCCTCCTCAACCTCTCCACATTACTCTCTCTGTCTCACACACACATACACTCACTTTGCTTTAGGTTTTCTCTCTGGCCTGTGATAATCCTCTCACCTTGGCTATGCTTTTATCTCAGCGTCTCCAAGTTTTTGATCCTATCTTCCGCCTGTGGATATAGTTTGACATGCGACAGTGCTATTTAGCCTCTCCATATTGCTGTCTGATTTTTTTACAGTTCCCAGGGGGGATGCATCCTCTCCTATCAGGTGATGTCACTTTTGATTTCGCGCCAACAGCTCTCTTATCTTATTGCTTCACGCAGCAAAACGCTTACTGTCGGCAGATTCGGGCATTATATTTCTACTCGTCCAATGAGGAGGCAAGTGTGCTTTTAAATGCAATTACACAAATGAGATGACCACCTGCATCCACAGCCGGCAAACAGCGGCAGCACGCTCAGCCAAGGACAAGCAAACGTGGGCATGTTCAAATCCAAATGTGCTCTCTCTGAGCGTTTCCCACAACAATGAGCAAGCAAGGTGATAAAACAGCGATGGCTCACCCACCTTGGAGTGCTTTCTGTGTAATTGGAGCCAAGATGGTGTCGGTGGGCTGTCGAGTCCGAGTGGAGGCAGAGGTGGAAAATCTCAGCACCGCGGACAGCTCCACGAGTTAAATGGGAGTCATGGAGGAGGAAAACAGCATCCCTCAATCTGGGAGAAGGAACTGAAACATTTCCTCTTAATGTGGAAAAAGGATACATTTCACACTCACTGTGCTTAAGAGATTCACAGAAATGGATTCATGAAACATGCGAAGTGTAAAACTGAAGAGGAGTATGATATGCTCTGTATACCATCAAATTAGTTCCTGCATCTCATTTGTTTCCTAGTTTCCCTTTCTTTCTAAAAAGTTAAGACTGTAATGTGAAATATTAGCCTCCGTATGTTTTACCTTAAAGTGAACATCGATATGCGTTCAACATGGCCGGATTAACCAGGCAGATGGCCCGGAGCAAACATCATCGACCTGACCACCTCTCTACTTCTTTTATTGCCTTCAGTTCCCTGTCGCTCCTTCACATCCTCAGATGCTTCCGATCTCGCTGTTCCAAGGTCTTGAGTCAAACACCTTTGATTGCATTAGTGTTATTGAATGCATTAGCGTTTGCGTGTACCTGCAGATGGAAATCGACTGGCAGCTAAATCTGGTTCGAAACATCTCCTCTATTTGTATGAGATTAATGTTTTTATATACATTCCTGACAAATAAAAGTGAAACAAATAGAATAAATAGAACACAAAGGTGATAGACTTACCTGAGGGCCTCAGAGCAGCAATGTCTGTATATTCTTATAAATCACTTTTAAAACCTTGATTGTTCTATTCAGTTTTGTTGGTCCTAGTTTTATCTGTTGTATTTTTAAGTTGTTTTGATTTCTCATTATAAAGCATTTTGTAACTGTGAAAAGTGCTACATTAATGAAGTTTATTCTTCCTCCTCCTCCTCCTCCTCCTCCTCCTCCTCTTCTTCTTCTTCTTCTTCTTCTTCTTCTTCTTCTTCTTCTTATTGTTAGTAGTAGTCCCACTTCTACTAGTAGTTGTTGTTGTAGTTGTACTTTAACCCTACAAGGTCCCACCCGCTGTAGTACACACAGCTGTCTATACTGTACATGCTGGTTTCAGTATATTATTTATACTTCTATAATACTACTAATTACTAATAGAAATGATGTTTGTATATAACTGATTTGCCACAGTTCATGCTACCAGAATTATGTCTTCTGTTAACATAATGAGGAAATGTTGATAATTCATTGTTCATGGTTACTATATATGTCGACACTCTCAGCACTTGATTAAGGTTAAGGAAAGATTGTCTGGTAAAATATAGAAAAGTCAAGTGACTTGAGACACAGAGTGTTTATTCATATTTCACTAATGTTAATCAAAGTGCTGAGCCACAGACTGGAGTCCGGGTTTGGACCCTGGTCCTGCACTTTGTAAATCCAGCATCCACCTATCCACGTAACTGGGAAAACAATTATATAACCATAATCTGTGGGAGGCAGGGTTGAATACTGGCTGGCACTCTGTACTCCATGCGTATCATTGATATCCACCATGTCATTATAATATATATTAAAATAATTAAGGTTTTAGGATTTTGACACAGGGTCTGTCTTCATAATGTGGCCACAAGTGTATGAAAAAATGCAGGATTGATCCTTTTTGTAGTTCAGAGAATTATCTTTGTTATTAATCAAATCTTTTCACATAGTCTAAAAACAGATGTATAAGAAATTACTATTCTATTCATAGGTGAAAGTACAGGGTTGTACAGACTGGATTGTTAAGAGAGGCGGTAGCACGACAGATCATTTACATGAGTGCTTGCGATTTGCTTGTAAATTCATTACTGAACTCAGATGACGATTAGAATTTCTCTTAATGTGGAGAAAGAATTTAAAGCCCAACCAATGCCGCTGCCATTTCTGCCTGATGTATACACTGATTGATTTCACCACTGGGACCGAATGAAAAAGGCACTGTGAGACAAAATATCGTGTTCATGGCTCTAAGGCAACAGACAGTGGGAAGCAGCTGGAAGTGTGTAAATAAAGTCCTCAGCCTAATTAGGCTATAGGCTAATCTATCAAATTGGTTCGTAAGCTAGAACAGTGGTTGTCTATGTGTCGACATGAGTTAATTAACCAAAGAGTGATTTTCCTTTCTAAGATCATTAACTAGTGATGGAGCCTTGAATAAGTGAAAGTATCAAGTGAAAGTATGTGAAAGTCAAAGAAAAAAAGCACAAGTTAGAGAAAAGCCATGAAAAATAATCAGAATTTTGTATGAAAGAAATATGACCCCTCAGATTTGTACATCTGTGTGTCTTTCCTCAATCAGTCCTTCAGTGACTCTTCACTTTCTCTAACCAGAGTCAAGGAAATTGAAGCGACTGTCCTCACCAGAAAAAAACAACATTATTGGTCAAATGTTAAACTACCTGTGGGTGGTTTCCATTCAGATAATCATGCTTCCTTCATTCCCCGCTCCTTTGTCCTCCAGCCTGCGGTAAATTGACCAGAGCCCGTCGAGGATGTTCTAATCCCTCGGCTCGCTCTCGGCTCACCCAGTGAAAATGAGGCAGCCTGTGTGAGTGTTTGTCCTCCTCAGCTGCATAGCCGTGGTAATTAATAATCCTATATTATCCAGCCACTGCCTGTAAAGTATCGCATGTTCTTGTACTGGTTGCATTTCTTTTCAATAACAAACAAAGTCTGACTTGTCTGTTGGTATAATTTATCAGTCACATTCCATGACGCCCATTAGTGGCAATAGATCTATAATCAGTATTGAAGCAGCAGGCAGCAGGTGTCTTTTTTAATGTTTTCCTGACAAGCAACCACTAATAATTATAATTGTGGCTGTCCTTTTTCAGAAGCAATATGTTCTTAGGGAGGAGGCTGGGGTGGATTGTTGGGCGGACAAAATGTCAGACTTTGACAACCAAGACTGCGGTTCGCTTCCTGTCTCCTACCAGCTGTCAACGTTCTTTCAACGTTCTTTAAAATCTTTCCCTAACCTTATCCAAAGTAGTTGATAAGAACGCTGATATGAATAATTTTTGTCGCTGTTAAATCTGTAGTTTTAGAAATGCTTCCTTCCTGATGATGGAGGTTGACCTCTGGGTCATGTGGGGATGGAGGAGACGTGAAATAAGAGGAATGAGAGGCCCCCAGGTTAAGCTTGGACACAGCCTTTACTGGGGATCTAAAACAAAATGAAGGTGGTTGATAAAAAAAAACAACATTGGTACCAGAAATACTTTCCCACATTTTCTAAGGCTTTTTAAAAAAAAATGAAAATCAATGTCACTGTTGCATGAGGAGAATGAGGAAAGTCTTGCGTCAGAGCCTTGTATGTCAAAATAAAGTAAACGATATAAGACTTTCCTTTTGCTTCCCACACAACAGGGCCTTGACGTGTGGATAAGCCCGGCCTCACCAGCCTCGCTGCGCTACAATGACTTTCTCACACCATTTTCCACACATATATGAAATGCCTTTTTTTTCTGCTGTGAGGCTCCTGCCACCACCAAGCACCCCTGCTAGCTTTGGGTCAAATCCTTCCAGCACCGTTTTAATGATGTCTCCCCTTCCTTCATGCTCAGTAGAGATATTAATAGTAGGGGTTAGTGGATTGCACACTCAGAACCACACAATCTGCTCTCGCTGAAGGCAGGCGGCTGCTATAAAGATTACCCCATGAGTTAGGATTCCTTTATAGGCCTGTAAACACATTCATTGCAGTGCGGCATTTAGACATTTAAGAGCCATCTCAGTTGCATTTTATTTATTAAGAGGTGGGTGTCCTTCACGGTGATGCGTGTTAGCTTTTATAGCCTCGGATGGTTGGACTTTTTGCAAACTCCACTTACAGATATCTGGTGGGGGGTGCAAACTTGAGATGAACCCCATCAAATCACAACTCTGGAAACAGTGCATATATATGTACAGTGTTGATTGATGAATATGTGACATTGTAACAGATATCTGGAGAGTATCTGATTTTGAACATGTTGTTGAATAGCTTAACTTACCTGAGCCAGTTGGGGGGGGGGGCTGGGTATCCGTGGGTGTGTGTTTTAAGGGGTGACAGATGATTAGGAGATGTAAAGGCACTGCAGTGCGCTCGCTCGGCCCCCTGGGAAACCGCTTGCTTCTCTCTGTGTTATCAGCCCACGTACTGAAGCCACCGTCTGCCTTGCTCTGTGTGTGTGTGTGTGTGTGTGTGTTTGTGTGTGTGTGTGTCTCCTCTCTTTGCAGAATGCAAACTGAAAATGCATCCAGTATGAAAAGACAGTTGGACTGTTTGTTTTATAATGCTGCCTCTGCTCGTGTTTTCAGCCACCTCTGTAGATTTTGATGGACTGAAATATCCACATCTGTTGCTGATGCTGTTGTTTGGTGTGTATATGTGTGTGTGTATTTTATATCCCAGTGGGGACTTTTACTTGACTGCACACCAACCCATGATGCGTTTTGATGACTCGGTTTGAGGTTTAGAACTAGGTTAAGGTTAGGGTTAGGTATTCAGTTGTGATGTGTGAGGGTATGGCAAAGGGGAAGGGAATTTGATTTTGGTGACCTGGCCTGTCTTGGCCTTGTATGACCAGTAGCTAAATTTAGACTGATGTTGCTTTGGAACTCACATGACTGCCTGACTTGATGACCCTGATTCTTGAGCTATTGATCCGCTGTGTTTTAGTGTTTGTGGGTACTTTTACGTAGTCACTTTAGGCACAGACTGGAGTCGAACAGACAGTTTGTGACTTTGTGGTTTATGTGTTGGAACTATTTTGAATGTATCCATCTGCCCAGTGCTTTTTTTTTTTTGCAATCCCTCCCCCTGTAGTATGGGTTGCCAGATTTGGTTGGTGAGCACAAGTTGTGGTATGGTTCTCTAAACCGACACAGCAGTGGTGAAGCTGTGCCCAGTCATGGCGTCTGGCTGTGTTTGCCAATAAGTAGCTACTGCATGTAAAACCACACATTGGTGATTTGACATTTCATGCAGGCTAAGCAAAATCTAAATGAAGCGAATTTTGTATTTGAACTGCTTCCAGTCTTTATGCTAAGCTAGGCTAACTGACTCCAGCTCTATACACAGACATGAAATTGGTATTGATCCTCTAATCTAACTGTAAGAAAGCAACTGAGTTTATTTCCATAATGTTGAATATGCTGTTGTTTTCAGCTGTATTATATAAAGATATACAAATGAATAAGTTTGTTTTCACAGCTCCTGGAAATCTTTTTAAAAGTGTGGTTAGTATTAAGATCTGTAAGGTAGTACCACCACTGAATGTGCCACACGTCCGTGGGTCCAGACTTATCGACAGTCAAACTAACAGCAATCAGTAGTGGCTGATTAGTCTCGAGGTCTTGTCAGAGTCGGTTACGGTGACAAATTGGTTTGTCTTCGGGTTGCCTGACACTGACATCGAACCCCCTCCCATGAGGCCTCACCTCTATCACCCAGGCACGTGGGGGTGTCTGGCGATTCCTTCAGGCGTCTCCCTTTTGGGGGTCAAAGGTAGAAGTGCTGAGATTAAAAAAGAAAGGGGGGAAAATGGGGGCTAAGAGTGGGGAGAGACCCAGAGATGCTCCCTACATCTGATAGTAATTGCCACAAAATCTTCCAAACCAAATTTTTACGAGGCGACAAAATGGCTACTTTATTTCATCAATTTGATAAATGAATAAATGATTGTATAGGCGTGTGACTGAGTCGCTCTTTGAATCCATGAAAAATAAATGCATCCTATTGCAGAGCTCAGTATTCAACTAATCAGTGAAGGGTCTCTGGTCATATGCATACTGCACATCGCCACAGTACATCAAAGGCACATTTTTCCACGTCCTTCATGTTATTGTCTCTATATATGCTCTTGATCATTGCCAGCGAAGGTACGTGTCGGCCTTTATGTGGACTGTGAGAATGTGAGATGCCCCCTGGCAGTGGGAGAGCGTGTTCCCAGCATTAAGCTCGGGGGAGTAGCCCGCTGGTCTTTGAAGTCAGGACCCCGAGGGGGATATCAGGTGATGAATAGAGATTCAAACCAGTTCCTTTTAATTAAACTCTGTTGTTCTGTAAGAAACACTATCGATCCATCTTCTCGTTAAAGAATCAAGTCTGAGCTTTCCTTCTGCCTTTACATGCACATCTGCATGGCGGCGTTATACTTAAAGAACCTTGAAAAATGTTATTTCTGCTTAAGTAAATTCATTAACAATTTGTATGAGAGTTTTGTTAAGATATTAAGATATTTAGCCAGCGCTGAAAAGCTGCCAATCCTCATTCTTGAGATGCTTGAATCAGCATTTTTTTTGTTTTATAATTAACTTGATTAATCAATTAATGAGTAATCATTTTAGCTCTAGATACAATACATAACTTGACTAGGTTAGTGTTTAAAAACTAAAAGCTTTGACTAGATGATGTCTTTGAGTGAAAGGTCAGGGGACACAGTAGCTAATGTAATTCAGTCTGGTGGAAAGGCCACCTTGTATGGCCATGCATGTATCCATCCAACCTGGTTAATGAAAACATAAACCAGTGGAATATACACTGTGTATAGTGCAGACGTCCACCATTTTGTTAGAAAGTTAGTCCAGTGCTCTTTTCTCCCTCAGTTTAGACACGCAAACTCAAACCACACAAACCGAAAAAGTACCAAGAAAAAAAAAATGGCTTAATCCATCTTAATCACATGTAGTAACATCAAGTTCTTGTCCCTTATTCACCCAAATACTGCTTTTCAAACAAAACCAGTCAATTTTTACTGCTTAAGATGTCAAATCAAGACAAAAATAAACTGATGAATCACTCTTTTACCTTTTGTAGCCCGGTTTAAAAGTTGTTTCAAAGTGCAGTCTTCAAGAAGTGAGTCTCCTGGAGGTCGTTAAACACTCTCTGTTTAGTGACACAAACTGAACTCTCATGCACAAAAATCCTCCAGGGTTCAAATCATATAAAGAGCCACAACTGTCTGCATAACATTCACTGGTTCCCCTCGAACCAAACACAAATAAGCAACATTCCCGAGACATAGTCAACATCCCTTCAGCATTTGTAAAGTGGTGGAGGAGGCAAATCCACAGTCGTCAGCAGAAGTTGGCACACGCTGGTTTTATTTTGTGAAAAAACCACAT